>CM060367.1:99620348-102020348 GCA_030545235.1 Helianthus tuberosus
AAAGATTTGCAATAAACTTTTGATTTAAAAATTCTATTCTTGCTCCCTGCAAGATTTCAGTAATCTTAATAGACAAATTGCAATTAATGAAAAAAGAGAAAGTGGATGGACACGGGGCCGTGCTCAATGAACACGGGGCCGTGTCCGGGCTTCTGTGTAGGCTATAAATAGAGGTGCTTGGTTCACTTCAAAGGCATCCCTTGGCAAACCACCTCTCTCCCACTTCACCCACACTCCACCACCATCACAACCCACATCCACCACCATCATCCATCATCCATCTTAGAGTATGTGTAGTAGTCTCGGGATCCAAGATTGATAGTAAGAGTTCTTGACAATCAAAGGCCATGTTTGTCTAAGTCTCTTACATCACTTAGTGAAGACAAGCATTTAGTATAATACTTTTTTTATTTTTAATCTTTTCACACTTTTTATTTGGTTTTGTATTAATGACTTTAATAACTAGTTTCTTATGTTGAAGGTGAAACTCCCTTATCATTTGTCCGTGGTGTCTTGGCATTATTTTACTGTTTATATAAAATAAAAGATTTACACCATTCATATCTCTACGGTCTATATAGAGATATGTTGGCTACCTGGTCGGAGGTTAAGGGAATGGTTTGGTAAGGTTCTTGCCTTGTTCAGTGTATAGATCCTGCAAGGACCTGGGGCAAGCTTACTAGGACCTCCTTCAATACCCACTGGTATTGGATGTCGGGGGTGCGAATGGCTTGATCGCCTCATATGTAAACTACTATTAATACATTAACCCGGCTACTTGGGATTGTATCTCTGCTGACTCAAACCACTTAGCCGAGGGTAACCGCACCTTCAAAAGAGGGGCCTACCATATTACGCATTAATAACTTAATTAATTATCTTTCAATATTCCGACCCTTTAGGATTGTATCCTTGCTGACTGAAACTACTGGGTTGAGGGTAACGTCACCTTTAAAAGAGGGGCCTACTACTATAACTAAGATAATCTCTTAAAAATTGCAAAAGTGCGGAAATAATCAAAGGTTACACTAAAGGCGAGTCGGATCTAAGTGATTCATCTTGTCTATCTTTTTTTTTTATTTTTTTTTATTTTTCAGCATTTTTAGTTTTTATTTTCATGTTTAAAACTTTTTCTAAACTTTTGATTTGATTAGACGTTGAGGATAAACTGGTACTAAAAGCTCTTGTGTCCTTGGACGACCTCGGTATCTTACCAACGCTATACTACGCTCACGATGGGTGCACTTGCCCATATATGTATTTAGTGTTAGTAAAATATCGTGTTTTATAAATTTAAAACTTGACTAAAGTGTTAAAAAGGGCTTAAAATATAACTAAAATTATATACACGACAACACGCATCACCCTGGCAGTTTTAATTCCACCCTTCCACTTGTCAGTTTTTCTACAAACTTGAATTTTGAAATCATTGTCACTTTATATAACCGTCTGCATTGTCCTTCCATTTCTCATCTTCATCACTTGCTTTTTCTGTTTTTATCCAGTGGTCACTTCGACTATTTTCCGGTCATTCTCCTTATAATCACGATGAGTCACTGCTCTTCGTCTTTTACTTTCTTATGGTGTCAAACAAGAATGACATACTTGTTCAGTTTTTGAAATTCACCCAATCGGACATTGATCAATTTTGTGCCGATTATGGCATTGATCCTACCCTCGAAACACAAGTTCCGGGGGATAGAACTGCAAATCAATGTCCGTCGGGTTTTGTTGTGTTTTATACCCGAATCATTAATCAACCTAACTTGCGATACCCTTTTATCAACTTTTTTCTTGAGGTCGTAAAGTATTACCGCCTTTCTTTGGGTCAACTGGCCCCTGTTGGTGTTACCCGGATTATGCATTTTGTAATTTTGTTTCGGACCCTTACTTATGAACCTTCTCTTTTGATGTTCTGTCGCTTTTTCCGACTTGCCCGTAATGGCGATTGGTATACTATTGAGAAGACTCAATGTGAGGCTCCCCTGATTTCTACCACTGTTAGCCATACTTATGCTTGGAAGAACCAGTTCTTTTTTATTTCTGATAGGTTACTTCCCTTTACTGTTGTCCCTCGAAAGGGGCCTGTAAAGGCTAATTTTCCTGTGTTTGTTCCTCAATGGAATGTTCGTGTTTGTGATACTATTGCCAGTAATGAGAATTGCCATGATATGCTAAGGAACATGGCTACTCCTACTGAAAAAGAGATCTTGTCGAAGTTATCCAATGAGGATTCTACCTATCGAGCTATTACTGATGCTGCCCGACTTGTTACCCCCCCTTCCTGACTGTATTGAACATTGGGTTACCGCTGCTAACAGAAATGATGAAGTTACTGCTGCTTTGAAGAAGAAAGAAGTTGAACTTAAGACCTCCCAGGAGGATTTGGCAGCCTTCCAGGTAAAGGTAACTGAGCTTGAAGGTTAGTTGCTTTCTTCTCAGGCCAAAATGAACGAAGAAATGAAAAAAGTTGAAGTCTATGTTAGGCAACTTTCGGAATTCAATAATCAGTTAGCCAAGGAGAGGGCAGACTTTGGTATTGAGAGGGCTAAATTCAGATAGGAGCCTGTTGCCAAGGAAGCAGCCATGGAAGAGCTGAGGCAACAGGTGAAGCAGTTGGAAGATGATAGGAAATGGATGATTGGTTCCGGTCTTCGTCATTTTATAACTTACCTCCTTCACAGCCAAGAGTTTAATCAACATCTTGCAGGTATTTACTCTATGGCGATGGCTCATGGTCGTCATACCGGCCTTGTTGAAGGATTTGATGCTACTTCAAAGGGGGAAGCTATAGAGAAGCTTCCTGCCTTCAAGCCAAACTCTCTCCCAGATTTTGTTGACGCTGTGAAGAAGATGGAGGCCCTTTCCTACCCTTATGTTGAAGCTTTGTCTCGAATGGTTGATTGTCCCATAGCCGAACTTGAAGCTTTGAAACCGACAGGCTTGAACAAGGAGCTGTGTGGGCAACTGCTTTTGGTAGCTTCCGTTAAGTGGGCCTTGTTCAAGACTAGTGATGAGTAGGGTGATGTTGTTGGTCCATCTTCAAAGAAGTTGAAGGTAATTCCAGATCCTAAGCCAGTTTCTTCCATGTCTATTCCTATTGATGCTCCCCCTTTGTCTTTTGTGAGGGTTGAGATGACTTTCGTTTCTTCTGGTGATGATGAAGGTGACGATCTGGATGGCTTGTATGACAATCTCCCTTTGAACAAGGGTCCCCTCTTCATTGATGCTGGTGGTTCTGGTACGGTTTAATTATCTTTGTTAGTTTATTGTGGTTGTAAAGTGAACAATGTTAACTCTTTGGTGGTTGTGTGTTATGCCCCTATGAGGGCTTGTGATGTTTGAACTTATGGTTTTAATTGAATGGAAGTTGTCCCCCTGGGGGTGTTTAGCTTTCCTTAGTATTTCGTGCTTTGTGCATCTGTATTGGTTTTTTCTTTCTATCATTTTGTTTGTCAAACTTGTGTTTGGCTTATGTCATGGAAAATTTTGTACCATAATTTCCATTTATCAATTTTGTTTGTGCAATTTCTTTTCCGCAAAGGTTCCAAACTAAGTGTTTTGCAGTCACCTGATTCGATTTTTTTTTGGAGAGAATCAATGCAAGTTATTATAGTTCTATATCTTTTCTAGTCCACATTTCATTTTGTTATTGTGGTATAGTGGACATAAGCTTATTATATTTTATAATGTTAGCTTATGAAGCAGAATTGGTGTGAGGTGCTTACCCTCTTTCATGGACTTATTTTGATTTCATAATGTTTGATTCATTTATTTCCTTGTAACTTTGTGTTTACTTGCATTTTTGCAAAGGAACAAGTTTGTAGTTTTTTGTGTGTACTTGTACTTTTCATAAATGAATTGGAAGAAGCTTCCTTGAGTCCATGGAGTTGTATTGTTTTAGAAACTCACCCTGTCTACAGGAAGGTATAGCGCCTTGTTCCCTGTTGAGCGGTATGGCCTAGGAGCTCATCCCCGTTTCATGTGTAGATATAGCATCGGATCCCATGGAGCTTTATTTGGAGGAGCTTACACTTAGGATAAAACTATGAAATAAAAATAAAAAGGATTTTTTTTTACCAAAAGTGCTATCTTTGTTTCCATTAAACTGATCTAGCCAAGTACAAGTTTGTTTTTGTCATTACATTGGTTGTCTAGACTATGAATTTCTTGAGGTGCTTTCTGTTCCAATGCCTTGGTACCTTCTTGCCCTCAGGTGTTTCAAGCTTGTAGGAACCTCCTTTGTGCACCTCACTAATAATGTATGGGCCTTCCCATTTCGGGCCCATTTTTCCAAGGTATTCTTTGTCGCAACCCCCGACCTCTGTCTCGAGAGGCGGGCGGCCGCGACCTACTCAGAGATGGTGGTATCGGTGTTTATCATTATTTGGCAGCGGAAATTTCATCAGGACCGTAGTTAGGAAATATTTTATCAGAGTAAAGCACCATTATTTTATAATAATAATTATATTGGGATAAAACCCAAGTTTCCGTTACAAACAGGTTTATAGGGATAAACCCTATTTTATTGGAATAAAACATCTTCTTTATTTTGGTAACTTTTATAGCCACATTTCCAAGCCTTCAATGCTGTCCAGCTGGCTTCTATTTGGCTTTCACATTTTGTTACCTGAAACGCATTTAAAAACATTTTGTCAGTGGGAAATACTGGTGAGTGAATCCCAATTTAATCAAGAAAAGTTTTATCATTTTACAGTATTGAGAGCGATTACAATGTTTATATCTACACAATTACTCATTCAGTACTGTCAATCCTGACTGGTGGGTCATATTACTTATTGGCAGTAATTGAAGAATTACAAAGACTCAATCAGTGCTATTTATAATTTAAAATAATTAAGGTTTTGTAAAAACAGTTTACAAAAAGATTTACAAAAAGGAGATTACTCACATTGCTATCTTAGGAAATTTCCTGTGGCTTCCTGGTTATATTCTATAAATTTAAAATAATGCACTCGTGTTAGTATAATAACCCAATTTTACATTAGTTATACCCTCCCCCGAGACAGAACTCCAACGACTACGTCAGGCAGAGCCTCAACAGCCGTTACAGAGCGCTAGATCAATCGGGCAACGTATCTAATACGTAACCGGGGGTTAAAATACCTACAACGAGGTAGAACTTCGCTATTTTAGTGGGTATAATGCCCGGGTATAATTCTATTTCTTCAGATTTTAGAGAGATCGAAAAGAATTAAGCGAATTGGACTGAAGGCCGATGGCCTCCTTTTATAGGGCTGCTTCGTGTTAGGATCGGTGAATCGATCAAATGAATCGACCAGAAGAGTTCTAGACCATATCAGAGGCGGAATTCATTGACTTGATCTTCATTCAGCTTGATATGCACTTAGAAGTAGATTAACTGTCGTTTGTATTGATTTCACAACATTACAAGAGCTGGCGACACTTCGGCAGAGCTTCGCTACCGGAATCACAACGTTACAAATGAAGACCCAAGACCTAGTATTTATAGGAGTGTCCAGGTCGCACAAACTAGGCATCCCAGGTTGCACGAACTGGTTCTTCACCAGGTCGCACGAACTCTGCTCAGCCTTAGACACGGGGATCTTCACAGGTTCAGAAACGTCTCCTGGCTCTCCGTAGCAACAGGATCAGGAACCTGGCTTTAATCTACATACGCTTATGCGGAAAATCCTCAGGTGTCGAAACCTAGCTCTTTCAAAGCTTTTACCTGCACATACTCTACCCAAAAGTAAATTTATCAATTTTTAAAATTTAACAATTTTAATTTCTGCTTGTATTCGGAACACTTAAATTTGGTTTCAAATTAATGAACCATTTAATCATTTCAATTTCAAACAAACTCTCCCAAACCTGTTGTCCATCATGTTTAGCACTTGGAATTTTGAAAATCAGCTTTTCAACATCAGTTGTCGAAAATAAAATGAAATAAAATCTTTTTGATTTTTTTCAAAAAATTATGCTAAAACACATCTTTTTGGATTTTTTCGTTAATGAAAAGCAGTAAAGAAATATTTACAGACAATATTTTTGTGAATTTGTGTAAGAGGATCATATCAGTTTATGACAAACCACTAGCACCATTGAGCTTTAAACACTTTAAGTTCTAAATGATTCACTTAGATTGTCAGTATACTGATCCATTTAAATTTTCACACAAAGTTCAATTGTTTCGAGATACGAGATTAGTGTTTTAAGCACTTAACTTATTCGCGTGTACCATCTCAGAATATACTCTCGTATCCAGACTCCTATATTCAGTCTTACAGGTGAATGTACACTAATGATATCTGTAAACATGTAATGCGAGACCATGAGAGCTCAGGTTAGAACTTTCGTTCAGACAAAGAGATGATGGCTCGACTTTTAGGTGTGTCCTGTTTGGGGATCTTTTCTTCAACAGCACATGATTAGCATTTTTCAATGTTTCATCATTTTTTATGTTGAGGGTGTGCTTTATCATAAAAGCAGTGCAGAGTATTATACGAGGACTAGGCTATTGCTTCCGTAAAATCAGAAGTCCTGGTATAATACCCCAGATATCATCACGCACAAAGACCTAGTATGTCAGAAATAGAAAGCCTTCAAACAAGATTTCAGGGGTTACCTATATATCCGAGAGATGTTCCCCACGAGATAAGTAAGTATTTGATATTTAGGTTTATATCTCGAAAACAATCTACTAAATTTGTAAAAACCTACTGGCATATCATCAGTGAGATCGTTTATCACATATTTAACTTTCCATTTCTTTAGCATGCTGTGATTGCCTACTGATGTACTATAATTTCCTCTTTTTCACAACAAAACTCATTTTTTATTTTCTTAATGTTTTTGGATTTTAGATTTTATCATGGTTTTGGATTTTTCAAATTTTCAAAATTTCAAAATTTCTAAATTTTTTACTCCCCCTAAAATAAAAAATATGTTTCAATTTTTGATTTTCAAGGAAAATTTGAAAATAAACTCAATAAACTGTACAGATAAACTGACAAACTGATATGAATTGCTTCAATTCGCCATCCACTTGGCGTAAACAATCAGAACTCCTTCTGACAACAAACTATTTTCCCATTATGATTTCAAAACACTTAAGTTTGTTTTAATCAAAATGGTTTTTCCGAAAAATTAGTTTTGTTGCTTTTACACATCATGGGGTTTCATCACATTGTTCTTTTTCAACCACTTGTAAAAATATCAACTTGTAGGTTTTTAACACAAAAACATTTTTCAAGAATGATGCCGATTCATGCTCCACGATTACCAACTTGGGAGCTCCGGCAAGTCAGGTTTTTCAGTTAAAGAGATTCTCCCAAGCCTGACGGTCCTTGGGAAATTCCGAGTCATCATCACTCGGTTTCTTTCCTTTCTTATTCTTTTCATAGAATTCGTTTACCCCTTTGACCTTCCCGTCAACCATTTTTCCAAAAATATGTTTTACTTTTCCATTAAACGCTTTTTCGACATCAAATTCTTTCTTTTCAGAATAGAATTGATTCGAAATTTCCACTTTTCCAACCTTTTGTTTAAAATTTTCAGTCCGTAATGGTGGAAAGTTTGCGTCATCCATTGGCGGAACTGAATTTTCTTCTTTTAGCTCAACTTGTGGCTCCTCTGACTTTGACGAATCAGATTCATCGCCAGAAAGTGGCTCCTTTGCTACCGAAGAAACAAATTCATCGCCAGATTTAACATCTGATTTCTTAACAACCCACGCTTGGTTGTTAAGATTCACTTTTCTTTTGTAAAACCTTTTTGAACTTTCACCAACTTCAAATGTAGAATTTTAAAACACTTTGAATTTTTCAGTTGGTGGTTCATTTTTATCAACAATTTTTTCTTTGAGTTTAGAAGACACTCCCTGTTGTGTGTTGGTTGCCATTGGACAATTCCAGGCGATGTGACCAACTTTTTTGCATCAGTAACAGGTTCTTGTCTCCTTTTTCTGATTAGCTTCATTCTTCTCATATTTCTGTTTTTCTGCAAGAAATGCTTTGTTCGATTGCTTCCAGAATGAACTCTTTTTCTCTTCTTCAGAACTTGCTCCTGAAACAAATACAATTTCTGATTTAAAATTTTTAATATTTTGATTATTTTCAACATAAAAACCCAACCCCTTCTTTTTGAAATTGCTTTTATGATTCGGTTTCTTTTGATGATCTGGACCAAAACCTTTCTTCTTGTTTAAACGTTGTTGAACTCTAGAAGTATATTTAGGTTTTGAAAATCCCATTTTATCTTTTTTTTCTGAAAACTTTATTTTTATCAATTTAAAAATGTTTTAATATTTTCAATTTTCACATTTTTAATTGGAAATTCCTCATTAGAATATAACTTGTCTGAATCATTCAAAGTATATGCTACTTTAAATGTTTCGTCATTCAAATTATTTTTTGACATCAGAAAATCTTTATTGTAAACCATTTTGACCGATGATTTCGAACTGTCAACTGATGAACTTGAGCTCTCAGATTCAGACTTTGACTCTGACTCCTCATCCTTATCCAACATCTAATCAACCACTTTCTTTATTAACTTAGACTCATGATCAGTGTCAGACGATGTGAATGTGACGTCAATGTTGTCTGGTAACTCATTAGTTGTTTCGGACTTTAACTTTATATTGACTGCCTTTTTGAGTTGTTCCGAATTTGGTTTTCTGGGAGAATAACCTTCCCAGATCGGAGGCGGACACTTGTTATAATTTGCACTTTGTTTCTTACCAGTATCCGTATCTTCCGACTTTTTATCTTGAAAAGCTTCAAAACCTGCAACTGTTGGATAGATTCTATCGATCAAGTAATCAGAAGTTGAGTAATCCATTAGCAATCATCTGATTCTTTCATTCTCAATCTTTTCAGTCTCCAATTCCTGCTTCAACTCTGCACACTCTTCAATATAGTGATTGATGGCCTTCTGCTTAGACATCATCACTGCATTCATCATTGTCAAAGCATCTTCCCTTTCTGAGTTTGTCTTCTACAACTGATTAATTGTTTTGTTCAACACATCATAAGATTCCTTCACGTACTTAACATCGAACAATAATTTTTCTTTCATCTCGTCTAGCTCACTATACTTCTTATCTTTCTCTTCACAATGTTTGCATGGTTCCAAACATTTCAAACAAGGTTTTGTGATCTCTACAATCTTTTCAATCACTTTAACCTCTTCACTCTGTTCATGCTTCTCTTCCTGAGCACCATTCTCACATTTTACCTCTTTCTTTTCTTTTTCTGCTCGTCTCTCCTTAAGCTTCTCCAATTTATCTGCAAAATAAAATTTGAAACTTTCAGAAGATAGATGAGTTTTACCAATGTTTATTTGATTAATTTCTTCTTCATCATCACTACTATCAATTGATGATTGATCAAAGACTGTTGTCTTTTCTGAACTATCTTCTGAGGTGACAAACTTTCCATCTTGACTTTTCTCTTCATTTGCAAACACTTCCATCCATTCTTTCATCAACTCTGGCTCTTGAATGATTTGTGCAACAAATGCTCTAAACTTTGAGTCAGCTAGAATATATTTGTCCCAGCTAAATTCCTCTGGCAATCTTTCATCTTCTTGATCTGGAGGCATAGTGATACAAGCTTTCTTCTTTCCATCTTCAATAGCACGGGATGATGACGGTTGTTGAGCTACTTGATGATATATTGCTTTCCGATAATATTCATTGTTCCTGAACGGATTCTGAGCTCCACCTGCTTCTCAGTTGGTACATTCCCTCTTGAAATGTCCTTTTTCCCTGCATCGAAAACAAGTAACTTTAGACTTATCAAAACCTAAAGTAGAAACATTAGCATCACGTTAGTCATCTCTTCCGGTAATCTGCTTAAATTTCTCAGCTCTCCTCAACACGCTCGCTAAACACCACTTAATATCCATTAGCTCCATTTCCTCAGCATCAATTTGATCGTAATCCTCTTTTGTTAACATAGGATTGCCGATTCTTCCCGCAACCAAACTCTCATATGATTCTAACACAGTAACTAGTAATGCCATATGACCTTTAGCGACTTCTTCAGAGAAATTCCGACCGTTCTGAAGATGCAACGCGATGTTGCATTGTAGCACATGACTATTACCAATGTTTGAGCTTTGAGACTGATAACTTGAAGTTAAAACATTAGGATTCACACTCGGATATGAAGAAAATCCACTGTTGTTGACTGAGCTTTGATTGAATGATCCGGATGAGTTTTCTGCACTGAAAGCGGTTTGGATCTTTGGACTTGCTTCAACATTTTGAACATTACCTTTGAAATACATCTTGATATCTTGTTGACCACTTGAATTGTTCATTCTAGCAATCTTTTGTTGTTCAAGATCTTGTCCTTCAAGTTTTTCAATGAATTGAGCTATTGTCAATCTATCATATTCTCCGGTATTCTTCAAGATCATAAGATATGTACCCCATTCCTTTTGAGGTAAAGCATCGACTAATTTTTCAACCCACTCCTCTCGATCTTTAGTGATATCCAATCGAGACATTGAACGAACTAGATGACAATATCTCTCAATGAGAGTCTTTGTTGTTTCACCCGACAAACTTGAGAACAATTCAAATTCTTTCTTTAATAGTGACTTTTTATTCTTGACCATTTCCGTACTTCCCTCGAATTTTGTACAAAGTGCTTCCCAAATCGAACGTGCACTATCATCATGTTGAAGTAATATGAAAATGTCTTCTTTCACAGCTTGTTGAAGTAAACTGATCATCATCTTTTCTGCCTTGTACATTTCTCTTTCTTTTTCCGTGAATTCAGAAATATTCTTTATAACTCCCATATTATTACGAGGTCGAACATACTTAGTTTCAATACATTCCCAAGACCTTAGATGATTTGCTTGAACCCAATTCTCGAAACGTTCTTGCCAACTGTAATATTCTTCAATGCTCATCAGCTTAGGAGGTTTCTGTAACGTTCCCGTTTCATTTTCCATGTTCACATTCTGAGAAACGGTAACAGGAATACCCGGGGCAGTAGCAAATGCATTATAAAATTTGTTTTCCATGTTTAGGTATTAAGAGTTCACAAAAACAGAATTTTCAAATGATCTGGCTTTGGTACAACCTGGTTCAATTTCAAATACCCCGTACGACCTGGAGTAACACTTTCAAATGATCTGGCAACTTCCAAACGACCTGAGGTGGTGGGATCTGGATTTGGTGCGAACTGAACAAGTTTAAATGATCTGGATCAGTTCAAACGACCTGAGACACTCTCACACGACCTGGATCACTTCGTGCGACATGAAGTATTCAAACCGTGTGAGCTGAATTATCACACCATGCGAGCTGGTTCTCTAACTGATCAAATCGTGCGAGCTGAGCTAACAATTTCACACGATCTGAGCTATTCCTGAATGAACTGAAAGTTTTTCATGCGGTCTGGTCCATTTTATCAAGTTTTAGGTTGATTTTAGTTCTGATTTTTCAAGGATTGATTAAAACTCAATTTTACGTGTTATATGTGAAAATCAGTCCATTTTATCCATGAAATCATTCTGATTTTAAAGAAAATGTGTAGAAGAATGAGTAGAAAATAGTAGAAATCAGATTAATCCTTGAAAACAAGCTGAAATGGTAAGACCTCTTCCTCCTGAGCTCTGATACCACTTGTTAGGATCGGTGAATCGATCAAATGAATCAATCAGAAGAGTTCTAGACCAAATCAGAGGCGGAATTCATTGACTTGATCTTCATTCAGCTTGATATGCACTTAGAAGTAGATTAACTGTCGTTTGTATTGATTTCACAATGTTACAAAAGCTGGCGACATTTCGGCAGAGCTTCGCTACCGGAATCACAACGTTACAAATGAAGAGCCAAGACCTAGTATTTATAGGAGTGTCCAGGTCGCACGAACTAGGCATCCCAGGTCGCACGAACTGGTTCTTCACCAGGTTGCACGAACTGACTCAGTCTAGTTCGCACGAACTGACTCAGTCTAGTTCGCACGAACTGCCAGTTTGCATGAACTGGTCAGTTCTGACATGTTTCCCATTTTTCTCGTACTACGCGTCTTGGTCTATCTAATCTATTACAAGACTCGATACATGACGAAGTCAACAGGCATATGCACTAACACTTCAGCAGTCCCTTGCGCCCCACGTAAAACTCACAAGGGGCTTACGCGCCCCGCGAGATAGGGGGTGTAGGCCCTAGCTTGGTACGGTCCGGTCACACACATAGCTTCGACACGAGTGTGACACGTGGCGGCTCCGGGGTTCGCCTCTTGTCCTCTCGCTCGCGGCCCGCGTAAGATGAAGATCAAGTCTTCACGGCCTGCGAGAGACTATAAAAATTGATTTTTATTTAAATTTTGTAAAAATAAAGGTATTTAGGGTATGTTTTCGTATACGGGGTGTATTTTTGGACGTATAGGGGTGTTCTAAATATTTTAGGAGGGTTGCTATATCCTCCCCACCTTGTTTTAGAACTCGTCCTCAAGGTCTACTGGAATAGGTGTGGGTATTTCCTTTGAATCTCTGATTCAAGCTCCCATGTGTACTCTGGTCCTCTCTTGGAATCCTATTTTACTTTGACTAGAACTAGTCTCTTGTGTTTGAGATTCTTGACTTTTCTGTCTTCAATGTGTAGATGTCTTTCTACAAATTTAAGCTTTTCATTTACCTCTATGTCCTTAAGAGGTACTACTAATGATTCATCGGCTAAACACTTTTTGAGATTGCATACATGAAATACATCATGTATTCCTGCCATTTCTTCTGGCAGTTGCAGCTGGTAAGCTACTGGTCCTATCCTTTTGATAATCTCAAAGGGTCTAACATACCTGGGGCTTAGCTTTACTCTTTTGATGAATCTCAACACTCCTTTCCAAGGAGAAACCTTTAATAAGACCTTATCTCATACCTGAAATTCCAACGGTTTTCGCCTGTTGTCAGCATAACTCTTTTGTCGATCACATGCTGCTTTTAGTCTTTCCTTGAGTTGAATAATTTTGTCTGTTGCTTCTTGTACTATCTCGGGTCCAGATAATTTCTTTTCTCCAACTTCTGCCCAACTAACTGGAGTTTGACACTTTCGTCCATAAAGTGCTTCGAAGGGTGTAACATTGATACTGGTATGATAGTTGTTATTGTAAGAAAATTCTATCAATGATAGATGATTGTCCCAATTACCTTCGAAATCACTTACACAAGCTCTAAGTATATCTTCCATTGTCTAGATTGTCCTTTCGCTTTGTCCGTCCGTTTGAGGATGATAAGCGGTGCTTAGATTTTGCTTGGTTCCCATTACTTTTTGGAAACTAGTCCAAAAATGAGAGGTAAAATGGCTATCTCTATCAGAAACAATGGATAAAGGAATTCCCTGTAATGAAACTATTTCATTTACATATAGCTTGGCTAACTGTTCCATACTAAAAGTTTCCTTCATTGGTAAGAAATGAGATGACTTGGTTAGTCTGTCTACAATCACCCAGATTGTATCATTACCTTTTCTTGTCTTGTGTAATTTGGTAACAAAATCCATTGTT
Source organism: Helianthus tuberosus (assembly GCA_030545235.1). Taxonomy (NCBI): domain Eukaryota; kingdom Viridiplantae; phylum Streptophyta; class Magnoliopsida; order Asterales; family Asteraceae; genus Helianthus; species Helianthus tuberosus. Next base: position 99,633,860 of record CM060367.1, read on the forward strand.
ATCAATTCCCACTTCCATGCTGGCATTTCTAACTGTTGCAATAAGCCTGAAGGTTTCTGGTGTTCAGCTTTAACTTGTGAACAAGTTAGACATTTGGCAACATAAGCTGCTATATCCTTTTTCATTCCTATCCACCATAAATTCTTCCTTAAGTCTTGGTACATTTTATCACTTCCAGGATGTATCGTATACTTAGACTTATGGGCTTCTTCTAATATTTGGTGGCGTAGGTTTCCTCGTTTAGGTACCCAAATTCTTTCCTTATGGAATCTCCAAATTCCATATGTTCATTGTTCTAATTCCTTAATCATTCCTTTTAGTTTTTTAGTATCATCCTTGATTACTGATTCCTGTGCTTCTCTAATCTGTTCATTTAAATCTATCTGCAGATTTAATTTTAGGGAACACACTCTTTTTGGCTTTTCATGATACTTTCGACTTAAAGCATCGGCTACTACATTAGCCTTTCCTGCATGATACTGGATATTACAATCATAATCACTAAAAATTTCCATCCAGCGTCTTTGTCTCATATTTAATTCCTTTTGCCCAAAGACATATCTTAAACTTTTATGATAAGTGAAAATGGTAAACTTACTACCGTAAAGGTAATGTCTCCAAATCTTAAGGGCAAAAATTATGGCTCCTAATTCTAGATCATGTGTTGTATAATTCTCTTCATGATTCTTAAGTTGTCTAGAATCATAGGCTATAACCTTTTGACGCTGCATTAACACACATCCAAGACCTAATTTAGATGCGTCACAATAGACTACAAAGTCTTCTGTTCCTTCTGGTAATGCTAGTATGGGTGCGTTGGTTAAGCTTTGCTTAAGAATTCTAAAGGCTTCTTCTTGTTTTGGTTCCCATTCAAACTTAACAGATTTACAGGTTAGCTTAGTTAAGGGAATGGCTATTCTAGAAAAATGTCTAATAAACCGTCTATAATAACCGGCCAATCCTAGAAAACTTCTAACCTCTGTTGGTGACACAGGGGTTTTCCATTTAGTAATTGTCTCAATCTTTGTGGGATTCACATGAATTCCTTCATGATTGACTAAATGCCCAAGAAACTGTACTTCTTCTAACCAAAACTCACACTTTGAAAACTTAGCATAAAGCTTTTCTTTTCTCAATAAACTTAGGAATGCATGCAGATGCGTTACATGTTCCTCTTTGCTCTTAGAGTAAATGAGAATATCATCTATAAAGACAATTATGAATTTATCCAAATATGGCTTACATATTCAGTTCATTATGTCCATAAATGCGGCTGGGGCATTGGTTAAAGCAAATGGCATGACAGTAAATTCATAATGGCCATACCTTGTTCTAAAAGCGGTCTTAGGAATGTCCTCTTCCTGTACCTTTGATTGATGATATCCTAAGCGTAAATCGATCTTAGAGAAAAATCGTGCTCCTTGTAACTGATCAAACAAATCATTGATTCTCGGTAATGGGTACCGATTTTTTAATCTTGACTTTATTCAATTCTCGGTAATCAATTCACATACGCATTAACTCGTCTTTCTTTTTGACGAATAAGACCGGTGCTCCCCATGGCGATGAGCTTGGCTGTATGAATCCTTTTTCTAACAGTTCATCCAACTGTTTCTTTAACTCCTGCATTTCTGTGGGTGCCAAACGGTAAGGTGCCTTGGCAATTGGTGCCGTTCCTAGTAGCAGCTGAATTTTGAATTCGACTTCTTTGTCCGGTGGTAATCCTGGTAATTCTTCTGGGAATACGTTTGAGAATTGAGATACTACTGGGATATCTTTCAATGCTTTTCCTTTAGTGTTAATGATTATGGAAATCATATACACTAGTGATCCTTTTCTTGCACAACTTGCTGTTTTCATCATAGAGATGAATTTCGTGGATCTAGATGGCTTATCTCCTTTAATTGTGACCTTTTCACCTTTTGGTGAATTTACTTGTATTGACTTTTGATCACATAGAATACTGGCTTTATTGGCTATTAACCAATCCATTCCTAATACAATATCAAATCCTGCCAGATTCATTGGATAAAGATTTGCAATAAACTTTTGATTTAAAAATTCTATTCTTGCTCCCTGCAAGATTTCAGTAATCTTAATAGACAAATTGCAATTAATGAAAAAAGAGAAAGTGGATGGACACGGGGCCGTGCTCAATGAACACGGGGCCGTGTCCGGGCTTCTGTGTAGGCTATAAATAGAGGTGCTTGGTTCACTTCAAAGGCATCCCTTGGCAAACCACCTCTCTCCTACTTCACCCACACTCCACCACCATCACAACCCACATCCACCACCATCATCCATCATCCATCTTAGAGTATGTGTAGTAGTCTCGGGATCCAAGATTGATAGTAAGAGTTCTTGACAATCAAAGGCCATGTTTGTCTAAGTCTCTTACATCACTTAGTGAAGACAAGCATTTAGTATAATACTTTTTTTATTTTTAATCTTTTCACACTTTTTATTTGGTTTTGTATTAATGACTTTAATAACTAGTTTCTTATGTTGAAGGTGAAACTCCCTTATCATTTGTCCGTGGTGTCTTGGCATTATTTTACTGTTTATATAAAATAAAAGATTTACACCATTCATATCTCTACGGTCTATATAGAGATATGTTGGCTACCTGGTCGGAGGTTAAGGGAATGGTTTGGTAAGGTTCTTGCCTTGTTCAGTGTATAGATCCTGCAAGGACCTGGGGCAAGCTTACTAGGACCTCCTTCAATACCCACTGGTATTGGATGTCGGGGGTGCGAATGGCTTGATCGCCTCATATGTAAACTACTATTAATACATTAACCCGGCTACTTGGGATTGTATCTCTGCTGACTCAAACCACTTAGCCGAGGGTAACCGCACCTTCAAAAGAGGGGCCTACCATATTACGCATTAATAACTTAATTAATTATCTTTCAATATTCCGACCCTTTAGGATTGTATCCTTGCTGACTGAAACTACTGGGTTGAGGGTAACGTCACCTTCAAAAGAGGGGCCTACTACTATAACTAAGATAATCTCTTAAAAATTGCAAAAGTGCGGAAATAATCAAAGGTTACACTAAAGACGAGTCGGATCTAAGTGATTCATCTTGTCTATCTTTTTTTTTTATTTTTTTTTTTCAGCATTTTTAGTTTTTATTTTCATGTTTAAAACTTTTTCTAAACTTTTGATTTGATTAGACGTTGAGGATAAACTGGTACTAAAAGCTCTTGTGTCCTTGGACGACCTCGGTATCTTACCAACGCTATACTACGCTCACGATGGGTGCACTTGCCCATATATGTATTTAGTGTTAGTAAAATATCGTGTTTTATAAATTTAAAACTTGACTAAAGTGTTAAAAAGGGCTTAAAATATAACTAAAATTATATACACGACAACACGCATCACCCTGGCAGTTTTAATTCCACCCTTCCACTTGTCAGTTTTTCTACAAACTTGAATTTTGAAATCATTGTCACTTTATATAACCGTCTGCATTGTCCTTCCATTTCTCATCTTCATCACTTGCTTTTTCTGTTTTTATCCAGTGGTCACTTCGACTATTTTCCGGTCATTCTCCTTATAATCACGATGAGTCACTGCTCTTCGTCTTTTACTTTCTTATGGTGTCAAACAAGAATGACATACTTGTTCAGTTTTTGAAATTCACCCAATCGGACATTGATCAATTTTGTGCCGATTATGGCATTGATCCTACCCTCGAAACACAAGTTCCGGGGGATAGAACTGCAAATCAATGTCCGTCGGGTTTTGTTGTGTTTTATACCCGAATCATTAATCAACCTAACTTGCGATACCCTTTTATCAACTTTTTTCTTGAGGTCGTAAAGTATTACCGCCTTTCTTTGGGTCAACTGGCCCCTGTTGGTGTTACCCGGATTATGCATTTTGTAATTTTGTTTCGGACCCTTACTTATGAACCTTCTCTTTTGATGTTCTGTCGCTTTTTCCGACTTGCCCGTAATGGCGATTGGTATACTATTGAGAAGACTCAATGTGAGGCTCCCCTGATTTCTACCACTGTTAGCCATACTTATGCTTGGAAGAACCAGTTCTTTTTTATTTCTGATAGGTTACTTCCCTTTACTGTTGTCCCTCGGAAGGGGCCTGTAAAGGCTAATTTTCCTGTGTTTGTTCCTCAATGGAATGTTCGTGTTTGTGATACTATTGCCAGTAATGAGAATTGCCATGATATGCTAAGGAACATGGCTACTCCTACTGAAAAAGAGATCTTGTCGAAGTTATCCAATGAGGATTCTACCTATCGAGCTATTACTGATGCTGCCCGACTTGTTACCCCCCCCCCCCTTCCTGACTGTATTGAACATTGGGTTGCCGCTGCTAACAGAAATGATGAAGTTACTGCTGCTTTGAAGAAGAAAGAAGTTGAACTTAAGACCTCCCAGGAGAATTTGGCAGCCCTCCAGGTAAAGGTAACTGAGCTTGAAGGTTAGTTGCTTTCTTCTCAGGCCAAAATGAACGAAGAAATGAAAAAAGTTGAAGTCTATGTTGGGCAACTTTCAGAATTCAATAATCAGTTAGCCAAGGAGAGGGCAGACTTTGGTATTGAGAGGGCTAAATTCAGATAGGAGCCTGTTGCCAATGAAGCAGCCATGGAAGAGCTGAGGCAATAGGTGAAGCAGTTGGAAGATGATAGGAAATGGGTGATTGGTTCCGGTCTTCGTCATTTTATAACTTACCTCCTTCACAGCCAAGAGTTTAATCAACATCTTGCAGGTATTTACTCTATGGCGATGGCTCATGGTCGTCATACCGGCCTTGTTGAAGGATTTGATGCTACTTCAAAGGGGGAAGCTATAGAGAAGCTTCCTGCCTTCAAGCCAAACTCTCTCCCAGATTTTGTTGACGCTGTGAAGAAGATGGAGGCCCTTTCCTACCCTTATGTTGAAGCTTTGTCTCGAATGGTTGATTGTCCCATAGCCGAACTTGAAGCTTTGAAACCGACAGGCTTGAACAAGGAGCTGTGTGGGCAACTGCTTTTGGTAGCTTCCGTTAAGTGGGCCTTGTTCGAGACTAGTGATGAGTAGGGTGATGTTGTTGGTCCATCTTCAAAGAAGTTGAAGGTAATTCCAGATCCTAAGCCAGTTTCTTCCATGTCTATTCCTATTGATGCTCCCCCTTTGTCTTTTGTGAGGGTTGAGATGACTTTCGTTTCTTCTGGTGATGATGAAGGTGACGATCTGGATGGCTTGTATGACAATCTCCCTTTGAACAAGGGTCCCCTCTTCATTGATGCTGGTGGTTCTGGTACGGTTTAATTATCTTTGTTAGTTTATTGTGGTTGTAAAGTGAACAATGTTAACTCTTTGGTGGTTGTGTGTTATGCCCCTATGAGGGCTTGTGATGTTTGAACTTATGGTTTTAATTGAATGGAAGTTGTCCCCCTGGGGGTGTTTAGCTTTCCTTAGTATTTCGTGCTTTGTGCATCTGTATTGGTTTTTTCTTTCTATCATTTTGTTTGTCAAACTTGTGTTTGGCTTATGTCATGGAAAATTTTGTACCATAATTTCCATTTATCAATTTTGTTTGTGCAATTTCTTTTCCGCAAAGGTTCCAAACTAAGTGTTTTGCAGTCACCTGATTCGATTTTTTTTTGGAGAGAATCAATGCAAGTTATTATAGTTCTATATCTTTTCTAGTCCACATTTCATTTTGTTATTGTGGTATAGTGGACATAAGCTTATTATATTTTATAATGTTAGCTTATGAAGCAGAATTGGTGTGAGGTGCTTACCCTCTTTCATGGACTTATTTTGATTTCATAATGTTTGATTCATTTATTTCCTTGTAACTTTGTGTTTACTTGCATTTTTGCAAAGGAACAAGTTTGTAGTTTTTTGTGTGTACTTGTACTTTTCATAAATGAATTGGAAGAAGCTTCCTTGAGTCCATGGAGTTGTATTGTTTTAGAAACTCACCCTGTCTACAGGAAGGTATAGCGCCTTGTTCCCTGTTGAGCGGTATGGCCTAGGAGCTCATCCCCGTTTCATGTGTAGATATAGCATCGGATCCCATGGAGCTTTATTTGGAGGAGCTTACACTTAGGATAAAACTATGAAATAAAAATAAAAAGGATTTTTTTTTTACCAAAAGTGCTATCTTTGTTTCCATTAAACTGATCTAGCCAAGTACAAGTTTGTTTTTGTCATTACATTGGTTGTCTAGACTATGAATTTCTTGAGGTGCTTTCCGTTCCAATGCCTTGGTACCTTCTTGCCCTCAGGTGTTTCAAGCTTGTAGGAACCTCCTTTGTGCACCTCACTAATAATGTATGGGCCTTCCCATTTCGGGCCCATTTTTCCAAGGTATTCTTTGTCGCAACCCCCGACCTCTGTCTCGAGAGGCGGGCGGCCGCGACCTACTCAGAGATGGTGGTATCGGTGTTTATCATTATTTGGCAGCGGAAATTTCATCAGGACCGTAGTTAGGAAATATTTTATCAGAGTAAAGCACCATTATTTTATAATAATAATTATATTGGGATAAAACCCAAGTTTCCGTTACAAACAGGTTTATAGGGATAAACCCTATTTTATTGGAATAAAACATCTTCTTTATTTAGGTAACTTTTATAGCCACTTTTCCAAGCCTTCAATGCTGTCCAGCTGGCTTCTATTTGGCTTTCACATTTTGTTACCTGAAACGCGTTTAAAAACATTTTGTCAGTGGGAAATACTGGTGAGTGAATCCCAATTTAATCAAGAAAAGTTTTATCATTTTACAGTATTGAGAGCGATTACAATGTTTATATCTACACAATTACTCATTCAGTACTGTCAATCCTGACTGGTGGGTCATATTACTTATTGGCAGTAATTGAAGAATTACAAAGACTCAATCAGTGCTATTTATAATTTAAAATAATTAAGGTTTTGTAAAAACAGTTTACAAAAAGATTTACAAAAAGGAGATTACTCACATTGCTATCTTAGGAAATTTCCTGTGGCTTCCTGGTTATATTCTATAAATTTAAAATAATGCACTCGTGTTAGTATAATAACCCAATTTTACATTAGTTATACCCTCCCCCGAGACAGAACTCCAACGACTACGTCAGGCAGAGCCTCAACAGCCGTTACGGAGCGCTAGATCAATCGGGCAACGTATCTAATACGTAACCGGGGGTTAAAATACCTACAACGAGGTAGAACTTCGCTATTTTAGTGGGTATAATGCCCAGGTATAATTCTATTTCTTCAGATTTTAGAGAGATCAAAAAGAATTAAGCGAATTGGACTGAAGGCCGATGGCCTCCTTTTATAGGGCTGCTTCGTGTTAGGATCGGTGAATCGATCAAATGAATCGACCAGAAGAGTTCTAGACCATATCAGAGGCGGAATTCATTGACTTGATCTTCATTCAGCTTGATATGCACTTAGAAGTAGATTAACTGTCGTTTGTATTGATTTCACAACATTACAAGAGCTGGCGACACTTCGGCAGAGCTTCGCTACCAGAATCACAACGTTACAAATGAAGACCCAAGACCTAGTATTTATAGGAGTGTCCAGGTCGCACAAACTAGGCATCCCAGGTTGCACGAACTGGTTCTTCACCAGGTCGCACGAACTCTGCTCAGCCTTAGACACGGGGATCTTCACAGGTTCAGAAACGTCTCCTGGCTCTCCGTAGCAACAGGATCAGGAACCTGGCTTTAATCTACATACGCTTATGCGGAAAATCCTCAGGTGTCGAAACCTAGCTCTTTCAAAGCTTTTACCTGCACATACTCTACCCAAAAGTAAATTTATCAATTTTTAAAATTTAACAATTTTAATTTCTGCTTGTATTCGGAACACTTAAATTTGGTTTCAAATTAATGAACCATTTAATCATTTCAATTTCAAACAAACTCTCCCAAACCTGTTGTCCATCATGTTTAGCACTTGGAATTTTGAAAATCAGCTTTTCAACATCAGTTGTCGAAAATAAAATGAAATAAAATCTTTTTGATTTTTTTCAAAAAATTATGCTAAAACACATCTTTTTGGATTTTTTCGTTAATGAAAAGCAGTAAAGAAATATTTACAGACAATATTTTTGTGAATTTGTGTAAGAGGATCATATCAGTTTATGACAAACCACTAGCACCATTGAGCTTTAAACACTTTAAGTTCTAAATGATTCACTTAGATTGTCAGTATACTGATCCATTTAAATTTTCACACAAAGTTCAATTGTTTTGAGATACGAGATTAGTATTTTAAGCACTTAACTTATTCGCGTGTACCATCTCAGAATATACTCTCGTATCCAGACTCCTATATTCAGTCTTACAGGTGAATGTACACTAATGATATCTGTAAACATGTAATGCGAGACCATGAGAGCTCAGGTTAGAACTTTCGTTCAGACAAAGAGATGATGGCTCGACTTTTAGGTGTGTCCTGTTTGGGGATCTTTTCTTCAACAGCACATGATTAGCATTTTTCAATGTTTCATCATTTTTTATGTTGAGGGTGTGCTTTATCATAAAAGCAGTGCAGAGTATTATACGAGGACTAGGCTATTGCTTCCGCAAAATCAGAAGTCCTGGTATAATACCCCAGATATCATCACGCACAAAGACCTAGTATGTCAGAAATAGAAAGCCTTCAAACAAGATTTCAGGGGTTACCTATATATCCGAGAGATGTTCCCCACGAGATAAGTAAGTATTTGATATTTAGGTTTATATCTCGAAAACAATCTACTAAATTTGTAAAAACCTACTGGCATATCATCAGTGAGATCGTTTATCACATATTTAACTTTCCATTTCTTTAGCATGCTGTGATTGCCTACTGATGTACTATCATTTCCTCTTTTTCACAACAAAACTCATTTTTTATTTTTTTAATGTTTTTGGATTTTAGATTTTATCATGTTTTTGGATTTTTCAAATTTTCAAAATTTCTAAATTTCTAAATTTTTTACTCCCCCTAAAATAAAAAATATGTTTCAATTTTTGATTTTCAAGGAAAATTTGAAAATAAACTCAATAAACTGTACAGATAAACTGACAAACTGATATGAATTGCTTCAATTCGCCATCCACTTGGCGTAAACAATCAGAACTCCTTCTGACAACAAACTATTTTCCCATTATGATTTCAAAGCACTTAAGTTTGTTTTAATCAAAATGGTTTTTCCGAAAAATTAGTTTTGTTGCTTTTACACATCATGGGGTTTCATCACATTGTTCTTTTTCAACCACTTGTAAAAATATCAACTTGTAGGTTTTTCACACAAAAACATTTTTCAAGAATGATGCCGATTCATGCTCCACGATTACCAACTTGGGAGCTCCGGCAAGTCAGGTTTTTCAGTTAAAGAGATTCTCCCAAGCCTGACGGTCCTTGGGAAATTCCGAGTCATCATCACTCGGTTTCTTTCCTTTCTTATTCTTTTCATAGAATTCGTTTACCCCTTTGACCTTCCCGTCAACCATTTTTCCAAAAATATGTTTTACTTTTCCATTAAACGCTTTTTCGACATCAAATTCTTTCTTTTCAGAATAGAATTGATTCGAAATTTCCACTTTTCCAACCTTTTGTTTAAAATTTTCAGTCCGTAATGGTGGAAAGTTTGCGTCATCCATTGGCGGAACTGAATTTTCTTCTTTTAGCTCAACTTGTGGCTCCTCTGACTTTGACGAATCAGATTCATCGCCAGAAAGTGGCTCCTTTGCTACCGAAGAAACAAATTCATCGCCAGATTTAACATCTGATTTCTTAACAACCCACGCTTGGTTGTTAAGATTCAATTTTCTTTTGTAAAACCTTTTTGAACTTTCACCAACTTCAAATGTAGAATTTTAAAACACTTTGAATTTTTCAGTTGGTGGTTCATTTTTATCAACAATTTTTTCTTTGAGTTTAGAAGACACTCCCTGTTGTGTGTTGGTTGCCATTGGACAATTCCAGGCGATGTGACCAACTTTTTTGCATCAGTAACAGGTTCTTGTCTCCTTTTTCTGATTAGCTTCATTCTTCTCATATTTCTGTTTTTCTGCAAGAAATGCTTTGTTCGATTGCTTCCAGAATGAACTCTTTTTCTCTTCTTCAGAACTTGCTCCTGAAACAAATACAATTTCTGATTTAAAATTTTTAATATTTTGATTATTTTCAACATAAAAACCCAACCCCTTCTTTTTGAAATTGCTTTTATGATTCGGTTTCTTTTGATGATCTGGACCAAAACCTTTCTTCTTGTTTAAACGTTGTTGAACTCTAGAAGTATATTTAGGTTTTGAAAATCCCATTTTATCTTTTTTTTTTCTGAAAACTTTATTTTTATCAATTTAAAAACTGTTTTAATATTTTCAATTTTCACATTTTTAATTGGAAATTCCTCATTAGAATATAATTTGTCTGAATCATTCAAAGTATATGCTACTTTAAATGTTTCGTCATTCAAATTATTTTTTGACATCAGAAAATCTTTATTGTAAACCCTTTTGACCGATGATTTCGAACTGTCAACTGATGAACTTGAGCTCTCAGATTCAGACTTTGACTCTGACTCCTCATCCTTATCCAACATCTAATCAACCACTTTCTTTATTAACTCAGACTCATGATCAGTGTCAGACGATGTGAATGTGACGTCAATGTTGTCTGGTAACTCATTAGTTGTTTCGGACTTTAACTTTATATTGACTGCCTTTTTGAGTTGTTCCGAATTTGGTTTTCTGGGAGAATAACCTTCCCAGATCGGAGGCGGACACTTGTTATAATTTGCACTTTGTTTCTTACCAGTATCCGTATCTTCCGACTTTTTATCTTGAAAAGCTTCAAAACCTGCAACTGTTGGATAGATTCTATCGATCAAGTAATCAGAAGTTGAGTAATCCATTAGCAATCATCTGATTCTTTCATTCTCAATCTTTTCAGTCTCCAATTCCTGCTTCAACTCTGCACACTCTTCAATATAGTGATTGATGGCCTTCTGCTTAGACATCATCACTGCATTCATCATTGTCAAAGCATCTTCCCTTTCTGAGTTTGTCTTCTACAACTGATTAATTGTTTTGTTCAACACATCAAAAGATTCCTTCACGTACTTAACATCGAACAATAATTTTTCTTTCATCTCGTCTAGCTCACTATACTTCTTATCTTTCTCTTCACAATGTTTGCATGGTTCCAAACATTTCAAACAAGGTTTTGTGATCTCTACAATCTTTTCAATCACTTTAACCTCTTCACTCTGTTCATGCTTCTCTTCCTGAGCACCATTCTCACATTTTACCTCTTTCTTTTCTTTTTCTGCTCGTCTCTCCTTAAGCTTCTCCAATTTATCTGCAAAATAAAATTTGAAACTTTCAGAAGATAGATGAGTTTTACCAATGTTTATTTGATTAATTTCTTCTTCATCATCACTACTATCAATTGATGATTGATCAAAGACTGTTGTCTTTTCTGAACTATCTTCTGAGGTGACAAACTTTCCATCTTGACTTTTCTCTTCATTTGCAAACACTTCCATCCATTCTTTCATCAACTCTGGCTCTTGAATGATTTGTGCAACAAATGCTCTAAACTTTGAGTCAGCTGGAATATATTTGTCCCAGCTAAATTCCTCTGGCAATCTTTCATCTTCTTGATCTGGAGGCATAGTGATACAAGCTTTCTTCTTTCCATCTTCAATAGCACGGGATGATGACGGTTGTTGAGCTACTTGATGATATATTGCTTTCCGATAATATTCATTGTTCCTGAACGGATTCTGAGCTCCACCTGCTTCTCAGTTGGTACATTCCCTCTTGAAATGTCCTTTTTCCCTGCATCGAAAACAAGTAACTTTAGACTTATCAAAACCTAAAGTAGAAACATTAGCATCACGTTAGTCATCTCTTCCGGTAATCTGCTTAAATTTCTCAGCTCTCCTCAACACGCTCGCTAAACACCACTTAATATCCATTAGCTCCATTTCCTCAGCATCAATTTGATCGTAATCCTCTTTTGTTAACATAGGATTGCCGATTCTTCCCGCAACCAAACTCTCATATGATTCTAACACAGTAACTAGTAATGCCATATGACCTTTAGCGACTTCTTCAGAGAAATTCTGACCGTTCTGAAGATGCAACGCGATGTTGCATTGTAGCACATGACTATTACCAATGTTTGAGCTTTGAGACTGATAACTTGAAGTTAAAACATTAGGATTCACACTCGGATATGAAGAAAATCCACTGTTGTTGACTGAGCTTTGATTGAATGATCCGGATGAGTTTTCTGCACTGAAAGCGGTTTGGATCTTTGGACTTGCTTCAACATTTTGAACATTACCTTTGAAATACATCTTGATATCTTGTTGACCACTTGAATTGTTCATTCTAGCAATCTTTTGTTGTTCAAGATCTTGTCCTTCAAGTTTTCAATGAATTGAGCTATTGTCAATCTATCATTTTCTCCGGTATTCTTCAAGATCATAAGATATGTACCCCATTCCTTTTGAGGTAAAGCATCGACTAATTTTTCAACCCACTCCTCTCGATCTTTAGTGATATCCAATCGAGACATTGAACGAACTAGATGACAATATCTCTCAATGAGAGTCTTTGTTGTTTCACCCGACAAACTTGAGAACAATTCAAATTCTTTCTTTAATAGTGACTTTTTATTCTTGATCATTTCCGTACTTCCCTCGAATTTTGTACAAAGTGCTTCCCAAATCGAACGTGCACTATCATCATGTTGAAGTAATATGAAAATGTCTTCTTTCACAGCTTGTTGAAGTAAACTGATCATCATCTTTTCTGCCTTGTACATTTCTCTTTCTTTTTCCGTGAATTCAGAAATATTCTTTATAACTCCCATATTATTACGAGGTCGAACATACTTAGTTTCAATACATTCCCAAGACCTTAGATGATTTGCTTGAACCCAATTCTCGAAACGTTCTTGCCAACTGTAATATTCTTCAATGCTCATCAGCTTAGGAGGTTTCTGTAACGTTCCCGTTTCATTTTCCATGTTCACATTCTGAGAAACGGTAACAGGAATACCCGGGGCAGTAGCAAATGCATTATAAAATTTGTTTTCCATGTTTAGGTATTAAGAGTTCACAAAAACAGAATTTTCAAATGATCTGGCTTTGGTACGACCTGGTTCAATTTCAAATACCCCGTACGACCTGGAGTAACACTTTCAAATGATCTGGCAACTTCCAAACGACCTGAGGTGGTGGGATCTGGATTTGGTGCGAACTGAACAAGTTTAAATGATCTGGATCAGTTCAAACGACCTGAGACACTCTCACACGACCTGGATCACTTCGTGCGACATGAAGTATTCAAACCGTGTGAGCTGAATTATCACACCATGCGAGCTGGTTCTCTAACTGATCAAATCGTGCGAGCTGAGCTAACAATTTCACACGATCTGAGCTATTCCTGAATGAACTGAAAGTTTTTCATGCGGTCTGGTCCATTTTATCAAGTTTTAGGTTGATTTTAGTTCTGATTTTTCAAGGATTGATTAAAACTCAATTTTACGTGTTATATGTGAAAATCAGTCCATTTTATCCATGAAATCATTCTGATTTTAAAGAAAATGTGTAGAAGAATGAGTAGAAAATAGTAGAAATCAGATTAATCCTTGAAAACAAGCTGAAATGGTAAGACCTCTTCCTCCTGAGCTCTGATACCACTTGTTAGGATCGGTGAATCGATCAAATGAATCAATCAGAAGAGTTCTAGACCAAATCAGAGGCGGAATTCATTGACTTGATCTTCATTCAGCTTGATATGCACTTAGAAGTAGATTAACTGTCGTTTGTATTGATTTCACAATGTTACAAAAGCTGGCGACATTTCGGCAGAGCTTCGCTACCGGAATCACAACGTTACAAATGAAGAGCCAAGACCTAGTATTTATAGGAGTGTCCAGGTCGCACGAACTAGGCATCCCAGGTCGCACGAACTGGTTCTTCACCAGGTTGCACGAACTGACTCAGTCTAGTTCGCACGAACTGACTCAGTCTAGTTCGCACGAACTGCCAGTTTGCATGAACTGGTCAGTTCTGACATGTTTCCCATTTTTCTCGTACTACGCGTCTTGGTCTATCTAATCTATTACAAGACTCGATACATGACGAAGTCAACAGGCATATGCACTAACACTTCAGCAGTCCCTTGCGCCCCACGTAAAACTCACAAGGGGCTTACGCGCCCCGCGAGATAGGGGGTGTAGGCCCTAGCTTGGTACGGTCCGGTCACACACATAGCTTCGACACGAGTGTGACACGTGGCGGCTCCGGGGTTCGCCTCTTGTCCTCTCGCTCGCGGCCCGCGTAAGATGAAGATCAAGTCTTCACGGCCTGCGAGAGACTATAAAAATTGATTTTTATTTAAATTTTGTAAAAATAAAGGTATTTAGGGTATGTTTTCGTATACGGGGTGTATTTTTGGACGTATAGGGGTGTTCTAAATATTTTAGGAGGGTTGCTATATCCTCCCCACCTTGTTTTAGAACTCGTCCTCAAGGTCTACTGGAATAGGTGTGGGTATTTCCTTTGAATCTCTGATTCAAGCTCCCATGTGTACTCTGGTCCTCTCTTGGAATCCTATTTTACTTTGACTAGAACTAGTCTCTTGTGTTTGAGATTCTTGACTTTTCTGTCTTCAATGTGTAGATGTCTTTCTACAAATTTAAGCTTTTCATTTACCTCTATGTCCTTAAGAGGTACTACTAATGATTCATCGGCTAAACACTTTTTGAGATTGCATACATGAAATACATCATGTATTCCTGCCATTTCTTCTGGCAGTTGCAGCTGGTAAGCTACTGGTCCTATCCTTTTGATAATCTCAAAGGGTCTAACATACCTGGGGCTTAGCTTTACTCTTTTGATGAATCTCAACACTCCTTTCCAAGGAGAAACCTTTAATAAGACCTTATCTCATACCTGAAATTCCAACGGTTTTCGCCTGTTGTCAGCATAACTCTTTTGTCGATCACATGCTGCTTTTAGTCTTTCCTTGAGTTGAATAATTTTGTCTGTTGTTTCTTGTACTATCTCGGGTCCAGATAATTTCTTTTCTCCAACTTCTGCCCAACTAACTGGAGTTTGACACTTTCGTCCATAAAGTGCTTCGAAGGGTGTAACATTGATACTGGTATGATAGTTGTTATTGTAAGAAAATTCTATCAATGATAGATGATTGTCCCAATTACCTTCGAAATCACTTACACAAGCTCTAAGTATATCTTCCATTGTCTAGATTGTCCTTTCGCTTTGTCCGTCCGTTTGAGGATGATAAGCGGTGCTTAGATTTTGCTTGGTTCCCATTACTTTTTGGAAACTAGTCCAAAAATGAGAGGTAAAATGGCTATCTCTATCAGAAACAATGGATAAAGGAATTCCCTGTAATGAAACTATTTCATTTACATATAGCTTGGCTAACTGTTCCATACTGAAAGTTTCCTTCATTGGTAAGAAATGAGATGACTTGGTTAGTCTGTCTACAATCACCCAGATTGTATCATTACCTTTTCTTGTCTTGTGTAATTTGGTAACAAAATCCATTGTTATCAATTCCCACTTCCATGCTGGCATTTCTAACTGTTGCAATAAGCCTGAAGGTTTCTGGTGTTCAGCTTTAACTTGTGAACAAGTTAGACATTTGGCAACATAAGCTGCTATATCCTTTTTCATTCCTATCCACCAGAAATTCTTCCTTAAGTCTTGGTACATTTTATCACTTCCAGGATGTATCGTATACTTAGACTTATGGGCTTCTTCTAATATTTGGTGGCGTAGGTTTCCTTGTTTAGGTACCCAAATTCTATCCTTATGGAATCTCCAAATTCCATATGTTCATTGTTCTAATTCCTTAATCATTCCTTTTAGTTTTTTAGTATCATCCTTGATTACTGATTCCTGTGCTTCTCTAATCTGTTCATTTAAATCTATCTGCAGATTTAATTTTAGGGAACACACTCTTTTTGGCTTTTCATGATACTTTCGACTTAAAGCATCGGCTACTACATTAGCCTTTCCTGCATGATACTGGATATTACAATCATAATCACTAAAAATTTCCATCCAGCGTCTTTGTCTCATATTTAATTCCTTTTGCCCAAAGACATATCTTAAACTTTTATGATAAGTGAAAATGGTAAACTTACTACCGTAAAGGTAATGTCTCCAAATCTTAAGGGCAAAAATTATGGCTCCTAATTCTAGATCATGTGTTGTATAATTCTCTTCATGATTCTTAAGTTGTCTAGAATCATAGGCTATAACCTTTTGACGCTGCATTAACACACATCCATAACCTAATTTAGATGCGTCACAATAGACTACAAAGTCTTCTGTTCCTTCTGGTAATGCTAGTATGGGTGCGTTGGTTAAGCTTTGCTTAAGAATTCTAAAGGCTTCTTCTTGTTTTGGTTCCCATTCAAACTTAACAGATTTACAGGTTAGCTTAGTTAAGGGAATGGCTATTCTAGAAAAATGTCTAATAAACCGTCTATAATAACCGGCCAATCCTAGAAAACTTCTAACCTCTGTTGGTGACACATGGGTTTTCCATTTAGTAATTGTCTCAATCTTTGTGGGATCCACATGAATTCCTTCATGATTGACTAAATGCCCAAGAAACTGTACTTCTTCTAACCAAAACTCACACTTTGAAAACTTAGCATAAAGCTTTTCTTTTCTCAATAAACTTAGGAATGCATGCAGATGCGTTACATGTTCCTCTTTGCTCTTAGAGTAAATGAGAATATCATCTATAAAGACAATTATGAATTTATCCAAATATGGCTTACATATTCAGTTCATTATGTCCATAAATGCGGCTGGGGCATTGGTTAAAGCAAATGGCATGACAGTAAATTCATAATGGCCATACCTTGTTCTAAAAGCGGTCTTAGGAATGTCCTCTTCCTGTACCTTTAATTGATGATATCCTAAGCGTAAATCGATCTTAGAGAAAAATCGTGCTCCTTGTAACTGATCAAACAAATCATCGATTCTCGGTAATGGGTACCGATTTTTTAATCTTGACTTTATTCAATTCTCGGTAATCAATTCACATACGCATTAACTCGTCTTTCTTTTTGACGAATAAGACCGGTGCTCCCCATGGCGATGAGCTTGGCTGTATGAATCCTTTTTCTAACAGTTCATCCAACTGTTTCTTTAACTCCTGCATTTCTGTGGGTGCCAAACGGTAAGGTGCCTTGGCAATTGGTGCCGTTCCTAGTAGCAGCTGAATTTTGAATTCGACTTCTTTGTCCGGTGGTAATCCTGGTAATTCTTCTGGGAATACGTTTGAGAATTGAGATACTACTGGGATATCTTTCAATGCTTTTCCTTTAGTGTTAATGATTATGGAAATCATATACACTAGTGATCCTTTTCTTGCACAACTTGCTGTTTTCATCATAGAGATGAATTTCGTGGATCTAGATGGCTTATCTCCTTTAATTGTGACCTTTTCACCTTTTGGTGAATTTACTTGTATTGACTTTTGATCACATAGAATACTGGCTTTATTGGCTATTAACCAATCCATTCCTAATACAATATCAAATCCTGCCAGATTCATTGGATAAAGATTTGCAATAAACTTTTGATTTAAAAATTCTATTCTTGCTCCCTGCAAGATTTCAGTAATCTTAATAGACAAATTGCAATTAATGAAAAAAGAGAAAGTGGATGGACACGGGGCCGTGCTCAATGAACACGGGGCCGTGTCCGGGCTTCTGTGTAGGCTATAAATAGAGGTGCTTGGTTCACTTCAAAGGCATCCCTTGGCAAACCACCTCTCTCCCACTTCACCCACACTCCACCACCATCACAACCCACATCCACCACCATCATCCATCATCCATCTTAGAGTATGTGTAGTAGTCTCGGGATCCAAGATTGATAGTAAGAGTTCTTGACAATCAAAGGCCATGTTTGTCTAAGTCTCTTACATCACTTAGTGAAGACAAGCATTTAGTATAATACTTTTTTTATTTTTAATCTTTTCACACTTTTTATTTGGTTTTGTATTAATGACTTTAATAACTAGTTTCTTATGTTGAAGGTGAAACTCCCTTATCATTTGTCCGTGGTGTCTTGGCATTATTTTACTGTTTATATAAAATAAAAGATTTACACCATTCATATCTCTACGGTCTATATAGAGATATGTTGGCTACCTGGTCGGAGGTTAAGGGAATGGTTTGGTAAGGTTCTTGCCTTGTTCAGTGTATAGATCCTGCAAGGACCTGGGGCAAGCTTACTAGGACCTCCTTCAATACCCACTGGTATTGGATGTCGGGGGTGCGAATGGCTTGATCGCCTCATATGTAAACTACTATTAATACATTAACCCGGCTACTTGGGATTGTATCTCTGCTGACTCAAACCACTTAGCCGAGGGTAACCGCACCTTCAAAAGAGGGGCCTACCATATTACGCATTAATAACTTAATTAATTATCTTTCAATATTCCGACCCTTTAGGATTGTATCCTTGCTGACTGAAACTACTGGGTTGAGGGTAACGTCACCTTCAAAAGAGGGGCCTACTACTATAACTAAGATAATCTCTTAAAAATTGCAAAAGTGCGGAAATAATCAAAGGTTACACTAAAGGCGAGTCGGATCTAAGTGATTCATCTTGTCTATCTTTTTTTTTTATTTTTTTTTATTTTTCAGCATTTTTAGTTTTTATTTTCATGTTTAAAACTTTTTCTAAACTTTTGATTTGATTAGACGTTGAGGATAAACTGGTACTAAAAGCTCTTGTGTCCTTGGACGACCTCGGTATCTTACCAACGCTATACTACGCTCACGATGGGTGCACTTGCCCATATATGTATTTAGTGTTAGTAAAATATCGTGTTTTATAAATTTAAAACTTGACTAAAGTGTTAAAAAGGGCTTAAAATATAACTAAAATTATATACACGACAACACGCATCACCCTGGCAGTTTTAATTCCACCCTTCCACTTGTCAGTTTTTCTACAAACTTGAATTTTGAAATCATTGTCACTTTATATAACCGTCTGCATTGTCCTTCCATTTCTCATCTTCATCACTTGCTTTTTCTGTTTTTATCCAGTGGTCACTTCGACTATTTTCCGGTCATTCTCCTTATAATCACGATGAGTCACTGCTCTTCGTCTTTTACTTTCTTATGGTATCAAACAAGAATGACATACTTGTTCAGTTTTTGAAATTCACCCAATCGGACATTGATCAATTTTGTGCCGATTATGGCATTGATCCTACCCTCGAAACACAAGTTCCGGGGGATAGAACTGCAAATCAATGTCCGTCGGGTTTTGTTGTGTTTTATACCCGAATCATTAATCAACCTAACTTGCGATACCCTTTTATCAACTTTTTTCTTGAGGTCGTAAAGTATTACCGCCTTTCTTTGGGTCAACTGGCCCCTGTTGGTGTTACCCGGATTATGCATTTTGTAATTTTGTTTCGGACCCTTACTTATGAACCTTCTCTTTTGATGTTCTGTCGCTTTTTCCGACTTGCCCGTAATGGCGATTGGTATACTATTGAGAAGACTCAATGTGAGGCTCCCCTGATTTCTACCACTGTTAGCCATACTTATGCTTGGAAGAACCAGTTCTTTTTTATTTCTGATAGGTTACTTCCCTTTACTGTTGTCCCTCGGAAGGGGCCTGTAAAGGCTAATTTTCCTGTGTTTGTTCCTCAATGGAATGTTCGTGTTTGTGATACTATTGCCAGTAATGAGAATTGCCATGATATGCTAAGGAACATGGCTACTCCTACTGAAAAAGAGATCTTGTCGAAGTTATCCAATGAGGATTCTACCTATCGAGCTATTACTGATGCTGCCCGACTTGTTACCCCCCCCCCCCTTCCTGACTGTATTGAACATTGGGTTGCCGCTGCTAACAGAAATGATGAAGTTACTGCTGCTTTGAAGAAGAAAGAAGTTGAACTTAAGACCTCCCAGGAGAATTTGGCAGCCCTCCAGGTAAAGGTAACTGAGCTTGAAGGTTAGTTGCTTTCTTCTCAGGCCAAAATGAACGAAGAAATGAAAAAAGTTGAAGTCTATGTTGGGCAACTTTCAGAATTCAATAATCAGTTAGCCAAGGAGAGGGCAGACTTTGGTATTGAGAGGGCTAAATTCAGATAGGAGCCTGTTGCCAATGAAGCAGCCATGGAAGAGCTGAGGCAATAGGTGAAGCAGTTGGAAGATGATAGGAAATGGGTGATTGGTTCCGGTCTTCGTCATTTTATAACTTACCTCCTTCACAGCCAAGAGTTTAATCAACATCTTGCAGGTATTTACTCTATGGCGATGGCTCATGGTCGTCATACCGGCCTTGTTGAAGGATTTGATGCTACTTCAAAGGGGGAAGCTATAGAGAAGCTTCCTGCCTTCAAGCCAAACTCTCTCCCAGATTTTGTTGACGCTGTGAAGAAGATGGAGGCCCTTTCCTACCCTTATGTTGAAGCTTTGTCTCGAATGGTTGATTGTCCCATAGCCGAACTTGAAGCTTTGAAACCGACAGGCTTGAACAAGGAGCTGTGTGGGCAACTGCTTTTGGTAGCTTCCGTTAAGTGGGCCTTGTTCGAGACTAGTGATGAGTAGGGTGATGTTGTTGGTCCATCTTCAAAGAAGTTGAAGGTAATTCCAGATCCTAAGCCAGTTTCTTCCATGTCTATTCCTATTGATGCTCCCCCTTTGTCTTTTGTGAGGGTTGAGATGACTTTCGTTTCTTCTGGTGATGATGAAGGTGACGATCTGGATGGCTTGTATGACAATCTCCCTTTGAACAAGGGTCCCCTCTTCATTGATGCTGGTGGTTCTGGTACGGTTTAATTATCTTTGTTAGTTTATTGTGGTTGTAAAGTGAACAATGTTAACTCTTTGGTGGTTGTGTGTTATGCCCCTATGAGGGCTTGTGATGTTTGAACTTATGGTTTTAATTGAATGGAAGTTGTCCCCCTGGGGGTGTTTAGCTTTCCTTAGTATTTCGTGCTTTGTGCATCTGTATTGGTTTTTTCTTTCTATCATTTTGTTTGTCAAACTTGTGTTTGGCTTATGTCATGGAAAATTTTGTACCATAATTTCCATTTATCAATTTTGTTTGTGCAATTTCTTTTCCGCAAAGGTTCCAAACTAAGTGTTTTGCAGTCACCTGATTCGATTTTTTTTTGGAGAGAATCAATGCAAGTTATTATAGTTCTATATCTTTTCTAGTCCACATTTCATTTTGTTATTGTGGTATAGTGGACATAAGCTTATTATATTTTATAATGTTAGCTTATGAAGCAGAATTGGTGTGAGGTGCTTACCCTCTTTCATGGACTTATTTTGATTTCATAATGTTTGATTCATTTATTTCCTTGTAACTTTGTGTTTACTTGCATTTTTGCAAAGGAACAAGTTTGTAGTTTTTTGTGTGTACTTGTACTTTTCATAAATGAATTGGAAGAAGCTTCCTTGAGTCCATGGAGTTGTATTGTTTTAGAAACTCACCCTGTCTACAGGAAGGTATAGCGCCTTGTTCCCTGTTGAGCGGTATGGCCTAGGAGCTCATCCCCGTTTCATGTGTAGATATAGCATCGGATCCCATGGAGCTTTATTTGGAGGAGCTTACACTTAGGATAAAACTATGAAATAAAAATAAAAAGGATTTTTTTTTTACCAAAAGTGCTATCTTTGTTTCCATTAAACTGATCTAGCCAAGTACAAGTTTGTTTTTGTCATTACATTGGTTGTCTAGACTATGAATTTCTTGAGGTGCTTTCCGTTCCAATGCCTTGGTACCTTCTTGCCCTCAGGTGTTTCAAGCTTGTAGGAACCTCCTTTGTGCACCTCACTAATAATGTATGGGCCTTCCCATTTCGGGCCCATTTTTCCAAGGTATTCTTTGTCGCAACCCCCGACCTCTGTCTCGAGAGGCGGGCGGCCGCGACCTACTCAGAGATGGTGGTATCGGTGTTTATCATTATTTGGCAGCGGAAATTTCATCAGGACCGTAGTTAGGAAATATTTTATCAGAGTAAAGCACCATTATTTTATAATAATAATTATATTGGGATAAAACCCAAGTTTCCGTTACAAACAGGTTTATAGGGATAAACCCTATTTTATTGGAATAAAACATCTTCTTTATTTAGGTAACTTTTATAGCCACTTTTCCAAGCCTTCAATGCTGTCCAGCTGGCTTCTATTTGGCTTTCACATTTTGTTACCTGAAACGCGTTTAAAAACATTTTGTCAGTGGGAAATACTGGTGAGTGAATCCCAATTTAATCAAGAAAAGTTTTATCATTTTACAGTATTGAGAGCGATTACAATGTTTATATCTACACAATTACTCATTCAGTACTGTCAATCCTGACTGGTGGGTCATATTACTTATTGGCAGTAATTGAAGAATTACAAAGACTCAATCAGTGCTATTTATAATTTAAAATAATTAAGGTTTTGTAAAAACAGTTTACAAAAAGATTTACAAAAAGGAGATTACTCACATTGCTATCTTAGGAAATTTCCTGTGGCTTCCTGGTTATATTCTATAAATTTAAAATAATGCACTCGTGTTAGTATAATAACCCAATTTTACATTAGTTATACCCTCCCCCGAGACAGAACTCCAACGACTACGTCAGGCAGAGCCTCAACAGCCGTTACGGAGCGCTAGATCAATCGGGCAACGTATCTAATACGTAACCGGGGGTTAAAATACCTACAACGAGGTAGAACTTCGCTATTTTAGTGGGTATAATGCCCGGGTATAATTCTATTTCTTCAGATTTTAGAGAGATCGAAAAGAATTAAGCGAATTGGACTGAAGGCCGATGGCCTCCTTTTATAGGGCTGCTTCGTGTTAGGATCGGTGAATCGATCAAATGAATCGACCAGAAGAGTTCTAGACCATATCAGAGGCGGAATTCATTGACTTGATCTTCATTCAGCTTGATATGCACTTAGAAGTAGATTAACTGTCGTTTGTATTGATTTCACAACATTACAAGAGCTGGCGACACTTCGGCAGAGCTTCGCTACCGGAATCACAACGTTACAAATGAAGACCCAAGACCTAGTATTTATAGGAGTGTCCAGGTCGCACAAACTAGGCATCCCAGGTTGCACGAACTGGTTCTTCACCAGGTCGCACGAACTCTGCTCAGCCTTAGACACGGGGATCTTCACAGGTTCAGAAACGTCTCCTGGCTCTCCGTAGCAACAGGATCAGGAACCTGGCTTTAATCTACATACGCTTATGCGGAAAATCCTCAGGTGTCGAAACCTAGCTCTTTCAAAGCTTTTACCTGCACATACTCTACCCAAAAGTAAATTTATCAATTTTTAAAATTTAACAATTTTAATTTCTGCTTGTATTCGGAACACTTAAATTTGGTTTCAAATTAATGAACCATTTAATCATTTCAATTTCAAACAAACTCTCCCAAACCTGTTGTCCATCATGTTTAGCACTTGGAATTTTGAAAATCAGCTTTTCAACATCAGTTGTCGAAAATAAAATGAAATAAAATCTTTTTGATTTTTTTCAAAAAATTATGCTAAAACACATCTTTTTGGATTTTTTCGTTAATGAAAAGCAGTAAAGAAATATTTACAGACAATATTTTTGTGAATTTGTGTAAGAGGATCATATCAGTTTATGACAAACCACTAGCACCATTGAGCTTTAAACACTTTAAGTTCTAAATGATTCACTTAGATTGTCAGTATACTGATCCATTTAAATTTTCACACAAAGTTCAATTGTTTCGAGATACGAGATTAGTGTTTTAAGCACTTAACTTATTCGCGTGTACCATCTCAGAATATACTCTCGTATCCAGACTCCTATATTCAGTCTTACAGGTGAATGTACACTAATGATATCTGTAAACATGTAATGCGAGACCATGAGAGCTCAGGTTAGAACTTTCGTTCAGACAAAGAGATGATGGCTCGACTTTTAGGTGTGTCCTGTTTGGGGATCTTTTCTTCAACAGCACATGATTAGCATTTTTCAATGTTTCATCATTTTTTATGTTGAGGGTGTGCTTTATCATAAAAGCAGTGCAGAGTATTATACGAGGACTAGGCTATTGCTTCCGCAAAATCAGAAGTCCTGGTATAATACCCCAGATATCATCACGCACAAAGACCTAGTATGTCAGAAATAGAAAGCCTTCAAACAAGATTTCAGGGGTTACCTATATATCCGAGAGATGTTCCCCATGAGATAAGTAAGTATTTGATATTTAGGTTTATATCTCGAAAACAATCTACTAAATTTGTAAAAACCTACTGGCATATCATCAGTGAGATCGTTTATCACATATTTAACTTTCCATTTCTTTAGCATGCTGTGATTGCCTACTGATGTACTATCATTTCCTCTTTTTCACAACAAAACTCATTTTTTATTTTTTAATGTTTTTGGATTTTAGATTTTATCATGTTTTTGGATTTTTCAAATTTTCAAAATTTCTAAATTTCTAAATTTTTTACTCCCCCTAAAATAAAAAATATGTTTCAATTTTTGATTTTCAAGGAAAATTTGAAAATAAACTCAATAAACTGTACAGATAAACTGACAAACTGATATGAATTGCTTCAATTCGCCATCCACTTGGCGTAAACAATCAGAACTCCTTCTGACAACAAACTATTTTCCCATTATGATTTCAAAACACTTAAGTTTGTTTTAATCAAAATGGTTTTTCCGAAAAATTAGTTTTGTTGCTTTTACACATCATGGGGTTTCATCACATTGTTCTTTTTCAACCACTTGTAAAAATATCAACTTGTAGGTTTTTCACACAAAAACATTTTTCAAGAATGATGCCGATTCATGCTCCACGATTACCAACTTGGGAGCTCCGGCAAGTCAGGTTTTTCAGTTAAAGAGATTCTCCCAAGCCTGACGGTCCTTGGGAAATTCCGAGTCATCATCACTCGGTTTCTTTCCTTTCTTATTCTTTTCATAGAATTCGTTTACCCCTTTGACCTTCCCGTCAACCATTTTTCCAAAAATATGTTTTACTTTTCCATTAAACGCTTTTTCGACATCAAATTCTTTCTTTTCAGAATAGAATTGATTCGAAATTTCCACTTTTCCAACCTTTTGTTTAAAATTTTCAGTCCGTAATGGTGGAAAGTTTGCGTCATCCATTGGCGGAACTGAATTTTCTTCTTTTAGCTCAACTTGTGGCTCCTCTGACTTTGACGAATCAGATTCATCGCCAGAAAGTGGCTCCTTTGCTACCGAAGAAACAAATTCATCGCCAGATTTAACATCTGATTTCTTAACAACCCACGCTTGGTTGTTAAGATTCAATTTTCTTTTGTAAAACCTTTTTGAACTTTCACCAACTTCAAATGTAGAATTTTAAAACACTTTGAATTTTTCAGTTGGTGGTTCATTTTTATCAACAATTTTTTCTTTGAGTTTAGAAGACACTCCCTGTTGTGTGTTGGTTGCCATTGGACAATTCCAGGCGATGTGACCAACTTTTTTGCATCAGTAACAGGTTCTTGTCTCCTTTTTCTGATTAGCTTCATTCTTCTCATATTTCTGTTTTTCTGCAAGAAATGCTTTGTTCGATTGCTTCCAGAATGAACTCTTTTTCTCTTCTTCAGAACTTGCTCCTGAAACAAATACAATTTCTGATTTAAAATTTTTAATATTTTGATTATTTTCAACATAAAAACCCAACCCCTTCTTTTTGAAATTGCTTTTATGATTCGGTTTCTTTTGATGATCTGGACCAAAACCTTTCTTCTTGTTTAAACGTTGTTGAACTCTAGAAGTATATTTAGGTTTTGAAAATCCCATTTTATCTTTTTTTTTCTGAAAACTTTATTTTTATCAATTTAAAAACTGTTTTAATATTTTCAATTTTCACATTTTTAATTGGAAATTCCTCATTAGAATATAATTTGTCTGAATCATTCAAAGTATATGCTACTTTAAATGTTTCGTCATTCAAATTATTTTTTGACATCAGAAAATCTTTATTGTAAACCATTTTGACCGATGATTTCGAACTGTCAACTGATGAACTTGAGCTCTCAGATTCAGACTTTGACTCTGACTCCTCATCCTTATCCAACATCTAATCAACCACTTTCTTTATTAACTCAGACTCATGATCAGTGTCAGACGATGTGAATGTGACGTCAATGTTGTCTGGTAACTCATTAGTTGTTTCAGACTTTAACTTTATATTGACTGCCTTTTTGAGTTGTTCCGAATTTGGTTTTCTGGGAGAATAACCTTCCCAGATCGGAGGCGGACACTTGTTATAATTTGCACTTTGTTTCTTACCAGTATCCGTATCTTCCAACTTTTTATCTTGAAAAGCTTCAAAACCTGCAACTGTTGGATAGATTCTATCGATCAAGTAATCAGAAGTTGAGTAATCCATTAGCAATCATCTGATTCTTTCATTCTCAATCTTTTCAGTCTCCAATTCCTACTTCAACTCTGCACACTCTTCAATATAGTGATTGATGGCCTTCTGCTTAGACATCATCACTGCATTCATCATTGGCAAAGCATCTTCCCTTTCTGAGTTTGTCTTCTACAACTGATTAATTTTTTTGTTCAACACATCATAAGATTCCTTCACGTACTTAACATCGAACAATAATTTTTCTTTCATCTCGTCTAGCTCACTATACTTCTTATCTTTCTCTTCACAATGTTTGCATGGTTCCAAACATTTCAAACAAGGTTTTGTGATCTCTACAATCTTTTCAATCACTTTAACCTCTTCACTCTGTTCATGCTTCTCTTCCTGAGCACCATTCTCACATTTTACCTCTTTCTTTTCTTTTTCTGCTCGTCTCTCCTTAAGCTTCTCCAATTTATCTGCAAAATAAAATTTGAAACTTTCAGAAGATAGATGAGTTTTACCAATGTTTATTTGATTAATTTCTTCTTCATCATCACTACTATCAATTGATGATTGATCAAAGACTGTTGTCTTTTCTGAACTATCTTCTGAGGTGACAAACTTTCCATCTTGACTTTTCTCTTCATTTGCAAACACTTCCATCCATTCTTTCATCAACTCTGGCTCTTGAATGATTTGTGCAACAAATGCTCTAAACTTTGAGTCAGCTGGAATATATTTGTCCCAGCTAAATTCCTCTGGCAATCTTTCATCTTCTTGATCTGGAGGCATAGTGATACAAGCTTTCTTCTTTCCATCTTCAATAGCACGGGATGATGACGGTTGTTGAGCTACTTGATGATATATTGCTTTCCGATAATATTCATTGTTCCTGAACGGATTCTGAGCTCCACCTGCTTCTCAGTTGGTACATTCCCTCTTGAAATGTCCTTTTTCCCTGCATCGAAAACAAGTAACTTTAGACTTATCAAAACCTAAAGTAGAAACATTAGCATCACGTTAGCCATCTCTTCCGGTAATCTGCTTAAATTTCTCAGCTCTCCTCAACACGCTCGCTAAACACCACTTAATATCCATTAGCTCCATTTCCTCAGCATCAATTTGATCGTAATACTCTTTTGTTAACATAGGATTTCTGATTCTTCCCGCAACCAAACTCTCATATGATTCTAACACAGTAACTAGTAATGCCATATGACCTTTAGCGACTTCTTCAGAGAAACTCTGACCGTTCTGAAGATGCAACGCGATGTTGCATTGTAGCACATGACTATTACCAATGTTTGAGCTTTGAGACTGATAACTTGAAGTTGAAACATTAGGATTCACACTCGGATATGAAGAAAATCCACTGTTGTTGACTGAGCTTTGATTGAATGATCCGGATGAGTTTTCTGCGCTGAAAGCGGTTTGGATCTTTGGACTTGCTTCAACATTTTGAACATTACCTTTGAAATACATCTTGATATCTTGTTGACCACTTGAATTGTTCATTCTAGCAATCTTTTGTTGTTCAAGATCTTGTCCTTCAAGTTTTTCAATGAATTGAGCTATTGTCAATCTATCATATTCTCCGGTATTCTTCAAGATCATAAGATATGTACCCCATTCCTTTTGAGGTAAAGCATCGACTAATTTTTCAACCCACTCCTCTCGATCTTTAGTGATATCCAATCGAGACATTGAACGAACTAGATGACAATATCTCTCAATGAGAGTCTTTGTTGTTTCACCCGACAAACTTGAGAACAATTCAAATTCTTTCTTTAATAGTGACTTTTTATTCTTGATCATTTCCATACTTCCCTCGAATTTTGTACAAAGTGCTTCCCAAATCGAACGTGCACTATCATCATGTTGAAGTAATATGAAAATGTCTTCTTTCACAGCTTGTTGAAGTAAACTGATCATCATCTTTTCTGCCTTGTACATTTCTCTTTCTTTTTTCGTGAATTCAGAAATATTCTTTATAACTCCCATATTATTACGAGGTCGAACATACTTAGTTTCAATACATTCCCAAGACCTTAGATGATTTGCTTGAACCCAATTCTCGAAACGTTCTTGCCAACTGTAATATTCTTCAATGCTCATCAGCTTAGGAGGTTTCTGTAACGTTCCCGTTTCATTTTCCATGTTCACATTCTGAGAAACGGTAACAGGAATACCCGGGGCAGTAGCAAATGCATTATAAAATTTGTTTTCCATGTTTAGGTATTAAGAGTTCACAAAAACAGAATTTTCAAATGATCTGGCTTTGGTACGACCTGGTTCAATTTCAAATACCCCGTACGACCTGGAGTAACACTTTCAAATGATCTGGTAACTTCCAAACGACCTGAGGTGGTGGGATCTGGATTTGGTGCGGACTGAACAAGTTTAAATGATCTGGATCAGTTCAAACGACCTGAGACACTCTCACACGACCTGGATCACTTCGTGCGACATGAAGTATTCAAACCGTGTGAGCTGAATTATCACACCGTGCGAGCTGGTTCTCTAACTGATCAAATCGTGCGAGCTGAGCTAACAATTTCACACGATCTGAGCTATTCCTGAATGAACTGAAAGTTTTTCATGCGGTCTGGTCCATTTTATCAAGTTTTAGGTTGATTTTAGTTCTGAT
Organism: Helianthus tuberosus; assembly: GCA_030545235.1. Lineage (NCBI taxonomy): Eukaryota > Viridiplantae > Streptophyta > Magnoliopsida > Asterales > Asteraceae > Helianthus > Helianthus tuberosus. Next base: position 99,662,885 of record CM060367.1, read on the forward strand.
TTTTTCAAGGATTGATTAAAACTCAATTTTACGTGTTATATGTGAAAATCAGTCCATTTTATCCATGAAATCATTCTGATTTTAAAGAAAATGTGTAGAAGAATGAGTAGAAAATAGTAGAAATCAGATTAATCCTTGAAAACAAGCTGAAATGGTAAGACCTCTTCCTCCTGAGCTCTGATACCACTTGTTAGGATCGGTGAATCGATCAAATGAATCGATCAGAAGAGTTCTAGACCAAATCAGAGGCGGAATTCATTGACTTGATCTTCATTCAGCTTGATATGCACTTAGAAGTAGATTAACTGTCGTTTGTATTGATTTCACAATGTTACAAGAGCTGGCGACACTTCGGCAGAGCTTCGCTACCGGAATCACAACGTTACAAATGAAGAGCCAAGACCTAGTATTTATAGGAGTGTCCAGGTCGCACGAACTAGGCATCCCAGGTCGCACGAACTGGTTCTTCACCAGGTCGCACGAACTGACTCAGTCTAGTTCGCACGAACTGACTCAGTCTAGTTCGCACGAACTGCCAGTTTGCATGAACTGGTCAGTTCTGACATGTTTCCCATTTTTCTCGTACTACGCGTCTTGGTCTATCTAATCTATTACAAGACTCGATACATGACGAAGTCAACAGGCATATGCACTAACACTTCAGCAGTCCCTTGCGCCCCACGTAAAACTCACAAGGGGCTTACGCGCCCCGCGAGATAGGGGTTGTAGGCCCTAGCTTGGTCCGGTCCGGTCACACACATAGCTTCGACACGAGTGTGACACGTGGCGGCTCCGGGGTTCGCCTCTTGTCCTCTCGCTCGCGGCCCGCGTAAGATGAAGATCAAGTCTTCGCGGCCTGCGAGAGACTATAAAAATTGATTTTTATTTAAATTTTGTAAAAATAAAGGTATTTAGGGTATGTTTTCGTATATGGGGTGTATTTTTGGACGTATAGGGGTGTTCTAAATATTTTAGGAGGGTTGCTATATCCTCCCCACCTTGTTTTAGAACTCGTCCTCAAGGTCTACTGGAATAGGTGTGGGTATTTCCTTTGAATCTCTGATTCAAGCTCCCATGTGTACTCTGGTCCTCTCTTGGAATCCTATTTACTTTGACTAGAACTAGTCTCTTGTGTTTGAGATTCTTGACTTTTCTGTCTTCAATGTGTAGATGTCTTTCTACAAATTTAAGCTTTTCATTTACCTCTATATCCTTAAGAGGTACTACTAATGATTCATCGGCTAAACACTTTTTGAGATTGCATACATGAAATACATCATGTATTCCTGCCATTTCTTCTGGCAGTTGCAGCTGGTAAGCTACTGGTCCTATCCTTTTGATAATCTCAAAGGGTCTAACATACCTGGGGCTTAGCTTTACTCTTTTGATGAATCTCAACACTCCTTTCCAAGGAGAAACCTTTAATAAGACCTTATCTCATACCTGAAATTCCAACGGTTTTCGCCTGTTGTCAGCATAACTCTTTTGTCGATCACATGCTGCTTTTAGTCTTTCCTTGAGTTGAATAATTTTGTCTGTTGTTTCTTGTACTATCTCGGGTCCAGATAATTTCTTTTCTCCAACTTCTGCCCAACTAACTGGAGTTTGACACTTTCGTCCATAAAGTGCTTCGAAGGGTGTAACATTGATACTGGTATGATAGTTGTTATTGTAAGAAAATTCTATCAATGATAGATGATTGTCCCAATTACCTTCGAAATCACTTACACAAGCTCTAAGTATATCTTCCATTGTCTAGATTGTCCTTTCGCTTTGTCCGTCCGTTTGAGGATGATAAGCGGTGCTTAGATTTTGCTTGGTTCCCATTACTTTTTGGAAACTAGTCCAAAAATGAGAGGTAAAATGGCTATCTCTATCAGAAACAATGGATAAATGAATTCCCTGTAATGAAACTATTTCATTTACATATAGCTTGGCTAACTGTTCCATACTGAAAGTTTCCTTCATTGCTAAGAAATGAGATGACTTGGTTAGTCTGTCTACAATCACCCAGATTGTATCATTACCTTTTCTTGTCTTGTGTAATTTGGTAACAAAATCCATTGTTATCAATTCCCACTTCCATGCTGGCATTTCTAACTGTTGCAATAAGCCTGAAGGTTTCTGGTGTTCAGCTTTAACTTGTGAACAAGTTAGACATTTGGCAACATAAGCTGCTATATCCTTTTTCATTCCTATCCACCAGAAATTCTTCCTTAAGTCTTGGTACATTTTACCACTTCCAGGATGTATCGTATACTTAGACTTATGGGCTTCTTCTAATATTTGGTGGCGTAGGTTTCCTCGTTTAGGTACCCAAATTCTTTCCTTATGGAATCTCCAAATTCCATATGTTCATTGTTCTAATTCCTTAATCATTCCTTTTAGTTTTTTAGTATCATCCTTGATTACTGATTCCTGTGCTTCTCTAATCTGTTCATTTAAATCTATCTGCAGATTTAATTTTAGGGAACACACTCTTTTTGGCTTTTCATGATACTTTCGACTTAAAGCATCGGCTACTACATTAGCCTTTCCTGCATGATACTAGATATTACCATCATAATCACTAAAAATTTCCATCCAGCGTCTTTGTCTCATATTTAATTCCTTTTGCCCAAAGACATATCTTAAACTTTTATGATAAGTGAAAATGGTAAACTTACTACCGTAATGGTAATGTCTCCAAATCTTAAGGGCAAAAATTATGGCTCCTAATTCTAGATCATGTGTTGTATAATTCTCTTCATGATTCTTAAGTTGTCTAGAATCATAGGCTATAACCTTTTGACGCTGCATTAACACACATCCATAACCTAATTTAGATGCGTCACAATAGACTACAAAGTCTTCTGTTCCTTCTGGTAATGCTAGTATGGGTGCGTTGGTTAAGCTTTGCTTAAGAATTCTAAAGGCTTCTTCTTGTTTTGGTCCCCATTCAAACTTAACAGATTTACAGGTTAGCTTAGTTAAGGGAATGGCTATTCTAGAAAAATGTCTAATAAACCGTCTATAATAACCGGCCAATCCTAGAAAACTTCTAACCTCTGTTGGTGACACAGGGGTTTTCCATTTAGTAATTGTCTCAATCTTTGTGGGATCCACATGAATTCCTTCATGATTGACTAAATGCCCAAGAAACTGTACTTCTTCTAACCAAAACTCACACTTTGAAAACTTAGCATAAAGCTTTTCTTTTCTCAATAAACTTAGGAATGCATGCAGATGCGTTACATGTTCCTCTTTGCTCTTAGAGTAAATGAGAATATCATCTATAAAGACAATTATGAATTTATCCAAATATGGCTTACATATTCATTTCATTATGTCCATAAATGCGGCTGGGGCATTGGTTAAAGCAAATGGCATGACAGTAAATTCATAATGGCCATACCTTGTTCTAAAAGCGGTCTTAGGAATGTCCTCTTCCTGTACCTTTAATTGATGATATCCTAAGCGTAAATCGATCTTAGAGAAAAATCGTGCTCCTTGTAACTGATCAAACAAATCATCGATTCTCGGTAATGGGTACCGATTTTTTAATCTTGACTTTATTCAATTCTCGGTAATCAATTCACATACGCATTAACCCGTCTTTCTTTTTGACGAATAAGATCGGTGCTCCCCATGGCGATGAGCTTGGCTGTATGAATCCTTTTTCTAACAGTTCATCCAACTGTTTCTTTAACTCCTGCATTTCTGTGGGTGCCAAACGGTAAGGTGCCTTGGCAATTGGTGCCGTTCCTAGTAGCAGCTGAATTTTGAATTCGACTTCTTTGTCCGGTGGTAATCCTGGTAATTCTTCTGGGAATACGTTTGAGAATTGAGATACTACTGGGATATCTTTCAATGATTTTCCTTTAGTGTTAATGATTATGGAAATCATATACACTAGTGATCCTTTTCTTGCACAACTTGCTGTTTTCATCATAGAGATGAATTTCGTGGATCTAGATGGCTTATCTCCTTTAATTGTGACCTTTTCACCTTTTGGTGAATTTACTTGTATTGACTTTTGATCACATAGAATACTGGCTTTATTGGCTATTAACCAATCCATTCCTAATACAATATCAAATCCTGCCAGATTCATTGGATAAAGATTTGCAATAAACTTTTGATTTAAAAATTCTATTCTTGCTCCCTGCAAGATTTCAGTAATCTTAATAGATTCTCCATTTGCTGTTTCTACTAGACATTCTTGTTGAAGTTTAGTTAATGGTTGATTGAGAAGTTTGCAAAACGAAGTATTAATAAAACTTTGGTTCGCACCAGAGTCAAATAATACTTTAGCAAAAACATCATTAACTAAAAACGTACCGGCAATTACATCCGTAATCATTTTGGCTTCTTCTGCAGTTAGAACAAATGCTGTAGCATTCTTAGTAGTCTTGTAGTTCAAGGCTGGAGCTAGTTTCGGACAATTTGGCCTAATATGACCTTGTTCCCCACAATTGTAGCATATCCTATTGTTAGGTTTCTTCCTGCAGTCTTCTTCCTTGTGTCCGGATATTTTGCAGAAATTACAGTATATACAGCATCTTCTAGAATGTTTCCTTTTACAATACTTGCAGTAAGGTGTTGATCGGAGTGTCGCGCTCTGGTCAAAGATAAGATTTATATGCCCTATTTACCCTTAACAAATAGTTAGCGGTAGCAAGGGGTCGAACCACGAAGAGTATGTGGTTTGTGTGTGGATTCGATTGAATTAGAACAATTGTCACAGATTATGAAGCTTGCCAGATATTTTTGTAGTTTTGTTTAGTTGAAAGATGTAAATTTGAACTAATGGAATTGATTTAATTAATTAATAACTAATGATTAACGATTGAAAGAAAATTGATTACTAAACAATAATAAGAAAAAGGGTTCAAACCCGGTTTCGGTAATTGCCAACCTAGGGTTTCTACAAGTTTTTAGATCCAACTCAATTGCATACGATTAGCGGATTTAGTGTACCGTGACTTAGGTGCCAATAACTATCAACGCTTCGAAAAACGGACAAGAATGCATTTTGTAATCAACACAAGTAAAACCTAACCACGACAATGCATAACTACACATAACCATTTCGTAAAGTCATAACTTTTAACATCGTTCGACAATTTACGAATACGAAACAAATGTAAACTATTGTCAATGGTTTCAAAAATCAAACACAATTTGTCACAAAGTTGAATCAAGAAACAATTCGAAACCCTAAATTAAACAACTACCTACACCGGGGTGAAACCAAGGTGATTAGCCACTCATGGTTGAAGAAACTTGATCACCGGGTGCTTGGAACTTAATTGAGAACATCTTGATGCTTGAAGGATGGAGGAATGGTGGATGATTAGGGTTTGTGGAGTGATTGGTAATGATGAAGTGAATGATGAATGGAGTTAGGGTTGTGGATGATTGATCGTGGATGATAAGGATGATCTTGGATGATGATTCGGGTGATGTGTGTTGTAGATATGGAATTGGTGATGAATAGTTGGTGAATAATGGCTCCAAGAATCAAGTTCAAACTCTCAAAAACATGTAACTTACGAATTGAATGCCAAAGGACCTATGGAAATCGAGCTTAACCCAACAAACTCAAAAATTCGCGTCTCAGTAAATTGCAACCCGTCGGCGACGGGTGGGGAGCCGTTGGCGACGGGTTCCCCATTCTTCGTTTTCGTCCGACGGCCTATGTTGCTGGATACAGGTGTTTCAGCCGACGAGATGTTCTAGAGACCGTCCGGGACGGCCCTAGACCCATCGGCGACGGCCTCTTGAAATCCATTTCTTCAAGTTTCACTTCTTGCACTCCCGGTTGATCCGTAACGCGTCCTGATGCTCCGGTTTTCGATCCGGTGACTCGTAAAGCTCCCGAAAAGCTCCTTAAACTCCATCAAACCTGCAAAACACATTATTGATTAAAAGTAGGCTATCCGAAATTAAAACTTGTGTAAAAACATCAAGTTATGCAATAACAAACACCGGTTTTCAACCACGTATCACATCCCCACACTTGTCTTTTGCTTGCCCTCAAGCAAATCTGTTTTTCACTTTCACGTGGGTCGAAAAACGAATACACTTCCCATTCCCGTGACAAAAGTTAAGGTCTATTGTCATACAAAAGTTCAAACCTTTTACAATTTACAACATATTTAACGATAAAGTGAGCATTCACATATACAATGGTTATCCAAGATTAACCCGCCCGTAAAACTAGCAAGTTATGCACATCCCTCACAATGTTCTCTCCACTCGGCTTATAATTTGGCTAACGTGTATAATGTATTAGCACTTCAATCAATTAATTGCTCAAAACCGATTAGGACACGTACCCGCATAGGCTTGCAACTCAATCATTCTCCACCACCGATCACGAATACTAAGCACAAGTCATAAGGTCTTTGTTAGGGTTGTAACGGGGCTAGGCTAAGTGTAGGAAATGGGATATTTTAAAGTAGCTAAGGTGATGAAAATTCGATTTTTATTACAAAACAACGAATCTACGCACAACTAACTACCAAAATCAAACTAGAAGGCAACAAGCTCTCGCCTTTTATTTCTCAACTAAAAACACATATTTTTGTTCTTTTCTCAACAATTTTCTCGTGTTTTTCATAACATTTTCTGAATTTTCTCTCTTTTTTTATTTTTTATTATTATATGCAAACAAGCAAATACAACTATACAAACTTCACTTCTATAATCGAATTTCCATCACACGGGTTTAAAAGAAAAAGGTTTTAAGGTTATGGGCTAAAGGGTAGTCAAACGAAAGGATTAGGCTCAACATTGGCTACTAGGGGATAATTTTTGGGTAAGGATATAAAAATTGTGTAAAAGAAAAAGGTTTACCTAATGCCTTAATTATTCTCGTGCTTGTATTCGGTCTATGGTCTCGAACGTATCAAAAGTTGCAAGTTCTACAATACGCGACTAATGGTCCACTCAAACAAAGAAAACATATATATGTAAATCTATGATATAAAAGTGTCTCAAAACCTCACGTATAAGTGTATGATATGTGATATGCATAAAATGCTAGTTCCTTAGGCGAATTATTCCCAAATAACCACCCGCTAAATACTCGTCATGTTATTAATTTGAACTTGACCATGACAAAAGACCAAATGGGTTGTGCAATGCCTCGTTGACTTAGTTACTTGTGCTTTTAAGATCGCTTTTGAAACAAGAAATTTTTGAAATTTTCCCCCATCCCCACACTTGAGGTAAACATTGTCCTCAATGTGTAGTATTTAAATGAACGGGTCAAAATCGAAAACTTTTACTACTCCCCCATCCCCACACTTGAGGTAAACATTGTCCTCAATGTGTAAGAACTAGAGTTTTAAAACGCACAAGGGATGTGACACGGCTAACCTTCCCAAAGTTTCACCCCAGAAAAATAAAATACAATATACAATCCACTTATTACTAAACTAAGAATCAAGGTAAAAAGGAAACGCATGCACCTGATTTTTGTCGCTTGATGCCCATATCTTCTTCTTCTCTTCATAAAAATGGTTGTCTCTCGAACATCATCTACCTACAAATTCTAACCCTTGTGTAGAAGCATGCTTCTCACAACCATTGAAATTTGTTAGGTGGTTAGTTCTACCATTTTTATAAAAGTGTTACCAAATCATGCGTTAAATTACTTTGATTTTTGTGGAAAAAAATAAGTTACAACAATAACAAGCCTAACTCACTTTCGTAGGAATCACGGTTGCATTTAGCTTATGCAACAAGCCCTATTAAACACCCCAATAGCTTGGGAGGACGAGAGGTCTCGTGAGGGTTATATAGGGAACACACCCACAACGTTCATTTAACTAGGCAAAAAGTAAATAATAACGAAAAAGAAATAAAGAAACTAAAGTATACAACAACAACAACACAAAACATACCTTGCCTTCACCGCTGATATCTCTCGTTGAGATCAACTGGCAGGTTTGGCTGGTATGGATAACCAGTGAGGGCCTCAAACATCTCCCTGTAGTTATCAAGTGGGCTCGGCTCTCCTTGAGGTGGTGGCTGACAGGGAATCGGAATGAAGCTGGAGCCTACGGCCTCGGGCCAGTGAGGAGATGGGTCGGATGGGCCTCGTGGAACAGGAAGATTGGGGTAGTCAGTCCACCCGAGTGCTCGACATAAGGAAGGCCGGCCTCATAGTCTCTTCAATGTCTCTCCTGATCATGGAGCATTTTGGATTTATTAAGAGCCGTTTCCTGTGAGACAAATAAGGTACTCCAACGGTTGTCCTCCAACGTGTTTCGCTCGTGCCGCGCTTTTTCCTCCCTTTCTTCCCATGCCCGTCTTTGGGCCATATCTTCTTCTTGCAATTGTAACAAGCGTTCCATGTGAGATCTTTGAAGTGCTTGTTGCAATTGTTGCTCTTCCATATATTTCTCTATCCTCTCGCGATAGGCCGCTTGGGAGGCCCACTGTTCTTGTGAGAAGGTCCCGTGCATCTCTTCCCGGTTCTCTCTCCTCCTATTATATTCTCGGCCCTCGCCGATACATGCCGAGACATTATCATAAACCGCTTGTTGCCCGCGGTTAAAATTTCTAAACGACGGCCCTTGTCTTTGTTTCTCAAAACCTGCCACATCTGCATTAATCTCCCTGTGTGGCCTCATGTACCTCTGTTGTGGTCCCCGTGGACCAGAAGGCTCAGTCTCGTCTTCTTCGTCAAACATCTCCTCATCTCCCCCAGCTCCTTGCTGTGCATCTGGATTAGCAAAATCATACATGTGACCCAATTTGTCGGTCACCACATATTTGTTTCCCGACAGATTCACATCTATTTTCCAATTTTCCTCATTGTTGCTATGTTGAATTCTTCCAAAGGTTTGGATACCCAAAGCGATTCCAGGGGCAAACAATTCTGCTGGACGATCATAGCACTGATGAGGCGTGCATATGGAATAAAACGCCTTTGAGATGCCTCCCGGGTGATCCATGTATTCATCCTTATGATATGCCTCCATGACAATGTAGGTGTCCCGTACAACAATGAATGGACAACCCTACAATCGCTTGCTCTCACTCCTCCTTGATCACCGAATCCCACCATCACATTCTCTAGGGAAATTCCTTGAAGAATTTTCCCTTCAATCGTCATTTGAGTTCTTTTAGCCTCTCCCCCGTCATTGTATGGTAAGATAACCGCTGTCATTTGTTCCGGATCACCATCGTTCATATGATTATCCAAAAAATTGTTCAATGGCTGGATAGTCATATGCTTGCACCCCAACGAGTCGAAGCGCGCGATGCAATTAATCGTTTCAAAGGACATCGTCATTGCCCCTCGGCTTGTCTTACCAACCAATTTCCACTGAGCGGGAGTACCATCCTTATTCATGAACCTCAACGTTGACAACCATTCGCACACCTCCGTCAAATACACCCGCGAAGTGTTGTCTTCACACCAATCGAGCACTCTCTCCCATCCTTAACGCTCGAACATTTGCACAATTCCAATTTGTCTAAACTCTTCCACATTCACAACCCTTTCACATATAATCCTTTCCGGTACCGAAGTGTTCACACCATTGACCATCTTCCACTTCCAAAGTTCGGCATCCATCTTCCTATCTTGATACGCTGATAAAGGTTTGTTCTTCTCATCATCCCATACTTGAGCGCTTCTACTATCCCTGAATTTTTCCCACGCCCAATCTTGCCTGTACAGTCTCGCATCCCCCTCTTCTACGGAACTTAGTTGCTCCCACTTCTTCGGTATTAAACCGGAAGAAGATCCCACTCCTGATGATGAGCCTTGCCCTGTAGTCTTTTGCTTCTTTCTACCTCCAGCCATAACTACAAGCACCAAAACAAACAAAGCATCAATATAAACCCCAACCTTTACTAAACTCTCAAACTTTGAACATGATGTGTGATGTTGAAGTTTTAATTAACATGTAGATGCAAAATCGCCTTTTTAAACTTTCAAAGTCGCTCATTTTATCATATACCTATCAATTTTACTTGTTAACTCGCAATTTCTTATAATTTCAACAAGGTTCAACATCAACTTCATGTTCAATCATGTAAATAACAAGTGTAATCACTTCACTATGGTTATAACATGCTCAAATTCCATCCAAAGCAACTAATCTTACTCAAAATCATGCTAGAACAACATACATTGTTTAAACAACCTATTCTTAAACTAAAAAGTCTAAAATTTCGGAAGAAAACACTAAACATATGATAATCAAGCATTAATTTAAGGGAAATCCATACCTTTGATATTGTAGACAAGAAGAACTAAGGAAAAGATGTAAAACAAGTAACTTGATAAACACCCTTTCAAAAACCCGAAATTACACGCCCAGAAATCTTGCCCTCTAGCAAGAATTGATGAAAACCGTGTTGGGGGTTTTGTTCCTCTCAAAAAATCACACAAGATGCACTAAAAAATCAGGTGATTTGGTTTAGAATTGAAGAAGTTATGAGAGCTTGAAGGTTTTAGGGTTCTTAAGGGAGAGGTGAAGAAGATGAAGGGAAAAGGATGAGTTAGGAGAGAGATGGCAGGGATTTTTGGAGTAATGAATGATGTGGGATGGGCGTAGCTCGAATTAGGTGATCAATATTGATTTTAGATTGTGTTTTATGAGGTCAAAATGTGCATTGGTTTGATTTTTAAGTACCTAGAACCAGATCAGCGTCGGAGGTAAAACACAACCCGTCGCCGACGGGTCCCACCCCGTCGCCGACGGGCAAGGAAAAAGGGATGTTGGGCGACGGCTTATATGGCTGTATACGGGCATGTGGTGCTTACGGGTTTAACGAGAGCCCGTCCCGGACGGTTTATACCCCGTCGCCGACGGGTTGTAGATTTTCATTTTTCAATTTTTTTTAGGAAAATAGAGATAAAATTATGTACTTTTAATAAAGGGACTATATACATTTAAAATTTCTAAAAATTATTAAAATTATTTTTATAAATTTTTATAAGTTAAATATGAAAACGCAAAAACCGTTAACGACGCTACCACCCCCCAAAAAGTCGTGTATTGTCCTCAATGCACATAACAAAGCCTAAAACATACCTTACGTCTTCAAGACTCGTTCGGGATATCCGGACTTCACACAATCAAACGGGGTTAGTATGAAACGGAAACGATTATATCCAAAACACACAAACAATTAAATAATTATACATAACTTTACACAAAACGTTACCGGTCCTTTTCATTCGACCTCATAAACCGGGATGCTTACCACGAAGCTCACCGATTCCTTGTTTTCATCCAACTTTTCTTTACCATCGAGAAACGGTTTTAGCCGATGACCATTTACCGTTTGCCATGACCCATCCTTCGGGTCCTCGATTGTAACATCACCCAATTGTCCGACCCGGGTGATCACATAGGGTCCCATCCATTTGCTTCGGAGCTTTCCGGGAAAGAATTTGAGCTTCGAATTGTAGAGCCACACCTTTTGCCCAATCTCGAACTCTTTCTTCCTCAACTTGGCATCATGCGCCTTTTTCATTCCATCCTTGTATTTGGAGGTCCATTCATATGCCATTTCCCTTAGCTCCTCCAACTCGCAAAGCTTAAGTTTCCGTTCATTACCTGCATCATCATATTGAACATTCACTTCTTTAATAGACCATAATGATTTATGCACAAGTTCAACCGGCAAATGACAATTTTTACCGTAAACCAACCGGTAAGGTGTAGTGCCAATGGGTGTCTTATGTGCCGTACGGTAGGCCCATAAAGCATCGTTCAACTTAATTGACCAATCCTTACGGTCTGCCCGCACGGTCTTTTGCAAAATCTCTTTGATTTTCCTATTTAACACCTCGACTTGTCCGCTTGTTTGCGGGTGATAGGGGTAGCAATTCTATGGTCAACACCAAACCGTTTTAAAAGTTTTCCAAAACGAAAGTTTTTAAAGTGAGATCCTCCGTCACTTATGATGACACGAGGAATCCCTAACCTTGAGAAAATATTGGTTTGAACAAAGTTACAAACTACCGAATGGTCGTTCGTCTTGGTGGCTATTGCTTCGACCCACTTTGACACATAGTCAACGACCACCAAGATATACAAATTGCCATAAGAATTGGGGAATGGGCCCATGAAATCAATACCCCATACATCGAAAATGTCGACTACAAGGATTGGTTGCATGGGCATCTCATCCCTTTTTTAAATACCCCCTAATTTCTGGCACTCTACACAATTTTTGGAAAACTCATTTGCATCTTTAAAAATAGTTGGCCAATAAAGACCACTATTCAACACTTTATGATCCGTTTTGTGGCCACTAAAATGGCCACCACACGCAAACGAATGTAGATGCTGCAACACGCTTGGAATTTCCTCATCGTCTATGCATCGTCTAATCACTTGATCCGCACACTCTTTCCACAAGTGCGGTTCTTCCAACCGGTAATACTTGATTTGAGACATGAAATGTTGCCTCTTCCGTCTATCCCAATGTGCCGGTAAGTCACCTGTAACAAGATAATTCGCAATGTTAGCATACCATGGTAACTTATCTAATTTCATAATATGCTCATCGGGAAAAGACTCATTGATCTCTAACAATTTAGGATCCTCATCAACCATCAATCGGGACAAATGGTCCGCTACCACATTCTCGGTACCCTTTTTGTCCCGTATCTCCAAATCAAACTCTTGGAGCAACAACACCCATCAGATCAATCTCGGTTTGGCATCTTTCTTCTCCATGAGGTACCTAACAGCAGTGTGATCAGAATAAATAATCACTTTACTACCCCATATATATGACCGAAATTTGTCCAATGCATATACCACCGCGAGTAGCTCTTTTTCGGTGGTGGTGTAATTCAATTGTGTATCCGAAAGAGTCTTACTCGCATAGTATATGGCAACGGGTTTCTTTTCAACCCGTTGTCCCAACACGGCCCCCACCGCATAGTCACTTGCATCGCACATAATTTCAAAGGTAAAGACCAATTTGGCGATTGCAAGATTGGGGTCTCAACTAACTTTTCTTTTAATTTGTTAAACGCATTTTGGCAATTTTCATTGAAATCAAACGGTTGATCTTTTAACAACAAGTTAGACAAAGGCTTGGTTATGTCACTAAAACCCTTAATAAACCGTCGATAAAAACCCGCATGACCTAGAAATGACCTAACACCTTTGACACTCGTGGGATACGGCAAAGTGGATATAATTTGTACCTTTGCACGATCAACCTCTATCCCATGACTCGACACCACGTGTCCCAACACGATTCCCTATTGAACCATAAAATGGCTCTTTTCCCAACTTAGGACCAAACTAGTTTCGACACACCTTTTTAGTACTTTATCCAATTGGTCCAAACTAGCCTCGAATGACGACCCAAAAATTGAGAAATCATCCATGAAGATTTCCAAAGACTTCCCCACCATATCTGAAAAGATACTCGTCATACACCTTTGAAAGGTGGCGGGGGCGTTACATAGTCCAAACGGCATTCGCCTAAATGCAAAGGTGCCGTAGGGACAAGTAAACGTTGTCTTTTTTTGATCTTCTGGATGGATGGCAATTTGATTATACCCAGAATAGCCATCTAAAAAGCAATAAAATTGTTGCCCTGATAATTTCTCAACAATTTGATCAATGAACGGTAAAGGAAAATGATCTTTGGAAGTTGCGGTATTCAACTTCCTATAATCAATACAAATTCGCCACCCTGTTACCGGCCGAGTGGCTACCTCTTCACCTGCGTCATTTTTGACGACTTGTATACCCGCTTTCTTTGGAACCATCTGTATTGGGCTCACCCATTGGCTATCCGAGATCGGGTAAATGATACCCGCATCAAGCCATTTCAGCACTTCCTTTTTCACCACCTCCCGCATATTCGGATTCAATCTCCGTTGTGCATCTCGAACGGGAGTCACACTTTCTTCCGTGATGATTTTATGCATCACCACCGAGGGACTAATACCCTTCAAATCAGCAATGGTCCATCCAATCGCCGCCCGATTGGTGACCAAAACACCCATCAATTTCTCCTCTTGCTCCTCGGTTAACTTTGATGCAATGATAACCAGGAGCGTGTTGCCTTCACTAACATAAGCATACTTGAGATGCTTCGGCAACGCCTTCAATTCAACCTCCGGAGGCTCTACTAACGATGGCTTCAATTTAGTATCAATGCTCTCCAGTAAACTCACAACTTGATGTGTCCATGTCGGTTTTCCTTCTCTAACCGCAAGCACCTCCAAACTTTTTACCTCCTCATCCATGCTCTTATCCATCTCCACCTGTGACCTGTCAAACATATAACAATCCTCCATTGTGTTTTTCCCATCCACGACTGTGTCACAAAGAGGTATACACGTGTCAACGATGTCCGCCATATAACATTCATCATCAACTGGAGGGTTCGTAAGTCTGGAAAAAACATGCAACCTCAAACTTCGGTTTCCAAATGTCATGTCAACCGTTCCTGTTTTGCAATCAATTTGAGAATTTGCGGTTGCTAAGAACGATCGACCCAAAATCACCGTAGGTTGCTTGGTTGGGTCCTTGGCCACATAATCAAGTACTTAAAAGTCCACCGGATAGTAAAAATCCTCGATTTTTACTATCACATCCGAAACAATTCCACGGGGTAGTTTCGGTGTCAAATCGGCTAACACCACGGTGGTGTTTGACGACTGAAGTGGACCAAACTCGTATTGGTCATACAAACTACCCGGTAGAATGCTCACGCTAGCACCAAGATCTAGAAGTGCCCGGTTGATTTTGAAGTCTCCTACTTGAATTGAAATGATAGGCGCACCCGGATCTTGTAGCGTAGGTGGAAGTGCACCCGAAAGAATCGAACTCGCATTCTCGGTTAAATCTAGTTTTTTTTGGAAATCTATGAGTTCTCTTCTGGGTACACAATTCTTTCAAGTACTTAGCATAAGACGGTACTTGTTTGATTGCATCCAAAAGAGGTAAATTAATTTTTACTTGTTTGAAAATTTCCAACAACTCTTCTTGTTGTGGACCTCTTTTGTTTACAACTTTTTTCACGGGTCCCTTCAATGCTTCTGGATAAGGGGTGGTATTAGCCACCACACCCTTTTCCTTAGCCTTAGGGACGGGTATGGTCACAACGGGAGTGTTATTATTCTTTTTCAAATCACTTTTATTTTGACCCGTTTGACCATCCTCATTTTCATCCTCACTAGCATCTTCCACCACCCCTTCAACAAACTGGGGTGGTGGTGTTTTGACACCATTATCCACAATTCGACCACTACGTAAAGTAAGTTTATTAATTGGTACCTCACGTGTGTTCCTTGAGCTTGACCCTTGATGCTTAGGGTTCACCGTTGTGTCACTTGGAAGCTTTCCCGTGCTCCCTCTCATTTGAGCCATTTCCTCTGCAAGTTGGCCCACTTGTTTTGCTAATGCCTCATGTGCTTTGTCTCGAATCTCATTCTCTTTCTTGGACTCATGCATCATCGAAAGCATCACATCCATCTTCGCATTCAAATCATTACCACCCCTTTGGATGTTTGACCCACTTCCATTACCGCCTTGATTGTTGTAATTTCTTTGATACCCACCTTGATAATTATTTACGACCTTGGTACCCTTGATTGTAGTTGCGTTGGTAACCTCCTTGGTTACCACCTTGGCGATTTTGATATGATGACCCGCTTTGATTACCCGATTGAAAATTCGGGTTCATTTGGTTCGCGGCATTCCCATATCGGAAGTTGGGATGGTAAGTGTTCGAATTCATGTCATTATTCTTTCTATCGCCGAACACTTGATTTACTTCCTCAGTGTAATCACCGGGTCCCGTTGGACATTGATCAGTCCTATGGCCGATATCTCCATAATCCTCACACACTGCGAATTGAACCGCATTCACCTCCTTCTTTTTCATACGAGCCATTTCCCGTTCTAAAGTAGAAATCCGATCCTTAGAATCAAGATCGGGAAGTGACCGGGAAACGGGATGTTTCTTGGCTCTATCGGCCGATTCCTTTTCCTTTGACCGCTTGCTCATTCGCTCGAGAAATTCCCAATCGTCATCTTCATGATTGCTCAAGAGAGTCCCGTTGCTCGTTGATTCAAGACGATTCCATGTCGCATCATCCAACCCACGTACAAAACACTTCACCAATTCCCACTTTTCTATTTGGTGATGTGGGCATTTCCGCATCAATTCTTTGTAGCGAGTGAACGCTTCATGCAACGGTTCACTCGATAGTTGCCGAAACGACCTTATTTCATCCCGTGCATCATCGGTCTTCGACATTGAATAGTATTCATCCAGAAAGACTTGTTGCATTTCACCCCATGTCCGGATACTATTCGCCGGAAGTGTTAGAAACCATTGTTTCGCCTTGTCTTTTAGCGAAAACTGAAACAATCGAAGTTTGACCTCCTCCAATGCAAAGTTGTGCCCCCTGATAGTGTTGCAAATGGAAGAAAACTCCGCCAAATGCGTGTACGGTTCATCGTTAGACCTCCCGTTGAAGTGGGGAAGTATATTGATATAATGGGGCTTGCAATCAAACATTCTCCTTTCACACACGATTGGAGAGTCATTATCAGTAACTACCGGTCGGAAATGGTCATTCACTCCCCGTGGAGGTTGTTGACGACGATGCGGACCGTTAACTTCTTGATCAACCGGTCTTCGATTGTCCCTTCTATCACCTCCCCTATCACCTCTTTGGTTTCCACCTTGGTTACCCCCTTGATTGCCTCCTCCCACAAAACGAGGAATCCGGTTAGGGTTAGCATTGTTGTTGTTGTTGTAAAACCCAACATTCCGGTTCCTTTGGTTATTGTTTCGTGGTTGGCGGTTATTTTCGTAACCGTCATTTCTTCTATTCCCATACCCGTAGTCATCATTCCCCACATAATTGGCGTTTTGGTAGCCAAACTCATCATCTTCAAACCTTTTTGCATTGTAGACGTTACCTTGATTCACATACCCCAATCTTCTTCATCATTAGCCCGATCATCATAATACCCCCCATCATCCGAATATTCCGTATGAACGCTCACATGTTCCGGCGATTGATAACCAGGAACACTATACGGTTCGTCATCGGGGATGGCGTTCCTCAAATCGTCTATGTTGAAGAATGGGTCTTTGTTCGCAGGATTGCCACGATCTCGATTAGCTCGATGATCAGAATTGACATTCCGGTCATCAAGGTTGATGGGTAAGGAATTGTGTCGATGAAGGTTTTGTTGTTGGGGTGTTCTTTGGGTGTTGTTGGGATTTTGGTTTTGGAAAGGTGGTGTGGGTGGTCCGGTGTTGTTATTACCGCCCAGTCGCTCTTGAGGTATGGGTTGAACATTTTGGGCGGGATTGAAATTGCTTCGGTATTGAAATTGATTTGGGTTTTGGTTTTAGTTAAGGTTTTGGTTTTGGTTTGCCATTGAATCGGTTTCAATGGTCGGTGTGAGTGGTGGTGTTTTGGTGGTTTGATTAGAAGCAAGTGTTGCCTCTAACCGGCTTGCTAAATTCCTCCTTGCAACTCTTTCAATTTCCGGTTCGTAGATTAAAGGTGAAGTCCTCCCGGAGTTCCGCGTATGCATGCACTACCTGTAACCTGCACAAGTAACACACCCCGCGTAACAAAGAAAAAGACAAAGTACAAGAGAAGAAATTATGCACCTTAAACAGTTAAGCACACAAATTCAAACAATATCCAAACACAAAGCACACGCACTCCCCGGCAACGACGCCAAAATTTGATCGGATTGTCGCGCTCCGGTCAAAGATAAGATTTATAAGCCCTATTTACCCTTAACAAATAGTTAGCGGTAGCAAGGGGTCGAACCACGAAGAGTATGTGGTTTGTGTGTGGATTCGATTGAATTAGAACAATTGTCACAGATTATGAAGCTTGCCAGATATTTTTGTAGTTTTGTTTAATTGAAAGATGTAAATTTGAACTAATGGAATTGATTTAATTAATCAACAACTAATGATTAACGATTGAAAGAAAATTGATTACTAAACAATAATAAGAAAAAGGGTTCACACCCGGTTCGGTAATTTCCAACCTAGGGTTTCTACAAGTTTTTAGATCCAACTCAATTGCATACGATTAGCGGATTTAGTGTACCGTGACTTAGGTGCCAATAACCATCAACGCTTCGAAAAACGGACAAGAATGCACTTTGTAATCAACACAAGTAAAACCTAACCATGACAATGCATAACTACACATAACCATTTCGTAAAGTCATAACTTTTAACATCGTTCGACAATTTACGAATACAAAACGAATGTAAACTATTGTCAATGGTTTCAAAAATCAAACACAATTTGTCACAAAGTTGAATCAACAAACAATTCGAAACCCTAAATTAAACAACTACCTAAACTGGGGAGAAACCAAGGTGATTAGCAGCTCATGGTTGAAGAAACTTGATCACCGGGTGCTTGGAACATAAGTGAGAACATCTTGATGCTTGAAGGATGGAGGAATGGTGGATGATTAGGGTTTGTGGAGTGATTGGTAATGATGAATGGAGTTAGGGTTGTGGATGATTGATCGTGGATGATAAGGATGATCTTGGATGATGATTCAGGTGATGTGTGTTGTAGAGATGGAATTGGTGATGAATAGTTGGTGAATAATGGCTCCAAGAATCAAGTTCAAACTCTAAAAAACATTTAACTTACGAATTGAATGCCAAAGGACCAATGGAAATCGATCTTAACCCAACAAACTCAAAAATTCGCGTTTCAGAAAATTGCAACCCGTCGGCGACGGGTGGGGGGCCGTCGGCGATGGGTTCCCCATTCTTCGTTTTCGTCTGACGGCCTATGTTGCTGGATACGGGTGTTTTAGCCAACGGGATGTTCTAGAGCCCATCCGGGATGGCCCTAGACCTATCGGGGACGGCCTCTTGAACTCCATTTCTCCAAGTTTCACTTCTTGCACTCCCGGTTGATCTGTAACGCGTCCCGATGCTCCGATTTTCGATCCGGTGACTCGTAAAGCTCCCGAAAAGCTCCTTAAACTCCATCAAACCTGCAAAACACATTTTTGATTAAAAGTAGGCTATCCGAAATTAAAACTTGTGTAAAAACATCAAGTTATGCAATAACAAACACCGGTTTTCAACCACGTATCAGGTGTAGAGGTAGAACCTACATTTTTCCCACGATTGGAATTTCCATAGCGAAATTCTTGGGTAAACTTTTGAGCTAGGTTCTTCCTCTGGTTTTCTTCTTGTGTACGTACCAGTTCATTAGTCAAGCTATTTGCTAGTTCTACAGCTTCTTCTATGGTTTGTGGTCTAGCTGCTTGACTACATGTCTAATCTCGCTGATTAATCCCCATATGTAACAGGAGATTAATACTGGTTCTGGTGATGCTAGGGTTGGCACTATTCTAGCATATTCAAAAATGTAGTAGTGTAACCCTTGCTATCTACTCCAGTCATTCTAAGGTTTAAGAATTTATTAGCTATCTGTTCCTTTTCATTGGGAGGACAGAATTTTCTTTCCACCATATTCTTAAATTCATTCCATTCCATCTTATAGGTTTTGTCACTACCCCTAGACTGGAGGATAGTGTTCCACCATTCTAAAGCTGAGTTCTTAAATAGATTGGAAGCAAACATTATCTTATCCTCTTCTGCGCACTTGCTTATTTTTAAGACTGCCTCAGTCTTTTCTATCCAGCGTAGAGCTGAAATGGCTCCTTCATTGCCAGATAATTCTATTGGTTTACAGGACCAGAATTCTTTGTAAGAACAATCATAAGACATGGTTCTTCTTCTTTTTGGAATTGGCAATTGAAGTAAGGGTCCATTGTTTACGCTGTGATCTGGTTCAGTAGATGGTCGTTTACTTCCACTATTACTTTTATTATTTTCCACTTCCTTAACCGTTTTGATAATATATGGCATTGCGTCTATAATCCCTTGTGCCACTATGTGTTGGATGGCACTGTTATCTACTTGGTTTCCGTTATTATCGTTATTCGGATTTTCTTGATTCACTTTGTTGTCCATCTAGGTTATAAACATTTACCATGTGTTAATATTACAGGACAATATCTAATGCAACAATCACACAACAAGCATATTAATCAAAATCGTCGAAGATTGCGACCTTTACTCTATTATATATATATATATATATGTGTCTAGTACAAACTGTAACTGAAATCTAAAGTACAATACTAATAAGCATCCGTAGCTATTATCTATTTTAGGGGATATATATATATATTATAATTTTTTTTTCAACATACAAACATATTATATATATATATATATATATATATTATTACTATTACTGATAAGGGTTCATCCAAAACCGCATGTTATGCTCGTCATATTTCCAAACGAGCCCTTCACCTATCTGTCTCATTCTTTCACTCCTTCTAATATCTCCTCACCAAAGGTGCAGAGTTCTTGCACATTCTCAGTACTCATGGGTGGGGCTGGTGCCGGTATTGGGTCAGGAAACTGGGCCATCGGTTCTTCGTGTGGGTACGGGTTCTCTAAGATTTCCCTGATATACTGGTCATTATCCCAATATGGATCTAGAGGGTCCAGGTTGGGATAGGGTGCTACTGGGTTTTGCATGGGTTCCTCTATTGGGTAAAGTTCTTGGTAATCTCTATGGTCGTCAAACCACGGGTCATAATCTGGGGGATGGGGTGCTGGGACTCTAGGGATTTCATCTGGGTCAAAAGCAGGCACTGGAATATGGTGTACTGGGTTTTGTTCAATTTCCATAGGTTGTGTGGGAAATAGTGGTAACGACTGGGGTGCAATGAGTTGTTCTAGATTCGGCTCTGGAGCTGTGGTTGCTAAGATATGAAAATTTGCTAATCTCTTATTAAGCATATCCTGAGTTTGAGTATTCATTTCTCTATTGGCCGCTGCTAAGGCCCGCTGTTGCTGTAACCTTCTCTTCCTTTTTCTACGCTCGTGAGCTCCTCTGCTAAATCATCCTCTCTTCTTGGGAGGGAATGGTTCTTCAGATTGTGCTTTGAATATGAAAATCCATTCTTCGGTGTCAGCCGAATACCCCGAGGGGGTAGGCTGGGAAGAAGTTCCTTCGTCCTTAGGGGAACTAGATAGTTGACGGTAAGCGTCCGAAGTTCCTTGATCACTCATACTGTAAACTAACAAATTGTCAAATAACACAAAACAATAAAATATGCACGTAGTTCCGTAGATAATTTCCTAACATAACAAATAAAATAAAATTTTGGTATCAGCAGAACACTTCTGTGGCAAAAAATCATGGCTGTAGCTCTGATACCACCTTCTGTCGCAACCCCCGACCCCTGCCTTGGGAGGCGGGCGGCCGGGGCCTACTCAGAGATGGTGGTATCGGTGTTTATCATTATTTGGCAGCGGAAATTTCATATGGACCGTAGTTAGGAAATATTTTATTAGAGTAAAACACCATTATTTTATAATAATAATTATATTGGGATAAAACCCAAGATTTCGTTACAAACTACAGGGATAAACCCTATTTTATTGGAATAAAACATCTTCTTTATTTAGGTAACTTTTATAGCCACTTTTCCAACTAAGCCTTCAGAGCTGTCCATCTGGCTTCTATTTGGCTTTCACATTTTGTTACCTGAAACGCGTTTAAAAACATTTTATCAGTGGGAAATACTGGTGAGTGAATCCCAATTTAATCAAGAAAAGTTTTATCATTTTACAGTATTGAGAGTGATTACAATGTGTATATCTACACAATTACACATTCAGTACTGTCAATCCTGACTGGTGGGTCATATTACTCATTGGCTATCTCGTTGTCCAATGGTAACGTGTTCCACATTTTGTGTCGCAACCCCCGATCCCTTATCTGTCCCAGGAACGGGCGGACGCGAACTCAGAATTTTGGTGGTATCAGCTGGTTAATTTGGCAGCGGAAATTACATCAGGACCGTAGTTAGGAAATGTTTATCAGAGTAAAACCACCATATTTTATATTAATAATTACATGGGTAAAACCCAAGTTTCTTATTACAAAACGTTTATAGGGATATACCCTATTTTATTGAAATTAAAACATCGTCTTTTAGGTAACTTTTATAGCCACATTTTTCCCAAGCCTTCAGTGCTCTCCAGCTGGCTTTTTACTAATAGGCTGTCACATTGTGTTACCTGAAACGCGTTTTAAAAACATTTGTCAGTGGGAAATACTGGTGAGTGAATCCCAGTTTAATCAAGAAACATTTTATCAATTAAAATAGTATTGAGAGCGATCACATTGTTTATTTCTACACAATTACTCATTCAGTAATGTCAATCCTGACTGGCGGGTCATATTACACATTGGCTAACTCGTTGTCCAATGGTAACGTATTGTCGTCCCGACTTACTACTCACAGTGTAGTAAATTTTGTATACAAAACCCCAACATACCGGCAGTAATTGAAGAACTACAAAGACTCAATCACCGCTTAATCACATTGTAAAACATTTAAGGTTTTGTAAAATATTACAAAAAGTTTAACAAAAATTGGATAAACTCACATTGCTATTTTAGACTTCGCGTAAGGGTTTCCTGGATATAATCTATAATTTATACAAATGTACATAGGTTAGTATAATAACCCTTTGAAAATACTAACGATACCCTCCCCGAGACGGTATTCCAACAACTACGTCGGGCAGAACCACGACAGTTGTTACGGAACCCTAAATCAATCGGGCAGCGTATCTAATATGAAATTGGGGTTATAATACTTACAACGGAGCAGAACCTTGCTAATTAGGGGGTATAATACCAGCTTTAAAAAGCCTATAATGAACGATTTCTGGTTGAACCCGATGGCTCCTTTATATAGTTGCTGAAACTGACTCTCACGCGCCCCGCGTAAGAGTAGCCTTAGGGCTACGCGGCCCGCGTCAAAGCTAGTCAATGGACTAGCTTGTCCCGATCAACGCATAGACTCGACACGATGATGACACGTGTCGGCCTGGGGTGTTGCCGTGTTCTTGATCTCTCGCGGCCCGCATAAACTTAACGGGGGTCTTACGCGGCCTGCTTTAACTTAAGATTCACTGAAATCAAGTTTTAGCCTTCATACTGCCCGCGTAAGTGTTGGGGGGGGGTCCTACGCGGTCCGCCTCAGCTTAAAAATCAGGTTTTTATTTATTTTAAATGCTATTTAATGTATTTCGGGCTCGGTGTGCACATACGGGGTGTATTTAAAGACACATTGAGACATTTTTAAAATATACTAGGGTGTCGGAATTTATTTGAGGATGTCGGTTTTATTGAGGGTTGTTACATCCTCCCCACCTTGTTTCAGAGCTCGTCCTCGAGATCTACTGGAACAAGTGCGGATATTTCCTTTGCATTTCGGATTCAAGCTCCCATGTGTATTCAGGTCCTCTATTGGAGTCCCACTTCACTTTGACAGTTTGACCAGAACTAGTCTCTTATGCTTGAGGTTCTTGACTTTCCTACTTCAATCTGTAGAGGCCTTTCTACAAACTTGAGTTGTTCATTTACCTCTATATCCTTAAGAGGTACTATCAGTGATTCATCAGCAAAACACTTTTTTAGATTAGATACATGAAATACATCATGTATTCCTGCCATTTCCTCTGGCAGTTGTAGCTGATAGGCTACAGGTCATATTCTTCTAATAATCTCAAAAGTTCTAATATACCTGGGACTTAGCTTTCCCCGTTTGATGAATCTTACTACTCCTTTCCAAGGAGAGACCTTTAATAATACTTTATCTCCTACTTGAAATTCCAAGGGTTTGCGTCGGTTATCAGCATAACTCTTCTATCGATCATGTGCTGCTTTCAATCGTTCCTTGACTTGAATGATCTTGTCGGTTGTTTCTTGCACTATCTCAGGTCCAGATAGTTGCTTTTCCCCAATTTCTGCCCAACAGACTGGGGTTCGGCACTTTCGTCCATAAAGTGCTTCAAATGGTGTAGCATTGATACTTGTGTGATAACTATTATTATAAGAAAATTCTATTAAAGGTAAGTGATCATCCCAATTACCGCCAAAATCAATTACACAAGCTCTAAGCATGTCTTCCATTGTCTGAATTGTCCTTTCGCTTTGTCCGTCTGTTTGAGGATGATAAGCCGTGCTTAGATTTAACTTGGTTCCCATTGCCTTTTGGAAACTTGACCAAAAATGAGAGGTAAATCAACTATCCCTATCAGAAACAATTGATAAAGGAATTCCATGTAAAGAAACAATTTCATTTACATATAATTTAGCTAATTGTTCCATACTGAGAGTTTCCTTCATTGGTAGGAAATGAGCTGACTTGGTTAGCCTATCTACAATCACCCAGATTGTATCATTTCCTTTCTTTGTTTTGGGTAATTTAGTAACAAAATCCATTGTTATTAATTCCCATTTCCACACTGGCATTTCTAATTGTTGTAGAAATCCTGAGGGTTTCTGGTGTTCAGCTTTGACTTGAGAACAGGTTAAACATTTAGAAACATAGGCTGTTATGTCCTTTTTCATTCCTATCCACCAGAAATTTTTCTTTAAATCCTAATACATCTTATCATTTCCTGGATGCATCATATATTTGGATTTATGGGCTTCTTCTAATATACGATGACATAGGTTTCCTAATTTAGGTATCCATATTCTCTTTTACAGATGGAATCTCCAAATTCCATATGTTCCTTGTTCTAACTCTTTAATCATACCTTTCAATTTTTCAGTATCATCCTTGATTACTGATTCTTGTGTGTCTCTTATCTGATCATTTAAATCTACTTGCAGATTTAATTTAAGAGAACGTACCCTTTTTGGCTTTTCATGATACTTTCGGCTTAAAGCATCTACCACTACATTTTCTTTTCCTTCATGATACTGGATATCACAATCATAGTCACTAAGCATCTCCATCCAGCGTCTTTGTCTCATATTTAACTCATTTTGCTTGAAAATATACCTTAAACTCTTATGATCAGTGAATATGGTAAACTTACTACCATAAAGGTAATGTCTCCAAATCTTAAGAGCAAAAATTATAGCTCCTAACTCTAAATCATGGGTTGAATAATTCTCTTCATGATTCTTAAGTTGTCTAGATGCGTAAGCTATAACCTTTTGTCGTTGCATCAATACACATCCATAACCTAATTTGGAAGCGTCACAATAGATTACAAAGTCTTCAGCTCCTTCTGGTAATGCTAATATGGGTGTATGGGTTAATCTTTGCTTAAGGATTCTAAATGCTTCTTCTTGTTTTAATTCCCAGTCAAACTTAACAGATTTATAGGTTAGCTTAGTTAAGGGAATGACTATTCTAGAAAAATCTTGAATAAATCTTCTATAATAACCGGCCAATCCTAAGAAACTTCTAACCTCGGTTGGTGATTCAGAGGTTTTCCATTTAGTAATAGTCTCGATTTTTGTTGTATCCACATGAATTCCTTCATGATTAACTAAGTGTCCGAGAAACTGTACCTGTTCTAACCAAAATTCGCACTTGGAAAATTTAGCATAAAGCTTTTCCTTTCTTAATAAACTTAAAAGTGCGTGCAAATGCGTTGCATGTTCCTCTTTATTCTTATAATAAATGAGAATATCATCTATGAAGACAATTATGAATTTATCCAAATATGGCTTACATATTCGGTTCATCATGTCCATAAATGCGGCTGGGGCATTGGTTAATCCAAATGGCATGACAGTAAATTCATAATGACCATACCTTGTTCTGAATGCGGTTTTAGGAATGTCCTCTTCCTGTACCTTTAATTGATGATATCCTGACCTTAAATCGATTTTTGAGAAAATCGAGCTCCTTGTAGTTGATCGAACACATCATCGATTCTCGGTAATGGATACCGATTCTTAATCGTAACCTTGTTACGGTAGTCAATGCACATACGCATTGATCCGTCCTTCTTTTTAACAAACAGTATCGGCGCTCCCCATGGTGATGAACTTGGCTGTATAAATCCTTTTTCTAGCAATTCGTGCAATTGTTTCTTCAATTCCTGCATTTCTACGGGTGCCAAACGATAAGGTGCTTTGGTAATCGGTGCTGTTCCTGGTATTAAATGGATTCTGAATTCAACTTCTCTATCTGGAGGTTGCCCTGACAATTCTTCTGGAAATACATCTGAAAACTGAGATACTACTGGAATATCTTTTAAATCCTTTCCTTTAGTGTTAGTGATTATGGAAATCAAATAACTTGTAGTTTTCATCACAGAGATAAATTTTGTGGATCTAGATGGTTTATCTCCTTTAATTGTGATCGTTTTACCTTTTGGTGAATTTACTTGAATTAACTTTTGATCACATAAAATACTGGCTTTATTGGCTATTAACCAATCCATTCCTAAAACAACATCGAATCCTGCCAGATTCATGGGCTAAAGGTTTGCAATAAATTTCTGATTTAAAATTTCTATGCTTGCTTCCTGCAAGATTTCAGAAATCCTAACAGTTTCTCCATTAGCTGTCTCTACTAAGCATTCTTGTGGTAGTTTAGTTAATGACTGATTTAGAAATTTGCAAAATGATGTATTAATAAAACTTTGGTTTACACCAGAGTCAAATAATACTTTAGCAAAGACATCATTAACTAAAAACGTACCAGCTATGACATCTGGAATCATCTTGTCTTCATCTGCAGTTAGAACAAATGCTCTAGCATTTTGAGTATTCTTGTTGTCGGTAGCTGGAGCTAATTTAGGGCAATTAGGCTTAATATGACCTTGTTCTCCGCAGTTGTAACATATCCTGTTATTAGCTTTCTTCCTGCAATTTTCTTCCTTGTGTCCCGATATTTTGCAAAAGGTACAGTATATGGAGCATCTTCCTGAATGCTTTCTTTTGCAATTCTTATAGTAAGGTGTAGAGGTAGAACCTATATTTTTTCCACGATTAAAATTTCCAGAAGGAAATTCTTGTGTGAGCTTCTGGGTTAGGTTCCTCGTTTGATCCTCTTCTCGGGTGCGGACTAATTCATCTGTCAAGGTATTTGCCAGTTCTACAGCTTCTTCAATGGTTTGGGGTCTAGCTGCCTTGACTACGTGTCTTATCTCTCCAATTAATCCCCAGATATAACGGGAGATCAATACTGGTTCAGGTGACACAAGGGTTGGCACTATTCTAGCATATTTGAAGAATAATTTAGTGTATCCCTTACTATCCACACCAATCATCCTAAGGTTTAAGAATTTGTTTGCTATCTGTTCCTTCTCATTGGGTGGGCAGAATTTCCTTTCTACCTTGTCCTTAAATTCTTCACATTCCATATTGTAAGTTCTATCACTTCATCTTGATTGGAGGATAGTGTTCCACCATTCTAGTGCTGAATTCTTAAATAAATTAGAAGCAAACAATATCTTATCTTCTTCAGCACACTTGCTTATTCTTAAGACTGCCTCAGTCTTCTCTATCCAGCTTAGGGTTGCAAAGGGTTGCAATGGCCCCTTCGTTGCCCGAGAATTCCATTGGTTTACAAGACCAGAATTCTTTATAAGAACAACCGTAAGACACGGTTCTTCTCCTTTTGGGAATGGGCACTTGAAGTATAGGTCCATTGTTTACACTGTTTTCGGGTTCGATGGGTCGCTTACTGCTATGCTTACTTTTATTATTCGCTTCTTGAATCGTTTGAATAATAAATGGCATTGCATCTATGATTCCTTGTGCCACTATATGTTGAACGGCACTATTATCCATTTGGTTTCCATTGTTATTGATGCTCGGATTCTCATTAACCACGTTAATGTTACTCTGGTTATCATTATTCAGATTTCCTTGATTTCCTTCATCGGCCATCTGAATTTTAAACATTTACCAATCATTAATAGAGTAATTAAATAGTTTAAGTAACAACCACATAATACACATATTTGTCAAAAACGTCGTGCATTGTGACTTTACTCTTTTTGCTATAGTAGGCGTCAAATACACACTAAAACAGAATTACAATACTACTATGCCTCGTTAACCACAGAGTGTTCTATACTACGATAGATTTATTATTACACATATTTTATTTATTATTACTACCAACTTTATCATCTCCTTCATGGATATGGATTTCCCCTGAAATCCATCTGGCGCTCATCGTATTTCTATACGAGTTGCTCTCCTACATACCTCATCCTCTCGCCACTTTCTATGATTTCTTCTCCTAAATTTCAGAGTTCTTGCAAATTCTCTGCACTCATTGGGGGTGCAGGTACTGGTATTGGCTCTGGGTACTGAGGTACTGGATTCTCCTGAGGGTATGGATTCTCCAAAATCTCCCTAATATATTCATCATTGTCAAAATATGGATCTAGTGGGTCCAGACCTGGATATGCTGCTAAGTTCGGCAAGGTTTCTTCGTCTAAGTGATAGCGTGGCACATAATCCCTATAATCATCAAACCATGGATCATAATTTGGATCTAGAGGATTAGGGGCTGGTATCCTAGGTATCTCCTCAGGATTAAAATCAAGCATTTCTACCTCCATTGGTTGAGTAGGAAACAAAGGTAAGGGTTGTGGGGCTACTAGTTGTTACAAACTTGGGTCAGCAGCAGTTGTAGCTAGGATATGGAAATTGGCTAGGCTTCTATTAAGCATATCCTGTGTATGGGCATCTGTCTTTCGCTTAGCAGCTGCTAGAACTCTTTGCTGTTGCAACTTTCACATTCTTTTCCTACGTGCAAATGCTTCATTACTGAACCATCCTCTCTTTTTATGTGGGAATGGCTCTTCCGACCGAGCTTTAAAGGCAAACATCCTTTCTTCCTGATCAGCAGAATACCCAGAAAGGGCAGGCTGTGAAGAGGTACCTTCACTCCTAGGTGAATCAGACAACTGACGACACATGTCTGAGGGTCCTTGATCACTCATACTGTAAACTAACAAATAGTCAAATAACACAAAACACATAATCACATAAATTATTTCCTAACATAAAATTTCAATTTTTAAGTGTCAGCAGAACACTTCTTTGGCTTAGACCAGTGGCTAGGCTCTGATACCACCTTCTGTCGCAACCCCCGATCCCTTATCTGTCCCGGGAATGGGGGGACGCGAACTCAGAATTTTGGTGGTATCAGTTGGTTAATTTGGCAGCGGAAATTACATCAAGACCGTAGTTAGGAAATGTTTATCAGAGTAAAACCACCATATTTGATATTAATAATTACATGGGTAAAACCCAAGTTTCTTATTATAATACGTTTATAGGGATATACCCTATTTTATTGAAATTAAAACATCGTCTTTTAGGTAACTTTTATAGCCACATTTTTCCCAAGACTTCAGTGCTCTCCAGCTGGCTTTTTACTAATTGGCTGTCACATTGTGTTACCTGAAACGCGTTTTAAAAACATTTGTTAGTGGGAAATACTGGTGAGTGAATCCCAGTTTAATCAAGAAACATTTTATCAATTAAAACAGTATTGAGAGCGATCACATTGTTTATTTCTACATAATTACTCATTCAGTACTGTCAATCCTGACTGGCGGGTCATATTACACATTGGCTAACTCGTTGTCCAATGGTAACGTATTGTCGTCCCGACTTACTACTCACAGTGTAGTAAATTTTTGTTAGGATCGGAGGCTCTCATGATTGTGTTTGTTTGTATGTTTAGAATGATTTGTAAACATGAAAACATGTAAAGTGCAGCGGAAATGAAAACAAACTTTGGAAACACAATCAAATGGAGAAAATAGTTTGATAAACAATTGCTTCTCATAGAGTCAAAAGATTTACAAATCAAAGCAAAAGATTACAGATATGCTTACAAACTAAACTCCCCCTCAGCCTGATGCCCCAAGGTTGGTTGCACACAAGATGAAAGGATTAGACATGAGGAGAAGAACTCGCTCAGTCAAATCAAATGTAACAGTACAGGGTACTGTTACATTTATAGGCAAACCAAACCACTGAGGATCTCAGCTGACGTCACCATGAAAGCGACGTCTAACAACCTAACAACCTTTAACAACTGATCAATGACTACTGACCATACAGACACTGATTACATTCTAACTACTGATGTATAAACAGTGATTCTTCATTCCACTGATGTAGTCAACCACTGAAGTCTAGTATCAATGCTTTCTTCAAAGGGTGATCAGACCTTGAATGGGCAGTGCTTTAATCCTTCAGCAGTGCTAGAGTTCCGTCAGTAGATTGAGCTTCAGCCTTTAAACTTCATCAATACTTTAGAGTGGTCAGCAGTTGCAAGGCAGCAGTTGTATATGGATAGTGGATAGAGACTATCAGTTGTTATAAATCACTTTCAAGGGGAAAGCAAAGTGTAAACTGCTGCTTATTATGAATCCTCTGTTGTGACCTGGTTTTGGCTTTACATTATCTGTTCCTCTGGTAGGGTTCAATCTCAACAATCTCCCCCTGGAACAGATAATGCCAAAACCTTTCATTATTCAGGACCTTTATTACTCATCAAGAGTGCCTTAGCTTGTTCTTTGAATTCAGCTTCAAATTCCTTTGCACTCTGGTCATCCTCATCCCTACACAGTGAAAGTTCAAGGAGATCCTGCAAATCTTGAACACTAAGGCCTAGTGCTTCTTTCCTTGATATGTACTTCACATCGCCATTGGCTCTGACCAGGGTCAATACGTGAGTCTTTTGATCAGACATCCACTTTAGTATTTTTAAGCCAAGTGGGTTTCTTGGGAGAGACTTATTTGCAGATGAGTTGAGGGATAATGGCCTTGAAAACATCTGCAGACTTTCAGACATTCTTTTGAAAGCTTCTTCAATGACTTTGTCTGCTGTAGCTATGTCTTCTGCAGTTTCTTGCTCAATAAGCTCTTGTCTTTCAACTTCTGTCTTGTCTTTTGCAGTGTTTGGAGACGCAGGTTTGTTTAATACCTTCTTAAAAAGGTTTTGAAGCTTTGATGAGCTGTCTTCATTCAGACCCATTTTTAAGATGGCTCCCTTGAGATACTCTGCTTCTTTTTCTATTACCTCTTCTTCAGTTAGTTGTTTGCCTTCAACTTGGTTTGACACAAGAGTAGAACTGTCTGCTGATTTTAAAATTGTTATGAGGTTTTCAATTTTCTGTTCAAGCTTCATCATATGTTCTCGCTTCTTTGAGGTGCTTGAAACAGTTATCTTTCTTTTCTTTAGCCTTTCATAGGCTTCATCGGTCTGCTGTTTTGACCATTTTGATATGGCTTCAGTAGTATCCATTTTCGCATCCACCAGCTCCCTTTTCTTTCTCTTATATTCAGCAGTTAAATCAGAAATGAGCTTTTCATATTTTCTCCAGTTAGGAGCATTCTTCTTCTTCGTAGGATCATTCTTAATCTTTTCAATCCTTTCTGCCTCACGCTTAAGAGCTACTACTGGCCATTCTCTGAACTGTTGTTCTTCAGCAGGATAGAATTTCTCTTTCATGATGTAGGCTAGATATTGTTTTCTTAACTCTTTCTTTTTATCAGACTTTTCTTTGTTTAGGTCTTGTGCAAACCCTTCTATCTGCTTTACTTTTGTGAAGTAGAACTCCAGTCTTTTAGTTATGCCATCTTCGCTTAACTTATCTTTTTCACTATCAACCTTGGCTTTTACTTTAGCCTGCCTTGCCTTGAGTTTGAGATAATCATCCATATCCTCTGGTGGCATGTAGCCTATGAGTGAGGAGAATCTTCTTTTTGAAGGATCTTCTTCTGTATAGAATTGCCTCATCTCATTTTTGATAGCTTCAAGTTCCAGTGGATGTTGTGCAGCATTAGGATCATGTATACCCTCTTCGGCAGGAATTGGCCTTCTTTTTCTATTGAATAGCTTTGGTTGTGATGTAGAAAGGGTGAGAGCAGTGGTGGATGTCTGACTAACAGCTGTTGAAACAACTGGTGTCTCAACATCTGTTGTCATTACAACTGCTGATGTGTCAGCAGTTGTCTTCTGCTTTTGAGCAGGGGATGGAAGTGGTGAGGTAGTTTTTTATGGTGGTGATGGTGGTGATGAATCATCATCTGATATGAGATTCCTTCTTCTTTTTAATGAAGAAGGAGCAGATGATGTTTTGGGTGGGTCAGTGGTGGTAGATTGGATAGCAGTGATTTGTGACAGTGATTGACTGTCAGTGATTGAAACAACTTTTCAATCACTGTTGTCATTACAGCAGATGTTGTAACATCTGCTGTCTTCTGCTTTATGGCAGGAGGCAGTGATGATGGTGTGATTGTAGATGATGGTGTTAGAGCAGTAGTTGTGGTGGTGTGTGGTGAAAGTGTGTGTGTTGATGACAAGGCAGCTGTTTGACTACTGACAGCAGTTTTTGTAACTACTGGTGTATCAGCTGTTTGACTAACAGGTTTTGAGACCTGTTTTTCTTTTTCTATTTCAGGCACAATATGAAGGCCATGTTCTATTCCCATCCTATTCATTTTTCCCAACAGCTTGTTATTCTCCCCCTTTTTGGCAATATCTGAAGGGGGGTTTACAAGAAATGGTATGGAAGAAGGAACTTTGCCAGAGGCACTTTGAATGCTAGCCTTTATAGCCTTGATATCTGCTTGAGTGTCTTTAAATCTTGATTCAACCATGTTGGTCAGCATTTGTACTTGAATAGCATGCTTTTTGTCAGCCATAAGTTGCTGTGCTTCAAGCATGGGTTGAAAAGTATTCCAAAGCTCATTTTCAGCAAATGCATGTTGTGCAGGTGCTTGAGCAGGAACAACAGTGGCTTGTGCTTTCTGAGCTTTTAAAATCTCTTGCACCATCTCCTTTATTTCAGAAACTGATTCTTCAAGTTTTTCCACTCTGCCCGTCAATTCCTGATATCTTGAATCATCACCTACTTTAGTAGGATCATCTGAATCCCCACTAGCAGTGGTTATATCAATGTGTGTCTTAGGAACAGAGTCCCAAAACTCACCCATTGATGCCCCTTGTTCTTGGTACTGGGGACTTCTTTCTTCAGCACTTGATAAACCTTTGATGTTACTAGTGGTCAAAATAGGCTCACTAGTGGTTAACATTGGTGCTATTGAAGAAATTGCCTTCAAGGGAGTCTGATTTATGAAACAACTGGCCAACTGGAGACCTGTTGATCCACCAGTTGTAGTTGCTGCTCCACTTGAACTACCACCGAGAGTTACTTGTAACTCAGGGGGTGTAACCTCCTCAATTGTTGCTGGGATAGCAGGAGTAGTAGGATCAGACCCAGTCACCTGTGGGGGTATACTCTCAGTGACAGGTGATAGAGAGGAACCGGTTTGTGTCTGAGCTATAGCAGCTGCATGCAACAAAGGTAGCATGGATTGTGGCATTATTATTGGTGAGGGGATGGGAGTTGAAAGAGACATGTCCTTGGGATCAGGACTGAGGAAGATGGATCCAAGTGGATTCAGAGCTTCATATTGTGGTGTCCCTGTGCTTACAACCTGATCCTTTTGTGAGGATGCAGGAGGAGTTTTGGGCATGGGTTGAGATCTTTCTTCCAACTGCTGTGAGGAAGTAGCAGCAGTGGTTTGTGGTGACTTTTGTGCTGTCACAGGCATTTCCTCTGGGATCTCATCTTCCAGAGTTGCCTTTGTTTTGGGTTTGGTGGGTTTTCTGGATGTTTTCTTTTTGGTCTTTTTAGTGGTGGCAGGTGTGGGTTTCAAAGCAGTGGGAGTGCTGCTATGATCACCTAGAGCAGTGGGCTCAGCAGCAGATGTCTGAGGAGCAGTTGTAACTGCTAAATTCTGCTCAGCCACCTCTGCTTTTGTTTTTATAGGTGCCATCATTCTTGAAAATGTTTCATTTGTTAAGCTTTTTATTTGAAAATGGACACCTTGTTTTGGCAAATTTTCATCTTCTTTTTCAAATTTTTGTTTAAAGTATTAGCTTAGAAATCTTGGAAAAAG
This sequence comes from Helianthus tuberosus, assembly GCA_030545235.1. NCBI lineage: Eukaryota > Viridiplantae > Streptophyta > Magnoliopsida > Asterales > Asteraceae > Helianthus > Helianthus tuberosus. The sequence continues at coordinate 99,696,690 of CM060367.1, forward strand.
AAGAAATGATTTGCTATCAACATTCTTTACCATGTCATTGAAGATCTCCTGGGAGTAGTTGTAATCTTTATTGTTTAAAATAGCATAGCCCAGGCATTGAATCTTCAATGGTATTTCGTTAAAAGATGTTGTTTTATTTGAGACACACATCAAGAGTGTGTGAAATAAAAATCTGGGTGCAGACGGGAAATAACCTTTTTGTAAGGTATCTACCTTTGATTGTTCTGCATATCCCCTTATCAGAAAATCAGCTTTTAACTCGTTTTTGTCAAAAGAAATTTTACCTTTCAGATCATCGAGTTTGAAGACCTCTGAGATTGATTGTGGGGTGATTTGAAATGCTTTACCCTGTATCGAGGAGTTAATGGCTATGACTTTATCGTCTTGTTTTTCAAGCGTTGCCTTTTTCCAAAACTCTCTCTGGGTTTGCAAATATATGGGTGCGTCTACTGTCAACAAAGTTTTGTACTTTGATGTAGATATGGTGTCGAGAATAGAATCGAAAGTATGGTTGTCTTTGGGTTTTGTGAGTAAACCCAAATAGTTGTGAGATTGTTTGTATGGTATATCGATGGATTCTTCAGCCGTTTGAGCGACTTCTTTGGAAAGTGATGGTGATTTAGGTTTTGATTTTGATTTTGACTTTGATTTTGTCATTTTTGCGGAGAAGAGCGAAGAAGGATTTTGGAGATTTTGAGAAGAAGGGTTGGAAACTGCTATGAGAAGAGAATTTTGGAATTCAATTCGACAGTGTAAAACCCTGTTTGGGGTTTAGGGCAGGGTTTTATTTAAGAAAAAAAAATGATCGCTGATGTGGCAGCGGTTATTACGATCTGAGGGCTAAAAACTGACCACGTGTCAAACACTGATAAATTAGATGAAAGGTGGAGAACAGTTGTTTTAAGGGGCCACTGACGTATCAAGCATCAGTGGTTACAATGGTAAAAATTGTGGGCAGTGGATGATTTTTACTATCAGTGGATAGCATATCAATGGATAAGGCACTGCTTTTGATCATCAGTGCTTTTCAAGAAAATGAGGGATCAGTGGTTAACTTTCAGCAGTGGACAGTGTTTAGAGATCAGACGTTGGAACAAAACAGTGGTTAGGGTAAATAGTACAACTCTGAAGGACAGGTGTTTCAGCAACAGTTTTGAAGATTTTCATTCAAGGTTTTGCCACATGTCAATTTTGAAAGACAGTGGTTTAGTACCCCAGATGATGAAAACTTTTTACTAAGGCAACTCATTTTCGTTTAATATTCAATTAACACATGAGTACCTTAGTAATTTAAGCACAGTTTGCAATCAACCTTTGATAAAAATTTAGGAGCAAACCTGAGTATGACATGATCATGACATATGTACCATTTCCTTTTGACCCATTTATGAGGACACTAATACCATACAAAAATAAGGTATTACATCCTGACAGGAGCTGAAACTATTGCCAACAAAAACAAGCATAAGTTCCAAATACATTATTCCAAAAAAAAAAGAATAATATATCCTGGTTATTCGAGAAAATCCTTTGAACACAAAAAAAAAATGGTTAAAGGATTTTCTAAGAATAGTATCAAAAAGATCTGGTATAATTTCAATAGAGAATATAATCACATCACTCACAGGTTTTTGAAAAATGGTCAATAGTTTGACAACAGTGGTAGAAAACTTTTGGAATACATTTTGACCACTGTTTGGTACCATTTTCTTTGTCAGTTGATTTCAAACCTGAGGACACATGGATATATTTTTAAACATTTGTCTAGTCCTCTTTGGAGTTCATTCACTGGAATCAAAACCTTTTCCTGAACAAATGAATGCACATAGTTGCTTAATGACCATTATTACCCTAAACTTTGACTCATAAGTGTTTTATGTTTATACTCTTTTCTTTTGATTTCAAAAGTTTTGAGATAGACACACTTCTGAGTTTTTGTGAATTTCCTCAATGTATTTTAACAAAGTTGATTTTGTCCTTTTGAGGAACTCAACCTGTTTTCAACACATAAGATTTGAAAGACTAAAGTTTTAATTCCCTCTTTTTGAGTTATCAAGACATCAATGTTTTTAAGAACATATGTTTTGTTAATCTGAGGTTCAGACTTTAGTATTTATGGAAAACATCACAAATTACACAACAGCAATTGAAATCAAATTTGAAAACATGAAATAATCCCATAGTTTAACAGATATGTTTTCAGATCTGAAAACTATGAGTGACTTGTGCATGGATTCACTTGTAGTGTGAAATTTGTGTGTCGTATGACATCTTGGTTGATTTACAGAGTTTTTGATTAACCACTTTGAACATGATTTACTCGGTACTCTGTTTTTCAACTAATTACAACCAACCTTAGTATCAATGAATTTTGAGCCGAACTGTTATGTCAAATTGATTGTTAGATCGAATTTGACTGTCCAGGCTCTGATACCAATTGTTAGGATCGGAGGCTCTCATGATTGTGTTTGTTTGTATGTTTAAAATGATTTGTAAACATGAAAACATGTAAAGTGCAGCGGAAATGAAAACAAACTTTGTAAACACAATCAAATGGAGAAAATAGTTTGATAAACAATTGCTTCTCATAGAGTCAAAAGATTTACAAATCAAAGCAAAAGATTACAGATATGCTTACAAACTAAACTCCCCCTCAGCCTGATGCCCCAAGGTTGGTTGCACACAAGATGAAAGGATTAGACATGAGGAGAAGAACTCGCTCAGTCAAATCAAATGTAACAGTACAGGGTACTGTTACATTTATAGGCAAACCAAACCACTGAGGATCTCAGCTGACGTCACCATGAAAGCGACGTCTAACAACCTAACAACCTTTAACAACTGATCAATGACTACTGACCATACAGACACTGATTACATTCTAACTACTGATGTATAAACAGTGATTCTTCATTCCACTGATGTAGTCAACCACTGAAGTCTAGTATCAATGCTTTCTTCAAAGGGTGATCAGACCTTGAATGGGCAGTGCTTTAATCCTTCAGCAGTGCTAGAGTTCCGTCAGTAGATTGAGCTTCAGCTATTAAACTTCATCAATACTTTAGAGTGGTCAGCAGTTGCAAGGCAGCAGTTGTATATGGACAGTGGATAGAGACTATCAGTTGTTATAAATCACTTTCAAGGGGAAAGCAAAGTGTAAACTGCTGCTTATTGTGAATCCTCTGTTGTGACCTGGTTTTGGCTTTACATTATCTGTTCCTCTGGTAGGGTTCAATCTCAACAATTTTGTATACAAAACCCCAACATACCGGCAGTAATTGCAGAACTACAAAGGCTCAATCACCGCTTAATCACATTGTAAAACATTTAAGGTTTTGTAAAATATTACAAAAAGTTTAACAAAAATTGGATAAACTTACATTGCTATTTTAGACTTCGCGTAAGGGTTTCCTGGATATAATCTATAATTTATACAAATGTACATTGGTTAGTATAATAACCCTTTGAAAATATTAATGATACCCTCCCCGAGACGGTATTCCAACAACTACGTCGGGCAGAACCACGGCAGTTGTTACGGAACCCTAAATCAATCGGGCAGTGTATCTAATACGAAACTGGGGTTATAATACTTACAACGGAGCAGAACCTTGCTAATTAGGGGGTATAATACCGGCTTTATAAAGCCTATATTCAGAATTTGAGATTGAGAAACGAAAAATGATTGATTTCTGGTTGAAACCGATGGCTCCATTATATAGTTGCTGAAACTGACTCTCACGCGGCCCGCGTAAGAGTAGCCTTAGGGCTACGCGGCCCGCGTCAAAGCTAGTCAACGGACTAGCTTGTCCCGGTCAGCGCATAGACTCGACACGATGATGACACGTGTCGGCCTGGGGTGTTGTCGTGTTCTTGATCTCTCGCGGCCCGCGTAAACTTAACGGGGGTCTTACGCGGCCCGCTTTAACTTAAGATTCATTGAAATCAAGTTTTAGCCTTGATACTGCCCGCGTAAGTGTTGGGGGGGTCCTACGCAGCCCGCCTCAGCTTAAAAATTAGGTTTTTATTTATTTTAAATGCTATTTAATGTATTTCGGGCTCGGTTTGCACATACGGGGTGTATTTAAAGACATATTGAGACATTTTTAAAATATACTAGGGTGTCAGAATTTATTTGAGGATGTCGGTTTTATTGAGGGTTGTTACATTTTGTATACAAAACCCCAACATACTGGCAGTAATTGAAGAATTACAAAGACTTAATCACTGCTATTTATAATTTAAAATAATTAAGGTTCTGTAAAAACAGTTTACAAAAAGGAGATTACTCACATTGCTATCTTAGGAAATTTCCTGTGGCTTCCTGGTTATAATCTATAAATGTTAAATAATGCACACGTGTTAGTATAATAACCCAATTTTACATTAGATAGACCTTCCCCTAGACAGATCTCCAACGACTACGTCGGGCAGAGCCACAACAGCCGTTACGGAGTGCTAGATCAATCGGGCAACGTATCTAATACGTAACCAGGGGTTAAAATACTTACAACGAGGCAAAACTTCGCTATTTTAGTGGGTATAATGCCCGGGTATAATTCTATTTCTTCAGATTTGAGAGAGATCGAAAAGAATTGAGCGAATTGGACTAAAGGCCGATGGCCTCCTTTTATAGGGCTGCTTCGGCAGTCCCTCACGCCCCACGTAAAACTCACAAGGGGCTTACGCGCCCCATGAGATAGGGGTGTAGGCCCTAGCTTGGTCCGGTCACACACATAACTTTGACACGAGTGTGACACGTGGCGGCTACGGGGTTCGCCTCTTGTCCTCTTGCTCGCGGCCCGCGTAAGATGAAGATCAAGTCTTCGCGTCCTGCGAGAGACTCTAAAAATTGATTTTTATTTAAGTTTTGTAAAAATAAAGGTATTTAGGGTATGTTTTCATATACGGGGTGTATTTTTTGACGTATAGGGGTGTTTTAAATATTTTAGGAGGGTTGTTATATTCTTGGCTACTTGCCTCGTTGTTCCAGAGTACCTAGTCACCAGGTTTGAAGGATTCCTTTTTGACCCTTGCATTGTAGTAGGCCTCTATTTTTTGTTTGTACCTTGCTTCTCGAATCAAGGCGGCTTCGCTGGCTTCCTCAAGTAGGTCAAGGTTTACGAGTATCTCTGAATCATTCATGGTGTTGTTTTTCTTGGAACTTCTCAGTGTTCTAACTCCGATCTTAGCAGGTATCACAACTTCTGAGCCATATACGAGGCTTTATGGGGTCTTTTGATGGCTTGTTTTTTCTAAGGTACGAATGGCCCTTAGTACACTTGGGAGCTCTTCTACCCATTGTTTGCCATATCTCCCTAACCGAGTCTTCAACCCCTCTACAAAGCTGCAATTCATCCGCTCTACTTGTCCGTTTGATTGTGGATAACAGACATAGCTGAAGACCTGCTCGATTTGAAGCTCCTAGAACCAGGTGCTGAATGGTTTTTTCTTCGAACTGCTTCCCATTGTCGGTTACTATCTCCCCTGGCAACCCGAACCTGCATATTATCTGCTCCCAGACGAAATTAATAACATTCTTTCCTGAGACTTTCGCTAATGTCTTAACTTCTGGCTATTTTTTGAAATTGTCTACTGCCACCAAGAGGAATTTTACTTATCCAGTTGCCTGAGGGAAGGGTCCTACGATATCCATTGCCCACTTATAGAATGGCCAGGTAGCCAACATCAGGACAAGGTCATTCTTCGGACTTGCTTTGATTGGGGCATGTAGTTGGCATGCTTCACATTTGTAAATGACTTCAGCCATATCTTTATGCATCGTGGGCCAGAAGTAACCCATATTCATTAGCTTTGCCACCACTGTTCTTACTCCCGCGTGTGATCCACAGATGCCCTCGTGGACTTCTTTTATCAAGTAGTTGCTTTGGTTTGGGCCCATACATCGTAGCAAAGGGGAGAGGTAACTTTTCTTGTAAAGATTCCCTTCTTGTAGGACATATTGCTTGGCTTTCGTCCTTATCTAGGCAGTTTCTGATTCTATAGGGGGAGCTTCCCTTCTTGCAGGAACTGTTGGATGGGTGTCATCCATGTATCTTCATTTTCTATCACCACATCTTGGATTTCAGCTTCTTTGATAGATCTTGTTTTGAGCAATCCACAAGCACCTTCTTTGTGAGGTATGCAAACGTCAATGAAGCTAGCTTACTCAAGGCATCTGCTTATTTGTTATTTGTGACATCTGTGCTTGTGTAATCATTGTACAAACTCCGAACAATTCAATATCAATAAAACAATGTGTTTTGATCCCAATGTTTGTTATTTATGTTTGACATTTTGCACATTTTGATTTTTGATCGATTTTAAATTCTATATCGCTTTCTGGAAAGTTATAGGCAAACTGATGCGTAAACGTAATCAGTTTAAAGCGACAAACACTTTGGAACAGCAACATAGGCTTAACATACCTTAAATAACCTTTACATAACTTAGAATTAAGTTTTGAAGGGTTTGGTATGGCAACTACAAAATCTGTCGTTTCGTATGGCAACATACATTCCGGAATATGATCATAAGCTAAACATACCATAAATAACCTTAACATAGCTTAGAAATAAGATTTGATAGGTTCGGTGTGAGAAAATACGCTTATTTGATCATATAGGGACCAAAAGTGTCAAAAACGGCGTAAGTTTGCATTTACGCGCATATCTTACGTTCTGACAACATCCGGACATCCACAAATTTTTGTAGACACAAAATATTTTATTTTAGTGATCGGAATGCAAAAATACCATTCGTCACTTAATTTGGATCGTTTTTGCGTCCGTTCGAGTTTCGTCGTAATTAACCGAACAACGTGACCGTACGACCAAACGAACCGACATCCATGATATTTCCGAGCATATTTCAAGTCCCCTATAATTTGACGACCTTGTAGAGCCTTGAAAATGGCTTAACGGGGGTTAAATGTGCCAAAAATTAGCTTAAACACATGCAGGGACTGATCTTGTAAATAAACAAAACTGTTACTGATCAGACCTGAGGTCGAGGGCCGCGTAGGCTGATCCCATTTGTTACGCGGGGCGTGAGAGCATGCCTAGCGACAGAAAGTTCATTTTCAGCAATCTGTTGCAAAACCAGGGGTTGTTCTTGTAATTCCTTTGTGTAATGACCAAGTTAACACCTCTCCAAGCAAAGAATAGTTGTCATTTACACATGTATGGCTAGGATTCTTGCTTGGTGGCCAAACAAACACTTGTAATGATCTTACAAGCTCACCACAAGTATAAATAGCTTGGCCATTCATTTGTTTCATTACTCATTCACATTTTGGAACTCTAAGTGGAGGAATCCCTCTAAAGGAGCCACCTACCTGAGTTCTAAAACCTTCCTTCTAGCCTTTGAACACCTTGTAAGTGTTCTTTCATGGCTTAGTAGTTATTTTCAGCCATTTAGAGCTGAAAGTCAAGCTGTTTGACCAACAGTTTGACTTTCGGTTTTGACCATCAATTGGTCAAGTCAAAGTTCAATTGAACTTTGCAACGTGATTGTAATCACGATGGTTATAATCCTTAGCGATTATACCTACTGATTACCACATTAACTAGGTGTAGTGACGAGTCAAAGTTTCAGTCAAAATGCGTATTTACGCGCATTTTGCAACGGAACTACTTTTAGGTATCAAAACACTTTGTTTTGATACCAAATCAGTTTTCTAAGTTAGTTAAACATGTTTTAACATGTTTAACTCGTCACTACTAGTTTAGTGCTTGTTTAGGGTCGTAAGTTAAGCGGTCTAAACAACCGCTTAGACTTTCGAACCCGACCCGTTTGGTCGATCGTTAGGATCCGACCAAGCTTATTTAGTGATCATAGTTGCATAGGGAATAACCTACTGAGGTTAACCTTATGATCACATAGGTTGGTTAGTTATTTGTTAAGTAGATTATATGCCCATAGAAAATGACCAAAATGCCCTTTTAAAGCATAAATCCATATTTTGCATATGTAATCAAGTTTTTAACATCTAAACTGATATCGTAACATATTTAGGCAATATTGGGCATGTAAGACTTGACATAGGACATAGATAACCATCCGACCTTAGTTTTACGCAAACGACGCGTTATAGTAGCTTAAACTACCGTAACGGGTCGAAACGGGTCAAAAGCACATAGGTTCACTTCCAAATCAGAATGTTAGCTCTATTAAATCATGCCACATAAGTTCAAATACTCATTTGATTTATAGAACATTATTCTATCCTATCTCCCGATTTAGGATCCGACTATAAATGTAGTTACCTATATTAGGTGTCGTTTGATTCCGTGATCCTTAAAGGTTTATTTGGTCTTATTCTCAAGGCTAAAAGCAATCCCAAGTGAGTAAATAGACCCCCTCTTTTTAAATGTTTTCAAGGTGATTATGTGAGTACATAGTCCCCTCTTTTACCGCTTTCAAATACTTTGGGGTGATACACTTGTGCATACTTGTTACTTTTGTGCTTTTCATTGCTTTTATGACATAAACATGCTTGTTTCACCTAGTACATATATAGTACATGATTTTAACTATGTTTTGCTATGTATGTTGACTAAGCATGCTAGTATCTTGATTTCATAATTACCTTTGTTGCATATGTTTACTCAGCATATGGACACATTGTTTTACATTACATTTCTGCTGCATATGTTTACTCAGCATATGGGCACAATTGATTTCATGAACATTTTTACTATGTATGTTTACTTAGCATACTTAGTACATGGTTTTCATAGCATGCTTACATTGGTATGACATTTGGTATGTTTAACGGGACAATAATACATTCATTAACACTGATCACGCCGCTCGGTAGTATGTAATGGTACCATAGGACTTGACAAATCCCGTTTCTGACTTCCTAGGTTTGTTTGGAAGTTGGGAATGACAGAATCCGATATACATAAATTGATAAACCTTTAATTCGTTTAAGGGTTTGTCCAAACAGTCGCAAGGCTTGAATGTATGCGATAAACATTACTACATAAATTTTCGTATCCATAAAGCATTGTTTTCTACGAAACATAACATTTGATTTAAACTTAGGTTTATTCAAAAACGTTGTTTTGTACATTTTTCCTATGGGGTTGAGTAAATACTATTTATTCACCATACATGACATCTGTTTTTACATTGACATTATACATATGGTTTGAGTAGATACTTTTTACTTGCCATACATTACATTTGATTATACATGACACAGTTTACACATGACTTTTGACATGGGTTACACATAAGCATTTTGACATTGGTTTAAACAAAGACATTTTGGTTGATTATTGATAAGTGACTTATATAACGAGGCTATGTGCTATATGATAAAAGCATGGTGGATACGCCGCTGGTACTTCCTATATATAAGTGCTTTTATTATATTACACATTGTAGCGTTATATAAACCACTTCGACAAGACATGAAACATTTTATACAAGGACACGACATTGTTTTACAAATTACATATTTTACACAAATTCATTTCTACTTGGTTATTTATTTAACCATGCATATTTCTTTTAACATCATCTGATTTTCACTTCGATTTTCATTTGATTTTATAAAAGTAAACAGTTTTATAAAGATTATGACTACTTTTGTTAAACATTTCTTCTAACTACAAGTCATGATCCTGCATAAACAAAACCTATGTATCTCACAGGTATTTTTATGCTGACGTAACTATTTTCACATGTGTTTCAGGTGCTAATGCATGATGATGTTTGTGCTACACTTAGGCGGACTTGGGCCTTAGTGACTTAAAAGACAGTTTAATTATGTTATGTTTTCGTTAATTCATAAAACAATGTAAACATTTTAGCTAACATTACAAAACTTTAATTGCCAGGGTCATGAAATATTAATTCTGTCGCTCCACTCCCCGACGATTCTGCCGCGGTTTGTTGTTTTACGTAGTCGGGGTGTGACATTATTTGTTCTTGATACTTGAGTTAGTGAACAAGATTTGAAGCTGCCCATCAATTTGCTGTGTGTTCTCCCCCCACTTGGCTTTCCACCAATCTTGAATCGATGAAGGCATGCAGCTCCTCGACCTTCATGGATTTTATTCACAACCCAGCTAACAACGCTTCATATTCGGCTTCATTATTTGTGCAGGGAAAGTCAAGACGAAGTGCATAAGTATATTCGGTTCCGTGGGGGTCCGTTATGATGAGACATGCCCTGGAAACTTCTATACTAGAAGCTCCGTCTGAAAACAATGTCCATTTCCCTGGGATTATCGTTTGACATCTCTCTTCTTCTACCTCATTTACCTCCTTGACCACTGGCATTTCCGTCAAGAAATCTGCCAATACTTGTCCTTTGTAAGCCTTCCTCGGTACGTACTCAATCTTGTGCGCTCCCAACCCTACAGCCCACTTAACCAACCTTCTTGAGTCCTCAGGTTTTTCTAGTATGGACCTTAGTGGTTGATCAGTGAGAACCTGAATTGGATGGGCTTGGAAGTATCTCCTTAGTCTTTTAGCCGTGTGTACTAATGCTAGTACCAGCTTCTCAATGGAGAGTAGTTGATTTCAGCTGCCTTTAGAACCTTGCTCATAAAGTACACTGGTATATGTTCCTTCCCTCTTTCCACCACAAGCACAAAACTTATTGCTTCTTCTCCTATGGATAAACATTTTTAAGGAATTGTTAGCTTAGATGATCGTGAGCATAGGGCTCGCAGATCGTAAAGTAAATGAGGTATATATAGTCTGTGGACCTGCTGACAGGTAGACTATGATTGTTTCTTCTTTCTTGGGTGCTGCCATGGTTGGCAGAGAAGCTATGAGCTCCTTGAGTGCTATGAATGCCGCTTCTGCTTCCTCCGTCCACATTAAGTTTTTCTTATCGGCACAGTTCTTCAGTGTCTTGAAGAATGGTAACAATCTTTCTGCTAACTTGGGGAGGAAGCGCTTGAGAGCTGCTATTTCTCCATTAAGGCTTTCCACATCCTTCTTGGTTCTTGGGGACCTCATCTCTATGACAGATCGGACTTTATCCGGGTTTGCTTTTATGCTTTGTTTCCCCACAATGTGACCGAGGAACTTTCCTTCCTCGAACCTGAAGGAGCATTTGTTTGGGTTTAATTTCATGTTGATTGCTTTGAGATTGTGGAACGTCTCCTTGATGTCTTAGAGCATGTATTCTCCTGTTTGACTCTTTATTACACGATCATCGACGTATGCTTCCAAATTCCTTCCGATTTGTTTGGAGAAGGCCTTGTCCACAAGATGGTGGTATGTTCCCCCGCGTTCTTCAACCCGGAAGGCATCTTTTTGTAACAGAAGATCCCCTTATCAATATGGAACGTTGTCTTCTCTTCATCTTCCTACAACATTTTGATCTGGTGATACCCTTTATAGGCATCAAGGAAGCACTTGTATTCGAAATCAGTGAGCGAGTCCACCTTCCAGTCGATCTCGGGCTACAGGTAGATGTCTTTGGGACATGCTTTGTTGAGATCTTTGAAGTCAACACACATTCTCCAAGAGCCATCTGGCTTCTTTACCATGACGGGGTTTGCTAGCCAAGAGTGATACTTTACCTCCCTTATGATACCAACTTCCACTACTCTTTCTACCTCTTGACAAGCAGCTAGACTACGTTCAGTTGCTAGGCTTCTTTTCTTTTGTGTGACAGGCTGGTAGGTGGGAGCTATGTTCAACACATGTTTTTTCTACTTCTCTTTGTACCCCCACCATATCTTCAGAAAACCAAGCGAACATGTATGTGTTCCCTCGGAGGATGTCAATCAACCTTTGCTTGATTGTATCAGGGAGGTGATTGTTAATCTATCTTTTGTTCTGGGTAGGAATCAATGATGCTTATCTCTTTAACTGGAATTTCGTTTGCTTTGTTGCATTTCCCTTCTTCTATTTCCATGGATGCAATCAAAAGGGCTTCTTGTGTAGGTACCAATGAAGCGATACCCTTATCCGTTAGAAACTTCATCATTCCATGTGTTATTGACACCATAACATCAAATGCTGCTAGCCTCGGCCTTCCTATCAACAGCTTATAGTTTGAAGGGGAACTTACAACAATAAAAGTAAGCTCTTCTGTTCTTGATAAGTCTCCGTCCCTAAAACATAGGTTCAGTTTTATCTTCCCTAAGGGTTGTACCTTATTCCAAGTGAAGCTTCCGAGGGACTTGTCAGTTGCTTGTAGACGAGCTTTTGTTTCACTTCCGAGTAAGTCAAAGCATCTTTGATACATAATATTGGAGGCTGTTCTCGGATCCATGTACACCCTGTCGAGGGAAGCCCCTTCTATCTCGGCTTCCATGATGATTGGGTGCTCCTGCTTATCGTTTGGATCCGTAGGAGGGAAGCAAATGAACTGTTTATTCCATGGTATGGCCCCCTTCCTTTTCCCTTCTTGCTTGCTTTCTGACCAAACCATGTTTATGCTAACTTCCTTCTTTCCCTCCTTCTTGTCTTTTATTTCCTTCACCAAGTGAGTGAGCTCCCCCCACTTGACAACTTCTTCTATTCTCTTTTTCAACTGGTAGCAATCATTAGTGTGGTGCCCTGTGTCGTTGTGGAAGGCACAAAACTTGCTTGTATCTCTCTTACTAGCTGCTTTGGACAGAGGTCGGGGAGGTCGAAAGTTGTACTTGGCCTCTTAGGTCGACAAGATTTCTTGGGGTGTTTTGGTGAGGAGGGTGAAGATCTTCTTGTCCTTGTCCTGATTACGATTCGGACGAGGAAATCTTCTTCTGTCTTCGAATATTCTTCCTTCGTAAGACCTGAAGGGTCGTCGATCGACGAAGGGTTGGAACCTTGACCTTTTGGATGGACGGCCCTTTAGGTCTTACGAAGGAAGAAGATTCGTAAGAATGATTCTGCCCTCTCAAAGGCTTCTTCCAGCTTCCCTGTTCCCTCTTTTGTGATGCTTGTTTTCCCAAAGCTTCTTCTCCCTTCAAGAATGATTCTGCCCTCTCAAAAGCTTCTTCCATTGTCTAAGGGTTGTTTTCTTGAAACCTTCTGAGAAGCTTCTTGGGTTTTATAGCGTTCATGAAGGCAGACACCCTCATTTTCTCAGTTGTCCCGCTTTACATCAGACCTTCCCTCTTAAATCTTTCTATGAATGCCCGGAGGTCTTCATGATCTTTTTGTTGGATCTGATGCATGACGGTGGCATCTCTGGTACATCTCTTTTGAGGGGTAAAGTTGGCAAGGAAGCTTTTATAAATGTCATCGAAGGATTTTATGCTTCTAGTAGGGAGCCCACAGAACCATAATCTAGATGGCCCGATGACGGTTTGCATGAACATATGGCAACACTCAGCGTTATTCCAACGCTCAACCGTAGCAGCTCCTGTGAAGACTTGGAGATGGTCCTCGGGAACTTCTAGACCATCGTATGTCTTAACATTAGAGGGCATCCTTATCTTTATTTGAAAGACATAGTTGGCTATTTCTTCGGAGAAACATTATAATGAGTTAGGTTTATAAGGTATGGAAGGTATATCAAGGTTCACCCCTGCTCCACTAGTGTTGACACCTGTATGGATGTTGGGTTGGGTTTGAGCTTGCGACCCAACCTGGGCTGCTTGCCACATCTGGCTTCCGGTGAGTTGTTGGCTTAGTTAAGCCAATAGAGCTGCCATCTGAGGATATTGAGCACCATACAAGGGGAAACCCTATTGAAGACCAAGAGGTGGTGACAAACTTACAGCCACGACTCTGCTAGCTAAGGGTAACGATTGAAGGGCTTCTTTAAAGGTAGTTAGTGGAGGCGGGGTATGTAACAACCCTCGGTAAAACCAACACCCTCATAATATTTCCTACCCTCTAATATATTATAAAATATCTCAATATGTTTTATATTACACCCCGTATGTGAAAACCGAGCCCTAAATAGATTATAACATATAAAATAAATCAAAAATAAGAATAATGGAGTTGAGGCGGGCCGCGTAGACCCACCTTAAACTCTCACACGGGCGGTATTAAGACTGAAGTTGACTCCGCTAAAACCTTTAGTTCAAGCGGGCCGCGTAAGAGTTCTCAATAGTTGACGCGGGCCGCGACAGATCATGAAACGCGGAGACATCCGGTGCTGACACGTGTCGACATCGTGGCGAGTCTAATAGCTGACCCAACTAAGCTATAGTGTTGACCAAGGTTGACGCAGGCCGCGTAACCTTGGCTTGTGCTTTACGCGGGCCGCGACAGGACTAGAATCAGACCATATAAATAGATAGCATCAGTTTACGTTTTCCGTCGCTCATTCTAAATTCTCAATCTCGAATTCTCTGATATTTGGCATAATTTTCAAGTATAATACCCCCTAATTAGCGAGGTTCTGCTCCGTTGTAAGTATTATAACCCTAGTTTCATAATAGTTACGCTGCCCGATTGATTTAGGGTTCCGTAACAACTGTCGTGGTTCTGCCCGACGTAGTTGTTGGAATGCCGTCTCGGGGAAGGTATCATTAATATTTTCAAAGGGTTATGGTACTAACCAATGTACGTTTGTATAAATTATAGATTATACCCAGGAAACCCTTACGAAAAGCCTAAGATAGCAATGTGAGTTTATCCTCTTTTTGTTAACCTTTTTGGAATAATTTACAAAACTTTAATTGTTTTACAATGTGATTAAGCGGTGATTGAGTCTTTGTAGTTCTTCAATTACTGCCGGTATTATGGGGTTTTGTATACAAAATTTACTACGAGTAGTAGTAAGTCTGAATGACAGTGTATTACCATTGGACGACGAGTTTGCCAATGGGTAATTTGACCATAGCCATAGATCCGTTCGAGTGGCAAATACTGAATGAGTAATTGTGTAGAAATAAACAATGTGATCGCTCTCAATACTGTTTTAATTAATAAAATGTTTCTTGATTAAACTGGGATTCACTCACCAGTATTTCCGACTGACAAATGTTTTTTAAAACATGTTACAGGTAACACAATGTGAACAGCCAATTAATGGAAGCCAGCTGTAGAGCACTGAAGGCTTGGGGAAAATGTGGCTATAAAAGTTACCTAATAAACGATGTTTTAAATTCAATAAAATAGGGTTTGTCCCTATAAATGTATTGTAACAAGAAACTTGGGTTTTACCCATGTGATTATAAATAGTAAATGAGGTGGTTTTACTCTGATAAACATTTCTTAACTACGGTCCTGATGTAAATTCCGCTGCGAGATTAAAATAAACCTGATACCACCGAAACACTGTGATCGCGTCCGCCCGTTCCCGGGACTTAGGGATCGGGGGTTGCGACAGAAGGTGGTATCAGAGCCTAGCCACTGGTCTGAGCCAAAGAAGTGTTCAACTGACACTTGAATTATAAATTTTGTGTTAGGAAATAAATTACGGAAATACGTGCATAACTGTATTTATTGGTTATGTGTTATTTGACTATTTGTTAGTTTTCAGTATGAGTGATCAAGAATTATAAGATATGAATCGTCAGTTATCTGATTCACCTAGGAGTGAAGGTACTTCGTCACAGCCTGCCCTTTCTGGGTATTCTGCTGATCAGGAAGAAGGAGTGTTTGCTTTTAGAGCTCAGTCAGAAGAGCCATTCCCTAATAATAAACGAGGATGGTTCAGTAAGGAAGCTTTTGCTCGTAGGAAGAGAATGCGAAAGTTGCAACAGCAAAGAGTTCTAGCAGCTGCTAAACGTAGAACAGATGCCCATACACAGGATATGATTAATAGAAGCCTAGCTAATTTTCATATCCTAGCCACAACTGCTGCTGACCCGAGTCTGGAACAACTAGTAGCCCCACAACCACAAAACCCAGAGCAACCCATGGAAATAGAAAACCAGGAAAATCAGGTGGAGATGCATGACTTTAACCCAGAAGAAATCCCTAGGGTACCTGCACCAAACCCTCTAGACCCAAATTACGACCCCTGGTGGGACGATAATAGGGATTTTATGCAACGTTACTCTATTCCTGAAGACACACCTATTGGAGCCTATTCAGGTATGGACCCTTTAGATCCCTATTACCATGATAACTACATTAGGGGAATCTTGGAAGATCCTTACCAATTTCAGGAACTGTCACCCCTATATCTGGAACCCGCACCCCAGATTCCAAACCCAGTCCTAGAACCTGCACCCCCAATGAGTGCAGAAAACATCCAAGAACTTAGGACTTTTGGGGAGGAAATTTTAGAAAGCAGTGAGAGAATGCGTCAGGTGGGAGAGCGTCTCGTATGGAAATACGATGAGCGCAATATGGATTTTTGGATAAATCCATATCCATGAATGTGAATGGAGGAAATGGTAGTAGTAATAATATTATAATAAAATAAAAATAAAATAAAATATGTGTGTACGGATGCATATTACTATTTTATTTCTGTTGGTATTGTAATCTTTATTTCTGTACTAGTGTGTAATAGACGCATAGTATTTGAAAATAGAGTACAAGTCGCAATGATCGACGGTTTTGGTTAAATTGTGTGTCATGTGATTAACTATAGTACCTATTATTTGTGATATTAATATGGGGTAAATGTTTAAAATTCAGATGGCCGACGAAGGAAATCAAGGAAATCTGAATAATGATAACCAGAGTAACATTAACGTGGTTAATGAGAATCCAAGCATCAATAATAATAACAATCAAGTGGACAATAGTGCTATCCAACACATAGTAGCACAGGGAATTATAGATGCAATGCCTTTTATTCTTCAAACTGTTAAGGATGCTGATAATAAAAGTAAGCATAGCAGTAAGCGACCAAGTGAACTAGAAAACAACGTGAACAATGGACCTGTACTTCAAATGCCTATTCCCAAAAGAAGAAGAACCATGCCTTATGGTTGTTCTTATAAGGAATTCTGGTCTTGTAAACCAATGGAATTCTCGGGCAACGAAGGAGCCATTGCAACCTTACGCTGGATAGAAAAGACTGAGGCAGTCTTAAGGATAAGCAAGTGTGCTGAAGAAGATAAGATAATGTTTGCTTCTAATCGGTTTAAGAATGCAGCACTAGAATGGTGGAACACTATCCTCCAAACAAAAGGAAGTGATAGAACCTATAATATGGAATGGGAAGAATTTAAGGACAAGGTAGAAAGGAAATTCTGCCCTCCAAATGAAAAAGAACAGATAGCAAACAAATTCCTAAATCTTAGGATGACTGGTGTAGATAGTAAGGGGTATACTAAGATATTCTTTGAATATGCTAGGATAGTACCACTCTTGCTTCACCAGAACCAGTATTAATCTCTCGTTATATTTGGGGATTAATTGGGGAGATAAGACACGTAGTCAAGGCAGCTAGACCTCAAACCATAGAAGAAGTTGTAGAACTAGCCAATACCTTGACTGATGAGTTAGTCCGTACCAGAGAAGAGGATCAAAGGAGGAACCTAACCTAGAAGTTGACTCAAGAATTTCGTTCTGGAAATTCTAACCGTGGGAAAAATATAGGTTCTACCTCTGCACCCTACTGTAGGTATTGCAAAAGAAAGCATTCTGGATAATGCTCCATATATTGTAACTTTTGCAAATTATCGGGACACAAAGAAGAAAACTGCAGGAAGAAAGCTAACAGCAGGGTATGTTACAATTGCGGAGAACAAGGTCATATCAAGCTAAATTGTCCAAAATTAGCTCCAGCTCCATATAACAAGAATACTAAAAATGCTAGAGCATTTGTTCTAACTGCAGAAGTAGCCAAGATGATTCCAGATGTCATAGCTGGTACGTTTTTAGTTAATGATGTTTTTGCTAAAGTATTATTTGACTCTGGTGCAAACCAAAGTTTTATTAATACATTGTTTTGCAAATTTTTAAATCAGTCATTAACTAAACTACCACATGAATGCGTAGTAGAGACAGCTAATGGAGAAACTGTTAGAATTTCTGAAATCTTGCAGGGAGCAAGAATAGAAATTTTAAATCAGAAATTTATTGCAAATCTTTATCCCATGAATCTGGTAGGATTTGATGTTGTTTTAGGAATGGATTGGTTAATAGCTAATAAAGCCAGTATTTTATGTGATCAAAAGTTAATTCAAGTAAATTCACCAAAAGGTAAAACGATCACAATTGAAGGAGATAAACATTCTAGGTCCAATAAGTTCATTTCTGTGATGAAAACTGCAAGTGTATGAGAAAAAGTTCTATAGTGTATTTGATTTCTATAATCACTAACACTAAAGGAAATGATTTAAAAGATAATCCCGTAGTATCTCAGTTTTCAGATGTATTTCCAGAAGAATTGCTAGGTCAACCTTTGGATAGAGAAGTTGAGTCCAGAATCCATTTAATACCAGGAACATCACCAATTGCCAAAGCACCTTATCGGTTGGCACCTGCAGAAATGCAAGAATTGAAGAAACAATTAGATGAATTGTTGGAAAAAGGATTTATACAACCGAGTTCGTCGCCATGGGGAGCGCCGATACTTTTCGTTAAAAAGAAGGACGGATCAATGTGTATGTGCATTGACTACCGTGAATTAAACAAGGTCACAATTAAGAATCGGTACCCATTACCGAGAATCGATGATCTGTTTGATCAACTGCAAGGAGCCCGATTTTTCTCTAAAATCGATTTAAGATCAGGATATCATCAATTAAAGGTACAGGAAGAGGACATTCCTAAGACCGCATTTAGAACAAGGTATGGCCATTATGAATTTACTGTCATGCCATTTGGTTTAACCAATGCCCCAGCTGCATTTATGGACATGATGAACCGAATATGTAAGCCATATTTGGATAAATTCATAATTGTATTCATAGATGATATTCCAATTTACTCTAAGAGTAAAGAAGATCATGCAAGACATTTGCAAGCACTTTTAAGTTTGTTAAGAAAAGAAAAGCTTTATGCTAAGTTTTCAAAGTGCGAATTTTGGTTAGAACAGGTACAATTCCTTGGACATTTAGTCAATCATGAAGGAATTCATGTGGATCCAACCAAGATTGAGGCAATTACTAAATGGAAAACCCCTGAGTCACCAACTGAAGTTAGAAGTTTCTTAGGATTGGCTGGTTATTATAGAAGATTTATTAAAGATTTCTCTAGAATAGCCATTCCCTTAACTAAGTTAACTTGTAAATCTGTTAAGTTTGAATGGGGATTTAAACAAGAAAAAGCATTTAGAATCCTTAAGCAAAGATTAACCCATACACCTATACTAGCATTACCAGAAGGAACTGAAGACTTCGTAGTCTATTGTGTTGCTTCTAAATTAGGTTATGGATGTGTGTTGATGCAACGACAAAAGGTTATAGCTTACGCATCTAGACAACTTAAGAATCATGAAGAGAATTATTCAACTCATGATTTAGAATTAGGAGCTATAATTTTTGCTCTTAAGATTTGGAGACATTACCTTTATGGTAGTAAGTTTACCATATTTACTGATCACAAAAGTTTAAGGTATGTTTTCAGGCAGAAAGAGTTAAATATGAGACAAAGACGTTGGATGGAATTTCTTAGTGATTATGATTGTAATATCCAGTATCATGAAGGAAAAGCCAATATAGTGGCAGATGCTTTAAGCCGAAAGTATCATGAAAAGCCAAAAAGGGTACGTTCTCTTAAATTAAATCTGCAAGTAGATTTAAATGATCAAATAAGAGAAGCACAAGAATCAGTAATCAAGGATGATTCTGAAAAATTAAAAGGTATGCTAAAAGAATTGGAACAAGGGATAGATAGAATTTGGAGATTCCATAAAAAGAGAATGTGGATACCTAAATTAGGAAATCTACGTCATTGTATATTAGAAGAAGCCCATAAGTCTAAGTATACAATGCATCCAGGAAGTGATAAAATGTACCAGGATTTAAGGAAAAATTTCTGGTGGATAGGAATGAAAAAGGGTATAGCAGCCTATGTTTCTAAATGTTTAACATGTTTACAAGTCAAAGCTGAACATCAGAAACCCTTAGGTTTGTTACAGCAATTAGAAATCCCAGTTTGGAAATAGGAATTTATAACAATGGATTTTGTCACGAAATTACCCAAAACTAGGAAAGGAAATGATACAATCTGGGTGATTGTAGATAGACTAACTAAGTCAGCTCATTTTCTACCAATGAAGGAAACAATTAGTATGGAACAATTATCTAAATTGTATGTAAATGAAATTGTTTCTTTGCATGGAATTCCTTTATCAATTGTTTCTGATAGGGATAATCGATTTACATCTCATTTTTGGTCAAGTTTCCAAAAGGCAAGGGGAACCGAGTTAAAGTTAAGTACGACTTATCATCCACAAACAGATGGACAAAGTGAAAGGACAATTCAGACAATGGAGGACATGCTTAGTGCTTGTGTAATTGATTTTGGAGGTAATTGGGACGATCACTTACCTTTAATAGAATTTTCTTATAATAATAGTTATCACACAAGTATCAATGCTGCACCATTTGAAGCACTTTATGGACGAAAGTTTCGAACCCCAGTCTGTTGGGCAGAAATTGGGGAAAAGCAACTATCTGGACCTGAGATAGTGCAAGAAACAACTAATAAAAGTTTTCAAGTCAAGGAACGACTGAAAGCAGCACGTGATAGACAGAAAAGTTATGCTAATAATAGGCGAAAACCATTGGAGTTTCAAGTAGGAGATAAAGTATTATTGAAAGTCTCTCCTTGGAAAGGAGTGGTAAGATTCATCAAACGAGGAAAGCTAAGTCCCAGGTATGTTGGACCTTTTAATATTATTAGAAAAATAGGACCTGTAGCTTATCAGCTACAACTGCCAGAGGAAATGGCAGGAATACATGATGTGTTTCATGTATCTAATCTTAAAAAGTGTTTAGCTGATGAATCATTGATAGTACCTCTTAAGGATATAGAGGTAAATGAACAACTCAAGTTTGTAGAAAGACCTCTACAAATTGAAGATAGGAAAGTCAAGAATCTCAAGCATAAGAGACTAGTTCTAGTCAAAGTGAAGTGGGACTCCAAAAGAGGACCTGAGTACACATGGGAGCTTGAAATATCCATATTTATTCCAATAGATCTCGAGGACGATTTCTAAAACAAGGTGGGGAGAATGTAACAACCCTCGGTAAAACCAACACCCTCATAATATTTACTACCCTCTAATATATTATAAAATATCTCAATATGTTTTATATTACACCCCGTATGTGAAAACCGAGCCCTAAATAGATTATAACATATAAAATAAATCAAAAATAAGAATAATGGAGTTGAGGCGGGCCGCGTAGACCCACCCCAAACTCTCACGCGGGCGGTATTAAGACTGAAGTTGACTCCACTAAAACCTTTAGTTCAAGCGGGCCGCGTAAGAGTTCTCAATAGTTGACGCGGGCCGCGACAGATCATGAAACGCGGAGACATCCGGTGCTGACATGTGTCGACATCGTGGCGAGTCTAATAGCTGACCCAGCTAAGCTATAGTGTTGACCAAGGTTGACGCGGGCTGCGTAACCTTGGCCTGTGCTTTACGCGGGCCGCGACAGGACTAGAATCAGACCATATAAATAGATAGCATCAGTTTACGTTTTCCGTCGCTCATTCTAAATTCTCAATCTCGAATTCTCTGATATTTGGCATAATTTTCAAGTATAATACCCCCTAATTAGCGAGGTTCTGCTCCGTTGTAAGTATTATAACCCCAGTTTCATAATAGTTATGCTACCCGATTGATTTAGGGTTCCGTAACAACTGTCGTGGTTCTGCCCGACGTAGTTGTTGGAATGCCGTCTTGGGGAAGGTATCATTAATATTTTCAAAGGGTTATGGTACTAACCAATGTACGTTTGTATAAATTATAGATTATACCCAGGAAACCCTTACGAAAAGCCTAAGATAGCAATGTGAGTTTATCCGCTTTTTGTTAACCTTTTTGGAATAATTTACAAAACCTTAATTGTTTTCCAATGTGATTAAGCGGTGATTGAGTCTTTGTAGTTCTTCAATTACTGCCGGTATTATGGGGTTTTGTATACAAAATTTACTACGAGTAGTAGTAAGTCTGAATGACAGTGCATTACCATTGGACGACGTAGCCAATGGGTAATTTGACCATAGCCATAGATCTGGTCGAGTGGCAAATACTAAATGTGTAATTGTGTAGAAATAAACAATGTGATCGCTCTCAATACTGTTTTAATTGATAAAATGTTTCTTGATTAAACTGGGATTCACTCACCAGTATTTTCGACTGACAAATGTTTTTTAAAACACGTTACAGGTAACACAATGTGAATAGCCAATTAATGGAAGCCAGCTATAGAGCACTGAAGGCTTGGGGAAAATGTGGCTATAAAAGTTACCTAATAAACGATGTTTTAAATTCAATAAAATAGAGTTTGTCCCTATAAATGTATTGTAACAAGAAACTTGGGTTTTACCCATGTGATTATAAATAGTAAATGAGGTGGTTTTACTCTGATAAACATTTCCTAACTACGGTCCTGATGTAAATTCCGCTGCGAGATTAAAATAAACCTGATACCACCGAAACACTGTGATCGCGTCCGTCCGTTCCCGGGACTTAGGGATCGGGGGTTGCGACAGGGTAGCTGCTTGAGCCTGTTGGAGGAGTTGTTTAATAGTATATTCTGGGCTTCTCGGTAGCACAAGAGGTGAGCTAGCCGGGTAGCTCCCCCACCCGAGTGAACCATCAGGCATTAGATATGGATGCGAGTCAGAACTGGGTCCTGCTCGGCTAATACTTGGAGATGTAGTAGTGCACAATAGAGAGGGCATAGGGGAGAGTGCAACTTCAGGTTCGTCATAAGACAAACGTACTCTGACCCCTTTTGTCCGTTCTTCTCAAACATACCCATTCAAGAGTTCTCTCAACACTATGAAATTACTTTATAATCCCTCCAGGGTTATTTCTATGGTTTCAACCGGGAAGAGAACTTCACTCGGTGAAGATGGAGTAACTCGTGTAGAGGAGGAGTTTGGAACTGTTGTGCGTCTTGTGTCACCGGTGCTACATGAAGTTCGTCCGGATTGGTGGAACAATTGTCTACCCCCGGAGTAGCAGGAGGGCTAGACCGAGGCATAGAACTGCTTGAAACTTCTTTTGGATGAGGATCCCTTCTGGCCATAAGGGAAGGTAACTTAGGAACAGGGCTGTACTATCGGAAAAAAATGTTCTAAGTAGCGTAGCCCCACGGATGGCGCCACTTGTTAAAACAATTAGAGTATGGCAGGGGGAAGGTCCAGTATCAACTCTAAAAGACAGCTCCTTGATCGAAATTTGCAACCAAAGAACACCGTTAGCCTTAACGCTAGAGGGGGCCTCCCGCGTTTGGACTCCAGCTTAAGAATCAGTAGAATGTTTTTTAAGAGTCTTAGCAAGACAAAGGATAAGAGTTTAGAGTGAGAGAATAAATTAACCTTTGGCTGGAACAAGACTCTCCTTATATAGGCAGACTGGTCTGCGCAAGAAGCCTCATGCCAGCTATATACCTTCTAGTCCATGTAAGCTTATCCATCCCTGATGTTGCTTGCAGGTTTGGCCTTTGCCTCTTTGGGTATGTTTCAGGTTTTGTGTGTCTCAAGGACACCTTTATGTTTTATAGAGGTTTGTCTTTTCATTTTGACTAATTCAATTCAAGTCCCAAGGTTGTACAGTAATTTTACCTTCCTGTCGTCAGTTGTGGGTGTATCGGATCCTGGTCAGGAGCCTTTAGCTACTGACTTTCAGCTTCTTGCTTTGTGCTTCAGCGTTGTTTATTTATTTTTGCTATTACCATTGACTTTAACTTTGCTGACTGGGATCTCCAAGTACCCACGTCATCAGTCATAAACTTTTGAAATTCGGTTGCTTATCGCTAAACCAAAAGATATAATAAAAGTATAAAACAACAGCCCCCATTACAAATTTACACTAATAGTAATAACTATGTCCCACCCCTTTACATACAAAAATAAAAGCTACACCATTGCACCCAGTTTAACGCCTCGATTTTTACCTATTTTGTTGACCCAAAGGAACCGCAAAGTTTTTATTTCTTCTAATAATTTACCGATTTCTATCTTAGCCGATTTAAAAACTACTTCGTTCCTTGCTCTCCAAATAATCCAACTTGGTATTAATGTTACAGATTACACCATTCTTTTCTTTGTTTAAGACCCTTCTTTAGAATTGCGGAAGTTGATGACATCCGCCACAGAGAAAGCAAAGATATTGGGGATGTTGTGGATGTTTTTGATCCGTAGCAACATAACAAGAGATGAAAAGATGATCCGTGCTTTCCTCCAACTCGCCACATAGCGGACATAACAATTTGTGGAAATTTATGCATTTTCTAGCAAAGGTCGTTCTAGTAGCAAGCCGATTAAAATATAGCCTCCAACCAAAAAATGATGATTTTTTCCGGCACCCAACCGTTCCATTTATATGCATATCCTTCCGAGAAGGATGCTGAACTAGCAAGCAATGCTCTAAGGGATCCCACCAAGAAACCCATCTGAGCCCGCTTTCCAGATCCATTATCCATGCCCGAACCCAAACTTACACTATTTAGTAGCTTGTTGCACCTTTGTAGCTCCACCATTTCTTGGTTTGATGTTGGAACCATACTCATTTTGAACAATACGGTCACTTACCAAACAACCTTTATGCTACTCGATTCGATATAGGCTTGGAAAAAGGTCTTTGAGACATCGATCTCCAATCCAAGTATCAACCCCAGACCCAACTTTACCAATATTAAAATTACTAAGATGAATTCCGTGAGACTGAAGTATTGATTCACTTTTTACGATATTGTTTCAAATTCCTTCCCTACCAATTTTGAGAGGAAGAAGATCTAACCGTCTTGGTGAAAAGTGCAACGCCGACACCACTCTTCTCCACAACCTATTTACTTTTTTTTTGTATCACCACGCCCATTTGGCCAGTAACCTACAATTAAAATTAAAATCAAGAAGTGAACCAAATGCTAGCCCACCATGTTTTGTTGGAGCAATAACATCTTTCCATTTTACCCACGTCATTTTTATGTTTTCCATTGACCCACCCAAAAAAACATTCTTATTTTTCCGGCCTATCCATCACCTGTTTTGGTGCTCAAAATCATGGAAAATAGTAAGTTGGTAGGCTATCCAAAATTGATTTTATTAACATAGCACGCCCCCTACCGATAAGGTAAACACCTTCCAATTAGAGAGTCTCTATTCAAAGGACTCAATAAGTCGAACGCAATTTGATACCATATTCATGTTTGCCCCCACTTGAACTCCCAGATATTCGAATAGGAGAGAACTTGCTTGGCAATTCATAGTCGATGCAAAATTCTCCACATCCGCCATGCCCACTCCCTCCTGGTCCTAGATAAACATGTTTTTTTATGGTTTAGCTTTAAACCCGATGCTAAGGAAAATACTCTCATCAAACGACAGATGTTTATAGCTTTATGTCGAGGCCACTCCCCCCACAAGTAGACTATCATTTGCAAATATTAAGTGTGTTAAGATAGGAACCCCATTTGGAAGTGAGATGCCGGGGATACTACCTAACAAAGTCGCTTTGGATACAAAGGATCAAAATGACTCCATTGCCAAAATGAAAATGAGTGGCGAAGGAGGGTCGCCTTGTCTCACCCCACGCTCATAATTAAATTCGGGTGTGGGAGAGCCATTACCAATACCGACGATCTTGAAGAGTATAAAACGCCTTTAATCCACAAACGCCATTGATGTGGAAAAATCATTTGTTCAATAACATCCAAATCCACGAAATCCCATGAGATAGAATCAAAGGCCTTGTTAAAATCAACTTTAACAAAAAAACCTTTAGATTTGGATTTCTTAGCCCATGATAATATTTCATTAACGATCATCGGCCTGTTAAGGATATTTCTATCCGATAAAAAAGCCGATTGTTCTTCCAAAATGACTGGGTTAATTACTAACTCTAGCCGATTCGCCAAAACCTTTGATATCACCTTGCTTATACAACCAAACAGATTAATCCAGGTTCGCCACATTATTTGATTTTGGTATTAATGTAATAAAAGAGAAAGAACAAGCGAAACTGATAGAACCTTTGGAGTTAAAATGGTTTAACACTTTATAAGGTCATCTTCCAAAGTTACCCAAAAGTGTTTGATAAATTTAACTAATCGAATTATAAAAACGAAACCAATAAAATGGTTTAACACTTTATAAAAGTCATCTTCGAAATGGTTCGAATTATCTAACTAACCAATAAAGTTTATGGGGAAACTTGATGTTAATCATTAATGCATAGAGAGTGGTGACTTTCACATAAGGTTTTACTACAAATGAAGGATGCTACAAGGATTTCTAGTAAAAGGCCTCATGAAGATCCCCCTTGTGTTGAATTGCAACAAAGAAACTGGAATACAATGCATGAACCAAATCACTTTTTGCTAGACACAATGAATATGTTTATTTGATCATAAATGGGTGACTGGGAGCATATTCAAGCAGCGTATTTAGACGGAAAATAACTCCAGCCCGCCACTAAAATCATTTGAGGCCACATATGGTTCAACACAATAAATATGTTTATCTGATTATTGTATCTGATGGAGGCGACGGCGTAGGATGTAGGAGGCAGTGACGGTAGGAACCTAGAAAAGGGCCCTAATATTTAATTAATGACATAAACAAACAAACATGAACGAATATAAACGAAAGTATATAAACTAGCATAAATGAACGGACGTTCACTAACACGATTGAACGGGCATGACCTTTGTTAATGTTCTCTCATCTAACTAATCAGATTCAGATGAAATTCCTTGTTTATGCTCGTTAAAATGTAAACTAACTTCCCGCCAACGGTTCACGAACTGTTCACTGAAGATTTAGTTCATTTACAATTACAGCCCTAGTGGTGGGGGTTAACCTAAATTTATAAATCTAGAAGGGTGTCCGCGCGATACGGTGGGAAACACAAACACTGTCAGGGTGTGCATTGGTCGGTTGGTTTAGTTATCATCCTCAACCAAAATAGAATTCATTGGTTAGTCTAATTTATCAACCAATCGGCTTTCAATTAGTCAGTTCTGTTTATTCGGTTAGACCGGTGATTTTTTGTTTGATTCGTTTAATTTCGATTAATAGCCCAAACCAAACTAGGGCTAAAACTTTTGTTAAAAAATACATGAAATTGATGTATAAATACATGAAATGGAAGTATAAATATAAAAAATATGAAATACATGAACTAGATGTTCAAAAGTTAGATATATGTGAACATATGAATGGTTTGGTTCGGTTTCGTTTGTTTTCGGTTCGATTTCGGTTAATGATTCAATTATTGTCCACCCTTAGACACTGTTAATCACATATCATATCCGATTTTTAATTAAAAATAAATATAGTAATACTATACTCAATTAAAGAGAATAAAATGCTAATTTTTATTGTGTAATCTTAAAAAAATATTAACGTACAAAACAGTTATAAATGTTTAAAAACTATGGGGGTAGTTAGTTTTTTTAAGGGATAAAGTGTAACTGCTAATTAATTATCTATAACTTTGTTAAATATGGAGGAATTAAAGTGTAATTAAGATGAAATGATTAAAATGTAATTAGTGTTTAAAAACTAATTTGTCCTAATTTGATGTTGTACCTTATGTGTAACACCCAAAAAACGGGTTTGGTAGTCAAACCAAGTTAATAGTGATGACGGGTAAAATACCATTGGTGGTGAAAATTAACCTGGTAAATATTAGGATTTTAAATAAATAAAGCTAATATAAATTATAAAGAGGATAAATACTTTGAGAAAACAAAGTACATAAAAGGCCCTAGTTAACGGGACATAAAATAAAATGGGTTATGACTTCCCGAACCCATTAAATTAACTAGGAATAATTAACCTAGTTAGTAATATGTGATTAAGTTATAAATAGTGAATTATAGCTTCAATTGATCAAAATAAAACATGAGGGACCAATATTGCCAAGAGGGCAAACTAGTTTTAATTAAAAAAAACAAAACAAAACACACACTTGGTGTGTGTAGGAGTCGATCGACCAGAGCAGGAGAAAAGGGGGTAAAACCCTAAACTCAACAAAACCTTCAAATTGAAAGGGAAATCGAAGACCAAATTCGGGTTTGAATATATATTAGCGATCACCAAGTCATGGGGATCACAAGGTATGTCTAATTTTGATATTTGGTGATGATTATGATTTGTCATGAACACTCATAATTCGAAATTCAGTGATGAATGTCATATGTATGAGTGATTTAGGGTTGAATCCATGCCTTGGAACAAACCCTAGTTGAAAGTTTGATGATTTAGTATAGAAAACTAGGAATTTGATGATTACCCATATATGAGCTAAGTGGGTTTTTAACTAAATAGTAAAAATGATGATATGCATGTGCTTAGAATCATCATATTTGATAGTTGGAACAAATTACTTGAACAATTTATAAGATTGAGTGAATACATGATTAGATTTGAAGTTTGATGTTGGTACTTGTTAATTATGCTAGAATTTAAGGATTTAGAACACTTAAATGGGCTGGAGAAATTTGATGTTTCGTGTTGCACACAAGGTGCTTGATGAAATGCTTGAACATGAAAATATAACAAAGCTGATTGGGATTAAAAATTATTGGGCTGCAGTTTTTAAAAAATCATATAAAATCACTGGAATGACCTGTGAGGTTGAGCCTTATATGCTCAGAAAGCTATTGAAACATACTACGTTTTATGTTTGAACATGTTTGCTAAATTCTGATGTTAAATGGGTCTAAACAGTCTCCGAAGTCGGCTGAACTGTTTTGACAGCAAGCTGATTGGAAGCATTTTGACTTCTGAGCTGAGTTTGCAAAAATCATAATTAATTCTAGGAAGCTCGGATTGAGCTGATTCTTTTTGGGATGGAAAGATAGTTTAGTATTCTTCATTTCATCTTTGATCACGAAGGGCTAAATAGGACCGTAAAGTGGTCAAAAGAGTCGATTAAGCAGCTACATTGTAAAGTTGCTGCACATTTTATTGATAAACTTAATCCAAGGAAAGTTGTATTTTGTTCATACTTTGCCTTGTTTATAAAACAATGGTTTCATGATTATTAAGCATGTTATTTTGCTTATTGAAAGTATTTAAAATACCTACAAATAAGCTTGTCAACGAAGTTATGAAAATGAGAAAAAGAATGATTAAAGCATATAATACATATGGGTAGTTTGACTATTAAGAAAGTAAAACTGGCCTATGATTTAGTTAAGTAAATTATATGCAAGAAACCCCATAGGAAATGGTAGCCAGAATATGAAATGACTAAACTAACCATTTTATGGGTAATATGATAGTTTGACTCTTGACGAGCTAAGTGAAGCTTGGAGGAGATAATCATACGGGATAAAGACACGAGGAAGACTTGCTTGGATGAAAGGTAAGTAAAGCTTACACCTATTTTTTTTAGCATACATATTTATTCTATAGGTGATAAATACAACAATAGATCATGTTCGAATTATGGGTTCCGACACGAAACGAAATGGGTCGGGACGAATAAAAACGTTTAAAATCATGATTAATGGTGAAAGAGGTAAAATGGTAATTTAGTCATAAATCGACTAAGAATTTATGAGTTTTCTTAAAGTTACCTCATAGCTTAACTAACAATGGAAAAAGGGGTAAAATGGTAATTTAGTCACGTGATGACTAATTGTAATCGAGATTAAAAGGATACCTACGGCGTAAGCCGAGCTAGGTCAAATATGTAAGAAAAAAAGGAAATTTTAGTGGTAAAATCCGTAATGGGTCGGATGCATGATTGAGTAATTAAAACCATGATTTGTAATAAATATAATTGTTTGGTCATATAGACCAAATGGGTCAAATGATGGTGATAACATCATATGACCATATCGACTAATGTTGGTTGTTAAGTCATATGTTTACAGGAACGAATAGCAATTTGGATAATTGCGTCGTCATAGAATATTGAATTAATAATAGCAAGGTAAAAACGTGTCTATACGTTGACTCGAGCCAGGTACGCTTATATATAGATTTATAGTTAAAAGTTTTTAACTTCCCTTAACAGGTCAAAATGAGTAGATAGGTAAAACGGGTTAAGAATTCATAAGAAACCCGTAATTTGAACCTTTCATATTAGTAAATTGATATAACGTGATATGCATGATATTTTGAAAAGGTAATAAACAAGTTTGTTAGATAAATCACGAACGGGTCAAAAAGTGTCATAATTGAATTTCAAGCCGAGAGCTTGAAAGTTAAAATTTTTGAATTTAGATGTCGGGTTTTCACTCCGTAAGATGGAGAATTAAATTACGAACGCGTAGGAAAAAGAATCGCGAAAAACGGACTTGTAGAATGAAAGTTATGACAATTTAAAGTTTGAATTTTGTTATAATTGGAGCTGGGCAGAAAATGCTGGTTCAGATATAAACTGCTGGAAACTGGTCTCCCCCACGGCACGCGAAGGGGAAACAAGCTCCGGGCGCGACACGCGGGCGCTGTCGCGGGCCGCGAAGGATTTAACCGAGTCTCTCGCGTGGCGCGAGAGACCTATATTCCGAAATTTTATTTTGTTTTCAATTGTTTGATACCAGTACTTGATTATACACGTTTTAATGTTGTCAAAACTAACATTTAAGTTGGTTTTGATGTTAGGTGCCATTGGCGATACTCCGGACAGCAAGATCTCAAGAACCGAACATAACACTTGAAGCTTTCGCGTTATTATATTTTGTTTTGACTAAATATGAACATGTAACTTTTAATGTCACTTTTAGAACGTCTTAAACTAGTAGGGATGTTAATCCTAAATACCCTAATCTTGTATGGATATTAACTTAACAATTTTTGTTAACCCGTATTTTACGCAAACTCAATGCCTATTTAGTAGTAAATTCATATTATATTAACATGGGTGTTACAAGTTGGTAATCAGAGCTCATGGTTAAAGAGTAAAGTGTTCGGTTCGAAGCTTGATCGCAAATCCGGTAAGTACATGTATGTTAATGGTTTAGTATGATTAAAGTGTTGCGAACAACACATAGGGTTATCATGTAATGCACGTTACCCCAATGAAAATGATGGTATAGTTAACGAAATCACATGCATTGGCACGTATAGTAAAAAGCCTTGTATTACAATACGGGCGTTTATTAATGTCGAAATTACTAACTCTTGTAAATATTTAGTTGAAGGATACTCGCATCTGAAGATGGCGAGAGTGTAACAAGTGACGGACATGACAAAGGAGCGGTCTGAAGTACGACAAGTAGAGTATGCTCATCAAGGACCTAAATCGTGTGATGACCGCGAACAAGGTTAATGACATGGAAAGCCCATTAGGGCAAGCATTACCAGGTGCACGCTTTTAAATTAAATCGCATAAATAGTAATACGCAACAAACATGTAGAGAATGACGGTTGCATACGTAGGATAAAACATGGGAAACCTGAATAGGATATCTATTCAGGATGATGTTTCTAAGTGAAAACATGCGTTATTCACGATTGTGAATAACAAGACAATAATAGAAATAGTTTATGTGAAAATTTGGACGGGAATAAATATCCAAGTGAATAATTCTCAATATAATACTATTGAAAAAAAGTAGCGATCACATTAACGAATGTGATGATATAATAGCTAGGTAAAAAGGAAAACATTTTATATGTTCAAAGAATAAAACGGGTAAAACTAATAATTGATAAATAACAATTAAATAAAGTTTTACCAACTGAAACCAAAGATATGGAAATAAATAGAGACGTTACTTACATAGGGTGTAATGTGAAAATTATAAAAAGGTCATGTGTGTCATGTGTTTATCACTTACTCTGGCCAAGTAAGTAGTGAACACATGATGTCATGAACTTCTTATGATGGACACATTTACGTCCGATGTAGTAAGGCCGGGGTGAATGGGACGAATTAAAAAGATACCCAAATGAATCAAACAAGTAAGATGTTTGATAGTAAACGTAAACGCAAGTCGGATGACGGGAGCGTATTACGTTAGAATAACGTGCCCGAGAGTAGGGACAAAGATTAAAGTAAATAAAAATACAAACCAACTAATGAGAATGCTAAGGAATAGAGATAAAAGTTTGACTGTCGCAAGTGGTGAAATTCACATGGACAAGTCAAACGAATTAAAAAAAGAATAAAGAACTTGATTAAATAAAAGCGATGGATTTCGCTAAGACGACCAAATAAATTAAAACGAAGTCCTAATACATACCGGGACAGTTACTTTGATAGTGACTTCGATAAGATGGCCGATAGATGGGTAGGATTTTGAAAGTATGCGTAAACCAAGAGACGGGAACGCGAAATAGAAAGTCAAAAGACTCGGATTATGAGTCATGACTAAAAGACAAAGAGAATTTGCAAACAGAAATTTTGATAACTATATTCAACTATTTTAAAGTTGAATGGGTCGAATAAAGAATAAAGTTTGACGTTCATAAGTGATGAAACCTCACACAAATAAGTCAAACGACATAAATAAAGTATAAGAACTTGGTAGTACAAATAAGCGCAAACCGAACAACGGAAGCGCGAAATATTAATGAACCTAGGAGATGGGTCGTAAAGGAATGTAGATAGGAAAAAAACAAACTAGCGAAACAAGAATGTTAAAAACATTAAGATAAAGAACCCGGGTAAGGGGTCGTAAAGAAGTATAGGTAAGAACCGGGTAACGGTAAGTGTAGGACAAACCGACGTATAAATGACGCTAGAAGTCATAAAGTCGGAAAGATAATTCGAAAGAAAACAAACGTAGCCTTAGACTACGGTCAAGGTCAAATGAAATCCAAAAAGACAAAAGTAAATAATTCTAGACATAAAAAGGGGTGTCTTGATGCCATATATATATATAGTCGAATAAAGACTCGAATAAAGATGATCTACGAGATCATCATAACCTACGGGATTATAATTAATGCTAAGTCTACGGGACCCAAAGACCCTCGGGTCACGAATAGAAAGAAACGAACTGATGGGGTTTTACCTTAGAAGGTGGAAATCTAAGGAAAAAGCCTGCGAGGCTATGTGAAGGAACCTACGAGTCACTTGGGTAAAACGTGGAAAACTGGTTACAATTCTCCATTTAAAATAATAACGGTCAGGAATAAAACTTAGACGGAAATTCCTAGACATTAGAAAAAGACGTAAGACAGAGAAAACGTAAACGAAAAATTTAGTTTTTAGTCAGAAGCAACATTTTAACAAACATAAGTAGTATGAGGGGATTTAGAAAATCTTAAACACGCATTTGGCCGGAGATGACAAAATAGTATACCCAGATGACGGGGTATGAAGTGACGGCGACTAATTAGTCTAGCCGGAAAAACTATTCAAAGTTAAGAAAATTTCATGACAAATACAAAGCGCTTGTTAATATAAGACAAGCGATGGATAAACCTGTTAACAGACTCATGAAACTAAATGGTCAAGTGACAACTCGGTCAATAAAGATAAAGGATATAAGCTTGTTAGGATCTGAGTTTCTTCTGATTGTGTTTTGTTTGATTAATTAAGAAGATGAATAAGAACAAGTGCAGCGGAATATAAATGGAAACAAACTTTCATACACAATCAAATAGGAGAAATGCTTTCAACACACATTTTAACATAGAACCGAAAGATTGAATTTATTTCAAGCTTCAATTACAATGCATGCATGTATAACAAACTCCCCCTCAGCCTGAGCTCACAGTATTTGTTCGTACAGGAAGACAAGTGATGAAAGAGCTAATAAGACAGTACAGGGTACTGTTCTATTTATAGGCACGAGCAAACCACTGAAGCATCTTGGCTGACGTCACCATGAAAGTGACATCTAACCTCCTAACAACCTGTAACTACTGATCTAATACAACTACTACTTGCTAACTACTGATTACATTACATTACAATACAAAGAATAAAACAAACTACTGCTTCACATTCCACTGATGTGACTCCAGCAGTACTTTAAGTCTTCAGCAGTGCTTGACCCAGATCAGTAGATTCAGCATCAGTGTTAGTCTTCAACAGTTCTTTAATCATCAGCAGTTGTTGAATGTCAATTGTTGTAGAAGGATAGTGGATGCAGGTCATCAGTTGTTAGGGTCACTTCCAAGGGGAAAGTTTGAATACAAACATCTGCTTATTTTGGATCCACTTCTCTGATCTGGTTTTGGCTTTAATCAACTGTTCCTTTGTAGGGTTCAATTCCAACAATCTCCCCCTGGAACAGATGATGCCAAAACCCTTCATTATTGTGAATCTTTATTGCCTCATCAATAGTTCCCTTATTTGTCCTTTGAGTTGTAATTCAAAGTCCAGGGCATCTGTATCATCCCTGCATAGTGTAAGATTAAGGAGATCTTGCAGATCTTCAACACTCAGGCCTAGTGCTTGTTCCCTTGATATCTTCTTCACTTCACCACTGGATTTGATTAGAGTCAATACGTGGGTCTGTTTGTCAGTTTTCCACTTTAGTATTTTTGAATCCAGTGGGTTTCTTGGGAGAGTTTTTATTGATGATGAGTTTGGAGATGGTGGCCTAGTGATAATAGGTTGAGCAGTGCTTGAAGTGTTTGCCAATTCAGGATTCTCTGCTATCATCTGCTGAAGGACACTTTTTATAATAGCATCCCCTGCTGCTACATCCTCTGGTGTTTCTACATCCATTTGCTTTTGTCTCCTTCTTTAATAAAGGAAGGCAGCATGTGGAATAGTGGGTTTCCTGATTTGTAGCTTTGGTGGTCTTGTTGGAACCATTGCTTCAGGATAGTCAGGCTTTTGTTGAACATTTGGATTTTTCTTTCTTAATTCTTCCAACTTTTTGTAGATGGCCCTGACTTTATCTTCTTTCCACCTTGTTACCTGATTTCTTGACCCAAAATTAGCAATAATAAGTTCCTCTTTCATTCTCTTCAGCTCTAACACCTTGTCTGGTACATTTTTCATGTACTTTGACTAGACAGGAGTAGTGTGTTTCACTTTATCTTTGTTCATTTTTTCAATTCTTTCCAACTCCTCCTTGAGCTCACCAACTGTCCATTCTTTATATTGAGCCTTTTCTCCTTTGTATTTCTTGAATGCCATAATGTGCTCAATGTAATCTTTTCTCAAAGTTTCATCATCTCTTTCTGAAAGCATTTGACACAAATCTTTAGAAAACTGCTCCAAGGTTCTGACTTGTGTGAGCAGGAATTGATAATGTCTTTGAATTTCTTTGTCAGATTTTCCTGGTGAGTTTCTTTTAGAGATATCCTCTGCTTGTTGAGCCTTTAACTTCAAATATTCTTCAATGTTATTAGGCTTAGGATATCCTTCAAGAGATGGTAAACTCCTTTTAGCAGGGTCATCTTCAGAGTAGAAGGATTTGATATCCTCTCTAACTGCTATAAGCTCTAAAGGATAGTGGACACCTGCAGGAGTAATGGCAGTGTTTGGATTAAAGGCTTGTGTTGAAGAGAGTGGAACAGGGTTTGGAATGGTAACAAGTGTTAGTGGTTGAGAAAATGTTGGTGGTGGTGAAGGTTCATCATCCAAAATTATCCTTCTCCTTTTAGGTTTAGGAGAGGTTGTTGGTGTTTTGGTTGGTTGAGTAGTTGTGATTTGAGTGGTAGGTGGTTGACTAACAGCTGTTGAAACAACTGTTGTCTCAACCACTGTTGCCATTACAACAGATGATGTATCACCTGATGTCTTCTGCTTTTTAGCAGGTGGTGTTGGTGGTAAAAAGGATGTTTTTGGTGGTGAGGTGATTTTTGGTGGTGGTGGTAAGGCAGTGGATGTAGTGTGTGTTGAAGTGGTGGCAGTTGTTTGGGTAACAGATGTTGAAACCACTGAAGTACCAATAGCTGTTGATACAACAGGTGTTTTAACATCTGTTGGTTTGGAAGATTGATGTGTGGAGCTTTTGTAAGGTTTGGGAGTATGTTTTGTGGGTCTGAATGGTGTGTGTTTGGGTTGCCTCACTTTTCTAGTGGGCTGCTTTCTTTTTGGCTCAGGACTTTCTTCATCCTTTGGCCCAGAAGTACCCTGTGCATTCATCTCCATAAAAACTCTCTTCTCCTCTTCAAACCTTGCTTTATCCTTGGCCTCCATATCCCTTTTTACCCTTGCTTTTGCATCAGCAATGGAATTTGTGGTTACATCAACCTTTTTAGTACCATCTGGCTTAGGGATGTCTGCAAGCATACTAGAATTATCTGGTACAATGTACAACCCATCTTCGTATCCCTTTTTCTTCAACTGCTTCATTTTCTCCCCCTTTTTGGCATCAGCTGGTGGTGGGTTGTCCACAAAGATGATAGAGGGAGGAGCAGTGCCAGTGGTGTTCAGTAAATGGGCCTTGATTACCTTTATGTCTGCCTGTGTATCTTTGAACCTTGCTTCCATGAGATTTCTAATCTTTTGAACTTGTACTTCATGTTGCTGATCAGCTAATTCTCTTTGTTGGTGCAGCATAGGTTGAAATAAACTCCACGGCTCATTTAGAGTAGGAGCAGATGATGGAACAGCTGTTAGAGTTGGTACAGCAGTGGATGGTACCTTTTGTGCTTTCAACAAATGTTGCAGCATGTCTTTGATTTCTGCAACAGATGTATCAAGTTTGTCAACTCTAGCCATCAATTCTTGGTACATTAAACCATCACCCAACTTAATGGGATCATCTGATTTCCTACTTTTAGTGGTTGTAACAGTGGTTGACTCAGGTAATTTATTCCAAAAGTCATCCACTGATGCCCCTTTTCTTGGTATTGGGGACTTCTTTCTTCAGATCTGGAAACCAGTTTTAGTGAACCAGTGAAAGCTGGAAACACCCTGGTTTTCAAGGAAGAAATTGCCTTCAAGGAAGTCTAATTGATGAAACTATTGTCCAAGTGTAAACCAGTGGGTTCAACACTTGTAGTAGCTGCTTCACTTGAACTACTGATAGGAAGTACTTGTACATCCTGCAGTGTAACCTCCTCAGGTGCTGTTGGTGGGTTAGCAATGATAGGGAGCTCAGACTCAGTCACTTGTGGTGGCATGCTCTCAGTGATAGGTGGTTGAGAGGAACTGATTTCTGTCTGAGCTATATCAAGTGCATCCAACAATAGTTTAGTTTGTGGTGGAATTATGGCAGTGAGGATAGGTGTAGAAAGCGAATTTACCCCGGGAGGTGGGCTATTGAACATAGATTCAAGTGAATCAAATGTTTCATCTTGTGGTGTCCCTTGGTTTACAACCTGTTCTTTTTTAGAAGAAGAAGGAGGAGTTTGAGGCTCAGGTTGAGATCTTTCTACCAACTGCTGTGAGGAAGTAGCAGCAGTGGTTTCTAGTGACTTTTGTGTTGTCACTGGCAGTTGCTCTGGGATCTCGTCTTCCAGAGTTTCCTTTTTTGTAGGTTTGGGGGGCTTTTGTGTTTTCTTTTGTTTTGGTATTTTGGTAGATTTAGGTGTGGGTTTCACAGCAGTTGTTTTGCTGCTATGATCACCTAGAGCAGTGGGCTCAGCAGCATGTGCCTGAGGAGCAGTGGTAGCTGCTAAAGTCTGCTCAGGAGCCTCTGCTTGTATTTTGGACACTTTTGATAGCCTTGTAAATGTTTCAGATGTAAGGCCATTTATTTGAAAAGGTTCACCTTGAATAAGCACATGAGCATTATCCTTTGCAAATTTCTTTTGAAAATAAAAGCTAAAGAACCTTGGAAAAAGTAAAAATGATTTTTAGT
Source organism: Helianthus tuberosus (assembly GCA_030545235.1). NCBI lineage: Eukaryota > Viridiplantae > Streptophyta > Magnoliopsida > Asterales > Asteraceae > Helianthus > Helianthus tuberosus. The sequence goes on from CM060367.1 coordinate 99,734,327, forward strand.
AACATTTTTGACCAAATCATCAAAGATCTCCTGGGAGTAGTTAAAGTTTTCCCCATGCAAGATAGCATAACCCAGGTATTGGATCTGTAATGGAATTTCATTAAAAGCAGTGGTCTTATTAGAAACACACATTAAGAGAGTATGAAACAAAAACCTTGTGGCAGGAGGAAAACTACCCTTTTGTAAAGTGTCTTTTTTCATTTCCTCAGCACACCCTCTTTCTAAAAAATCTGTTTGATACTCTATTTTAGAAAAAAGATGTTTTACCTTGAAGATCATCCAGTTCAAAAACTTTTGATAGAGTTTGTGGTGTGATTTTAACTGGTACACCCTTTATCGAGGAATTGATGGCTATGGGCATTTCATCTTGAGATTCAAGTTTCGCATTCTTCCAAAATTCTCTCTGGGTTTTCAGGTAAATAGGAGCATCAAAAGTCAACAAAGTTTTGTACTTTGAAGATGACATAGTATCGATGATGGAATTGAAGGTTTCAGTGTGACTTGGTTTTGTGAGTAGACCCAAGTAATTGTGAGGAGCTTTGTATGGTATTTCAGTGGCCATTTTGAGTGAATTTGTGAGAGGATGAAAACAGGGTTTTTGAGTATGTGTGCGAGATGAAGAAGATGATGAATGATTTGATAGAAATGGATGATAACTGCTTTGAGAAAGGAATTTTGAATTCAATTTGACAGTGAAAACCCTGTTTAGGGGTTTTGATCAGGGTTTTATAGGAGAAAAAGTGAATGCTGACGTGGCAGCGGTTACAAAAGATCTGACCGCTATGTGTTGTCCACGTGCCAACCCCTGATGAGTAATGGAAGACAGTTGTTTTATGAAACCTCTGATGGAGCAATATCAGTGGTTGTAACGGTAAAATGAGAACAGCGGGTGACTTTTACTATCAGTAGATAGTCTATCAGTGGTTAAAAACACTGATTTTGAACAACAGTGATTACCAAGAACTTGAGAGAACAGGGGTTGATTTTCAGCAGTGGATAGCATTTTTAGAACAGATGTTTAAACCAAAGCAGTGGTTATGGCAGACTTTTAAGGATTAATGAAAATTTTCATTTTTAGCTATTTTTAATGATGGATTTTTGATTTTCTGAAAACATTTTAATGCTCTTATTCATAGAAAAACAAGATTTTGCTTATTATTCCATGTTCAGCATGCCAATTCTAGAGATCAAGCTTTCAAAGGTAGATGTGTCTAATGCTTTTGTTAGCACATCTGCCAGCTTATCCTTAGTTGGAACATGATGCAGAGAAATCAAATCTTTTTCATAGCAATCCCTCACAAAGTGATGTCTGATATCAATGTGCTTGGTGGTTGAATGTGAAACTGGATTTTTGATGATATTTTTTGCTGCCTGACTGTCCAACATGAGTGGTGTTTTTAGGGAAGTGATACCAAAATCCAGCAGTTGATTTTGAAGCCAAAGTAGTTGGGTTGTACAGCTTGCAGCAGCTATATACTCTGCCTCAGCAGTGGATGTTGAAACAGTTGCTTGCTTTTTGCTTTGCCAAGACACTAAACAATTGCCTAGGTATTGGCACCCTCCTGAAGTGGACTTCCTTGTTGTGTTACATCCAGCAAAGTCACTATCTAAGAAACCTGAAAGCTCAATTTTACCATCAGCTGGATACCAGATACCAAGTGTGTTAGCACCTTTGAGGTATCTGAATATCCTTTTTACAGCAATTAGGTTTGATTTTCTAGGGGCTGATTGGGATCTTGCACAAATACATGTTGCAAACATGATGTTTGGCCTAGATGCAGTTAGGTTCAATAAAGACCCAATCATGCTTCTATAAAGAGTTTGATCAACCAGATCATCCTTTTCATCAGACATGACTATTTTTGTGGTTGCAATGGGTGTACTACATGGTTTGCAATCATCCATCTCAAATTTCTTTAAAAGTTCTTTGGCATACTTGCCTTGATGGATGAAAGTACCATTTTGCAGTTGCCTTACTTGGAGACAAAGAAAGCGCTGGAGTTCACCCATTGCACTCATCTCAAACTCAGCTGTCATGAGCTGTCTAAACTCTTCACACATTTTGGAACATGTGCTTCCAAAAATGATGTCATCCACATAAATTTGGACAATCATCAAATCTTTCCCTCTCCATTTTAAAAATAATGTTTTATCTATTCTACCTCTTGTGAAACCAATGGAGAGTAGAAAGGTGGAAAGAGTTTCATACCAGGCTCTAGGTGCTTGTTTTAGGCCATACAAAGCTTTGTTTAGCTTGTAGACATGATCTGGATTAAATGGATCCTCAAAACCAGGAGGTTGACAAACATATACCTCTTCTTGAATCTTACCATAAAGGAATGCACATTTAATGTCCATTTGAAACACCTTGATGTTGTGGTTGACAGCAAAGGCCAGGAATAATCTGATAGCTTCCAATCTTGCTACCGGGGCAAAAGTTTCATCATAGTCAATGCCCTCTTCCTGTCTGAACCCTTGAACCAATAGCCTGGCTTTATTCTTGACAACAATGCCCCTTTCATCAGTTTTATTTTTGAAGACCCACTTTGTGCCAATAGGACTCACACCTTCTGGCAGTGGCACAAGCTCCCATACTTGTTGTGTTCTGAACTGTTGGAGCTTCTCTTGCATAGCCTCTACCCAGCTGTTGTCTTTTAGTGCCTCTTGGTACTTGACTGGCTAATGGAGAGATAGAAAACCAGCAAAAAGACAGATGTTTTAGGATTGACTTCTTGTGAGCACCCCTTCACTGATGTTGCCAATGATTTGATCAGGTGAATGAGACTTCAAGAAGATAAGATCTTCTTTGTATGGAACAATGGCATTTAATGGTGAAGGCTGCAGATGTGAATCATCTGAGCTAACCACTGCTGGTGACTTTGATGATCCAGCAGTGGCTTCAAATGGAGGTGGAACAGGAGGTAGTGGTGTGGACACATGTTGACTTTGATCCACTGTTTGAGGACTTTTATCAACAGTGTTTGATGATGAAGAAGCAGGGGTTAATGGGCTACTTTGGTAAACAACTGTTGAGGTAGCAGTGGTTGAGCGTTGACAGCTGTTTTGAATACCTACTGGTCTTCCATTTGATGCAGACTTTTGTTGTGGAATGATGACTTCATATCCATAGTCTGATGACGAACTTTGTGATGGACCTGCATTGTTAGTCTTCAGAGCAATATTTTCAAAAGTAAATTTATCGAGATCAAACAATTCTGTAGGATTTGCAGGGATTTTCATTGAAGAAAGTTCATTGAACTTTACATTCAAAGTCTCTTCCACTGTTTTGGTCCTTGTGTTAAACACTTTGTAGGCCTTAGTAGTGGTTGAGTATCCCAAATGGTATCCACTGTCTACTTTGGCTGCAAATTTTGAAATTGAGTCTTTTAAATTCAAAATAAAGCATGGGCAGCCAAATACTTTGAAGTATGAGATCAGTGGTTTGATTTTATACAGCAGTTTATAGGCAGTCTTTTGATTCCTGGGGTTGATTAAAACTCTGTTCTGGACATAGCAAGCAGTGTTTACTGCCTCTGCCCAGAAAGTTAATGGCAAACCTGAATCTGCAAGCATGGTTCTGGCAGCCTCAATCAAAGTCCTGTTCTTTCTTTCAACAACCCCATTTTGCTCTGGTGTCCTTGGAATGTTGTACTGCCTTACAATTCCTTTTGACACACAGAAATCATCCAACTCCCTATTTCTGAACTCTGTGCCATTGTCACTCCTAAAGACTTTTACTGGTAAGTCAAACTGCTTTTCAACCTGTTTCATAAAGTCTTGCAGAATTCCTGCAGTCTCATCTTTGGAATGTAAAAAGTAAGTCCATGTAAACCTAGAAAAGTCATCTACAATCACCAAACAATATCTTTTCTTTTTGAGACTCATGACTTTGACTGGGCCAAACAAATCCATGTGCAGCATTTGCAGACACTTGGTTGTTTTGGACTCTTCAATGGACTTAAATGAGCTTTTATGTTGTTTTCCTTTTAAGCAAGAAACACAATGCTTAGGACAGGTGTACAGTTTTTGAGGAAGACCTCTTACTAACCCTTGTTGAGACAAAGCAGTGATTGTCTTGAGATTTGTGTGCCCCAATCTCCTATGCCATAATTTTGTCTCTTTGTTAGAGGCAGCTGAGAACAGACATGCATCAGTCCTGGGGCTCTCTTTTGACAGATCAACTACATAGAAATTGCCACTCCTTTGAGCAACAAGTTGGATTTTTCCATTTTTTATTATTTCTTCAATCTTTTTAACCATTTCTGGTCCAACAATCCTTTGTGAAGAATGAGCCATAGCCCTTATCACTTATTTGAGAGACACTCAGGAGGTTGAATTTTAGATTGTCTATTAGATTGACATTTTCAAACTTAACATTACCAGATTGAACTGTACCAGACCCCAGAACCTTCCCTTTACTATTATTACCAAAGGATATATCACCCCCTCCATGAATTTTAAAATATTTAAGTAGGGCTCTACATCCTGTCATGTGCCTGGAGCCTCCACTATCTACATACCAAAGACTATCTAAGCATGCAGAAGCTCCCTGCACATGTAGTAAAAGGTTAGTTCATTGGGATCTCCAAAGCCAACAAGGCTTTGGATAGGGTCTCAACAGTATCTGTGTTAAGTTTAGGTGGATGGACAGTGGTTAGCTCAAGGGTTTGGACAGTTTTGGTGCTATTTTTCTCTAACCACTGCTGGGGGTCTTGCCCAATCAGCTGTTGATAACCAAAGGGATGTCTATTCACTCTAGGTTTAGAAGGACTTTTGTAAGCCTCATAAACATGTGGGACCCTTTGGTATGGTGGTTTACCTTTACCTTTTTGGTATTGGTTTGTAGGGGGTGCATCAGTCACCTGAACTTCTCTTTTAGCAGAGGTTTGGTTCAGCTGTTTTGTAACAGCTGTTTGAACTGGCACAAACAGTGGTTGATTCTTGGTGAACTTGACAGATGTTTTTGACATGTACTCTTCCTTTTTTACCTCAAAGGATTTCAAGTACACACACTCTTGAGTGGAATGATTTGATTTCCCATAGATGGTGCAGCTCATAGAAGGCACAACAGTACTTGTTTTGTTTAGATCATATGCTTTTAGATGAAAACAATCTTTGGTCAAATGATTTTTCTTTTCACAAAAATCACAAAACAAGTTTTTTATCTTTTCTCTTTTCTTCCTTTTTTCAGACTCCTTTGCAACAGAGTTTTAAACCACTGTTGGGATGTCCTTAAGAGGAATGACCTTGGCCTTGGGAGCTTTTACACCATCAGTGGTTGTGAAGTCCATTGGTTTAAAATTTTCAAGAATGTCACACTCATCAGACCATGTGGGTTTAAATTAGTATTTCTCAATTTTCTCAAAGGTTGAGGATCCCACAGATCTTTCCAGAGTGATTTTGTTACCAAGTTTGACAGTTATCTTAACTTCTTGGCCATTCTTGTTTGTTGGAATGATTTCAACAAAACCAGCTTGATTTACAGCATTGTTTTCAACTTGATCATTTTTTTCTAAATCCAATGCCAAATTTCACATTGCTTTCAAGCTGTTTCTCAAGCATTATCTCAAAACCTTTGCAAGATTCCACCCATTTTTCACAAGTGATTTGGGTGGATTCCAACTCCTTTTTGCAAACATGATATTTTTCTATCATTGTTTGAAGTTGGTTTTTGGTAATGCTATGCTCATCTTTTAGACTGCAGATTTCTTTATCTTTTTCAGCCAATTTGTTTTTAAGTTCTTTTAAAGACTTCTCAAATTTGACTTCATCATTTAACACTCTATCCCTAAGGTTTTCATTCACCTCTTTAATGTTAGCAAATGCTATGATGCATTTGTCTGAACACAGATTTTCAAGAACCTGAGATGATACCTTAGCTGCAGCCATCATGGCACAGTCACAAGCATGCTCTTTCTCATCAGTCACCTCCTCTTCCTTCTCACCATGTTTCTTCTCTTCTTCTTCAGACCAGGGGTCAGACAGTGGTTCTATCAAGGGTTCTGAACTTTCTCCCAGCAGTAGTTTACCAGCAACAGCAGTAACCACTGCTTCAGCAACTTCATCCACTGTTTCAGCACTTAGCTGTCCTTTTTCAGTTTCAAGCTCTTCCTGTATTGACTCTAATGCCATGAAACAATAATCATCATTAGAAGCATCATTAGTAGCATAGAGTGCAAAGTTTTCATCACCTAGCTCATCAGGTAAGCTGCTCCAGTCAACAAAGCCTTGTGTGAAGAAGCTTTGCTGATCTGGTTGAACCACTGATGGTCCAGCTTGTTGAGGTGCAACTGGTTGCACTTGAACCTGAGGGACAGGAGCTTGAACATACTAAATTTGTGGGATAGTGGTTTGGACATAATGCACAGAGACAGGGGTTCCAGGGTTGGCATAATGAGCAATGTTTACATGGGTAGCATGGGTATAATGGGAATACTGCACAGTGCTTTGGCTACTTTGTGGTCTTGAACTAGGATGAGTGATAATAGGTCCATTGGTTTGACTCCTACATTCCCTAGCAAAATGACCTAGCCTATTACACTTGTAGCATTTGATTTTTGACTTATCCAACCCCACCTTTAGATTCCCATGCAACCCTTGGAATTTTCTCCTTGTCCTTTTGTAAAATTTGCTGGTTCTTACACTCAGCAAAGCCAATTGATGTAATATGTCCATTTCTTCTAAGTCAGTGGGATCAAAGTGCTGAAGGTCATTGAGTTCAAAGCACAAATTATCAGAGTTCTGGCTTTCTCCATTTGCTGTGAAAGCATAACTGGATGAGTGAGGATCAGAGTTGAAATTACCACCAGCAGTTATGTCAATAAAATGATCATAACTCTGATCCTTACTACTGCCAGACTCTTCTTCACCCAGAAGAGCTGTGTTGCCAAATGACTAGTCATCTGCAACTTTGCCAGACTCTTGTAACTTCTTTTTCTGGTTTAACTCCCTTTCATAGGTCAGGAGTCTACCATGAAGTTGGGTCAGTGTCAGATCTTTGAACTCAACAGAATTTCTGGTCATAAAAGCAATTGTATCCCATTTTTCAGGCAGTGATCTAAGAAACCTGCTATTTTGTGTAGATTTAGCAAATTCAACTTTAACAAGTCTTAGCTTACTAATGAGACAACTGAATCGCTCAAACTGTTGTGTTAATGATTCACCCTTAATGTGACAAAAGCTTTCATACTGCTGATTCAAAATTTCCCTGTTATTTTCAATTACTTCTTCAGTTCCCCCAAATTGTTCCTTATGTGCATCCCATAATTCCTTGGCACTGTTACAGTGTAACAGCCCAGCATAAATTTCATTGGGTAGTGCAGATGCAATGATGCTAAATGCTTTGGCATCCAGTTCGAATTTTTGAAAATCAGTTTCAGTATACTTTTCAGGTTTCTTAGGTTCGAACTTCTTTGTATCCTCAGCACTCGGCACCATTGGAACATGTGGTCCAAAGACAACCGACCTCCAACATCCGGTATTCTGTTGAGCAAGGATGTGACACATCCTTCTCTCCCAGATGTTGTATTCATTGCGCTTCAACATGGGTGGTTTGAAAAGTGAACCGATGTTATTGTTAGCATCTTGTGATTGTGACGTAATCCTGGTTGTTTTACTGGTATTGATTAATCAACTTTGCTCGTGATTAAACCTTACTCTGTTTTTCAACAAAAGGAACAACTATCAATATCAACAATTGTGAGCTGAACTATTTACGTCAAAATGATTGTTAGATCAAATTTGACTGTCTGAGCTCTGATACCAATTGTTAGGATCTGAGTTTCTTATGATTGTGTTTTGTTTGATTAATTAAGAAGATGAATAAGAACAAGTGCAGCGGAATATAAATGGAAACAAACTTTCATACACAATCAAATAGAAGAAATGCTTTCAACACACATTTTAACATAGAACCGAAAGATTGAATTTATTTCAAGCTTCAATTACAATGCATGCATGTATAACAAACTCCCCCTCAGCCTGAGCTCACAGTATTTGTTCGTACAGGAAGACAAGTGATGAAAGAGCTAATAGAACAGTACAGGGTACTGTTCTATTTATAGGCATGAGCAAACCACTGAAGCATCTTGGCTGACGTCACCATGAAAGTGACATCTAACCTCCTGTAACTACCGATCTAATACAACTACTGCTTGCTAACTACTGATTACATTACAATACAAAGAATAAAACAAACTATTGCTTCCCATTCCACTGATGTGACTCCAGCAGTGCTTGATCCAGATCAGTAGATTGAGCATCAGTGTTAGTCTTCAACAGTTCTTTAATCATCAGCAGTTGTTGAAGGTCAGTTGTTATAGAAGGACAGTGGATGCAGGTCATCAGTTGTTAGGGCCACTTCCAAGGGGAAAGTTTGAATACAAACATATGCTTATTTTGGATCCACTGCTCTGATCTGGTTTTAGCTTTAATCAATTGTTCCTTTGTAGGGTTCAATCCCAACAAAGCTGAAACTAACGGCCCGCGAGGCCTTACACATGAAAGACATACGTGTCAATATAAATGAAAACGTTAGATCGAAAAGAATGAATTATGCCTTGAAAACGAAACTAAGTTCGTTTAGTCTAAATAAATGAGCTACGTAAATAAGGTTTCGGGGACGAAACCTCTTTAAGAGGGGTAGACTTGTAACACCCCCAAAACGGGTTTGGTAATCAAACCACGTTAATAGTGATGACGGGTAAAATACCGTTGGTGGTGAAAATTAACCCGATAAATATTAGGATTTTAAATAAATAAAGCTAATATAAATTATAAAGAGTATAAATACTTTGAGAAAACAAAGTACATAAAAGGCCCTAGTTAACGGGACATAAAATAAAACGGGTTATGACTTCCCGAACCCATTAAATTAACTAGGAATAATTAACCTAGTTAATAATATGTGATTAAGTTATAAATAGTGAATTATAGCCTCAATTTGTCACACCCCCAAAATCCACAAGCGGAGTATCACCGCAGGAGGCGTGACTGACCAGGATCCAGCCACCAATCATATTGAACAAGTCAATTAAATAAATAAAAGTCCAACCACACAATATAATTGGTGTTCAAGACAAGTTAATCAAGTTCAAGACATCAGCGGAAGCATAAAGTTTAAAACCAAAGTATAAGTATAAAAGTTCAAATGTTTAACATGGAACTCAACAGTCCATGTCCCACAACGACTCCTGCTCCCATGCAAGCTCCAGCTAAGCATCTAACGACCTGCAAGGCATGTAACAATAAGTCAACAACAAAGTTGAGCGAGTTAACAGTTGGTGTTCATTTTAAAGTTGTTCCAAAAACCATAAGTTAATTCGTAAACCATGAGTTAACCAGTATCCTTGTTTCCCAAACCATAACCATAACCAGTGGGGGCTACCCCATGTGAACCACTAGACCCGTTACCATATCGACCACTGACTGAAGTAAGTTGGTGCCCTAGCATCAATGTCTATCATCATTGACGTGCCCAGATCCATTAGTTCACGCCCGTCCTCTGCAGCATGGTCTGAGGCTTGTCAAACCTAAATAGCGCTATCTAACTAATGAACCGCTCGCCATTGGCCCGATGATTAAGTCGATGTAAAAATGAGGGACCTCATGATAGAGATTTTGGTCTAGTATCAATGTTATCACCCTTCAAAAAAGTGGATGTGGTACGTGTCCCCAAACCAAGAGATCACGCAGGTTCCGATTAAATTCTTAATACATTTTATCACCCTTCAATAAAGAGGATGTAGTATGTGTTCCAAACCAGGAGGTCACGCAGTTTCCGATTAAATCCTTTACCCATTCCCAAACCACCGGGAATCCTATGCCTTGTAGAAAGTGTGAACTCTCCTTGGTTTGCTCGGTTGTTAAGTTACTTGTTCACAGTTAATCAGTCAAAGCCTAGAGTATGCATACATACGTAATCAGTTTGCATTCACAAGGTTCACGTATAATATACAATCATAGTTTATTCAATTAGTGATCACCAAATAGCACATAGCAGTTACACAACTTATTCAAATTCACAGTTCACATGTATGTTCTATAACGATGCCTAACAGTAAAGTATACTATGTGTGAGAAGTAGATCATGTCTCCTTGGTCATAGTCAATTATTGCTAACAGTAAGTACCATGATTTCTATAACTTTAACATCCCTCAACAGAAATTAACTTAGTTCACTGTGTCTGTTCACCCTCTTGACGAAACACCCCTGTTTCATCGTTATTCCTTATTAACGAAACCCCCAGGTTTCGTCGTGGTCCTTCATTACGAAACTCCCAAGTTTCGTCATGATTCCCCTTTGATGAAACACTTCAGGTTTCGTCGTGACGTGTGTTTCGTCGAGGTGTTTGTTTCGTCGGATCACCTGATTCGTCGGACTATCACGTACAGTTACCAATCACCATCAACACATACTAGCAGTTAAAACATTATCGACATGAACATCGGATCATTAACGGTCATTCATGCTCATACTACCCTAGACATGAATGGACATTATCCAATCCAGCGTACCCGTTTACATTCCCCACATTTATAAATGTAATCAAACATGCTTATTAATACACACACAAACCATAATTATCGTTTACGGATCAATATTCTCCTTCAACCCTATTCAGATCCTAGTTTTACTCATACCACATTCAAGTCACGATAACAACTGATTTATGCTCACTAAACCACCATCAGATTATGTCTAACAATTACAGATTATCATCAAATATATTTCTAGGTTAGACATACAGTTTGTTGCCCCCTAATTGATCATACGCAATCATGTATCAACACAACACATATAACAAGAGGATTTAATTACCCAACAGTAAGAACATACTAACCAAACAAGCAAGATAGGAAATCGAGTCGATCCTCTGAGATGAAACACGGCTGTCGTCGGCTTGTTTTTGAGAGTGGGAGGGTTAGGGTTTGTTGTATTTGTCTATTGGCTACGAGGAGTTACACCCAATTAATGGTATAACAGTTGGGCCATGCAAAAGGCTGGGCCAAAGCCCGTTCCCGACAAAACACTCTACTGGACGAAAGTCCAGTGTTTCGTCGACTGGAGGAAGTGACGAAACTCACTAGTTTCGTCGAAGAGTGTGGATGGCGAAAGTCCATTGTTCAAAGCCTTTTATTAATTATTCAATTATCCAAACAATCATACAAAACAATAAATATGTCAACATGAACAAGTTACAATGCATGCGAATCATGAAAACACTTTGCGAAACGAGTAGCGTGTTCTAGTAAGGACCTTGAAAACTCGGGTTGTCACATCATCCCCTACTTGAAAGAAATTTCGTCCCGAAATTTAGCACGTAGTTCCTGAGGAAGCTAGTTAGGTTGCATGGTTTCCTGGTTTTCCTGGGGTGTCACATCATCCCCCCGTTGGTTTGGAATTTCGTCCTGAAATTCCATAGTAGCTTCAGCCTCAGTAGTGGTTTCACTTTTATCGAACAATTGGGGATACTTGTATTTCATTTGGTCTTCTCGTTCCCAGGTAAACTCTGGGCCATGATGGGAGTTCCAACAAACTTGAACAAGGGGTATCCTGGTACGCTTGAGAACCTTAACGTCTCGGTCGGTAATCTCAAATAGTTCCTCGACGAATCGCAGTTGATCGTCGATGGTGAGTTCCTTGAAAGGAATTATGAGGGTCTCATCTGACAGACACTTCTTCAGATTTGGCACATGGAAAACATTGTGAACTCCGCTGAGTTCTTCAGGTAGATTCAGTTTGTAGGCCACCTTGCCTATTTTCTCTGTGATTTCGAAAGGTCCAACATAGCGTGGATTGAGTTTGCCTCGTTTACCAAAACAAACTACACCTTTCCAAGGTGAGACTTTAAGTAGCACTTGATCCCCAACCTGGAACTCGAGTGGTTTCCTTCGCTTATCAGCGTAGCTTTTCTGACGGTCACGAGCTGCCACCATTCATTGTCGTATCTGAGCAATCTTCTCTGTTATATCTACTATGAGTTCTGGGCCAGTGATTTGGCTGTTGCCAACCTCTGCCCAACAAAGAGGTGATCGGCATTTCCGTCCGTACAATGCCTCAAACGAAGCAGCATGGATGCTAGTGTGGTAACTGTTGTTATACGAAAACTCCACCAACGGTAAATGCCTTTCCCAGCCGTTACCAAAGTCGATAACACATGCTCGAAGCATGTCTTCAAGAGTTTGGATGGTGCGTTTTGACTGCCCATCCGTCTGTGGATGGTATGCTGTGCTCATGTCTAATCGAGAGCCAAAGGATTTGTGCATCGCTTGCCATAACTCAGAGGTAAAACGCGCGTTATGATCAGATATGACGGAGGTTGGCACCCCGTGCCTCGCAACTACTTCCTTTAGGTAGACGTCTGCTAGAGTAGAGAACTTATCCGTTTCCTTGATAGCCAAGAAATGTGCAGACTTTGTCAATCGATCCACTATTACCCAAATGGTATCGTTTCCTCGTTGAGATCTAGGTAGGCCAGTAACGAAATCCATGGAGATTTGCTCCCATTTCCATGTCGGGATCTCTGGTTGATGAAGTAGGCCTGATGGTTTCTGGTATTCGATCTTGACTCTTGCACATGTCAAATATTTACTAACATAGGTCGCTATGTTAGCCTTCATGTGGGGCCACCGGTACGTAGTTTTGAGGTCGTGGTACATCTTATCAGAACCAGGATGTACTGAGTAACGAGACTTGTGAGCTTCATCCATCACAAGTTCACGTAGATTACCATAAAATGGGACCCAGATGCGCCATGTCACGTAGTAAGCGCCGTCTTCCTTTTGTTCTAACCGTTTCTTCGACCCTCGCAGGGATTCAGCCCTGATGTTCTCTGTTTTCAATGCTTCAATCTGAGCTTCTCGTATCTAAGTAGGAAGACTAGAGTGGATGGTAAGCTGCAACGCTCGCACGCGCTTAGGTTTAGTCTCCTTTCGACTGAGGGCATCAGCCACAACATTGGCTTTGCCCGGATGGTACTTGATTGCACACTCATAATCATTCAGAAGTTCGACCCATCGACGCTATCGCATGTTCAACTCCTTCTGATCGAAGATATGTTGGAGACTCATGTGATCGGTGTAAATGGTACACTTGGTACCGTACAGGTAATGCCTCCATATCTTGAGTGCGAAAACAACAGCTCCTAGCTCCAGATCGTGCGTAGTGTAGTTCCTTTTGTGAACCTTAAGTAGGCGTGATGCATAAGCAATGACTTTCTCACGTTGCATCAACACACAACCAAGTCCTTGAATTGACGCGTCGCAATAAACCACGAAATCGTCGGTGCCTTCAGGTAATGAGAGAATAGGTGCGCTACAAAGTTTCTTCTTTAATTGCTGAAATGCGGATTCCTGTGCATCACCCCAACGATAGGTGACACCCTTCTAAGTTAGCAAAGTGAGAGTTTGCGCAATCTTTGAGAAATCCTTGATAAATCTTCTGTAGTAACCCCCCAAACCCAAGAATTGACGGATTTCGGTTGGTGTACGGGGTGCAGGCCAGTTCTTGATCAAATCAACCTTGGATGGATCCACATGAATCCCATCCTCGTTTACCACATTGCCTAGGAAATGGACTTCACGAAGCCAAAAGTCGTATTTCGAAAACTTAGCGTAAAGCTGCTCTGCTCGAAGAAGTTCCAAAATAAGTCGCAGATGATGCTCGTGTTCCTCCTGACTCTTAGAATAGATCAGGATGTCATCGTTGAAAACAATAATACTTATCCAGATAAGGTTTTCACACTCGGTTCATGAGATCCATGAAGACCGAAGGTGCGTTCGTCAATCCGAAAGGCATGACCAGAAACTCGTAGTGCCTGTAACGAGTTCTGAATGTTGTTTTGGAGATGTCCTCATCTCTGACTCTCAGTTGATGATAGCCCGATCTCAGATCAATCTTAGAGTAGAAGCTCGACCCTTGCAACTGGTCGAATAGGTCATCAATACGCGGGAGGGGATAACGATTCTTCACGGTCACCTTGTTGAGTTCGCGATAATCAATACACATACGGAAGGTACCGTCTTTCTTCTTCACAAATAAGACTGGAGCTCCCCAGGGCGAAGAGCTAGGACGAATGAAACCCTTGTCCAAGAGTTCGTGTAGTTGTGAAGACAGTTCTTCTAGTTCTGATGGGGCTAATCGATAAGGTGCACGAGCTATGGGTGCTGCTCCAGAAGCTAGATCGATTTGAAACTCGACTTGATGATGAGGCGGAAGACCAGGTAATTCCTCAGGAAATACCTCAGGAAAGTCGCGTACAATAGGAATGTCTTCTATCTTCTTCTCTTTCATTGAGGTGTCAGTAACAAGGGCTAGAATAGCTGTGTGGCCCTTTCGTAAACACTTTTGGGCCTTAAGGAAAGATATGATGCCTACTACAGCACCACTCTTGTCACCACGGATCACGAGAGGTTCTTCACCAGAATGAGGAATGCGGACGATTTTCTCCTTGCAAAGAATCTCAGCTCGATGCTGAGATAACCAATCCATCCCAATAACCACGTCGAAGCTACCAAGAACAATGGGCATAGGGTCGATAGAGAAGGTCTGACCAGCAAGAACAAGATTACAACCCTTAACTACGTGTGTGGCCTCGAGACTTTTACCGTTTGCTAGTTCTACAATATGCTTGGTGTTCAAAAGTATTGGGGTACGCTTAAGCATCTGACTAACTTCTAAGAACACGTAACTAGTATCGGCACCCGAATCAAACAAAACTGAAACATAGAAATCATCCAGTAGGAACTTACCCATCACAACGTTGGGATCATTCCTCGCTTCACCCTGACCCATCACGAAAACACGGCCCCTGGCACCATTGCCATCATTGTTACCCGCATTGTTGTTTCCATTCCCTTGATTGTTGTTGTTCTGATTCTGGTTTAGCTGGGAGCAGTCTCTTTTGAAGTGGCCTTCAGCACCACATTGAAAACATCCTTTGTTGTTACCCCTCTGTTGCTGCTGCTAGTTCTGTGGAGTCTGCTGTTGTTGCTGTTGTCGCTGATTCGTAGGATAGAGGCTCCTGCAATCCTTGGCCGCATGACCATGTTTGTTACATCTTTGACAGTTGCCCTTAGTGCACGGTCCGCTATGGTGAAAGCCACAACGATTGCATTTGGGGTGATTTCCCTTGTATCCACTATGACCTTGACTCTGATTACCTGAGGATTGTTGACCAGGGCTCTTGTAGTCGTCAGTTTTTCGCTGCTGAGACTGGGACTGAATAGAAGTTAAACCTTTGCTTGAATTTCCATCTCATTTGCGCTTGTTGTCGCTAGGAGCATCAGAAGTGGTGGTAGCACTAATACGCTTAGGCAGCTTCTTCTGCTCAACTGCCTGATCAGTGAGACGGTGGGACAATTGAATGACTTGCTGGATGGTAGTGAGGTTAGCTGCAGTCACATGGCTCTGAATCTCTGGCACTAAACCCTTGAGGTACAACTCGATACGTTTGATAGGAGGATCCACCATAGTAGGACACAATACAGCCAATTCGTTCGATTTCTTCATATACGCCTCGATTTTAGACCCTGTCATCTTCAATTTATAAAACTCCACCTCTAGCTTGTGAATGTCGTCGCGATGACAGTACTCCTCTTTGATCAGATCTTTGAAGTCATTCCATAGGGTGGCATTAGCAGCTGCCAACCCTAGCACTTGAACCTGTGCTTTCCACCAAGTTAACACACCTTCTTCAAGTGTTCCAGTAGCAAATTTCACCCTACGAGCTTCAGGGCATTCACATATCTCAAAAATGGACTCGATCTTCTCGAACCAGTGTAGAAGACCTACAGCTCCTTCTGTACCACTGAAGGTACTGGGTCGACAGTCCATAAAGGTCTTGAACGTACACACGGGAGGCTGAGCAGGTGGACCTGTCGCGTGAGTAAGAAAGGGCAAAGTTAAGCACGAGAGTTGGTTCGTTAGAGTAGGATCTAAACCTCCTAGGATGGGTCGAAATGGCAGGTTTTTACCTCCTGCTTGAGCTGCTGCGAGTGCCTCAACAACTCGTTCATTGATTAGAGCCGTCAGCTGGGCTTGAGTCAAGTTGAGACGTCCACTCATGATCTTCTCATTGAAGTAAAACATAAGTGAGAAAGGTGTTTCGAAAGTGCGTAAGTATGGAATGACAAAAAAGAGTAAGCATACAGGGTTTCAATCAACAGTTGCTACGTTAAGAAGGCATACCATGAACAATGCACTATGCAACTAATAGACAGGCAATATAAATATAAACCATATCACCTATAGTGTTGACTCTTGCACATGGAGCGAAGCGTCGTTGTGGATCATTGAGTACTGTACAGGTTATAGTCTGGTTTTGTCAAAAAGCTTTTCCCTTTTTAAAACCGAGTTCACTATAACCAATGGCTCTGATACCAATCTGTCACACCCCCAAAACCCACAAGCGGAGTATCACCGCAGGAGGCGTGACTGACCAGGATCCAGCCACCAATCATATTGAACAATTCAATTAAATAAATAAAAGTCCAACCACACAATATAATTGGTGTTCAAGACAAGTTAATCAAGTTCAAAACATCAGCAGAAGCATAAAGTTTAAAACCAAAGTATAGGTATAAAAGTTCAAATGTTTAACATGGAACTCAACAGTCCATGTCCCACAACGACTCCTGCTCCCATGCAAGCTCCAGCTAAGCATCTAACGACCTGCAAGACATGTAACAACGAGTCAACAACAAAGTGGAGCGAGTTCACAGTTGGTGTTCATTTTAAAGTTGTTCCAAAAACCATAAGTTCATTCGTAAACCGTGAGTTAACCAGTTTCCTTGTTTCCCAAACCATAACCATAACTAGTGGGGGCTACCCCATGTGAACCACTAGACCCGTTACCATATCAACCACTGACTGAAGTAAGTTGGTGCCCTAGCGTTAATGTCTATCATCATTGACGTGGCCAGATCCATTAGTTCACGCCCGTCCTCTGCGGCATGGTGTGAGGCTTGTCAAACCTAAATAGCGCTATCTAACAAATGATCCGCTCGCCATTGGCCCGGTGATTAAGTCGATATAAAAATGAGGGACTTCATGATAGAGATTTTGGTCTAGTATCAATGTTATCACCCTTCAATAAAGAGGATGTGGTACGTGTCCCCAAACCAGGAGATCACGCAGGTTCCGATTAAATTCATAGTACATGTTATCACCCTTCAATAAAGAGGATGTAGTACGTGTTCCAAACCAGGAGGTCACGCAGTTTCCGATTAAATCCTTTACCCATTCCCAAACCACCGGGAATCCTATGCCTTGTAGAAAGTGTGAACTCACCTTGGTTTGCTCGGTTTGTTAAGTTACTTGTTCATAGTTAATCAGTCAAAGCCTATAGTATGCATACATACGTAATCAGTTTACAGTCACAAGGTTCACATATAATATACAATCATAGTGTATTCAATCAGTGATCACCAAATAGCACGTAGCACTTACACAACTTGTTCAAATTCACAGTTCACATGTATGTTCTATAACGATGCCTAACAGTAAAGTATACTATGTGTGAGAAGTAGATCATGTCTCCTTGGTCATAGCCAATTATTGCTAACAGGAAGTACCATGATTTCTATAACTTTAACATCCCTCAACAGAATTTAACTTAGTTCACTGTGTATGTTCACCCTCTTGACGAAACACCCCTATTTCGTCGTGATTCCTTATTGACGAAACCCCCAGGTATGTGAATGGAATGCCTAAATGTCTATGTATTTGGGATGTCTAAAACACTATGCCTGGAATGTCTATATACTTGGGATGTCTAATTGGAATGTCTAATTCTAGATACTTTGGTGCTTGACTCTTTAGACTCGTGAGACTTGATTGTTGGTGGAACGAGAGACTAGAGTCCTGTCACTGGCGGAAACTATGAAAACTTGTGAGACTTTTGTGTTAATGCTATAATCTAGTTATCCTATTGCCTACCACTACGCAACGCCTAATCTAACTCGCAAAACGGATCAAAAACGGGAAACGCAGAAAGATTGGATTGGCCGGAATGGCAATCCGATCGGATTACCATCAGATCGAATTGTCATCCGATCGGATTGTCACCCTACTGGATGACTGTTCGATCGGACAGTCGTCCGATCAGACTGCCATCCGACCCGTGCACCCTTACCTCCTTCACACACACTCTTCCCCTATAAATAGACCTGTCACATCACCATTTTCAGTGATTTGACAGCTCTGCTCGACCAGGCACACTACCTTCTCATTTCTTCATTTTCTCATCGATTTCGGTACGTTTCAAGCTAGATCTTTGTACTTTCTCGCTCTACACATCATTCTCTACGTAATTCTCGCTTGAAATCACACTTTTCACCGTGAAAGCACTCGGATCTGAGTTCTTGAGAGTGATGTCATCATAGGGGTTTGTACAAACTACCATGTGATGTCATTCTGAGCAAGATCTAGCTCAGATCTAAGATATTTCATGCGTCTTCATAACTAGATCCAAGCTAAATCTAGAAATTTTCATATAAAACTTGGTACCTTCATCTTTTCCTTAAACTTTTTACTTTAAATCGGTGGAAACTAAGTATAAACGGAATGTAGACTTAATAAATAGTCTAGAGTCGGTTTGGAACTAAGTTGATGTCAGTAAAGACGAGCAAAGCACGAATTCCGACATAAACCTGCCAGAGGCATACAACTGATTGGTCAGGGGTGGTTCCCACCAATCAGAATGGTTGTGAGCTAATAGGTTTACCGTTGTCTCAATACATGTCGTACCGTCACTGTTAAACTAGAAACTTAGAATTTTTACAAAATTGGTAAACAAGAACAAGGGTCGCCCGATCGAGCGCTATAGGAGATGCACCTCTCCCATTATTCTCGGGGGGTATTGTTAGGAGGATTCTAGTTTACCTTGAGTCTTGGGTAAACACCAAAGCATTGGGATACTTGGGCTATCACTGCGTGGACTGCGACACTAGCACGGCTGAAACTAATTTTATTACTTACATTGTGGATATGAGTTGTTTTAAATCTTTTATTCTATTATCAAACTTGTATACTCGCCAATACTTTTGTATTGATATTTTAATACATGTTGCGGGCTGATAGGTTGCTATGGAACTTTGGAAATCAAGATTGGAGATTCCTAGAAACGTCGCCTTAATAATTTAAACTTTTGAACAATTTCATTTGGTGATGTAATCTTGATGATGCTTGATTTTGTTGTTAGACAATTATTATTGTCACACCCCCAAAATCCACCTGCAGAGTATCACCGCTTAGAGGCGTGACATGACCAGGATCCAGCTACCAATCATATTTGAACAAGCATGTAAGTAATTATAAAATCCAACCAATACAATTGGTGTCCAAACAAAAACATAATTTAAGTTGCAAGCGGAAGCATAACGATTAAAACCAAAACAAAATATAAGTTCAAATGTTTCAATGTTTAACACGGCACACAATTGTCCATGTCCCACAACGACTCTTCCCCATGCAAGCTCCAGCTAAGTACCTATTGACCTGCAAAGCATGTAGTAACGAGTCAACAACAATGTTGAGCGAGTTCACAGTTGGGTGTTTGTTTTAAGTTGTTCCAAAAACATAGTTTCCTTTAACTGGCATCCTTGCCGTGGGGGTTACCCCATGGTTGAAAACGTGTTCTGTTTAAATCCCGTTTACTCTGGCTATCCAGCCGTGGGGGCTACCCCATGTTTAATTATCTGGCTCTCTGGCCGTGGGGGATACCCCATGTTTAATTATCTGGCTCTCTGGCCGTGGGGGATACCCCATGTATACACTACTTGACTCGTTACCATATCGACTGCTGACTGTAGTCATGTTTATGTGCCCTGAACTGTCAATGTCTATCATCATTGACGTGCCCAGATCCATTAGTTCACGCCCGTCCTCTGCGGCACAGTGTGAGGCTTGTCAAACCTAAATAGCACTATCTAACTAATGACCCGCTCGCCATTGGCCCGGCGATTAAGTCGATATAAAAAGGAGGGACTTCGTGATAGAGTTTTGGTCTAGTGAAATTTAACTGTCCATGAGGACGAGGAATTATATTCCTGAACCCGTATTGTCCTACCCAAGAAAGGACGAGAAAATCCATATTCCTTAACCCATTCCCAACCCCTAGGAATCCCATGCTTTGTAGAAAGTGTGAACTCACCTTAGGTTAGCTCGGCAGATAAACGAAAGGTCAATCGAGCTGCTAGAGGTCAACCACGTCCTAACATGGTTACCATATAAGTCAGGTTTTGGTTTCGAGTAGTGCACATAAGTTTCACATAAGTTAACAGGTTACGAACACGTATTGATCATGGCAACACATTAACAGTCAAGAACATAGCATATCCATACTTGTGCGATTCAGGATGTATTAGGCCGAACCATTGTGCAATTCACTAACATAACCCAACTAAACACCTCGGCCCAACATGTTGTGCGGTCAGCACAGCCTTGTGCGACCCACATCATGTTGTGCGATCCGATGTAAGCCCGGCCCAAAAAGTCAAAAGCCCAAACGTAAATACACGGCCCAAATTAATAACATGCATTGGTCTTGTCCGGTCCGGATGGACTTGTGCGATCCGGATAATCTTGTGCGATCCAGTTAAGTTGTGTGACTGGGTTGGGCCATTCGGCCCAACAACATATATTAATCCCAAACAGTGTGTAGCCCAAGACTTGTGGGATCGGCACTGTCTTGTGCGATCCACAGGTCTTATGCGATCATGCACTCCTAAGTTGTACGTAGTGTATCAACAGTTGTACCCTATCTTGTGCGACTGAAGGGAAACTTGTGCAATTTTTTTTAATATCTGAAAGTTATGCTAATCAGTTACATGGTTTCCATATTTTCACACAATCAATCAACAACCAACAGTTTTTAGATTATGCAAACTATCGATCAAACAAGGGTTTTATCATCTAATTCATATAAACCCTAATTACATTCAAAGCATAAACAATAACTTATCAAATCATATTATTTGGTCCGATTACATGAACATACAACCGATTACATGCATTCGATCCTAAATCATCATGCAAACAATCCAAAAACAAGACATGATAGCCGATTAACATCATCATACACAACCAATTCACTAGAACATCATCATAAACTATTCTAGTTATCACATCAAATCATGGAATCCATAATATCATCTTAACAAAACAATAACAGTGCAACACTAACCGGTTAGAAAGTAGATCAAAGATTGATCCGAACAAGGAAGCTTCACGAGATAAGGCTTCGGCTATGAGGATTGCCGTCGAACCAGAGAGAGAGGAGTAGAGAACTAGGGTTTTGTGTGTTAGGTGTTTGCAACTAATGAGAGAACAAACCCCCACTAATGGGTATGTCTTAGCTTAAATATGTGAGTGGCCGAACCCATCATGGGCTACCCGTTGATTTCGGATTCAAAAGGTGTAGGCCGAGAAAGATAAGGAACCAAAGCCCAAAGGCTTGTGCGATCGGATTGTTGTGCGACCGGTTTGTTTTTTGCGATTCTAATACATACATACATGCACATAACACAACATCAAATATAACATTTCATTAATCATTAAGGTTCACATAATCACATAGTGTTCAAACATGCTACACTTAGCACAAAGATAGGTTCTGAAATACGAGTTGTCACATTATCCCCAAGTTGAAAGAAATTTCGTCCCGAAATTTGGTACGTACTCAGTGAGGAAGCTAGTTAAGTTGCATGGTTTTCCTGGTTTTCCTGGGGTGTCACATCCTCCCCCCGTTGATCTGGCCCGAAATTCCGTAGTAGCTTCAGCCTCAGTAGTGGTTGTACTGTTTGCGAACAATTGGGGATACTTTTGTTTCATCTGATCTTCGCGTTCCCGAGTGAACTCCGGGCCACGACGTGAGTTCCAACGAACTCGAACGAGAGGTATTCTAGTGCGCTTGAGGACCTTCACATCTCGGTCAGTAATCTCTACTGGTTCCTCGATGAATCGCAACTGCTCGTCGATAGTGAGCTCCTTCAAAGGAACTATAAGGGTCTCGTCTGACAGACACTTCTTCAGATTCGACACGTGGAAAACGTTGTGAACTCCACTGAGTTCTGCTGGTAAGTTCAGTTTGTAGGCCACCTTGCCTATTTTCTCTATGATTTCAAACGGTCCAACGTATCGTGGGTTAAGTTTACCTCGTTTGCCAAAATGAACAACACCCTTCCAGGGTGAAATTTTAAGTAGCACTCGATCCCCAACCTGGAACTCGAGTGGTTTCCTGCCCTTATCGGCGTAGCTTTTCTGACGGTCACGAGCTGCTGCCATTCGTTGTCGTATTTGAGCAATCCTTTCTGTTGTGTCTACCACAAGTTCTGGGCCAGTGATCTGACTATCCCCCACCTCTGCCCAACAAAGAGGTGATCGGCATTTACGTCCGTACAATGCCTCAAACGGAGCGGCCTGAATGCTGGTGTGGTAACTGTTGTTATACGAGAACTCCACTAATGGGAGATGCTTTTCCCAGCCGTTGCCAAAATCGATAACACATGCACGAAGCATGTCTTCAAGGGTCTGGATGGTGCGTTCAGACTGCCCATCCGTTTGCGGGTGATAAGCTGTGCTCATATCTAAACATGAGCCAAAGGACTTGTGCATTGCTTGCCACAGTTCAGAAGTAAAGCGTGCATCACGATCAGAGATAATAGAGGTGGGCACCCCGTGCCTCGAGACAACTTCCTTAAGATAAACGTCTGCTAGAGTGGAGAACTTATCCGTTTCCTTGATAGCCAAGAAGTGTGCAGACTTTGTGAATCGATCCACGATCACCCAAATAGTATCATTTCCACGTTGAGATCTAGGCAGGCCAGTAACGAAATCCATGGAAATTTGCTCCCATTTCCATTGTGGTATCTCTGGTTGTTGAAGTAGGCCTGAGGGTTTTTGGTACTCGACTTTGACTCTCGCACAAGTCAAACATTTACTAACGTAGGTTGCTATGTGAGCTTTCATACTAGGCCACCAATATGTAGTTTTGAGATCGTGGTACATCTTATCCGAACCAGGATGTATTGAGTAGCGAGACTTGTGTGCCTCATCCATCACAAGCTCTCGTAGGTTGCCATAGAGTGGGACCCAAATGCGTCCTGTTACGTAGTAGGCATCGTCTTCCTTTTGTTCTAACTGTTGCCTTAAGCCACGTAGGGCTTCAGCCCTGACATTTTCTGGTCTCAATGCTTCCACCTGAGCATCTCGTATCTGGGAAGGAAGACTAGCTGGATGGTAAGTTGTAATGCTCGCACGCGCTTAGGCATAGTGTCCTTTTGACTGAGGGCGTCAGCCACAACATTGCTTTGCCTGGATGGTACTTGATTGCGCATTCGTAATCATTTAATAACTCGACCCATCGACATTGTCGCATGTTCAACTCCTTCTGTTTGAATATATGCTCGAGACTCCTGTGATCGGTGTAAATGGTGCACCTGGTACCGTACAAGTAATGTCTCCATATCTTGAGTGCGAAAACAACAGCTCCCAGCTCCAAATCGTGTGTGGTGTAGTTCCGTTCGTGAACCTTAAGTTAACATGACGCATAAGCAATGACCTTGTCATGTTGCATCAACACACATCCAAGTCCCTGAATGGATGCGTCGCAATAAACCATAAAATCGTATATGCCTTCAGGCAATGAGAGGATAGGGGCGCTACAAAGTCTATCCTTTAAGTGTTGAAATGCAGTTTCCTGTGCATCACCCCAACGATAGGTGACACCTTTCTGTGTTAGTGAGGTGAGAGGTTGCGCAATCTTGGAGAAGTCCTTGATAAACCTTCTGTAATAGCCCGCCAAACCCAAGAATTGGCGGATTTCCGTTGGTGTTCGCCAGTCCTTGATCGAGTCTACCTTGGATGGATCAACATGAATCCCATCCTTGTTTACCACGTGACCTAGGAAATAGACCTCACGAAGCCAGAAGTCGCATTTCGAGAACTTAGCATAAAGCTGTTCTGTTCGTAGGAGTTCCAAAATAAGTCGTAGATGCTGCTCGTGTTCTTCCTGACTCTTAGAATAGATCAGGATGTCGTCGATGAAAACTATGACGAACTTGTCTAGGTAAGGCTTGCACACTCTATTCATAAGGTCCATGAAAACCGCAGGTGCGTTGGTCAGCCCAAAAGGCATGACCAAAAACTCGTAGTGTCCATAACGAGTTCTAAAGGCTGTTTTGGAGACATCCTCATCCCGGACTCTCAGCTGGTGATATCCCGATCTCAGATCAATCTTGGAGTAAAAGCTCGACCCTTTCAGCTGGTCGAATAAGTCGTCGATGCGTGGAAGAGGATAACGATTCTTCACCGTCACCTTGTTGAGCTCGCGATAGTCGATACACATTCTGAAGGTACCGTCTTTCTTTTTCACAAATAGCACTGGAGCTCCCCAGGGCGAAGAGCTAGGACGAATAAAACCCTTATTCAAAAGCTCTTGTAGTTGCGTGGACAGTTCTTCCAATTCTGATGGAGCTAGGCGATAAGGTGCTCGAGCTATGGGCGCTGCTCCAGGAGCTAGCTCGATTTGAAACTCGACCTGGCGATGAGGCGGAAGACCAGGTAATTCCTCAGGGAATACCTCAGGAAAGTCACGTACGATCGGAAAATCTTCTATCTTCTTCTCTTTCTTCGAGGTGTCAGTAACAAGAGCCAAAATAGTAGTGTGGCCCTTTCGCAAACACTTTTGGGCCTTAAGGAAAGAGATGATGCTCACAACAACACCACTCTTGTCGCCACGAATCATGAGAGGTTCATCACCTGAACGAGGAATACGTACAATCTTTTCGTTGCGAAGAATCTCTGCTTGGTGTTGGGATAATCAGTCCATCCCAATGACCACGTTGAAACTACCCAAATCGATAGGAATGAGGTCGATAGAAAAAGTGTGACCAGCAAGAACAAGATTACAACCCTTAACTATGTGGGTGACCTCTAAACTTTTACCATTGGCTAGCTCTACAGTGTGTTTGGTGTTCAATAGTGTTGGGGTACGCTTAAGCATTTGACTAACTTTTAAGGACACGTAGCTAGTATCAGCACCCGAATCAAATAAAACCGTAACGTAAAAGTCGTCGAGAAGGAACTTACCCATCACAACATTGGGATCATTCCTCGCTTCACCCTGGCCAATAACGAATACACGACCCCTTGCACCATTGCCATTGTTACCCCCGTTGTTTCCATTCCCCTGGTTGTTATTATTGTTGTTGTTGTTCTGGTTCCGGTTTAGTTGGGTACGATCTCTCTTGAAGTGGCTTTCAGCTCCACACTGAAAGCACCGTTTGTTGACGCCCTGCTGCTGCTGCTGCTGCCGTTGATTCTGTGGGGCTTGTTGATGCTGACGATTCTGGTTTGCATGGTATAAACTTCTACAATCCTTTGCGGCGTGGCCTGGCTTGTTGCACCGATGACAGTTACCCCTGGTGCATGGCCAGCTGTGGTGTAGGTTACAGCGATTGCATTTGGGGTGAACTCCCCTGTATCCTCCTTGACTTTGACTACCAGATGATTGCTGACTAGGGCTCTTGTAGTCGTCAGTCCTTCTCTGCTGAGACTGAGATTGAACAGAAGTTGATCCTTTGCTTGAAGTTCCATCCCATTTACGCTTGTTGTCGCTGGGAGTATCAGAAGTAGCTGTAGCACTAATACGTTTTGGTAATCTGTTCTGCTCCACCGCCTGATCAGTGAGACGATGAGCCAACTTGGTGATCTGCTGGATGGTGCCAATATTTACTGAGGTTACATGACTTTGAATCTCTGGCACTAGACCCTTGAGATACAGTTTGATACGTTTGATGGGAGGGTCTACCATAGTAGGACACAGAGTAGCCAACTCATTTGATCTTTTCGTGTACGCTTCAATTTCTGATCCCGTCATCTTCAAGTTGTAAAACTCTACCTCCAACTTATGAATGTCATCACGGCTACAGTATTCTTCTTTGATCATATCCTTAAAATTGTTCCATGGGGTGGCATTAGCAGCAACTAACCCCAGCATTTAGACTTGAGCATTCCACCACGTGAGCGATATACCCTCAAGAGTACCAGTAGCATATTTCACCCTGCGAGCCTCAGGGCATTCACACATCTCAAAGATAGATTCGAGTTTCTCAAACCAGTGGAGGAGGCCTACAGCTCCTTCAGTGCCGCTGAAAGTAGTGGGTCGGCAGTCCATAAAAGTTGTGAAAGTGCACACAGGTGGCTGAGCATGTTGACCTGTCGTGGGTGTAAGAAGGGACAAGATTAAGCACAAGTGTTTGTTTACGAGAGTAGGACCTAAGGATCCTAGAGTGAGTTTAGACTGCAGGGTATACCTCCTGCTTGTGCGGCTGCAAGTGCCGCAGCAACTTGTTGGTTAATCAGAGCCGTCAACTGGGCTTGAGTCATGTTAACGTGTCCACTCATGATCTTCATATCAAGGGAAACATGAGTGAGAGAGGTTCGTGAAAGTACGATGATAGAAGAGAGTAAGCACACATGTGTTTTCAAGCTATCGTTGTTACGTTTATCTAGGCATACCATAAGCAAAGCTCTATGTAATCTAGCAAGTAGGTAATAAAACATAAACCATATCACCTAGAATGTTGAGCCTTGCATGTGGAGTGGAGCGTCGTTGTGGATCGTTGAGCATTGTATAGGTTATAGTCTGGTTTTAACAAAAACTTTTTCCCTTATTAAAACCAAGTTCATTATAACCAATGGCTCTGATACCAATCTGTCACACCCCCAAAATCCACCAGCGGAGTATCACCGGTTGGAGGCGTGACATGACCAGGATCCAGCCACCAATCATATTTGAACAAGAATGTAAGTAATTATAAAATCCAACCAATACAATTGGTGTCCAAACAAAAACATAATTTAAGTTGCAAGCGGAAGCATAACGATTAAAACCAAAACAAAATATAAGTTCAAATGTTTCAATGTTTAACATGGCACACAATTGTCCATGTCCCACAACGACTCTTCCCCATGCAAGCTCCAGCTAAGTACCTATTGACCTGCAAAGCATGTAGTAACGAGTCAACAACAATGTTGAGCGAGTTCACAGTTGGGTGTTTGTTTTAAGTTGTTCCAAAAACATAGTTTCCTTTAACTGGCATCCTTGCTGTGGGGGTTACCCCATGGTTGAAAACGTGTTCTGTTTAAGTCCTGTTTACTCTGGCTATCCAGCCGTGGGGGCTACCCCATGTTTAATTATCTGGCTCTCTGGTCGTGGGAGATACCCCATGTTTAATTATCTGGCTCTCTGGCCGTGGGGGATACCCCATGTATACACTACTAGACTCGTTACCATATCGACTGCTGACTGTAGTCATGTTTATGTGCCCTGAACTGTCAATGTCTATCATCATTGACGTGCCCAGATCCATTAGTTCATGCCCGTCCTCTGCGGCACGGTGTGAGGCTTGTCAAACCTAAATAGCGCTATCTAACTAATGACCCGCTCGCCATTGGCCTGGCGATTAAGTCGATATAAAAAGGAGGGACTTCGTGATAGAGTTTTGGTCTAGTGAAATTTAACTGTCCATGAGGACGAGGAATTATATTCCTGAACCCGTACTGTCCTACCCAAGAAAGGACGAGAAAATCCATATTCCTTAACCCATTCCCAACCCCTGGGAATCCCATGCTTTGTAGAAAGTGTGAACTCACCTTAGGTTAGCTCGGCAGATAAACGGAAGGTCAATCGAGCTGCTAGAGGTCAACCATGTCCTAACATGGTTACCATATAAGTCAGGTTTTGGTTTCGAGTAGTGCACATAAGTTTCACATTAGTTAACAGGTTACGAACACGTATTGATCATGGCAACACATTAACAGTCAAGAACATAGCATATCCATACTTTTGCGATTCAGGATGTATTGGGCCGAACCATTGTGCAATTCACTAACATAACCCAACTAAACACCTCGGCCCAACATGTTGTGCGGTCAGCACAGCCTTGTGCGACCCACATCATGTTATGCGATCCGATGTAAGCCCGGCCCAAAAAGTCAAAAGCCAATTACTTAAATACACGGCCCAAATTAATAACATGCATTGGTCTTGTGCGGTCCGGATGGACTTGTGCGATCCGGATAATCTTGTGCGATCCAGGTAAGTTGTGTGACTGGGTTGGGCCATTCGGCCCAACAACATATATTAAGCCCAAACAGTGTGTAGCCCAAGACTTGTGCGATCGGAACTGTCTTGTGCGATCCATAGGTCTTGTGCGATCATGCACTCCTAAGTTGTACGTAGTGTATCAGCAGTTGTACCCTATCTTGTGCGACTGCCTTGTGCGATCAGATCGGATTCCATGTGATCTGATCTTGTGCGACTGAAGGGAAACTTGTGCAATTTGTTTTAATATTCGAAAGTTATGCTAATCAGTTACATGGTTTCCATATTTGCACACAATCAATCAACAACCAACAGTTTTTAGATTATGCAAACTATCGATCAAGGGTTTTATCATCTAATTCATATAAACCCTAATTACATTCAAAGCATAAACAATAACTTATCAAATCATATTATTTGGTCTGATTACATGAACATACAACCGATTACATACATTCGATCCTAAATCATCATGCAAACAATCCGAAAACAATACATGATAGCCGATTAACATCATCATACACAACCGATTCACTAGAACATCATCATTCACACAAACTATTCTAGTTATCACATCAAATCATGGCATCCATAATATCATCTTAACAAAACAATAACAGTGCAACACTAACCGGTTAGAAAGTAGATCAAAGATTGATCCGAACAAGGAAGCTTCACGAGATGAGGCTTCGGCTATGAGGATTGCCGTCGAACCAGAGAGAGAGGAGTAGAGAACTAGGGTTAGGTGTTTGCAACTAATGAGAGAACAAACCCCCACTAATGGGTATGTCTTAGCTTAAATATGTGAGTGGCCGAACCCATCATGGGCTGCCCATTAATTTCGGATTCAAAAGGTGTAGGCCGAGAATGATAAGGAACCAAAGCCCAAAGGCTTGTGCGATCGGATTGTTGTGCGACCGGTTTGTTTTGTGTGATTCTAATACATACATACATGCGCATAACACAACATCAAACATTACATTTCAATAATCATTAAGGTTCACATAATCACATAGTGTTCGAACATGCTACACTTAGCACAAAGATAGGTTCTGAAATACGAGTTGTCACAATTATGAAATCTATTTAATGATTATCGAAACATTTAGTGTTATGGAAATCTCATGAGCAATCTGAACGCCTAGTGCTCGCACCCCGATGTTTCCGCCATCGGTTGGGGTGTGACAGATTGGTATCAGAGCCATAACTATAGGGAATTAGGATAAGTAGGAATACTTGCCCTAGTCTATACTTCTAGGAACTTGATTCTTATGTGTTGTTTAAGACTTATGCATTCTACCGTATCTGCTTCCTAGCAGCACATGTTCCTATTAAAACTTACATGCCTTTCCTAAGGCTGATACAATGTACACTTTATACTTTGAAAACGCTGTTAACCAGTATTTGTATTTTGCACGAGGTTTGCCCACAGGATAGGAGTGACATCCGAACCTTGATGGGAAATCTCCATATTGATCTAGTAGGTCTTATCTGCGGATAAGTACCAACGCTATTTAAGGGTACGATGTTGTCAAGTTAGAGGTGAAACTCAGACCTTGATAACTAGTCCTATTCCTTGATGATTTTATGTCTCGCCAAAGTCTCGTGACTACCAATCAATTGAGTACGTGAAATGACTAAAAGGACGAATATCGTCGGCCTAACATCGATGACGTATTTGTCTAAGTAAGTCAAGGAATGATACCCCAATTCGAAAGGGGTTCGAATCACTTTGGTTAGTCACTGTTCCTCTACCCGGAACAATCCTATGTTTTATAAGCCTATCTTGCTTTTATGTTATCTCGATTTCTTGAATGTGGTTGTATTTATGTGGTTTTGAACTTGATTCTTCGTTTGTTTTGAAATGCTTTTACACAAATTTGAACGTTGTCTGCAACCTAAAACGTAAATTCTAATCTCAGATCGAACTAAACTTATGAAGCCTTATTCTATGTGTAATCTATGTGGTAATCTTGATTAACTATTGTCATATGATGTGTTGTTGTGGGTGTGAAACACTAAGATGACATGGAAGTACGAGACAGAAGTGGCATGTCCGAAGCATGGTGGATACGCCGCTGGTACTTCCTATATATAAGTGCTTCCGGCATGTTACCAACTTTCGTACCAAGTGCCATACGAGATTAGTGTTTGCAGACCAAAGTGGAAAGTCTGTGTAATCTACGGAATGTCTATGAAACCTATGGAAAGCCTATGCGCAATCTATGAGCAGACTATGTAATCGATGAAAATTCTACTCATGAAACCTATGAAAGTCTTTGCAATCTACGTGAACTCTAAAGCTTTCCCCGTAACATACGGGAAATCTACGTGTGAACTATGTGTACCCTAGCATGTTCTATGATAATCTATTGTGCTAATCTACTGAGTTAATCTATGTTAATCTTTTGAGTTAATCTGTGGTGACCTATCAAGTTAATCTATGTAATCTATTTGAGTAACCCATGCGAAACTATCTGGAAAATCTATGGTATATGATGATAATGATGAGTGAATTTTATGTTTGGTAATTGCGACACGTAACATGACACCGAGTACGGGGTAAGGTGATGTGTCTGAAGCGTGGTGGATACGCCGCTGGTACTTCCTATATATAAGCGTTTTTGGCATGTTGACCGAACTACATACAACGTGCCATGTGAAGGTCGTAAGGTTGTAGTGTGAAATCTAGAATCTTTAGTCTATCATGCGTGTAACCTTTATTGTGGGAAGTCGTAATCTAGACTTATATAATCCTCGTGTTGGATCTGTAGATGTCGTCTCGAAAGCTATCCGACACTCTCAGGAAATCCAGGGAGAAGTCTCAGAAAAAGATGATGTCGTTTATGGCCGACCAGATTGCTTGAGTCGTGCCAAAGATCGTCTCTGAGCTCCAAGGATCAAACACCCCTCCATCCTCTGTGGACTCAAAGGCTGAGAAGCAGAAGCCTACAAGGTTCAGCTACAAACATTTAATCTCTTACAACCCTAAGCCTTTCACAGGCAGTGATGGGGTGACTGCTATGCTCGGGTGGTTCGACAGCATTGAAGTTACCTTCATTAATAGCGAATGCCCAGATCATCTAAAGACTAGGAGTGCAACTGGAATGTTCCAAGGCAGAGCATTGGAGTGGTGTTCGAATGAGAGAAACATCCGTACCAATGAAGAAGCCTATGCTCTTCCATGGGCCGAGGTACGAGAACTGATGATGCTTGAGTTCTGTCCTCCCCATGAGCTGTTGAAGCTTGAAGAAGAGTTCTGGCATTTAAAGCAAGTTGGTGATGACAACTTGGCTTATACTACCCGGTTTAAGCAGCTAAGTCTTATCATTCCTCACTTGGTTTCGACTCCTAAGCGGATGATAACCAAGTACATCAACGGCCTACCTTCTGCTATGCGAGATTCCATTGAAGCAACTCAGCTAGAAACTATTGAGGAAGTCTACCGTCTTGCAGCTAGCCTCAAAAACAATCGTGTGCGTGATAAGCAGTTTGCTACCCCTGCTCCTTCAAAGTCTGTTAACCAAGTTACCCAGCAGCCAAGCGGCAGCAAGAACAAGAAAAGGAAATCTCAGGGTTCGGGATGTAACGCTATTACTCCTGCTGCAAACCCTACTGCTAAACCTGCCCCTGCTACTGCTGCTGCTAACCCTGCTGCCCCTGAAGCAAAGAAGCAATACACTGGGTCTTATCCCAAGTGTACAACTTGCAACTTTCATCACCCTACTGCATCAGCATGCCGATTGTGCACAAATTGTAACCGCTATGGTCACACGGCTCCATACTGTCGTCAAGCTAATCCTGCACCAATTCAGCAAGTCCCAGTTCAAACAGCACTTCCAGCTCCTCCCCAGAACCCAGGTCCCGTGAATGCCGCTCGGGCATGTTTCCAGTGTGGAGATACTACTCATCTCCGTAACCGTTGCCCCCGGCTGAACCAAGAGCAACAAGCAGCCGCTCGTGGATGAGCGTTCAATCTCAATTGAAACCAGGCTCGCAACAACAACAACGACGTGGTGAATGGTATGTTTCTCGCTAATAACCTCTACGCTTCGATCCTATTTGATACTGGTGCCGATAAGAGTTTTGTGTCCGTGGAATTTGAGTCTTTGATAAATTGTACACGCTCTAAGTTACCTGAGTCGTTCTCAGTTGAGGTCGCCAATGGTAAGTCGATTCTTGTAAATTCTATCGTGCGTGATTGTTCCTTAATTCTTAACGATCACGTATTCACTATTGATCTTATACCCATGCGGTTGGGAAGTTTTGATGTTATCATCGGCATAGATTGGTTGCGTAAGAACCATGCCGAAATTGTGTGTCACGAGAAAGTTGTCCGTTTTCCTCTTTCGACTGGCGATCTTTTGCATGTTTATGGAGACCGACCTTCGAAAGGACTAAGGCTAATGTCATGCACACAAGCGAACAGAAGTTTACGTAAACAGAACCCTGCCTTTTTGGCCCACGTGGTGGAACAAAAGAGCAAGGGGAAAAGCATAAACGACATTCCAGTTGTGTGTGGTTTCCCTGATGTCTTTCCAGAGGATCTACCTGGTCTTCCTCCTTGTAGATCCGTCGACTGTCGTATTGATCTCGTACCTGGTGCGACTCCTGTCACCAGGGCTCCCTATCATCTTGCACCTTCTGAGATGCAAGAGTTATCTAGTCACTGCAGGAATTACTCGATAAGGGTTTCATTCGTCCAAGTACCTCCCCGTGGGGTGCTCCTGTTTTATTTGTCAAGAAGAAGGATGGTTCGTTCCGTATGTGTATCGACTACCGTGAACTTAATAAGCTTACCGTGAAAAATCGTTACCCTCTACCTCGCATTGATGATTTGTTTGACCAACTACAAGGCGCGTCCTTCTTCTCTAAGATCGACCTTCGAGCTGGATATCATCAACTACGTGTCCTCGAAGATGATATTCCTAAAACCGCGTTTCGTACTCGGTATGGGCACTACGAGTTCGTAGTCATGCCTTTTGGCTTGACCAACGCACCTGCAGTGTTCATGGACCTTATGAACCGTGTTTGTAAACCTTATTTGGATCATTTCGTTATAGTCTTTATTGGCGATATTCTCATTTATTCTAAAACTAAAGCTGATCATGCTCGCCATCTACATCTTATGCTTGAACTGATGCGCGGTAATCGCCTGTATGCTAAATTTTCTAAGTGCGAATTTTGGATTGATGAAGTGCAGTTTCTTGGTCACGTTGTTAGTAGTAAGGGTATTCATGTTGACCCTTCGAAGATCAAGGCAGTGAAGAATTGGTGTACGCCTAAGTACCTGTCTGAGATTCGTTCTTTTCTAGGGTTGGCGGGTTATTACCGTCGGTTCATCACGGATTTCTATAAAATCGTTGTTCCTCTCACTACTCTAACCCAAAAGGAAAAACCTTTTGTTTGGGGCCCCGAACAAGAGGAATCCTTTTGGACTCTTAAGGACTTGCTATGCAATGCTCCTGTTTTGACCCTTCCTTATGGAAATGACGACTTCGTGGTATATTGCGATGCCTCGAACCGTGGATTGGGCTGTGTGCTCATGCAACGGGGCAAGGTTATTGCTTACGCCTCCCATCAACTCAAATTGCATGAGAAAAACTATACTACTCACGACCTGGAGCTTGGTGCGGTGATTTTTGCGTTAAAGATCTGGCGACACTACCTATATGGTACCAAGTGTGTGGTCTTCACCGACAATAGGAGCCTTCAACACATCTTTGACCAGAAAGAGCTGAACATGCGACACAGGCGTTGGGTGGAATTGCATAACGACTACGACTGTGAAATTCGCTATCATCCTGGCAAGGCGAACGTAGTGGCCGACGCTCTTAGTCGTAAGACTCGTGTTAAGTCTATCCGTATCTCTAGTGATCTCCATGCGTGTATTCGTGAAGTGCAGTATGCGTCAGCTAACGAGGGAAGTATCTTCGACGAAGTGCTCGGTGCTAGGGTTGATCAACTCGAAACTAAATCTGATGGTCTTCGGTATTACCTAAATCGCATCTGGGTTCCAGATCGCGATAATCTTCGTGAGCTCATTATGAATGAGGCTCACAAATCTCATTACTCTATCCATCCAGGCACCAATAAGATGTACCAGGATCTGCGTATGACTTATTGGTGGCCCGGTATGAAGAGGGACATTGATGTGTAAGTTTCCAAATGCCTCACATGTTTAAAGGTGAAAGCTGAACATCAGCGTCCCTCTGGACTTTTAGAGCAACCCAAAATCCCCGTCTGGAAGTGGGATAGTCTTGCAATGGACTTTATTACCAAGTTACCATGTACACCTGCCGGTCATGACAGCATTTGGGTAATTATTGACTGTTTAACTAAATCAGCCCACTTTCTTCCTATTCGTGAAGATTATAAAGTGGAGAAACTTGCTAGGATCTATACCGATGAGATTATAAGCCGTCATGGCGTACCTTTAGACATAGTCTCTGACCGTGATGGTCACTTTGCTTCACGCCTTTGGCAAACATTTCAGTCCGCTATGGGTTCGCACTTGAATTTTAGCACGGCCTTTCATCCTCAGGCGGATGGACAGACTGAGCGCACTATTCAAACCCTAGAGGACATGCTCCGTTCTTGTTTCATCGACTTTGGTGGTAACTGGGATGTACATTTACCATTGATAGAATTCTCGTACAACAATAGCTATCATTCCAGTATTCAGCTAGCTCCTTTTGAAGCGTTGTATGGACGGAAATGTCGATCTCCTCTCAGCTGGCATGAGGTTGGGGAAAAGCAGTTCACTGGCCCTGAGATTATTCAAGAGACAACGGATAAGAATCTTCAGATCCGTGATAGCTTGATCAAGGCTAGAAGCAGACAAAAGAGCTACGCTGATAGAAGGCGCAAGCCTCTGGAATTTGTTGTTGGAGACCGGGTTCTTCTTAAAGTATCTCCCTGGAAGGGAGTAATTCGCTTTGGTAAAAAGGGGAAGCTCGCTCCTTACTACGTGGGTCCTTTCGTGATACTTGAGAGGATTGGCAAGGTGGCGTACAAACTCGATTTGCCGCAGGAACTAAATAACTTGAACCCAGTGTTCCACGTATCCAATCTACGGAAATGTCTAGCCGATCAGGAACTACAAGTTCCTCTGGAAGACTTGCAAATAAACGAAGTTGTTCAATTTGTGGAGAAACCGGTCGAAATCATGGATCAAGCCGTCAAGCGTTTGAGGCGTAGCAAAATTCCCATTGTCAAGGTTCGATGGGAAGGAAAGCGTGGTGCTGAATTCACTTGGGAGTTGAAAAGTGATATGAAGGCCAAGTACTCGCATTTCTTCGAACAGTATTCTTCTAAGATTTCAGGGACGAAATCTCCTAAAGAAGAGGAGACTGTAACGCCCAGCGTCCCTGAACTTTAGGATCTTTTCAGTGATTTGACAGCTCTGCTCGACCAGGCACACTACCTTCTCATTTCTTCAGTTTCTCATCGATTTCGGTACGTTTCAAGCTAGATCTTTGTACTTTCTCGCTCTACACATCATTCTCTACATAATTCTCGCTTGAAATCACACTTTTCACCGTGAAATCTCTCGGATCTGAGTTCTTGAGAGTGATGTCATCATGGGGGTTTGTACAAACTACCATGTGATGTCATTCTAAGCAAGATCTAGGTCAGATCTAAGATATTTCATGCGTCTTCATAACTAGATCCAAGCTAAATCCAGACTTTTTCATATAAAACTTGGTACCTTCATCTTTTCCTTAAACTTTTTACTTTAAATCGGTGGAAACTGAGTATAAATGGAATATAGACTTAATAAATAGTCTAGAGTCGGTTTGGAACTAAGTTGATGCCAGTAAAGACGAGCAAAGCACGGATTCCGATATAAACCCGTCAGAGGCATACAACTGATCGGTCAGGGGTGGTTCCCACCAATCAGAATGGTTGTGAGATGATAGGTTTATTGTTATCTCAATACGTGTCGTACCGTCACCGTTAAACTAGAAACTTAGATTTTTTACAAAATTGGTAAACAAGAACAAGGGTCGCCCGATCAAGCGGCAACCCTCGTCCGATCGGACAACCACCCTATCAGGTAACACTTGTTTTGAAACTCTTCAAACACTTGGTAACTTTTAAAATTTAGGGGAAGTCTTGATCGAATGGCAATCCGATCGGACAGTCGTCCGATTGAACAACCATCCGATTGAGATAACCTAGTGTGCTTACCATTCGGATCGAGTGGCAACCCGATCAAACAGTCGTCCGATCGGGTAGCCACCCTAGTTTCCAAACTACAAGACAAGAGACAACCTGATCGGATGGCCATCCGATCGGGCAGCCATCTGTCTTCTCACACTTATGTGTCATCCGGTCAACTGGCAATCCGATCGGATAGCCATCCGATCGGACAACCATCCGGTCAGTGACCAATTTGACACTTTGAGCAACCTCGTTACTCTGCCCGACTCTTATCCTATCGTAATCTAATCAGGCTAATCCTACAAAGAGCTCCCTTTGATCCAATAACAGTTGCTACTGTTAAGCAATCACGGTGAGTATACTCGATCCCCTTTTATTTTAAACTTTTGGGGTGTAACATGTATTCTATTAAACTACATACTTTTGGCAATCTAAACTCTATCCTATGTGTTTGTGAAAACTTGTGCATTCTAGTATTCTATTTGTACTATGTGACGTTTAATCCAGGGTGTTTAGTTCCGCCTTAACAATAGTAACGCTATAGGAGATGCACCTCTCCCATTATTCTCGGGGGGTATTGTTAGGAGGATTCTAGTTTACCTTGAGTCTTGGGTAAACACCAAAGCATCGGGATAATTGGGCTATCACTGCGTGGACTGCGACACTAGCACGGCTGAAACTAATTTTATTACTTACATTGTGGATATGAGTTGTTTTAAATCTTTTATTCTATTATCAAACTTGTATACTCGCCAATACTTTTGTATTGATATTTTAATACATGTTGCAGGTTGATAGGTTGCTATGGAACTTTGGAAATCAAGATAGGAGATGCCTAGAAACGTCGCCTTAATAATTTAGACTTTTGAACAATTTCATTTGGTGATGTAATCTTGATGATGCTTGATTTTGTTGTTAGACAATTATTATGAAATCTATTTAATGATTATCGAAACATTTAGTATTATGGAAATCTGATGAGCAATTTGAACGCCTAGTGCTCGCACCCCGATGTTTCCGCCATCGGTTGGGGTGTGACAATTATCGACATGAACAGCGGATCATTAACGGTCATTCATGCTCATACTACCCTAGACATGAACGGACATTATCCAATCCAGCGTACCCGTTTACATTCCCCACATATATAATTGTAATCAAACATGCTTATTAATACACACACAAACCCTAATTATCGTTTACGGATCAATATTCACCTTCAACCCTATTCAGATCCTAGTTTTACTCATACCACATTCAAGTCATGATAACAACTGATTTATGCTCACTAAACCACCATCAGATTATGTCTAACAATTACGGATTATCATCAAATATATTTCTAGGTTAGACATACAGTTTGTTGCCCCCTAATCGATCATACGCAATCATGTATCAACACAACACATATAACAAGAGGATTTAATTGCACAACGGTAAGAACATACTAACCAAACAAGCAAGATAGGAAATCGAGACGATCCTCCGAGATGAAATACGGCTGCCGCCGGCTTGTTTTTGAGAGTGGGAGGGTTAGGGTTTGTTGTATTTGTCTATTGGCTACGAGGAGTTACACCCAATTAATAGTATAACAGTTGGGCCGTGCAAAAGGCTGGGCCAAAGCCCGTTCCCGACGAAACACTCTACGGGACGAAAATCCAGTGTTTCGTCAACTGGAGGAAGTGACGAAACTCACTAGTTTCGTCGAAGAGTGTAGATGGCGAAAGTCCATTGTTCAAAGGCTTTTATTAATTATTCAATTACCCAAACAATCATACAAAACACTAAATATATCAACATGAACAAGTTACAATGCATACGAATCATGAAAACACTTTGCAAAACGAGTAGCGTGTTCTAGTAAGGACCTTGAAAACTCGGGTTGTCACACAATTGATCAAAATAAAACATGAGTGACCAATATTGCCAAGAGGGAAAACTAGTTTTAATGAAAAAAAAAACAAAACAAAACACACACTTGGTGTGTGTGGGAGTCGATCGACCAGAGCAGGAGAAAAGGGGGTAAAACCCTAAACTCAACAAAACCTTCAAATTGAAAGGGAAATCGAAGACCAAATTTGGGTTAAATATATATTAGCGATCACCAAGTCATGGGGATCACAAGGTATGTCTAATTTTGATATTTGGTGATGATTATGATTTGTCATGAACACTCATAATTCGAAATTCTATGATGAATGTCATATGTATGAGTGATATAGGGTTAAATCCATGCCTAGGAACAAACCCTAGTTGAAAGTTTGATGATTTAGTATTGAAAACTAGGAATTTGATGATTACCCATATATGAGCTAAGTGGGTTTTTAACTAAATAGTAAAAATGATGATATGCATGTGCTTAGAATCATCATATTTGATAGTTGAAACAAAATACTTGAACAATTTATAAGATTGAGTGAATACATGATTATATTTGAAGTTTGATGTTAGTACTTGTTAAATATGCTAGAATTTAAGGATTTAGAACACTTAAATGGGCTGGAGAAATTTGATGTTTCGTGTTGCACACAAGATGCTTGATGAAATGCTTGAATACGAAAATATAACAAAGCTGATTGGGATTAAAAATTATTGGGCTGCAGTTTTTAAAAAATCATATAAAATCACTGGAACGACCTGTGAGGTTGAGCCTTATATGTTGGAAGTTTAGTGTGAATGAAAGTCTCAAGTTGGTAATTCACATTGTCCCACATTGGTGTGGGAACAAAAAGATAGGCAATTTATAAGGTGAAACCTTAATGAAGCCTTTGAAGTCTTATGACATGTTTTACCACAAGTCCTACCCACGCGCGCGCAGGGGGGGAGTGCAAAAAATGGAACTGGAATTAGTTGAACTCGCGTATGTGCGGACACGAATGCAGCTCCGAAAACCCGGGCTCGTGTGAGGTTATTTTTGCACTCGAGACTCATAACTGATTTGTTTTTTTTAAGTTTATAACTGAAATGATTATTAGTATTAATGATCATTATTTTCTATCAGTTTTAAACTGCCATCATTATGAGAATTATTGTGATCATTATGTATCAGTTTAACTGCTACACTAATGACCTTCATTATGGTTTTAATTCTCTGCAATGATGGCCATAATTCAGTTATGCTTCGGTCACTATAAAAGGAGATCAAGCTGATCAGTTTATACATACCTGAACAAACTCTCCTCTCTCAATCTCAGTTTCTGCAACACAGTTTCTTTTCTTTTCAGGCAAGTGTTCAAGTCCGGCAGTGCGCTGTTGCTGCTTCGAACCGGCATACCCTGGGAACAGACGACGAATCTGTTTAAGGGAATTGTGTCAAACACAAGCCCGGTTCACTCGTTTATTGTTTCTACATTTTATTACATTCTGTTATTTCTGTTTCTGATTAGTTTTGCAGTACCAGTTTTCTATCAAACTTAAACAGATTATCTTACTAATTGTTCCTGCATTTTCTTTTCTTTTCAGAATGGCATCCCAGCCCATGTCTACTTCTGTTTTTGCAGTCATGACTGCTATCATGACTTCCGCTGTTGCTGTCACAACCGGTCTGGTTGCACCACTGCCTAATGCAGTCTCGCATGCTGAGAAACCTGAGAAATTCAACGGTGTGAATTTCAAACAGTGGCAGCAAAAGATGTTCTTTTATCTGATCACTCTGAACCTAGCACGGTTCTTGACTGAAACTGTTCCCCATGTGGATGAAGGGGATATGAATGCTCAATCAGTGAGCACGGTTCATGCTTGGAATCATTCGGATTTCTTGTGTCGCAACTATATCTTGAATGGTATGGTTGATACGCTTTACAATGTGTATTGTAAAGCCAAGACTGCCAAAGAGTTGTGGGAGTCTTTGGACCGCAAATACAAAACAGAAGATGCGGGCACTAAGAAATTCGTGGTGGCTAAGTTCTTGGACTTCAAAATGATAGACACTAAAACTGTCATTAGCCAAGTCCAAGAACTTCAAGTTATTCTTCATGATATTCATGCGGAAGGTATGGTGCTCAGCGAGACATTCCAAGTTGCGGCTATGATCGAAAAGCTACCACCAAGCTGGGTTGATTTCAAGAACTATCTCAAGCATAAGCGGAAGGAAATGACCATTGAAGATCTTGTGGTTCGCCTTCGCATTGAAGAAGATAATAAAGTTTCTTTGAAAAGGATTGATAATCCTGAAACGGCAAAGGCTAATATTGTTGAGCATGGCCAATCTTCGAATGGAAACAAGAATGGTGGAAAAGGTGGAAAGAAAGCTCATGGGAAATGCTCCAACCTTGGTCCTAAGGGGGGAGTTGGGAAAAAGAAGTTCCAAGGAACTTGCTATAATTGTCAGAAACAAGGCCATAAGGCCAACGAATGCAAGCTTCCAAAGAAGGAAAATGCTCGAC
Source organism: Helianthus tuberosus (assembly GCA_030545235.1). Classification (NCBI taxonomy): domain Eukaryota; kingdom Viridiplantae; phylum Streptophyta; class Magnoliopsida; order Asterales; family Asteraceae; genus Helianthus; species Helianthus tuberosus. The sequence continues at coordinate 99,774,987 of CM060367.1, forward strand.
AAGTTAACATGGTTCATGAGGTTGATAACCTCATTGCTATGATCACGGACCTCTCGATTTTGGTCACGAAAGTTAACTTGGTTGGGCAAAACCACAACGATTGGTGGATTGATACGGGGGCTACCCGTCATGTGTGTTTTGACAAGAACCTGTTTAGCACCTTCAAGAAGGTGACTAATGGTGAAAAGGTTTTTATGGGAAATTCCGCCATGGCTGAAATCAAAGGCGAGGGGAATGTGGTTTTGAAAATGACTTCCGGAAGGGAACTCACTATGTCAAATGTGTTGTATGTTCCAGAAATTCGTAAGAACCTTGTGTCGGGGTGGCAATTGAACAAGTTTGGGTTCAAAATGGTGATTGAGTCGGATAAGGTCGTGTTGACCAAAAATGGTATGTATGTTGGTAAGGGCTATGCCCTAAATGGAATGTTTAAACTCATTGTAATAGTTATGAACACAATGAAAGAAACAGCTACTAGTTCTACTTACTTGATTGAGTCTTCAAATCTTTGGCATGGTAGACTAGGTCATGTTAATTATAATTCCATTCGTCATTTAATTAAACTTAATTGCATACCAACATTCGATATCGACTCAATTAATAAATGTGAAACTTGCGTAGAAGCAAAACAAACGAAATCGTCATTCAAAAAGGTTGAACGAAACACCGAACCCCTCGAGATGATCCACACTGATGTGTGTGATCTAAAGGCAATTCCTGTTCGTGGTGGGAATAAGTACTTCATCACGTTCATTGATGATAGTACTAGGTATTGCTATGTGTACTTACTTAAGAGTAAGGACGAGGCTATTGACAAGTTTATCTTGTTCAAAGCCGAAGTTGAGAATCAACTAAATCGGAAAATCAAAATCGTAAGGAGCGACCGAGGAGGTGAATATGTTTCACCTTTTATTGATGTATGTGCAAAAATTGGAATCATCCACGAACTCACGGCTCCTTACTCCCCTCAATCAAATGGCATAGCGGAACGGAAAAATCGTACTTTGAAAGAAATGATGAATTCCATGATGATAAGTTCTGGTGTAAACCAAAACATGTGGGGGGGAAGCAATCTTATCTGCAAATTATGTGTTGAACATGATACCCAATAAGAAAAAGGATGTAACGCCTTACGAATTATGGACGGGAAAGAAACCACCATATAAATCCTTGAAAGTGTGGGGGTGTTTAGATAAGGTGGTGGTCACACCACCTAAGCGCTTACTAATAGGACCCAAAATGGTGGATTGTGTATTTATAGGATACACCCGTCCTTATGGTCCTTATCGTTTTCTTGTGCATGATTCTAAGAATCCTGGAATATGCAAAGGCACCATAATGGAATCTAAGGATGCATCATGGTTTGAACATATGTTCCCATGCTTTGATAAAAGTGAACCGAGTTCTTCTAGACCGGTTGAGGAAATTGTTCCCGAGGGTGAAGTTGAAATCGATGAACCTCGAGAACAATCTAATACTGAGGAAGTTGAAATCAGGAAAAGTAAATGGCAAAGGACTGAAAAATCCTTTGGCCCTGAGTTTCTTACCTATATGGTAGAAGATGAACCTCAAACGTACCAACAAGCAGTGCATTCCTCAGAAGGACCTCAGTGGACAGAGGCAATCAAAAGTGAGATAGACTCTATCTTACAAAACCACACTTGGGAACTAGTGGATCTTCCTCAAGGATGTAAACCACTAAGATATCAATGGATCTTCAAGAAGAAGATGAAACCAGACGGGACCATCGATAAGTACAAAGCAAGGTTGGTGATCAAAGGATATAAACAACGAGAAGGTTTAGATTACTTTGATATATATTCACCAGTTACGTGAATAACATCCATCAGGATGGTGCTTGCCATTGCCGCCATTAGAGATTTGGAAGTTCACCAAATGGATGTGAAAACAGCTTTCTTGAATGGAAATCTAGAAGAAGAAATCTACATGGAACAACCCGAAGGCTTCACAGCTATTGGGCAAGAAAAGAAAGTGTGTAAACTTGTAAATCCTTGTATGGATTGAAACAAGCTCCAAAACAATGGCACCAAAAGTTTGATCATGTCATGTTTGATGCTGGGTTCAAAATCAATGAATGTGACAAGTGTGTGTATGTGAAAGACACATCTGATGGATATGTCATTTTGTGTCTATATGTAGATGACATGCTCATTGCTGGAAGTGATGACAAAATCATAAAATCTACAAAGAGCATGCTAAAAGCAAGGTTTGACATGAAAGACATGGGTCTTGCGGATATGATTTTGGGGGTCAAAATCACGAGAACCCAAAGTGGACTTGTTTTAAGTCAATCCCATTATGTGAACAAAATTCTTGAGAAGTTCAATGCAAATGACTCTAATGAAGCTAGAACTCCACTTGACATGAGTCAACATCTAGCCAAGAATAGAGGTGAACCTGTAAACCAATTGGAATACTCAAGAATTATTGGTAGCTTGATGTATCTTATGAGTTGTACTAGACCAGACATAGCATATGCTGTAAGCAAGCTAAGCAGGTAAACGAGCAACCCAAGTTCAATGCATTGGAACTGTATCACTCAGTTGCTTTGCTACTTAAGATACACCCGGGAATACGGGTTGCATTACAACAGATATCCAGCAGTTATAGAAGGACACTGCGATGCAAATTGGATATCTGACACGAATGATTCCAGAGCAACAAGTGGGTATGTATTCACACTTGGAGGTGCTGTTTTATCGTGGAAATCGTCAAAACAAACGGTTATCGCTAGATCCACGATGGAATCAGAGTTCATCGCTTTAGATAAAGCAGGTGAAGAGGCAGAATGGCTACGTCAATTTGTTGAGGATATACCAAGATGGCCTAAGCCGGCATCGGCCATTTGTATACATTGTGATAGCCAATCGGCACTTGGCAGAGCTCGTAGCACAATGTATAACGGTAGGAACAGACATATCAGACGTAGACATAATACGATATGACAACTAATCTCTACAGGAATTATCACTGTTGACTACGTGAGGTCAAAGGATAATATTGCGGATCCGCTAACAAAAGGCCTAAGTAGAGAGTTAGTACAGAAGTCGTCCATGGGAATGGGACTGAAGCCCTTGGAAATATAAGTTCATATGATGGAAACCTAACTCAGTAGACTGGAGATCCCAAGAGCTGAGTTCAATAGGAAAACCTAGTTGTATGAATTAGTAAGGTCACTGTGGGGGATAACCCTACGTATATATAAGGGAGTTTATTGCAAAGCTTAGTAAACCTCCTAGTACATTCCTAAAAGTGACAAGTGTGAGGCTAAGCCTATGACTTTTAATGATTCGACTAAAATAGTGAATCACCTATGTGAGAGAGAAGTGGGGTCGCTTCAAAGAGTATTGTTGGGGCACAATACTTAATGGCTCTCGCAGAACCAGGCATCATGTTCATGACCATAACGAACATAACTATGAGGACTTGACTTTGTCAGGGAGAGTCTTGTGTGAAGTGCATTGCCATCTACACAAACGGCGGACAAGTTCAAAGACATCGAGTTCTACTCAGAGCTAGTAGGCTAAGTGCATTTCATGAGCGAAGGTTCAAAGGGTAACACCTACCTATCGTATGCAAAACTCAACTGCTGAAATATAATAAGGAATTATGTTGTTTCTGAGATCGACCTCCATTCATGTGGGGGATTGTTGGAAGTTTAGTGTGAATGAAAGTCTCAAGTTGGTAATTCACCTTGTCCCACATTGGTGTGGGAACAAAAAGATAGGCAATTTATAAGGTGAAACCTTAATGAAGCCTTTGAAGTCTTATGACATGTTTTACCACAAGTCCTACCCACGCGCGCACAGGGGGGTGCAAAAAATGGAACCGGAATTAGTTGAACTCGCGTATGCCCGCACGTCCTGCGGACACGAATGCAGCTCCGAAAACCCGGGCTCGCGTGAGGCAGTTTTTGCACTCGAGACTCATAACTGATTCATTTTTTTTAAGTTTATAACTGAAATGATTATTAGTATTAATGATCATTATTTTCTGTCAGTTTTAAACTGTCATCATTATGAGAATTATTGTGATCATTATGTATCAGTTTAACTGCTACACTAATGACTTTCATTATGGTTTTAATTCTCTGCAATGATGGTCATAATTCAGTTATGCTTCGGTCACTATAAAAGGAGATCAAGCTGATCAGTTTATACATACCTGAACAAACTCTCCGCTCTCAATCTCTGTTTCTGGAACACAGTTTCTTTTCTTTTCAGGCAAGTGTTCAAGTCCGGCAGTGCGCTGTTGCTGCTTCGAACCGGCGTACCCTGGGAACAGACGACGAATCTGTTTAAGGGAATTGTGTCAAACACAAGCCCGGTTCACTCGTTTATTGTTTCTATATTTTATTACATTCTGTTATTTCTGTTTCTGATTAGTTTTGCAGTTCTGAGCAGTACCAGTTTTCTAACATTATATGCTCAGAAAGCTATTGAAACATACTATGTTTTATGTTTGAACATGTTTGTTAATTCTGATGTTAAACGGGTCAAAAAAGTGTCCGAAGTCGGCTGAATTGTTTTGACAGCAAGCTGATTGGAAGCATTTTGACTTCTGAGCTGATTTTGCAAAAATCATAATTAATTCTAGGAAGCTCGGATTGAGCTGATTCTTTTTAGGATGGAAAGATATTTTAGTATTCTTCATTACATCTTTAATCACGAAGGGCTAAATAAGACTGTAAAGTGGTCAAAAGAGTCGATTAAGCAGCTACATTGTAAAGTTGCTGCACATTTTATTGATAAACTTAATCCAAGGAAAGTTGTGTTTTGTTCTTACTTTTCCTTGATTATAAAACAATGGTTTCATGAATATTAAGCATGTTATTTTGCTTATTGCAAGTATTTAAAATACCTACAAATAAGCTTGTCAACGAAGTTGTGAAAATGAGAAAAAGAATGATTAAAGCATATAATACATATGGGTAGTTTGACTATTAAGAAAGTAAATCTGACCTATGATTTAGTTAAGTAAATTATATGCAAGAAACCCCATAGGAAATGGTAGCCATAATATGAAATGACTAAACTAACCATTTTATGGGTAATATGATAGTTTGACTCTTGACGAGCTAGGTGAAGCTTGGAGGAGATGATCAAACGGGATAAAGACACGAGGAAGACTTGCTTAGATGAAAGGTAAGTAAAGCTTACACCTATTTTTTTAGCATACGTATTTATTCTATAGGTGATAAATACAACAATAGATCATGTTCGAATTATGGGTTCCCACACGAAACGAAATGGGTCGGAACGAATAAAAACGTTTAAAATCATGATTAATGGTGAAAGAGGTAAAATGGTAATTTAGTCATAAATCGACTAAGAATTTATGAGTTTCCTTAAAGTTACCTCATAGCTTAACTAATAATGGAAAAGGGGTAAAATGGTAATTTAGTCACGTGATGACTAATTGTAATCGAGATTAAAAGGCTACCCACGGCGTAAGCCGAACTGGGTCAAATATGTAAGAAAAAAAAGGAAATTTTTGTGGTAAAATCCGTAATGGGACGGATGTGTGATTGAGTAATTAGAAACCATGATTTGTAATAAATATAATTGTTTGGTCGTATAGACCAAATGGGTCAAATGATGGTGATAACATCATATGACCATATCGACTAATGTTGGTTGTTAAGTCATATGTTTACAGGAACGAATAGCAATTTGGATAATTGCCTCGTCATAGAATATTGAATTAATAATAGCAAGGTATAAACGGGTCTATACGTTGGCTCGAGCCAGGTACGCTTATATATAAATTTATAGTTAAAAGTGTTTAACTTCCCTTAACATGTCAAAATGAGTAGATAGGTAAAACGGGTTAAGAATTTATAAGAAACCCGTAATTTGAGCCTTGCATATTAGTAAATTGATATAACGTGATATGCATGATATTTTGAAAAGGTAATAAACAAGTTTGTTTGATAAATCACGAACGGGTCAAAAAGTGTCATAATTGAATTTCAAGCCGAGAGCTTGAAAGTTAAAATTTTGTGAATTTAGATGTCGGGTTTTCACTCCATAAGATGGGGAATTAAATTACGAACGCGTAGAAAAAAGAATCGCGAAAAACGGACTTGTAGAATGAAAGTTATGACAATTTAAAGTTTGAATTTTGTTAAAATTGGAGCTGGGCAGAAAATGCAGGTTCAGATATAAACTGCTGGAAACTGGTCTCCCCCGCGGCACGCGAAGGGGAAACAAGGTCCGGGCGCAACACGCGGGCACTGTCGCGGCCCACGAAGGATTTGACCGAGTCTCTCGCGTGGCACGAGAGACCTATATTCCGAAATTTTATTTTGTTTTCAATTGTTTGATACCAGTACTTGATTATACACGTTTTAATGTTGTCAAAACTAACATTTAAGTTGGTTTTGATGTTAGGTGACATTGGCGATACTCCGGACGGCGATCAAGCAAGATCTCAAGAATCGAACATAACACTTGAAGCTTCCGCGTTATTATATTTTGTTTTGACTAAATATGAACATGTAACTTTTGATGTCACTTTTAGAACGTCTTAAACTAGTAGGGATGTTAACTTTTGATGTAACTTTTGACTAAATACCCTAATCTTGTATGGATATTAACTTAACAATTTTTGTTAACCCGTATTTTACGCAAACTCAATGCGTATTTAGTAGTAAATTCATATTATATTAACATGGGTGTTACATTATGCAATAATGTAAAAAAACTTCTAAACTTTTGGGCATCTTAAAATGTCCCTGTCTTATGCATTATATATAGTATAGATAAGGAATTTTCTAATATTTTTAATTTTTTCTTGAAATCCAAGCATGGTGGAGTATGATGACACACATTTTTATACGATTTATAAAAATACAAAATCTCATAATTCCTGTAGAATATTCAAGAAACTTAGAATTGTGATAGGACTTAGGAGAGAAAGAACCGAATACGACTCGAACATACATGGGAGCCTATAAACAGTGACGGCCCCAAGAACTTCTTTCTCCAAGTAGGTTTTTTTGTTGTATGAAGTCTTTTAAATCGACGTACGAATTTTCAGTTGAGTCGGGCCACATAAATAAAATTCAATGACATGAAAAGTGCATAATAAATTAATAAAAAAGTATGATGTCTTTACAAACAAACATTTCATTCTGTAATTGTTCTCTATTGGTTTTTTGAAAATGATTTATTACATTTTGGTCGAAACCATCTGAAATAACTCTTTTTCAATGAAAAATATGCAAGAATCTTTGATATATTCATCGCTCATCTGATTACGCAAGACCGTCTTCACATGCTTCATTAAGGAAAAAACATATTTCAACACCTGTCGTTGTTGGCCCAGACGGTTCAAACAAACGTATGAAATACGAACACGGGATACTTGTGTGGACAAACCCGCGACTCTTTCTATTCAATCAAACGTACTTACAATGAAAAAGGGACAAATAAAAACAAGAGTTAAATGCCATTTTAGTCCCTGTGGTTTGGGCCATTTTGCCAGTTTAGTCCAAATGTTTTATTTTTAACCTGTGGGTCTAAAAATGTTTCACCGTTGCCATTTTAGTCCACTGGGTTAACTCCACCCATTTTTTCTTTTAACGAGAAGACCAATTCGGTCATGTTATATGGCTGAATTGCCCTTTTAGTTAACAGAATTACATACAAAATTACCGAATTGGGCTTCTCGTTAACAGAAAAAATGGATGAAGTTAACCCAGTGGACTAAAATGGCAATTGTGAAACCTTTTTGGACCCACAGGTTAAAAATGAAACATTTGGACTAAACTGACAAAATAGCCAAACCACAGGGACTAAAATGGCATTTAACTCTAAAAACAATAATCTAGACCCCTATTTATAGTTCTACTAAACTTGCTCTCCGTGACAAATAAACCTTTCCTAAACCTATTACAATACCAATTACCTAAAATAAATCAAACCTTGATAAAACATAATAAAACAAACTTTACTAATTATTCAAGATTAACCTTCATTCACCCCCTTAATCTTGAATTGTATTTCTTCTTGACTTTGTTCCTTCTTTTCAACTACCTATAGCATACTTGCTTCACTGGTTCTTCAAACTTTTCATTCGTTCCTTCGGTACTTAACTTTGAATCTACATTGCTACTTTCTTTCTTGACTTTCTTCTTCTCATCAACTCGTTCTTGACCAATACTTTCACGAACTGCACACAGATCCTTTGGGACCGTTCCAAACCGAATTCCCCTCACTTTCATTATCGGTTTCACATCAGAACTTTCTTTCTTTTCATCCTCACAGTTGTTAGAATTAAAACATACCAAGTACATTCTATTTAGATTTCTCTGAACCTTTATCAACAATCTTCCTTTCTGATCATGTAGCCTCAGTATCCTATTGGCCATTTCAATCTTGCAACCTTCTTCATCCAACTATTCCAAACTAAGAAGATTGGTCTTCAACTTATGCATGTAGAAACATCACAAAAACATTTTATTTTCGCCATTCTTACTTACCACGGTTACATTCCCTTTACCTTTGATTTCAATTACAGATCCATCACCAAACTTTACTTGACCTGAAACTAGTCCATCCAAGGTAGTGAAAAACTCTTTCTTTCCTAACATATGATGACTTGCACCATTGTCTAAATACCACATTCCTTCTTCATTCTTTTCGAAAACACCAGGCATAAGCCTTTCTTCATTCAAACTTACTTTCTTTGTCGAACAAACTGCCTTAAACAGAGTTGGATCAATATCACGTATATATTCCATCTTTGTCAAATTTTCTTCTTCTTTCCCTTTGCTCGGTGCTTTACATTCACTCAAGTAGTTGCCAATTTTCTGACAGTTGTAGCACCTCAGGTTCTTTCTTTTGTCATGCCATTCTTCAGGCTTCTTTTTATGATCTTCACCCTATTTATCATTCTTATTTTCATGTTCATTATTCCATCTTGGATTCCTCTTCCTCATCCATTGTATCTCCCACGTCCTCGGTAGTTTTCAACTTTCTTTTTAGTCTGGGTGAACATAAGTTGATTTTCGGATAAACTTTCACTTACATTCTTGAACTTGTTTCTTTCTTCATATGCCTTTAAATGTCTAACCACATCTTCAAATGCCATTTTTTCGATATCTGCGAATTGCTCGATCAAAGAAACAATAGGTAAATATTTATCAGACATAGAGTTCAAGAATTTTCTTACTACAACAAATATATACTGATTTCCTTTTATTTGTAAAAGCAAGAAACCAATCAAACAAATATAGTGCTTTATTGGTTCTATGTAAACAAAAAAAAAGGATAATACCTTTTTATTTTCTTTAATACGCGAACAACAAACCAAAAATATTGTTCCTCACCAACGATTACCCTTTTCTTTCTTTCTTTGGTTGATGCAAACTTCTAGAAGATAAAATTCTTTTTCTTTTTCTTGTCAAACGTAGGTAGCAAGATTAAAAGAAAGCATACGGCAATTGACCATCAAATTCAAAGCTCTAACCGACCTTCGATCTTGAACGAGTAACTAAACCAAACTTTCTACGAATCGTTACAAAACTGTGTGTTTACGAGCCAAAGCTCTGATACCAATCGTTGGCTCAGACGGTTCAAACAGTCAAATGAAACACGAACACGGGATATCTGGGGGGACAAACTCTCGACTCTTTCTATTCAATCAAGAGTAGTTATAAGGAAAAATGGACAAATGAAAACAATAACCTAGACCCCTATTTATAGTACTACTAAACTGGTTCTTCAAGACAAATAAACATTTCTTAAACCTATTACAATACCAATTAACTAAAATAAATCAAACTTTAATAGAACATCTATACTATATTATAATATATGAGGGAATGACATTTTAAGATACCTAAAAAATAAGAACTTTTTTCCTATTAATTTATAAATACACTCCTAAAATGATGGTAAATTAGTCTTTTAAACAATAATTATATTTTAGCCCCCCATCTTATTACACTTAAATCCCTGAGTTTTAACATAATTATGGGTAATTAGTTACATTTTTTCCCTTCACAATAAACTTATAATTCTTTTACGTATTCTTGTCATATCTTATAAACTATAATGTTTTTAAAAAATCCAAAAGTGGTGTGATGACCTACTCATTTTTGTCGACGTATCGATAGTTGTCTTGGTTAGTATCAACGTGTGAATTCAAAGATACACGTAGATGATACCTTAGTGTACAAGTGACTAAAGTCTAACGTACTTAGTCATTATCCCAGAATATTTAATAGCTATAGAATGTCAAGTGATTAAATGCCGTAAATTTAATCTTCCCATCTAGATTACACTTTAATCTCTCATCTTTAATAACATTATAGATAATTAGTTAGTAATTACACTTTATCCACTTATAAAAAACTAACCCCCCCCCCCTCTCTTCACCCGATTTTTAAACGGTCATAACTTTTTGGTATGTTAATATATATATATATATATATATATATATATATATGGTGGGGTTCCTCTACAAAGTGTGTTTTTCCTACAAAGTGTAGGAAGTGATCTTAACCATTGGATGAGTGTGTTTGATGGTTGAGATTATATTGATGGCATTTTGGTAATATGTGTGTCTTAAAAATAAGTTAATTTAATTGATTGGTTGTAAATATGTCATTTTACTTGTTTTAAATAAGGAAATAATTTTCATACCATAACTTCACACCTTTTTCGTGAGTTTCTCTCTCTACCTTCTCTCCTCATAAACTACTGTGTTTTAAATAAGGAAATAATTGTCATACCATAAATCTCCACATCTCCGAACCTAGTGTGTTTTATATTATGTATTTCAGACATTAATGTTTTTTATATTGTGTACTTAAGACACTAGTGTGTTTACATTGAATCAGACACTAGTGTGTTTTTTGTTGTGTATTTCAAACACTGTTGTGTTTTATTTCAGACACCGGTGTATTTTATGTGTAATGGGTGTTTTAATTTTGAAAACTGATACAACACAATGTGAAGAGCCCAAAAACTAATAAAACACAATGTTTAGAAAATTATGGATGTGTTTTATGTTTCAAAATGTGTGAGGGGTGTGTTTAATTGTGAAAACTGATATAACACGGTGTGAAGAACCAGAAACTGATAAAACACACCTTAAAGAAATAACGGAATGTGAATATGAATTAGCGATCATCATGATATAAAAGATAACATTTGATTTTGAAATCAATAAAGATATGCAGTTTCCTTAAATAACTCGTTAATTTTGTTTAGGATATTAATCTTCTATAATTAAAATAATTATCCAATTACCATTAGGTCCTTTTGTATAAAATAAATAAATGCAACATGTCACAAGGAGATTGCTTCCTAAACTTTGTAGGAAAAGTAGGCTTTGTAGCCAACTCCTACCCTATATATATATACACACACACACACACACACACACATATATATATATATGGTCAGGATTTAGAGAAAACGGTGAAAAGTGTGAGAATGGAGAGAATGGTTATGGATTGTCCGATCAAAACAATCTATGGACTAGATGACGCGGTGGCGTTTTCGTAAATAACATAACTTTTATTGTTGTGGCTCGCTTCATTAATGGTAAAAACGTCTTTTGACTTCCCTACACAAAACGCCATCACATGAAATAAAACCCCATTAAATTACCACCTTAACCTACAATAGCACACAACATCATAATCTAAAAAACGTCATTAGATATAAAACGCCAAAATTAATTATAATAAAATCTAGCCTAAAAAACCGCCAAAAAACATCCTATATATACAACATCTCAGACCTTCCATTAAAACACACAAAAAACCAAACGCCATATTTAATATATACCATTCGTCTTAGAAACGCGAAAAAACCCAAACATCAAATATCCTCTAAACCAAAACTTTTATTTGAAATTCAGTTTGGTTGTCAGTAAGGTTTCCCTTAATGTAATGGACAAAATCCTTAAGTGAGGATATTGTCCATTTCATTGAGTAAAATCTTATTGACTTTATCCTCAACTTCCATCCAATTTATAACGCCAAAATATACAAAAACATTATTGAGGTTTGTTGTCAATAAAGTTTAGCTGTATGGGATGGACAACATTGTCAGACATCTTTCTTAACTGAGGATTAACAATGTTGTCCATCACCATACAGCAAAACATTATTGATTTAGCACGATCAAAATTTAGAGTTTTAAGGTGCTTTTATTTAGTGGCGTTCTTTTTCTCGGTAAAACGCTAAAAAGTTAAAAAATCAAACATCGTTCATTTGAAATTCAAAGATTGTTGGCTGAATGGTGTAAAATCAATAACATTTTGCTGCATGAGATGGACAAATATTCAAGAAAAAGAGGCTGATTTCAGACTTTGTGCTTCCATACGACGACAAAAAAACTACTTCAAAAAACAAAAATAAAAAAAATCATACGAAAGTCGAAACAGCCAGTGAAAATGCTTCAAAAGAAGAAAGAGATTGATGACAATGAAGATTTGGAAGATCAATTGTTTATATATATATATATATATATATATATATATATATATAGGGAGGGGCTCATGCGAGAACTCCATTTATTGTGAGAACCATGAGAACTAATGTGAACACAACCTAAAATAGCTAAAAAACCTAAAAAAAACCTAACCCCCCCCCCCCCCCAAGCTAAATGCTAAAAACTAAAACCCCCAAAAAACCTAAAACAAACCTAAAAAAAAAACCTAACCCCCCCCCCCCAAAAAAAAACCTAAACCCCCCTCCCCCACCCCCTAAAAACCTAACCCCCCCCCCCCCCCAAGCTAAAATGCTAAAAACTAAACCCCCAAAAAAGCTAAAAAAATCTAAAAAAATCAAAAAAAAAAATCTAAAATTTTTTTTTTATTTTTTATGTTAAAATCGCTACTTTTCGAATCCAAAAAAAAAAACTTTTTTTTTTGCTTCGAAAAGTAACGATTTTAACATAAAAAATATTAAAAAATCAAAAAAAAAATTTGTGTGATTTTTAGCTATTTTTAGGCATTTTTTGTTGTGTTCACAGCGGTTCTCGCAATAAGAGGTGGTTCTCGCATGATCTTCTCCCTATATATATATATATATATATTTAATTTTCTTTTTCAGTTGATTGTTATATAATAACAACGCCATATGTAATAAAAACGTCGCACAGCCAAATGCTTGTCAAAATGCCAACATGCCATAAAACGCCCCAAAAACTACCAAACTATAATAAAATTACTTTGGACAAGTATTATAAAAAACCCAAAAAAATAAATAAAATAAAAACCAAACTTGAAAATGTAACTTGAAACAGTAACTACAAAACAGTAAAACTGAAGAGACGGAAAATTTATTATATTAGAATCTAAAACGTCAAACTTGAAAGATGGGACGTGTTACAGACTTCAGAGATAAAAGCTTATCAAAAAAAATAATTACAAAACAGTAACTGAAACGACGAATACTTTATTATAATAATGCACCGCCTAACCTACGCGCCAAAAAGACATCCTTATAAAATGATACGTCTCAGCAACTTCCATTTGATCAAACCAAAAAAAATAAATGCCAATACTACTAAATACCACACACTGTAAAATGCCAAAAAATTAAAAAAAATCAAAGATGGCTAATATGCTTTCTTGGATATTTAGTATTGTTCTTCGTGAATTTTCACTGAATGGATTGTTAGCTGAGGGGAGTAACTCAGTAAGATTTTGCTGCATGAGATGGACAAATATTCAAGAAAAAGATATTGATGACAGTCATATGTCATTTTGTGTTCTTTGTTCTTGAAGAAGGCTTGGATGAGGAGAAGAGATCAATGACACACTGAAGAGTGAGATGATAATAAAGATCAAGTTGAAGAACAAAGCGAAAAAACCCACCCACACGTCATACATCTATGTCCCCAAACATCCACAAAAAGCCAATTCAACAAACGAGCAGGCAAAATAATTAAACCGATGGGTTTGTTAAGTTTTACATAAAACGCCATATATTTGCTGACAGTTCTTGTACTATTAAAGAAGAGAGAGACTGACGATAGTGAAGATTGTGAAGAGAGATCCGATTAGGAATTTTAGTTTATTTTTTTCCCTTCTATTTTTTTCCCTTCTATTTTTTTCCCTGTGGTTGTAATATAATTTTAGAATTGTAAAATGCTAAGATATCACAAACGCCAAAATGTATATAAAAAATAATAGAACGATGGGCCATATTGTCTAAAACACCTTGAAAAACGCCATTAATAGAGATTTGAAAAAACGCCATAAACGCCATAAACGTCATAAACGCCAAAATGTTAATACAATGAAACCATTAAAACGCCATATAATTATTGAATTTGGTTAACGCCAAAAATCTTATACCCCAAAAATAAATCAATATTGTGAAAAGCGGAATTGGAAAAGCAGAAGATAAAATGACAAAAAAGCCCCTCCGCCCTCCTCTATGTCGCGTGACACGTGTTGGGCCAGGATGCGTTCTCACCGTTCTCACACTTTTAGGCGTTTTCTCCTGATCCCATATATATATATATATATATATATATATATATATATAGTCTTAGGATCCTGTAAAAATGACATGTTTCGTGAGAAGGCATAAAAATTCATATGTAGACATCATGTTTTGGACTTACACATAATGTTTTGCATTGTTTTGACAAGAAAAACACTAAACATAACAATTTAAGACACAGCGCAATGAATTCTAGACTTAAAACTTAAAACACCATGTCAAGAACATTAAGTAGTGTGTTTTAAGTGTTAAATAGTGTCTTTTAAATTTCACGTCCATAATATGTTTCATTGTGTTTTAAATTGTTATGTTTGGTATTTTTCTTGTCATAACAACAAAAAACATCATGCCTAAGTTCAAAACATGATGCCTACATGTCAATTTCTATGTCTTCTCACACTTCTCATGAAAAGAGTCCTTTTTACAGGAACCTCACCCTATATATATATAGGATTAGGTTCAAGAGTGAACACTAATGTAGCTTGCGAACTGAGTGAACTAATCCTGACCATACACGTGTGTAGATCAATGGCCAGGATTTGATGTTGAAATACACTAGTGTATTTTACGATTTGATGATGAGATCCTGGCCATACACGTGTGTAGATCAATGGTCAGGATTTGTTCACTCAGTTCGCAAATACACTAGTGTTCACTCTAGAACCCCACCCTATATATATATATATATATATATATATATATATATATATATATATTATAAATTACACCATATAATCAAGTATTTTATTCTCTTTAATTTGAGTATAGTATTACTATAATTTTTTTAATTAAAAAAATTTGTATGTTACGTGATTAACAATGTCTAAGGGTAAGAAGTAACTGAATTGTAAACTGAAACCGAACCGAAATCAACCAAAAACTGAATTAACTAAAAACTGATTAACCGAAAGCTGAATAACCAAAAAAGGTTATCGAATTTTTTGTACCCTCATTTAATCAAAATTAGCTTAACCGAACCATTCATATTTTCATATATTTCTGGCTTTTGTACCTTCAGTTCATGTATTTCATATATATACCCCCAGTTTATATATTTATACCTCCATTTCATGTATCTATACATCCATTTCACGTATTTATACCTAAATTTCATGTATTTCTAATCAAAAGTTTTAGCCCAAGTTTTGATTTGGCTATTAACCGAAATTAAACAAATCAAACCAAAATCGTCAATCTAACTGAATAAACCAAATTAATTAACTGAAAACGAATTGGTTAAAAAATAGACTAATCGATGACCTCGATTTCGGTTGAGGATAATAATTTAAACAACCGAACAATACACACTATGGCAATATTTGTGTTTATCGTCGCATCACGCGCGCACCTATTGGTTATTAACTGAAACCGGTTATCGGTGAGCACTAACTAAATCCTTAACCTAAACCAAACCGAAAACATACGAAACCGAGCTGAAATAAACCAAAAACTGAATTATCTGAAAACTAAAAACCGAATTAACCAAAAACCGGTTATCAATTTTTTTGTACTCTCGTTTAACCAAAATTAGCTGAACCAAACTGAATCATTCATATTTTCATATATTTCTAGCTTTTATACCTCCGGTTCATATATTTCATATTTTGTATCTCCATTTCATATATTTATAGTTTCATTTCATGTATTTATACCTCAATTTCACATATTTCTAAGCAAAAGTTTTAGCTCAATTTTGGTTTTTGCTATTAACTGCAATTAAATGAACCAAACCAAAAACTATCAATCTAACCGGATAAATCGAAGTGATTAAACGAAAAGCCATTGGTTATTAAAATAGACTAATTGATTACTTTGGTTTCAACTTCGATTGAGGATAATAACTGAACCGACCGAACCATGCACAACACAATGAAGTGGATTACCTGATTACTCGCTTTTAATGTATACCTATCACAATGATGATAGAATAAATATTATATGAATAAGAAACTACACAAAACAAGTATCACAATGCGATGTGTCGCTCCCATCGAATTGCGCGGACATCCTACTAGTATTATAATAAACCCTTAACTTTACTAATTACTCAAGATTAACCTTCAGTCATTATAACTATTATAACCGATAAAACTAATTATAAGTTCAATAAGTGGAACACCAACTAATGATTATTCTAATTCCAAGTTTTGCCGATCGTTTGGTAGGATTATGAGGTTTTTAAGGTCTAACCATTTACTGGTTTGGATTTTAGAGGAAAAGTAAATTAAATTAGTAAAAGCTTATAAAAGGTGGGTTTACAACTTAAAAAATGTAATAGGTCTGTAAGAATGTGAGTGGGTTAAAAGACTGGGCTTTTAATTTTGAGTAAACTTAAGTTTTGCTTTCTGTTTTGCTTTATGTGGTTTTCTCGTTTTAACAGTTTTGCTCTAATTATTTAAAAATATACATTTTCCTTCAATAGTTTACTATGTTTTTTTCTATTTTGTTCCACGACTCCAACCATGTTAAAAATTCAGTTAAAAACTCTGTTTCATCTCTCTCACCGCACCTGAACCACCACCAGCCACCCAACACACTCCTATCGACCCTCACGATTGTCGCCATCATTGACCCTAAACACCCATCATCACCTCTATCACCGCACCTCAACCTCCACCATCATCTCTGGCGCCCTTCACCTTACCAAACCCATTTTCTAAAACTAGATCTGAAACCATATTTGGTGGTTAGGGTTGGTCGTACGTAGTCGTCACTCCTTTTGGTTGCCTAGTTGGGGTTTAAGATCTGATGGGTTCTAGATCTGGTTGGTAAAAGAAGGTGAAGGGTTCTGGTAGCGTTACTCGGTATGATTGTGACGGTTGAGATGGAGCGGCGGGTACTATTCTTGTTGGGTTGTGGTGTCGAGTTCTGGATCTGGTGTTGCGAAGGATTGTGGTGGTGGTGGTGGTTGGCGAGGCGGTCACTGACATGTGGTGGTGAGGTGGTGGTTGATGGTGGTGATGCCTGGTGGTGCTGGTTTGAGTGATGGTAAAGAGAGGAAAATATGTAGAGAGAGATAGAGAGATGAGAGGGAGTATTTCTATTTGTATGGTTTGGGTGATGTTGGTGATTTTGGGTGGTTGTGCGGCGATAGCTGATGGTGGTGATGTCGGGCGGTGGGTGTTTGGATTTGGGGTTGGGTGTTTCCAGGTTGCCGACGAGTCACTATTGACCAGATGGTGGCGGTGGTCAGGTGGCAGTTGGAGGTGGTGGTGTCTGGTAGAGAATAAGTACAGAGTGAAAGGGATGAGAGATATGGAGAGACTCTTTCTTATATGTTTTATATATGTATGTATGTATGTATGTATGTATGTATGTATGTATGTATGTATGTATGTATGTATGTATGTATGTATGTATGTATGTATGTATGTATGTATGTATGTATGTATGTATGTATGTATGTATGTATGTATGTATGTATGTATGTATGTATGTATGTATGTATGTATGTATGTATGTATGTATGTATGTATGTATGTATGTATGTATGTATGTATGTATGTATGTAAATCTAATAAATAATTAAATCTTTATCTTTAAAATTACTAAAATACCCTTAGTTATATACTTGAAGTTACCAAAATACCATTTTAGATAAAAAAACATTTTTTATGGAGTTAAATGCAGGGAGCAAAATGGGAAAAACATGGTAAATTATTGGAGGAAAATTGACGTTTTTAAATGATTGGGACAAAACCGTTAAATTGACCAAACCACAGGTAGCAAAACGGAAGTTTACTCTTTAATTTAAAGAAAATGAATTTTAACTGATAGATGTATAAGCAGGGCCGGCTCAACCTTTTTAGAGGCCTAAAGCGAAGTCAAGAATCGGGGCCCTTTTTCTTAAAAAAGAAGAGAAAACTATAATTTATAGTGAGTTGGGCAAACATATAACAGGCAAAATAGACGAAGCGGGTCGGTCACCGAAGTAACGATCCATAAAAATGTCATAACAAACAAACTTTTCATTCATATACAAGCAATTACTCACCACCATATCCAAAAATGAAGAGCACCCTACTTGAAGACCTCTCACTCTGCAAAAACAAAGGGGTCTAATGGGTTTATCAATTAGGAGTAAAATGAAAAAAACAATTTATAGCCACCTGAACTAAAATAAAACAATTTTTTTCCTACCATTGTAACTGTATGACAGGTTTTAATACATGTGATACTACAATATAACAAACTATTTGCAAATCTTAATTACAATCAACAAGAACCCTAAAATTGATAACATATTAGGTTTAGAAACACCAAATCATCGTATCATGACTAAAAACACACAATCATCAAAATATGGTAAAAAATATACACGATCAAGCCTAGTTTCGTGTGATACCTGAGGATTATCGATTGTGGACCGCATGATTGAATGAAGTTGAAAACCTGAAAACAATAAGAACAATGAATTAATATAACTATAGTTTTAAATCAGGAAAGAGTTAAATTCCCGGATAGTCCCTGTGGTTTGGCTTTTTTTTCACCTTTAGTCCCTAACTTTCTAAAATTACAGCCATAGTCCCCAACTTTTTCAATTTCGTTCCCGGATGGTCCCTGGCGCAGATGGAGGTTAGTCTTTTCAATTAAGTGGGTCTGAAATGACCTAAATACCCTTACTATTAAAAATAAACTTTAAATCAATAACCACCTTCAATCCAAACACACCTCTTCTTCCTCATATTCAGATTGATCTTCAATCCAAACACTCTTCTTCATAATTCTTCACCATCACCACCACCATCTCCAACTTTCACCACCACCACCATCCACCTTTCACCACCGTACCCCACCCTTCACTCCGAATTGCCGCTACCCCCGTTAGTCGTATCCCCCTCTGGTTCAGTGGGTCCAGTCCCAAACTGGTTAGCCTGTTCAGAGTCAGTGTGGTCCACCGGTTGTTCCATGGGTGGCTCATCAGGTTCCATATCTGGTTTTGTGCAAGAACTCTGCAGATCAGCCATAAAAGTCAAACCAGCCTACTCCTGACAGCCACTATTCGAATATTTGTCATGATTGGCTGGGAACTCCTTTCACCTAGATGGGGTTTCGGGTAGCCTCAAAATCATGTTTTTTTAATTCTTCAATGCTCAAAAGAAGGTGAAAATAACAGTTTTTTTATATTAGAAACCAGAAGTAAGAGCTAAACGTAGTATTTGTAGTTACAGAAGTCTCATCGACTAAAATGGAAGGGAGCTTTTTCTCTGTTACGATTACAACCCCGTTAGAAGTTGCAATAAATAAATAAATAAGCAATTCAAAATGTAACAAGGGAGCAATAGTCATGAGAAAAACAATACAATTGTAGCTACCTTTTATCCCCAATGAACTATGACCAGAGCCAACAACTGTGAGGACATGTTCAATCTGAACAAGCTTTCCAGAAGGACTGCAAATAACATTATTATTGAGAAAGATAATGCCCACATGAGTCTGATTGGGATAAAAGAAAGCATGTTTTGAAATTCAATTCCCTATATTATTCTTCATGTCATTTGTGAAAGGTGGTGTAGCGGCAATTTGGAGTGAAGGGTAGGGTACGGTGGTGAAAGGTGGATCATGGTGGTGGTGAAAGGTGGAGATGGTGGTGGTGGTGAAAGGTGAAGATGGTGGTGTGAAGAATTAGGAAGAAGATATGTGTTTGGATTGAAGATGAATCTGAATATGAGGAAGAAGATGTGTGTTTGGATTGAAGGTGATTATTGATTTAAAGTTTATTTTTTAATAGTAAGGGTATTTAGGTCATTTCACACCCCACTTAACTGAAAAGACTAACTTCCATCCGCACCAGGGACCATCCGGGAACGAAATTGAAAAAGTTGGGGACTATAGCTGTAATTTTAGAAAGTTAGGTGTTGGACCCAGTATGGCCTTAAAACAACTTCTTTTCACGTAATATGGCAAGTGATTTCAGTAGATGTGAAAAAGATGTGCGGAAATGGAAATCAGACTTTCAAGAAACAAGACCTACAGAATTATCAAGTTTATATCACTTTGAAACAAAATGGTTTACAAGGTGATTGTAAGATTATTATCTAGTACAAATGAATCTTGAATTCTGTGGGTGAGAGGGCAATGGAGTTTTGATGTATGTATGAATGATAAGCTTCAAACTCACTTTGCTTCTCCTGGCTGAGCCTTCTATTTATAGAAGGCTGGGTGCATGAATAAACAATAGTTTATTCATGCAATAAGTCCTGCAAAAAGTGTCCAATTGACATATTCATTGAATCCAACGTTCAAGTTTCCTTTTTCATTATGATATCATATTAATGTCAACTTGCTTCGGTAAGTGTGGCAGGACAGAGCCAATTTCAGACAAGTGGGATATTTCATCAGAATTCTGATAAACCACTTCATCAGAAATTCTGATGAACAAATCATCAAAAAAATCCTGATGATCAGAATCGTCAGAAACTGATGATATTTCATCAAAAATATCATCAGATCCATCAGAAATGACCTTTTCTGATAATCCAATTCAGCTCTTGATCAACTTGTGATTCTTTGAAGTAGATGTTGTGCATTTCAGTTGTCCCATTTGATCTTCTTTTTCTTGTTCTTGATCTTCAGGACTGTGATCTCTTCATAGATACAGTTGATTGTGATTTTCTTCAATACTTACAAATAAAGTTTCCTAACAGTTTCCCCCTAAGTATTGTAAGAAAATGAACTACCTCTATATCTTAACATAAACAACTTTCTTGAAAAAGAAATTTAAAAAAAAACTAAATTCAAAAACATAGAACATAGTCAAACCAACCATAAATCAGACAAATTTAAAACTTTGTTCAAAAACAGGAATTTAATCTCATCAATTCATTAATTGATCTTCACTCCACTTTTGTATTTGTCTCCTGGTTTCAGTCTTTTCTTGTGATTAATTGCCTTTTGAGTTTGTTTGTACATTTCTTTGTACCATCCTCTTGCTTCCATCCAGTTTTCAATGCATTCTTCAATTGTTTTTCTCAGCTGTTCATTGTTCTTTCCCTTCTTCTTGAGCTGCTCTTGTTTCTCATTCATGCAGTTCCTTATATATTTTAGAGTTTGATTTGAATACCCGCATATATCACTGATTCTGAACAGAGCTTTCTCTTCATTAGCATCTTTGAAGACTACTCCCATTTCTGGTTGGTCAAAGATTGCTCCAGTTCTCACTAGCTTCGAAGGGATCTCAGCTGGAATACTGGTGTTGGGAGGAGGTATTAGCACCTTGTTGCTGTACTCAAAATTGATACATAGATCAAAGTCTGCCAGTGCAGCCCTTTTGTATAGCTTTGCTCCTGCACTTTTGAGACTTTCAAGTGCTCTTCTGATCACAGTTAAATTACCTTTCATTTCATCAATGATATTCTTCATTTTGACTATTCCCATCGGGTGAATATCATCAGCCAGATTTGCATCAGTAACCTTTTGTTCACTGTTATCTTTTCTAATCAGGGTATACTTGTTTTGTGCTTCATAACCTAAGATGCCTCCTCCAGTGGTCATAGTATCAATTCTTTCAATTGATACTATTGGATTGGTCATGTGCTTGTGTAGAATTACCCAACCTCCATTGTTTCTATTTTCAACAATACCTTTACTCATTGGAGAGAGTTGTCTCTTTGGGTTGTCTTCTGGACCTTTCCAGTAGAAATGCTTTAGATGTTCTTCAGGGTACATAATAGTGTGTAAATCACCTTTTACCACATCCATTTCTTTGATGTTTCCTTCTAAATCTTCTATCATTTCTTTTCTTGGCCTTTTTGAGGAAGTCACTTCATGTTCCATTATTCTCTTCTCTTTTGTATCCATTATTATCCTTAACTCTGTTTCTCCTGTGATGGCTGTACTGGAACATGGTCTTTCTATTGTACCCTTGATGTGTCTGGTTTTGGGATATTTGGTGGAGGACTCATGAGTAGCTTTTGTTTATCTGGAGGTGGACCCATGGGTTGCTTCTGTTTTTGAGCTGTTGAAGTTTCTGTTTGTTTGGTTTGACCTTGTTGAATGGTTTCTGGTTGTTGTTGTTGAGGATTTTCTGATCTCCTTGCTTGTCTTTCTTGTGGAATTGGGGTTTTCAGCTCATGAAGATCAACATTTGCTAGTCTGGCAACATTATACTGCAATCTCTTTACTAACAGATGAACATTAGTGAGAGCTTGAGTATTTGTTTCTTCTTGTTTCTTCACTTTCTGAAACTCTTGGTTTTCTTGATTTCTTTGTGCAGTCAATTCCATCAATAGTTTCTCAAAAGCCTCAGCCATGCTGCTGTTGTTGGCTCTGAGGAACTGTATTTCTTCAAGAATCTTTCCTGAACTTGAGTTTTCTCCTGCAGTTGCAACTTCAGCCATCTTTTTCTTGATATCACGCAGTTCCTTAAGATCCTTCTCTAATTATGATGAGCTCTCTTTGTTTTCTGATGACTTTTGCAGTTTGTTGAGGGCTGCAACATTGTCTTCCGTTTGCTTCTGCACAGCTTTGACAGTTTCTGACAAAACCTTGATATCTGACTTTTGTTTTCTGATTTCTTCTAGTATCAGATCAAGTTTACCTTATGTGGCTGTTTTCACAGTAGCAGTTGTGTCTTCAAGTTCCTTGTTAAGTTGTTTAGGGGACATAGATTGATGTCCTTGGGAAATAGGAGAAACAACTGATGTTCTCCTTCTAACACCAGCAGAAAACACATTCTCTGCTGTTCTGAGGATAAGAGGATTTGAAGAATCCAAATTCTCTATATCCTCACCAGAAAATTGAAACACATTCAAGTTCTGGATTTCCTCATATCCTTGAACCTTTTCAGGTTCTCCATGAGTTGTTGAGAAACTCTTAGTTTTCTCATCCAGGTTTCCTTGATCAGCAGGCTGATCTCCACCTGTTGCCACCTCATTTTCCTCCTCAGAATCTGATTCAGAAAATGGGTCTTTGGTTTTACTCACATCTTGTTTTGAATAAATAGTATCTCTAAGTAAGATTTCATGTTTTCCTTGAATTGATTCATCAGAATCACTCTCAGAATCATAAAATATGTTTATTTTAGACTGTTGTGCACCTGTTTCTCCTATGTGTGAGTCTTCAGCATGATGTTCTTCAGCCACAGGACTCATATTTACATCTTCATCAGCTGGATGAGGATCAGATTCACCCTGCTGTTCCATCCTTGGTGTGCTTGACTCCTGTGCATCATGCTCCATGGGGGACACATGTTCAAAAACTTCTTTGTTCTTTGACTTTTTGTTCAACATTTTCAAGTATTCTGCTCTATATGGTGAATCTTCTGGTATCAGATTCATCATTTTTTCTGACAGAATAGGTACATCATTATCTGACTTCCAAGACCCTACAGCAGTCCAAGGTCTCATAACTTCTGTCTTCCACATATTTTCTGATGCTGGAATTTCTATGTTTCTTTTTAAAAAAGCATCAGAAATTATGATTGATAGAAATCTTGGAAAGGGTAGATGTGAATCTATTCTTCCAACATTAGTCAGAATTGATCTTCTAATCAGAATAAATATTTCTGCTCCAAAATCAATGTTCAATCCATTAATGAGACTGAACATGATTGTTAGAATGTTCATATTTATCTGATCTGTACCTCCAATATTTGACGATAGACACTTGTTCAGAATTTCCATTAAAACTTGCCAGAAGGCAGGTAGCTTGTTTCTCTTGAATTCATTGATTTTTGAAATCTTTGTTTTGTAACCCATTACAACATCAAATTGTGAGAACATATCTTCTTTTTCTGGTGCTTCTCCATAGCTCTGATTTAAGGGTAGTTCCAAACATTCCCTTATCTTTTCTGGTGAAATTTTAATAAAGATATTTCCCCATACATGTGCTGTTAGCTCAGTTTGACTTGAGATTTTGAGAGTTTTTACAACTTGTTGTATGAGTTCTTGCGGTACCTCTCTGGTCTTTGTAAGAGCTTGAGCTATCGGGCATCTGGTTAGAAATTCAATGAGAATTTGACACTTCATATCATACTCTTCGATGTTATCATTCATTGCTTCATTGTTGCTCTTTAATGGAAGAAATTCAGCTTCAGTGATGAAGGGAACTGAGTGTTCAATTGGTGGTATGTTTATGTTGATAGCTGCCATTGAGAATTTGGGTTTTGTTTTCGGAAAAGGGTTTTAGGGTTTTGAATTTGAAGGTTGATGATGGAAGTCCCAGTTTTAAATGAGGTATTTATAGTGTACACGGACAGAGATTTTTGAGTTTTTATCGTAGGTTGTTTGTGATCAAGGTGTTTAATGACACCTTAATGATGTTTTAATCCTTTTAAGGAAACAACCGTTTTTGAAAAACCTTTGGTTTATCTCTAATTTAATGTAAATCCTTTAAAGAATTTTAGAGATTCCAATGATTTTTAGGATAAATACTAATTTCCAACTTGCACTTTTTCTTCATGTGGGACCCCTTTTGTTTCTAAAAGGTCCAATAGAAACCTTTTGTGTGTCTTCCCAGATATTTCTCATGATATATATATATATATATATATATCAGAAAATTTTGAATAAAACTATTAAGAGTTGTATTTTCTGCATATATCATCAGAATTCATCTGATTCATTTACAGTGGATGAATCATCAGATTTTTTTTTTTGAGATGAGAGGGAATAAGTAGAGTTCCGAGATTTTTACTTACATTGTAGTCTTGCAGTTCTGAACTCCACACCTTTGTTCTGATATACAGGAGGTATTTTTCATACAGCTTGTTCCAGTCTTCAGAAAAAAAATTTAGAAAGAAACTTATTCCTAAAATTTTAGATTTTCATAAGTTTCTTTAAATCTGGTTAAAAGTATTGTTTTTCTAATGATATGTTAAACTTCCTGGCTTTCCAAAAAAAAATTGATTTACTGATTTATTGTCAGAATTTTCAAAGTTTTCTGGTGAATGATCAGATTCGTGTTGTTTAATGAGTTTTCTGAATAAATACCAGATTTTCTGATTGATCATCAGATTTTCTGAGTTCTACTAACTCCTGTCAGATCTCATGTGTGATCCATCAGATTTTCTTTGTTTTTATCAGACATGTTGTGTTAGTTCCCCCTAGATCTATTACCATTAAGAAATGAAAAGAGATTAAAACAAACCTGTTATAAATAAAACAAACAAAATATAAAACAAAAAAAACAACTACTCCTCCTCCTCTAACACATTGTACATGCACTTCACATATAACCAAAGACTGGTTATTCGACTGGTGTGATTCATTGATGGCGTCAGGGTGGCATCACTAATGTTTTCTTGAAGTACCAGCTCGGCCCTTGGATAGCAGCTTCTCACTCCTCCGAAGTCCAGCTGACTTGTGATCACCTTGGTTACGAATCGTGGGTAGATCAGAAAGGGTTGACGGTCGTGGATGTTTGCTTCTAGGTCTCTCATGAGAAACTTGGTATAGTTGTAAGGTTTCTCCTGTATTATAGCATGAACCACTTCCATCATCTTATGAGACAACTCGTTGAAGTGTCCAATCTTCTTGGAGAAGCAGACACTTAGCTGTGTTACCAAAAACTGGAAAGGTGGTATAAAACCAGATTTGCTAACAGCCCTTGACGAGTTGAGTGTATGATAGCCCATTTCAGTCAAGGTCTATTGCACATTTACCTTCTCCAGAAATTTGATTTCATGATCATCACCCAGTGTAACACCTCGAAATTTCATGTCCTATAATGTATTGACACGTGTCATAAGCTTGAACGTGTGAAAGAATACTCTAGAGGGACTAAAGTTGACAAACAAGGAAAGTATGTGAATATAAGGGTTCAAAATGTCAACAATGGATAAATATACTTTACGATAACCCTACATGATGTTTATACCCTTAAACGAATAAATCATGGATCATACGAAGCTAATTGTGAAAGAAAGTGAGAGATTACAAACTACAGGGGTTAAATGTATCGACATGTTTAAAGTATACCTCTGAGTGACCTTTTAGCAAACCCGAAGCTTTGTAATGATTAATTATGCTCACTAGAATGCGTGATAAAAATTTCATCAAGTTTCGTTATCGTATGAGAAAGTTATGATAGAATTCGTATATGAGGGGTTAAAAGCGTCAACGTCGAAATTTAAGACTTTTCGGTGATCGTATGAATAACCGGGGACCTAAAAAAGTTAGTTTATGACTTGGAGTCCTTAAAAGTCAAGTTTGGGGGTTACAAGTGCAAGAAAGCATCTTAAAAATCAAGTTTGGAAGTTCAGGGGCTAAATGTGACAACTTTTAAAATATTCTGGTGAGCTGGCCGGTCCTTACGGACCGTAAGGCTGGACCCTTACGGTCCGTAAGCCATGCCCAGATGCAGAAACTCGTTTAAATGGTTGTTCAGCCCATGTAACGACTTATCTTGCCCTTTAACACCACCAGGGGTTGCCTAAACTGATTCTTAGGCCTTAGGGACACATGTTTAACATCAGGGAACACCTCATAGGCTTGTTTGTCATAATCTTGATGGATCAAACTCACTATATAAGGCCCTCATGTTGCAACTTTGATCATTCATTCACAACTTCATTTGTGGAACTTCCAGGAGCTCAAGGGCTGTCCCTAAGCATCTCTGGTCATAATTAGAACCTTGGTAAGTATGCTTAACCTTTCCTAATTGAGTTTTTCTTAGTTATTAGCTTAAAAGTCAAACCGTCGTAATTAACGTTTGACTTAGCGATTAATCATTAATGGTCCAGTGATTAGTCGAAGGGAAGGTAGTTATAAGTTGGTATTTATGTGGGTATTAAACCCTTAAAAGGGCACCCTCTGATTCCCACTCTAACTAGATCAATAAGATCCTAATTTTTGAATTAACGCATAATTAGCAGTGTAGAAGGCGTGTAACCTATTTGATCACTCATATAACTTGGTAATAAGTATAAGAACTGGTCTAAGCTTGTTTGATCCGACAATTTTCTGTTTAGGCTCGGTTCGGAACCGAAAGTCGCAAAACTTTGACTTTTGCTTTGACTTCAGTTCTGACCCGATTTAGATGGGTTTGGAAATGCCTTAGAGCTTCCTTAGGACCAGGTTACATGATTGTATAACCCTCTGTGGTTAGATCGTTGATTGTCCGATTCGTTTACACGTTTCCGTTAATTGCTTAATGTTGACCATAATGCCCTTTTGACCATAAAACGAGAATTTTGGAAATGTGAGAGAACAATAATCCTTAATACTGATTTATAAACATGTCCCTAGAGGTTCATATCAGTTCGATGTCCAGAATAGGAGTTATGCTAAATAGCGCATTTAAAAAGCTTTTTGTTAATTAAACGGCGCAATTAGCATAAAGCCTATCTAAACCCAATTTTTGACACCAAACCTTTTACCCACTGAGGTAATATAATATTTTGGGATTTTTGAATATTTTTAATTATTTTTAACCTCAGAATAACCTAAGGTTATGGCCTCGATTCGGTAAATACCGATTATACCCTTTTTGTTTATAAAATGAGTTTTACATAGTATTTTGACACCAATCCAATTGCTACTGATTTTATATGATAAATAAAGTATTTTGAACTTTATAACCTGATCAGAAAACTCAGCTTTCTGTTAAACCCGGAAATCGCTTAAAACGGCTTTTTACGCGTATTAAACGCCTAGTATGGGTTTAAAACCATTTTGGCATATAAGACTTATCACCAACTGATATAACCTATTAAATTAATTTGTTTTACTGATTATTTCAGACCCGAGTCTCAGAATTAAAATTTATCTCTTTTATAATCTTTTAAATGACCAAAATACCCCTACGGGCTTATATTGAGATTAAACTCGTTTTGGGCATAATGGAAGGTATCCTACTGATATCACAACATGTTTAAGGCATATTAACTTAGGAAACCTGTATAAGACCCATATGGTTACCCGTTACGCCTCTTGCGCATTCGGTTCGGTTTATGTAACTAGTTTGCATAAATTAGCCGAAACGGGTCAAACCTTATCATTTTCATTTCAAAATCCAGAATGTATTTAGTTACCCATTTTATACAAGTCTTCATACTTGTTGGGTCTAAATCACATTCTAATCCGGCCTCCGCTTAATCTAGCGTGGCGTACCGTTGTTCTGTTTAAAAACTAGCCGTTCTAAGTCTATGACATAATTAAGACCCGTTAGTATTCTAATTGGTTATTTATACCATCATTCCAGACTAGAGCCTTCCGGTAAATTGTACCTACGCTTACTTAAGTGAATACGGCTGAGTTATTATAAGTCTTGCTATTTAAGACAGGAGCTAGCTCAGGTAAATACTCTTAACTTATTTTCCCTATTACGGGCTTGGGATACGGTAATATAAATACCGCATGGTCAGGTATGGGATTCAAAGACCAATAAGTCGGGAAATCCAAATAACCTATTTTAATTTGTATTGCTTGACTGAAACATTGGGGATTAATGCGACCATGTCCTGGATATCCTTGACTCATTAATTGCAATGGCCACGACCTAAGCACGGGGTGTAGGCATACACCTGACAGATGCAATATGCTTATTAATAAATTAATTATACCCAATATGGGATTCCCAATAAGGGAATAAGTGGTGTGTCGGTTAATCTTGAACCGGCATAGAACCGGGCCCCGTATGTAGAGCAAGTTATGTAAAACTAATAACATGAGATATAGTTTGTCCCAAGTATAAAAGATTAATATTGCCATGTGCGTTTTAATCAAAGTGTCAAAATATTTTCGTGCCTTGTGCACCTAAATTAATTTTCATAAACATTTTCAAATGAGTCGGTTGAGTGTATTTACCAGTGAAAACTGACGTATTTTCAAAGTCTAAGTGACAGGTACAAGTACGTAATAGGCTGGAAGCTGCTCAGGACTTGTTAGTTGAGGACTTTGCGACTCCTTCACATAAGCCATTAGTCTGATAACTTCTTTTGTTGTTTTGATCCGCCTGTGGATTATTACAAGCTAGTCTGTACGGAATACTTTTATATTATCAGACATTTGTGTTTGTAATAATAATTTTATATTTCAAGACTTCCGCTGTGCATTTAAATTGTGTTGTTTGACTATGATGATATCAATTACGTCACAATACTCCCCACCGGGCCCACCGGTAATACGTGGAAATATCGGGGTGTGACAGGTTGGTATCAGAGCCAACATTGAGTGAATTAAACACTAGCCTTTTTGTGTTTAATCTCAATGACACATTAGCACATTCCTTGACCTTCTGAGTCTAGACTTAACATAGGAATATTCTCAATCCTAATCTGTAAATTTTGCTTCCAAAACTTTTTGGATATGTCGCCAAGCGAAGAGGCTGTATTAGAAATTCTCCACATCCGGAACCTTGAAATGCTAAGCTTCGTACCGCGGCTAGAATGAAACGAGCATCCAGGGAGAGAACATCCAGAAATAAAATGAAGAAGAAACTCCTTTTGCTGAAGATCGTTTCTTTAATAGTCCTTATAGGGACATATTTATATTTCCGTCCCTTCGAGGACAACATTATTCCTTCAAGTCCCTTTTAGGGCAAACCTGAACTTTTTAATTTTATAGTGGAATGACTAAATTTTCATCCTAAATATGAAATAAATGAAAAATAACATTCCTTTTATAAGATCTACCATTATAATAAAATGGCAAAATCTAAAAAGGACAAGACCTAGCCACGTGTCATTTTAAGACCGGGCCAAGATGGTAGTTCCATAATTAGATTCAGATCCATATTAACATCTCAAATTAGGATTGCTCTGCGTTAAATATTAAAAAGAATCTTAAAGGTAAAAACCTAGCCTAAATGTCGTTACAGACATGGCCAAGATGGTAAAACCTATTCAAGAGATTCAAATACTTGTTAACACCTAAGAACGTGTTAGCATCCTTGACTAAAGCGATTCGAGAAAATCACAATAGTCATCCCTATATTGAAAATTTTTAAAATTTCCTAATTTGCCTTATGATCTAGAAATCATGGCTTATATCATCCTATAAGATGATCATATTATAAACATCCGTTAGTGATGAAGTACCTACGGGCTAAACTTGTTGTCCGATAAGACAACGACAGTGGTGGTCTTTGACCCCTGTCTAAAGATGTTGGAATACGTCCAAACATAATAGTCGGTAGGATCCATACGATCTCGACTAATAGCATCTGAAAAGATGATCATACCATAAACATCCCTTAGAATGGAAATGCCTACGGGCTATAATTAACGTCCTCTGAGACTAAAACAGTGGTAGCCTACAACTCCCTGTCAAGAAAAAGGTAATGAACTTTGATTCAAACCTTAATTCCTCGATTTCATAAAATCTGGGCTTATAAACTAAACGTGTCCACGTGACTAAGCCTTTTGTGCTACTACTAACTTATAATTTAGGATTATAATGAAAATCCTGAATAAAATAAATATCATCTCTTTTTCTGCCAGAATATATAATAGAAAGAATCTTAAAAGGTATAACCTAGCTTGAATGTCATTAAAAGACCTAGCTATGATGGTAAAACCTGTTTAAAAGAGATTTAGATACTTGTTAACATCTAAAAACATGTTAACACTCCTGACAACGGTGATGCGATAAAATCACACTTGTCATCTTAATATTAGGAATCTTCCAAACCCCTTATTTTTAGCGGAAATGATCAAGAGGAATCATGGCTAATAAACGTTGAACATGATGAACACATCAAAAACATCCATTGGGATGTATACCTACGGGCAAAGATGTATACATGAAAAGATAGTTTTATTTCATAACTTCTTGTCAAGACAATGAATTATGAAATTTTCCGATCCAAAGGAATCATTGATTATGTTTTAAAATTTCCCTAGTGACAAGGCCTCTGTGCCATCAAAAAGTCCTTGGGACAAGCCCTTATGCTATACAAAATGTCGGTATGACATTGACAATCGTGACTTATGTCCCCTGTCTAATAAATATGAAGGATTATATTCCGTTTAAACGCCAAAGGTGGTTTATCTAAAAACCTAGGCCAAGCATAATCAAATAAATTTAATACTATCAATTGGTCTATATGATTGAGTTATACCATGGCTTATAAATCATCCATTACGATGATTCCATAATAGTTTGTATCTAAGCATATGTTATTTTTGGTGTTTAGTACCAAAGCTCCAGAATGGAGGTTTCCGACGAAGCACAAAGCAGTACTGCGGCTAGAAACAAGGATGCCAATATAAATATAAATGTTAATGGCACTACTCTTCAGGCCTTGATTGATGCGGCAATTAGTGAAGTTGTGGATAAGATTCTTGAGAACAAAAAGGAACCGAGTGGCACTCACTCAAGGGTCCATACGGAAACACATACATCAGCTCGTAAGGAGAGCTCCGTTCACTCTTCAGATGAAAAGAGCGAACCTCAGAAGTTAGTACTCTATGATAAGCACTGTTCAACTGAAGACGGGTGCACCTACAAATACTTCGTCTCATGCAAACCCAGAGATTTCAATGGCGAAAAAGGAGCAATTGATGCTATGGAATGGCTTGAGGAAATGGAAACTGTTGTGGACATCAGCAATTGTGCTGATAAGGACGTAGTAAAATTTGTTTCACAATCTTTCAAGGGCGAGGCTCTTGCATGGTGGAGGGCCATGATGCAGTCCACGGGGAAAATTCCCCTATACAATATGGGATGGTCCAAGTTTGTGGACCTTATCAAAGAGAACTACTGTCCACAACACGAAGTGGAAAAGGTGGAGACAGATTTTCTGACTCTCACCATGAAGAACCTAAATTGTCAGCAATATGTTACCGACTTCAACTCCCTATCTAGATTGGTACCCTATTTAATTACCCCTGAACCAAAACGCATTGCGCATTTCATCGGTGGTTTGGCACCCGAAATAAAAGGGAATGTTAAGGCTTCAAGGCCCATCACCTACAGATCAGCTGTAGATCTATCCTTGTCTCTCACTCTAGATATAGTGAGACAAGAGTCAATCAAGAATGAAACTAATGAGAAAAGGCAAAGGGAGGAGGATAACTCCCAGAATCCTAAGAAGAGCAAATCCGAGTTCAACAATAACCAACAGGATTCCAACAAAAAGCCTACATGCAAAACCTGCAAAAGGAGACACTGGGGACAGTGTCGATCAAACCAAAAGATAAAGCAGTGTGGCATCTGTAAAAGAACTGGACACCAGTCCCACGAATGTAGGGACATAAAGAATGCAAACTGTTTCAGCTATGGCGAAAAGGGGCACATCAGTACTAATTGCACTAAGGCTGCCAAGGAAGGAGCAGCTAAGTCTGGGAAGGATAAGAAGGGAAATGCCTGAACTACCGGTTGAATGCCAGAGACAGTGCATATCGGTAATAGCATCAGGTACGTCCCGTACCATTTAGCATTGATAGTGTCTGCTAAGTATCTTACGTTAATGCAAGGGATAATAAATCTTTAGTAAACCATAAGCTTAGCAAACTTTTGATTACATTCATAAGAACTCCAGATATTAAATATAAGGTATAACTTACCAATGGAATCTATAATGACCATCTCTCCCATCCTCGAAGATAATCCTTTCATAAGAATCTGGAGTACTCTTCCCCAAAAAGAGTACGACAATATATATTACTTTATTTTATTTTATTATTTTTCTCATTGTTTTCTATCGCCTGCGAATGCCAAACTATGTTTGATAAAAGTGCCATATGAGGAGTGGCGTATCCTAGTGTGTCCCATAGATTGCTTCCATGCCTGATCAGTATGGAGGTTTAATGCATGGAACCCCTGAGATATCCCAATGGTCATATTGTACTAAAGTCGACTAGTAGTATTCAAAGAAGATATCCAATATAAAAATGTCCTTATAAGTATCTCTACTTAGGGTATCCTTGCATTTGTAAAGAGAATGTGTCATTTATCTGACACCGACATCGATAGATGAACCAAAGCCTGAGAATACGGACATCTCTGTGTGTCATAATTATCTTCTTTATAAGAATTACCATGTTTACCTCCTGAGAGGCAAGTGGATGTTAGGACAAACATCCCGCTTGGGGCTGCAGTTATTGTAAAAGCCTTATATCTGTTAGTACCAACGAATAGAAAGAACCAAGAGCCAAATCAATAAGTTTTTATAGAAGGTTTCTTAAAGCCAAAATTCAAAGTTCTAAGAACACCAATTTTTAGTAAATAAGAAAGACGGTTCATTTTGCTTATGCATTATTTACCGCAACCCTAATTAGGCAACGATTAAGAATCGCCAACAGCTGCCCAGGATTGTCGATTTGTTCGACTAACTGTAAGGATTAACTACTCCTTAAGATTAGTTTTGAGCAATGGTTGGAATAACCATCTCACCTTAAGATAAGCTTTTCTATAATAGTTGTTATATAAGTATCAAGGTGGCTCCTTTGGAGACCTTGTATAGATGAAATATCAAAACATCCGTTGAATGGACGAGACTTTGGGAAGTCCACTTATCAGGATCTGAAAGTTGCATTGGAAACAACGAGTAAGATCATACAAATCCCTAATCATCTGTAAGTTGTCAGTATTCGGCAGAAAGTCAGGTCTTAATGAAAGTAGCAACCCTCCTAAATTCTTGTTAAGGAATAAAGTTCAACAAAAGATATCACCCGGGAAGGGTGTGCCAAATTTGTTAAATTGTCAGGCTAGTTAAGCTCTGAATATATAGAATTATTCAAAGGAAATCGAATGTATCAAGATCAAGTAGCTTATAAGCTAAAACCTATTTAAGGAGCTTAGCGGAGCTCGCAATACATTGCACACTAGTAACTGAAGAATGTGTTTCGCCAATAAGTCAAGAAACACTATCACATAATGATATGCAGATTTATGATATGATGAGCATCCGGTATCGATTGAGGATCGACGGGTTAAGAAGCTCCAAAAGAATACATGTACCTAATATAGGAGTCACTTTGGAAGCTTGGAAAGACTCCAGATATGTTATAGAAGTTAAGTCCACTATGCGACAAAAAGTACTTCCATCATTTTAGCAAATCTCGAGGTCGAGATTTCTTTTAAGGGGGTGAGGATGTAACACCTCGAAATTTCATGTCCTATAATGTATTGACACGTGTCATAAGCTTGAACGTGTGAAAGAATACTCTAGAGGGACTAAAGTTGACTAACAAGGAAAGTATGTGAATATAAGGGTTTAAAATGTCAACAATGGATAAATATACTTTACGATAACCCTACATGATGTTTATACCCTTAAACGAATAAATCATGGATCATACAAAGCTAATTGTGAAAGAAAGTGAGAGATTACAAACTACAGGGGTTAAATGTGTCAACATGTTTAAAGTATACCTCTGAGTGACCTTTTAGCAAACCCGAATCTTTGTAATGATTAATTATGCTCACTAGAATGCGTGATAAAAATTTCATCAAGTTTCGTTATCGTATGAGAAAGTTATGATAGAATTCGTATACGAGGGGTTAAAAGCGTCAACGTCGAAATTTAAGACTTTTCGGTGATCGTATGAATAACCGGGGACCTAAAAAAGTTAGTTTATGACTTGGAGTCCTTAAAAGTCAAGTTTGGGGGGTTACAAGTGCAAGAAAGCATCTTAAAAACCAAGTTTGGAAGTTCAGGGGCTAAATGTGAAAACTTTTAAAATATTCTGGTGAGTTGGCCGGTCCTTACGGACCGTAAGGCTGGACCCTTATGGTACGTAAGCCATGCCCATATGCAGAAACTCATTTAAATGGCTGTTCAGCCCATGTAACGACTTATCTTGCCCTTTAACACCACCAGGGGTTGCCTAAACTGATTCTTAGGCCTTAGGGACACATGTTTAACATCAGGGAACACCTCATAGGCTTGTTTGTCATAATCTTGATGGATCAAACTCACTATATAAGGCCCTCATGTTGCAACTTCGATCATTCATTCACAACTTCATTTGTGGAACTTCCTGGAGCTCAAGGGTTGTCCCTAAGCATCCCTGGTCATAATTAGAACCTTGGTAAGTATGCTTAACCTTTCCTAATTGAGTTTTACTTAGTTATTAGCTTAAAAGTCAAACCGTCGTAATTAACGTTTGACTTAGCGATTAATCATTAATGGTCCAGTGATTAGTCGAAGGGAAGGTAGTTATAAGTTGGTATTTATGTGGGTATTAAACCCTTAAAAGGGCACCCTCTGATTCCCACTCCAACTAGATCAATTGTCGGGTCAAAGTTTATTATAAAAAGTCAACAGGATCCTAATTTTTGAATTAACGCATAATTAGCAGTGTAGAAGGCGTGTAACCTATTTGATCACTCATATAACTTGGTAATAAGTATAAGAACTGGTCTAAGCTTGTTTGATCCGACAATTTTCTGTTTAGGCTCGGTTCGGAACCGAAAGTCGCAAAACTTTGACTTTTGCTTTGACTTCAGTTCTGACCCGATTTAGATGGGTTTGGAAATGCCTTAGAGCTTCCTTAGGACCAGGTTACATGATAGTATAACCCTCTGTGGTTGGATCGTTGATTGTCCGATTCGTTTACACGTTTCCGTTAATTGCTTAATGTTGACCATAATGCCCTTTTGACCATTAAACGAGAATTTTGGAAATGTGAGAGGACAATAATCCTTATTACTGATTTATAAACATGTCCCTAGAGTTTCATATCAGTTTGAGGTCCAGAATAGGAATTATGCTAAATAGCGCATTTAAAAAGCTTTTTGTTAATTAAACGGCGCAATTAGCATAAAGCCTATCTAAACCCAATTTTTGACACCAAACCTTTTACCCACTGAGGTAATATAATATTTTGGGATTTTTGAATATTTTTAATTATTTTTAACCTGAGCATAACCTAAGGTTATGGCCTCGATTCGGTAAATACCGATTATACCCTTTTTGTTTATAAAATGAGTTTTACATAGTATTTTGACACCAATCCAATTGCTACTGATTTTATATGATAAATAAAGTATTTTGAACTTTATAACCTGATCAGAAAACTCAGCTTTCTGTTAAACCCGGAAATCGCTTAAAACGGCTTTTTACGCGTATTAAACGCCTAGTATGGGTTTAAAACCATTTTGGCATATAAGACTTATCACCAACTGATATAACCTATTAAATTAATTTGTTTTACTGATTATTTAAGACCCGAGTCTCAGAATTAAAATTTATCTCTTTTATAATCTTTTAAATGACCAAAATACCCCTACGGGGCTTATATTGAGATTAAACTCGTTTTGGGCATAATGGAAGGTATCCTACTGATATCACAACATGTTTAAGGCATATTAACTTAGGAAACCTGTATAAGACCCATATGGTTACCCGTTACGCCTCTTGCGTATTCGGTTCGGTTTATGTAACTAGTTTGCATAAATTAGCCGAAACGGGTCAAACCTTATCATTTTCATTTCAAAATCCAGAATGTATTTAGTTACCCATTTTATACAAGTCTTCATACTTGTTGGGTCTAAATCACATTCTAATCCGACCTCCGCTTAATCTAGCGTGGCGTACCGTTGTTCTGTTTAAAAACTAGTCGGTCTAAGTCTATGACATAATTAAGACCCGTTAGTATTCTAATTGGTTATTTATACCATCATTCCAGACTAGAGCCTTCCGGTAAATTGTACCTACACTTACTTAAGTGAATACGGCTGAGTTATTATAATTCTTGCTATTTAAGACAGGAGCTAGCTCAGGTAAATACTCTTAACTTATTTTCCCTATTACGGGCTTGGGATACGGTAATATAAATACCGCATGGTCAGGTATGGGATTCAAAGACCAATAAGTCGGGAAATCCAAATAACCTGTTTTAATTCGTATTGCTTGATTGAAACATTGGGGATTAATGCGACCGTGTCCTGGATATCCTTGACTCATTAATTGCAATGGCCACGACCTAAGCACGGGGTGTAGGCATACACCTGAAAGATGTTATATGCTTATTATTAAATTAATTATACCCAATATGGGATTCCCAATAAGGGAATAAGTGGTGTGTCGGTTAATCTTGAACCCGCATAGAACCGGGCCCCGTATGTAGAGCAAGTTATGTAAAACTGATAACATGAGATATAGTTTCTCCCAAGTATAAAATATTAATATTGCCTTGTGCGTTTTAATCAAAGTGTCAAAATATTTTCGTGCCTTGTGCACCTAAATCAATTTTCATAAACATTTTCAAATGAGTCGGTTGAGTGTATTTACCAGTGAAAACTGACGTATTTTCCAAAGTCTAAGTGACAGGTACAAGTACGTAATAGGCTGGAAGCTGCTCAGGACTTGTTAGTTGAGGACTTTGCGACTCCTTCACATAAGCCATTAGTCTGATAACTTCTTTTGTTGTTTTGATCCGCCTGTGGATTATTACAAGCTAGTCTGTACGGAATACTTTTATATTATCAGACATTTGTGTTTGTAATAATAATTTTATATTTCAAGACTTCCGTTGTGCATTTAAATTGTGTTGTTTGACTATGATGATATCAATTACGTCACGATACTCCCCACCGGGCCCACCGATAGTACGTGGAAATATCGGGGTGTGACACCCAGTTTGAGAACATTTCTTATTGTTTCCTCTTTTAGGGTGATCTTTACCCCCATGACCTCACTTTCAATCCACACGGAAGTACCACTAAAAATGATTTGAGAGTTCCACCAGAACTCTTGGAGAAGTTCTGGATAAATGGTGACATATGATGATACAACAAAGCCCAAAGGACTCCGCATGATCATATTGTACACAAACCTGCAGTCCTCCCATGCAGGTCCTTCCAAGTTGGATCTTAATCTAAGATTATGAAGTCTGTGAAATGGGAGAGGGAATTGAGTGGCTTTCATCAATTTTGGGCGACCCATTTTTAGATAAGAAAAATTCTATCGAAGAGCTTTTGAAGAGATGATTTGTTATGAGGTGAGTTTTATTCAGGTTGTTAATATTTATAGATGAAAGTGATATTAACAGCCAACCTTTTTCTCTTCAATTAAGACGATATCTGTTGCAGTGAATGTAACAGTGAATGTGACAGTCTACTAAGCCCCATGTGTGAGTAAGCATTTAATGACTAGGCGGCTACTTTCATAGCTCCTAATGATTCTAGTGCCTACGTGTCACTTAAGTTCCTTATGAAAAAATGACGTTGCATGCATTTGCAGAAGAAAAATGAAATTCAATAATCTGAAAAAAAAATTTTGAGACGATTGATTATCACAGCTGTATGGAACTTCATCAGTATGCATGTTACTTCCCCCCCCCCCCCTTTTTAATTAACAACAAAAAAGTACAAAAACAAAATATACACAAAAATGAGTAACTACAATATGTGGGATATGCATGAAGATGGAAAAAAAATTATTACAAAATATTCTGATGTTTCAACCTAGTTTCTGATTTTATATCAGAACTTCTGGTGTTTTCACCAAATATTCTGATATTTCTTCAGATTATCTGATAAATTATCATTTATTGATGATTCATCAGATTTTCTAATGTTCCATCAGATTGATGGATTGTTTCATCAGAAGCTAGTTGATTTGTTCTATGAATATCAGAACTTTGATGTTCAACAAGTTGGTTTTCAATTTGTGTCTTTGTGTTTTCTGAAAAATCTTCATCATTTAGATTAACCATGCCTAGTTTGCTGATCAAAAAATTGTGTCTCTTTTCATCAAGAGGCTTTGTAAAGATATCAGCAATTTGATTTTCAGCTGGAACAAAATACATTTCAATGTTACCTTTCTCCACATGATCTTTTATGAAGTGGTATCTGACATCTATGTGTTTGGTTCTTGAGTGATGAACTGGATTTTCTGTTATTGCAATAGCACTCTTTGAGTCACATAGAATTGGAATTCTTTTCAGAGTTACTCCATAATCTTTCAGTTGAGTTTGCATCCACAGCACTTGTGAACAGCAACTTGCTGCTGCTAAATATTCTGATTCTGCTGTTGATGTGGCAACACAATTTTGTTTCTTGCTTGCCCAACATACCAATTTTTCTCCCAAGAGTTGACAGGCACCAGATGTGCTCTTCCTGTCAATTTTGCACCCTGCATAATCTGCATCTGTGAATGCATTTAATTCAAGGTTTGTATCCTTAGGATACCAGAGACCAAGTTTTGATGTGCCTTTAAGATATTTGAAAACCCTTTTTACAGCTTTTAGATGGGATTTTTTTGGATCACATTGATATCTGGCCAGAAAGCATGTTGCAAACATGATATCTGGTCTGCTTGTAGTTAAATATAACAGTGATCCTATCATCCCTCTATAGGTTTTAATATCTACACTTATTCCATCCTTATCAGAATCTTACTTGTTCCCTGTTGCCATGGGAGTTTTTGAAACAGAGCAGTTTTCAAGTGAGTATTTTTGTAGAATTATTTTCACATATTTTGATTGACTCAAAAATATTCCATCAATTCTTTGTTTTACTTGTAACCCTAAGAAAAAGGTTAACTCACCCATCACACTCATTTCAAAGTGGCTGGTCATCAATTTTTGAAATTTGTCACAAAATTTTTCATTTGTTGATCCAAATATAACGTCATCAACATATATCTGGACCAGCAAAGTATGACCTTTGTGTGTTTTGAGAAAAAGAGTGGTGTCAATAGTTCCTTTGGTAAACCCAGATTTGAGTAAGAAGTTTGATAAAGTTTCATACCAGGCTCTAGGAGCTTGCTTCAACCCATACAAGGCTTTGTTTAATCTGTAAACATGATTTTGAAATTTTGGATCAACAAAGCCTTCTGGTTGGTGCACATAAACTTCTTCCTCAATTTTACCATTCAGAAAAGCTGATTTTACATCCATTTGATAAACTTTTAAATCCTTGGATGCAGCATAAGCAAGAAAAATTCTTACAGCTTCTAATCTAGCTACTGGTGCAAAAGTTTCGTCATAATCAATACCTTCTTGTTGACAGTAACCCTTGACCACTAACCTTGCTTTGTTCCTTGTGATTATGCCATTTTCATCAGATTTATTCCTGAATACCCATTTTGAACCAATGACAGATTTGTCTTTTGGCTTGGGTACCAGATCCCATACCTTGCTCCTTTCAAACTGATCAAGCTCTTCTTGCATAGCCTGAATCCAGTCTGGGTCACTTAGAGCTTCTTTGACAGATTTGGGTTCTATCTTGCTTAAGAACCCAGAAAATGCACACTCATGTGCAGTGGCAGATCTTGTTCTGACACCATCTGCAGGATTGCCTATGATGTCAGAATGAACATGTCCTTTGATCCATCTTAACCTGTTGTGAAAAGTTGTTGGTTCTGATGGATTTGAAGTTTCCCTCTGAACAGGTGCTTCAATTGTGTGTAAGATATCAGAATTCTGAGGTTCTGATGTACTACACCTTTGTTCTGCAGAGTTAGTACATGATGGATCTTTTGATTTGTTTTTGAAAGAATTATCATGTTCTAGGAAATCTTCATTTATCATTTCAAAGAGATGTTCATACTTTTCTTGTTTGTCAGAAAATTTTATTTCTTTCAAGTATTCATCAGAAACCTCTGTTTCTGGTGAGTCATCAAATGAAACATGCAGACTTTCTCTGATTGTCCTTGTATTGAGAATAAAAATTCTATATGCTTTTGATGACAAAGAGTAACCAAGAAAAATACCTTTTTCTGCTTTTCTGTCAAATTTTTCAAGGCTTTCAAAATCATTGAAAACAAAACATCTACAACCAAATGTATGCAAAAAAATTATACTTGGAATTCTTCCATTTATAATGTTGTAAGGTGTTTTGTTGTGCCTTTTGTTGATTATGGATCTGTTTTGTGTAAAACATGCATTTGCTATAGCTTCTGCCCAAAAGTGAGTGGGCAATTTAGCATAAGCAAGCATGGTTCTGGAAGCTTCTACCAAGGTCCTATTCCTTCTTTCAACCACCCCATTCTGTTGGGGTGTTCTGGGAGCAGAAAAATCATGAGAAATTCCTTTACTTACAAGGAAATTCTCAATTTTTGCATTTTTAAACTCTGTTCCATTGTCTGATCTGATCCTTCTTACTGTTAGTTTTAATAGATTTTCAATTTTCTTAATAAAATTAATGATCAAATCAGTAGTTTCACTTTTCTTTCTCAAAAATTCTACCCATGTGTACCTGGAAAAGTCATCTACTATTACTAGTATGTATTTCTTTCCTGAAAAACTTTCTGTACTTATGGGTCCACACAAATCCATGTGTAAAAGTTCCAAATTTTGTGAAATAGTAGACTCAGAAATTGATTTATGTGAGCTTCTCTTGGATTTACCCATCTCACATGCTTCACAAATTTTATCCTTCTTTGAGGATATCAAAGGTAATCCTTTTACCAGACCTTTGCTTGCTAGTTTGCTTAGGTTTTTGAAATTTAAGTGGGCAAGCCTTTTGTGCCATAACCAACTACTACCTTTGTTGAGTTTTGAAAATAAACATAGTTTTGGATGTTCACTTTCTTCTTTGAAGTAAAAATAGTAAATTGATTTTCTTATTCTTTTCCCACTTAAATAGATTTTATTATCATCTATACCTATTAACAAGCATTTTTCTGGTAAAAAGGTTACCTGAAAACCTTTGTCACAGAATTGACCACAGCTCAGCAAGTTATACTTTAAGCCTTCAACATAGGCTACTTTCTCTATGGTCAGACATCCATACTTTATGCATCCATATCCCATGCTCCTTCCTTTCACTCCATTTCCAAAATTTACCATTCTACCCAGCCTTGAAACAAAGTTGCTGAGTAAGCTCCTGTCCCCAGTCATGTGCTTGGAGCTCCCTGAGTCGCAGTACCAGATCTGCTGCACATGATGGTCCTGAAATGAAATGATTAGAGGGTTTTTGGTACCCAGGCATGCTTGGGTACTATTTCTGAAGTAATATTAATCACTTTATTTCTTCTTCTTCTTGGTTTTGCATCAGAAACTCTGTTATATGCTGAGCCATTAACAGATTTTATATTTTTCTTTTGAAGATGGTGTTGAACAAGCTTCAGTATGTCAACACACATACAAGATGTAACAGAATTTTCTGATATTTCCTCTTGTGATGGAATGAGTGGATAATTTCGAAAAGATGAGTGAACTGCTTCTGGAGTCTTTACAGATTCTAGACTACATTCACTCTTGTTTATTTTGAAGTTTGGTTTTTTAAACGAGTATTCAGAACAGGTTGTTTTGCAAGATTCAGATTCTGATACAAATTTATCAGAATTCTGATGAGTTTCTTTTACAAAGACAGTGGGTTTATTTCTATTTGATCTTGTAAATCTTGTATAACCTAAACCCTCTCCTTTGTTCTTTGGTGTGGACTGAATAAAATTTATGAACTCTTTGGCCTGTTGAAAACCTCTTACATTGATTTCTTTGTCATTGATTTTCTTGTAAAGATCTTTTCTTTCATTTTCATAAAACTCAATTTTTGCTCTTTGATCTAAACTATCCTCTATAAGAAGTTGGTTTTCAAGAATGATTTTATTCAAAGTCCTTTGCAACTCATCAGATTTTCTAATATCTGATTGATGTTTTTCTTGCAGATTTAGAAAATCTGACATGAGCTTGTTTAGCTTGTGTTCAAGATCAAGATTTTCTAAATTTACCTTTTGTTCTGAAGTTTCTGGTAGTCCTTCAGAAAGTGCCATGAGGCAGAAATTTGCCAATTCTTCTTCTTCATCATCAGAAGAATCATCAGATAACCATGTATTTGTTCCAGCAATTAAGCTTACTTGTTGCTGCTTCCTTGCTTCTTCAAGCTTTTTCTCATAATATGCAACATCCTTCAGCTTTTTGGTCTTGCATTCTGATGCATAATGACCTCTCTGCTTGCACTTGTAACACACAACTTCAGTCTTCCCTTTATCCTTAGATCTAATCTCTTCTTTAGATCTTCCATCCATCCTTCCTCTGTCACTTCTCTGGTATATCTGGCTACCTCCCCTCAACCTCTGCTCAAATGTTTTGGTGAGCAGTGCTATTGCTTCAGCAAAAGCTGAAAAGTCTGATGTTGCATCAGAAGTTTCAAGATTTTGGTTGTTTGATGGTTGTGGATCATTGGTTGTTGTTGATCTTTGTGAGTTTGAGATAAGAGCTAAAGATCCCCCTCTTTGAATGGTTTCTTCAAATATTTCTTCCTCTCTGGGGATCAAGATGCTGTATAAGTCATGAAGACTCATGTTTCCTAGTTCTAAGGTTGATGATAAAGTCATGGTTCAACTTATCCATTCTCTAGGAAGGGCATCAAGAAATTTTATGTTTCTTTCATCATTTGACTTAGTTATCCCAAATTTATTTAGCTCGTTTAAAAGTTTTGTAAATCTTTGATATGTATCATTTAACCTTTCATTTGGCAAACTTTTAAACCTTTCATAAGATGAGACATTGTTTGTTCTTTTGTTTCTTCTCATCCTTTCTCCTCCTTCACAAATATTTTCCAACTGATCCCATATTTCCTTAGCTGATGCACATGCATCAACTTGTGAAAATATGTCATTGGGGATGGCCATTATTAAAAGTGACTTTGCCCTTTCATCCCCAGC
This sequence comes from Helianthus tuberosus, assembly GCA_030545235.1. NCBI lineage: Eukaryota > Viridiplantae > Streptophyta > Magnoliopsida > Asterales > Asteraceae > Helianthus > Helianthus tuberosus. The sequence goes on from CM060367.1 coordinate 99,818,929, forward strand.
CACCTTTTCCTTGTCGTCCGCGCTCCAGTTTATTTCACTTTTGGGAACGCGGGAGGCAGGGATAGCTGGTGATTGGTCAGTTGCTGGAATAGCAGGTATATTAGTCATTAGTGTATGTGGACCTCTTTCAATGGATTGAAACAGAGCTCGGTCATGACCATTAAGGAAATTGACCATCCTGATTTTCCATTGGGGGTATTCCTCTCTGACCAGAGTCGGAGGTTTGGACATAGAACCAATGTTAAAAGCATTATTCCAGGATTGAAAGCTGGCCATATTTAGAGAAAAGAAGATGAGCGATTGATCGTTTGAAAATAGTTTATTCAATCTGCTCTGATACCAATTGTTGGACCCAGTATGGCCTTAAAACAACTTCTTTTCACGTAATATGGCAAGTGATTTCAGTAGATGTGAAAAAGATGTGCGGAAATGGAAATCAGACTTTCAAGAAACAAGACCTACAGAATTATCAAGTTTATATCACTTTGAAACAAAATGGTTTACAAGGTGATTGTAAGATTATTATCTAGTACAAATGAATCTTGAATTCTGTGGGTGAGAGGGCAATGGAGTTTTGATGTATGTATGAATGATAAGCTTCAAACTCACTTTGCTTCTCCTGGTTGAGCCTTCTATTTATAGAAGGCTGGGTGTATGAATAAACAATAGTTTATTCATGCAATAAGTCCTGCAAAAAGTGCCCAATTGACATATTCGTTGAATCCAACGTTCAAGTTGCCTTTTTCATCATGATATCAATTAATGTCAACTTGCTTCGGTAAGTGTGGCAGGACAAAGCCAATTTCAGACAAGTGGGATATTTCATCAGAATTTTGATAAACCACTTCATCAGAAATTCTGATGAACAAATCATCAGAAAAATCCTGATGATCAGAATCGTCAGAAACTGATGATATTTCATCAGAAATATCATCAGATCCATCAGAAATGACCTTTTCTGATAATCCAATTCAGCTCTTGATCAACTTGTGATTCTTTGAAGTAGATGTTGTGCATTTCAGTTGTCCCATCTGATCTTCTTTTTCTTGTTCTTGATCTTCACGACTGTGATCTCTTCATAGATACAGTTGATTGTGATTTTCTTCAATACTTACAAATAAAGTTTCCTAATATTAGGGACTAAAGGTGAAAAAAGTCAAACCACAAGGACTATCTGGGCATTTAAATCATCAGGAAAACATGAATATTAACCATAAATTTCAAATATGGAGAACATTAATAATTCATTGATATCTTTCTTCACTATAAATGTGAAGAGGAAGAAGTGAAGAAGAAGAAGAGATAATCCATTGATCAGAGATTTGCAGAGAGAACGGTTGGGTTTTCCATGCATTCATCAGTATAGGTTCCTTCACAACTTCCCATACCTAGTTTTACCTCTACCACCGTTCAACTAACAAGACAACAGGAAGTGAGGCCCCTAAAAAGTGGTGGCTCAAAGCTTTTGCCTCATTTGGCTTACCCTTGGGTCGGGCCTGTGTATTAGAAGGCTTGTTACTTTCAACAAACTTGGTTTATAATCTAAGTTCTAATGGACTAAAAGTTTGTATAAATATTTTTGGGTATAGGGGTCGTAAATTATTTTAATAGAGGTTGGCTAAATGCACCCTCTTTTTTACTAGTCATATACTCTTTTTAAAAATATTGTTTAAAAATTGTTAAATTTTACCCCTCTTTACAATTCAAATATTGTTTTTGAAAACCTTTTCTCTAACTAGTATTTTATTATGTTTCTATAGAATAACATTACAAATTAATAAAAAGATAGATTAAACTACCATTTTGGTCCCTATGGTTTGGGCACTTTTGTCATTTTAGTCCAAATCTCAAACTTTTTAAATCTGGGTCCCTGTGGTTTCATTTTTATTGCCATTTTGGTCCAAAAATCAAATCACCCCTTATTTGACTATTAAAAGCTGATTATTTTGTCTTTTTGTTCAGGGGCAAAATTGTTCATTTAAATTCAATATAACATATTATTAACTAAATTAATTAACTTAAATATCCATTTATCCTTTAAAAGCAGTTCATCACTTCATCTTCATCATCTTCACCCCACCCTACCCCACACCAAACCCTAACCCAAACACTTTAGTCCGGCGCTCCGGCATCCTGTTTCTCCAACAAGCACACCCCGACGCCCTCCCCTCCTTCTTCTTCCCTGTAACACCTCCCCCACCGCCGTCAAATAGATCGAAGAGATGAGAGAGAGAAAGAAGGTGGTCGCCGCTGCGGCGGCGGTGGTGCTTCTGCTTCGACAAATTTCCGGTAAGAACTGGCTTCCCCGTTTTCTTTTATATTTCCGATGATGATGACTGGAGACTGAAATCCAACTCAAGGTCCATTGATGACTCTTCGTTAGTTTCTTTAGCAGAAGCATGTTGGTGCACCCGGTGGCGGAACTTGACACCATCTTCTTCCTTCTCCGCAAAGCAACTGGAACACTCATCGTAATTGGTTCAGAGAACCTTGGAAATCGAAGCAAATGAAAAGCTTGTAAACAATGTTTATCGACATTTGATTAATGATAAAGTTGAGAACATGGAGGCCGCTAATGGAATTGTGATTGTGATAAAATTTCTTTCTAACTCCAAACTTCTTTAATTCGATGTCAGATTCTTTTTTATGATTTTTAATTGGCTCTGTTATGCATTTTGGGGTTTATTTATTCAATTAGTTGTATATTTTGAATTGGCTCTGTTCAGTTGATTCGTCATAGTTGCAGGTGTTGATGTTTATAGTTGTTGATTCGTCATAGTTGCAGGGGTTAATTAGTGTTATTGATTCGTCATAGTTGCAGGGGTTAATTAGTGTTATTGATTCGTCATAGTTGCAGGTGTTGATGTTAAGTTGTTGTTTGAGAAGAAGTGATTTAGCGATAGTCGGAATTTATTGACACTCTTGGTCTCTTTACGGGTTGATTTATTTGGGTTTGTTGTTGGATTGCCTCCTTTTGATTCCTTGTGTTCTGAACTTGTTGATCCGACTGATTGTTATGATTAACACTTCGATTAGGGTTTTTCTTATGAGTTCTTGATCTGGGTTTGTGGAAGATGATCTGCTTTGAGAGAGAGAATGTGTGTGTGTGTGTGTGCAGAGTATGTATTCATTTAAACATTTTTTTATTTGCGAAATGATCAATTTACCCCTGAACAAAAAGACAAAATAAGCAGGTTGCAACAGTGAAAAAATGGGGTTTTTTTATTTTTGGACTAAAATGGTAATAAAAATGAAACCATTAGGACCCAGAGTTAAAAAGTTTGAGATTTGAACTAAAATGGCAAAAGTGCCCAAACCACAAGGACCAAAATGGTAGTTTACTCCAAAAGATATTTTTTTAAACAATAAAAAAGTTTCAGAACTTTTAGAAAAAAACTTTTAATTTTATATTTTTAATTTATTTCGTATTTTAGTTTTTTCATCTTTCTATTTCTATTTTATTAGTATTATTATTATATTAAAATATTTTTTTAATATAATTAACAACTTTTATTTATTAAAAGTAATAAGATGCAAAAAGAAAATAAAACGTTAACTAGTACATTAGGTAGTAAAAAGATTTCATCAAAGCATGTAATATCAATTAATAATCGATATAAGTTGAAATTTAATTATTGTGATGATATGTTATTGACTAATCAGAATCATTATCTACAAATTGATGTGGTGATTCTCAAATATATTTCTCTTCTTTTAACTTCAAAAAGTATATTAAGTTGGCTAGTTTCAAAGCTTCATTGAAATTTTTGTGTATTATTGTTTATACAAATTAAATTCAAATACCCACTTCAAGCCGTTATAAACAAAAAAAAAATCTTGCTTCAAAACTAAAATGACTCGCTTCAGTTTAAAACGTAAAAAACCGATTTTTTTTTCAAATAACCAAAAAAATGTTTCTTTTTAAATAAAATAATGTTTTAAATACAAATACCGGTAGTATTAATAATAATAATTAAAGATAAAAATGAAAAAAATAAAAACAAAAAGGTTTGAATTGTATTCATGTGAAAGTTGGAGGAGATACATTTAATAGAAAAAGGTACATTTAGTAGCACATTTTCACGTCAATCAAAAAATAGTAATATACAGTACCCTGAAAAATATTTGAAGGTCGGTTGACTATGAATATGTAGGCCTCAAGCTTTAACTATATTTAAAAAAAAATACAGTTGACTCAAATTGAGTCGTGTTGAGTGTGGTAATATATATGTTTGTATAGAGGCGGAACTATAATGTTAGGAGTCGTAGTACGGGCTACGGCTCAACTCCGTATTCGTACTGTTTTTTCTGGTTTTATACAAATGATACCTTTAAATAAAATACGAGGAAACCCCTAACTAAAAAATAGAATACCTTATATTACTAAAATCCCATTTTTTTACAAGCTCAAACATTTTACAACCCGAAAACTTGTATAATAATTAAGGCTAAATGATAAAATAAGCCCAAATTTTAACAATAATTGAATTGAAAGGAAGCCCTAAATATAATTGATAAAGTTACCCAAAGACCCAAACAATAATCTATTAAGTATTTGTTTTACCTTATTTATTATCATTTTTTTATTATTATATGATTGTACGGTAAAAAAATCAGGATACCCCTAAATTAATGGGCTAACTCCGCTGCCACTGTGTTTGTACTTTCCATTTGTTTACAAAAATCATGCTACTTTATTGAATTGTATTTTTATAAGGGTCCTAATATTAACACATGGAAAAATGTTATTTTCACATTGTGTATACGGGCCGTATAATGTTATACGGCCCGTATAGAATTTAAAAAAACTAACAAAGTCTGTGCCAGCAGACTTTGTCAGTTTTTTTAATTATATACGGGCCGTATAACATTATATGGCCCGTATACACCATGTGAAAATAAGTTACCTGGTCGTATACAATGTATACGAACAATGTATACGGGCCGTATAATGTTATACGACCCGTATTGTTCGAAAATTGGATTTTTTTCTCAAAGTATATAACGGGTTTAAGGTGCCAATCACACGAGACATTTTACAGTCGTGAGGTGGTTAAACCTTTATAAAAGTAGAAAAAAATAAAACATTAACAAGTAACAAAGATTGAAGAACAAAAAGATGTGTCATATGACTGTAATAAAACGGAAGCTATCAACGCGGGGATGGGTACGGAAGCCGACATGTCTTCCTGAATCTGAATAGCAACGTTAACTTTGACTTATAAAACCCACTAGCAAAATAAGCGGTTTTATCATACAGTTGTGAGGTGGTCAAACCATTCTAAAAGTAGAAAAAAATAAAACATTAACAAGTAACAAAGATTGAAGAACAAAAAGCCGCGTTGTATGACTGTAATAAAACAGAAGCTATCAACGCGGGGATGGGTACGGAAAAATGGTTGCTGATGTTTTTCTGTATTCGGATTTTGTTGGTTTGTTTCCAGCTAGGGTTTAGAATGGTTGAAGGAATGTCGGTTTTTCAGTATTCGGATTTTGTTGGTTCAATACCAACTCATCTTTACTAGGAATGAAAGGAAGGGTACGTAGTGTTTGTTTGAGAACCTGATTCAGATACACAACGGTTCTCCAATTCCAGATCAGTAAGCAAATACACAACGGTTTTCCAATTCCAGGTCAGTAATGTCAGGAGAAGCGTTGAGATAACGGACATCCATCAAGCTCAAAAAGAAAACTTGTGTTTCCCATAGTCACAAACGATTTCGTTTCAAATCAAGGGTTCCGTCATTACAACCACTTGTTTTCAACAGGGATGTAATGCAACATTGATTCCTCTCAATTGAGTAGACAGACACTTGCTTCATAGGACTCACTTGAATCGTCTCGGAAGTACTAAACAACCGAAATAACAGCTTCGGTTTCATCAGCTGCATCATTTACCGTGAAATGCATCCTTACAGAAACCACTAAAGATGAGTTGGAAAATTGCATCAACTCTCCTATATCAACATACTCTTCTCCGGATGGTTGATCAGCATGTACCGAAGAAACCAAATTCACAACAATGAGTCTGAATCCATTGTGGTTCGTGAATGTTTCGAATCATCATATAAGGCATGTCGGGTTCTTCTGCTAGTGGTCGGGCTTCCAATTCTCACACAGGGTGATAAACAACGCTGATATGAACACAAACCAACTGCTTTATCTTGAGTCGTCGGGAAAACTTTTCCTCAGGGGATGGTGAGTAGTCTGAGTCCATTGTGGTTCGTGAATGTTTCGAATCATCATAGAAGATGTGTCGGGTTCTTCTGCTAGTTATTCGGAATGTTTCGAATCATCATTAAAATTAACATGTGGTCTTGATTGAAGACGTAATTGCAAGACTGTTTGTCGGGCTTCAAATGCACACACAGGGTGAAAGACAACCCTTGATGTTGAAACCGGTTTTACCTCATGAAAAGGAAAGAAAAAAAAGTTTTTAGAGAAGCATAGGGATTCAAGGGTTTTTGAGTCAAAGTTAACATTCAGATTCAGAAAGCAGATGATTTGTACGTGGTTTATTCTCTTTAATCTATTAGAACGATCCTTGTTTTGTCACGTACATGCGTTTAACTCCCAACATCCTTGTTTTGTCACGTACATTTCGTAAGAAACTTTTCGTGCACTGAACCTTCAGTTGTGTATGCAAATTCACCACTGGTTTCTACAGTACAAGCACATACATCGGTTTCCAGGTAGGGTTTAGAATGTTTGAAGGAATGTTGGTTCAATACCAACTCATCTTTAGTAGTGTTTGTTTGAGAACCTGATTCAGATAAACAACAGTTCTCCAATTCCAGAGTAAGCAAATACACAACGGTTCTCCAATTCCATATCAATAATGAATGTTTAGTTGTGTACATAAATTCATCACCGGTTTCTATAGCACAAGCACATACACAGTTAGGGTTTAGAATGTTTGAAGTATTCGGATTTTGTTGGTTTGTCAGCTTTTATAACTACAATCCTTCCTACATTACTGAAAATTACTATATCACCCCCCCCCCCCCATCAAATTTTGTTGGATTCTACAGCACAAGCACATTCCGAATAACTACACAAAGATTTGTTGAAACCCAAACTCTAACTATAGATATGACTGAGAGTGAGGGTTACTCTGTTATATACATCAACAAATGATTGGTTCAATACCAATTCATCTTTATTGATCTTCATATTCTTGGTTCAATACTAATGTGTGCAAAATGCAACATATAAAGTACATCAAATGTGGCATAAAACTAACATTTTTTTAGTACTAATGTTGGAAAAAGTATGTTTTTGTCTTCCTTTTGTATTTTCAGGATTAAAAGAGCTCAAATGAACAAAAGAAGCAAAAGGCAGCTAAATCTAACATAAATACAAGAAAAGGAATAAACGTGGCATGCCCGACCCCCCGACAGCATCTTCCCAAGCAAAAACAAGAAAACGGAAGGCTGAACACGCCCCATGCTCAGTGAGCACGGGTGTCACACCCCAACCGATGGCGGAAACATCGGGGTATGGCACTGAGCGAAACAGATTGTCCAGAAGCTTCCATAACAATTATCATTACCAATCAATTTAAAGTAACATGTCCCATACCATGTCTCAAAAGGTAAACAAATTATTACAGACAAAAACTAGGCAAATAGTTCTGCTCCGACAACTCAGATTTTTCAAATAGCCCAATTGTTTATCTGCTTCTAGAGACCCTTGATTTCATTAGTACACACAACTATTTGTTGGCCTCTAGAGCCTTATTCTAGCCTCGATTTCCTAGCAGATAAGCATCCTAAGCACCTGTCACATACGTTAAAGTAAAAGTCAATACACATAGTGTAAAGGTGAGCATACAAGTTTGATAATAGCATAGAGTTCGAAAGCGTTACGCATAACCAGCACGTACACAGAGTGAAATGAGGCATGTTAGTTATCGACATAGACCTATCGATACCAATGACTGCGGGTTGACTGCCCAAGACAGTTCGTAATACATGATCACCACTGTAATCCATGCAAATAATTGTCCTTAACAACCCCCGAGTGAACGGGTGCTGAGTCCAAACTAATAGTACTACCATTGCTAAGGCAGGTAGACAGCATTCCATGTGTAAACATAACAAACAAGCATTCATTTAGTCACGTATAACATGCGGTAACGGTTAGCGTTTAAAGTATTGAGTAGTGTGTTCGATGTGCTTTAGAATAAATAACGTATGTAACACCCACAAGTGCGTAAAGCAAAAAGGGATCGAGTATACTCACAGCGATGATGGATTGAAGGGAGCGCTCGAGAGTAAGGTTAGCCTGATCAGAACGATAGCATAACGATAAGCGACACGTAAAACGATGCAAGGTGTAAGTGGCTCGGACAGCAGTTCGGTCGGATGGTAATCCGATCGGACAGCCAGTTCATGCGGATGACAATCCATTCGGATGGTTATCTGGTCGGGCGGTAGTCCAGTCGGATGACTATTCGAGTGGATTGTTTCTTCCTATGAGAAGGATGTGTTTGTGTATGATGGCTTGACCCTTGAAGTTTTCGTTGTAGCATTTGAAAACATTGAAGTATCTCTACCTTTCAAGTCGGTCGATCGGATGGTCAGTCGTGCGGATGATAATCCGCTCAGATGGTTATCCGGTCAGACGGTGACTCGAGTGGCGAGGTTACTCAGTGAGAACAAATTCACAGCAGGGCGGTCACTCGGTTGGATACCCATCCGAGCGGGTGGCAACCCTGTTGTTGAACATGTTGAAAATTTTTAAGTGTTAAAGTCCAAGTATCTCATGATCCGAAGGGTAATTCGGTCGGATGGTAGTCCGGACGGATAGTAACTCGTTCAATACTCAGACTCCAGATAAAATTGGTTAAGTGTGGGACCCAAGATGTAGGTCGCTCGGATGGCTATCCGTTCGGACAGTAGTCCGGTCGGATAGCACTCCGTCCTGGTCGTTCCGTTCGTCTTATACTTGGTCGTTTTGATTGTTTGTCGTGTTATCGAGACGTTTTGACAGCGTGTTAATCAACAGTACCCCATCTTGACCCAAGTGACCCGATCAAACTGGAATCACCCGAGTTCGACCAGTTAACCGGTTCAAGATGGTTGTTCTTGGTTAACCCGAAGTCGGTGGTCTCGTGAGTAGAATCCTGGTCTTGAGCTAGCACAACACCGCGAATGAGTAGTAGACTAGAACAAGGTCCGATTCTATCGGTTTTGAGTGCATTGAGTGTAAAAGAGTTGAAAGAAAGTTAGAAACCATCTTTCAATCCTTTTCACCATGAATGTGTTCAGATCTATGCAAGATCTTTGTTTACTTGTGTGGAAATCGGTTAGATCTAAGTTGTTCTTGGTGGGTTGAGGCCAAAACATGAAGTTCTTCAAAAACACATGATGACGTCATCCTAGACCACCTCAAATCTAGTGATTTCACGGTTAAAAGTTAAGATTCAAAGGATAGAAAGGTGTAGGAGTACGTGTAGATTAAGGAAGTACAAGATTTAGGACGAGATCTTACCGGAATTGGGAGAAATCGAAGAAAAGGTGAGGAGCACGAGCTGTTCGGACGTCAGTTGCCAAAAGTGGTAACTATGAGAGTGACATGGGGTATTTATAGGATTCCCAAAATGGAAAGGGGCAGGTCGGTCGGATGGCATCTCGCCCAGATGACTGTCCGGTCGGATGTCATCTCGGTCGGATGGCAACCTGGCACCACGATCAAGTGGCAGCCCGGTCGGATGGCAATCCGGCCGGATGGCACTTGGTTCGAGTGCGCGGCGCGACGATTTTTGTTGTTTCGATTGAGATTGCGAGCGTTGCGATGCGATAGGTTTTCCTAGTCAAATTACTTTTAATCCCAACTACTCATATCTAGCGTTATCTCTTCTCCACTAATTATAATACCATTTCGATTGCGATTAAGTTCGATTGCGTTTGACTTTCAATTGCGTTTCGATTGATTACCACACATGACAAAAATAAATATGCACAAATAACACATAAGGCAGACACACACGTATAACCATGACCAAAATGCGTAATTCGAGTTGCGAGTGCGATTGCGATTCAATGTCGATTAAATTGGATTGATTTGACTTCATCGCATTGTTACTTCCTACAGTTCACAGTCGTAAGTCGATTAAATAGCGACTAACACACGTCGATTATTGTAATTATTGACACTTACTCCACATAATACAGTTAAATTAAACACATAAAAGAAATTCACTACTAGTTAAGTCGCGCGAAATCGGTCGTTGACTTTAACCTTGACTTTGACTTTGACTTCAGAAACACGGGGTGTTACAGCCTCCCCTAGTTGAGGGAATTTCGTCCCGAAATTAGGCCGAAGCCGTAACGAACAACTGCGGGTACTTCGCCTTCATGTCGCTTTCGAGTTCCCAAGTGAACTCTGCGCCTCGTTTGCCTTCCCATCGGACTTTCACAATAGGAATGCGCGAGCGTCTGAGTTGCTTGGTTTGGCGATCCATGATTTCGACAGGCTTCTCCACGAAGTGTAGTGTTTCGTTTACCTGAAGGTCATCGAGAGGTACGATTAAATCATGCTCAGCCAGGCACTTTCGAAGGTTTGACACGTGGAAAGTCAGGTGGACGTTACTAAGTTCCTCCGGTAGTTCGAGTCTGTAGGCGACTTTTCCGATCCTTTCCAGAATCTTAAAAGGTCCAACATATCGAGGCGCTAGTTTCCCTTTCTTGCCGAATCTGACCACACCCTTCCAAGGTAATACCTTTAGGAGTACGTAGTCGCCAACGTCAAATTCAAGGGGCTTGCGTCGTCTATCGGCATAACTTTTCTGTCTACTTCGAGCTTTCAACAAGTTGTCTCGAATTTGGAGGACTTTGTCAGTCGTTTCTTGTAATATCTCAGGACCGGTTAATTGCGAGTGACCGATCTCGTGCCACACAATAGGCGATCGACATCTTCTTCCGTATAAAGCCTCGAATGGTGCCATTTGAATGCTGGAATGATAACTGTTGTTATACGAGAATTCGACTAACGGCAGGTATGTATCCCAATTACCACCGAAGTCTATGACACACGAATGGAGCATATCTTCAAGAGTACGAATCGTTCTTTCAGTCTGACCGTCAGTTTGAGGGTGGAAAGCGGTACTTAGATTAAGCGATGTACCGAGAGCCGTTTGAAACGTTTCCCACAGTCGCGAGGTAAACCGAGCATCACGGTCAGAGATGATGTCGCGAGGCGTCCCATGATTACAAATGATCTCGTTGGTGTAGATTCGGGCTAATCTTTCTACCTTGTAGTCTTCCCGTATTGGCAAAAAGTGAGCAGATTTGGTCAAACGGTCAACAACAACCCAAATGCTGTCGTGACCTGATGACGTGTGCGGAAGCTTTGTTATGAAGTCCATAGCTATACTCTCCCACTTCAACATAAGGATAGGCAGTTGTTCGAGTAAGCCAGGGGGTCTTTGGTGTTCAGCCTTGACTCTTGCACAGGTCAGGCATTTTCCAACATAGAGAGCAATGTCCCTTTTCATGCCCGGCCACCAGTACTTGTAGCGAAGGTCCTGGTACATTTTTTCAGCACCGGGATGAATAGAATACCGGGATTTGTGGGCTTCGTCCATCAAAATCTGTCGCAAATCGGTCTGTTTAGGGATCCAAATTCGGTCTAGAAAGTGGAATATCCCATTCGACTTATTCACAAGCTGGGTTCCATCGTGATGGATTCTTTCCTTCTTCAGAGTGCGTTCATTAAAACAAGCATGCTGAGCTTCGCGGATGAGGTTTTCGAGATCGTATCGCGCTTGGACGTTACGAGTGCTGAGCAAATAACTCCGTCTGCTGAGCGCGTCGGCAACAACATTTGCTTTGCCTGGGTGATAACGAATCTCACAGTCGTAATCGTTGAGAAGTTCTACCCATCGGCGTTGACGCATATTAAGTTCTTTCTGATCAAAGATGTGTTGTAGGCTCCTATGATCGGTGAAGATCATACACTTGGTACCATATAGGTAGTGTCGCCAAATCTTTAACGCAAAAACAACTACGCCTAGCTCGAGATCATGGGTTGTATAGTTCTTCTCGTGGATTTTGAGCTGTCGAGATGCGTAAGCTATAACCTTATCTCGTTGCATGAGAACACAACCAAGACCAAGGTTGGAAGCATCATAATAGACAATGAAATCGTCGTTTCCGTCGGGCAATGTGAGAACAGGAGCATTGCAAAGCATGTGCTTAAGGGTTTGGAAAGCAGACTCTTGTTCAATTCCCCAAACAAAATGCTTGTCTTTATGCGTGAGAGCGGTAAGCGGTACAGCGATCTATGAGAATCCCTCGATAAATTGTCGATAATGGCCCGCTAGTCCGAGAAAAGAACGAACTTCAGACGGGTTAACTCTTAACAGCTTCAATCTTCGCAGGATTGACGTGAATACCCTGACTATTGACAATGTGACCCAGAAATTGAACTTCCTCCAGCCAAAATTCACACTTGGAGAACCTGGCATATAGTTGATTCCCCTGGAGTAGCTCGAGAACCAAACGTAGATGTTGTGCGTGTTCGGCTTTCAATCTGGAATAGATCAAGACATCGTCGATGAATACGATGACGAAACGGTCAAGATATGGTTTACACACGCGATTCATCAGATCCATGAAAACCGCGGGTGCGTTGGTTAAACCAAAAGGCATAACAACGAATTCGTAGTGGCCATAGCGAGTGCGAAACGCGGTTTTGGGTGTATCCTCCTCTTGAATGCGTAGCTGGTGGTAGCCAGAGCGTAGATCGATCTTCGAGAAACACGTAGCACCTTGTAGCTGATCAAACAAATCGTCAATGTGAGGCAGGGGATAACGGTTCTTGATAGCTAGCTTATTCAATTCCCGATATTCGATGCACATCCTGAACGACCCATCCTTCTTTTTGACGAAAAGGACTGGCGCGCCCCAAGGAGAGGTGCTCGGGCGAATGAAGCCTTTCTCAAGTAATTCATGGAGTTGGTTTGAGAGTTCACGCATTTTGGACGGTGCGAGTCGGTAAGGAGCTTTGGCAATAGGGTTGGCTCCAGGAATGAGGTCGATACGAAAGTCGATATCACGACTTGGCGGTAGTCCGGGAAGGTCCTCCGGAAAAACGTTAGGAAATTCTCGAACCACTGGGACATCGTTTACACCTGGTCTTCCTTTCTTTTCCTTCTCCGCTACTACAATGTTAGCCAAGAAAGCTCTGTATTCCTTGCGGAGATACTTGCTAGCTTGGACACATGACATGAGCTTGAGACCTTTCGTAGCAGTTTCACCATAGACACACAGTAAATCACCATTCGCGAGCGAGAATCTAATCATCTTATCGAAACACACAACTTCAGCATGGTTTTCGCAAAGAAAGTCCATGCCTACTATGACGTCAAAACTTCCGAGTTGCATCAAAATAAGGTCGATTGGGAAGATGTGATTATTGAGCTCGAGAGTACAATCACGAAGAACAGAATTAACGGCGACAGTTATTCCGGTAGCGACTTCAACATCGAACGTCGAGGGGAGATGGGAGCGTTTACGACTAAGGAGTTTCTCAAATTTGAACGACACAAAGCAATTATCAGCTCCAGTATCAAACAAACACGAAGCATAAATACCATTCACAAGGAACGTACCATTGACCACGTTGTTGTCAGCCTGGGCTTGGCGCACGTTGATGTTGAAGGTTCTGGCGCGTGCGGCTTGTTGCTGTTGCTGGGGCTGTTGCTGCTACTGCTGCTGGGGCTCTTGTTTCACAACCCTGTTCGGGCACATGTTCGCAAAGTGGTTGGGGTCACCACATGCGAAGCAGACTCTGGCGTTGATCGAGGGTGCCTGAGCCGCTTGTTGGCCTTGCGGGGCTGGGAGCAGAGCTTGATGAGCAGTTGCATGAACCAGGGCTTGACGGGGACCAGTACGGTAGTTGGCGGTGAAGTGGCCGTACAGGTTGCAGTGAGCGTAAAAACGACAGGCGAGACCCACCGGGTGATGATAAGAACATGTTGGGCAAGCCGGGTGGGGGCCTGTATATGCACGCTTTGCTGGCGGTGCATAAGAAATTGGTGCTGGTCGGTGTTGGTGTTGCTGCTGAGCCGGTATGGCTTGAAGAGGAGCAGCAGTGGTAGTGACAGCACAGTTCTTGTTGCTGGAGCTGCTATTGTTGTTCTTCTTCTTGCGGTGTGAGGACTTTGACGGTTGAGCGGTGGCGGTTTCAGCGGTTGGTGCGGTGGTGACTTGGTGCAGACTCTTTGAAGCTTTATCCCAAACACCAAACTTTACCCGCTTGTCGTTGATTTCCGTGGCAAGCAAGTAAGTTTCTTCAATCGTTGTGGTCTTCGCGGCGTGCACAAAATCCGCAACACAGACTGGTAGAGCTCGAATGTACTTCTTGATCGCCATGTCGGGTGTCTTCACTTGATCGGGGCAGATGATGATGAGCTGCTTAAAGCGAGCAGTCAGGGCAGCGTTATCTCCATCCTTCTGCTTAATGTTCCAAAACTCATCCTCCAGCTTTTGGCGTTCATGGGGAGGGCAGAATTCGTCCATCATGATGGCTTTCAGCTCTTCCCAAGTCAGCTCATAAGCTGCATCATTCCCGCGTTTGTTTCTCTCGGCCGTCCACCAGTTTAATGCGCGGGACTGGAAGACGCCAGTAGCGTTCAGGATGCGGAGATTTTCAGGACAGCCTCTTTGGCACAGAGTGACTTCGATGGAATCGAACCATTGAAACATAGCCGTTGGGCCATCTTCTCCAGTGAATTCCTTTGGACCGCATGCCTTGAACTGTTTGAAGCTGAAAGCAGTAGCAGCTTTAGGAGCGTCGGTTCTAGACTCCTCAGACGATTTGCTAACATTCTCGTAAATCTCACTCACGATCTGAGGCACAACCTTGGCCACTTGTTTCGCGAGGATGGCAGCAAGGCGTTTGTCCCTCTGTTCTTGGCGAGAGTGTGACAACCCGAGTTTTCAAGGTCTTTCCTCTACACGTTATTTGTTCGCAATTGTGTTCACGTAACTTATTTTGCCTTGTAATTGTACACATTTGTTATATGCTTGAGATGTTGTGTTATGGTGTTATTATTCAGTAGATGAGTAATGTGTTAATATGTCAGCTTTTATAAACTTAAGAGTGGTGTGTAAGTTAAAAACAATACTTGTTGAAACAATGATGTTTCGCCGTTAGCAAACCCGACGAAACTCAGGGAGTTTCGCCATTCCTCCAGTACGACGAAACTGGGGTTTCGTCACCCCTTATGCGACGAAACACTGAGGTTTCGCCATAACAGGTCGCGGCCCAGTAAGGTCCGGCCCAACTCCTCTTTATACTAAAACCTTCCCGTTCATCAGTTACGTAAAAATACCCCAAACCCTAGAGTCTCTTTCCCTGTTCCCCTGTGCGGTGACAACTGTCATCTTTCACCATCATCTCTCTCTTGAATCCTTGCTAGTTCGTCTTGTAACCGGTTAGTGTATAGATATTAATTAACTGATTCAATTTCCTGTCATATTTGATTTCATGATGCATGATAGAGTGCTTTGATTGTTACTGTCTAATGATTTCTGCATAGGGTTGTATGGATAGACGGTTATGATGGTCTGTATGTTGAGATTCAATCGTTTGATGAGTATGATACTTGTAAATTGCGGATTTGATGATCTGTATGAGATGATGTAATGATGAAATTGTTTATAGTTAGGGTTTATTATTTGGTTGTTAATCTTTTGGTGTGATCTGATGTTGTGATTATATTCATCCATGATTCACCGCTTGGAAGTATGTTACGGATTGATGTTCTGTTGTATGTTATGTATATTAATGAATCGGTATTAGGGTCAAGTATTTTGTTAATAGATCATTAGACCCATGATGATTGTTTTGAAACCGTCGCTAATGATTAGGGTTCTAGGAAGATAAGAAACTGAAACCATGTAAACCTATAACTGTTTCATCGAATTATGGAGAAGTGACGAAACATCATGTGTGACGAAACCCTATAGGTTTTGCCACATTGCCTCACGACGAAACCCTATGAGTTTCGCCATGTTACATCTCGACGAAACTCCATGTGTTTTGTCGCCTGGAGTTTCGCCGACTAGTGTCTGATTCACAACAGAATTGTATTTGACATATGTATGAGACTTGAATGCTTATTAACTGTTTGTTTATGAACCTCTTATCATGACTCAGGAAGTATGAGCTAGCATGCAAAACATAGATAACGAACTGTATGCTTGATTGAGTAATATAACTGCTTTGTATTAATCAGTGCTCGTTATTTTTGCATGCATTCTATGGTTGTGAATTACGTGAAAAACAAAACGTTCATAAACTGATCACGTGTGTATGGATATAATAGGAATTGATTGAATAAATTGAATGAGTAGTTAAGCATACCGAGCAAACCGAGGTGAGTTCACACTTTCCACAAGGCATGGGATTCCCAAGGGTTAGGAATGGGTAAAGGATTGAAACTGAAACTGCGTGATCTCCTGATTGGAACACGTACACACCCTCTTTATTGAAGGGTGACAACCTGTGATAAGTATTAAATCGGAACCTGCGTAATCTCCTGGTTTGGAGATTACGTACACACCCTCTTTACTGAAGGGTGACAACACGGATACTAGACCAAAACTTTCTATCATGAAGTCCCTCCTTTTATATCGACTTAATCGCCGGGCCAATGGCGAGTGGGTCATTAGGTAGATAGCGCTATTTAGGTTTGACAAGCCTCACACCGTGCCGCAGAGGACGGGCGTGAACTAATGGATCTGGGCACTAGTCAATAATGATAAACATTGACGTCAAGGCACCAACTTACTTTAGTCAGTGGTCGATATGGTAAATGGGTCTAGTGGTTAACATGGGGAAGCCCCCACTGATTATGGATATGTTTGGGAAACAAGGTAAACTGGTTAACTTACGACTTACAAATGAACTCCTGGTTTTTGGAAATAACTTAACAATGAACACCAACCGTGAACTCGCTCAACTTTGTTGTTGACTCATTGTTACATGCCTTGCAGGTCGTTAGGTATTTATGGAGCTTGCACGAGGAGGCATGATCGCTGTGGGACATGGATAGTTGTATGCCATGTTGAACATTGGATACATTGAACTTTTACTTTGGTTTTAAACATTATGCTTCCGCTGATTACTTAAACTATGTTTGTTTGGACACCAATTATATTGTGTTAGGTTTTACATTTATTTACATGCTTGTTCAATATGATTGGTGGCTTGATCCTGGTCAGTCACGCCTCCATGCGGTGATACTCCATGTGTGGATTTGGGGGTGTGACAAGAGAGTCGTGGGTGACGGGATCCGGATGATGGTCCAGTTGACATTGTCTGCAATAGACATCGTCATAGGTCTCAGACCCGTCATAACCGAATCTCACCTCACACATCTACTACTTACTAAAGCTTATGAACACGCGTAATCAAGTAAACATATAGACACACAGTCACAGATTCACATAAACACAAAAGCACATAATCACGTAAGCACGTAGGGCACAGAAACACATAAACACGTAGGACATATAGAGCACAGAAGCACATAAGCATGTAATCAACAGAGGCAGTCAGAATACAGAAACCTAACATTCAAAGTTCGCGAGTGTTCGAGTATAGCGGTTGCGTTTAGTATATCGAGTAGTGTAGTATAAGCATATATCATAGCATAAGGTCGTCCACGATTTAACGATTTGTCAGCGTTTTGAGATAGAAAAGCTGTGCGTGTTGGTCGGAGTGAAAGCAAAAAATCGAACAAGTCTCCAAAATTATACACATAAACAGTTAAACACACATAAAATCAACGAATCATCAGAGTCAGCAGTTGCGGGCTCAGAATCGAAACATATAAAAATCGGGAAATAGATTGTCTGTGGCTATTAGACATTGACTATCCAAAGTGATTCGACTATTCACAAGTACTTATTGCGCACATTTGACCTTCAGGACAGTGCCTTTGCCTCGATTCTTGGGCATTGGGCACGTATCCCGTTAGTCATATCGTGACTTCGGGTCGTTGGAGTCCGTCGAGACTTTGGTGAGAGTTTTGTAAAAAGGGCGGAACAAGTCGTCAAGGTTAGGGTTTCACCCCTGGCTTAACAACTTCGTCCCTGTTTTGATAAAATAAGAGAGAATTATGCCTCGAAGTATGGATTTCACTCCTGGTTCAACGCAGATTCTCGTGTTTATATATAAAAATATGGGTTGAACAAGCAATTTAATCGAGAGTTCGCGGTTTTCACACCTAATCTCGACTTAATAGCACATTCATATTTGAAAATTCGAGTGCAGTGATAGTGTAGCGTAGGCGAGAATAGCGAGAGATAGTAGTAAGCTTATACATAATCCCTAACGGATATGCACAAGTCGGTCTGTGGTTCCTAACTATAGACTAGGTCTCTAAGACATCGAACCGGACTAGGTCGAGTCTTCCCTAATTCCCTATAGTTATGGCTCTGATACCAATCTGTCACACCCCAACCGATGGCAGAAACATCGGGGTATGGCACTAAGCGAAACAGATTGTCCAGAAGTTTCCATAACAATTATCATTACCGATCAATTTAAAGTAACATGTCCCATACCATGTCTCAAAAGGTAAACAAACTATTACAGACAAAAACTAGGCAAATAGTTCTGTTCCGACAACTCAGATTTTTCAAATAGCCCAATTGTTTATTTGCTCCTAGAGACCCTTGATTTCATTAGTACAGACAACTATTTGTTGGCCTCTAGAGCCTTATTCTAGCCTCGATTTCCTAGCAGATAAGCATCCTAAGCACCTGTCACATACGTTAAAGTAAAAGTCAATACACATAGTGTAAAGGTGAGCATACAAGTTTGATAATAACATAGAGTTCGAAAGCGTTACGCATAACCAGCACGTACACAGAGCGAAATGAGGCATGTTAGTTATCGACATAGACCTATCGATACCAATGACTACGGGTTGACTGCCCAAGGCAGTTCGTAATACATGATCACCACTGTAATCCATGCAAATAATTGTCCTTAACAACCCCCGAGTGAACGGGTGCTGAGTCCAAACTAATAGTACTACCGTTGCTAAGGCAGGTAGACAGCATTCCATGTGTAAACATAACAAACAAGCATTCATTTAGTCACGTATAACATGCGGTAACGGTTAGCGTTTAAAGTATTGAGTAGTGTGTTCGATGTGTTTTAGAATAAATAACGTATGTAACACCCAAAAGTGCGTAAAGCAAAAAGGGATCGAGTATACTCACAGCGATGATGGATTAAAGGGAGCGCTCGAGAGTAAGGTTAGCCTGATCAGAACGATAGCATAACGATAAGCGACGCGTAAAACGATGCAAGGTGTAAGTGGCTCGGACAGCAGTTCGGTCGGATGGTAATCCGATCGGATAGCCAGTTCGTGCGGATGACTATTCGAGTGGATTGTTTCTTCCTATGAGAAGGATGTGTTTGTGTATGATGGCTTGACCCTTGAAGTTTTCGTTGTAGCATTTGAAAACATTGAAGTATCTCTACCTTTCAAGTCGGTCGATCGGATGGTCAGTCGTGCGGATGACAATCCGCTCGGATGGTTATCCGGTCGGACGGCGACTCGAGTGGCGAGGTTACTCAGTGAGAACAAATTCACAGCAGGGCGGTCACTCGGTCGGATGCCCATCCGAGCGGGTGGCAACCCTGTTGTTGAACATGTTGAAACTTGTTTAAGTGTTAAATTCCAAGTATCTCATGATCCGAAGGGTAATTCGGTCGGATGGTAGTCCGGCCGGATAGTAACTCGTTCAATACTCAGACTCCAGATAAAATTGGTTAAGTGTGGGACCCAAGATGTAGGTCGTTCGGACAGCCGGTTGCTCGGATGGCTATCCGTTCGGACAGTAGTCCGGTCAGATAGCACTCCGTCCTGGTCGTTCCGTTCGTCTTATACTTGGCCGTTTTGATTGTTTGTCGTGTTATCAAGACGTTTTGACAGCGTGTTAATCAACAGTACCCCATCTTGACCCAAGTGACCCGATCAAACTGGAATCACCCGAGTTCGACCAGTTAACCGGTTCAAGACGGTTGTTCTTGGTTAACCCGAAGTCGGTGGTCTCGTGAGTAGAATCCTGGTCTTGAGCTAGCACAACACCGCGAATGAGTAGTAGACTAGAACAAGGTCCGATTCTATCGGTTTTGAGTGCATTGAGTGTAAAAGAGTTGAAAGAAAGTTAGAAACCATCTTTCAATCCTTTTCACCATGAATGTGTTCAGATCTATGCAAGATCTTTGTTTACTTTTGTGGAAATTGGTTAGATCTAAGTTGTTCTTGGTGGGTTGAGGCCAAAACATGAAGTTCTTCAAGAACACATGATGACGTCATCCTAGAACACCTCAAATCTAGTGATTTCACAGTTAAAAGTTAAGATTCAAAAGATAGAAAGGTGTAGGAGTGCGTGTAGATTAAGGAAGTACAAGATTTAGGACGAGATCTTACCAGAATTGGGAGAAATCAAAGAAAAGGTGACGAGCACGAGCTGTTCGGACGTCAGTTGCCAAAAGTGGTAACTATGAGAGTGACATGGGGTATTTATAGGATTCCCAAAATGGAAAGGGGCAGGTCGGTCGGATGGCATCTCGCCCGGATGACTGTCCGGTCGGATGTCATCTCGGTCGGATGGCAACCTGGCACCACGATCAAGTGGCAGCCCGGTCGGATGGCAATCCGGCCGGATGGTACTTGGTTCGAGTGCGCGGCGCGACGATTTTTGCTATTTTGATTGCGATTGCGAGCGTTGCGATGCGATAGGTTTTCCTAGTCAAATTACTTTTAATCCCAACTACTCATATCTAGCGCTATCTCTTCTCCACTAATTATAATACCATTTCGATTGCGATTAAGTTCGATTGCGTTTGACTTTCGATTGCGTTTCGATTGATTACCACACATGACATAAATAAACATGCACAAATAACACATAAGGCACACACACGCGTATAACCATAACCAAAATGCGTAATTCGAGTTGCGAGTGCGATTGCGATTCGATGTCGATTAAATTGGATTGATTTGACTTTATCGCATTGTTACTTCCTACAGTTCACAGTCGTAAGTCGATTAAATAGCGACTAACACACGTCGATTATTGTAATTATTGACACTTACTCCGCATAATACAGCTAATATAAACACATAAAAGAAATTCAATACTAGTCAAGTCATGCGAAATCGGTCGTTGACTTTGACCTTGACTTTGACTTTGACTTCAGAAACACGGGGTGTTACAACGGGGGCGTGCCCAAGTGTCTGCAGAAAAGACAAAGTTGTAGAAGCTTCTATCACCCACCACGGGGGCGTGCCCAGATGACACGGGGCCATGGTCAACTCTAAGATTCGCAGAATCTGAGGAAATCTTGATAGTACAGATACGCTTCTGCACACGGGGTCGTGCCCAGCGGACACGGGGGCGTGGTCAACTAAAGCAGATAAACTGCAATTAATGAAGAAAGAGAAGAGTAATGGACACGGGGCCGTGCCCAATGGACACGGGGCCATGCCTGAGCTTCTGTTCAGGCTATAAATAGGGTGCTTGGCTCATTTGCAAACCATCTCTTGGCACACCACCTCTCTCACACTTCACCCACCCACCACCACCATCACAACACCATCATCCACCACCATCATCCATCATAGAGTGTATGAGTAGTCTCGGGATCCAAGATTGATCGTAAGAGTTCTTGACAATCAAAGGCCATGTTTGCCTAAGTCTCTTACATCATTGGTGAAGACAAGTGTCTAGTGTAATACTTTTTATTTTTAATCTTTTTGCACTTTTTATTTGGTTATGTATTAATGACTTTAATAACTAGTTTCTTATGTTGAAGGTGATTCTTCCTTATCATTTGTCTGTGGTGTCTTGGCATTATTTTACTGTCTATATAAAATAAAATATTTTCACCATTCATATCTCCACGGTCTATATGGAGATATGTTGGCTACCTGGTCGGGGGTTAAGGGAATGGTTTGGTAAGAGTCTTGCCTTGTTCAGTGTATAGATCCTGCAAGGACCTGGGTCAAATTTAGTAGGACCTCCTTCAATACCCACCGGTATTGGATGGCGGGGGTCTAAACTCTTTGATCCCCTCATATGTAAGCTACTATTAAAACTTTAACCCGGCTACTTAGGACTGTATCCCTGCTGACTCAGACTACTTAGCCGAGGGTAACGTCACCTTCAAAAGAGGGGCCTACCACATTACGCATTAATAACTTAATTAATTATCTTTCAATAATCCAATCCTTTAGGATTGTATCCTTGCTGACTCAAACTACTGGGTTGAGGGTAACGTCACCTTCAAAAGAGGGGCCTACTACAATAACTAAGATAATCTCTTAAAAAGTGCAAAAGTGTAGAAATAATCAAAGGTTACACTAAACACGAGTTGGATCCAAGTGATTCATCTTGTCTATCTGTTTTTACTTTTATTTTATTTTTCAACATTTTAGTTAGTTTTATTTTTCTAGTTTAAAAAACTTTTTTTCTAACTTTTGATTTGATTAGACGTTGAGGATAAACCGGTATTAAAAGCTCTTGTGTCCTTGACGACCTCGGTATCTTACCAACACTATACTACGCTCACGATGGGTGCACTTGCCCATATATGTGTTTAGTGTTAGTAAATATCGTTTTTTATAAATTTAAAACTTGGCTAAAAAGTGTTAAAGGGCTTAAAATATACATTAAAAACTATATAATACTTCACATGCATCAAGTTTTTGGCGCCGTTGCCGGGGACACAAGGATTTTAAGAAAGTTAGGAATCAATGGCCTAATTGTTTTTTCTAATTTTTCTGTTTTTTTAGGATTTTCTTAAAAATTTCAGCTTCTGCAGAACTCAGCAAGGGTCGTGCCCGCTGAACATGCCCCGTGCCCAATCTTTGGAACTGGCAATCTGTTGGATCTGAGTTTGGTTTTTATTGTATTTTTCGTTTGAATTAGAATGAAGATGGATGAGTTGTGCAGCGGAATTTAGATGGAAGCAAACTTTGCATACAATCAAACGAGAGTATTGCTTTTATCAAACACTTTTCACAAAGAACCGAAAGATTGAATTTAATTTCAACAACGATTACAATGCAATGTTTAATACAAACTCCCCCTCAGCCAGAGCTCAGTGTTTGTTCGTGCAGAGAAGACGGTTTTGCAAAGAGCTAATAGAACAGTATAGAGCACTGTTCTATTTATAGGCACTAGTAAACCACTGAGCATCTAAGCTGACGTCACCATGAAAGTGACATCTAACCTCCTAACAAACTCTAACCTCTGATCAATACAAACACTGCTATGCTTACTACTGCTATTACAATTCATTACATAAAAGACATCTAATAACTGTTGCATCCTTCCACTGCTGTGAACCCAGCAGTACTTGTCCGGATCAGCAGTGCTTGACTCAAGGCAGTAGATTGAACAGCAGAGCTTTAGTCTTTCATCAGGCCTTTACTTGATCAGTAGTTTGGAGGTCAGCAGTTTGCACAATCAGTAGATGGGAGGTCAATAGATGTTGAAACCACTTTCAAGGGGAGAGACTTGTATGCAACATCTGCTTATTCTGGATCCACTGCGCTGAACCAGTTTTGGCTTTAATTATCTGTTCCTCTGGTAGGGTTCAATCCCAACAATCTCCCCCTGGAACAGATAATGCCAAAACTCTTCATTATTGTGGAACTTTATTGCCTCATCAACAGTTCCCTTATCTGACCTTTAAGTTGTAACTCAAAGTCTAGGGCATCTGTATCATCTTCATCCCTTCCAAGTGGAAGATCAAGGAGATCCTGCATATCTTCAAGACTCAGGCCAAGAGCTTGTTCCCTTGATAATTTCTTCACTTCTCCATCAGACCTGAACATAGTCAATACATGGGTCTGTTTGTCAGTTCCCCACTTTAGTACTTTTGAGCCTGGTGGGTTTCTTGGGAGATTTTTATTTGACGAGGTGTTTGGTGAAGCTGGCCTATTTAAGACTGTCTGAGCAGTACTTGCAGGTTGATCCAAACCAAGAGTTTCTATAATCATTTTCTTTATGCCTTCTTTTACAAGGGCATCTCCTTTTATCAACTCTTGGATGGTTTCACCACCCAACTGTTTGTGTGGCCTTCTTTTGTAGATGGCTGTACCAGCTGGAGCAGTGGCTCTCCTGGTTTGCAGTTTTGAGGATCTTTTTGAAACCTCTGCTTCAGGATAATTAGGCCTTTTTGGAACTGTTGGATCTTTCTTTCTAAGTTCTTCCAAACTTTTGTAGGTAGCCCTGACCCTATCTTCTCCCCACTTTGTCACATAATTCTTTTACCCATATTCTGCTGCTATCAGCTCCTCTTTCATTCTCTTCAACTCTAAGGCCTTATCAGCTTCAAACTGTTTGAATTTTTCAGGAGGAGTCTGCTTGACCTTATTTTTTATCATTTCTTGAATCTTGGCTGCCTCTTCTTCAAGCTCAGGAATGGTCCAGTTTTTGTACATGTGTTTCTCCCCCCTTGTATTTCTTGTAGGTCATGATGTTTTCAATGTAGTCTTTTCTCAATGACTCATCTGCCCTTTCTGAGATTTGCTGACATACATTTTTGGCAAATTGCTCCATAGCTCTGACCTGTGTGAGTAGAAACTGATAGTTTTGCTGAAATTCTCTATCAGATTTCCCTTGTCTGTTTTTTATTGCGATATCCTCTGCTTGCTTGGCCTTGAGTTTCAAATATTCTTCAATATTGTTAGGCCTGGGATATCCTTCAACTGATGGCAAACTCCTTTTAGCTGGGTCATCCTCATAGTAGAAGGATTTGATTTCTTCCCTAACTGCAATGAGTTCCAGAGGAAATGAGACACCAGCAGGAGGTAATGGCTTTAGAATTTGAGCTGGAGAGATAGGCATGGGTTTTGGAATTGTGACAAGTGACAGAGATTTTGAAGATGTTGGTGGTGGAGATGTGTCATCATCTTTTAGGATTAGCCTTCTCCTTTTTGTTTGAGGAGGGACTGATGATGCTTTGGGTGGAACAGTGGTGGTAGTTTGAGTGGCAGTGGTTTGTGATTGACTAACATCTGTTGTCTTCTGCTTTTTGGCAGGAGGCGATGGTGGTGAGTTTGTTTTTGGTGGTGGTAAAGCAGTGGTTGTGGTGTGTGTTGAAGTGGTGTGTGTTGAAGTGATAACAGATGTTGAAACCTCTGAAGTACCAGCAGTAGTTGATACAGCAGGAGTTACAACAGCTGTTTGGGTGGAGGTTTGATGCTGATGGCTTTTGGATGGTGGTTTTGGAATATGCTTTGGAATTCTGGATGGGATGGACTTAGGTTTCCTTTTTGGCTTAGGATTTTTAGTATCCTTTGACTCAGAACAACCCTGCGCATACAGCTCCATGTAAGCTCTTTTCGCCTCATTCCACCTTGAAATATCCTTTGCCGCTCTATCCCTTTTTACACTTGCTACTCCTTCATCAAGTTCTTCTTGGGTAGCATCAACCTTTTTGCTACCATCTGGCAAGGGAATTTTTCTGGTCATAGCATCCTTTTCTGGTTCAATGTAAAGACCATCATCTATTCCCTTCTTCTTCCACTCCTGAATTTTCTCCCCCTTTTTGGCATTATCTGGGGGAAGTTGATCAATGAAAAGAACTGTTGGAGGAGCAGTGCCAGTGGTTTCCAATAAATGGGCCTTGATTGCCTTAATGTCTGCTTGAGTGTTCTTAAACCAAGACTCCATGATGTTTCTCAGCTTTTGGACATGTATTTCATGTTGCTGATCTACCATTTCTTTTTGTTGTTGGAGAAAAGGTTGGAAGAGGTTCCAGAGCTCATTTGTAGCAGATGCTTGTGGTGGAGCAGGTGCTTGAGGTGGAACAACAGTGGATTGCATCTTTTGTACTGTCAACAACTGTTGCAACATTTCTTTGATATCTGCAACTGAAGTATCCAGTTTATCAACACGTTCCGTCAATTCCAAATATTTTAAACCATCACCCAATTTAATGGGATCATCTGATTTCCCACTAGCAGTGGTTTTATCAGTGGTTGAGGTAGGGAGTGTACTCCAAACATTAACCGTTGATGCCCCTTTTTCTTGGTACTGGGGTCTGCTTCCTTTAACACTTGACAACCTTTTGATGTTGCCAGTGGTAAAAATAAATCCACTGGTGGTTGGCAGAGGTGCTATGTAAGGAATTGCCTCCAAGAAGTCTTATTGATGTAACCACTGTCCAAATGTAAATCAGTGGGTTCAACATTTGTAGTGGTTGCTTCACTTGGAATACCACCAAGAGTTACTTGTAACTCAAGGGGTGTAACCTCCTCAGGTTGTGTTGGTGGGTTAGCAAAGATTGATACATCAGACCCAGTCATTTGTTGAGGTATATTCTCATTAATAGGTGATTGAGAAGGACTGGTTAGTGCCTGGTTCAAATCGATTGCATCCAACAGAAGGTTAGTTGGTGGGGGAATTGTGGATGTGATGTTTGGTGTAGAAAGAGAATTTGCCTCGGGCATTGGGCTGTGGATGATGGAAACGAGTGTTTCCAGAGCATCATATTGTGGAGTCCCTAATTGTACAACCTGTTCTTTTTTAGAAGAAGCAGGAGGAGTTTCGGTTATGGGTTGAGATATTTGTACCAACTGCTGTAAGGAAGAAGCAGCAGTGGTTTCTTGTGACTTTTGTTTTGTCACAGGCAGTTGCTCTGGTATCTCATCCTCCAGAGTTGCCTTTTTGATGGGTTTGGGGGGTTTTTTATTTTTCTTTTTCTGTGGCTTTTTGGTGATTTTAGGTGTGGGTTTCAAAGCAGTTGTGCTGCTACTTTAATCACCTTGAGCAGTGGGCTCAGCAGCAGATACCTGAGGAGCAGTGGTAGCTGCTAAATTCTGCTCAGGCACCTCTGCTTGTGTTTTGCAAGGTGTTGACATTCTTGTAAAAGTTTCAGCAGTTAAGCTGTGCATTTGTAAAGAGTCACCTTGGTTTATTGCAGCAATATCATCCTTACTGAATTTCTTTTCAAAATAATAGCTTAGAAACCTTGGAAACAGTAAGAATGATTTTGTTTCAACATTTTTAACCAGATCATTAAAAATTTCCCGGGAATAATTAAAATTTTCTTCTTGAAGAATAGCATATCCCAGATTTTGAATTTTTAATGGTATTTCATTAAAAGCAGTGGTTTTGTTTGAAACACACATTAGAAGGGTATGAAATAAAAACCTTGTTGCAGAAGGGAAGTAACCTTTTTGTAAGGTGTCCTTTTCACTTCTGCATTATACCCTATTTCCAGAAAATCATTTTTTAACTCGTTTTTGGGAAAAGTAATTTTACCTTCCTGATCGTCAAGTTGAAAGACCTCTGAGATGGATTGTGATGTAATCTTGACGGCCTTACCCTTTAGAGAAGAGTTGATGGCTATTACAGTGTCTCCTTGTTTTTCAAGGGTTGCATTTTTCCAGAACTCTCTTTCGGTTGTCAAGTATATTGGTGCATCTGCTGTTAACAAAGTTTTGTACTTCGATGCAGAAATGGTATCAATGATGGAGTTGAAGATATTTGTGGTGCTGGGTTTTGTGAGAAGACCCAGAAGATTGTGAGATGGTTTGTGTGGAATTTCAGTGGGTATTGCCTTTTGAGAGGCTTGTTTGGATGTTGATTTGGAAATGGGTTTTGCAGATGACTTCGATTTTATCATTTTGGAGATGATGATTGAAGAGATTTGTGAAGGAATTTGAAGAAAAACTGTTTTGAGAAGAGAATTTTTGAGAATTCAATTCGACAGTAAAACCCTGTTTTTGGTGTGAAGTGGGGGTTTTATAGAGGAAAAAGTGAAGGTTGACGTGGCAGCGGTTACAAAAGGTCTGATCACTATGTACTGCCCACATGCCAACCTCTGATGAAATGAAGGACAGTACTTTTATGAAAGTTACTGATGAAGGCAGTGGTTACAACGGTAAAATGGAAGCAGTGGATGATTTTCACTATCAGTGGATAGCATATCAGTGGATAAGACACTGCTTTTGAACAACAGAGTTTATCAAGGAGAGAGGACAGGGGATGGCTTTCAGCAGTGGACAGACTTTGAAGTGGAGCAGACTTTTGAACAAGCAGTGGTTATGGCAGACTTTTAAGGATTTTAATGAAAATTTCATTTTTAGCTATTTTTAAGGATGGATTTTTTATTTTCTGAAAACATTTTATTGCTTTTATTCATAGAAAAACATGATGTTGCTTGTTATTCCATGTTTAGCATGCCAATCCTAGAGACCAAGCTTTCAAAAGTGGTTGTGTCTAATGCTTTTGTGAGCACATCTGCCAGCTGGTCTTTAGTTGGAACATGATGCAGAGAAATCAAACCTTTTTCATAGCAATCCCTCACAAAGTGATGTCTGATGTCGATGTGTTTGGTGGTTGGATGGGAGACTGGATTTTTTATGATATTTTCTGCTGCCTGGCTATCCAACATGAGTGGTGTTTTTAAGGAAGTGATACCAAAATCCAGCAACTGATTTTGAAGCCACAGGAGTTGGGCTGTACAGCTTGCAGCAGCAATGTATTCAGCTTCAACAGTGGATGTTGAAACAGCTGCTTGCTTTTTGCTTTGCCAAGAAACTAAGCAATCACCTAGAAACTGGCACCCTCCTGAAGTGGACTTCCTTGTGGTGTTACATCCAGCAAAGTCACTATCTGAGAAGCCTGAAAGCTTGATATTCCCATTAGCTGGGTACCAGATACCAAGTGTGGGAGCACCTTTTATGTATCTGAAGATCCTTTTTACAGCAATGAGATTTGATTTTCTGGGAGCTGATTGACTTCTTGCACAGACACATGTTGCAAACATGATGTCTGGCCTAGATGCAGTTAGGTACAATAAAGACCCAATCATGCTTCTATAAAGAGTTTGGTCAATCAGCTCATCCTTTTCATCAGACATGACAAGCTTATTTGTTGCCATGGGTGTGCTGCATGGTTTACAATCATTCATATCAAATTTATTCAAAAGTTCTTTAGCATATTTGCTTTGATGAATGAAAGTTCCATTTTGCATTTGCTGAACTTGGAGACCAAGAAAGCATTGCAGCTCACCCATTGCACTCATCTCAAACTCAGCTGTCATGAGTTTTCTAAACTCTTCACACATTTTGTTACATGTGCTTCCAAAAATAATGTCATCCACATAAATTTGGACAATCATTAAATCCTTCCCTCTCCATTTTAGAAACAGTGTTTTATCAATGGTACCTCTTTTGAAACCATTTGAGAGTAGGAAGTTGGAAAGAGTTTCATACCAGGCCCTAGGTGCTTGTTTCAGGCCATACAAGGCTTTGTTTAGCCTGTAGACATGATCTGGATAAAATGGATCCTCAAAACCTGGAGGTTGACAAACATACACCTCTTCTTGAATTATACCATAGAGGAAAGCACTTTTGATATCCATTTGGAACACCTTCGTGTTGTGGTTGACAGCAAAGGCCAAGAACAGTCTTATAGCTTCCAATCTTACTACAGGGGCAAATGTTTCATCATAATCAATCCCCTCTTCCTGTCTGTAACCTTGAACCACAAGCCTGGCTTTATTCTTGACAACAATACCCCTTTCATCAGTTTTGTTTTTGAAGACCCACTTTGTGCCAATGGGGCTAACCTCCTCTGGCAGTGGTACAAGCTCCCATACATGTTGTCTTTTGAACTGTTGGAGCTCCTCTTGCATGGCTTCTACCCAGCTGTTGTCTTTCAGTGCCTCTTGGTACTTGACTGGCTGATGGAGTGATAGAAAACCAGCAAAAAGACAAATGTTTTGGGTTTGGCTTCTTGTGAGAACCCCTTCATTGATGTTGCCAATGATTTGATCAGGTGGATGAGATCTCAAGTAGATTAAATCTCCTTGGTATGGAATGATGGCATTTGTTGGTGAAGGCTGCAAATGTGTATCATCTGAGCTAACCACTGCTGGGGACTTTGATGATCCAGCAGTGGCTTCAAAAGGTGGTGGAGTAGGGGGTAATGAAGTGGACACATGCTGACTTTTATCCACTGTTTGGAGACTTTTGTCAGCAGTATTTGTTGATGTGGAAGCAGTGGTTAATGGGCTACTTTGGTCAACAACTGTTGAGGTAGCAGTGGTTGAGCTTTGACAGCTGTTTTGAACATCTGATGCTCTTCCCATTCTGACAGACTTTTGAGGAATGATGATTTCATACCCATAGTCTGGTGTTGAATCCTCTGATGGACCTGCACTGTTAGTCTTGACAGCAGTATTTTCAAAAGTGAATTTATCAAGATCAAACAGATCTACAGGATTTGCTGGGATTTTTATTGATGAAACTTCATTGAACTTTACATTCAAGGTCTCCTCCACTGCCTTGGTCCGTGTATTAAACACTTTGTAGGCCTTGGCAGTGGTTGAGTATCCCAGATGATAACCACAATCAATTTTGGCTGCAAATTTTGAAATGGAGTCTTTTAAGTTCAAAATAAAGCATGGGCAGCCAAATACCTTGAAGTAAGAGATCAGTGGTTTGATTTTATACGGAATTTCATAAGCAGTCTTTTTGTGCCTGGGGTTTATTAAAACTCTGTTTTGGACATAGCAAGCAGTGTTTACTGCCTCTGCCCAAAAAGTTAATGGCAAACCTGAATCAGCAAGCATGGTTCTGGCAGCCTCAATCAAAGTTCTGTTCTTTCTTTCAACTACCCCATTTTGCTCTGGTGTTCTAGGGATCCTGTACTGCCTTACAATCCATTTCATCACACAGAAGGCATCCAACTCCTTATTTTTGAATTATGTGCCATTGTCACTCCTGAAGACTTTTACTGGAAGGTCAAATTGCTTTTCAACCTGTGTCACAAAGTCTTGCAAAATGCCTGCAGTCTCATCTTTTGAGTGTAAAAAGAAAGTCCATGTAAACCTAGAGAAGTCATCAACAATAACCAAACAATATCTTTTCTTCTTGAGACTCATGACTTGAATTGGGCCAAACAAATCCATGTGCAGCATTTGCAAACATTGGGTTGTTTTGGACTCTTCAATGGACTTAAAAGAGCTTTTATGTTGTTTTCCTTTTAAACAGGAAACACAATGCTCAGGACATGAAAACAATTTTTGTGGTAGGCCTCTTACCAAACCATTTTTTGAAATTTCAGTGATTATCTTAAGATTTGTGTGCCCCAGTCTTCTGTGCCAAAGTTCTGTCTCTTTGTTAGAGGCAGCTGAGAACAGACAGGCATCAGCTCTGGGACACTCTTTTGACATGTCAACAACATAAACATTGCCACTTCTTTGAGCAACAAGTTTTGTTTGACCAGTGTTTATTATTGCTTCAATCTTTTTTACCATTTCTGGTCCAACAATCCTACAACACTCCTTTGTGAAGAATGACCCATACCCCTTGTCACTCATTTGTGAAACACTCAGGATGTTGAATTTCAGACTGTCTATCAGATTGACATTTTCAAATTTTACATTGTCAGACTGTACTGTACCAGACCCCAGAACTTTCCCTTTACTGTTATTCCCAAAGGATATATCACCCCCTCCATGAATTTTGAAATCTTTGAGTAGGGCTTTACATCCAGTCATGTGCCTGGAGCCTCCACTATCAACATACCAAAGGATATCTAAGCAGGCAGAAGCTCCCTGCACATGAAGTAAAAGGATTAGTTCATGAGGGTTTCCAAAGCCAATAAGGCTTTGGATGGGGTCTCAACAGTGTCTGGGATGGATGCACATTGATGGACAGTGGTTAGGTCAGGGGTTTGGACAGTTTTAGGACTGTTTCTTGCTAACCACTGTTGGGGGTCTTGACCAATCACCTGTTGGTACCCAAAAGGATGCATGTTCACTTTAGGTTTAGAGGGGCTTTTGTAGGTCTCATAAACGTGTGGAATCCTTTGGTAAGACTGTTTTCCTTACCTCTTCTGTATTGATTGGCAGGAGATGCATCAGTAACCTGAACATCTCTTTTGACAGATGTTTGGTTCAGCTGTTTTGTGACAGCTGTTTGAACTGGCACAAACAGTGGTTGATTTTTGGTGAATTTGACATATGATGTTGATGGACTCAAGGATGTTTTAGCAATGTACTCCCTTAACTAAGACCCCGGTGGAAGTTTTGAGTACTGAAGACTATCAATTCAAACCTCTGATCCCCATGAAAAACAAGCGTGGACAAGACCCTACCCAATATTGCGAATATCACAAGAACAGCGGTCATACCACTAACAACTGCATTTCTTTACGCACAGAAATAGAAAAGCCCTCAAGAGCGGCGAGCTCACACATTTGCTCCAAAATGTGCGCAAAGAAATAAAGCAGATAACTCGGGGTGAGGAGGGCCCAAGCAAAAGGGCGAAAACTTAAGAGACAACTCTATGAATTCCCCGCGGGAAAACATGTTTTATCAAACGAGGCGGGAAAGTTAGAGAGTAAGTTAAGTTTCATATATTTATATTAGCAAACTTTGTAATGGCCTCTGTGCTCTATCCCTAAATAAAATAGCAAAGTTTCTATTATTTGGATGTTTTTCTTACAAAATGCATGCAATTTCTTTTAGTAAGCGTAAAAACATTATGGTAATTACAAAACAAAGCCTCATGAACGGTTAGTGATTACGTCACAAACGACCACAAGTTCACACATGAGCTTTATACCAACTTTATTCGCCTTACTCAATAAAAGTAATCGAATTCATGCAAGATATTGTAAAACGAAAAACATGACATACTATTCTCGGCGTACAGATACGCCCTAAAAATTATCAAACACGGCAGTGTTTTAGTTAACTTGCGCAATAGCGCACCAACAAAGAAAGGGATATACATCCCAAATATTACAAGAAAATTGTTCAATACATTTTCAACCTACATCAAATCTTCACCCTCATCCGGAAAGATTTCCTTTAGTTGTGCTACGTGATCATCAGATTGTAGCGCAACATTTATCAGATCCATAACCGGAAGTTGCAAGTTGTTAAATTCTGCCTTTAAAGCAGCAAGAGCAGCACCAGTATCGACACCATAAGTTGCAGATTTGCTGATATCCCAATCCACCTTTAAAGCGCTATTTACATGATGAGAACATTCAGCATACCCTTGGGCGTATCCGTCTCTTCGCGCAACAAGAGCAGCACCAGTATCGACACCATAAGTTGCAGATTTGCTGATATCCCAATCCACCTTTAAAGCGCTATTTACATGATGAGAACATTCAGCATACCCTTGGGCGTATCCGTCTCTTCGCGCAACAATAACTAAACGCGCAACGGTTTTATCCAACTCTTCAGAATTTAACACTGATTCAGCAACCTATGAAAATAGTAAAGAGTAAATAATAAGAAGGCGCATGAACAAGCCCACAAAAAAGGGGGGAAAGCAACTAACACAAGCAATTCCACGATCTTTTAGCCACGCCATATCACTCTTTAAAGGTTCAAGCTCGCTCTCCGCCGTGGCTCGCGCCGTGTCAGAGTTTTCCAATTTTTCTTCGGTCTCGGTCAAACGGCGAGAAGTTTCAGCCTTTTCAGAGTGCGCAAGCTCCAGGTCCTTTTTAAGTTGTTCCTGGCCAGAAAGCAAAGCAGTCAGTTCTTCTAACTCTTTATCTCTAAGAGCAAGAGTAGCGCAAGCTTGTACCTCTCGTTGCTCACTGCGCTCCCTATGAGAACGCGCTTCTTCTAGCGCAACTTCTGCATCAGCTTTCTCCTTTTTCAACCTTTCTACCTCCGCATCCTGTCTCTTCAGTTTTTCAACCTCAGCCTTGAGATTATTGATGACATTGTGAAGATTTACCTTCTCAGCATTATCTTTTTCGCAAATTCTCTTCCAGTTTTTGCGTTCTTCGAAAAGGAGGGCAGCATTAGCTTCCGCCTTCCTCTTCCAACCTGCAACAGACCACTCCTCGGTTTTACGATCGGCCTCAAACTTGGCTTGATCAGCTTACAATTTAGCTTTTAGCTGAGCTAAGCGCCTTTCATCACTAGCAAACTTCTTCTGGGAAACCCTAAAAGCTTCCCAATCCTTATGCATACTGTACCACTCACGCACTATGTGATGAGTGGTAGAAGCATGAGAAGTAGTTTCCTCAAGGTAAGCTTGATAAGTTTGTTCATAAGACCGGCTTTCTTGAAACTTGATCTCCCCAGGCGGAAATATTCCCTGCAGCCAATCTCGACACACATGCCAATCCGAGAAAGTGTCACCTTTCTTCAAATTCCAAATAGGGGCATGAAGCTCAGAAGCATCTTTCTCCGAGTAAGTCCTGTAATAGTAATCCCCCAGGGTTTCCTCTGGGCGGATTGGAGAATTTTTATCAAAACCAGCAAATGAACTTTGCTCCTCAACAGAAACCTTCTCAACATGCTCAGGCATAGCGTCAGAAGGTTTAGGAGAAGAAGTTGAAGTAGGAGTTTTCCCAGCAGTTTGTTCTTTCCCGAGGTCTTGAGCAACAGTTTCAGGGGTTCGTGGATTACCAGCACCATCCACAACCCCTGGATCAACAACTTTTTCAACTCCTGCAGTAACATCAACAGGCTTATCAGCCTCAATAGTCTTCTCCACACCACCTTCAAGAAACTCCGTAGTCTTTAATTGATCAACAACAGAAGCACGCGGAGGGGAATGTGGGAGTTCTTCAGTAACCACAGGCTGCGACTCTGTGGACACAGGAGAAACAGGAACCTCTGAAATAAAAACAACAAAGTCTGTAAAGATTCAATGCGCGTAAGGAAAAGAAGTAAAGACAACACTTACCAGGAGCAGATTCCGAAATGAAAGCATCTAGATTGCCTTTCCTAGTAATTTTCTTCCTCTGGATCTTCTTAGAGGGCTGACCCTCAGCATCAGTATCAGCTTGTTTCCTTTTACCGGCCTTCCTGTGCACCAAGTGTTCAGGACTAGATTCCAAGTCAATGGGATCATTTGGGTTGGACGGAGGGATATCAGCGGTATCTCTCGGTTCAGGTTTTGGCCAGTAACTGCAGGCGTAAGACCCTCCAGAGAATCAGAAACCACCACATAATCACACCAGGAGTCAGAGGAACGGCGCATACCTTTCTTCTCTCCAACATTTTTTGTTTTCAAAGATTGAGCTTTATCAGCTTCGTTCTTCTTCGGCGCAGAAGTAGAAGTCGCCGCGCGCCTCTTCTTCTCAGGGCCTATGCCCAAGTTTGACAACTCACCTACGGAAGCATAAAAAACATTTTACTCAAAAGCGCAAAAAGTAAACAGCAAACCAATATGCACATAACTTACCAGCACCAGCAGCAGGCTGAACAGACAGATCTGCATCTCGCGGAAGAACAAAATTCTTTACAATACGATGGTACCAAAGCTCTTCATCAGGCTTCTTCTTAATGGTACCCATATTTCCGCCTTCTCTCTTGAACGCGACAACATACAGCGAAACAACTACAAGGGAAGAAAGGCAAGTTCAAAAAAAAAAGAGAGAGAGAAACCCCAAACTTACCATGACCATCCTCCATATACACTGGCTTGTCATCACGATCCATCTTCCAATTCAAGCTCATACTGGCACCGACAAGGGCTTTCTCTGGTAAGGCTATGTTGGGAACGTCTTTCAGATCTTGATACCAGTTCTCGTCAACAGGGGTCTGAATTGTTTCGACAGGAACATCTTCTTTTCCCCTTAAAACCATCCTCACCGGAATCACTCCGGCTTTGATAAAGAAAAATTTTTGCTTCCAGTCATGGAAGGACTTTGGAGGATGTTGCAAAATCTTCTTTGCAGATGCTCTCTGAACAAAAGAATAAAACCCTTGAATACAATGCATTTGGTAAAAAAAAAACCCTAAATCGAGGGACTGTCGGCTCGATATGCATCGTTCGGCACACAAACTCGAAATGTCGAACCCTAACCATGCCAATAGGGTGCAATTGGGAAATATGTAACTTGTAATACTCAAGGATTTCAAGGAAAAATCTGGTTACAGGCAAACGAAAGTTGCCTTCACAGAAAAAATCCCAAAAAAGGGTGATATACCCAGCCGGAGCAACCGCTGCTGTCTGCCCCTCTTCAGGGTACAGAGCACCCCAGTTCTCCGGAAATTTAAGGTTCCGAACCAAACCATCAAAGGTCGCTCTAGGCCATTTTAACGGTGGAAGTTCAGCAGACATTTCTTCAGATAGGTCTTCTTGGTGTTCTCCGGTTGACATAAGAGGAAGAAATGATAAACTTTTTCTCAAACGGTTAATGAAGAAAGGAAGGAGAAAAGTTTTTCAACAAAGCAATGATTAAACAGAAAAGGGGAAACTCAAACAAACTTATATACTCACCGCAATAAATAGCATCGGTAACCGCCATAGCACCTTTTCCGGATATCACAGTTACCCAAGCGGCAGAGCGAGTGAAAATCAACAGAAACGCGAGTATACGCGCAGACAGTAAGGGACAACTGACAGTGACAGCCTGTCACTCAGTCTTTACTGCACCAGTCCCATCTAAAGTCAAAGATTTTCAAAATCTTTACAGTAAACAAAGAAAATCTTCTACTAGAAGATTCCCTATTTTCACGCCAAAAAACATTTTCCTCTCATAAGTCCAGTGCTCCACTTACTCGCATAAGAGCAACACTAGACTGGGGGGACTTGAAGGGGTAAGGTCCAAAAAACCCTGTGATAAATACTTGGGACCATACCACAACCTCGTTTTTAAGCCCTTTTTACCTTGCGCGGCCGCGCACTGGTTGTACAAGAGAGAGACTTAAGACAAATAACAGACAACACTCGCGCGCCAAAAAGGAAGTCATAAATCCTTGCGCTTTCATAAAGGATGAAAATCCTAGGACAAGCACTTCCGCTTAAAAATATCCAGACTTGAATATTATTTACTCAACTGATACCACATGGTAAAGAATCGCACCAGATTACAGCAGTAATCTTCTAGAAGACTTAATCGTGCACCACCCAGACGGTTACAACCGTCTAGGCCACGTGTCATCTCCTCAGCCTCCCTTAGAGTCACGGTGATGGCATGGAAAATAGAAAGAAATCATCACTTGTCCACTTTCCACGTGGCAATACCCCAGCCTTTGATCTAAGTAACGATCTGTGTGCTCTCATGTCAGATCAAAGGGATTAATGGTGGAGAAAAATAACCGCTACGGCGTTAGCATCTTCCGTCAACTTTTCAATAACAGATTTTCCCTCCCAAAACTCCCGGCTATAAATATGAGAACAATTCAGGTATGAAGGTCAAGTTACACACACTTCTTCAATACATCTTCTTCTTCATAATCCATACTTATTCTCACACCGGAGTCGGGTCAAGGAGAGAACCCCTTTCTCCCCTTGGCGAGGCTAACGGTGCTTCTTTTTTGCAGAGTTTTATCGGAGAAGAAGGTCGATCATAATCGAATCAAACGAGAGAGAACAAACCCCTTTATGCAGATCCAAACCCCCTAGATATTTCGATCCCGGTCGTTTATCTAGTGTTTCTTCAGCCGTATACGTTTTACAAATCGTATACACATGTATACGGCTCGTATAACTATATACGGCCGTATATAGTAAAATAAAAAAACATTCCCTGCGCATTTTCCTATTCAAAAATATTCTATGCGGGCCGTATAATTGTATACGGCCCGTATACAATAGGGGGTGTGAAAATAAGATATAGGGTATGTGGGAATAAGGGGGCTTTTATAATTCTCAAAGTAAAACAACCATCACTTAGAAGATCATAACCGGTTACAATGTACACACAAATCGGTTCTTTCATGCGATTGATGTTGCTTCTAATTAAGGTACGCACAATGTTGGATTTTACCAAACAAGAAGACCAAGGTGGCGGCATCACACCCTCCTTATTTAGTCAAACCATATCACTATTACAGTATGCAAAGTTCACTGCACTTGTCATTTAATAACGTAACGTTATGGTATTATAACACGTCATAAATCGTTACTACAGTAACCAAATTTCACTCTACTTAATTACTATATATTCATACACAACCATGCCAAAAATTAACCCATTATTGCTTCTTTTAACTGGCACTAATCGCAACATGTCAACAAGACACCAATATCTTTTCATTTTCCTTCTCGTCCTCGTACTAAGTACAACCTTATTAACAACCAAAGGTCCTAGCCTCGCCCACCCAAGTACAAGAAATACGACATATGGTCGTCTCAATGTTCAAGTTTCAAGGACTTCAAACTCAGTTCCGACCGTCAAAGACCATGTTAGAAGCCATGTCGCTGTTGAACGATCGGGTCCAAGTCCTGGTGTAGGACATAAGCATGTGGAAGACAGTGACGGAACCACGAATTAGCTTAGTTTTGTTATTTATAAAATATTTCTGACCATTTATGCTATATTTATAAAATAGTGGATACTGTATTTTTTTCTTTCCAGTGGTAACTGATATATAAACTATAAAATGTTCGGTGCTACAAGAATTTCGTGTATCAACACTATATATTAATAAGTGGATTTGTCGAATTATGTGTCATCAAAGTAGATGTTAAAGAAGTATTTAATAAACTTAAGTTTCCTACAAAATTTAAAAAAAAAAAATACTTTTGTCAACCTTCGAATTTTTCCTAAAAAGGTATAATTAATTATTATTATTTTTGAACGGCTAAAATCACCACTCCTGCTATCTGCAACATTTGAACCCAGGGCCGGCCCATTGGTGTATCAAACCTAGGCTAGCACTTTGGGCCTCCATTTGAAAAATATTATGTATAATAAGATGAAGTTGTTCGATTAGTTTGACGAATCTCACTCCTGTAGTGTAGTAGTTATCATTCTGTATTGGTTAAAGCCCGGTTCCCGGTTCGATTCCCTGCAACCAACGTTTAAATCTTATTTTTTTTCCTTTTAAATTGGAGAAGCCTCCGTAGGGCAAGGTACAAAAAATCCAATATATAAAATCTAATGTTCAGGCTCTTTATTATTCTGCTTTGTAGCCTGTAGTGTTTATTAATTAATACATTTCAATGGTTTAGGTTTATGTTGAACTGGCACAAAACCAGTAATTTCCGTACTGTTTTATTAATTATTTATTTCCTGCAATTATGTGCTTAAACGTCAACATTATGTGCTTACTTGCCTTACATATGAATTCATACATGTTTTATACTTCAAATATTGCCTTGTGCAATACTTCAAGCGTTGCGTCAAAAAGACTAGTAAACTCACCGGTAAGACAAGCTACGTCAGCATGACTGCAGAATGCAATTAGACAATAGATTTAGGGCCTAGATGTATGTCCAACATCAAAATTACATTGAAACCCAAGTGTGGGTACAAGGGTTAACATATACACTTTCTGGAAGCTAAAACAGACACTAAAAGGTACCCGAAACGCACTTTAAATGCAGATTTCTGCATAAAAACAGCAAAAACAACATTTAAACCATAAAATAACATGCAGAAATTTTGTTTTAGTGTCCGGAATAACTTGTAAAGTGTCGGGAATGAAAGCCGTCACAAAAGGTACTTCATACCTTGTAAAACTGCGCTATTTAGCACTTTAACGAACCAATAACCGGACACTACCCAAAACATCAAAAGTAGACTAGAAGCATTGTTTTTATGATATAAAGCTAGTCATGGTGATAAAACACCTTAAAAATCATAAAAACACATAAACACACTTAATTTAAACATAAACCTTCTAACTTATACTTACAACCTTCAACTTCCAAAATCTTACAACTTACCCCCCCCCCCCCCTTATCTTGACTGGCCCCATAGTGGCCCACCAACATTTCTCCATTAAAATATTCAAGTGTAGGCAAGATATTAGACATAAAACCTTGTGGTTAAAGGATTGTTGGAAGGTTATAAGGACTAACCTAAAGACTAGAAACATTATCTTCTTCTCCATTTCAAACTCATTTTCTTCCTCCTTGACTCCTTCTCCCTACACCTTACGGCTGTGACACCTGCGTCCCTAGACATTTAGATATTGTCAATTTTAGTCCCTAAACTATGTAGTCATTAATACTTTTGGTACTTGGTGAATTCTATGCTATATACTAGATACTTGGAATGTCTAAATCTAAATACTTGGAATGCCTAATTCTAGATACTTGATACTTGGAAGACTAGATTCTTGACTCTTGATACTTTGGTGCTTGACTCTTGAGGCTCGTGAAATTTGAGACTTAGTTGAACGAGGGACTAGAGTCTTGTCACTGGCGGAAACTATGAAACTTTGAAATCTTTTGTGTTATTGCTATAATCTAGTTATACTATTAACCAATAATACGCAACGCTTAATCTAACTTGCAAATCGAATCAAATACAGTGAAAATGGAAATGATGGGATTGACCGAGTGGCAATCCGATCAGATGACCATCCGATTGGATGACCAACCGATCGGATGTCCACTTGATCGAGTCACCATCCGATCCAAGTGCACACCGCTTTCACTCATTCTCACACTATAAATAGGCCTGTCACATCACCATTCTCACTGATGTGACAACCCCACTCGACCAGATGCACACACTCCACTTTTCTTCGATTTCTCGGCGATTTCGGTACGTTTTACACTAGATTCTTGTACATATTTGATCTACACATCATTCTCTATGAGATTCTCCTTTGAAACCTCACTTTTCACCGTAAAATCCCTAAGATTTGAGCTCTTGAAGGTGATGTCATCATGGTGGTTTGTACCAAACTGTTGTGTGATGTCATTCTAGCCAAGATCTAGCTCAGATCTAAGGAATTTCATGCGTTTTATACTAAATCTATGCTAGATCTAAACTTTTCAAGCTAAGACCTATGTCTATCTTCATCTTTTTCTTGAACTTCTACTTAAAACGGTGAGATCCGGATCTAAACGGACTGTAGACTTGGTTATTAGTCTGGAGGTGGTTTGGAGAAGGACTGTTGCCGGAGAAGATGACCGGAGTACGGATTCTGACATAAGCACCATCACAAACGGACAGCTGAACGGACTGGGGTGATTCCCACCCGATCAGATCGGCTGTGCGCTGATGTGTTTACCGTTCTCTCAATACGTACCACGTCGTCATTGTTCCAAACAGGAACTTAGAACTTTACAAGTTTAGGAACGGGACAAGGACAACCTGATCGAGTGGCAATCCGATCGGATAGCCATCCGATCGAACAACCATCTGATCAAGTGACACTTGCCTCTAAACCCCTAACACTTGAAACTTGAATTCTTGATCGTCGAACGACAATCCGATCGGATAGCCATCCGATCGAACTGCCATCTGATCAGGTGATATGCCTCTTGAAGTCTTTCAACACTTAGAATCTTTTGGGACTTTGAATCCTAGAGAACTCAAAACCTTGAATCGAGTGGCAATCCGATCGGATAGCCATCCGATCGAACCGCCATCCGATCAAGATGACTGATTTGATACTTAGTTTGAATCTCGTTATTCTGCCCGACTCTTATCTGTTGTAATCTAATCAGGCTAACTCTAAAGAGCTCCCTTTGATCCAATAACAGTTAACCTGTTAAGTAATCACTGTGAGTATACTCGATTCCTTTTTGTTTTAAACTTTGGGATATAACATGTATTCTATTAAACTACGAGACTTGAGACTTTTGCAACCTAAACTCTAACCTATGTGTATGTGAAACTTGTGATTCTTGTATTCAATTTGTGCTATGTGGACGTTTAATCCAGGGTGTGTAGTTCCACCTTAACAATAGTAGCGCTATAGGAGATGCACCTCCCCATTATTCTCGGGGGTATTGTTAGGAGGATTCTAGTTTTCCTTGAGACTTGGGAAAACAACAAAGCATCGGGATACTTGGGCTATCACTTGTTGGACTGCGAACACTAGCATGGCTGAAACTATTTTTGTGACACTACATATGGATATGAGTTATTTTAATCTATTATGCTACTAGGTTATAACCCCGTGTATTACACGGGTTTAATAAATAAATTTTATATACTAAATAATAAAATAATATATCTTTAAAAACCTTCTTTATTGCACGAATTGAATAAATATAATTTTATATATTAAATAATAAAAAGTTCTATCTATAAGAACAATATTATACAGGTTGAATAAATGTAATTTTATATACAAAATAAAAAAGTTATATCTTTTAAACCACGTGTATTACACGAGTTAAATAAATATAATATTGTTTACCAAATAATAAAATAATACATCTTTAAAAAACCCTATTTATTACACGGGTTGAATAAATGTAATTTTATATACCAAATAATAAAAAAATACATCTTTAAAAATATGTGTATTACTCGGTTTGAATAAATGTAATTTTCTGTACTAAATAATAAAAAATATATATATCCTTAAAAAATCTCGTGTATTGTACGAATTGAATAAATCTAATTTTATACATCAAATAATAAAATTACGATTTTGGCCCCCGTGGTTATATCACTTTTACCCTTTTAGCCTAAAAAAAAGAATTTTTTAACATCTAAGCACTCAACGTCTTTTTTTCTAACATTTTTGGCCCATAACGTCTTTTTTTAACCATTTTGGCCCCTAACATTTAATGGATGGGGTTAGTGTTAGGGGCCAAAAGAGTTAGAAAAGAAGACGTTGGGGGCTCAGATGTTAAAAAAAATCTTCTTGGGGCTAAAAGGGTAAAAGGGATATAACTACAGGGGCCAAAATCATAATTTTCTCTAAATAATATTATAAATGAGAAGGAGATTAAACTAAATAATAATTATTCATAAGATATTAAACTAAATAATATTTAATAGGAGAGTTATTTATAATTAATTAGAAAAGATTTAAATTAAAATAATAATTATCTATAAGAGATGCCCTAATATGATGACAAATGTCCCAAAAGTGGTTTCTTTTATTATATAGTATAGATTACTCAAACTTGTATACTCGCCGGTACCTTTTTGTACTGACTCTATGTTAATACATGTTGCAGGCTGATAGATGCTGGAACTATGGAAAACAAGTTAGGATTGATGCTTAGAAAACTCGCCTAGTCTAATTATAGAATTTGAAACAATGGTTTTGTGATTATATTTGATATTTATGGTTAGGTGGATGTTATAGACAAATTTTGTATGAAACTTATTTAATCTATAATGAAATCAATAGTGTTATGGAATCTCATGAGCAATCTGAACACTTAGTGCTCGCACCCTGATGTTTCCGCCATCGGTTGGGGTGTGACAACGGCCAACAACACCCACACACACACACTCATTTTCAATCATCTTACAACCAATCTAAGGTTATACAAAGGTGCACAAGGATGATCTATGTTGGGTGTCGAATCCAGTAAATAAATATAAAATAAACCTACTTGACACACTAAAAATAGTATGAATGGAAGTCAGGTTCGTGTCCACAGGGATACAGATTAATTAGTTAATTATGCCAAAAACGTTTTAGACACAGATACGGTTGTTTTGAAAAGGAGGGTTTTTAGTTTAACTAAAATGTAAAAAACAATTTATAATTTTTAGATTAAAAAGAAGAGCTAATAAAAGTGGTTGGAAAATTCAGATGTTAAAAACTAATTTCAACACCATGGCAATTTCTTGATTCGGTTCGACTTACGATCATTAACAGTCATGGTGCAATGATCCTTTTTAAATAATAGTTTGTGTCGACACTAGACGTCACGCACTTCGGACCTCCACTCTATTTATTGTCTAACCAAACGCCGTTCGTTGATTAGAGCCAACTCGCTACTCTAAACTCACGCCGTTCGGATTTTAGCGTACGGGTTGCGGGATAGAAGTATCAATCAAACACTCACGCCGTTCGGAGTGTCTAATTATATTGTATGGTTCTATAATAATTTTGGGTTCATAGACAAACTCAAAATATTATTTGTTCCTTCTCAAAAATTAAAACTTTATTAGGGTTCTAAAAATTGATTGAACTTTATTAGAAAAATTAATAAGTTGATCAGGTTTATTAACAATCTAATATTTTCCGGATTGAATCCGTATAAAAACAAGAACCATATAAACAAACCACTAAAATCCGGATTGAATCCGTATAAAAACAAGAATCATATAAACAAACCACTAAAATAATTGAATCAAATGTGATCGTTTCACACAAGTTTATGAATCAAATCAAAGAAAATAAACCCCGATGTCAAAACTATAAAAGACTAGCCAGACATGGTGGCTAGAACAATCAAGTTAAGTATGAAACTAATCATTCAAAAACTCAAACTTACGAAAATAAAGAATGCAGAATTAATTGTTGTTCTAGAAAAACTTCACCCAATGAGAAAATGCCACTTTTTTCCTTGTGATTTCGATTTTCGAATGCCAGCTCTCGTCCAGTTGAATGTTGCCCCCCAAAAATTCGTGATGGTTGTTTTACATGTTATCTTGTTCTCCCTTTTTTTTTTCTTTTGCTTGTTGGCAGCCCATATTTTTTAGCCCAGCAAATTCACTCCAAATAAAAAGATTATCTCATGGCAATTAGTATTTTGGCCCAACTTCACTTCTTGTGATGTCACGAATTTATGAACTTTAGCTTAGTC
Organism: Helianthus tuberosus; assembly: GCA_030545235.1. NCBI lineage: Eukaryota > Viridiplantae > Streptophyta > Magnoliopsida > Asterales > Asteraceae > Helianthus > Helianthus tuberosus. The sequence continues at coordinate 99,863,390 of CM060367.1, forward strand.
ACACATCCAGCTCACTTTGTTCACTAGCTCATGAATTTGTGTTTCGACTTACTCCAATTCTTTCCAATGCTTTCGTCCTTCGCAATCGCTCCTCACCTACAATATCAACCAAAAACAACCAACGTAGATTTCATTCCACAAAAACAAGCGTTTCGCTAAACAACGAGGTATGACTATGAAATATGCATGATATGTAGTGAATTTTTAATGTTAATATGCTATAAAAACGTGCCAAAAAATGCAACTAACAATCTAAGGAGGCTACAAGTGAAGGAAGTTCAAGGACCACCTTGTGGAGCTTTTAACCTCTCATTTTCTTCGTACTTCATCGTCTTCTTGTTTGTGCCAATTCCCTAGCCACTAGAGCTAGTAGTAAGCATGCTAATCTATTTTACTTCATGTTAGTATTATGTGCAAGTTACACCATCTAAGAAATTAAACTTTAAAAGATGAAGACATGAAGATCTAACATAATCTAAAGAAAAACAAGTGTTTTTAGTGTTGTTTGGTGTATGTTATGAAGTTGTTGTTTTTAATCTTGTGTTTATGTTTAGATCCATCATGTTAAAGCTTGTTAGAAGCTTAGATCTAACAAGTTTAAGCATGGATCTTGAAAGATCCATGGTTAAACTTGAAGATGAACTTGAAAAACCTTTATGTAAACATTAAAAATGGTTTTTAAAGTATGTTCATGTGTTCTTGAAAAGACTAAGTTTATGTATTTTTAACTTATGAAACTAAACTTCATAAAAAGTTTGTAAAAAGTTCATCAAGAAGCTTACTTGTTAAAGATTCAAGTATGTTAAGCATGGATCTTGAAAGATCCATGATGAAACTTGATGATGAACATAAAGATCTTCAAAATGAACTTAAAAATGGTTTTAGAATATGTTGTTCGTGGTTTTGAAACCCTAAAACTCATGGATGGTTTATTTAGTAAGTTAAAGTTTCATATAAAGTTTGTTAAAACCTAACAAGAACACTTGTTTTTGGAAGATTCATGTATGTAAAGTGTAGATCTAAAAGACTACACATTTTTAACAAAAATCAAGTTCATCATAATATTTTACATGATGAAATTAGTGTATGTAACTTGTGAAATTGTTGGAAATTGATTTTGGTGATGAAAGGAAAATAAACACATGTTTTGAAAACATGGAAAACCTCCATTTTTAGGGGAAACTATGTCAAAATTTTATAACACTTAGAAAAAATATAAGTTTTAGTGAAACTTATTCCCCAAAAATTCACCTAAAAGTATTTACTAAAGTTTCCTAATTTTTATACAAAATTACAAGTCAAGAAATAAGGTTTACTTGAAGATTAAAATCAATATTAAGTATATATATATATATTTAGTTGTCACCAAATTTTGTGCTAAGTGTATATTATGTGTATTATATGTAGTAGTGTATTAGGAACTTGAAAAATGCACTAAATACTCCCAAGGAGTATAAATACCAAAATACACATACAAATACCTAAGGATACGTAAGTATACAAGTATACAAAATTTCCTCATAGAATAGTATTTGGACAAATACAAGAAAATATATTTATATAAATATATTCCTTAACAATTTTGGACTTGGACAAATATTTGGACATCTTTGGACATAAATATATATTTGGACAAATATATATAAGGGGAATTGGCCTGTAATAATCCCATCTAGACCTTATTGGCCATTAATAATCCTACCTCGGAATACCCCCCCGTGTTAAGCTTTTTTTTCCAAATTACAAACAAATTTTTTAGGGCTTTTGATCAGAACGATGATACGAGTCCATTGATGAACTTACACAAAACAAATGCTTAACTTAAGATGGTGACTTTTACTTTATGTGTTACAAGTCTAGTGATTAACGTACCTAGAACTCATATAGGTTACGATGCCTATAAAACAAGCCGGTGAAGTTTACGACGCAGGATACGCAAAACAGTGAGTTAATGTCCCCACTTTTAAATATTTTCTTGTTTTCTAAACTTGGGGAAAATACATGTATTGTGGTATGAAGAAACAAAACTAAGGAATGATACAATAGATCATGTCACGAATATAGTGAGACTTAATCACCATTAATCAACGTGATACCAAGACCGTGGAACAAAAGTGTCGCAACCCCCGATCCCTGATCCCCGAGAACGGGCGGACGCGATCACAGAGTTTCGGTGGTTTCAGGGTTATTTAATCTCGCAGCGGAATTTACATCAGGATCGTAGTTAGGAAATGTTTATCAGAGTAAAACCACCTCATTTACTATTAATAATCACATGGGTAAAACCCATGTTTCTTGTTACAATACATTTATAAGGACAAACCCTATTTTATTGAATTTAAAACATCGTTTATTAGGTAACTTTTATAGCCACATTTTTTCCCAAGCCTTCAGTGCTCTACAGCTGGCTTCCATTAATTTGCTGTTCACATTGTGTTACCTGTAACGCGTTTTAAAAACATTTGTCAGTTGGAAATACTGGTGAGTGAATCCCAGTTTAATCAAGAAACATTTTATCGATTAAAACAGCATTGAGAGCGATCACATTGTTTATTTCTACACAATTACTCATTCAGTATTTGCCACTCGACCGGATCTATGGCTATGGTCAAATTACCCATTGGCTAACTCGTCGTCCAATGGTAATGCACTGTCATTCAGACTTACTACTACTCGTAGTAAATTTTGTATACAAAACCCCATAATACCGGCAGTAATTGAAGAACTACAAAGACTCAATCACCGCTTAATCACATTGTAAAACAATTAAGGTTTTGTAAAATATTCCAAAAAGGTTAACAAAAAGAGGATAAACTCACATTGCTGTCTTAGGTTTTTCGTAAGGGTTTCCTGGATATAATCTATAATTTATACAAATGTATATTGGTTAGTACCATAACCCTTTGAAAATATTAATGATACCCTTCCCGAGACGGCATTCCAACAACTACGTCGGGCAGAACCACGACAGTTGTTACGGAACCCTAAATCAATCGGGCAGCGTAACTATTATGAAACTGGGGTTATAATACTTACAACGGAGCAGAACCTCGCTAATTAGGGGGTATTATACTTGAAAATTATGCCAAATATCAGAGAATTCGAGATTGAGAATTTAGAATGAGCGACGGAAAACGAAAACTAATGCCTGCTATTTATAGTGCTGATATCTGACTTCCAGGCGGCCCGCGTAAAACACAGGCCAAGGTTACGCAGCCTGCGTCAACCTTGGTCAACACTATAGCTTAGTCCGGTCACCAAGTAGACTCGACACGATGTCGACACGTGTCAACACCGGATGTCTTCGCGTGTATAGGTCTATCGCAGCCCGCGTTAGTTTAAGCTGAGGCTTACGCGGCCCGCTTGAACTAATGAAATCAACGAAATCAGGTTCTAGCCCTTATACCGCCCGCGTAAATGGTTAAGGTGGGTCTACGCGGCCCGCCTTAACTTACTATTTCTTGTTTTTAATTTATTTTAAATACTCTAACGTATTTCGGGCTCGGTTTTCACATACGGGGTGTAATTAAAGACATATAAGGGTAATTTAAATATACTAGAGTGTCGGAAATATTATGAGATGTTGGTTTTACCGAGGGTTGTTACATTCTCCCCACCTTGTTTTAGAGCTCGTCCTCGAGATCTACTGAAACAAGTGCGGATATTTTCTTTTCATTTCTGATTCAAGCTCCCATGTGTATTCAGGTCCTCTTTTGGAGTCCCACTTCACTTTGACTAGAACTAGTCTCTTATGCTTGAGATTCTTGACTTTCTTGTCTTCAATTTGTAGAGGTCTTTCTACAAACTTGAGTTATTCATTTACCTCTATATCCTTAAGAGGTACTATCAATGATTCATCAGCTAAACACTTTTTAAGATTAGATACATGAAACACATCATGTATTCCTGCCATTTCCTCTGGCAGTTGTAGCTGATAAGCTACAGGTCCTATTCTTCTAATAATCTTAAAAGGTCCAACATACCTGGGACTTAGCTTTCCCCGTTTGATGAATCTTACCACTCCTTTCCAAGGAGAGACCTTCAATAATACTTTATCTCTTACTTGAAACTCCAATGGTTTTCGCCTATTATTAGCATAACTTTTCTGTCTATCACGTGCTGCTTTCAGTCGTTCCTTGACTTGAATAATTTTATCGGTTGTTTCTTGCACTATCTCAGGTCCAGATAGTTGCTTTTCCCCAATTTCTTCCCAACAGACTGGGGTTCGACACTTTCGTCCATAAAGTGCTTCAAATGGTGCAGCATTGATACTTGTGTGATAACTATTATTATAAGAAAATTCTATTAAAGGTAAGTGATCGTCCCAATTACCTCCGAAATCAATTACACAAGCTCTAAGCATGTCCTTCATTGTCTGAATTGTCCTTTCACTTTGTCCATCCGTTTGTGGATGATAAGCCGTACTCAACTTTAATTTAGTTCCCATTGCCTTTTGGAAACTTGACCAAAAACGAGATGTAAAGCGGCTATCCCTATAAAAAACAATTGATAAAGGAATACCATGTAAAGAAATAATTTCATTTACATACAACTTAGCTAATTGTTCCATACTAATTGTTTCCTTCATTGGTAGAAAATGGGCTGACTTAGTTAGCCTATCTACAATCACCCAGATTGTATCATTTCCTTTCCTTGTTTTGGGTAATTTAGTAACAAAATCCATTGTTATAAATTCCCATTTCCAAACTGGCATTTCTAATTGCTGTAACAAACCTGAGGGTTTCTGATGTTCAGCTTTGACTTGTAAACATGTTAAACATTTAGAAACATAGGCTGCTATATCCTTTTTCATTCCTATCCACCAGAAATTTTTCCTTAAATCCTGGTACATTTTATCATTTCCTGGATGCATTGTATACTTAGACTTATGGGCTTCTTCTAATATACAATGACGTAGATTTCCTAATTTAGGTATCCACATTCTCTTTTTATGGAATCTCCAAATTCCATCTGTCCCTTGTTCCAATTCTTTTATCATACCTTTTAATTTTTCAGAATCATCCTTGATTACTGATTCTTGTGCTTCTCTTATCTGATCATTTAAATCTACTTGCAGATTTAATTTAAGAGAACGTACCCTTTTTGGCTTTTCATGATACTTTCGGCTTAAAGAATCTGCCACTATATTGGCTTTTCCTTCATGATGCTGGATATCACAATCATAATCACTAAGAAATTCCATCCAACGTCTTTGTCTCATATTTAACTCTTTCTGCCTAAAAACATACCTTAAACTTTTGTGATCGGTAAATATGGTAAACTTACTACCATAAAGGTAATGTCTCCAAATCTTAAGAGCAAAAATTATAGCTCCTAATTCTAAATCATGGGTTGAATAATTCTCTTCATGTTTCTTAAGTTGTCTAGATGCGTAAGATATAACCTTTTGTCGTTGCATCAACACACATCCATAACCTAATTTAGAAGCATCACAATAGACTACGAAGTCTTCAGTTCCTTCTGGTAATGCTAGTATGGGTGTATGGGTTAATCTTTGCTTAAGGATTCTAAATGCTTCTTCTTGTTTAAATCCCCATTCAAACTTAACAGATTTATAAGTTAACTTAGTTAAGGGAATGGCTATTCTAGAGAAATCTTTAATAAATCTTCTATAATAACCTGCCAATCCTAAGAAACTTCTAACTTCAGTTGGTGACTCAGGGGTTTTCCATTTAGTAATTGCCTCAATCTTGGTTGGATCCACATGAATTCCTTCATGATTGACTAAATGTCCAAGGAATTGTACCTGTTCTAATCAGAATTCGCACTTTGAAAACTTAGCATAAAGCTTTTCCTTTCTTAACAAACTTAAAAGTGCGTGCAAATGCTTAGCATGATCCTCTTTACTCTTAGAGTAAATTAGAATATCATCTATAAAAACAATTATGAATTTATCCAAATATGGCTTGCATATTCGGTTCATCATGTCCATAAATGCAGCTGGGGCATTGGTTAAACCAAATGGCATGACAGTAAATTCATAATGGCCATACCTTGTTCTAAATGCGGTCTTAGGAATGTCCTCTTCCTGTACCTTTAATTGATGATATCCTGATCTTAAATCGATTTTAGAGAAAAATCGGGCTCCTTGCAGTTGATCAAACAGATCATCGATTCTCGGTAATGGGTACTGATTCTTAATTGTGACCTTGTTTAATTCATGGTAGTCAATGCACATACGCATTGATCCGTCCTTCTTTTTAACGAAGAGTATCGGCGCTCCCTATGGTGACGAACTTGGTTGTATAAATTCTTTTTCCAACAATTCTTCTAATTGTTTCTTCAACTCCTGCATTTCAGCAGGTGCCAAACGGTAGGGTGCTTTGGCAATCGGTGATGTTCCTGGTATTAAATGGATTCTGAATTCAACTTCTCTGTCTGGAGGTTGTCCTGGCAATTCTTCTGGAAATACATCTGAAAACTGAGATACTACTGGAATATCTTTTAAATCCTTTCCTTTAGTGTTAGTGATTATAGGAATCAAATACACTATAGAACCTTTTCTCATACAACTTGCAGTTTTCATCACAGAAATGAATTTAGTAGATCTAGAAGATTTATCTCCTTTAATTGTGATCATTTTACCTTTTGGTGAATTTACTTGAATTAACTTTTGATCACATAAAATACTGGCTTTATTGGCTATTAACCAATCCATTCCTAAAACAACATCAAATCCTACCAGATTCATGGGATAAAGATTTGCAATAAATTTCTGATTTAAAATTTCTATGCTTGCTCCCTGCAAGATTTCAGAAATTCTAACAATTTCCCCATTAGCTGTCTCTACTAAGCATTCTTGTGGTAGTTTAGTTAATGATTGATTTAGAAATTTGCAAAATGATGTATTAATAAAACTTTAGTTTGCACCAGAGTCAAATAATACTTTAGCAAAAACATCATTAACTAAAAACGTACCAGCTATGACATCTGGAATCATCTTGGCTTCTTCTGCAGTTAGAACAAATGCTCTAGCATTTTTAGTATTCTTGTTATCTGGAGCTGGAGCTAATTTTGGACAATTTAGCTTGATATGACCTTGTTCTCCGCAATTGTAACATACCCTGTTGTTAGCTTTCTGCCTGCAGTTTTCTTCTTTGTGTCCCGATAGTTTGCAAAAGTTACAATATATGGAGCATTTTCCAGAATGCTTTCTTTTGCAATACCTACAGTAGGGTGCAGAGGTAGAACCTATATTTTTCCCACGGTTAGAATTTCCAGAATGGAATTCTTGGGTCAATTCCTGGGTTAGGTTCCTCCTTTGATCCTCTTCTCTGGTACGAACTAACTCATCAGTCAAGGTATATGCTAGTTCTACAGCTTATTCTATTGTTTGAGGTCTAGCTGCCTTAACTACGTGTCTTATCTCCCTAATTAATCCCCAAATATATCGAGAGATTAATACTGGTTCTGGTGAAGCAAGAGTTGGCACTATCCTAGCATATTCGAAGAATAACTTTGTGTACCCCTTGCTATCCACACCAGTCATCCTAAGGTTTAGGAATTTGTTTGCTATCTGTTCTTTTTCATTTGGAGGGCAGAATTTCCTTTCTACCTTGTCCTTAAACTCTTCCCATTCCATATTATAGGTTCTATCACTTCCTTTTGTTTGGAGGATAGTGTTCCACCATTCTAGTGCTGCATTCTTAAACAGATTAGAAGCAAACATTATCTTATCTTCTTCAGCACACTTGCTTATCCTTAAGACTGCCTCAGTCTTTTCTATCCAGCGTAAGGTTGCAATGGCCCCTTCATTGCCCGAGAATTCCATTAGTTTACAAGACCAAAATTCTTTATAAGAACAACCGTAAGGCACGGTTCTTCTTCTTTTGGGAATGGGCATTTGAAGTACAGGTCCATTGTTCACGCCGTTTTCTGGTTCACTTGGTCGCTTACTGCTATGCTTACTTTTATTATCAGCATCCTTAACAGTTTGAAGAATAAATGGCATTGCATCTATAATTCCCTGTGCTACTATGTGTTGGATAGCACTATTATCCACTTGATTGTTATTGTTATTGATGCTTGGATTCTCATTAACCACGTTAAGGTTACTCTGGTTATCATTATTCAGATTTCCTTGATTTCCTTCGTCGGCCATCTTAATTTTAAACATTTATCCCATATTAATATCACAAATAATAGGTAATATAGTTAATCACATGACACGCAATTTAACCAAAACCGTCGATCATTGCGACTTGTACTCTATTTTCATATACTATGCTTCTATTACACATTAGTACAGAAATAAAGATTACAATACCAACAGAAAGAAAATTACACTAATAGTAATATGCATCCGTACACACATATTTTATTTTTATTTTATCATATTTTATTATTATTACTACTACCATTTCCTCCATTCACATTCATGGATATGGATTTATCCAAAAATCCATATTGCGCTCATTGTATTTCCATACGAGACGCTCTCCCACCTGGCGCATTCTCTCACTGCTTTCTAAAATTTCCTCCCCAAAAGTCCTAAGTTCTTGAACGTTTTCTGCACTCATTGGGGGTGCAGGTTCTCGGACTGGGTTTGGAATCTGGGGTGCGGGTTCCTGATATGGGGGTGACAGTTCCTGAAATCGGTAAGGATCCTCTAAATTTCCCTAATATATTCATCTTGGTAATAGGGATCTAAAGGGTCCATACCTGGGTAGGCTTCTATGTTCTGTATGGGTGGGTATTCCTGGATAGGGTAACGTTGCACAAAATCCCTATTATCGTCCCACCAGGGGTCGTAATTTGGATCTAGAGGGTTTGGCGCAGGTACCCTAGGGATTTCTTCTGGGTTAAAGTCATGCATCTCCACCTGATTTTCCTGGTTTTCTATTTCCATGGGTTGCTCTGGGTTTTGTGGTTGTGGGGCTACTAGTTGTTCCAGACTTGGGTCAGCAGCAGTTGTAGCTAAGATATGGAAATTAGCTAGGCTTCTATTAAGCATATCCTGTGTATGGGCATCAGTTCTACGCTTAGCAGCTGCTAGAACTCTTTGTTGTTGCAACTTTTGCATTCTCTTCCTACGAGCAAAAGCTTCCTTACTGAACCATCCTCGTTTCTTATTAGGGAATGGCTCTTCTGACTGAGCTCTAAAAGCAAACACTCCTTCTTCCTGATCAGCAGAATACCCAGAAAGGGCAAGCTGTGACGAAGTACCTTCACTCTTAGGTGATTCAGACAACAGACGATTCATGTCTGATGGTCCTTGATCACTCATACTGTAAACTAACAGACAGTCAAATAACACATAACAAATAAATACAGTTATGCATATACTTTCATAATTTATTTCCTAACAAAATTTAAAATTTAAGTGTCAGCAGAACACTTCTTTGGCTCAGACCAGTGGCTAGGCTCTGATACCACCTTCTGTCGCAACCCCCGATCCCTGATCCCCGGGAACGAGCGGACGCGATCATAGAGTTTCGGTGGTATCAGGGTTATTTAATCTCGCAGCGGAATTTACATCAGGATCGTAGTTAGGAAATGTTTATCTGAGTAAAACCACCTCATTTACTATTAATAATCACATGGGTAAAACCCATGTTTCTTGTTACAATACATTTATAGGGACAAACCCTATTTTATTGAATTTAAAACATCGTTTATTAGGTAACTTTTATAGCCACATTTTTTCCCAAGCCTTCAGTGCTCTACAGCTGGCTTCCATTAATTTGTTGTTCACATTGTGTTACCTGTAACGCGTTTTAAAAACATTTGTCAGTTGGAAATACTGGTGAGTGAATCCCAGTTTAATCAAGAAACATTTTATCGATTAAAACAGTATTGAGAGCGATCACATTGTTTATTTCTACACAATTACTCATTCAGTATTTGCCACTCGACCGGATCTATGGCTATGGTCAAATTACCCATTGGCTAACTCGTCGTCCAATGGTAATGCACTGTCATTCAGACTTACTACTACTCGTAGTAAATTTTGTATACAAAACCCCATAATACCGGCAGTAATTGAAGAACTACAAAGACTCAATCACCGCTTAATCACATTGTAAAACAATTAAGGTTTTGTAAAATATTCCAAAAAGGTTAACAAAAAGAGGATAAACTCACATTGCTGTCTTAGGCTTTCCGTAAGGGTTTCCTGGATATAATCTATAATTTATACAAATGTATATTGGTTAGTACCATAACCCTTTGAAAATATTAATGATACCCTTCCCGAGACGGCATTCCAACAACTACGTCGGGCAGAACCACGACAGTTGTTACGGAACCCTAAATCAATCGGGCAGCGTAACTATTATGAAACTGGGGTTATAATACTTACAACGGAGCAGAACCTCGCTAATTAGGGGGTATTATACTTGAAAATTATGCCAAATATCAGAGAATTCGAGATTGAGAATTTAGAATGAGCGACGGAAAACGAAAACTGATGCCTACTATTTATAGTTCTGATATCTGACTTCCAGGCGGCCCGCGTAAAACACAGGCCAAGGTTACGCGGCCCGCGTCAACCTTGGTCAACACTATAGCTTAGTCGGGTCACCAAGTAGACTCGACACGATGTCGACACGTGTCAGCACCGGATGTCTTCGCGTGTATAGGTCTATCGCGGTCCGCGTTAGTTTAAGCTGAGGCTTACGCGGCCCGCTTGAACTAATGAAATCAACGAAATCGGGTTCTAGCCCTTATACCGCCCGCGTAAATGGTTAAGGTGGGTCTACGCGGCCCGCCTTAACTTACTATTTCTTGTTTTTAATTTATTTTAAATACTCTAACGTATTTCGGGCTCGGTTTTCACATACGGGGTGTAATTAAAGACATATAAGGGTAATTTAAAATATACTAGAGTGTCGGAAATATTATGAGGATGTTGGTTTTACCGAGGGTTGTTACAAAAAGGTTAGATCTAATGAGTTTCAGGCAGCCACACTCTTGGCCACTTTGTTACCAAGAGTGCTTTTGTGTCTCTAGTCGTGAACCGACAAGTAAAATGCCTATGGTTTGGATGCTTCCTATGTCGTTACATATGTTAATGGCCTTGCAAACCATTAGCGATCTCGATTTTCTTACATTTACATAATACAAGTTTTCAAGTACAATGACGTACCATGATTCTTACAACTATGTTTTACACAAAACTGCATGAATTCATACCAACTTATGTTGATGATTTTCCATGTATTTCAGGTAACTAAGTGGATGTACGCGTTGTCCCTTTGCCCAAAAATGATGTTTATGTTTTAAGTCATTATGTGCCGATGCTCCGTTGCCACTTTTTGTAACGCCCCAAAATCCGAATGTTTATAATTGTTAAATGTTCTCGTATGGTACATCAAGAAATGAATGACTAGGTTATTTAACCAAGTTAAGAAAATGGTAAAAAACAATTAAAGGAATGAAAGTTGTGCCCATTTATAATTAGTGACAACTTGAGGGGCTAAAGTGGGGAAAATGTAAGTTTAATTTATTTATAAAAAAATATACACACAAACACACACACGTATGCGTGTTCGAGAAAGAGCCAGGAGCTCCATGAAAGCTCACAAACCCTAATCATGAAGATCACCAAATTGAAGGGTTAATTGTAGCTCAAATCTAAGAAGGAACATGGATTAATGATCACCTTCACAAGGGGATCGTAAGGTATGTCTTAAAAGTTAGATTGGTGATTATCCACGAAGTGGGTTATGTTGTAAATCGTGAATTGGTATGAAATTGAGTATGAGGATATGTTAGAATCATCATATAGAACATGGGTTATGCATTATTAAGGTTAATTTGATGCTTAGAGGTGAAACCCATTAGTTATGGTGAGAATGATGAGTTGAATCATCATCCATGTCTAATTCTTGTTGAATATTGATGTATTATGTGAGTAATATGGAGTCTTGTTAGAAGAATTGAAAGAAATATGATGATAATATGTTTGAATGTTTATGTGTGAATGATATATGTTAATTAGTAGGAGGATTTGATGAATCATGTATGAAATTAGGAGATTGTGCATGAATTAGTTGTACCTTATGTTTAGAAGGTTGTACACACACCAAAGGTATGATGAAATTAGAGATAATTGAGTTTAGATCACTAGTAAGTGATTAACAATGTAGTCATGAAGTGGGTTTTGTATAATATGATGATATGTTATTGTTAATGATGTTTGAAATCACATATGTGTGTAAATATTTAAAGGATTTCGGCTAGGATTTGATAGATTAGTATGTTTTGAGTTTGAATGATAATTCCGAAATAAGATCCGTGTGATGAATGATGAACAAGATAACTATCTTGAGAATGCTATATGATAGTTGATGCTTGATAAGCGACATGGAAGCTTGGGAAAGAAGCGGGTCAAACGGGACTAATGCGCACGGGAAGCATATTCGGATGTTAGGTAAGTAAAGCTTACACCCCTTTTTGGTAGAATATCTATTAATGTATAGATTACGAACATGGTAAATAAATATGTGAATTATGATGTTCCGACAAGTTTTGATATGGGTCGGAACATGTGATTATGTTAAGAAACTAAGTTTGATGGTCAAAAAGGGTAAAAAGGGTATTATGGTGATTTTGGTTACGACTTACGAGTTAACGAAGGAATAAGTTACATGGATGGGATAATGACTAACTAAAGTCCCACAAGGATAAAATGGACATTTAGACTTAACGGGTCAAATGGTGAAGACATTACCATTTGACGATGTCGACTAATGATTTTATTGTCAAGTACTATGAATTCCAGGGTGAATAGCGAAAGGATTTGTGTTGTTATTAACTAGCAACTTAGTGGATGAAGTATTAAAACGGGTCATAGTTTTGACTCGAGCAAGGTATGTGTAATTAGAGTTATAGTTAAGTAGTAGGATTGGTTAAATATGCAATGAAGTCCTTTGTTGTAAATGATGGAGCAAAGTTGTCAAAAATGCCCTTGATAGGTATATCGGGCAAACGACCTTAAAAGTCATTGGGAAACAAGCTATTCGATTAGAGTAATGTTTTGGTCAAGTTTAAAAGCGAAGGGTATGGTTTTGTATGTCATAGACCATTTAATGCGTAAATACCCATAACGGGTCAAAATAAGCTTTTGAGTGAAAATGTGTTAAGAGGATGCAAGACATCCAAGAATTCAATCCTTTATGATAAACAACGTTGAAATTATAAGGTTCATGAGGAATCGAGGTCAAATAATCAGATTATTTTGATAAATGCATGAACGGGTCAAAACTTTGTAAAAAGGTAATAAGTCGATAGCTTAAAAGTTCAGAATTTTGTTAATCCAGATGTCGGATGTTAACTCCATGTGATGGATAATTAAATTACGATCGCGTAGGAAAAAGAATCGGGTAAAACGGATCAAAAACGAATGAGTTATGTCCATTTTCGTGAAACTTGGGTTGGCTGGGAATTTTGCAGCAGCAATTAAGCAACTTGCTGTCAAAAAAGGGGCTAGGTGTACCGTCTAGCCCCTAGACGTAGCGTCTAGCCCCCTGATTCCGAAAATTGTTTATTTTGTTGTTTTGTTCCATAAACCCGTTTAAATGCGTTTTTAAACGCCTGTAAGCTAAGTATGATCAACTTATTTTATGTTTTAGGAGATGTAGATACGTATGAAGGTATGTATGTATGTATGATTATAAGTTGTATGTATGATTGAATGTATGGTTGTATGTATGCAAGTAGATATATATGAGCGTATGCACGTATGTAGGCACGCGTGAAGATATGAATATATGTATGTATGTAGGTGTGTATGTAGGCAGTATGTGTATGTACATGTATGCAAGTGGTTATGTGCGAACGTATGCATATATGTGAGTATATATGGAAGTATGTACGCATGTATTCAATGAGATTGAGTATTGACAATAATAATAGCGTGCCTTGTGAACGAAGTGTATTGCAGGTACAATAAGGAAGTCTCGCCACGGATTGTATAATTAGATGGAAAGCTGGAATGAAAAGAGATAATGAAATGAAAAGTCAACAAGAAGGAAACTTATTTATGTTTATAATGTGTGCTAACGTTATGAATGTATGTGGTGAGCGCAGGTTGATCGGGTCACGGAGGATCATCAAGGAATGGAGATCGAGGACCGAGTCGCAAGATAGATTGTACGGGGACGTTGGTGTTTGTAATCTAGTAAACCTAGGTTATGTTTTTATTTAGTAAATGAGTCGATTGATGGCTTTATGTGAGAGGGTTGTGTTAAAATGAACTTTTGAGGAGGTCAGGGTATTTATAAGGAAAGAAATTTTATGGCATGAATTTCCGCTACGACTTTTTGTCAATTATGTGTTAGGGTCTTACACTTTTGTAGGATTTGTTTGTTATATTCTGCCTCCTTGCGGAAATATAATGAACAAAACCTTGATATTTGTTTTTGAAATGAAGTTGTAAACTTTTCAAATAATTATCTTATGTGTGTTGTAAACTTTAAACCTAACTTTTGTTTTGGATGATGAACTATGAATGGCAATTCGGAGTTATTTTATAATCATGTAGATTGTTTACTTATCGTATGCAATGAGAATCTTTTAGGATCACACCTCGTGCTTCCGCCTTAGAAAGGGGTGTGACATCCACTACCACCTACGATCGCCACCATCTTGCCAGAAACTAGATCTGAAACCACCACCATCTTCAACCACCTGTTGGGTTTTTCAAATCTGACACCATCATTCCACCATCCACCGCCTCCGCTCCACCGCCACCAGTTTCCCCACGGTGTATCAGAGTTCTTTTTCCATCCACCATCGTTAATCATAGTTCTTTTGTAAGTTGTGTTATTTTTTATTTTCATTGCATTTTAGTTATCAAACCTCAATTGCGTTTTTCACCTCATTATGTTTTAGTTAGAGTTCTTTTCATTTTTGTTCTTATGGATGTTAAAGCAGAGACATGACCATGCTAAAATAGAAGCATGTTCATGTTTGAACAAAGGCATGACCACGTTACAACTCATTGAGTTTTAGAACCTGCAGTGCAAAGAACATGATCATGCTTAGACAGAGGCATGATCATCTTGGAACTAAGGCATACCCATGTTAAAACTACATTACTTTTTAGAACATATGTTAAAACTCCATTGCTTTTTAGAACCTGCAGTGCAAAATATTGATTTTGGTTTCATTGCGTCTTACAACCTGTAGTGTAAAGAACATGATCATGCTATAATAGAAGCATGGTCATGTTGGAACAAAATCATGACCATGTTAAAACATAAACATGGCCATGTTAAAACTTTGTTGCCCTTTTAGAACCTACAGTGCAAAATATTGATATTTAGTTTTATTGCATTTTACAAGCAAAGAACATGATCATGCTAAAATAGAAGCATGGTCATGTTGGAACAAAAGCATGACCATGTTAAAACATAAACATGGTCATGTTAAAACTCAATTGCTTTTTAGAACCTATAGTGCAAAATATTGATTTTGGTTTCATTACGTTTTACAACCTGAGGTGCAAAGAACATGATCATGCCAAAACAGAATCATGGTCATGTTGGAACAAAAGCATGACCATGTTAAAACATAAACATGGCCATGTTAAAACTTCATTGCTTTTTAGAATTACAGTGCAAAATATTGATTTTTGGTTTCATTGCGTTTTACAAGCAAAGAACATGATAATGCTAAAATAGAAGCATGGTCATGTTGGACAAAGGCATGACCATGTTAAAACATAAACATGGCCATGTTAAAACTCCATTGCTTTTTAGAACCTACAGTGCAAAATATTGATTTCTGGTTTCATTGCGTTTTACAAGCAAAAAACATGATCATGCTAAAATAGAAGCATGGTCATGTTGGAACAAAAGCATGGCCATGTTAAAACTCCATTGCTTTTTAGAACATACAGTGCAAAATATTGATTTTTGGTTTCATTGCGTTTTACAACCTGGGGTGCAAAGAACATGATCATGCCAAAATAGAAGCATGGTCATGTTGGAACAAAAGCATGACCATGTTAAAACATGAACATGGCCATGTTAAAACTTCATTGCTTTTTAGAATATGTAGTGCAAAATCTTGATTTTGGGTTTCATTGCGTTTTAGAACTGGAGTGTAAAAGAATATCAAAGAACATGATCATGATCATGTTGGAACAAAGACATGACCATGTTAAAACATAAACATGACCATGTTAAAACCCATTGCGTTTTAGAACCTGGATGTTGGAACAGAGGCATGACCATGTTAAAACAAAGGCATAACCATGTTAAAACAAAAACATGACCATGTTAAAAGAGAAACATGACCATATGAAACCCATTGCGTTTTAGGTACATTTTCTTCATAATTTGAGTGTAGAGAACATGATAATGCTAAAACATAAACATGATCATGTTAGAATAGAGGCATGACCATGTTAAAACATAATCACGACCATATGAAACCCGATTGCGTTTTAGAACCTGGGTTATAGTGTGTTGTTCTATCCATTGCGTTTTACGTATCTGGGTTTTCGATTTTTTTCTTCAAAAGTATAGCAATAGTGTGCTCGTTTTAAAGATAAAAAACGCTCGTTTTTATGGTGCAATTGTTATAAAAAATATTATCGTATGAAAAAGTTATTAACGTTTTAAAAACGACGGGGAATTGAAGGAGAGAGAAACTATTGACTTGGATGGACTAGAATACCCTCAAACTAACTCACGCGCCTCTTTTTTTTTGTTCAATTTCACCCATTTAATCTCAGCCATAGATTATTTAATAGATGGTCAAGATTACTTCATAGCCTTCCTAGCAAAATAAACTTCCTAGTATATCCTGACCCTATTTATAAGTATTGGAGTTCATGTTGAGCAATGTTGGATTGTTTTGTTCCTTCACTACAAGTCAATGAAATCATAGCATAGAGAACTCTGTATCAGTGACTTAGTGAATTAATGAGGTCTTTCTTGTTGTATGTTTTTATTTGATTTATTTGTTAAGATTGTTGGGTTTTGTTAGCAAAATCATCAATTTAATAGTGGTTTTTGTCTTTTTGGTTTATTAAAGTTGATGAGTAAATTCTATTATCCTAATTTGCTTTCAAACTATCGTTGGCCACAACCAAGATTTCAAAATCGTAGTTGGTTCCCTTAGAAACAAAAATAAGTTTATCACTTTTTGTGCGATTGGCATTTTAACTCTTAGACGGTCTCAACAAGTATGTTATAACTGTTAATTTTTTTAGAAACATTGCAATTAGTATCTTTTGAATTTCAGGAATCATAATCACTCGACGTCCTTTAACTTTATTTTAACAAATTTCATTTTTCCTCCATTAACAAAGAGTCATGGATCCATGTTCGTTAACATGTTATCGACTCATTAAGCGATTAATCTAGTAATATTGATAAGTTATCAATTATCATTAAGATGGTGAGTAAAATAATATTTATTCAAAAGAGCCCCAAATTTAATATTCGCTTTGGGCCTCCAAAAAGCCTGGACCGGCCCTGTTTGAACCCACAACCACATGATTGGGGACTTCACATAGAGATGGGCATATTCGGTTCTTTTTAATAACCAGAACCGGTTCCAAACCGTACCCGGTTCTTGAATGAGTGTCAATGGAACCGGTTCTTGGTGTAACTGGTTCCAGTTCCTACCCGGGTTTTAACCATTAAAATTAGAACCGAGGGTAACCGGTTCCGGGTAGGGTTGGAACGGGTTCTTGGTGTAACTGGTTACAATTCCTACCCGGGTTTTAACCATTAAAAATACTGTAAGAACCAGTTCCTACCCGGGTTTTGAACCGAAAAACTCACATTAAACCCGTATCGACCTGAGGAAAGATGCGTGGAGGGTTTGAGAATTGATTTTCATTTTCTTTTATTTGATTTTGATAACTCGTTTCATTCATCTTTTATGTGTTCGTCTTTTGATAACCCTGTAATGAAATGACTACTCGAATTTTATACACTGCCCTTTTACAATCTATTACAAAACTTCATAACAACCAATCGCTTTTCAATCTATACGCCACCCTATTACAGTTTACAATGCCCTTTACTACCGCTTATACCCATCACTTATGTACCATTTGACATCCTATTCCTATCACCTACTAATACTGGTATCCAAACAACGCTACAACTACAATACACACACATACAAAGGAAACCCCACTGGAAACAATGTATCGCCAAAAGGGGGAATCCACAAACGCTGCAGTGAACGCTATAGTAGCCGAAGCAGTTGCTAAACTAAAGCAGCTGCTGATCAAGAATCGTGACCAAGCTTGCGCAAAATAGTCCATGTTGGGCCTCCTCTGGAAATAAGCCGAAAGACGTGCCATCATAAGATATGGCACGTACATGATACCCATAGCAATCCACGCCATCCATCCTTTGTTAGACTCTTTGTTCTTTAGCTTTGCAGCCCAAACGCCCACAAAACTGAAAAGCGCGCCTGAAAACACCCCTAGGATCATGGTAATTTTTTGATCGAGCGGGGCAGAGAAATCTCCGTTCCCCCCCTGAAGTTGGCTCTCTACGTCCCCACGGGGCATCTAAACACCACTTAAAGACTGTATTTTAGAAGATACCGTTGTTATATGCCTTAACACTTCTCTCCCTCCGTCCTCAACCAATTGCCAATGAATACTCTCTTGATTCATATGTTGAAGTTGCTATCGGAACGCCTTTCTATGGCATTCCAAGATTTTGGCACAACTTTTTGATTGAGAAAGCGACACAACAAGGTGTTGCCTATCTCCCATTAGGGACATGCATTGCAATGCATTGTTTTGTCTTTGTAAGGATGACTTCAAATAGGAAAAGCCAAGCCGTTTGTGTTGCGCTAGGCTATTTTTTCATGACCTATGTTGTCTTAACATCCACACTTTCTCTTGAGTTTACATCATATCTTTAGGAGCCACCGACTTTTGGTGTTGCTATTTTAACTATGTTTCCCTTTGTGAAATCTATCAAATCCGGTAGTTATCTTCAAAGATCCAATACTAGTTTGTTTGTCGATAAGCTGCTCAAGATGTGCTGGAAATCGATTGGAGGTGCGTTGTTTGTGACTGTTGGGAAATGTTCCGTTGCATCTGAAACTGTCAACATGCACCTGACGTTATATGCTTTGGCAGCGTATCTTTGTATTTAGCAAGCAAGCCTAGTTGCGAGTTCAAGCACAAAAGCGATGGTTCTCACCAGTTTTGGCGGCTACTTGCAGCTTCCCATCTTCTCCAACACTTTACTTGGTGATTCATGGCCGAATCATTGTAACATTAAAGTTGTTCTTGTGGCCTATGTCATGTTTACACGGCTAACATTTTTTTACCCGTTTTGGAATCTTCACGAGCCTTTACCAATGGGTCCGAGCCTGGAGCACGAGGGGTTGCCCAACTCATGAAGGTCGTTTGCCTTTATAAGATCATCAAGTATAAGCTGTCTACTTGAAAACTCAGTTGAGCATTATAAGTTGTCTAATCATTCCATATTCAAATGTCAAATAAGAGAAAGAGAACTCTACTTTCTACTCGATATTGTACTTAGCCACAAATATGAGATCATCAATTATAGCTTTTGAAAATAAGTGTGTGTAATGTGTCTGTTACACTATGACATAACTCACCGTGTGTGGTTAATATACACTTTATCTTTTGATTCTGAAATGTTTACCCTAGTGAATTCGTTCCCACTTTACAATATCATTTTGTAGTTTAATATTTGTGGGATTATTGAAGGGATAATAAGGTAGCGAACAATGAGTTCATCTCAATCTTTACCATTACTTTTTCTGCACATTACTTATTTCTGTAGATTTTTAGCACTTCTATAACTATTCGGATTAATATTTGTGGGTGTGGTTACCGAGGACCAACATGGCTGCAAGCAACAGCATGACACCTCAGCAGCTCAAAGGCTGACAGATGAAAGGCTTGGTAGCTCAAGATTTGCTACCTTAGAACTACATAGAGAGAGAGAACTTGTGTTTAAGTGTGTGTGTGTGTGAGAGAGAGAATGAGATGTCTGGGAAAGTCACAAACAAATGGGATGAGATGAAGTAAAAAGGTTGCCTCTTTATTTATAGAGGGGGAAAACCCAAACCCTAATGGGCCTTTTCGTAATGAGTTGGATTGGCCCAACCCTTTTAGTATTTTGTTGTTTAGGTTGCTTGGTTTTTATTTGGATTGCCCAATAACCTACCTACAACATCAAATATGATCATACTTGTTCCTAAATCCAATATATATATATAGTTAAGACATTTGTCGGCTTGTTCACAAATATATCCTGATATTAATATTAATATTAATACTAATTATGATTCTTGCAAAAAGTTTCCCTGGTTTGAACCGAACAAGAAAGATATTTGTAGGAGGTTTAGGATGGCTAGTTGCCTAGTTCTATGTATTGAATGTATTTAATTACTTTGAACTGTGGTCAAAACATGAGTCAAAACAGCGAAACATGTTTACTAATTTCTCCATTTCGCTTGTCAAAACAACCAAACATGGTATTGAGCGTGTATTTTGTTTTCGAAATTGTCGTTGCAAAAATACAACCATTACTAGATAAAGTTTATTTATTCATCCTAACAAAAATATCACAACAATCCCTGGATAAAGTTTATGTGTTCACCCTTAAAGTTTAAGGGCAATCATAGCTATTGCTTTAGCCCCTCTTTAATAGATTTAGCTCTTTAATCCTCTTATTGACTTTTTATTCAATTCTTTCGCTCTAAATCATGAATCAAATGTTCGTTTGCAACACTTTCTTGATTTCTTATCTACATATCTACTAAGAGACTAAAGTGTTTTTTATCATGTTATAATAAACTGATGTATTGATAACAAGAGGGAATTTGTATTGATAACAAGAGAAAATTACAAGTTCAAACAATTACACTAAAGTTAATTTCTTATGTTTTTTTAATCTTTTTGTATGTGTCGGTATAAATTCGAGTTCGTCTACGTTTTAACGTAATTTTTGTTTGAAAACAAGTCGGGTCAATTATATAATTTTGTTTGGAAACAAATCGGATGAAATATAATACATTTTCATTCGATGGTATAAATTTGAGTTACTATACGTTTCGAAGTAAATTTATGACGGAAACGAGTCGGGTCGATTGTAGTTTATACTTTATCATGTCGCGTATGACACCAACACACGTGTTTATTTTATGTACATTTTGAGTTAGTCTACGTTTCAATGTAAATTTTATTTGGAAACAAGTCGGGCCAAATATAATACACTTTTATTCAATGGTATGAATTCGGATTACTCTACGTTCCAACGTAAATTTTATTTAAAAATAAATCAGGTTGATTGTAATCTATAATTTAGCATGTCGTGTATGACGCTGCCGCAACGCATAGGTAAAAGAAAACTAGTATAAACTTAGAGTTAAATGTCATTTTAGTTCCTGTGGTTTGGGTCATTTTGCCAGTTTAATCCGAATGTTCCATTTTTCGTATGTGGGTCCAAAAAGGTTTCATCGTTGCCATGTTAGTCCACTGGGTTTACTTCATCCAATTTTTCTATTAACGAGAAGGGCAAGAGTGTCGTTTTATATGTAACTCTGTTAACTAGAAGAACAATTCGACCATATAAAATGGCAACGGTGAAACCTTTTTGAACCCATTTACAAAAGATAAAACCTTTGAACTAAACTGGTAAAATGCCCAAACCACAGGGACTAAAATGACATTTAACTCATAAACTTATTTGTAAAGTAAGGGGCCGTTTGACAACTTCTGAAAGGTTAAGTGCTGAACCAGTAGAAGGTCTGAATCATTAACTGCTGAACAAGTAAGATGTCTGAACCATTAAGAGCCAATATAATGTTTAACCGTTCAGAGGCAAATGTTTGACCAATTCATATTAGAGGTCTTAACCATTCAGACTCAATATAATGCTTAACCATTCAGAGACAAATGTCTGAACCATTCAGACATTTGCTCATGAAATAAACAGTCTGGACCATTAAATACTAAACTAGTAAGAGATCTGAACTATTAAGAGGCTCGTCAAAAGATAAAGAAAGTCCCTCACTTATTATTATTAGTCACAAACGAAGTGAAGTCAGAGGCCCTTTAGATCCCCCAAAACCCTAAACCCCAAAACATGACCGTTCTTTCTCAGCTCAGGCGAGCCTTTTTCCGGCCACCGTCGTTCATTCCGGCATATCCTACCACCACAACTTTAACCTCACCATACCACTTCATTCACACCGAACACAACTCAACAGCCTCCATTAAATCTGAAGATAAAAAAACTCAAGGGAAGTGGTTAACATTGCCGCCGTTCAAGGCCACCGTTAACGGTGGTTCGTTAGGAAAACGTATTGCTGGAACGGGTGAAGGTGATGCAGGCAACACAACGGCGATTAAATGGGTCATGCGGTGTTGCCCGCAGCTCCCCAGGTCTCTCGTGCAGAAGCTATTTCGGTTGCGGCAGGTATCACTTCTGTTTGTATTTAGTTTTCGAAATTGGATTATGTTTAGTCAGTGTTCAATTTATGTCTGTCTGTTAATGTAAATATGTAACAACTATTTCTGTTTGGTTGTTTAAGCTGCAAGATAAATGATTTTGACCAATTTTTTTGGATATTGTGACTTTTAGTAAAACTTCAATGAGACCCATAAGTGTATGAAATTTTTGATCGCTTGTTTACGCGTGCGTGCGTAAGTTTTACTGAAGGTGAATCTATTAGGAGGTGTTTGTTTTTTCAGAAAATTTGCTGACTGTTTGTTTTTTAGAAGGCATTTCAGTAAAAATGTCTTCAAACCTCTGTGCGTCCTCTCCCCCACGCACGCAGACATGGTCCAATGTCTTCCCACCTCTTCCAACCCATGTTAACCATTCTTCTTTCTCAAAACACAAAACACAGACCTCTTCCACCCCTCTCCACCTCCCAGAAACGCATAAATCATAACCACTATCCCCCCAATTACACGTTTGCTTTTGCAGATTACGATCTCTTCTCTCTCTAAACTTCGCTGACCGGTGACGCCGGTGGCGGAGCCCGACAACAACAGCAAGGTCCCGGCCAGATGGTTACCGGAATCATAAGAATAATCATCATATATTACTTCGCCACCAAGTTTTTCTCCTCCAATAAACCCTCATCTTCTGGTTCCGGTTCCGATCCTGCTGTTCAGAAGAGGTCCACCAACGCCGTCGAGCAGCACCACCGCCGTCGAACTCCTCTCTCTAGCCGTTGTTTCTCTCTCGCGTTGTTTCTCTCTCTAGCCGCTCCCTCTCTCTCTCAACGACCCCTCTCTCTCTACGTCGTGTTGGTGGTGGTGGTGGGAGATGGAGTGGATTAGCGGGTTTGATGGGGGTGGTGGGTGGTTTGCAGATCTGAAAGAGAAAGGGGCGTGTTTGGGAGAAGAGAAGGTTTGCAGATGTGGGGTTTTAAGATAACCAAACAGTCTTTTTATTACACCCTGTAGACATTTGGTCCACCTCTTCTCGTGCAGACGTTTGTAGATGTGGTCCGCAGACTGCAGACCTTTTACATCTGAAAAAACAAACACCACCTTAGTATCTCAAGGGACGTTAATGGATGTCCTTTATGTTACAGGGTGGTGGTTGGCGGTGGACGGTGGTGGTGGTGGTGTTTTACCCTCTGCAGACCTTAAAAGTGGTTGGGTTGGCCCAAGTCTGTACCAAGAATAGCTCGCGCAGACGTTTTTTTAATGAAACGTCTTCGAAAAAACAAACAGTCTGCAGATGACAATGTCTACGCGTGGTCTGCGCGGCGCAGACAGAAGAGCTTGCGCAGATTTTTTTAGAAAAACAAACACCACCTTAGTGTATGTGTTATAATATATTGATTTTTGATGACCGATTTTGTAAACTCGACAAAATGAAAAGTGGATTGTTAACGCACTTGAAAATGCTATCGTGTTTTTGTTGATCGCGTTCCCGACATTTACAGTAACAAAACATCTTGAAGTTTTCAACAACAGAGTGTCTGCCTATCTCCCATTTGGGACATGCATTGCAATGCATTGTTTTGTCTTTGTAAGGATGGCTTCAAATAGGAAAAGTCAAGCCGTTTGTGTTGCGCTGGATTATTTTTTCATGACCTATGTGGTCTTAACATCCACGCTTTCTCTGGAGTTTACATCATGTCTTTAGGATGCATTGACTTTTGGTGTTGCTATTTTAACTATGCTTCCCTTTGCGAAATCTATCAAATCCGGAAGTTATCTTCAAAGATCCAATACTAGTTTGTTTGTCGACGAGCTGATCAAGATGTGCTGGAAATCGATTGGCGGTGTGTTGTTTGTGACTGTTGGGAAATGTTCCGTTGCATCTGAAACTGTCAACATGCACCTGACGTTATATGCTTTGGCAGCGTATCTTTGCATTCAGCAAGCAAGCCTAGTTGCGAGTTCAAGCACAAAAGCGATGGTTCTCATCAGTTTTGGCGGCTACTTGCAGCATTCCATCTTCTCCGACACTTTACTTGGTGATTCATGGCCGAATCTTTGCAACATTAAAGTTGTTCTTGTGGCCTATGTCATGTTTACACAGTTAACCTTTTTTACCCGTTTTGGAATCTTCACAAGCCTTCAACAATGGGTCCGAGCCTAGAGCACGAGGGGTAGCCCAACTTATGAAAGTCGTTTGCCTTTTTAAGATCATCAAATATAAGTTGTTTACTTGAAAACTCAGTTGAGCATTATAAGTTGTCTAATCATTTCATATTCAAATGTCAAATAAAAGAAAGACAACTCTAGTTTCGACTCGATATTGTACTTAGCCACAAATATGAGATCATCAACTATAGCTTTTGAAAATAAGTGTGTGTAATGCGTTTGTTACACTATGACATAACTCACCGTGTGTTGTTAATATACACTTTATCTTTTGATTCTGAAATGTTTAGCCTAGTGAGTTCGTTCCCACTTTACAATATCATTTTGTAGTTTAATATTTGTGGGTTTTTTGAAAGGATAATAAGGTAGCGAACAATGACTTGATTAGTTCACTACTTTTTTATCGAGTTCACTTTTTGCACTTCATGTTCAATTATTGTAGGTTTAACAAGGCCCTTGAAAATGCTATCAGTTATCCATTGGTTGTGTGTCCAACATTCACTAGAACCGAACACCTTGATGTTTTAAATACCTGATTTTCCATCTATCTCCCCGTGGGAACCTGCATTGCCACGCACTTCTTTATTTTTTGCGAAGATCGCCGTTGGAAGTAGCAGCAGAAAGTGGTGAGAATCTTTGCCTTTTTCATTGAACTCGCCATTAAGCTCGCCTGTTAGACACACAAGAAAGCCACCAATGCATACAACGAGAGGTGTGTGTTGGCAGTTTTAGATTCAATAAATTTTTTTCCAACAACCACAAATAATGCCCCCTAATTGTCTTCCAACACATCTTTAGCAGGTCATCAACCCACAAACAAAAAGTGGTTCCCAAGATATCTTCCTGATTTTATGGATTTTGCTAGAGAAATCATTATGACAACAACAAAAACACAGGTCAACGGCTCTATAAAAAATGAGGTAATGTCCTTGGAAATTATGGCTATAATCACAACAACGGTCATGAATAAAAAAGTCAAGTCCAACACAAACCGCTTCAGTTTTCCTATTAGCGGCCATCTTCGCAAAAAATAAAGAACTGCATAGCAATGCAGGTTCCCACGGGGAGATAGATGGAAAATCGGGTATTTAAAACATCAAGGTGTTCGGTTCTAGTGAATGTTGGACACGCAACCAATAGAAAACTGATAGCATTTTCAAGGGCCTTGCTAAACCTGCAATAATTGAACATGAAGTGCAAAAAGTGAACTCGATAAAAAGGTAGTTATTATCCCTTCAATAAACCCACAAATATTAAACTACAAAATGATATTGTAAAGTGGGAACGAACTCACTAGGCTAATCATTTCAGAATCAAAAGATAAAGTGTATATTAACAACACACGGTGAGTTATGTCATAGTGTAACAAACGCATTACACACACTTAGTTTCAAAAGCTATAGTTTATGATCTCATATTTGTGGCTAAGCATAATATCAAGTAGAAACTAGAGTTGTCGTTCTGTTATTTGACATTTGAATATGGAATGATTAGACAACTTATAATGCTTAACTGAGCTGAGTTTTCAAGTAGACAACTTATACTTGATGATCTTATAAAGGCAAACGACCTTCATGAGTTGGGCTACCTCTCGTGCTCTAGGCTCGGACCCATTGTTGAAGGCTTGTGAAGATTCCAAAACGGTTAAAAAATGTTAACTGTGTAAACATGACATAGGCCACAAGAACAATTTTAATGTTGCAAAGATTTGGCCATGAATCACCAAGTAAAGTATTGGAGAAGATGGGAAGCTGCAAGTAGCTGCCAAAACTGGTGAGAACCATCGCTTTTGTGCTTGAACTCGCAACTAGGCTTGCTTGCTGAATACAAAGATAGGCTGCCAAAGCATATAACGTCAGGTGCATGTTGATAGTTTCAGATGCAACAGAACGTTTCCCAACAGTCACAAACAACACACCGCCAATCGATTTCCAGCACATCTTGAGTAGCTCATCGACAAACAAACTAGTATTGGATCTTTGAAGATAACTTCCGGATTTGATAGATTTCGCAAAGGGAAGCATAGTTAAAATAGCAACACCAAAAGTCAGTGCCTCCTAAAGATATGATGTAAACTCCAGAGAAAGTGTGGATGTAAACTCAAGATATGATGACCATTAGCTTATTATGTTGACTGTTAAGCCAAACTAACGCCGGGGGGTAAACATGCGACATAAGATCAAACAGTGGGGGGTAAAATTGCATGTATTTCCTTAGGGGGGTAGACATGCCAATCACCCCAAACCTCAGGGGGTAAAATTGCAGTTTACTCATCAATATATTATAACACCTACACTAAGGTGGTGTTTGTTTTTCTAAAAAGACTCTTCTGTCTGCGCCGCACAGACCACACGTAGACATTGTCATCTGCAGACTGTTTGTTTTTTCGAAGATGTTTCATTAAAAAACGTCTGTGCGAGCTCTTCTTGGTGCAGACTTGGCCCAACCACTTTTAAGATCTTCTAAGGTCTGCAGAGGGTAAACCGCCACCACCACACTGTAACATAAAGGACATCCATTAACATAAAGGACACTGTAATACATTTTCATTCGATGGTATAAATTCGAGTTACTATACGTTTTGACGTAAATTTAGTACGGAAACGAGTTGGGTCAATTGTAGTTTATACTTTATCATGTTGCGTATGATGCCAACACACGTGTTTATTTTATGTACATTTTGAGTTAGTCTACATTTCAACGTAAATTTTGTTTGGAAACAAGTCGGGTTAGATATAATACACTTTCATTCAATGATATGAATTCGGATTACTCTACGTTCCAACGTAAATTTTATTTAAAAATAAATCAGGTTGGTTGTAAAGTAACGAATTCAAAGGCCCTTCTTTGACCTTTTGATCCCCAAAACACAACCCTAAACCCCAAAACATGACCGTTCTTTCTCATCTCCGGCGAGCCTTTTTCAAGCCACCATCGTTCATTCCGGCATATCCTACAACCACAACTTTAACCTCACCATACCACTTCATTCACACCGAACACAACTCAACAGCCTCCATTAAATCTGAAGATAAAAAAACTCAAGGGAAGTGGTTAACATTGCCGCCGTTCAAGGCCACCATTAACGGTGGTTCATTAGGAAAACATATTGCTGGAACGGGTGAAGGAGATGCAGGCTACACAACGGCGGTTAAATGGGTCATGCGGTGTTGCCCGCAGCTCCCCAGATCTCTCGTGCAGAAGCTATTTCGATTACGACAGGTATCTCTTCTGTTTGTATTTAGTTTTGGAAATTGGATTATGTTTAGTGTTCACTTTATGTCTGTCTGTTAATTGTAAATATGTAATTTGTTTAAGTTACAAGATAAGTGATTTTGACCAATTTTTAGGATATTGTGACTTTTAGTAAAACTACATTGAGACCCATAAGTGTATGAAATTTTTGATCGCTATTTGTCGCTATTCGCCATTAATAACTTTGCTTTAGCTTAAGGTGAATATATTAGTATCTCAAGGGACGTTGATGTTGCAGGTTCGACGCAAACCTTTCGAAAGTTCAAAATCTGTTGGAGATGTTCATGCTCCAGATAGCCAAGTCAAAAGGGTAATAATATAAAGCTAATTTTATAGTTGTATCTCATATTAACTCGTTGTTCATTGGTATGAATATTCTCATGAAAGCCAATTTGTATGTTCATAAAAACGAAAGAGTAAATTGCATTTTACGTCCTTTAAGTTTGAGCAAAATTGCAGGCGTTGTCCTTAAACTATCAAAACTACAATGGATGTCCTTTATGTTACGGTTTCTCATCATGCGGTGTCCTTTCGCCTTAATGCAGTTAAATTTTTACGTTAATGCTTAGCATGTGCCACTCACATGGGGGTATAATGGTCATTTTCTAGAAAATGACCATTATGCCCTCATGTGAGTGACACGTGTTAAGGATTAACAGAAAAAACTAACTGAGTTAGGGCAAAAGGACACCGCATGATGAGAAACCGTAACATAAAGGACATCCAGTGTAATTTTATTAGCTAAAGGACGTCTGCAATTTTGCTCAAACTTGGACGTAAAATGAAATTTACCCAAAATGAAATGAAAGTGCATCTTACACTTTATATTTTTATCAGGTATCTGCCAAAGATTCAATGAGATTTGGTGATACGGTTTATCTTCCTATTACAGTACAAGCATTGCCGACTGAGAAAACAGAGTGCCTTTGCACCGAAGAAGAATTAAAGTTTCTTCATGATCTTGAGCTGTACAAGGTATTTAAATTTTAGTATTATTTTCCTTTTTTCTCATTTTATCTACTTTTAGCTTGATAGGTGATTGTGTTTCTTTTTTTCTGTACTGTACAGGATTCCGCCATCATCGTCATCAATAAACCTACCGGAATGCCTGTTCAAGTGAGCTATTAGCATCCTAATTATTTCCTTTTTTTCGTCATATTAGTTTCCGAATATTGATTTCATTATGTTTCAGGGTGGTATTGGAATAAAACGAAGTTTAGATGAATTAGCTGGAACTTATTTGAGACATGAATTGTCTGAAGCACCGAGGCTTGTGAGTTCAGTTTCCATTTACCATCACTTTCTCTCTACATGACTTCATCTTTGTGTAGATTTTTAGCACGTTTATAACGATTCGGTTTAATACGATTAGGTGCACAGGCTTGATAGAGATAGCAGTGGCATTTTGGTCTTGGGGAGAACGCAACTCAGTGCTACCGTTCTGCATTCCATTTTTCGTGAGAAAACTGTCGGTGCTTCCAATATCGTGAGTAAAAGTTTATTTTTTTTCGAGTAAAATGTCATTTTCGTCCCTGATTTTTGGCCAGTTTTGCGACTTTTGTCCAAAGGTTTGTGTTTCCGCATCTGGATCCAAAAGGTTTGAAATCTTGCCATTTTCATCCGGCTCGTTAACTCCATCCATTTTTCTCTTATAATGTCAAGGGTATTTTCGTCTTTTTTGTTAACTTAAGGGGCATTTTGGTCTTTTTCTTTTAAGGACTCGCTTGTACATTATGCTAAATGCTTGTACATAAAGTGAAAAAGACCGAATTGCTCTTTAAGTTAACAAAAAAGACGAAAACACCTCTGACTAAACGGAGAAAAATGGATGGAGTTAACAAGCCGGATGAAAATGGCAAGATTTCAAACCTTTTGGATCTATACGCGGAAATGGCATTTTACTCTTATTTTTTTATACATTTTTGTAAATTGCTTGACTTAAATAGGTTATACAATTTTTATGAGTTGGTAGACGTTTCTATTTTTAATTAATTTGTTTGTTTTATAAATAGGATTTAAAGAGTGAAAAAAGATTCCTGCAAAGAAAGTATTGGGCACTTGTAATCGGGTCACCCAGGCGTCCACAAGGTCTAATTACAGTTCCGTTGGGAAAGGTTAGAATTAATTAATATAAATACTTAACAAGAATATTTCTTCGTTCCCTAGTTTCCCTATTATTGTGTAATCATTATTGTTTTGTGTGAAGGTGGTAATGGATGACGGAAGATCAGAACGTATTACGGTTGTTGAGAATGTCTCAATGACTCCATCCCAGCATGCCATAACAGAATACCGGGTTCTTGATTCTTCCGTTCATGGTTTGTACTTTGTTCTTGATTTTTTTTTAAATAGGGGTGTAAACAAGTTGAGCTGAGACGAGCAACAACCAAACTAAGCTCAAGCTCGGCTCGTGAGTATTTTTTCAAGCTCAAGTTCATTATTTTATATTGTTATAATAATAGTTTCTATACATAACATAGTATATTATTTAATTACTTTTAGGATAATTTTATAGATAATAATAATTATTATGTAAATACATATTTAATATAGAGTAAAATGCCATTTTTGTCCCTGAGGTTTGGTCAGTTTTGCGACTTTCATTCAAAGGTTTGTTTTTCCGCATGACCGCATCTGGATCCAAAAGGTCTCAAATCTTGCCATTTTTATCCGGCTTGTTAACTCCATCCATTTTTTCCGTTAAGTCATGGGTATTTCCGTCTTTAGACCAAATTGCCCTTTAAGTTAACAAATAAAAGGATCGTTTAGGCCTGATATAAGCTCGAGTGCATTTAAGCTCGGCTCATTTCTAGCTTCTAGCGAGCCGATCTTGAGTAGCTCACGCGCGGTTTGGCTCGTGTACACCCCTATTCTTTTTTTTAACTCACCTAAAAGGCACAATTATTTCGGACACAGAAAAAAAAAGCAAACGTTTTACTATCACAGGTTCACCACTCTTTTAACTTTATCATCAATATATTGCAGGTCTCACATGGTTAGAGCTTTCTCCACTCACTGGTAGAAAACACCAGGTATTTTGTCAGTATTTGCTCAATTTCAACTTTTTTATTTCCCAATTTTTTTGTTAAAAATATGAGCTTCCAATTTTTTAGGTCAAACCTACAGCTTACATGATTCTAAAACCGACAATAATCTTGTGCTCATTTTAGAAACAATAATTTTTTCCATAACATGGATTTTACATAGTTACTAATGTTCCCTCGCAAATTTGCACAAGCTTTTAAAAGTTGAAAATTGAAAGTTAGGATGTACTTGTTAGTAGGTCCATTTGTGTTGTATTGTTTCTCCAACAGGTCAAACTAAAAACAAACTGTACCGTACCGGTACCGAATTGGTTTAGTACGTATAATTTTTCAAACTTATTACTCAGATTGGTTTAGTATGTATAATTTTTCAAATAATTTAAAGATTTCACCGACTTTAATTGATTTTGACCGATTCTTGGTCAAGGGATAGCCAATGGTACCATATCCCAAAGGTCCGAAAATGAATCGTACTGTACTGGTACCGAATCATTTTCAGTACCCACCTTTTGGCGTTTTTGGGATCAGTACGGTACTGGATTTTTACCTTCAAATACTGTACCGTACCGAGCATTTTCACCACCGATACCAAATTTTGGCGATTTTCGGGATCGATACGTACCGGTACCGTGAAATTTAGTTGGTGAACTACCGATTAATCCCAATTTTTACAACACTGTCTATGACTCAAATAACCTTCTAAATTGTCATTCAAATATTGAGTTATTGTTACAATAAATAATTCGAGTGAATTTCAAGGATTGTCCTTTATCTTTATACCAATTTTCAGGCGCTGTCCTTTATGTTCAAAATTGACGAGTTTTGTCCTTTATGTTTTCATATCATACACGTTTTGTCCTTTAGGCCTAACCCAGTTAGTTTTTTTAGTTAAATTTGGTCATGTGCTTTGCACATGAGTGTATTTTTGTCAATTCAAAGGTTGCAGAAGCTTTGAGCTGTAAATCTGCCGTTGAACTTACCTTTGATTGACAAAAATGCCCTCATGTGCAAAGCACATGACCAAATTTAACTGAAAAAACTAACTGGGTTAGGCCTAAAGGACAAAACGTGTATGATATGAAAACATAAAGGACATAACTCGTCAATTTTGAACATAAAGGACAACGCCTGAAAATGGGTATAAAGATAAAGGACAATCCTTGAAATTCACTCTAAATAATTCTGTGATCATACTTATTGAGGCATTTATTTTTATTAAAAAAAATCAGAAAATGGACTAAAGTATTTCCGGGTTAACCCTCAAAGCTTCTACCTGTTACATAAGCAACCAACCCATTTGACAATGGATATAGTTTGTTTGTCTTGAAAAGTCAAACCAATAGCACTTTTTTCGTTTTTTCTTTTATATATTTACCTTATTGAACTAATTACCAAGTTTCTCCATGCAACACTTCATAAACAAAGCTACGAGTCCATTGTGCTGAGGTATTGGGAACACCGATAGTCGGAGACTACAAATACGGGTGGCAAGCTCACAAGAAATGGAACCGGGCCCAAATATTTGCTTCCAGTCTTGAACACAAAACCGAGGTCTGTAACAAAACATCACTTCCTTTTGGCCTTAATTTAGAGAGCGGGAGTATCACCGATAAGCAACCTAACCTTCATTTGCATTGCAAGAAAATGGTTTTGCCTGACGTGTCATCTGCTATAAAGCGGGCCCATGTTTCGTCCTCAGATTATGATTTTTCAGACATCAAAAGCCTGAAATTTGATGCTCCATTGCCAGCTCACATGCAAAGAAGTTGGGACATTTTGTGCTCCTGATATGCCTCTAGTCCAAGATTTTTTGCTTAAGTTTCAATATACAATATTCAACATACATCTCCCATTTGATAATAAAATATAGAATTGCCCTTAAGTTTTCCAAATTGGGCCTTGGGGGAAAGAGTTGAAGAGTTTAGGATAAAAACATGTTTTTGTAGAAGTTGAAACTTGAAACATTATGAATGTAAATCTTATCAAGATTTAGGGTTAGATGATTTATAATATTTTACTTGTTAAAGCACCGGATCGATGACGAACATCAAACATTGCACTTGATTCAAGACATGAAGAACAAGAACATGGTAGATGAAGAAGAAGATGCAAGACAAACTCATTCATTTCAATACAATCATCACAGATTACATACCAAACGAGTATACATCATGTTCTACAAGCTGGTTTAGATCACAAAGATCTAAACCCTAGCTTTCTCTCACTAACACAGTCTCTCTCTCTAGAATTCACACCAGGAGAATAAGTTGGGAGAGGAGCACAAAGCTTCAAGAGTTGCCCTAATCTACAAAATACACACATATATAGAGAATAAGTTGGGAGATGAGCACAAAGCTTCAAGAGTTGCCCTAATCTACACAATACACACATATATATAGGCTAGGGACTAAACCCGGACAAAACACATTGTCCGGGATATAAAACAATACAATAATCCGAAACACTAGAAAGTCGTCCGGAATGCCTTCAGCAATTCTGATAATCTTCATTATCGTTGACTTTAACTCGGACTTCTGCTTTGGTTGACACAGAACTGATAAGCGACAGTTACCCGGCAGGAACTGCACTACAGTCCCCCCCTTAACTGTTGCATCAGTTCTGTGTGGCATCGATAATTTTCAATCACCGGATACTGCACTTACAGACCCCCCCTTGACTGATGATATCATGCATGCTTTCAACTTTAGCTGAGACTTGATTTTTCTGGCAGAGCACAGCGATCTTCAACCCTTCTAATTAAAGACTTGCTGACGATCACTTAAGGCCGCTTTGTGAAACCCGAAGAATCCAACATCAAACACTGTTGATCCTCCCCCTCAATCTACTCCTGAATCAAGTTAACGCGAACCGACCTACAACCACATGTAAGAATATCGCTCGATACATTAATCTTCAAACCTAACCAACAGCAGAAAGAAACATTGGATTTCCAATGCCTAGCCTTGAACACTTCAAATTTCGCAAAGACATGAAGCTCAGTTCGATAAGTTAATAACAAACTGAACTTTGTAAAAGTACATCCACCATCTTGATCAAAGTCTTCAACCGAGTGTCTGAAATCATTTCATCTCGAATCTTCAAGATCCAATCTCGTATCTTCACGAATCCACCAATTACCCGATGACTTTCGTCTCCAATCTCCCCCTCAATGTAAGAACCCCTATTTCGAGAATCCGATCAGTCACCAACTTGGAAGAGAGATCAAGAAGACTAATCATCTCTACTCTAACCGGCATACGATAAAGGCTTGACCTTCAACTAGTTGCCAAAGGAACAATTTGCTTCATCACGTCAACACTTGATTAAACCTCGAACAAACTTGATAAAACTCAATCATACACTAGCTCTAACTTGCTTCATGTTATAAACACTTCGCCACCGGTAAGATTAACACTAAGTTAATCTCAAAGATAGTAAACATGAACTTGTTTCGATGTAGCACCACAAGCTTTTGATTTACAAAGAAAACAGGAATTTCAAAATTTTTACTCCCCCTTTTTCCTTGTAAACAATACAAAAATCCAAGCAAGTCGTATTCTCTTCACCTCTTCACTTGATCCGGACAACATAAGTACCGTAAAACTTTTCGATAATCCGAAACCGACTTCAAGTCTTCAAACTACGCATAATTCTGACTCTTAGTTAGTTATCCGGTACCCCAGGTAACCCGGAATAACTAGAAAAACTCGGAACATGCACAACTCGAAACTTCCGAACAACACTAACTTCTAAATTTAGCTAAAAATCCGGTACCCCAGGTAACCCGGAATTCTAGAAAATTTGGAACTCGTAAAACCTAGAAGCTTTTGAAACCTCGGATCAAATCATTGAGCAGTACTTAGAGTACAAAGGAATTCGAAACAAGCAAGGAAATAAAGGAAACTCTGAAGAAACACGGGGGCTACTATCCGAAAGACTAATCTCGAACTAAAGAAGTTTGAACAGATTGATTTTGAACAAACTCAACTGGCAGACTGGCAGTCAAGAACAAACTCGGACCAGCAAACACAAAGGCCAAACCTCGGAATGTTAAAAACTCTGTACAGTTAACACAAAGTCCAACTCTCGGACTATTGAAAAACTCGGACTATATATATCAAAAGTCGGACTCGTGATTGAAGTTGTTGATTCAAGAACCTCGGAACAGAACACATCTGTTTAAAAATTCGGAGCATATACCAAAAGTCGGAGTAATTATTCTGAGTAAACAAAAAAATCGGACTGTTAACATTTAACAAAAGCCCGGAACTGAAGTGTTTGAACAAAACTCGGAGACACATAAAACTCAGACTTTAAAACTTTAAAACTCGGAACATGTGAAAACTGTAAAACTCGGAAACATGTGACAAGTTAAAAACTCGGACCAGTTGAAAAATCTATGATTGAGGGTAACTGTCGGGTAACAAGTGTCACAAGTTAAAGAAACTCGGACCAGTTGTAAAACTTGGACTCCCAATACATGTGAAACTCCCAATACAAGTGTCACCAGTTAAAAAAACATGTGACAAGTTAAAGAAACTCGGACTCCTTTTCCTATTAAGAATAAACTCTGAATGAAAATATGAAGTTTTTGCAAAACTCTGACCTTTTGGAGGTTCTAAAACTCTGACCTTTTGGAGTTCCAAAACTCTGACCTTTTGAAGGTTCTAAAACTCGGACAAAGCTCAGAAACAAGTCTCCGGACTTTCTCCCTAGTGTGACTTCACACTAGTTCACCAAATCCCCGGAACCACAAACACAGAGTTTTAAACTCAGACAAACCTTTTTTGGATCAAAACCCTAGATCTCCAAAACAAAAACCCAGCAGTTCTCTTCAACACAACTCTCGTATTTCTTCATATCTGGACCAAAATCTTCACGTCTTCAAGATGTTTGGCGGAAACAAACATCAAATCAAGAGCAATTGTGATTCGGATGGCGGTTAGACCATTCTGAATCAGTAACCATGCTCTGATACCACTGTTAAAGCACCGGATCGATGACGAACATCAAACATTGCACTTGATTCAAGACATGAAGAACAAGAACATGGTAGATGAAGAAGAAGATGCAAGACAAACTCATTCATTTCAATACATTCATCACAGATTACATACCAAACGAGTATACATCATGTTCTACAAGCTGGTTTAGATCACAAAGATCTAAACCCTAGCTTTCTCTCACTAACACATAGTCTCTCTCTCTAGAATTCACACCAGGAGAATAAGTTGGGAGAGGAGCACAAAGCCTCAATAGTTGCCCTAATCTACACAATACACACATATATATAGGCTAGGGACTAAACCCGGACAAAACACATTGTCCGGGATACAAAACAATAATCCGAAACACTAGAAAGTCGTCCGGAATGCCTTCAGCAATTCTGATAATCTTCATTATCGTTGACTTTAACTCGGACTTCTGCTTTGGTTGACACAGAACTGATAAGCGACAGTTACCCGGCAGGAACTGCACTTACAGCTAAACATTTTAGAATCAAAAAAAAAAAATATTGTAAAGTAGGAACTGGACTCACTAGGCTAGACATTTGAGTATCAAAAGATAAAAGTGTATATAGTTGAATATGGAATGATTTCTTATACTTGATGGTCTTATAGTGGCAAATGACCTTCTTGAGTAGGTCTACCTCGCGTGCTCCAGACCCGAACCCATTGTGGAAGACTCCTGAAGATTTCAAAACAGGACATAAACATGGAAACAATGACAAAGACCGCAAGAACAACTGGAACATTGCAAAGAATCGGCCATGAATCACCAAGTAAGGTGATGGCGAAGATAGGAAGCTGCAAGGAGACGCCTAAACATGTGAGAACCAACGCTTTTCTGGATGAACTCGCAACGAGACTGGCTTGCTGAACACAAAGGTAAGCTGCCAAAGCAGTTAACGTCAAGAGCATGTTGGCATTTTCGGATGCGACAGAACATTTCCCAACGGTAACAAACAACGCACCGCCGATAGATTTCCTGGACATCTTGAGCAACTCATCAACAAACAGACTACAATTCGATCTTTGAAGATAACTTCTGGTTTTGATAGATTTAAAAAATGGAAGCATGGTTAAAACAGCAACACCAAAAGTCAGTGGCTCCTAAAGATATGATGTAAACTCCAGAGAAATTGTGGATGTTAAGACAACATAGGTTATGAAAAAATAACACAGCGCAACACAAACGGCTTGGCTTTTCCTATTTGAAGTCATCCTTGCAAAGACAAAACAATGCATTGCAATGCATGTCTCTAATGGGAGATTGGTAGACACTCTCTTGTTGAAAACTTCAAGATGTTTTGTTCCTGTAAATGTCGGGCCGCGATCAACAAAAACACGATAGCGTTTTCAAGTGCGTTAACAATCCACTTTTCATTTTGTTGAGTTTGCAAAATCGGTCATCAAAAATCAATAGGAAAGAATTAACAGCTCACAAACATATATAAACATCATCAATCACAAATAAGTATGAAACATAAACATTGAAATTTGCATAAAAGACAACATCAAACATAAACATTGAAATTAGCATTCAATTATCAAACAATTGGCAAATATCGAACAAAACATGACAAAATTAAAAAAATATTAAAATTACTGTGAAAACAACATCACTAATAGGCAATGGATCATAAAAAATCAATAGATGTTGAATTCACAAACAGATTAACATTATTCATCTATGAACTTGGGCACGCCCCCGTGCTGGCTGAGCACGGGGCGTGTTCAGGCTTCTGATCTCTTGTTTTGCTTGGGAAGATGATGTCGTGGGGTCGGGCATGCCACGTCTTGTTCCTTTTCTTGTATTTATGTTAGATTTTGATGTCTTTTTGCTTCTTTTGTTAATTTGAGCTCATTTAATCATGAAAATACAAAAGGAAGACAAAAGCACACTTTTTCCAACATTAGTACTAAAAAAGGGTTAGTTTTATGCCTCATTTGATGAAATTTATATGTTACATTTTGAACACATCAAATACCCCCACACTTGAATCTTTGTTTGTCCTCAAGCAAAACTCTTTAATATGTGGCTATTTACACTCCCAAATGGAATGGGTAGAGAAGAAGGTTTTTGGGCTTGTCGTAGAGTGTCGGGATTTCCAAGATTCTTTATTTAGTTTTATTTTTATTTATTTACAATCCTATTCGTCATGATTTATTTAAAACTTTTCATAGGATAAATTACTTATTAGGGCATAACATGCCTTTGTAAAATTCTATTTATATACAAGTTCACATACCTCACGGGGATCACTCAACACTCGGCCGGAAATGTATTTTTGTGGATCACTCGAGAGCGGCATGGAACTTACTCCTACCATAGGCTTCCAAGCGATCAATCCTCCTCCTTTTTAACTTATATACCTTTGTAAATATCAAGAGGACTTTGCGGTTTAAGGGTTAGGCTTGGGTTAAAGGTAGGTGGTTGGGTTGGTGGTTAGTGGTTAGTAGAAAAAGGGCGAAAAGCGTAACAAGTTTCGGTTTTCGTAAGACTTTCTATTTTTGTAACTTTTCTTTTGATGAAGCTATTTATTCAAACAAAGTTATTTTTGATGAACTTGTTTGTTTATTTTCTTTTGCTTCATCAACACAATTTTATTATTATTATTATTATTATTATTTTTTTTTTTTTGAAAAGTCATATGAAGAACCGAACTTGTTACTAAAACAAAGGGTTAAAAATGAAAAAGGTTTTGGTGGGTAAAAGGGTGTTTGGTTTGGGTTATGAAATGAAAAGGTTTAGGCTCAAAGGGGCTAACTAGGGGGATTTTGGGTAGGTGGTAAAAAAAAGAAAAATAATGGTGTAGAAATAAAAAAGGGGTTAGTCCTAATGCCTCCATCATTTACTTGGGTTTAAGTTGGTAAGGATTGGGAATGTATCGTCATGGCAAGTTCTAGAGTCGTAAGAACCAAGTGGCTATTCACACAAGAAACGAAAATGAGCATTTAGTAAAATGATATGTAAGTGTTTGCTCAATAAAGGCTCAAAACTCACTTTTGTGAGAATGGGTTTTTATGTGATCAAGTATATATAATCAAATTTTAACTAAGCTTGTCATGCCTTTTCATAATTTTCTTATGTTGGTTCTTTTTATCACGACGCTATCGGTTGTAAATTTGTAAAAATATAACCTTTTTGAGAACTTGACTTTCCCGAGTTAAACCTAGACAAGTAAAAAAAATGAAAATTTTTGAAAAAAATTTGGGGTGATTAGCAATTCCAATAGAGTTTTGTGTAAGGCTTGTATTTAGGACTTGCAGGATTCAAGGTTTTAGCATCCCCCCCCCCCCCCACACTTGAATTACACATTGTCCTCAATGTGTCCCAAAA
The DNA here is from genome assembly GCA_030545235.1 of Helianthus tuberosus. Lineage (NCBI taxonomy): Eukaryota > Viridiplantae > Streptophyta > Magnoliopsida > Asterales > Asteraceae > Helianthus > Helianthus tuberosus. The sequence continues at coordinate 99,902,591 of CM060367.1, forward strand.
ATAAGTTTTTAGGTTGATTGAATGTGTAAAAAGGTGTAAAAAGCAAAAATTTTGTGTTACTGGGCGCTGAACACGGCCCCGTGTGATCCAGGCACGGCCCCGTCAAGTGCCAGTAACAAAATTAAAACAAGAGAAACAGAAGTCTGGACACGGGGGCGTGTTGGGTGAACACGGCCCGTGTCCAGTTACCTGAACTGGGTCTTTTTCTGCAGACTGTGCAGCACGGGGCCGTGTTGGGTGGACACGGCCCGTGCCGAACTTACTGTAAACGAAGAAATTTGTCGGACGGTTCTGTTTTCCCGCATCGAGTGCTGGTTCAAGTTTCCCTTGCATCATTTGCCATCTCAAGTGTGTTTTATTCCTGAAAATTAAAACTAACTAGAAAACAAGAAAATTAATCTAAACTAAACTAAGGATAGTTCCGTGGAATGCCTCCATGGTGCGCCACGTTTATAAGGGTCCTTGGCTAGACCCAACGCCTGGTCATATGTTACCCAAGTGGGATGTAGTGCATCCCATGTTACATCGTCGGAGAGCATCATCTAAGCTTGAGTCTATGACCTTCATGTAGTTGACCGGATCTTCTTCCTCTACTTTCTTTCCACATTCAAATTTTACTTCCTCATCCCCAAACTTCAATGTTAAAGTTCCGTCATTCATATCCACCACTGCTTGGGCGGTGGCTAGAAATGGCCTCCCAAGGATGAGAGGGACATCGGTGTCTTCTTCCATGTCTAGGATGACAAAGTCGGTTGGAAAGACGAAATTGTCAACCTTGACCTGCAGATTTTCAGCGACACCTTGTGGAAATTTGACGGACCTGTCGGCGAGTTGTATGCTCGTCTTTGTAGGGCTTGTTGTTCCTAGGCCGAGTCGCTTGAATATTGACGTGGGCATGAGGTTAATGCTAGCCCCAAGATCGGCTAAAGCATTACGGACGGGGGACTTCCCAATTGAGCAAGGAATTGTGAAGCTCCCGGGGTCGATTTTCTTTTGTGGAAGTTTGTTGAGTACTAAAGCTGAGCATTCTTCGCCTAAGTTAACTAATTGCAATGATTCAATTTTCCTTTTGTGAGTGAGGAAATCCCTCATGAATTTTGCATATTTAGGCATTTGGGTTAGGACCTCAATAAAAGGAATATTAACATGCAATTGTTTTAGTAAACTTTCGAACTTTGCGAATTGCTCATCGGTCTTTTGTCGAATTAACCTACCGGAGTACGGAATTGGATGAGTCTTGGTGGGCTCTTGATTTGCTGAAGGAGCCTTTTCTGGTTGAGGTGTGGGTGAAGTAGTGCTTTGGCGTTGACTTCCTTCAATTGGTGGTAAGGGCTCATCCTCGGGACCCACGGTTCGGTTTCTCAACGTGATGAGGTGTACTTGCGCCTTTGGGTTGGTTTCGGTATTACTTGGTAACGCGCCTTGTGGTCTCTCGGAGAAATTTTTATAGTGTTGATTTAATTGTTTTTCAACGTTTTGAATGCTAGCTTGTTGATTTCTAAAATTCGATTCCAATTGTTGAAATCGATCCGAGTTATTCTTTTCGGTGTCGGAGATGAGGCGAGATATGGTATCTTCAAGCCTTTCTCTTCCACCTTGTTGTTGAGAGAAATTTTGTGGTTGTTGAAAATTAGTTCGTTGGTTTTGTTGGTTACTACTATTGCCTGGATCTCTCCAACCAAGATTTGGGTGATTACGCCATCCTTGGTTGTAGGTACCCGTTGGTGGACCCGACGGCCTAGGTCTATTATCAATATAGTTTACCGTTTCTGCTTGTTCATCTAATTCTTTCATACAACTCCAATTTTCATGTGACCCACCACACCCTTCACAAGCCATAACCGAGGCCGTTTTTGTCATTTCTAACTTTTTGATTTTTGAAGAGAGGGCCTCGATTTGGGCTTGTAAAGAAGTGTTTTCATCAACCTTATGGGCGCCCGGGGCAATAGATTTATTACCTCGGGGAGTGTGCCATTGAAAATTGGTTTGAGCAATTTTCTCAATTTGATTATATATTTCATTTGGGCGACGATTACCTAAAAGTCCCCCGGAGCTTGAATCAAGTGTTTGTCTTGTGTGTGGCAACAACCCATTGTAGAAAGTGGATACTTGTTGCCATACCGCTAGACCGTGATGAGGACACTTTCTTAGAAGCTCCTTGAACCTTTCCCAAGTTTCATATAAGGATTCCCCATCCTCTTGTGAGTAGGTATTAATTTCAGTCATTAGTTTAGCCGTTTTAGCAGGAGGGAAATACTTATATAGAAACTTTTGGGCTAGTTCATCTCAGGTGTTTACCGAGCCAACTAGGAGGGTGTTAAGCCAAGCTTTAGCTCGGTCTTTTAGTGAAAATGGAAACATCCTAAGGCGAATGGCGTCGTTTGATGCTCCATTGATCCGAAAAGTATCACATATTTCCAAGAAATTAGTAATATGTAGATGGGGATCCTCGTCCGCAAGCCCATGGAAGGTTGCGGAGTTTTGGAGCATTTGTATCAAATGCGGCCGAAGTTCGAAGTTGTTGGCTTCGACATTCGGTGCATTGATAGCGGCGCCGAGATTGCCTACGGTGGGCCGTAGGTAATCCATGAGGGTACGTTGGTCCGCCATTGGAAGTGGGTCCCCCGAAGCTTTCTCTTGATTTTTAGCTTTAAGTCTTTTTCTGAGAAAGCGTTCGGGTTCTTCTAGAGGTTCTTTTATGTCTCTACTAGAACTGGAGCTCATGCACTACGTAGGAGGGTCAAATGTGGCACCTGGGTTCCAAGTCCTGCAATAAAAACAGAAAAGAACGTTGGTCAGAAGGTTCACCACGGCCCCGTGCTCAGTGAACACGGCCCGTGGTCAGAGGTACAGTAATTGTTTTCCGGATCCCTGTTACTGGGAGTTGGACACGGCCCCGTGTTGCACCGACACGGCCCCGTGCTCAGCTCTCTGTAACTCAGAAAATAAAAACTGCCAGTGATGATGCTAGGCACGGCTCGTGTCCGACCAGGCACGGCTCGTGCTGAGCTCTGCAGAAACTGAAAAACTAAAAAAAAAAAATCCTAAAAAAAATTGAAAAACAAGAAAAACGATTAGGCCGTTGATTCCTAACTTTCTTAAAATCCTTGTGTCCCCGGCAACGGCGCAAAAAACTTGATGCGTGTGAAGTGTTATGTATATTAGGTGTATATTTTAAGCCCCTTTAACACTTATTTTTAGCCAAGTTTTAAATTTATAAAACACGATATTTTACTAACACTAAACACACATATGGGCAAGTGCACCCATCGTGAGCGTAGTATAGCGTTGGTAAGATACCGAGGTCGTCCAAGGACACAAGAGCTTTTAGTACCGGTTTATCCTCAACGTCTAATCAAAATAAAAAGTTTAGAAAAATGTTTTTTAACTAAGAAAAATAAAAACTAACTAAAATGCTGAAAATAAAATAAAAGAAAAAACAGATAGACAAGATGAATCACTTGGTTCCGACTCGTATCTAGTGTAACCTTTGATTATTTCCGCACTTTTGCACATATTTAAGAGATTATCTTAGTTATTGTAGTAGGCCCCTCTTTTGAAGGTGACGTTACCCTCACCCCAGTAGTTTGAGTCAGCAAGGATACAATCCTAAAAGGGTGGATTATTGGAAGATAATTAATTAAGTTATTAATGCAAATTATGGTAGGCCCCTCTTTTGGAGGTGACGTTACCCTCGACTAAGTAGTCTGAGTCAGCAGGGATACAGTCCTAAATAGCCGGGTTATAGTATTAATAGTAGTTAACTTATGAGGGGATCAAAGAGTTTGGACCCCCGCCATCCAATACCGTGAAGTATTGAAGGAGGTCCTACTAAATTTGACCCAGGTCCATTGCAGGACCTCTAAACGCTGAACAATGGCAAGACCTTTACCAAACCGTTCCCATAACCCCCGACCAGGTAGCCAACATACCTCCATATAGACCGTGGAGATATGAATGGTGAAAATCTTTTATTTTATATAGACAGTAAAATAATGCCAAGACACCACGGACAAACGCTAAAGAAAGATCACCTTCAACATAAGCAACTAGTTATTAAAGTCATTAATACAAAACCAAATAAAAAGTGCAAAAGATTAGAAATAAAAAGTATTACACTAGACACTTTGTCTTCACCAAGTGATGTAAGAGACTTAGGCAAACATGACCTTGATTGTCAAGAACTCTTACGATCAATCTTGGATCCCGAGACGACTCACACACTCTATGATGGACAATGGATGATGGTGGTGGATGATGGTGTTATGGTGGTGGTGGGTGGTGGGTGAAGTGTGAGAGATGTGGTGTGCCAAGGGATGGTTTGAGCTTGAGCCAAGCACTTCTATTTATAGGCTGAACAGAAGCTCGGGCACGGCCCCGTGTCCAGTGAGCACGGCCCCGTGTCCACATCCTCTCTTTCTTCATTAAATGCAGCTTTGTCTTATTAGTTGACCACGCCCCCGTGTCCACTGAGCACGACCCCGTGTGCAGAAGAATCTTTGTACTATGAAGATTTGCCTGGATTATGCGAATCTTATAGTTGACCACGGCCCCGTGTCCGCTGAGCACGGCCCCGTGGTGGGCAATAGAAGCTTCTACCACTTTGTCTTTTCTGCTGACACTTGGGCACGCCCCCGTGCTGGCTGAGCACGGGGCGTGTTCAGGCTTCTGATCTCTTGTTTTGCTTGGGAAGATGATGTCGTGGGGTCGGGCATGCCACGTCTTGTTCCTTTTCTTGTATTTATGTTAGATTTTGATGTCTTTTTGCTTCTTTTGTTAATTTGAGCTCATTTAATCATGAAAATACAAAAGGAAGACAAAAGCACACTTTTTCCAACATTAGTACTAAAAAAGGGTTAGTTTTATGCCTCATTTGATGAAATTTATATGTTACATTTTGAACACATCAAATACCCCCACACTTGAATCTTTGTTTGTCCTCAAGCAAAACTCTTTAATATGTGGCTATTTACACTCCCAAATGGAATGGGTAGAGAAGAAGGTTTTTGGGCTTGTCGTAGAGTGTCGGGATTTCCAAGATTCTTTATTTAGTTTTATTTTTATTTATTTACAATCCTATTCGTCATGATTTATTTAAAACTTTTCATAGGATAAATTACTTATTAGGGCATAACATGCCTTTGTAAAATTCTATTTATATACAAGTTCACATACCTCACGGGGATCACTCAACACTCGGCCGGAAATGTATTTTTGTGGATCACTCGAGAGCGGCATGGAACTTACTCCTACCATAGGCTTCCAAGCGATCAATCCTCCTCCTTTTTAACTTATATACCTTTGTAAATATCAAGAGGACTTTGCGGTTTAAGGGTTAGGCTTGGGTTAAAGGTAGGTGGTTGGGTTGGTGGTTAGTGGTTAGTAGAAAAAGGGCGAAAAGCGTAACAAGTTTCGGTTTTCGTAAGACTTTCTATTTTTGTAACTTTTCTTTTGATGAAGCTATTTATTCAAACAAAGTTATTTTTGATGAACTTGTTTGTTTATTTTCTTTTGCTTCATCAACACAATTTTATTATTATTATTATTATTATTATTATTTTTTTTTTTTTGAAAAGTCATATGAAGAACCGAACTTGTTACTAAAACAAAGGGTTAAAAATGAAAAAGGTTTTGGTGGGTAAAAGGGTGTTTGGTTTGGGTTATGAAATGAAAAGGTTTAGGCTCAAAGGGGCTAACTAGGGGGATTTTGGGTAGGTGGTAAAAAAAAAAGAAAAATAATGGTGTAGAAATAAAAAAGGGGTTAGTCCTAATGCCTCCATCATTTACTTACTCGGGTTTAAGTTGGTAAGGATTGGGAATGTATCGTCATGACAAGTTCTAGAGTCGTAAGAACCAAGCGGCTATTCACACAATAAGGATTGGGAATTGATGATGCTTGAATTATGCCCTCCCTGTGAACAACTGAAACTCGAAGAAGAGTTCTGGCATTTGAAGCAGATAGGTGATGACAATTTGGCTTATACTACCCGTTTCAAGCAGCTCAGCTTGATCGTTCCTCACTTGGTCTCTACCCCTAAGCGCATGATAACCAAGTATATCAATGGTCTGCCTCCTGCTATGCGTGAATCTATTGAAGCAGCTCAGCTCGAAACTATTGAGGAAGTCTACCGTCTTGCAGCTAGTCTCAACAACAACCGCGTCCGTGACAAACAGTTGGCTACCCCTGCTCCCTTTAAGTCAGCACATCAAGTTACCCAGCAGCCTAGTGGCAGCAAGAACAAGAGGAGAAAGTCTCAGGGTTCAGGATGTAATGCGATTGTCCCTGCTGTAAACCCTACTGCTAAGCCTGCTCCTGTTGTTGCTGCTGTTCCAAACACTACTGCTCCTGAAGTCAAAAGGCAGTACAATGGGCCTCATCCCAAGTGTACAACTTGCAATTTTCATCTCCCTGTCGCTTCTACATGTCGTTTGTGCACCAACTGTAATCGCTATGGTCACACCACTCCTTATTACCATCAAGTTAACCCGGCCCAACAAGCTCAGCAAGCCCCAGTTCAGGCAGCTTTACCAGCTCTCCCAGCCCCTCAGCAGAATCCTAGGCTAGTCAATGTTGTTCGTGCATGCTACAAGTGTGGAGATACTACTCACCTCCGTAATCAGTGTCCTCAGCTAAACAAGGACCAAGAGCCAGCCGCTCGTGGACGAGCGTTCAACCTCAATGCTAACTAGTAACGACAATGACGTCATTAATGGTACATTTCTCGTCAATAACCTTTACGCTTCGATACTATTTGATACTGGTGCCGATAGAAGCTTTATGTCCGTAGAATTTGAGTCTTTGTTAAATTGTGCACGCTCTAAGTTACCTAAGTCGTTTTCGGTGGAGATTGCCGATGGTAAATTGATTGTAGTTTATTCTATTCTCAGTGGTTGTTCCTTGACACTTAACGACCACGTATTTACTATTGATCTAATACCTATGCAATTGGGTAGTTTTGATGTCATTATCGGCATGGATTGGTTGCGTAAGAATCATGCCGAAATTGCTTATCATGAGAAGTTTGTTCGTCTACCTCTTCCGTCCGGTGATATTTTGCATGTCTATGGAGACCAACCTTCGAGAGGACTGAAGTTGATGTCATGCACTCAGGCGAACCGGTACTTACATAGACAGAACTTTGCCTTCTTGGCCCACGTGGTGGAACAAAAGGGCAAGGCGAGGAACATAAGCGACGTTCCGGTAGTGTGTGATTTCCCTGATGTCTTTCCTGAAGATCTTCCTGGTCTTCCTCTTCCTAGATCCGTTGACTTTCGTATTGATCTCATACCTGGTGCGACTCCTGTCGCCAAGGCTCCTTACCGACTTGCACCTTCCGAGATGCAAGAGTTATCTAGTCAACTTCAAGAACTGCTCGACAAAGGATTCATTCGTCCAAGTACCTCTCCGTGGGGTGCTCCTGTACTGTTCGTTAAGAAGAAAGATGGTTCGTTTCGTATGTGTATCGACTACCGTGAACTTAATAAGCTTACCGTTAAGAACCGTTACCCTCTCCCTCGTATCGATGATCTATTTGACCAACTACAAGCCACGTCCTATTTCTCAAAGATTGACCTTCGTTCTGGTTATCATCATCTCCGTGTTCTCGAAGATGATGTACCAAAAACCGCATTTCACACTCGATATGGACACTATGAGTTCGTGGTCATGCCTTTTGGTTTGACCAATGCACCCGCTGTGTTCATGGATCTTATGAATCGTGTTTGTAAATGATGTGTGCAAAATGCAACATATAAATTTCATCAATTGTGGCATAAAACTAACCATTTTTTTAGTACTAATGTTGGAAAAAGTGTGCTTTTGTCTTCCTTTGGTATTTTTAGGATTAAATGAGCTCAAATTAACAAAAGAAGCAAAAAGACATCAAAATCTAACATAAATACAAGAAAAGGAACAAGACGTGACATGCCCGACCCCACGACAACATCTTCCCAAGCAAAACAAGATAACAGAAGACTGAACACGCCCCGTGCTCAGCCAGCACGGGGGCGTGCCCAAGTGTCAGCAGAAAAGACAAAGTTGTAGAAGCTTCTATTGCCCACCACGGGGCCGTGCTCAGCGGACACGGGGCTGTGGTCAACTATAAGATTCGCACAATCCAGGCAAATCTTCATAGTACAAAGATTCTTCTGCACACGGGATCGTGTTCAGCGGACACGGGGGCGTGGTCAACTAATAAGACAAAGCTGCATTAAATGAAGAAAGAGAACGATGTGGACACGGGGCCGTGCCCACTGGACACGGGGCCGTGCCCGAGCTTCTGTTCAGCCTATAAATAGGAGTGCTTGGCTCAAGCTCAAACCATCCCTTGGCACACCACCTCTCTCACACTTCACCCACCACCATCATCCACCACCATCATCCATTGTCCATCGTAGAGTGTGTGAGTCGTCTCGGGATCCAAGATTGATCGTAAGAGTTCTTGACAATCAAGGCCATGGTTGCCTAAGTCTCTTACATCACTTGGTGAAGACAAAGTGTCTAGTGTAATACTTTTTATTTTTAATCTTTTCGCACTTTTTACTTGGTTTTGTATTAATGACTTTAATAACTAGTTTCTTATGTTGAAGGTGATCTTTCCTTATCGTTTGTCCGTGGTGTCTTGGCATTGTTTTACTGTCTATATAAAATAAAAGATTTTCACCATTCATATCTCCACGGTCTATATAGAGGTATGTTGGCTACCTGGTCGGGGGTTAAGGGAACGGTTTGGTAAAGGTCTTGCCATTGTTCAGCGTTTAGAGGTCCTGCAATGGACCTGGGTCAAATTTAGTAGGACCTCCTTCAATACTTAACGGTATTGGATGGCGGGGGTTCAAACTCTTTGATCCCCTCATAAGTTAACTACAATTAATACTATAACCCGGCTATTTAGGACTGTATCCCTGCTGACTCAGACTACTTAGTCGAGGGTAACGTCACCTCCAAAAGAGGGGCCTACCATAATTTGCATTAATAACTTAATTAATTATCTTCCAATAATCCACCCTTTTAGGATTGTATCCTTGCTGACTCAAACTACTGGGGTGAGGGTAACGTCACCTTCAAAAGAGGGGCCTACTACAATAACTAAGATAATCTCTTAAAAAGTGCAAAAGTGCGGAAATAATCAAAGGTTACACTAGATACGAGTCGGAACCAAGTGATTCATCTTGTCTATCTGTTTTTCTTTTATTTTTATTTTTCAGTATTTTTAGTTAGTTTTTATTTTTCTTAGTTTAAAACATTTTTCTAAACTTTTTGATTTGATTAGATGTTGAGGATAAACCGGTATTAAAAGCTCTTGTGTCCTTGGACGACCTCGGTATCTTACCAACACTATACTACGCTCACGATGGGTGCACTTGCCCATATGTGTGTCTAGTGTTAGTAAATATCGTGTTTTATAAATTTAAAACTTAACTAAAAAAGTGTTAAAAGGGCTTAAAATATACACCTAATATATATATAACACTTCACACGCATCCGTAAACCTTATCTTGATCGTTTTGTGATAGTCTTTATTGACGATATTCTCATTTATTCTTAAACTAAAGCTGATCATGCTCGTCATTTACGCTTGATGCTTGAGTTGCTATGTGGTGAACGCTTATATGCTAAATTCTCTAAGTGTGAGTTTTGGATTAATGGAGTACAATTTCTTGGTCACGTTGTTAGTAAGCAAGGTATTCATGTTGACCCATCTAAAATCGAAGCTGTGAAGAATTGGAGTACACCTAAATCTGCATCTGAGATTCGTTCCTTCCTAGGATTGGCGGGTTATTATCGCCGATTCATCTCGGACTTCTCTAAGATCGCCGTTCCTCTCACTACTTTGACTCAAAAAGAGAAACCTTTTGCTTGGGGTCCAGAGCAAGAGGAATCTTTTTAGACTCCTAAGACCCTTTTGTGTAACGCTCCTGTTCTTACTCTTCCCGATGGGAATGACGACTTCGTGGTATATTGTGATGCCTCGAATCATGGCTTGGGCTGTGTGCTCATTCAGCGGGACAAGGTTATTGCTTATGCCTCTCGTCAAATCAAAAAACATGAGAAAAACTATACTACTCACGATCTGGAGCTTGATGCAGTTGTGTTCGCGTTAAAGATCTGGCGACACTACCTGTATGGTACTAAGTGTGTGGTTTTCACTGACCATAAGAGCCTTCAACATATCTTTAACCAAAAGGAACTGAACATGCGACAGAGATGTTGGGTGGAATTGCTTAACGACTACGACTGTGAAATTCGCTGTCATCTTGGAAAGGCGAATGTAGTGGCCGATGCTCCTAGTCATAAGACTCATGTTAATACTATTCGTTGTTATCATATCTCTAGTGATCTTCATACTTGTATTCGTGAAACTCAGTATTCGTCAGCTAATGAAGGATACGTGGTGCTACTGTGGATCAACTCGAAACTAAGTCTGGTGGACTTCAATACTATCTCAATCGTATCTGGGTACCAGATCGAGATAACCTTCGTGAGCTCATTATGAATGAGGCTCACAAATCCCGTTACTCTATTCATCCAGGTGCTGATAAGATGTACCATGACTTACGTATGACTTATTGGTGGCCTGGCATGAAGAAGGACATTACTACATACGTCTCAAAATGCCTTACTTGCACAGAGGTTAAGGCTGAACATCAACGTCATTCAGGACTCTTAGAACAACTCGAAATCCCAGTTTGGAAATGGGATAGCATCGCTATGGACTTTATTACCAAACTACCCCGTACACCTACCGGTCACGATAGTATTTGGGTGATCGTTGACCGTTTGACCAAATCCGCTCACTTTCTTCCTATTCGCGAAGATTATAAAGTGGAGAAACTTACTCGAATCTATACCGATGAGATTATATGCCGTCATGGCATACCTCTTGACATAATCTCTGACCGTGATGGTCGTTTTACTTCACATCTTTAGCAAACCTTTCAGTCCGCTATGGGTTCTCATCTGAATCTTAGCACGACCTTTCATCCTCAAACGGATGGACAGACCGAGTGTACTATTCAAACCCTAGATGATATGTTCCGTGCTTGTGTCATCGACTTTGGTGGTAACTGGGATGTACATTTACCATTGATTGAATTCTCGTACAACAACAGCTATCATTCCAGTATTCAGATGGCTCCTTTCGAAGCTTTATATGGTCGCAAGTGCCGATCTCCTCTCAGCTGGCATGAGGTTGGTGACAAGCAAATTACTGGCCCTGAAATCATTCAAGAGACAACGGATAAGATTCTTCAGATCCGTGATAACTTGATCAAGGCTAGTCGCAGACAAAAGAGCTATGCCAATAAAAGGCGCAAGCCTCTGGAATTTAATGTTGGTGATTGGGTTCTTCTCAAGGTATCTCCCTGGAAGGGAGTAGTTCATTTTGGTAAGAAGGGAAAGCTCGCTCCTCGCTATGTGGGTCCTTTCACGATACTCGAAAGGATTGGCAAGGTGGCGTACAGACTCGACCTGCCACAAGAACTAAACAATGTGCATCGGGTGTTCCACGTATCTAACCTACGTAAATGCCTAGCCAACGAGGAACTGCAGGCTCCCCACGAAGACTTATAAATAAATGAAGCTTTACACTTCGTGGAGAAATCGGTCGAAATCATGGATCGAGGCATCAAGCGATTAAGGCACAGTAAAATTTCCATCATCAAGGTTCGATGGGAAGGAAAACGTGGCGCTGAATTCACTTGGGAGCTCGAAAGTGAGATGAAGACCAAGTATCCGCAGCTCTTCGAGCAGTCTTCCTCCTAGATTTCGGGGACGAAATCTCCTAAAGGAGGGGGAGACTGTAACACCTGCGTCCCTGAACTTTTAGCTATTGTCCATTTTAGCCCTTATACTATGTGATTCTTGATACTTATGAGACTTTGTGAATCTAAATACTAGATACTCGATTCTTAATACTAGATTCTTGATACTTGAATCTTGATTCTTGATACTTAATACAATGAGACTTGATACTAAATTCTAGATACTTGATTCTTGATGCTTAACTCTAAACACTTGATTCTTAATACTATGAAACTAGATTCTTGATGCTTGATTCTTGACACTTGATTCTAGATACTTGATACTTGGAAGCTAGATTCTTGATTCTTGATACTTGATACTTTGTGCTTGACTCTTGAGACTTGTGAAACTTGAGACTTGGTTGAACGAGAGACTTGAGACTTGTCACTTATGTAAACTCGGAAACTTGGAAACTTTTGTGTTAATGATATCATCTAGTTATGTGATACTATTACACAATAATACGCAACGCAACGCTTAATCTAACTCGCAAAACGAACCAAATACGGAAAAATGGCAAAAAGGATTGGACTGTCCGAATGGCAATCTGATCGGATGACCATCCGATCGGAGGGCCATTCGATCGAACAGCCATCCGATCCATTTGCCACCCCGCCTAATCCCCTCTCTGACACTATAAATAGGATCTGTCACATCATTCCTCACTGATGTGACAGCCTCCTTCGACCCAGACGCATGCCCTCTCACTTTCAAGCACATTTATTCCATTTCCCGCTGATTTCGATATGTTTTACTCTTGAATCTTGTACAACTTCAATATATACACTATTCTCTACATGATTCTTCTTCGAAATCTCACTTTTCACCGTGAAATCTCTAAGATTTAAGCTCTTGAGGATGACGTCATCATGGCGGTTTGTACAAACAGTTGTGTGGTGTCATTCCAGTCAAGATCTAGCTCAGATCAAAGGAATCTCTTGTGTATTTGCACCGAATCTTTACTAAATCAAGGTTTTCAGTTGATTTCATGTTTCTCTTCAAACTTCCTTAAACTTTTTACTTAAAACGGTGGAATCCGGACCCAAACGGACTGTAGACTTGATGATTAGTCTAGAGTCGGCTTGGAAATGGATAATCGTCGGAGAAAATGGTCAGATTACGGATCTAGACATGAACGCCGTCAAGAACAGACACCTGATCGGACGGGGTGATTCACACCTGGTCTTGACTGGATCACTCGGTTTCGTTATGCGAGTATTTTCGAAAACATTTGTATTATGTCAGCCTTAGGAAAGGCTAAGTAATATTTCAGCCTTAGGAAAGGCTTCTTCGTGTGAAGCTGTGGTACGCGGCGTTCACACAAAGTTGTAGTTTTAGCAATTTCGATCGAGAGTATCAAGTAGGCCCAATACAAACCCTGTTGGGTTCGTACGAGTCGGCCTGTGGGTGCTTAGACTATAGACTAGGTTAATTTCTAAGACGTCGACCCGGACTAGGTCGAGTCTTGCCTAATTCCCTATAGTTATGGCTCTGATACCAATCTGTCACACCCCAACCGATGGCGGAATCATCGGGGCCCGGCACTAGGCCAATCAGATTGCTCAGGAGAATCCATAACAACTATTAGCGACAATATTTAATGCGTTCATTATCCCATACTAATAAACAAATATAATCACATAAGTTATCACAGATGTTGGGTTCTCTCGAACAATACAAATCCGACAACCTAGATTTTAGTTGAGTTTCTAGACTCCCTAGCTTGATTGAGATAGTCTGCAATCTAACCTGCAACATACGTTAAAATAAAGTCAATACAAAAGTATTGGCGAGTATACAGGTTTGATATGTAATAGCATAATAGATTAAAAACTGCTGCGAATTTCCTACATACATAAACGGGATACACGACATATATACTCACAAAACCGATACTACCAGCTAAGTCCTCGATGCTGGAATACGCGATGGCAAACTAGACCCCGTCGGGCGCAATAGTACTACACTAGTCATGGTGGGACGTCGCGAGTATAAGTCCTAGCACATATGTAACTAGCATCACGTATAACTACGCACGTAAGTCATTCGAAAGTGATAAGTAGTTTAAGCATTTGATATAATTCGATTTGATAGCAACGTATGTTACACCCAAAAGTGCAAACGCAAAAAGGGTTCAAGTATACTCACAGTGCGTATTTAGCGAGGACACAATTTGATTGGATTGATTTAGAGTGCGCCTGAGTTATTATAAACATGGAACGGTAGCGTAAGCGATGGTGTGCTAAACGGGAATCTTGTCATAATGACTGATATCCAGTCGGATGGTGCTCATCCGGTCGGACAACAGTTTCTTGGGTCGGATGCTGGTAACCGGTCGGATAACAGTGGTTTGGGTCGGATGACAGATATCCGGTAGGTTGGCATGCTATCCGGTCGGGTGACATATTATCCGGTCGGATGGCATGTTGTCCTGTCAGATAGCATGTTATCCGATCGGATGACATGTTGTCCGGTCGGATGGTATGTTATCTGGTAGGTTGGCATGCTATCCGGTCGTATGACATGTTATCCGGTCGGATGGCATGTTATCCGATAGGATGACATGTTGTCCGGTCGGAGGGCATGTTTTCCGATCGGATGACACGCTATCCGGTCGGATGACCTGTCCGGCTGGTGGACAACAGTTCGTTCCAACATCCCGATCAACTGTTCTTGATGGTTTTTGGAAGGAATACATGTGGTTTTACTGAGATGGTGTGATATCGTGTTTAAACATATGGAATTTCATCAGTTCCGACCCGTTCTAACGGCCGGGAACCGCCCCGTTCCATCAGATTTGGCCGTTCTTGACGGTTTCTCATGTTTAACCCGAAATCGCACAGTACTTTGATTAGATACATGGATTTTTAGGTGAGATTGTTATGAAAACATGTGGAAATCACCCAAATCTGAGTTGTTCATGGTGAAGTGAGGTCACACCTTGAAGTTCATATGAACTCTTGGTGACATCATCTTAGAACACCTCAAATCAGTAGATTTCACGGTTAAAAGTTGAGTTTTAAAAGATAGAAAGGTGTAGAATTAAGGGTAGATCATAGAAGTACAAGATTTCGGTTGAAATCTTACCGGAATTGCGAGAAATCGAGTGATGAAGGGGGTGGGAGCGTCTGGTCGAACAGCAGCAGTCACATCAAGTGTTCTTGATGTGACTGAGGGGTATTTATAGGCAAGGGGTAGGAGAGGAGGTTGAGTGTGCAGGGTCGGATGCTCATCCGTTCGGATGGCCATTCCGGTTGGATCTTTGGTGCGGGGAAGTTCATTTTTTGAGCGTTGCGATAGTTTTGGATACGCGTTTCCTATATTTAATTATTGTTATTATTATTATATATATATTTAATCACTTGGGGCCGTATTTACGTATCCATATGTTAAAGTTGCGATACAATAATCCGGGTTTCGTTTCGAGTGCGCGATTACCTTGCGACGCTTCACGGTCGTTGAGGATGGTAGAGTAGGTCCTCTCTCTATGTCATCGTGAACGTTATTGTGTGTTTCAAGTAATGAGTTGCCCTGCGACACATCACGACTATCAAGAAGGGTAGAATTGGTCCTCACTTGACATCTTCGTGGTTGTCGGCAAGTGCAATGTGATGTGATAGTGATAAAATATGCGATAATATGCGAAAATGTTTCGATATAGCGACGCATGCGATATGGTTACATTATGACCCGAATCTCTGGTGCTAGGCGTAACGAGTGTAGCGAGTGGTAACAATGCACGAAAGTGTGGGTTGTTACAAAAGTCATCTCAATAGAATGGCAATCCGATCGGACTGCCGTCCGATCGAACGACCATCCGATCAAGTGTCATGTGCTCTACAACCGAATGACTTGGAATCTTGCTACAACGAGCATTTCAAAAGTTACACACACATTAGGATCAAATGACCATTCGATCGAATGGCCATCCGTATGGATGACCATCCGATCGGATGGCGGTCCTTCCCACTCACATAAGTCATCCGACACTTTGCGCAATTCTCGTTATTCTGTCTGACGCTTTTCTATTGTACTCTAATCAGGCTAATC
The DNA here is from genome assembly GCA_030545235.1 of Helianthus tuberosus. Classification (NCBI taxonomy): domain Eukaryota; kingdom Viridiplantae; phylum Streptophyta; class Magnoliopsida; order Asterales; family Asteraceae; genus Helianthus; species Helianthus tuberosus. The sequence goes on from CM060367.1 coordinate 99,918,444, forward strand.
CTAAGAGCTCCCTTTGATCCAATAACAGTGTTACTGTTAAGCAATCACTGTGAGTATACTCGATCCCTTTTCGTTTTAAACTTTGGGATGCAACATGTATTCTATGAAACTTGAAACTTTTGAATCTAAACTCTATCCTTTGTGAATGTGAAACTTGATACTTGTGATTCTTGATTCTTTATGCAATTTGAACGTTTAGTCCTTGTGTGTAGTTTCGCCTTAACAATAGTAGTGCTATAGGAAGATGCTCCTCCCCATTATTCTCGGGGGTATTGTTAGGAGGATTCTATTTTGCTTTCCTTGATTCTTGGGAAAATGGTTAAAGCATCAGGACACTTGGGCTATCACTTGGACTGCGAACACTAGCATGTCTGAAACTATTTTATCGTTTACATGATGGATATGAGTCTTTTTAATCTATTATGCTATATACTCAAACTTGTATACTCGCCAATATGTTTTTGTACTGACTTTATTTTAATACATGTTGCAGGCTAATAGGATGCTGATTCTCAAGAAACTTGCTAGGATGCTGCTAGAAACTCACTCTAGTTAATCTTAGAAACTTTGAAACAATTTTGATGATTTGTAAATGATATTTTGTAGTTGATGCTTTAGACAACTATTATTATGAAATGGATTTAATCTATATTGGAATATCTAGTGTTATGGAAACTCATAAGCAATCTGAACGCTTAGTGCCGCACCCCGATGTTTCCGCCATCGGTTGGGGTGTGACATGGGGGCTCTTCGTCTGATGCTGCAGCACCGCCTACGGATGCACCATAACCTGCTGCTGCCTGATCCCACTACAAGCAAGGTTCTTGAATAAACACGAGCTGCAAACATTTTCATTTTCCTTCTTGATGCGTTGAATGACATCACCACTCTTAAGCAAGATTTGAGATATGCATCTCTCCCGGTTACTTGTTTTCACCTCTATAGCAAACCGTAAATAAATCTAGATACCTTAACATAGATATGCATCTCTACCGGTTACTTGTTTTCACCTCTATAGCAAACCGTAAATAAATCTAGATACCTTAACATATTTTTCTTTACTACAGAGCCGTTACTATTTTTAAGTGCTATTGATAAATCTTTATGAACAAAACCATATTTTTGGTGAGTTTTGTATTTCTTTCTAGTCTAGATATGTTTGTTTTTGCAAATTAACCTACACCACATCAAAATTGCAAATGGATTTAGGCCAAAACCATATTTTTTACTTTAGGAGAATTTTTGGTAGGGTCTTTTGAGTTAGTGGCGATGAATGCGGTGTTTGGTTTTTCTAGATTGCATAGATAGTAAGCGTAGCAAACTCTGTTTCCTCAATCTTTAATTAAACTTGTATTTCTATTGGTTATATACATATAATGAAGTTATCCTATTCTTATAGGGTGGTGCCGGTGGTCCTTTTGCGTTTGGCAGTGATAGTACCAAACATTTTTTTTCTGACAATTGATGACGATGGTGTGGCAAGGATGGCGGAGGATAGGTTTTTGAACCTGCAACCCCACTTTTTACAGCCATGATTATTAGAAACTTTAAGCCAAACCCTGTTTTTTTATAGATCCACGGATGGTTTTTTTTATTTTTGTTGATGGTTTTTATATTTTTTTTCAGTCCATGATGATAAGTTTCAACTTATCTGAGACAGCTTGTTGAGTCGTGATTTTTGGGTGAGTTCGTTTATTAAAAAGTTTTTTGTAAAAAAAAAATTCTTATGTTTGGCGTAAAAATGTTTTTTGTAAAAAATGTTTTTTACAACCGTAAAAAAAATTGTTTGGCATTAAAAAGTTTTTTGTTTAAACCCGTAAAAAAAATTTGTTTGGCGTAAAAAAAAAGTTTTTTTTAATTCTTTTGTTTGGCGTAAAAAAGTTTTTTTGTTTAAACCCGTAAAAAAAAATGTAAAAAATGTTTTTTTACAACCGTAATTTTTTTTTTGTTTGGCGTAAAAAAGTTTTTTATTTAAACCTGTAAATTTTTTTTATTTGGCGTAAAAAAAACTTTTTCAAAACCATAAGAAACGGGGCGTAAAATCAGGGGCGTATAAAAAAATTGTTTTTTGTAAAAAAAATCTAAAAACAATTTGTTTTTGTTAAAAAAATATGATTTTAAAACGTTTTTAATAAAAAAATTTATTTAATAAAAAACAAGTAATATAATAAGACAAAAAAAACTAATAAAAAACAATAAATACAATAAGACAAAAAAGTAAATTTACTTAACTACCTTTATGGTATTAAAATATTAAAAACATAATAATAAGACTAAAAGGATTTGATATTAGTTTTAATTACTTTTAATCTCAACCATCCATCTCAAAGATCCAACGGTGGAAAAGTGGTTCTCATGGTTTTCGCAACTGGGGTGGTTTTCATTTTAACCCATCCCTATATATATGTGTGTGTGTGTGTGGAGAAAGTGTAAAATACAATAGCCCTTAACGTGTGACCAGTATGCGACAAAAAAATAAAATGCGTAATTTGTTGATACAACGTGCGTGATTAGTTTTCGTTTCAATTTTCTTTTCGTTTCAGTTCAAATTGGCCATTGTTCGGTTAATCTCATCGAATTGTGTTCAAATTCATCTTTGATTTTGAAAATTTTCATAAAAAATGACGACTCGAACAATGATCGTAGAACAGAGGATGCAGAACCGCGACGAAGCTTTGATTTAGACCGCAAAACAGAGGATGCAGGAACATGACCAAGCTTTGATTCGATTGGAGTCAGAGGGCAGTAACAATGGTTTCAGATCGTAGAACAGGGGATGCGATTTTTGAATTGGGAGTTAGCGCATGCGTGATTATTGGTATATAACGTGCGTGATTTATGTTTCCAACATGCGTGATTAGGGTTTTTGAGTTTTATAACGTGCGTGATTTCAAATGAACGAGCCTAATTATATGCCGTACCGGTCGTACGTAAAGAACTATTGTACGTTAACCTTCCTCTATGTATGTATTATCCCCACACACACAACATACATAACTATTTTAATAAAACATTATGATTTACGTATGGTATTTATAACTTGAAATACATCTAGTGAAAAAGCAACTGTGATAGGCTTTGCATCTATTACTGCAACCACCATCTACCAGTCCTTCCGTCCCACCCCGTCTTCACCTATGGTACTGTCGCCATGATTGCAACCGCCTCCAGTTTGACAGCTTTGTTATTGCCACCCTCTGCCTACCGGGTGTTATCTCTGCAACTAACAATGGTCCGTCTATGACTCTATGTCGTAATTGCATCATAGGCGGTGGCGGGCGAAAATGGTGGAGGCGTGAATGGCGAGGGCAACAACAGCGGGGTTGTGTCAGTGTTGCAGTATTATTAGGTGGGTTAGCTGGGTGGAGGGTGGCGATAAATGGCGACGAATGTGACGATGCTATGTAGTCAAGTTCCAGTTTTATTGAATTCCGCTAATCAAACGCATCCTACATGTTACATTTCGCTAAATTCCAAAGTTTGATTTGTCTCAACTCGAGTACACACCTAAATACGTTTAAGTCTAATCGGATCTTCTAGTGAATCCCATTTTTTCTCCTGATAGGGCATGTTATGGTTTGTTTCTAAAGAACCACCAAGCACATCCTCTCCATATTGTGTAAATTCTGATCCATAAACACTCCTACGGATATCAAAAAATAAATCATTACACATTTTGATGAAAATTAATAAAACATGTGATAATTTATATGATAAAAATAAGACCTACTTTATTTGATCAACTCTGAATATATTTTTTTCTATTAACAAAACAAATTGGGTAGACCTGTACCCACCAAAAAAAAACCCGAAACTTGATATTCGAATACCCGGGTATAGTGTACCCAATTACGAATCCAACCCTCCCATAGGGTATGAATAGGCAACATGTTTCTAGTTTAAAACTTGTATCCAAACCCGGTTTTTCAATACTTGGTTTCAATATATGAACCCGGGTATTCCTAATACATAGTTACCTTTGTAATGTTTCCACCGTTTGTTAACGGCTATAATGCCCAAACTAGGTGTTTTTTAATCATTTTAACCTTCTTTTGTTAGTATATAAATATGTAGTGGATGTTTTGGTTTGATCACAACATCAAAAAAACACTTTGAAATTTCAAAACTGCACAAAAATGCTTTTAAAAGCCTTCTAAAATCTCAATTTACGTTGTTGTAGTTTATTATAATATTTTTACAAAATATAAGACATATGAAAAGGTTTAAAACGAAATTAACAAGTTACAATAGGAATAATTGTGAAATGGAGTGAATGTTGATGGGTGAGAGTGAGACTAATATATAAAGATGCTACATGTGTTTCATGTGTGGTCTCTTTCAAACACAGAGTACTTATCATCTCAGTCAAAGATATCTTCAATGTGTGGGGCCATGTTGAAGGAGGCACAAGAAAACGATCGTATTGTATTTTGTGTTTATTTATTAATTATTAACAAAACCAACACATAGTTTCTCAAAAAAAAAAAAAAAAAACCACCATACACACACTAAATGCATAAAGGACAACATCTAATGCTCACCAATCTTGTAAATTTATACTATATGAATTTGTGTAAAGTAAGTAAAATAAAAATCAAACATGTAATGTAATCTATTCTACAACAGGTTCATAGGTACTAACCAGGTAATTTATTCTATAACCGCATGTAACTAATTTCTTTAATTAACAGTAAACAATTTAAATATTCATTTAGATGAAATATCATTTAAAAAATAAAAGATGAGGATGAGTAAGACTTATTAAATCATTTTTTTATGTTTTAATAGCAAAGGGTATTATTGTAATTAACCTATGTTTATCTAAGTGGCTATAAAATGAGAGATGAAACATCATGCGTTTTGTTTGTCATTCCACCCTCTCTTAAGTTTTTCCTTCTCTCTCTCATAAGCATTTGATGTTTCTTCCTCTCGGAACCGGTTCGATGATGTTTCATAACCGGTCGTTTTTTTGTTGATATTTTTTTATGAGTCGAGCCTCGTTGATGATATATTTCTGCAGCTCAGCTTCTCTGTTTTCTTTTTTCTTTCTCTGATTAAAACCCCTTGGTATAAAACCATATTGTCTGAATGTTTCATCATTTCAGAAAACCAAAAAACCAATGTTTTAAAAACCGGTTTAAACCGGCCAGTTAAACCGGATACCGGATGCTTGGCCGGCACGAATCATACCGGTAAACTAAGGAAACTGCAAAGAAGTTGTACCACCAGTAAATTGGGTTATACTGGTTTAAACCGGTATACCGGTACCGGTTCATACCGGGCCAAATGTCAAATTTTTGAACTTTTAATTTTTAGGTGCATAAAAAGGGTGACTATTTACTTTCTTAGTTAAAGTTAAAGTGTAAAACTTAGCGCCCACAATTGACAATCCACATCGATCAAACTTCTACCTAACTCAAAGATAGAAAATCATTGGGTTTTTCAAATTAAGTTCCTCAATCGATTATCCAGGTTTACCTTCTTTTGAATTTTGTTCAATCATTCATGTTGTTAATTGTTATAGTGTTTGCTAATTGCTATATAATGAGTATTTAATCATGAACTTTTGGATTATTTTTTTATTATGGATTAACTTTTGGAATATTTTTTTATTATGGAATGATGTATTTTTGAATTTATTTTTTGAGTTGAAATTATATTTTATGGATTTATAGAGTTAATTAGTTAACACTAGGGCTGGCAATTTATACACGAGACACGAATACACGACACGTACCTACACGACTTTAACAGGTAACAGGTAAGACCTTAACAGGTTTCGTGTACTAAACAGGTAGACACGAAATTACCTGTTAATTTTCGTGTCTAAACAGGTATAATACCCGTTTACCTGTTAAGTACCTGTTAGTACCTGGTTATTTTTAAAATTAAATAAATATATATAACCTAACCCTAATTCTTTCATGACCAGCCGTCACTCATTGAGTCATTGTCTCATTCTCTTCTTCAAGTCTCAACTCTCAAAGTCTCTTCTTCAACTCTCAACACAGGTATTACACAGCCGATTGAATCAAGCCCGACTCCGAGTCCGTCACCGCCCGGCGCCGCCGTCGCCAGCCTTCCCTTTCACGGGTATGATGTATCGATTTATGTTATTTCTCTCAAATCTGCCATAATTTCCAGATGTTATTTCTCTCAAATCTGTTGATTTCTACAGGTGTTAATTCGATCAATTTCAACTTAAATTGTTGTAAAATGATGCTCGCATGAGTTATTCAGTTAATGTTACTGTTTATGCTTCCGTTGTTGTGAATTTTGTAAGTTTGAATGTATGCGTTTGTTGTAGATGCCTGCTTGTGATGATGTTAAGTATTTATTTTGTGTTTGATTACTGTTTGCAGTTTATTTTGTGTTTGATTTGTGTAGTTGATGTTAGGGAACATGAGGTTTAGATCTCGAACTGGAAGTCTGGAATTATAGGTTAGTTGCTTCCGCATTTGAACTGACTTCTGCACTCGAATTGCGATATGAAGCTGTAGTGATAGAGCTCCCAATTTTAACCTAATTAGATATACTAGTATTTTTTTTGTTTTTTTTTTGGAGTTATATAGCTTAAATTGTTTGTCTCTTTTCAGTTTCAATATACTAAAAACTTCGAAAGGGAAATTGATGATGATTGATTATTATGATGATGAATTATGATAACTGTGATGATGATTGATTATTATTCAACTTAACTTAGGTTTTGGTATGTGCTCCGAGCAATGTGGCTGTAGACCAACTTGCAGAGAAGATAAGTGCTACTGGCTTAAAGGTAACTTATTCACTTATTTTTGGTTCTTTGAAATTTTAGTAATAAAGCCCAATATATATATAATCAGGTTGTAAGGCTGTGTGCAAAATCAAGGGAAGCTGTGAGTTCACCTGTCGAGCATTTGACACTTCATTATCAGGTTAGTTTATCTTATAATGCTTCAAAATATGTGCATTTCGTTATATATTTTATGGTAGATTCAGATTTTTTAACTAGTTCTTTTCAGGTTGCGAGTGTGGATTCGTTTCAAGGGAGGGAAAAAGATTACATTATTTTGTCATGTGTGAGAAGTAATGAACATCAAATGCTTCAAACTCGGTGAACAATCCTAAGGTACCACACTCTAAAACTTTCTAATAATATTACTTGATAAAACTATATGAATATGTCCAATTATCCATGATTAATATGACTAATTGACTATACTTATTTTGTGTGTAGGTTTGATTGTTTGAAATTGAAGATTTGAGAAGAAAGACCAATTGGAACTTGGAAGTTTGGGACTTGATATCGTTTTCAATATATGTTTTGATTATAATTCTATGTGTTCTTGTCTTAAATTTGTTAAGGAGCATGGATTTATGTTTTATTTTAAGACTTTTATGAACTTTCGTCGACTTTTGTTTCGCTGAAAGGTTGTCTAATATGTGTTTCTAAACAGCTATTATCGTGTACTATCGTGTATTATCGTGTATACCAGGTATAAACAGATTCGTGTTCGTGTTTGGGTTACAGGTACACGATAAATTTTCGTGTCGTGTACAGGTATACCCATTTCATGTTCGTGTCTTATCGTGTTCGTGTCTTATCGTGTACGGGTATACACGATATGCCAGCCCTAGTTAACACGGTTGAACCGCCCGATACAATTCGGTTCAACCAGTTGAACCATCTGAGTCTAACCCGGTACGATTAAAATACCGGTTTTTAAAACATTGCAAAAAAAAAAAAAAAAACACAATTGGAGCCAAAATGTCTGAGCACGTTATCACGCTACCTACTCCAACTCCAACAGCACAGGAGCACAGGTTCGATACCTTGATTTTAATCGAATATCAGCTTGTACTATTACCTAGATTAGATGAAAATCAGCTGTTTTTAGTTTATTGATGTTGTTTTCCACTGTAATCTCAGTATTAATTGCTAATTGTTTGATAAGTAGTTGTGATTGATGATGTTTTTATTGTTGCTTTTTGTTTGATAACATAAGTATTGTTCAATGATGAATAATGTTAATTAAACATCTATTGATTTTTGATGATTCATTACCTATTATTGATGTTTTTCATATTAATTTCAATGTTTTTTTTTGTGTTATTCTGTAATTTTTGTTCGTTATTTGCTTGATAATGAGTTGTTATCTAGGTGATTGATGTTTTTAATGTTTTTGTCTGATATCGTGTTAGTTCTTAATTAGTAGCTAATTGTTTGATAAGTAGTTGTGATTGATGATGTTTTTATTGTTGACTTCTATGCTTTTTATTTTATAACATAAGTATTGTTCATAGATGAATAATGTTAATCTGTTTGTGAATTCAACATCTATTGATTTTTGATGATCCATTACCTATTAGTGATGTTGTTTTCACTGTAATTTTAATATTTTTTTATTTTGTCATGTTTTGTTCGATATTTGCCAATTGTTTGATAATTGAATTCTAATTTCAATGTTTATGTTTGATGTTGTCGTTTATGCAAATTTCAATGTTTATGTTTCATACTTATTTGTGATTGATGATGTTTATATATGTTTGTGAGCTGTTAATTCTTTCCTATTGATTTTTTATGACCGATTTTGCAAACTCAACAAAATGAAAAGTGGATTGTTAAAGCACTTGAAAACGCTATCGTGTTTTTGTTGATCGCGGCCCAACATTTACAGGAACAAAACATCTTGAAGTTTTCAACAAGAGAGTGTCTGCCTATCTCCCATTAGAGACATGCATTGCAATGCATTGTTTTGTCTTTGCAAGGATGACTTCAAATAGGAAAAGCCAAGCCGTTTGTGTTGCGCTGTGTTATTTTTTCATAACCTATGTTGGCTTAACATCCACAATTTCTCTGGAGTTTACATCATATCTTTAGGAGCCACTGACTTTTGGTGTTGTTGTTTTAACCATGCTTCCATTTTTGAAATCTATCAAAACCAGAAGTTATCTTCAAAGATCGAATTGTAGTCTGTTTGTTGATGAGTTGCTCAAGATGTCCAGGAAATCTATCGGCGGTGCGTTGTTTGTTACCGTTGGGAAATGTTCTGTCGCATCCGAAAATGCCAACATGCTCTTGACGTTAACTGCTTTGGCAGCTTACCTTTGTGTTCAGCAAGCCAGTCTCGTTGCGAGTTCATCCAGAAAAGCGTTGGTTCTCACATGTTTAGGCGCCTCCTTGCAGCTTCCTATCTTCGCCATCACCTTACTTGGTGATTCATGGCCGATTCTTTGCAATGTTCTAGTTGTTCTTGCGGTCTTTGTCATTGTTTCCATGTTTATGTCCTGTTTTGAGATCTTCAGGAGTCTTCCACAATGGGTTCGGGTCTGGAGCACGCGAGGTAGACCTACTCAAGAAGGTCATTTGCCACTATAAGACCATCAAGTATAAGAAATCATTCCATATTCAACTATATACACTTTTATCTTTTGATACTTAAATGTCTAGCCTAGTGAGTCCAGTTCCTACTTTACAATATTATTTTTTTATTCTAAAATGTTTAGCCTTTTGAAAATAAGTGTATGCAACTGTTGAACTGATGTTGATATTAGCCAGTTGGTTAAAATTCGGCTATTAAAATAGTTAAAAAGCTAGAACAGTGATGTGGGTGTTAGCTGTAATCTGTTTTACAATTTATGCGAGCGCACACGCAGCAGCCTCGTTGCACACGCGCAACAGAGTCGTCAGTTGCAACGAGCGAGCAACGTCGTTGGACACGTGCAGCAACGTTGTTGAGTGCACATGCAGCAGCGACGTCAGCCGCACGCAATAGCGTCGTTGGACGCGCACAACAGCGTTGTCGAGTGCACACGCAGCGGCGGCGGCGACGGCGACGGTCACGCGCAGCGGCCTCGTCAGACGCAGCTCAACAGCATTTGTTGAGATATTTGCTGGTGGCTGGTGCCATTGTTGTTAATCAATGTAGTGAGATATTTGTTGCTGGCTGTTAATCATATAGAAATTGGATAATGATTGAAATCACGATTTATAAACTCGTTAAATAATTAGAAACTAACATGCAAAATTTTTGAATGAAAATTTTTTGAAGTAGATAATGTTGTGAGATATTTGTTGGTGCCGTTGCTGTTAATCATATAGAAATTGGATGTCAAGATTTACAAATTCGTTAAATAATTATAAACCAACATGAAAAAATTTTAAATAAAAAAGGAGACAAGAGAATATCATTCAAACTTGTTTTGAAAGCCTCCAGTGTATTTATAAAGCATATAAACTCTTGTGTATACAATGGGTCCATTTGGATTAAATACTGTATTTTCAAACGGGTCAAAACGTGTTTAAAGTCATCTAACTATATTTATAACCCATATAACCTACAAACACTAAGTTATTGTTACAATTATAAAATTCTGTAATCGTATTTAAAGATGGATCATATTTATTATTAGAAAGTTAGAAAAGTAGACGATGAAGAGAGTTTGTTTGACCTGAAAAGTCAGGCCAATTGCATTTGTTTTGAGTTTATCTTGTATCAACTCACAACTAATAACTTTCTCATGCAACACTTCAGAAACAAAGCTACGAGTTCAATCAGCCGATGTATTGATTGTTTGCGACTACAAATCCGGGTGACCTTGTCATAAAACTCACGTCAGTTACCATGTCTAGCCAACTAGAAAAACAGTCGACACACATTGGAAAAATACCGATAATGAGTTTCAACATAGGGTCACGTTTGTTGCCAGTTTGAATACCTCAAAATAATCAGGTTTTGGATTTGCCAATGAGGTAGTGGTGAAGTGGTTGGGGGAATAACTTGGTGTTCCTTGTGACCCAGGTTCGACTCACACTCTCCCCATTATTTTCTGCGGCATCCAGGTGGAGGGCGAATACGGGCGGCGCTGGTTCTTCTTGGATGGGAGGCGAGGTTTTAACGATTATTCCACTGTCGTGCCTTCGGGCGGGTGGAGGTCGGGTTTCCGCGCATCTGGGAGAGCCAAGGGGCTGGCGGCGGTCGAGTAGTCGACCTTGGCCACAACGTCCGGTGTCACGGTGGTTGGCACGTTGTTCCTTGCCGTTAAAAAAAATCAAGTTTTGGATTTACACAAGGTTTTTTTGACTCATCTAGATGAATAGATTCAATGAGTATTGTTTCGAGTTACACGGTTTTAAGTGTGTTTGTGTTAATCTTTGACATGAATAAATTAAGCATATCTCCACTCTTCTAAAATAGTTAACAATATGTAAAGATCCCTGAATGCTAGATCTCATCATGACTATGCAACACATAAACGACTTGGCCCATTATTAGGGTGAAATCTGTCGAAACCATAAGAAACATGTTTCCATCTATAGATTATAGGTTTACACCCAAACTTCATGGTTATTCGAAATAACTAAATCTTGATATTCTTCCCTCTCATATTTGTGTATTATCATCTCCCAAATGATAAACGTTCCCTTATCATAGATTAACCGACATTCCTAATATTAACTCTTTTTAAACTTTTATAATGCCAAATGTTCATCATATTATAAAATAAACCAAGGAATCTTAACTTTTGTAACTTTTTACAATGCCAAATGCTCATCTTGTTTTTTGTTTCCCATTTATTTATGGAATTAGAATGTTAAAGAAGGTTTGAAGTGTTAAAACGTTTGTTATATATCATGGGAGGGAGTTGGCTACAAAGTCCATTTTTCCTACAAAGTGTACAAAGTCATAAAACACCACAATTTCAGCCATAAAACACACCCTGTTTATGGAATTAGAATGTTAAAGAAGGTTTGAAGTGTTAAACCGTTTGATATGTACCAGCAATGTTTACATGGATCATATCATACGAGTTTGTGATATGTACCCGCAATGTTTACATGGATCTCATTCATATAACTCTATGTGAATGGCACATGTTATTTAACTGTCATGTTTTGTTATTGAGTTAAATGCTTGGTTGGTCCCTGTGGTTTGCAAAAATTGCAGACTTGGTCCCAATGGTTTACTAATTACACGCGTGGTCCCTGTGGTTTTCAAAAATGCACTCGGTTGGTCCCTAGCCCTAACATCAGTTAAATTTCTCAGTTAAGTCCATGTTAAATGACCAAAATACCCTTGCTTATCATCTTCTTCAACCTGTAACACCACCCTCATCATCTTCTTCAACAACCCCCTTCTCTCTCTCAAACACCAGTAACCATCATCTTTGGCCACCACAACCACCACCTCCGAACACCAATACCCGACCACCACCACCAGATCCGTCAACCATGGCCGAGTCAGTCCAACTTTCTCTCCTCTAGTCTCTCATTCGTCCCCAAAATTCTCTCAATCCAACTGCAAATTTCTCACAAAATCACAAACTCCAAAACCCAAAGCAATCATGGAAGATCGTACCCATAAAGTGTGAACAGAAACTCAAAATGTATAACATTGAGTGAACAGAAACTCAAAATAATGACATACTTCAGCTATGTGTAAATGGCACATTAATTTCAAGCTAAATTTGATCATGATCTTCCAAAAGGAACTCTTTGCTTCCAACAATCATTTCACAGTTTGAAAATAAGTTCTAATATTTTAATTAAGGTCACCATTATTTGAATCATTACCTTCTTTTTACTAAAAGGGTTGCCAATATTGCTAGTTCCCCCACTATTAACCTGCAACACCAATAGCGAATAAATTGAAGATGTAAAATGGAGTCGACAACATAGATCACAAAAAAGTCGAATACCGATGAAGGTGCCATTGTAAGCAGGGCTTGCTCAAGCTTTGTGGAGGCTAAAAGCGAATAAAAATTTGGGGCCCTTTTCCGACTTTCGTTGTTTACAAATTTGGGTCCTTTTGAGCTTATGTCTGAAATTTTTTTAACCTTAAAAACTAAATTGAACAGATAAATTCTAAGCGCGACAATACTTACAAGCTAAATCAAACAAATTAAAACCATTTTCTTCAAACCAAACCTACGAAGAGAACCCACAAACAGATTTTGAGATTGGGGCGGGTTTGTGAAGGTGTCGATGGAGGTGGAGATGGAGGTGGTGGGTTGAAGGTGACGGCGGTGGTGGTGGGTTTATGGCAACGAGGAAGCTCCGGTCGTAGGGAAGGTGGAGGCGGTGGTGCTGGGTCGAAGGGAAGGTGGAGGCGCTGGGTTGCAGGATGTGTGGATGAAGATGTGTGGATGAAGATGAAACCCTAAATTGCAGGTTTGTTTGGGGAAGATGATGTGGTGAAAGGGATAATTTAAATTATAAAGAGAGTTAATAAGCAAGGGTATTTTGGTCATTTAACATGGACTTAACTGAGAAATTTAACTGATGTTAGGGCTAGGAACCAACCGAGTGCATTTTTGAAAACCACAGGGACCACGCGTGTAATTAGTAAACCATTGGGACCAAGTCTGCAATTTTTGCAAACCACAGGGACCAACCAAGCATTTAACTCTTTGTTATTTTAGTATTTGTTTTGCAATTTGTAGTACTAGTTGATGATCCATGATCTTGAGATAAAGGATGATATAATGATCAAGAATACAAGTAAACAAAAGATATACCGACAAAATCAGGCGACAAAACTCTTATTAACCCAAACCAAAAGGATTTACCCCCCATATATCCCAATGATCTTACAAATGTAAGATCCAAACGATACAGAAATACAAAGAGTCTTGATGATCATCAACAGATGATCATCTATACCAAACAGCCACAAAAGTCTCTCGAATACAGGTGAGAGAAAACCAGAGATGCGATGATTCGCCTCAAAACCCTAGAACTATACAGAAAGAATTGAAAATGAAAAACTGAAGGAGAGATGTGAAAATATCTGGACAAATGCCTTTTATATCTGCGCATAAACAAACTTTCACTTTAGTCCATATCTCTGAGCCAAGATTATCTCACCCCTAGATATTCGCACTTTACCCCCTCTGAATATGTATTTGTTACAACAACATCCAAACAAACATAACAAACCAGGGCCCATAAACTGGCCAATATAAAACATTATAACGGTCCACAACAAACAACCCAATGAATGATAAAAGGTCCAACACATTTCAACAAAGGAGTATTGGGTATCCATGATCACTCCATGGGTAGTCAGTTATTCGATTCCATGTAATTCCTATTTAAGTGGTTTTGATTTAATAATGAGAATATGCAGAAAAAATGATCTAAATTCCTATCTTAAATTCTATCTAGTTTTCTCCCTATTTGCTTTGGCCAAACGATTATCGGTTGGAACCACATCGGTTTGAACTTGAAATGCATTTGTAATTGGATTAGCATCTATTACTACAACCACCATCTATCGGTCCTTCCGTGCCAGCCCATCTTCGCCTATGGTATACTCGCCACCATTGTAGCCGCCTCGGGTTTGATAGCTTTGCTATTGCCACCCTCAGCCCACTGGGTGTTACCTCTGCAACCAACAATGTTTCGTCTATGTCGCAATTTCATCATAGGCGGTGGCGGCTGGAAATGGTAGTGGCGTGGGTGGTGAGGGTGGCGACAACAACAACAGGGTCGTGTCAGAGTTGCAGTGTTATTAGTGGGGTTAGCCGGGTGGAGGGCGGGGACAAATGGCGGTGAATGTAATGATGCTATGTAGTCAGCTTCCGGTTTTTTGAATTATGCAAATACAACGCATCCTACATGTTACATTTCACTAAATTCCAAAGTTTGATTTGTCTCAACTCAAGTACACACCTAAATACGTTTAACTCTAATCAGATCTTCTAGTAATTGCTTTTTTCTTTCTCCTGAAAGGGCATGTTACGGTTTGTTTCTAAGGAACCACCAAGCACATCCTTTCCATGTTGTGTAAATTATGATCCATAAACACCCCTACGGATATCAAAAAATAAATCATTACACATTTTGATGAAAACTAATAAAACATGTGCTAATTTATAGGAAAAATTACAAGTTTTGTCCTTTATCTTTATACCACCTTTCAAGCGGTGTCATTTTTAACGAATACTGACATGCGGTGTCCTTTACTAGGCATTTTGTTGCAAGTTTAGTCCTTTACACCCAACTCAGTTAAAAAACCTGTTAATCGTTGACAGACGGTGTCCTTTACTAGGTATTTTTTTTGCAAATTTATATGATAAAAAGAAGACCTACTTTATTTGATCAAATCTGAATATTTTTTTTATTAACAAAACTAACCGGGTAGACCCGTATTTGCCCCCAAAATCCCAAAACTTGATATTCCAATACCTTGGTATAGTGTACCCGATTACAAACCCGACCCTCCCATAGGATGCGAATAGGCTACATGTTTTTAGTGTAAAACTTGTATCTAAACCGATCATACCCAAACCAAAGTCTACCTGGGCACACAAGGATAGGTTTTTTTTTATATCCGATCATAGTTGAACACTTGAACCCGACCCGATTTTTGTGCCCCTCTACAACTGAAAGCCCAACCGTAGTAAAAGATAACCCAGTGGCCCAATGACACCTTCAATACAAAATTGAAATATCGTCTCCGGCGTAAACAAGGGTTAGGGTTTCTTTCTCACCGGAAAAAAATGTCCAGTTCCGGACGACCGTCGGCGGCGACCGTTGCAACCGGAGACTTACAGATTGTACCGGCGTCCTCAGATAGAACCGCGATCTCCGCTCTTCCTCCTCGACATCCGAATAATAATTCTTCAACAGCTCTTGTTGAATACACGCCTCCGGTACCTAATCAGGAGGATGAGGATCTCGAGGTCAAGCTCCGGCGTATTTTAGATTGTGTTCCTGTTCGTGTTAACAATACTTCCGGTAGTTCTGCCGGTTCTGGCTCCGGTGACTTTCATCAGGTTTTTATTTGCTACTTTTGTTGAAATTGAAAACGAACTTGCCTCTTGTTGTGTTATTACTGTTGCTTATGTTGCCTTGCATTGTTACTGATTTATGCGTGATTTAGCCTGTTGTTTTAGTTAATTGGGGGATACATTGATAGACTGTTGGAAACAGATGGCTTATGGCTGTCTATTGTTGCCATATATTTAAATGTCAAATTACAGAAACACAGCTATAGTTTCTCTAATCAATACTCTAGTTAGTCACAAATATGATATCATCAAGTATGTATAGGTATCTTGTTCTGATGTTCGTTGTTCCAACTAGTGTTTCGGTTTTAGAACACATAGCGTCTAGCGCCTTTTAAAGTCGTGTATAGGTGTCATGTTCATTGTTCCAGCTAGTGACTCGGTTTCTAGGACTCTTAAGCATTTTGCTGTTAGCCGATTTTAAACATAGTATAGGTGTCATGTTGTTTGTTCTACCTTACAAGGTTATAAGACAGTATACTTGTCGTGCCTTTTAAAATCAGGTATAGGTGTCATGTTGTTTGTTCTATCATATATGGTAACGGTACGGGACCTTAAATGTGTAGCGCCTTTTAAAATCTGGTATAGGTGTCATGCTGTTTGATCCACCTTACATGATTTTAGGTCCCTAAGCGTGTCGCGCCTATTTAAAATCAGGTATACATGCCATTGGTTCCACCTTACATGGTTTTAGGACCCTAAACGCGTCGTGCCTTTTAAAATCAGGTGTAGGTGGCATGTTGTTTGTTCTACCTTACATGGTTTCCAGGACCCTAAACATGTCTCACCTTATCAACTCAAGCATAGGTGTCATGTTGTTTGTTCCACCTTACATGTTCTGGAACCCTAATTGTGTTGTGGCTTTTAAAGTCAAGTATAGGTGTCATGCACTCATGCTGTTTGTTCCCTTTGTGTTTCAGTTTCTAGGACCTTAAGTGTCTCCCGTCTTATAAAACCATGTTTGGGTTACATGTTTGTTCACCTTGCACCTCAGTTTCTAGGACCCTAAGCATCTCACCCTTTTCAAAACCATGTGTAGGTGTCATGTTGTTTGTCCCAACTTTCACCGCGGTTTCTACGACCCTAAGTGCCTCGCCCCTTTTAAAAATAAAGTGTATGTGTCATGCTGTTTGTTCCACTATGACATACCTTTTTACACCGTGGGTTGCTCTTTATCTTTTGATTGTGGTGCTATTTTGGTGTCATATTATCCAATTATATTTCATTTTTTTGGAATAGTACCGACAAATGAGACGGAAGGAACAAGACAGGCTTGCAAGAATGGACGTTGACTTCCAAAAGAGGAAACAAGTGGCAGAGTTTAACAAGCGGAGAGAAGAAAGATTAAAAGCAACAGAAGAACGAACTGCAAAAAAGCGTTTGAAACGGCAGAAGAAAAAGCAAAAGAAACAAGAAAAGAAGATGAAGTTGGAAGCAGGTGATCATGAAGAAAAAAAGAAGGAAGATAATTCTTCAGATGGCGATCAAGATCAAGACTCTGGTAATGGTAATGACGACTAAACAAAAATCTTTGTATCTCAATGCAAATAGTGTTGTTCTTAAACGTTCATTTTGATTTATAGGACCGGTTGTCTCTTAATAATATCTAGTCAACAATTTCTGAACTTTAGTCATGTCATGTGTGTTAAAGATTTTAGGGTTGAAATTATGACTCTTTTTATAAAGGATGAGTTTGCTTTGGTAAATACAGCAATTTTACTGTAAAAATGCCTAATATATGCAATATTAGTTAATTTCCGGTAGTTTACTTAAATTTAGCTAATATCAAGTAAACTTAGTGGTGCACAAAAAACCCGAACCCGGACCCGGACCCGGACCCGAAAAAAAACCCGGAACCGGGTATTATAAAACCCGAGTTTTTTATACCCGAACCCGACCCTACCCGTAGGGTAGGGATCGGGTATGCATATTTGATCTAAAACCCGAACCCGGAACCGGTTTTTTTTATACCCGGTTTATACCCGAAACCCGGTTTTATAAATACCCGAACCCGAACCCTGAACCGGTTTTTAAAAAAACCCGATTTTGATGTAATCTTGTTTAATTATGTATGCATTAAGACTTCTAGTTCTTATGATTTAACAAAATTATGTATGCAATTTGATGTAATCTTGTTTAATTATTAGGTTTCTAATGATATTTGTCACCGCTACTTAATTATTTAGTATATTTCATTACAAGTGGAAACAAATATGCCAATATATGTTGGCCCTTCTATTTTCTTTGTTTGTTTAATATCATTATTAGTTTTTGTATTTAATAAATTGTGCATCTGTTTATAAAGTTCAAGAATAACCATATGAAGAACTATAAATTGTGCCTCTGTTTATAAATTCTGTCTCTGTTTATCAATAGATTTGATGTCTATGTGTGAGAGTTATGTTTGATACATTTTATAAGCATAGTTCCGGTCGGGTTTTTTTAATACCCGGTGCGGGTTTTTTCCCAACCCGATGCATACCCGAACCCTACCCGATGAATACCCGAACCGGACCCGAACCCGGAAATAGGGTTTTATAATACCCGGGTTTTATAAAACCCGACCCGAACCCTACCCGAACCCGGGTATATAGGGTATACATTTTTGGTAGAGAACCCGGACCCGGACCCGACCCGGTTTTTAAAAAAACCCAGATTTTGTAAAACCCGATCCTACCCGAACCCGATCCTACCCGAAACCCGGTTTTTAAAAAAACCCGATTTGTGCACCAAACTCAAGCCACACAGTTTTGCTAATGTGTTGTTTGTTTTGCGGTTTTGCCATTGTGTGGTTTGTATAGTTACAACAACCATACCCAGGAAAATCTCACTCAACAGCTAATTTACATACATTCAAAGAGTAAAAGTGGTTTTTTTGTGTGTTAGGTAGTCGAAGCCAAACGTTTTGTGTGTTAGGTAGTCGAAGCCAAACGGTCACGCAGGTTATTTTTTGAATTTGATTTTAGCACATTCACCTTTCCTTAGGAACAAGCATGGTAATAACAACCGTTAGTGTACACGGAATGCTTCTAAAAGCACCGATCTATAAACTCATTTTGGCATGGGTACCGAAATAGCGAAGTGCTTCCACAATCCATCCTCTCCATCCCTATTGTCTCTCCGCGTCATCTCCATCTCACCCACCTTACGTATGAAATCCATCCCATCCCGCAATCCTGATCTCCATCCTGTGTACCCTACGGGTGACAATTCTTAATCCGACACAACGAAGATGATCATGTGGTTATTGTATCTAGCACATTTAACAAAGATGTCAAGTTTAAGTTGATTAATTTAGTTAGATATGTTGTTTTTTGGTTAACTTGTTTAACCCATTCAATTCAACAACACGACTTGTCAACCTATTTAAAACTATAATAAAAAATATTTTATAAGGGTCAACTAGGGGTGTTCATGAGCCGATCCGATCGAGGGTCTGCTCATGCTTGGATTGATTTACAACCGATCCGATCCGAGCGGATCGAATTTGCAAAACCGAGCGCAAAAGTGATGCTCATGCTCGGATTGAATTTGAATCGATCGGCTCGGTTTCGCTCGGTTTTTATCAAATCCTAAAAAAAAATTCGAGCATTTCACTCGGTTTCGCTCGATTGAATTATAAGGCTTCGTTCAACAAAAAACAAATTCTAACTTAATTAAAACATGTCCAACACTTTACTAACAAAAGCAATACATAACTCAAATCATGATTCTAAAAATGTTCTTAACAATATCAAGAAGCACAAAATAAAGTGCGAGTACAAAATGTCATTTAGTTCAAAAGCCATAAACTTCTTCTTTAAGCTTGATCATCTTCTTTAAACTTCTTCTTCAAATCAGCTTGATTAGGGTTAGATTTTGTGTGTGTGAGTGTGACTGTGGACCGGAGAGTGAGAGTCGGAGACTAGAGGTAGAGCGGCGATATGAATTATGATATGACTGAATATTGGTTTAGGAATAGGATTTAGGGTTAGATTTTCATATTAAATATTAAGTGAGGCTGAATATTTTTTGGGCTTTTAATTTTTTTTGGACTATTATATTTTTTTGGGTTTTTAATCTATAAAATCTATAATATATATATATATATATATATATATATATATATATATATATATATATATATATAGGGTGGAGTTATTGTAAAAAAGACCAAAAGTGTGAGAAAGGTAAGAAATAATCTCAACCATTAGATCTAAATTAATTGAAAAGGGTAAGATTGTAAATTAATTAACAAATTCAAATATGGTAATCCTTGATTTAAGGATTTGGAGAGAGAAAATCCCTGATTTAAGGAAAATAACCGTCCATAAATATAACACCATTCAGAACATGTTCATACATGGTGTTTTAAATATAACACAATTCAGAAAAATATAACACCATTCAGCACAAAAATATAACACCATTCAGCACAAAAAAAACACCATTCACACAAAAATAACATCATTCAGCACAAAACATAACACCATTCAGCACAAAAAAAACACCATTCACAAAAAAATAACATCATTCAGCACAAAATTTTAACACCATTCAGCACAAAAAAAACACCATTCAGCACAAAAATAACACCATTCAGCAGTAAATAAAATAAACACCATTCAGTACAAGAATATAACACCATTCAGTAAAAAAACACCATTAAGAAAAGGAAAAAACACCATTCAGAAAATAAAAAAAACACCATTCGGTACAAAAAATAACACCATTCAGTACAAGATATAACACCATTCAGTAAATAAAAAAATAACACCTCTGTATCATCTTCTCCACTTCCGGCACCACCACTGCTGCACCACCGATAATTGTCCTACCACGTAACTACACATCTCGCCTTCGCCGCTGCCGCTCGCAGTCATCTCCTTCGAGCGTCGGACCGTAATTCCCCATCGGACATCAACATCGCCCGTCGTCGCCTTCGTTCCTCAGCCGTCTTCTTCAGTCTCCGATCACCACCCTTCACACCGGAAACCCAAACCGTCGCTGGTTCAGATCAAAATCCATCTTCTTCGCTACTCAAGAAGAAAGAGAGAGAAAGAGAAAGGGAGGAGTGGGGAGGGTGTCGACGACGATAAGCAGCGGAGAAGGTGGTTCAGGGCGGTGGTTGTGAGTGAACCGGCGTCGGATGGAGGGGTGTGGTTGACCGGCGACGATGATGATGGCTGAGGGTGGTGGCGATGTTAGGGTTATGGTGTCGATTGGAGAGAGAGAGAGATTATAGGGATTTTGATTACAGTTACCTATTTTGAATGGATCTAAAAGACTTTATTACCCCTATAATTTTCAATTCAGTCCAAAAAATAAAACAAATTTTACGATTTGGTCCCTATTAATCTAAACCATTAGATCAAAAATCTAATGGTGTAGATTCTTTTTTATCCTTCTCACACTTTTAGTCTTTTTTACAGGATCCTCTACCTATATATATATATATATATATATATATATATATATATTAATTATTAATAAAAATAATTCGAGCGAAACCGAGCGATCGACGAGCGAGCGGAGCTTTGCTCATGCTTGGATTGAATTTGAATCGAACCGATCCGAGCGACTCATTTACAAACTGAGCGGGAATCAAACGAGCATTTTTCGAGCGATCTTCGATCGTCGAGCAGTTTGGACAGCCCTAGGGTCAACCTACCAACCCGTTTGTGACACATTACATTAACCCATTTATTAAAACCCCTCAACCTGTTTATAACTTAGGGGCTGTTTGTCAACTTCTGAATGGTTAAGTGTTGAACCAGTAAGAGGTCTGAACCATGAAGTGTTGAACCAGTAAGAGATCTAAACTATTAAGAGTCATTGGTTAACCGTTCAAAGGCAAATGTTTGATCAATTCAGATTAGAGGTCTTAACCATTCAGACTCAGTAACGAGAAAAGGAGAAGCATGAACAATGTCATGTATAGTAAGAAAGAGACTTGTATGTATTTTAAACAAAACGTAGGGGCTTATCTGAAAATAAATGGTTCTTACAAAAATATCGTCTCTTTGAAGAGGAAGAGATAGGCATTGAGAGGTCCGATTTCAACACTTCTCTCTCACTCACTCACCGGAAACAATGGCGGTTGCTCAAGTTTCTTCATCTCTCTGTATCTCCACCGCCGGTACTCTCTTCTCTCTCTCTCTCTCTCTCTCTCTGTATATCTGTCTATCTATATGTATAAACTTCATATCTGCACACCAATTTTTAAAATTATGCATGTTTCTTCTTCACATCGTAGTCCGATTTGTTGTTAATTGACCTAATGTGCTTCAGAAACTGCTTACGGTTGAATTTGTTCTTAAGTTAATGAGAATTTAGGAATTACAAGTTATTTATAAGTGCAGGTGTGTTACGGAGTTGGTGTGATATGTTGAAAATTGACTAATGTGCTTTACGGTTAAATTTGTTCTTATTCTAATGGGAATTCAGATTAGAAGTCAATTATGAATGTAGGTGTAGGTGTGTTACGGAGTTATTTGTTTTTTATTTTGATTTATGTATATTGATTTGGTAAGTTTTGGTGTGAATTGCAGCTAGAATCTCTGTTGTTTCTCAGTTTCCGTCGTCAACCGGTGTGCATCGGATTGGGACGAGTTTCGTCTGCGGTTCGCCCCTTGGTAAGTCTGTTAATGTGGATTCGAATGCTATGAATTAGTGTTGTTTTGGTTTGTAGTAGTGCTGGTTGTGAATTTGGATGCTATGAAAATTATCTTGTGAGTTTATGTAACTCATGTCAGTTCTGAAAATGAAAATCGAACCATTTCATGTCAACTGTTAAACCATATGATTGCTACTAGACTAATCATGGTTACATACTACAAGATACTATCACCTATTATGGATTGTTTATCTATGCAGTTAATGCGGTAAAATATCGGATATCGGTCAAGGACCGATATTTGAGATACAGGTTATCTCGGTGGGAAATTGGTAATTTTAATATAATGCAGAATTTATATATATAGCAATTTAACACTAATAATTCAGTGATATATCGGTTTTATTGGTCAAATATTGGTGATATATCAGTTATATCGGTCAAATATCAGTCCCCTAGTAAAATATTGGTCAATATCGCGGTATCGATATTTTGACAGATATTTTACTAGGGGACCGATATATCACCGATATTAACTGCATAGTTGTTTATGATATTTTGCTATAAGGCCTCCACATTAGTTTTAGAGACGGATAACTCAAATGACTCACTCATACGTGGATCAGTGGGCATGTAGAAAAACAGTGAACAAGCGGATATTAGTTGAAGTTTAATAATAATTTAGCTTTTATTTTTTATTGTTAGTTTGTATCATTTTGATTAAGTTTAAATATTAGTTATTTTGACCGATTTAGGTCAAGTTCATAACCATTTAGATTGACCGAACTTAATGCATTGGTTACAATCTGTAAATATAAAACTAAAACTCATTTGTAATGTTTGAAGATAACTTTTGACATGATAATAAACTCTAAAAGTTTGTTAGAACATATCTAGCATTTTCCGTATCCCTTGTGTGTCAAATGGAGCATCAACGAACAGATGTGACATCCGCCACAAACAAACATGTAGGCAGATGGCCACAGATGATATTAATAATGTGCCCCACCCATTATTAAAAAGACAATTATTTATAAAAGGTTGACTGCTTATATCTACTTTGACTTTTCAGTATGTAGAACTCCTCATCAGAAGGTGCTAACACGCAAGGCGACATCGTTTTCGGTGGTATGTGAGCAAAGTAGTAAGGGTGGAAGCGGCTTAGATGTGTGGCTCGGTCGCATAGCAATGATTGGGTTCGCAGTGGCTATCAGTGTTGAAATATCAACAGGGAAGGGCCTTCTTGAGGTATGTCTATGAAATAGAATCTCTTGTGATCCTTAAATAATACATCCTTATTATCTGCTAAATCCCAATGTGGAACTGATGTGCTTGTTCACAACTCTTCACAGAATTTTGGGCTGACATCACCCTTGCCGACAGTGGCGTTGGCGGTTACTGCACTTGTGGGTGTTCTTACAGCAGTTTTCATCTTTCAGTCTGCCTCTGACAATTAGCAACACTGATGCATAAATTGGTGCTTGTAAAGATTGTGTATTTATTCGTAAAGAGTTGGTTCTTTCTTGTGTTTATTTGTTTTCTGTAACTTAACTCGTAATATTTCGTGGCAACAAAAACGTTATGTGTCAAGGACCTAATATACATACCACTGTTAACATCTTATGATGATTATAACCATTTTTCCTTCATATATCATTTATTAAGGGGCGTTGCTAAACGTACACCCCGGAAAAAGGGATTCTATTGCATCCACACCTCCTAGTCTTTCCATCAAATTGTCAAATGTCAATCGAAGACTATACGAGCATGTAGCATCTGTATATGGCCGTGCACCGCTTATACATGCATATACCGTAGTTTACAAGGCCCAGTGCCACATCGCATCAATAGGACGTTGATTAGGAACTAGGGGTATTTGTATAGATCTCTTTCTAGAGGGTGAAATTAACTTTTTCTTAAAGATGCATAAAATCAATCAAATACAAATCTTACAGAATATGCGAGTTTATTAAGTTATTTGTTTTATACTTAATTGTTAGTTTTGTACATTATCCCAAAATGTGATTTCTTTTAAAGAGCATCCACAACAGAAAGCATAAAAAACGCCACCACCCCTATCCAGGCTTTGCCCTTCTCACAACAAAAAACAGTCGCAACCCCCCCCCCCCCCCCCCCCCCCCCTCTCCCCGTCTTACATAATCTATTTTGGTGTTTTTAATCCAAAACGCTTCTCCACCAGATCAGCCGCATCTCCTCCAAAACACTGCCCAGAAACATGCATCGGAGAGCTTACACAATACAAAACTCGATATACATTTTTTGAAAGTGAACCTATGCACGATATCCCACCAACATTTATGTGTCCAAACAAACCAAATACATGCTTCGAGTTTAAAGTCATGTCAAAATTCAAATCTTTACAGAATCCCAGTTACAAGGTCTATAAAGCAACTAACTTTATTCTCCATTAGTTTTTGGTCCAACCTAATTGCTAGCTTTAGGCACAATATCTTGTTCCTTTATGATATACAACTATACAAGTTCTCATTATACACACTTGATAATAGTTTCACATGGTTGACACTGCCCTTATTCCTTCATGCAGACAAAAAGCATCTTTTCACATTTCCAGACTTGGAATACTTTGCGCATGCGTTTGTGGTCGCGTGTGTTTTCCCTGTATATAAATACGTAACTTCTCACGCCGTGCCTCACATTGACGTAAAAAGGTCAATACAAAAATGGGTGCGAAATGTTCTCGACTCAAGCAACTTCTTGCCAAATCCTACATAAAGATTTTAATGCTGGGACTTGATGATTCTGGAAAGACAGCCATTTTGTATAAGCTTAAGCTAGGGGACTTTATTGCAACTGTACCTACAATTGGTAATTTTTTTATTTTATTTTTATTGTATTATTTGCTTTTTAAGTTATTTGCATTGTATAAGATTATTTGGACTATATCCATGAAGGGTTTAATGTGGAAGCTCTGGAGTACAAGAACATCAGATTCTCTGTGTGGGATTTAGGAGGACAAGATTCGGTAAGTCGGTTTTTTGTCAAAATGGAACTGATTGTTCATTTTTCTAATTCATCGTAGATACGCGCTATGTGGAGATACTACTATCGCAATACACACGCACTCATCTTTGTAGTAGACAGTAATAACCGAAAAAGAATTTACCAAGCGCGAAATGAGTTGCATCGCCTTCTAAAGGAGGTTTTTAATAATTTACAATGTCATCTTTATTAAAATTTCATAGCTTCGCGCATGCACTTGGTTAGGTGAATAAGAACCTTCATAAAGGCCACCTGCCTAGCGTCGGATGTGCTTTACCTGAACCCCACTGTATTAGTGGGGCCCGTGAGTTTTCTTTACGGATTCTTGTGGTTAACAAAAAAATAAAATAAGAACCTTCATGTGTCTTTTATCTTAACTTACATTTGCTGTTACCTTTTCTTTCAGGATGAACTGAGTGATGCAACAATACTTGTTTTCGCCAATAAGCAAGACTTGCCAAATGCTATGAATGTTTCCGAGGTCGCTGATAAACTCAAGTTGCACACTATATCTCAACGACGTTGGTATGTAACGTTGTTCTTTTTCTAGTTACTAGAGGTGTCAAGATGGACAGGTTGGGTAACAGGTCAATCGGGTTCAGGATGAAATGGGTTACTTTTTGGTTCATGTCAAAACGGGCCTAGTTTGGTTGGAACCCACTAGCCTTTTTGTTCCTATATAAACAATTTATCACTTAATTATGAATATATTATAATAATAATAATAATAATAATAATAATCTAAATTGTGAATAGAATGATTTAGGAGGGTGTATACATTGAAATGAACTTTCTAAAATTTATATGACACGTTTGAGAAAACACAATCCCAATCAACTCGTTCAAATGGGTCAAGTTTTTTTGCTTGACCCGTTTGACAAGCCGTCCATGCTTCTATCACAATCTTGTAAATTGTTTGTATAAATCTTCTTGTACTCAAGCCGATTAAAAATCTATGTATTTTATATCAGGCATATACAGAGTACTTCTGCGAAAACCGGTAATGGACTCTATGAAGGTCTAAGTTGGCTAAGTGATAATACCCCTAACAAAGTTGCACAAGCTAACTCTTGTATCTCTCTTCCAGCTCGTAGAATCTTAGAGGCTAGCCTCACTTAAGTTTCAAGAAAAAAAAATGTATGTGTTCCTTTTGGTGTAAGATGATTGCTATCGTTGTTTTTTCGTATAAAGGTGTAACAATTGTGTCTTTCTCCTTTTTTACGAAATTCTTATCGTCTATAAAAAAAAACCCCAAAAAACCTACCCCAAAAAAAAAAAACTATTTTTTTGGGGTGGGTGTGAGGGGGGGGGGGGGGGGGGGGGGGGGGTTAGGTTTTTGGGTGGTGATGGGTGTAGGTTTTTTTTTTTTTTTTTTTTTTTTTTTTTGGTGTAGTGGGTTTATCTTACACTTCACACTAGTTTTCGGTTTGACAATTGATCCGGCCAATATATCTATATATAACATTGCTAATATTATTATAAAAAATGAAGTATAATTCAACACAAGAAATGATTGCAAATCATCATGCTTTCCCCATTGATCAAGTGCTCAAATATTTATCACGCAAAGAAGCACTATAACACAACAAACACATAATGTCATTACATTACATTATGTCCAATCATGGGCTTTAGCCCCACTCCTTGACAATTTAACGACCAATCACCCACATAACTTTTCAAACTATACATATGCGGCAAAACATACGTCCAAACAAGTCTATACTGCATAAACATATAAAGAAAGGGTACCTAGTACCATGTACACGAACCTCGTTAAATAAACATGCATAAAACTCCTTACACTTTACAGGGGCGGCTCATGAGAGGAGCAGAGTGGGCGACTGACTACCCATGGCCCACTCGGGGGTCGAAGAGTATATTTAGTTTAGGCCCATGGCCCATTAAACATTTAATCTCAAAATAAAACAAATTATGTCGGCGAGGGCGACCTAAAGAAAACGCCCGATTAAAGGCTCTTTTTTACTTGCCGAGGCTCCCAAAATTATAAAGGATTCTCATGGACGCTATGACACTTTGACCCATTGTGTTCGAGCATTAATCTTGTCTATCTAAAAAGATATTAAAAATGATTTAAGGAGCCTTGGGATGAATCGAAAAGGATTTTGTATCTTGTTTATTTTGTTTTACTAACTACTAACTTTGAGTTTTCGTTTGGATCATGTTTCGTTCATAATTTGCACCAACTATGTAAATCTTCTGAAGATAGTTTCGGGATTATTTTAACAAATCTTTGAAAGAAATTGAATATTGATAAAAAAAGGATTTACAGGTTATGGGTATAATTACAAACACAAAGTTAAATATATAGACTATTAGATAACATAATTGTTGGATATTTATGTCTGGTTCGATAAATCAACGCTGCCGACCGGGTATTGACCCGTAAGAGTTACACCGTGGGCAACGAACTAAAATCCACTTAACTAATTTAACTGGTAATTACGAACGATACGCGGGTATTGAACTGAGAGACGGGTACATGGACCGAGTGGGACAAGAACACTCTTGCATCGCCACTTGTCGCGCACCTAAATCGCGGCCAATGGCATTACATGCAAAGGATCTCCTTGCCACTTGTCGCGCACCTAAATCTTGGCCAATGGGATCGCATGCACTATGCATGTCCGCCACTTGGCAAACATGCATAGATCTTCATCCATTATTTATATACATGTTGGTCTTGCACTTTTGGGGTTGGAAGACTTGAACCAAAACTCACACAACCCACACAACCCCTACCGGCCAAGACCACCGCCGCCGGCGGCCAGGACCGCCAGCCATCGCCGCCGCAAGACCGCCGTCCACCTCCGCCGTTTCCGATCCATTCCCGCGTTTCGTTAGTTCGTATACTAGCACTTGTTCGTTGAACCTCGGTGTCTCAACCGGTTATTCACTAACCGAATGTATATCTAAACCCCCCATGGTTGATATTCTATTTCGTGTTTGCATGTTGGTGATCTTGTTCCATTATGGGTGCTCCTTGGTATAAAGGTGTTCGTGTTATTTTGCTAAATACGCTTCCGTTGCTTAAAATGTATATATAGTTTTGACTAGTTAAAGTTTATTTTGAATAACATATTTATACATGTATTTTTATTTGTCAAAAGTGATTTGACTAATCTTTGTAACGAAATTAACACATACATAATATGAACCGGGTTCATAAAATATAAAGTAAAATTATACCACGGATATCCTACAATAATGTCATAATCTATTAGCTTTTTTAAATAGAAATTTAATACTTTTAAATCTATACATTAAGGAACCCCAACCTAGACTTCATAAAAAAAATATATCATTTTACACACCTTAATACCCTTAGACAAGGGGACTTTAGTCATAATTTATTTAGCTCGGCAAGAAATTCCAAGAACCACGTAATTCGGTTAATTTATCCGAAAATCACAAATTTTAATGTATTAACTCTTTTTGTAAAATTCAAACACTTACCTTGATCACTAATATCTACCAATATTATTACTCTTTTTTTCTTTGATTTTACCTTGTATACCTTGATCACTCATATCTACCGATATTTGTAAATATATGGTTATATGACCTATTTTCTGATCAAATGATATTTACTTCCATATTATTGCCAAATTAAGTGTAATAACTTATGCACCATCAGAACTCATGATATCTATCTAACAGGTATTAAGTAATATCTGTCTAACAGGTATTACACTTTATAGAGGAGTTCAATTTTAAAAGAATTATAACCAGTTGATGTTTTTTAACGGCCAAACTCATATTAAAAAATTGGTCTAAATTATTATATAACCAGTAGATATTCAAACAAACATATATTATAATAAATTTGTTATCTTTAATCTAGATATATATACTATATAATAAAATAAATCAATGTGTAACACGTGTTATCCATGAGAGGTATCTACTTATTTATTTTCCCACCTTTTGTTCTTGATTATCTTATATTTTAATCTATCTATACTTCCTATAAAATGAGAAATCCCAATGACATAAGAAAAGTTGATGTGTTAGGCAGAGAGGCTGTCCAACAATGTTTTTCTTATATCATTACTGCATTATAAAGACTAATATATAAAATCATTTAAAATTCTATTCAAACCTCTGCCCTTCACCTTACAATCAACCCTCTGTTCTCAAAGTAAACCTCTGTCCAAATTCAAAATTCGGGCTCCAGATTCAAAATTCAAACCATCAGATTCAAACGTCTCGCTTGCGGAAGAGCCAATCGACGAAATTTTTCTCTGGAACAATTGGGCTCCCCCGAAAGCCAATTACTTGCTGTGGATGTCTTTAATCGGAAAAATCGCGGCTAAAACGACTCTGGTTCACAGGGGAATTAACCTTAGCGATACTTTATGTCCTCGGTGCGGGATATCGAACGAAGATCCTGACCACATTTTCATCGGCTGCCTTTGGTCTCAATGTGTTTGGTGGAATATTCTGTCATGGATTCGGGTAACTTTCCCGATGAATACAACCGGTCTAAAGGACCTCATTGATTACCTAAAGCAACGACCAGGTGGAGAAAGATGGAAAAAGATTGTTTACTTGATTGCTATTGGAACTGTTTGGAGATTATGGAATGCAAGAAATATCATGGCGTTCGAAGGCAAGTTCACCCCAGTCTCAGTGATCACGGATCAAATCAAAGAAGACACGTTTCTTTGGCTCAGTAATAGATTGAAGCTAAAGCCGACGCAATGGGAGAAGTGGAGATCTTTTGATATATTAGACTTAATGTAATCTGTTTCCCGTTTTTCGCTTTTGCTTTCGTTTTCGTTGATGGTTTTCGTTTGTTGTTTCAGCCGCTTGCTGGCTCTTTATATTTATATATAAAGTGAGTTTGCCGTTAAAAAAAAGATATATGAATCTGGCTCCACATTCAAATTTCAACTCTATCTCTCTCGTTCATATCCGTGAGCGTATCTCTCTCTCTCTCTCAAATGCATATTTCTCGTGATTCAGCCGGCTAATCTCCGATTATACTTCTTTGTTCGAATGTTTATTGATTCTGTTTACATATCATCATTCCAATATCATGTGTTTGAACTTCTGTTTACATGTTATCGTTCCAGTATCATTGTTCCAACATCGTCGTTTCAATGAAGTTTCCCTTCACACATCAACCTTTCAACATCGATGTTGCAACATCGTGAAAAGTTGCATGTGCTACCTTCTTTGATGAGAGAGTTGCATTGTTCGATTTTCGTTAAATCGAAAGTCAGCTTTTCTTATGTCAGCGAGATTTTCTTCTTTTATACAAAGTATAGATTCGTGCAATATCGTGAAAAGTTAGATGTGCTACAATAGTTGAGAGGAGACCTTTGCATTTTAGGTTTGTTTCTTATTTTGATTACCTATAGTTTAAAATGATTATGAACAAACAACTGTTGATGATGTTGAGAGTTTTTATTGACACTGATATTTTAGAATATGTTAAGATGCATGTTGAGATTATTAAATTAAACTATTACATAGAAAAATAGAAATTTAATGAAATATTTATAAACTATTACACGCTAGAGTTAACACTTGGTAGGATTTCGTAGACTCTGGCCTTTCTCCATGTGATTTCATGCTCTCTTTTGTTTTTCAGATCAGTTAGCATGTTGCAGATTTTCTGATCCTGTTTTAGTAGTTGTGTCAGAAATTCTTCTGCGTTCTTCTGGAAATCTGATGGAGGAGAGTGGAGGACTTCGTCGAGCAATGCTATGCTGTCCTAGGTTTTGTTGTAATTAGTGTCATTGATTATGTCGATTTTCCTGTTTAGTTCTTCGTCTGTTCTTTTTTCTTTGAGTGAATGACGTGATTGTCGTGGGTCACGCAAATTTAATCCCAAAAACAACTATATAGATAGCGGTAAGTGGGTATCGAACTCAGGGAGTATGTGGAAAGTGTGTTGATTTTATAGCTTTGCGATTAAACTACAATTAACCTAATTTGCAGAAAATTAAGATCAATGAATTTGGATTGTTGTTTTAGAAAACTAAATTAAAACTAATTGCAAATCAAATGTTGGTTGTAAAACAAATTAGGAGAGAACAATGACCATCTTAGGTTTCAGTTTCTTTAAACAATTGTGTGTAATTCCAACTAGAAAGAGTTACATAGACATAACTCGTGCATGCATAATCGAAGTGATAAAAGGGAACAAAGTACTCGGATTATATAAACGCGAGGTTGTTTCCCGATGACCAATTAATCAATAACCAACCCTAACCCTTCCTGTGATATCTCGATTGCCAACGGCACCAAGAACGTACGATTGAGACTAGAAATTGCAATATCAATTAACAAGTTACAAGCAATTAAACATACACCATGATATTCAAGCAACACAAGTTATCATTCTAGAAATTCGGAAATAAACACACAAAAGTTCAATAGAAACCTTCACCTAAGATGATCACCGAAAAGTTTAGCCGGACATAGTTTGGTGAATCATCATACTAACAAATCTAATGTTCATAGGAATCATAAGCACAAACCGAATGTTAGAAATCGTTCCAAACCAAGCAAGACAGCCAAAATTCGCCCCTAGTGAGTTCCAAAACCGACCAATCATGAGAACATGTGAAAAGACATCATAAAACTGCTTAAATGAAGGCAGTTACAATTTTTCCGTCGACTCTACCGTAAATTACGGTCTCACCGTAATTTACGGTGAGGTTAAAAGTGTTACGGTGATTGTTGACTGATTTACGGTAAGCTTCAGGTGAAAACCAAGTCCACCGTAAATTACGGTAGGACCGTAATTTACGGTGGTGAGCTGATTTATCTTCCTTGTTTCATCTTTTGTTCCTTGCTCGACCCGTTCATCTCCAATACCCTCCAAAGCTGCATTTTATCCACTTTAAGCTCCCGAACCGCACCTGAAACATATGCAATAGTAGTTATCTAATTCAAGATAATTACACGATTAAGTGAATGATTATTTCGTCTTTTAACATGATTAAGGGTTGTCCAATGGACCACCCGTCACATCCCCACACTTAACCGTTGCTTGTCCCAAGCAACTCATCAAATCAGTTTCAAAATAAGTGATCAAATTAAACCAAGCAAAAACAAGCAATCTTTTTACTAACCCCTTTTTAACACCCAACCAATGCACCCCTCTCTAAATCTCTCCTCTCGGCTACAAGTGAAAACTAGCAAAGATAAGCTAGACACACACTAGGCAAACGGGTGGTTGCACAATCATAAGCTTGTACATAAATCAATCATTCTCCTAAAATGTGTCAAACATAAATGCAAATCAAAGGGACTTTCAAGGTTGTAACGTGGCTAGGCGTATGGGTAGGAAATGGAATATATATGAAGTAGCGAAAACTTGACCCGGTCTTTTATTACACAAATAAACAAACAAACAACTATCAAACTTAACTACTATACACAAGATAACTAACATCACTTCTTTTTTTCATTTTTCATTGCTTTTTCTCTCTTTTTTTTTCTTTTCTAATTTTTCTGATTTTTTTTTCAAGCAAACAAAAATATAATAACGCATCAAACATATCTACTTCAAACTACTAAAACTACTAATACTATCACCAACACTATAAGACCGGGTCAAATTTGGGTAAATTTTTAAGTAAGTAGCTAGGGGTAACAAATGATAGGCTTTTAAAGCACAAAATGGGCAACTACATGTCCAAACCCCCGCCCCTCTCACTACCATGCTCATATATATAACTTATGAGGTCCAACCCCCCAAATCCCACACTCACTCACACCAACGACGAGGCTACCTAAATGCCCTTATCCTTTTTGCATTTATATCTAACTAAGGACTCAAATCGCATTCAAGCACAAGTTCTAATGCACCCCCACCCGTAGCCACTCTCATCAAAGACAATCATTATTTATGTACAAGTGTGGCTACAACTCTCACCAAGAAAGAAAAAAGGTATCAAGGGTTGCCGGTGCACCAACTTGGGGTTAATCTAGGGTGTTCAAATTTTCACATCGTTTCACTTGGCTCAAAATTTTTCAAAATCTTCAAAAAATCCCCCCCATCCCCACACTTGGGATACATTGACCCCAATGTATGGTTTTGAGAGGCTTTGACCACTAAAACTTTTTTCAACATCAACAAAAAACGCTTCTTCACTCAAACCCCAAATTTCTTTTTGGATTTTTCATTTTATAATTTTTTTTTATGTTTTTCTTCTTTTTAACATAAAACACCACCAAATAGCACCAACCCAAACACAACATATCAAAACACCACCCAACCTCCCAAATCCTTAAACAAACCAACTAGCAAATATGCACAAAAATATACAAAAGGAGAAACACAACCTTACTAATAATAGCGCGGTCCCGGAGGTCCAAAAACGGAAGACATCACGTCATTCCATTCACCGAACGCGAACGAACCGCTACTACTTCCTCCTTCTTGTTGTTGCGCTCCCTCTCGTTGCCTCGGGTCAATCCATTGCGAGTGGTGGATCGGCGGGGTTGGATACGACATACTACCATCATATGGTGGTAGCGAAGCATAATCCACATGTTGTGGATCCACAACCACCGGCCGCCCGGCATGATAATCCGCATGCAATCACCTTTCTTGATCATCAAAATAATTATTATTTATTTCCACTTCCCGGGAATACGCATGTGTGCGATTCCATAACTCATGACGATCCAAGCTATGTTTCAAGGCCCGCTCTATACTCGCACTATTTCTTGTGTTTTGATCAAACAACGTCCTCTCCGACCCCGACCACGTATCAAACACGGACGCCGGAGGACGTTGATTAGCAATCACCTCTTGCATAGTGCCTTCATAGGCCCAACCCGGTACATACGATTGCTGCGTATAATCATAAAACACCCCACCATGACCACTACCAAAACCACCTTGACCAACATTTTCAACACCATGCGGCGCGTCCGCATAGTCTTCATCTCCACTCGGAACTATTTCTTCATCGCTCTCTGGCTCATCCGGCTCTCCCGGTAACAAATCTCGTGCACCCAACTTCAGTGCCCTCCACCGTTGCCCTTCCGACTTCAACTTGTGATACCGCTCCGACTGAGTATACGTCCAAACATTCCCCAACTTATCCAACGTAAAAGGCTGGTGCCTTTTGGTTGCTCCTCGATCTTCGGATGTAATCGCCTTCTGTTGTTTCATCAACCCCGTAATTATTCGACAGTACGGGACGATGTCTCTTCCATACTTGTTCCGACAGATCCATAAGTGGTTCATAATAAGATAACGTATAGGAAAACGCGGACCCCCGTGCATCAACGAATAAAGAACAGGCACTTCAGGAAACCTCACCTGTTCTTTATCTCCCCTCCTTGGAATAACATTGAGAAGACAGATTGTATGCAACAATTTAGCTTCAATTTTCAAATTCTTCCGGTATAGAATACCACTGTATCTTCCGGGTAAAAACAATGCTGCCAACATATCATTCCATCGTTGATGTTTCTCCGGCTTCACAAGAAGATCATCCAAAGTCGGTATCATATAATCGCGGGCTGGCAAACTGTCATATTTTCCGAGCTTCTTCAAGGTATCAAAAGACATTTCCACGGGAACTCCATTCACAACACCCGTTAGCTTCATATTCGATGGCCTGTCATATCGATTAACCTTAAGCGTTGCCATCCACTCTTGGATTTCAGTGATAAACAAATTGTTTTTATCTTTGTCAAAACAAGTAAGTGCCGACTCCCAACCTAGAGCCCGGAACTTATCAAACACCCCAAACTACCCAAACTCAGCTTCTCGAACATCCCTTTCACATATGAAGGCCGCTGCCTTATTCTTCAACTTATTCATGCAATCATTATATAACGTTGGCTGCCATACCTCTGGTTGTTCATCCAAAGGACCCGAGTCCCATTTCGGTTTCTCCGCCGGGTCCAATTCCATCTCTTCTTCGCTTTCACTTTCGCTTTCATCCACTCTACCCAAATATTGTCTCTTCTTTGGTTGTTGTTCCGGCTGTTTACCCTTTCCTTTTGAAGACGAAGACGAACCAGCTCCCGTCTTTTCTTTAGTTCGTGCCATTCCTACACACATTAGAGTAAACAACACAACCAACGAAACAAAATTAAACCCTCTTTTCAAAACATCCCCACACTTGCTTGTTATCATGGTTGTAGATGCTAGTGAACCAAAAGTATATCAAATTTTTTTCAAAAATCGGGCATGGTGTCTCTACAATGTAGAGATCCCCAAAAGTTCACTACTTTAACCACAAATCCTACATCTACAACCATATCCATGTTCCAATAACCAATTTCATAATCATATCTAAGAACAAGCAAGTGGGTATGGGCAAGTAACCTAAATAACCTTACTTTTCACAATGTAGCATCAAAATACAACAAATAAGCTTTCATACCTTTGCTTGAAGATGCTAAAGTGCTTGTGAAACAAAAGCTCCAAAAACCCCCAAAAATTTCCGAATTAGGGTTTGAATTTCGGACCCGAAAACTGTGTTTTCTTGCAAATCTCTTGCCAAAATCAGAGGCTACGTGAAAAATTAGTCAAGATAGACTCCTATATCACTTAGTTTGGACAAGAATTGAGACGGTTATAGAGGTTTGAAGATGAAGAAGACTATGGAGCTTGTGGGTCTTGTGGGAAAGATGATGGTGATAGATGGAGTGTAAAGTGCAAAGGGTATGTGTGGCTGGGGTTAAATCTCGTAATCTGCTTTATTATGTTGTTGTTTTTTTTTATATACACAAGAACCGGACCACATATTAACATAACCTGCGTACCGTAAATTACGGTCATACCGTAATTTACGGTATGATCTGAACATAAGCCCTCACCGTAAATCAGTAGAGATTTACCGTAAAGACCTCGCAATTTTTATCTCCACCGTAAATTATGGCTAAGCCGTAAATTACGGTGAGCCCTGAACAACAAACCCTATCGTAAATCAGGAGACTTTCACCGTAATTACCAAATATTTTCATTGCCTACCGTAATTTACGGTTAGACCGTAAATTACGGTATGAACTGGGCATTGATGTTTTGCTCAAAATTTGATTTTTTATGTTTTTTAATTTAATTTTTTTTTTAAACATGTTAAAAATTACCCTACCCCCTCAAAAATCCCGTGTTGTCCTCAACACAATGTTAGAGTAATTCGTGACCCGAACATCCCCACACTTGTTTCAAACACGGATTTCGAGAAAATACGGCAATTGTGCAAATTATACAAAACAAAACAAAACAAAAACTACTATGTGCACTACCAAACCTGGGCCTCTCATGGTTGTTCTTCATCGACCGGGCGCAAGATGTAGCCCGCTTTGTCAAGCTCCAAAGTGTTGATGTCATTCCCATCCAAATACGGCTTTAACCGGTGACCGTTCACCGTTTGTTGTTTCAATGTTTGCTCGTCTTGGATGTCTACATCACCAAATCTACCAATTCTCCGAATGACATACGGACCCATCCATTTACTTTTGAGCTTGCCCGCGAACATCTTTAGCCTTGAGTTATACAACCAAACTTTTTGCCCCACTTCGAATGCTTTCTTTCTCAATTTCACATCATGCACCTTCTTGAGTTTATCTTTATAGGCCGATGCACATTCATACGCCTCATCCCGAATCTCTTCTATTTCGCTTAATTGCAACTTCCTCAACTTCCCCGCCTCGTCATAATCCGCGTTAACCGTCTTAATTGCCCAATGTGCTCTATGCGCCAACTCCATTGGCAAGTGACAACCCTTACCATACACCACCCGGTAAGGCGTTGTGCCAATAGGAGTCTTGTAGGCCGTTCGGTATGCCCACAACGCATCATCTAACTTACTTGACCAATCCTTCCTATCCGTTCTTACCGTCTTCATGAGAATTTCTTTGATTTGACGGTTGGACACTTCGACTTGTCCACTCGTTTGCGGATGGTAAGGTGTGGCAATTCGGTGATTCACGCTATACCTCTTCAATAATTTCCCAAAGTTGAAGTTCTTGAAATGCGAACCACCATCGCTTATAATGACCCGCGGGATGCCGAAACGAGAAAAAATGTTGGATTGAACAAATTTACAAACCACCGAATGGTCGTTTGTTCGTGTTGCAATAGCTTCAATCCACTTCGAGACATAATCCACCGCTACCAAAATGTATAGAAAGCCATTCGAATTCGGAAAAGGACCCATAAAGTCTATACCCCATACATCAAATATCTCTACAACCAAGATTGGTTGTAATGGCATCTCATCCCTCTTCGATATACTTCCCATCTTTTGACAGTTTATGCAGTTTCTAGCAAATTCACAAGCATCCTTGAAAATTGTGGGCCAATAAAACCCACATGAAAGCACCCGATAGCCTGTTTTGTGCCCACTAAAGTGACCCCCACATGCGGATGAATGAGCATGGGTCAAAATTTCCAACACTTCTGTCTCGGGCACACACCTTCATATAACTTGATCCGGTCCAATCTTGAAAAGATCCGGTTCATCCCAAATGTATTGCTTCACTTGGACCATAAATTGTTGTCGACGCTTCTTGGTCCAATGACTTGGGATGGCACCCGTGGCTAAGTAGTTGACATAGTGAGCATACCACGGTGCAACAAAGGTGGAAATGGCTAGTAATTGCTCGTCGGGAAAACTTTCATTGATTTCACTTACATCATCGATCCCTTCCACCGGAATCCGAGATAAGTGATCCGCCACTACGTTCTCACTTCCCTTTTTATCTCGGATTTCTAGATCAAATTCTTGTAACAATAATACCCACCGAATCAATCGAGGCTTCGCGTCTTTCTTCTCCATCAAGTATCGGACCGCACTATGATCCGAGTAAACCACCACCTTGCTCCCCCAAATGTAAGCACGAAACTTATCCAAAGCATACACCACCGCTAGTAACTCCTTTTCGGTTGTGGTGTAATTGAGTTGCGCTTCGGATAAAGTTTTGCTCGCATAATAAATCACCACCGGCTTTCTATTAACCCGTTGACCCAAAACTGCACCAATAGTGGTGTCGCTTGCATCACACATTATCTCGAACGGCTTTGACCAATCCGGTGGTTGCAAGATAGGAGCTTTGACCAAATGTTCCTTCAAAACAGTGAAAGCTTGCATACACTCATTAGTAAAATCAAATGGGACATCTTTTAATAACAAGTTGCATAAGGGTTTGGGGATAACACTAAAACCCTTTATGAAACGTCTATAGAAACCCGCATGTCCCAAGAATGACCTTACACTCTTAACATTTTTAGGAGGTGGTAAAGATGCTATTACCCTTATTTTCGCCTTATCCACCTCCATCCCCCTTTCAGAAATTACATGACCCAACACAATGCCCTCTTGCACCATGAAATGACTTTTCTCCCAACTTAGCACTAGATTTTTCTCAACGCACCTTTTTAAAACCTTTTGTAATTCGTTGAGACAAGCATCAAAAGTAGTGCCAAAAATGGAGAAGTCATCCATAAATACTTCGAGCGACTCTCCAACCATGTCCGAGAAGATACTCATCATACATCGTTGGAAAGTTGCCGGAGCATTGCACAAGCCAAATGGCATTCGCCGAAAGGCAAAGGTGCCATATGGACAAGTGAAGGTGGTCTTGTGTTGATCATCCGGGTGTATTGCTATTTGATTGTAACCTGAGTACCCATCTAAAAAGCAGTAATATTTTTGACCCGATAATTTTTCAATAATTTGGTCAATGAAAGGTAGCGGGAAATGGTCCTTAGAAGTGGCGGCATTCAATTTTCGGTAGTCAATACACACACGCCACCCGGTAACCGGTCGGGTGGCAATTTGTTCACCACTTTCATCCTTGACTACTTGAATGCCGGCCTTCTTAGGCACAACTTGAGTGGGACTCACCCAAGCACTATCCGAAATCGGATAGATAATTCCCGCATCCAACCATTTAATTACCTCCTTTTTGACTACCTCCCGTAGGTTCGGATTCAACCGCCTTTGAGCTTCTCGTGTCGGTTTGGCATCTTCGGTTGTAATGATTTTGTGCATGACAATTGATGGACTAATTCCTTTGAGATCGGCAATTGTCCATCCGATAGCTCCTTTGTTTTCCTTCAAAACTTCCAACAGTGCTTGTTCTTGGGCCAACTCCAAATTAGAGGCAATAATGACCGGTAAAGTGTCATTATCCCCTAAAAACATGTACTTTAAATGGCCCGGCAAGTCTTTGAGCTCCAACTTTGGCGGCTCCTCTAGCGATGGTTTAGTACCCGAATCTATTTCCGCCGGTAAGCCTTCAAACTGGTGGGTCCATGGTGGCCGACCTTCTTTCAATGCCATCGCATCTTGCTTTTCCTCTTCAACCCGGAGTGCATAAGCATGTACCTGTTCAGAAAAATCACACAGGCAAACATCCAAACCATCCTCCTCATACTCATGCGGGTTGCATCCGTCAACTATATCGGCCATAAAACACTCATCAACACCATTAGCATTAGAATTGTTAGTAAAAACATTCAAACGCATTTTCTGATTTCCAAAAGTCATATCGACTGTACCAAATCTACAATCGATGACTGCGTGTGCGGTGCTTAAAAATGGCCGACCCAAAATTACATTTTGTTGTTGCTTAGGGTCCGCCGATGAGTAGTCTAAGACTAAAAAGTCAACCGGGTAATAAAATTCATCAATTTTAACAATGACATTTTGAACCATACCCCGGGGTAACTTATGAGACAAGTCGGCTAAAACAACCGTTGTCTCCACCCTTGCTAGCGGACCAAAATCATATTGGTCATATAAGCCACCCGGTAAAATACTAACTCCGGCTCCAAGATCTAGCAACGCCTTAGCCATTTGAAAATTACCAACTTGTATATTAATCAATGGCGTACCCGGATCTTGGAGCTTAGGAGGAAGCTCCCCATTCAAAACCGCACTCACTTGCCCGGTTAAGTCTACCCGCTTAGGCATTTTCTTTTTGTTTTGCCTCTTTTGTGTACACAATTCTTTTAGAAATTTTGCGTAAGCGGGTACTTGCTTTATTGCATCAAGAAGTGGAAGGTTAATTTTGACTTGTTTAAACATGTCCCACAATTCTTCTTTTTGGGGACCTCTCGATGCAATAAAATTTTTCTTACCCGGGTCAAGTAAAGCCGATGGAAACGGGACTTGACTCGGTTCACCCTCAACTTTCTCATTCTTTTCATTTTCATTTTCACCCAAACCCGGTTTATTAACATTTAATTCTTTTGGTTTAACCGGCGAAACATCATCATCACTATCATTACCCGTGATGTCCTCAACTACCCCCTCAACCAATTCGGGTGATAAATTGGCTTTAAACTCTTTTCCACTTCTCAAAACACTAACCTGATGAACATTAACATTACCTCTTGACGAACCGTGTGATGGATTTACCTTGGTATCACTAGGAAGTTGACCCTTGTTCTTCTTCAATTCAGCCACATCGGTTGCCAATTGACCCATTTGGGTTGTTAATGATTGTATGCTTTTGTCACGAACTTCATCTTTTTGCATTCGGACTTCATCAAGTTGGTTCCGTTTTTGCATCTCCGTTTGCATGCTCTTTAGCATCTCCATCATCTTGTTTCCACCCGAAGAACCCCCTTGTTCTTGACCCGTTTGCCTTTGGTACCCTTGGTTGTTCCCACTTCTATATCCACCTTGATTGTTATAAGGTTGGCGCGAACCATAGTTTCCTTGGCTACCTTGAAAGTTCGGGTTTGATTGATTTGAGGGGTTCCCATATCGAAAATTTGGGTGGTTCCTCAACCCGGGGTGGTATGTATTTGAATTCATGTTGTTGTAGTTTCTACCACCCCCTCCTTGACCTTGACCTTGAATAGCATGCACCTCTTCATATTGCCCTTCCACCATCCCTTGGAAATTTTCAGCCTCGTGACCTATTTCATTACACAAAGCACAAACATCATAAATTTGGTTAGTAGTTTGAACATTACCATCATCTATGGCGTGCACTTGTGATCGGGCAATGGCTGGTCGAGCTCTTCTTGAGGCTTGAGCTTTCCTCTTTGATGTAGTTGCCATGCTTTCCAAAAACTCCCAATCATCATTCTCATAATTTGTTCCAAAAGTCCCACCGGTAATAGACATCAAGTCACGTGCATCTTCGGCACTCAACCCCTCGTGAAAGGCATTCATCAACTCCCACAATTCAATTCCATGGTGAGGGCAATTTTTAATCATCATATTGAAACGCTCGAATGCCTCATGAAACATCTCACCATGTTGTTGTTGGAAGCTTCTCAACCCCTTTCTTGCATCGTTGGTCTTTTGGGCGGTGTAAAACTCATCCAAGAAAGTTTGTTGCATCTCCCCCCATGTATATATGGATGCCGAAGGTAACGTGTAGAACCATTTCTTCGCCTTATCTTCCAAAGAAAATTGGAATAATACCAATTTGATGTCATCCGCCGAGAACCCTTGACTCCCAAGAGTGTTGCAAATCGAGTCATAAGCCTCTAAATGAAAGTAAGGCTCCTCCGTTGCCAACCCTTTGTATTTTGGTAAACTTTGCAAAGAGTTGGTCCTCACTTCAAATGTTCTCCCTTGATCATTGTGAGGAATAACTACCGGTGAAGGGTTTTGAGTGATTACCGGCCGAAAATGTGCTTCGATGCCCCTCACATTTTCTCTAAGGTGTCTCCTTGGTACACTAAACCTACCCCTTGGGCGAATAGGACCCATTGGTCTTGGTATAGGCCCTTGTGGTGCAATTGGTTGTTGAAATTGTTGTTGGGGCATTGGTGGGCGTTGAATTGGCCTTTGGAATTGTTGAACATTTGGTTGTACATGTTGTGGCCGAACTTGTTGCAATGGGATAGGGCGTTGCATTGGTGGCCCTTGTGGTCTTGGCCGAATATATTGCGGTATGAGTTGTTGTTGCGACATCCCACCAACATTTGACATTCCTTGAGATTGACTTTGCACATACCCGAACTCTCCTTGATCACCATAACCGTCATAAGCGTACCCATCTTCATCATAGCCCTCAAAATCTTCGTATCCTTCCTCATATCCATCTCCCCCTATACCCGAAGTTTGCCCAAATGGAATGGTCGAGTATTGAAAACCCGACTGGTTTGATGGCCTAAACGTAGAGGTAGTATGGACAATGGTTGTATTTGGTGGTATTGAATAATGAGAAGATGATTGACCTGTAGATGGAGGAAAGAAGTGTGATAATGGTGGAATTGTTGCGGAAGGGCTATAGGTGAGAGTAGGTTCGACTTGGGTAGTAATAGGTGATGTGGTGTTGGTTGATGTAACTTCATGTAGTGAAGTAAATTCGGTAGTGGAAATAGGCATGGTGGTATTTGGTGAAGGTTGTGTGGATGTAGGAATGAATGATGAGGTCGTTTGACCCGTTGTAGGTGGTATTTGTGGTTCGTCCATGATGTTTCTTGGTGTAATGGGTGAAGTAGGTGAACCAATGATTCTGTTTTCGCGTAGTAAAACTCGGTTCTGCCTTAGCGTTCTTTCAATTTCCGGATCAAATGACAATGGTGACGCTTTGTGAGAGCCTCTAGTATGCATGCACCTGTAGAACCTGCACACTAAACACACCAGTGTAAACCCGAAAATAACAAAACAAAACTAACAAACTGACACACGTTGCGCACTACTCCCCGGCAACGGCGCCAAAATTTGACGTGATTGTCGTGGGTCACGCAAATTTAATCCCAAAAACAACTATATAGATAGCGGTAAGTGGGTATCGAACTCAGGGAGTATGTGGAAAGTGTGTTGATTTTATAGCTTTGCGATTAAACTACAATTAACCTAATTTGCAGAAAATTAAGATCAATGAATTTGGATTGATGTTTTAGAAAACTAAATTAAAACTAATTGCAAATCAAATGTTGGTTGTAAAACAAATTAGGAGAGAACAATGACCATCTTAGGTTTCAGTTTCTTTAAACAATTGTGTGTAATTCCAACTAGAAAGAGTTACATAGACATAACTCGTGCATGCATAATCGAAGTGATAAAAGGGAACAAAGTACTCGGATTATATAAACGCGAGGTTGTTTCCCGATGACCAATTAATCAATAACCAACCCTAACCCTTCCCGTGATATCTCGATTGCCAACGGCACCAAGAACGTACGATTGAGACTAGAAATTGCAATATCAATTAACAAGTTACAAGCAATTAAACATACACCATGATATTCAAGCAACGCAAGTTATCATTCTAGAAATTCGGAAATAAACACACAAAAGTTCAATAGAAACCTTCACCTAAGATGATCACCGAAAAGTTTAGCCGGACATAGTTTGGTGAATCATCATACTAACAAATCTAATGTTCATAGGAATCATAAACACAAACTGAATGTTAGAAATCGTTCCAAACCAAGCAAGACAGCCAAAATTCGCCCCTAGTGAGTTCCAAAACCGACCAATCATGAGAACATGTGAAAAGACATCATAAAACTGCTTAAATGAAGGCAGTTACAATTTTTCCGTCGACTCTACCGTAAATTACGGTCTCACCGTAATTTACGGTGAGGTTAAAAGTGTTACGGTGATTGTTGACTGATTTACGGTAAGCTTCAGGTGAAAACCAAGTCCACCGTAAATTACTGTAGGACCGTAATTTACGGTGGTGAGCTGATTTATCTTCCTTGTTTCATCTTTTGTTCCTTGCTCGACCCGTTCATCTCCAATACCCTCCAAAGCTGCATTTTATCCACTTTAAGCTCCCGAACCGCACCTGAAACATATGCAATAGTAGTTATCTAATTCAAGATAATTACACGATTAAGTGAATGATTATTTCGTCTTTTAACATGATTAAGGGTTGTCCAATGGACCACCCGTCAGTGACCACATCAAGAATTGTGTTTTAACATCGCTGGTGTCTGACCAGTGTAGAAGCTGAAGTTTGCCATGTAGATTTTTTGTTGGATTTTCTGATTTGGAACAATTTTTGACAGACGGTGATTTGTAGGACAATTTGTTGATGTTTTGAATCAAAAGTAATCATTGGTCTTTTATAGAGTTTAAAAACGTGTCTACATGGTAAATGAAGAGGTTAATTGTAATTATGATAATCTGCTTTTGTTCTTTGAAGTTCGAAAATTTGTCCATTGGGTTTCTTGATATTTAATTTTACAGTTTTCCCATGAAAG
This sequence comes from Helianthus tuberosus, assembly GCA_030545235.1. Taxonomy (NCBI): domain Eukaryota; kingdom Viridiplantae; phylum Streptophyta; class Magnoliopsida; order Asterales; family Asteraceae; genus Helianthus; species Helianthus tuberosus. The sequence continues at coordinate 99,962,966 of CM060367.1, forward strand.
CTGGGGTTTGAAAAGGTTTTTGCATTAAAAGACTGCTGTTTTGAAATGTATATTAATATATTTCTTTTAAATCTACACGTTTTGATTGATTAGATTATTAAATGTACAATGACTTCAAGTGTGATTTCTTTCACTGTTAGATATTTAGTATATAAACTCATAGCCACTTCACCTGTTTTTCATCACGTTTTCCTATGAAGATATCATACTTTCAGGAAAGTCGAGTAATATAGTTTATTGAGATGGCGTCATTCACTTCTGCAAAATCAGATGATTTAAAGCAGCGTTTTGTCAGGCAAATCGAGGAACAGGTGTATAAGATAGGGCTACTCTTCAAGAGCTGAAGAGATGTTTTGATGGATTGCAAGTTGGCCTGTTCACGAGAGAGCAGGTTTCCAGAAATCTGATGCGGATGCCGTCAACTTCCATTCGTGAGCTTTGTGTTGTTAGTAATATAGAGTGCGGTGATAGAGACGTGGAGTTCATGGCGATGCTGAAGGACATATATCAAGAGGTTCAGCAATCGATGGAGTTGAAGCTAAAATTTCTTAATTCTTGCTGTTATTGTTAGATTTGAAAGTTTAGTTGTTCAGTATGTTATGTAATTATTGGACTTTTAATGTCATGAATAAATGAATAAATTTTAATCTTATGAATCTATGTTGTTGCGTTTTAGTTTTACTTATTTAGTGTTTGAGTTTGATTTAGATTATATTGATGTTGAAATGTGTCTGAACAGATGTTTGGTAAGTCAACAGAGGTTTAATAGGATCAAGGGTTGGTTTAATGGTGAACAGATGAGTGCAAAGATAAAACAAGGTATAAAATTTGATCATTGATAGCAGTTTTTTTGAAGAATCTGTGCTCCTAGAGAGTCAATATTTGGAGTTGTAAAAGGTCTGTTGTAGTTAAAGTGTGGTAAAAGAGAACATCTGCTGATGATGAAAGATTGAAGAAGGAAAGGTCTGTATGGGAGACCAGATGTTAAAGAACAACAGATGTTATTCAAAATATGTTGAGCCAACAAAAGGTTTTTATAGTAACAGTGGTTAGGTTAAATAGCGGATGTTGGGAGTTTGTTAGTCCATTAGATTAGATGTTGCACAATATGTGAAATTGTAATTGTAGACCTTTGTATAAGCATGCTGCTGTTGCCTTATAGTTGATGTTTATAGTTTACTTGAGCTTAGAATAGTTGCGTTGTAATAAAAATTGAATTTTTATCACCTTAGCCACTTTAAAATATCCCATTTCCTACCCTTAGCCTAGCCCCGTTACAATCCTTACAAAGGCCATATGACTTGTGCTTAGTATTCGTGATCGGTGGTGGAGAATGATTGGGTTGCAAGCCTATGCGGGTACGTGTTCTAATCGGCATTGAGCGATTAATTGTTGAAGTGCTAATACATTATACATATTAGCCAATTTTTAAGCCGAGTGGAGAGAACATTGTGAGGGATATGTATAACTTGTTAGTTTTACGGGGCGGGTTAATCTTGGATAACCATTATTATATGTGATTATTCACTTGACCGGTAAATATGTGAAAATTGTAAAAGGTTTGAACTTTTGTATGACAATAGACCTTAACCTTTGTCTCGGGAATGGGAAGTGTGTTCGTTGTTCGACACATGTGAAAGTGAAAAACAGATTTGCTTGAGGGCAAGCAAAAGACAAGTGTGGGGATGTGATACGTGGTTGAAAACCAGTGTTCGTTGGTGTATAACTTAATGTTTTTACATAAGTTTTAATTTCGGATAGCCTACTTTTAATCAAAAATGTGTTTTGCAGGTTTGATGGAGTTTAAGGAGCTTTTCGGGAGCTTTACGAGTCACCGGGTCGAAAACTGGAGCACCGGGACGCGTTACGGATCAACTGGGAGTGCAAGAAGCAAAAATTGGAGAAGTAGAGTTAGACAAGCCATCGGCGACGGGTATAGGCCGTCCCCGACGGGCTCAGGAAACCCCCGTAGGCCAAAAGTGCTCGTATCCAGCTATTTAACCCGTCGGCCACATCTCAGCTTTTGGGAACCCGTCGGCGACGGGGTCAGGCCCGTCGGCGACGGGTGGTAATTTCTTCGAACGCGAATTTCTGATTTTTGGGTGCTAGAAACGTTTCTTATTGGTTTTTGGCCATTGAAGTTGGGAGTTACACTTTGTTTAGAGTTTGAACTTTGATCTTGGAGCCATTATTCACCCATCATTGATTCTCTATTCCATCACTACTAACAACATCACCCGAATCACATCATGATCATCATCAATCATCATTCACAATCAGTTCATCCTAAACCCTAATTCTCCATACCATTAATCCTTCCACCGTCATCCTTCACCAAACCTTCATCAACCACCAATTCTCCATTGTTCAAACTTCGGGATGACTCCATTCAAGTTCCAAGCATCCGGTGTTCAAGCTTCTTCAACCATGAGTGGCTAAACACCTTGGTTTCACCCCGGTGTAGGTAGTTGTTAAATTTAGGGTTTCGAATTGTTCTTGCTTCAACTTTGTGACAATTTGTGTTTGATTTTTGAAACCATTGACAATAGTTTACATTTGTTTCGTATTCGTAAATTGTCGAACGATGTTAAAAGTTATGACTTTACGAAATGGTTATGTGTAGTAATGCATTGTCGTGGTTAGGTTTTACTTGTGTTGATTACAAAGTGCATTCTTGTCCGTTTTTCGAAACGTTGATAGTTATTGGCACCTAAGTCACGGTACACTAAATCCGCTAATCGTACGCAATTGAGTTGAATCTAAAAACTTGTAGAAACCCTAGGTTGGCAATTACCGAAACCAGGTGTGAACCCTTTTTCTTATTATTGTTTAGTAATCAATCTTTTTTGCATTCATTAATTTGTAGTTATTAATCAATTAAATCAATTCCATTAGTTAATTTCACACCTTTCAACAAAACAAAAAGAAAACAAATATCATAGCAAGCTTCATAATTGTGACACTTCTTTATAATCCAATCGAATCCACTCGCAAACCACATACTCTTCGTGGTTCGACCCCTTGCTACCACTAGCTATTTGTTAAGGGTAATTTGGGCTTATAAATCTTATCTTTGACCGGAGCGCGACATTCCGATCAAATTTTGGCGCCGTTGTCGGGGAGTGCGTGCGCTTTGTGTTTGGATTATTGTTTGAATTTGTGTGATTATCTGTTTAATTTGTTTAGTTTCTTTTTGTACTTTGTCTTTTTCCTTGTTACACGGGGTGTGTTACTTGTGCAGGTTACAGGTAGTGCATGCATACGCGGAACTCAGGGAGGACTTCACCGTTAGTCTACGAACCGGAAATCGAAAGAGTTGCAAGAAGGAATTTAGCAAGCCGGTTGGAAGCAACTCTTGCTTCTAATCAAACCCATCAAACACCACAATTCACACCGACCCATCAAACACCACAATTCACACCGACCATTGAAACCGATTCAATGGCAAACCAAAACTCAAACCAACACCTCAATCAAAACCAAAACCCGAATCAATTCCAATACCGAAGCAACTTCAATCCCACCCAAAACGTTCAACCTATGCCTCAAGAGCGACCGGGTGGTAACAACAATAACGGGCCACCCGCACCACCTTTTCAAAACCAAAATCCCAACAACACCCAAAGAACACCCCAACAACAAAACCTTCATCGACAAACTTTTTTACCCATCAATCTCGATGACCGGAATGCCAATTCCGACTGTCGAGGTAATCGAGATCGTGGCAATCCCACGAACGAAGACCCCTTCTTCAACATAGACGATTTGAGGAACGCCATCCCCGATGACGAACCGTATAGTGTTCCCGGTTATCAATCGCCGGAACATGTGAGTGTGCATACGGAAAATTCGGATGATGGAGGATATTATGATGATCGGGCTAACGATGATGAAGATTGGGGATATGTGAATCAGGGTAATATTTACAATGCACGAAGATTTGAAGATGAGGAGTTTGGCTATCAAAACGCCAACTATGTGGGAAATGATGACTACGGGTATGGGAATATAAGGAATGATGGTTACGAAAATAACCGCCAACCACCAAACAACAACCAAAGAAACCGAGATGATGGGTTTTACAACAACAACAACAATGTCAACCCTAATTGGATTCCTCATTTTGTGGGAGGAGGAAATCAAAGAGGTAATCAAGGTAGGAATCAAGGTGGGGATAGAAGGGGTGATCGAAGGGACAACCGAAGGCCGGTCGATCAAGAGGTTAACGGTCCATAACGTCGTCAACAACCTCCACGGGGAGTGAATGACCATTTTCGACCGGTAGTTACCGATAATGACTCTCCGATAGTGTGCGGAAGGAGAATGTTTGATTGTAAACCTCATTACATTAATATACTTCCCCATTTCAATGGGAGGTCTAATGATGAGCCGTACACACACTTGGCAGAGTTTTCGTCCATTTGTAACACTATCGGGGGGCACAACTTCGCATTAGAGGAGCTCAAACTTCGCTTGTTCCAATTTTCGTTGAAAGACAAGGCAAAGCAATGGTTTCTCACACTTCCGGCGAATAGCATCCGGACATGGGGTGAGATGCAACAATTCTTTTTAGACGAATACTATTCGATGGCAAAGACCGACGACGCTAGGGATGAAATAAGGTCGTTTCGGCAACTATCGAGTGAACCGTTACATGAAGCGTTACCAACGTAATTACAATCAAGGGTACCAAAGTCGGGACAACAATTACCAAGGTGGGTACCAAAGGAATTACAACAATCAAGGCGGTAATGGAAGCGGGTCGAACAATCAAACTGGTGGTGATGACTTGAGTGCCAAAATGGATGCTTTGTTAAATATGCAAAAGAATCTCACAATGACATTAAGGAGATAAAGAAAACTAACGAGATTCGGGACAAAGCACATGAGGCATTGGCAAAGCAAGTGGGCCAACTCGCGGAGGAGATGGCTCAAATGAGGGGAAGCATGGGAAAGCTTCCAAGTGACACCGCGGTGAACCCTAAGCATCAAGGGTCAAGCTCAAGGAACACACGTGAGGTACCAATTAATAAAATTACTTTACGTAGTGGTCGATTCGTAGATAATGGTGTCAAAACACCATCACCCCAGTTTGTTGAAGGGGTGGTGGAAGATGCTAGTGAGGATGAGAACGAGGATGGTCAAACGGGACAAAATAAAAATGATTTGAAAAAGAATAATGACACTCCCGTTGTTACCATACCCGTCCCTAAGGCTAAGGAAAAGGGTGTGGAGGCTAATACCGCCCCTTATCCCGAAGCATTGACGGGACCTTTGAAGAAGGTTGTAAACAAAAGAGGTCCACAACAAGAAGAGTTGTTGGAAATTTTCAAACAAGTAAAAATTAATTTACCTCTTTTGGATACAATCAAACAAGTACCGTCTTATGCTAAGTACTTGAAAGAATTGTGTACCCAGAAACGAACTCATAAATTTCCAAAAAAATTAGATTTAACCGAAAATGTGAGTTCGATTCTTTCGGGTGCACTTCCACCTAAGCTCCAAGATCCGGGAGCGCCTATCATTTCAATTCAAGTGGGTGATTTTAAAATCAACCGGGCACTTCTAGATCTTGTTGCTAGTGTGAGCATTCTACCGGGTAGTTTGTATGACCAATACAAATTTGGTCCACTTCAGTCATCAAACACCACCGTGGTGTTAGCCGATTTGAGACCCAAATTACCCCGTGGAATCGTCTCGGATGTGAAAGTAAAAATTGAGGATTTTTACTATCCGGTGGACTTTTTGGTACTTGATTATGTGGCCAAGGACCCAACCAAGCAACCTACGGTGATTTTGGGCCGACCGTTCTTAGCAACCACAAATTCTCAAATTGATTGCAAAACAGGAATGGTTGACATGACATTTGGAAACCGAAGGTTGAGGTTGGATGTTTTTTCCGGACTTATGAACCCTCCAATTAATGATGAATGCTATATGGCGGACATTGTTGACACGTGTATACCTCTTTGCGACATAGTCGTGGATGGGGAAAACACAATGGAGGATTGTTATATGTTTGACAGGTCACAGGTGGAGATGGATAAGAGCATAGACGAGGAAGTGAAAAGTTTGGAGGTGCTTGCGGTTAGAGAGGGAAAACCAACATGGACGCACCAAGTTGAGAGTTTACCAGAGAGCATTGATACCAAGTTGAAGCCATCGTTAGTAGAGCCTCCGGAGGTTGGGTTGAAGGCATTGCCGAAGCATCTCAAGTATGCTTATGTTGGTGAAGGCAATACACTCCCGGTTATCATTGCATCAAACTTAACCGTGGAGCAAGATGAGAAGTTGATTGATGTTTTGGTCACCAATCGGGCGGCGATTGGATGGACCATTGCTGATTTGAAGGGAATTAGTCCCTCGGTGGTGATGCACAAAATCATCACAGAAGAAAATGTGACTCCCGTTCGAGACGCACAACGGAGATTGAATCCGAATATGCGGGAGGTGGTGAAGAAAGAAGTGCTGAAATGGCTTGATGCGGGTATCATTTACCCGATCTCGGATAGCCAATGGGTGAGCCCAACACAGACGGTTCCCAAGAAAGCGGGTATACAAGTCGTCAAAAATGACGCAGGTGAAGAGGTAGCCACTCGGCCGGTAACCGGGTGGCGAATTTGTATTGATTATAGGAAGTTGAATACCGCAACTTCCAAAGATCACTTTCCTTTACCGTACATTGATCAAATTGTTGAGAAATTGTCGGGGCAACAATTTTATTGCTTCTTAGATGGCTATTCTGGTTATAACCAAATTGCCATCCATCCAGAAGATCAATCAAAGACCACGTTTACTTGTCCCTACGGCACCTTCGCATTTAGGCGAATGCCGTTTGGACTATGTAACGCCCCCGCCACCTTCCAAAGGTGTATGATGAGTATCTTTTCAGATATGGTGGGGAAGTCTTTGGAAATCTTCATGGATGATTTCTCAATTATTGAGTCATCATTTGAGGCTTGTTTGGACCAACTAGACAAAGTATTAAAAAGGTGTGTCGAAACTAGTTTGGTCTTGAGTTGGGAAAAGAGCCATTTTATGGTTCAAGAGGGAATCGTGTTGGGGCACGTGGTGTCGAGTCATGGGATAGAGGTTGATCATGCAAAGGTGCAAGCTATATCTACTTTGCCATATCCCACGAGTGTTAAAGGTGTTAGGTCATTTCTAGGTCACGCGGGTTTTTATCGACGGTTTATTACGGGTTTTAGTGACATAACCAAGCCTTTGTGTAACTTGTTGTTAAAAGGTCAACCGTTTGATTTTAATGAAAATTGTCAAAACGCATTTAACAAGTTAAAAGAGAAGTTAGTTGAGGCCCCAATCTTGCAATCGCCAAATTGGTCTTTACCCTTTGAAATTATGTGCGACGCAAGTGATTATGTGGTGGGGGCCGTGTTGGGACAACGGGCTGACAAGAAACCCGTTGCCATATACTACGCGAGTAAGACTCTTTCAGATGCACAATTGAATTACACCACTACCGAAAAAGAGCTACTCGCGGTGGTATATGCATTGGATTATTTATTCTGATCACACTGCAGTTAGGTACCTCATGGAGAAGAAAGATGCTAAACCGAGATAGATCCGATGGGTATTGTTGCTCCAAGAGTTTGATTTGAAGATACGGGACAAAAAGGGTATCGAGAATGTGGTAGCGGACCACTTGTCCCGGTTGATGGTTGAAGAAGATCCTAAAGCATTAGAGATCAACGAGTCGTTTCCCGATGAGCATATTATGAAATTGGATAAGTTACCGTGGTATGCTAACATTGTGAATTATCTTGTTACAGGTGATTTACCGGCACATTGGGATAGACGGAAGAGGCAACATTTCATGTCTCAAATCAAGTATTACCGGTTGGAAGAACCGCACTTGTGGAAAGAGTGTGTGGATCAAGTGATTAGAAGATGCATAGATGATGAGGAAATTCCAAGCGTGTTGCAGCATCTACATTCATTTGAGTGTGGTGGCCATTTTAGTGGTCACAAAACGGGTCATAAAGTGTTGAATAGTGGTCTTTATTGGCCAACAATTTTTAAAGATGCAAATGAATTTTCCAAGAATTGTATAGAGTGTTAAAAACTAGGGGGTATTTCAAAAAGGGATGAGATGCCCATACAACCAATCCTTGTAGTCGACATTTTCGATGTGTGGGGTATTGATTTCATGGGCCCATTCCCCAACTCTTATGGCAATTTGTATATCTTGGTGGCCGTTGATTACGTGTCGAATTGGGTCGAGGCAATAGCCACCAAGACAAACGACCATTCCGTAGTTTGTAACTTTGTTCAAACCAATATTTTCTCAAGGTTTGGGATTCCTCGTGTCATCATAAGTGACGGAGGATCTCACTTTAAAAACTTTCGGTTTGGAAAACTTTTAAAACGGTTTGGTGTTGACCAAAGAATTGCTACCCCCTATCACCCGCAAACAAGCGGGCAAGTTGAGGTGTCAAATAGGCAAATCAAAGAGATTTTGTAAAAGACCGTGCGGGCGGACCGTAAGGATTGGTCAATCAAGTTGAACGATGCTTTATGGGCCTACCGTACGACACATAAGACACCCATTGGCACTACACCTTACCGGTTGGTTTATGGTAAAAATTGTCATTTACCGGTCGAACTTGTGCATAAATCATTATGGGCTATTAAAGAGGTTAATGTTCAATACGATGATGCAGGTAAGGAACGAAAACTCAAGTTATGTGAGTTGGAGGAGCTAAGGGAAACAGCATATGAATGCACGTCCAAGTATAAGGATGGGATGAAGAAAGAGCATGATGCTAAGTTGAGGAAGAAAGAGTTCGAGATTGGATAAAAAGTGTGGCTCTACAATTCGAAACTCAAATTCTTTCCTGGAAAGCTCCGAAGCAAATGGATGGGACCCTATGTGATCACCCGGGTCGGACAATTGGGTGATGTTACAATCGAGGACCCAAAGGATGGGTCACGGCAAACGGTTAATGGCCATAGGCTAAAACCATTCCTCAACGGTAACGGAAAAGTGGACGAAAACAAGGAATTGGTGCACTTTGTGGTAAGCACACCGATTTACGAGGTCGACTAAAAAGGACCGGTAATGGGTTTTGTGAAGTTTTGTACAATTTATTTAATTGTTTGAGTATTTTTGTGGTTCATTCCATGCTAACCCTTGTGATTGTGTGAAGTCCGAACATTCCGAACAGGTCTTGAAGACAAAAGGTATGTCCTTAGACTTATTTGTGTGTATTGAGGACAATACACGACTTTTCGGGGGGTGGTAGGGCCGTTAACGATTTTCGAGTTGTCAAATTTTAACTTATAAAAAAATCACAAAAAGATTTTTAATATTTTTTAGGAATTTTGTTTGTATATAGCCCCTTTTCAAAAAGTTCATAAATTTCTCCATATTTTCAACAAAAAAAAAAATTTGAAAACTGAAAAACTAAAGCCCGTCGGCTACGGGTCTCAAGCCGTCCGGGATGGGCTACCAAAATACCCGTCGCCCAAGAGTTCCCGTATCCAGCCATATAGGCCGTCGGCCAAAGTGGTTCAAAAGAAAACCCGTCGGCAACGGGGTGCTGGCCGTCGGCGACGGGCTCAGCCTTGTTGTCGGCGGCTGGCTAGTTTTTGACGTGAGAATTCGAACCCAAAACCCTTTTTCACCTAACCAAACACCACCTAAACTCAATATTGACCACCAATTCAACCCACAACCATCCTACATCATTCATTACTCCTAAAATCTCTGCTATCTCTCTTTCTAAACCTCACCTACCATCATCATCTTCTCCAAAACTCTAAGAACCCTAAAACCTTCAAGCTTTCATAACTTCATCAAATATTCACTAAATCACCTGATTTTTGGGTCCATCTTGCGTGATTTTTCGAGAGGAACAAAACCCCCATCACGGTTTTCATCAATTCTTGCTAGTTTGCAAGATTTCTGGGCGTGTAATTTCGGGTTTTTGAAGGGGTGTTCATCAAGTTGCTTGCTTTACATCTTTTTCTTAGTTCTTCTTGTTTACAACACTAAAGGTATGGATTTTACTCAAAGTTATGCATGATTATCATATGTTAGTTGTTTTTCTTCCGAAATTTTTAACTTTGTTAGTTTAAGAGTATGTTGTTTAGACAATGTATGTTGTTTTAACATGATTTTGAGTAAGATTAGTTATCTTGGATGGAATTTGAGCATGTTATAACTATAGTGAAGTGATTATACTCGTTATTTACATGATTGAACATGAAGTTGATGTTGAACTTTGTTGAACTTACAAGAAATTGCGAGTTAACCAGGAAATTGATAAGTATATGATAAAATGAGCGACTTTGGAAGTTTAAAGAGGCGATTTTACATTCACTTGTTAATTAAAATGTCAACATCACACATCATGTTCAAAGTTTGAGAATTATTGAAGGTTGGGGCTTATATTGATGCTTTGTTGTTTTGTGTTTGTAGTTATGGCTGGAGGTAGAAAGAAGCAAAAGACTACAGGGCAAGGCTCATCATTGGGAGTGGGATCTTCTTCCGGTTTAATGCCGAAGAAGTGGGAGCAACTAAGCTCCGTAGAAGAGGGTGATGCAAGACTCTATAGGCAGGATTGGGCGTGGGAGAAATTCAGGGATTGTAAAAGCGCTCAAGTATAGGATGATGAGAAGAACAAACCTTTATCAGCGTATCGAGATAGGAAGATGGAGGCCAAACTTTGGAAGTGGAAGATGGTCAATGGTGTGAACACTTCGGTACCGGAAAGGGTGATTTGTGAAAGGGTTGTGAATGTGGAGGAGTTTAAACGAATCGGGATTGTGCAAATGTTCGAGCGTCAAGGATGGGAGAGAGTGCTCGATTGGTGTGAAGACAACACTTCGCGGGTGTATTTGGCGGAGGTGTGCAAATGGTTGTCAACGTTGAGGTTCATGAATAAGGATGGTCCTCCCGCTCAGTGGAAATTGGTTGGTAAGAAAAGCCGAGGGACAATGACGATGTCCTTCGAAACGATTAATTGCATCGCGCGCTTTGACTCGTTGGGGTGCAAGCATATGACTATCCAGCCATGGAACAATTTTTGGATAATCATATGAACGATGGTGATCCGGAACAAATGACAGCGGTTATCTTACCATACAATGACGGGGGAGAGGCTAAAAGAACTTACATGACGATTGAGGGGAAAATTCTTCAAGGAATTTCCCTAGAGAATGTGATGGTGAGATTCGGTGATCGAGGAGGTGTGAGAGCAAGCGATTGTAGGGTTGTCCATCCATTGTTGTACGGGACACCTACATTGTCATGGAGGCATATCATAATGATGAACACATGGAGCACCCGAGAGGCATCTCAAAGGCGTTTTATTCCATATGCACGCCTCATCAGTGCTATGATCGTACAACACAATTGTTTGCCCCCGGAATCGCTTTGGGTATCCAAACCTCTGTAAGAATTCAACATAGCAACAATGAGGAAAAATTGGAAAATAGATGTGAATCTGTCGGGAAACAAATATGTGGTGACCGACAAATTGGGTCACAGGTTTGATTGTTAGTCTGGATGCGCAGCAAGGAGCTGGGGGAGATGAGGAGATGTTTGACGAAGAAGACGAGACTGAGCCTTCTGGTCCACGGGGACCACAACAGAGGTACATGAGGCTACACAGGGAGATTAATGCAGATGTGGCAGGTTTTGTGAAACAAAGACAAGGGCCGTCGTTCAGAAATTTTAACCGCGGGCAACAAGCGTGTTATGATAACATCTCGGCATGTATAGGCGAGGGTCGAGAATATAATAGGAGGAGAGAGAACTGGGAAGAGATGCATGGGGCTTACACGTGAGAACAGTGGGCCTCCCAAGCATCCTATCATGAGAGGATGGAGAAACGTATGGAAGAGCAACAAGCGCTTGAAAGATCTCACATGGAACGCTTGTTGCAATTGCAAGAAGAAGATATGGCCCGAAGACGGGCATGGGAAGAAAAGGGAGGAAAAAGCGCGGCACGAGCGAAACACGTTGGAGGACAACCGTTGGAGTGCCTTATTTGTCTCACAGGAAACGGCTATTAATAATGCCAAAATCCTACACGATCAAGAGAGACATCGAAGAGACTATGAGGCCGGCCTTCCTTATGTCGAGCACTCGGGGTGGACTGACTACCCCAACCTTCCCGTTCCACGAGGCCCATCCGACCCATCTCCTCATTGGCCCGAGGTCGTCGGCTCCAGCTTCATTCCGATTCCCTATCAGCCACCACCTTAAGGAGAGGTGAGCCCACTTGATAACTACAGGGAGATGTTTGAAGCGCTCACTGGTTATCCATACCAGCCAAACCCGCCAGTTGATCCCAAAGAGAGATATCAGCGATGAAGGCAAGGTATGTTTTGTGTTGTTGTTGTATACTGTAGTTTCTTTATTTCTTTTTCTTTATTTTTTATTTTTGCCTAGTTAAATGAACGTTGTGGGTGTATTCCCTATATAACCCTCACGAGACCTCTCATCCTCCCAAGCTATTGGGGGGTTTAAAAGGGCTTGTTGCATAAGCTAAATGCAACCGTGATTCCTACGAAAGTGAGTTAGGCTTGTTATTGTTGTAACTTATTTTTCCACAAAAATCAAGGTAATTTAACGCATGATTTGGTAACACTTTTATAAAAATGGTAGAACTAACCACCTAACAAATTTCAATGGTTGTGAGAAGCATGCTTCTACACAAGGGTTAGAATTTGTAGGTACATGATGTTCGAGAGACAACCGTTTTTATGAAGAGAAGAAGAAGATATGGGCATCAAGCGACAAAAATCAGGTGCATGCGTTTCCTTTTTACCTGATTCTTAGTTTAGTAATAAGTCGATTGTATTTTGTATTTTATCTTTCCGGAGTGAAATTTTGGGAAGGTTAGCCGTGTCACATCCCTTGTGCGTTTTAAAACTCTAGTTCTTACACATTGAGGACAATGTTTACCTCAAGTGTGGGGATGGGGGAGTAGTAAAAGTTTTCGATTTTGACCCGTTCATTTAAATACTACACATTGAGGACAATGTTAACCTCAAGTGTGGGCATGGAGGAAAATTTCAAAAAATTTTCAAAAATTCTTGTTTCAAAAGCGATCTTAAAAGCACAAGTAACTAAGTCAACGAGGGATGGCACAACCCATGTGGTTTTTTGTCATGGTCAAGTTCAAATTAATAAGCATAACGGGTATTTAGCGGGTGGTTATTTGGGAATAATTCGCCTAAGGAACTAGCATTTGATGCATATCACATATCATACCCTTATACGTGAGGTTTTGAGCCACTTTTATATCATGGATTTACATTTACATGTTTCTTTGTTTGAGTGGACCATTAGTCGCGTATTGTAGAACTTGCAACTTTTGATACGTTTGAGACCATAGACCGAATACAAGCACGAGAATGATTAAGGCATTAGGTAAACCTTTTCCTTTTACACCATTTTTATATCCTTACCCAAAAATTATCCCCTAGTAGCCAATTTTGAGCCTAATTCCTTCGTTTGATCACCCTTTAGCCAATAACCTTTAACCTTTTTCTTTCAAACCCGTGTGATGGAAATTCGATTATAGGAGTCGTAGTTGTATAGTTGTCTTTGATTGTTTGCAAAAAAAAAAAAAAAAAACAGAAAATATACGAAAAGAATAGAAAATCATTGAGAAAAAAACAAAAATATGTGTTTCTAGTTGTTGAATAAAAGGTGAAAATCATTGCCTTATAGTTGATGTTTATAGTTTACTTGAGCTTAGAATAGTTGCGTTGTAATAAAAATCGAATTTTCATCACCTTAGCCACTTTAAAATATCTCATTTCCTACCCTTAGCCTAGCCCTGTTACAATCCTTACAAAGACCTTATGACTTGTGCTTAGTATTCGTGATCGGTGGTGGAGAATGATTGTGTAACACCCCGAAAACGGGTTTGGTAATCAAACCCCACGTTAATACTAAAAGACGGATAAAGTACCGTTAGTGGTAAGAGTAACCCGATAAATATTAGGATTTAAACAAATAACCCTAATATTAAATACAACGTGAATAAATGCTTTTAAGGAAATAAAATTTATAAGAAGTCTGAATTAACGGGACTTAAAATAAACTGAGTCATAATTTCCCCGAACCCACTAAGTTAACTAGGAATATTTAACCTAGTTAATAGGTGGGAATAATGTTAGAAATAGTTAGATTGTGGCCTACTTAATAACTAACTAAACTTGAGGGACCAAAAGGGGATATACTAAAAGATTGGGTTTATTAATAAAACAAAACACAACACACACACACACACCAAGTGTGTGTGTGTGTGTCGACTACGGCTGGAGAAAACAAGGGAAACCCTTGTTCATCAAAGATCACCAATTTGAAGGAGTATTTGGGTCTCAAATTCGTGCATGAACGCGTAGAAACGATCACCAAGTCATGGGGATCACAAGGTATGTCACAAAACCTAGATTGGTTGAAGTTGAAATTCGAGACAAGTAGGTTACTTGCAAATAAATTGATGGATTATGATCCAAAGATGAAATTAGGTGTTCATGTATGCTTAATTTCGTTAGTTATGAAGAAATTATGAAGTACTTGATGTAAGGTTACATCTAAGTGATTTACAAGTAGATTATTAAGTGGGTTTTGATAATATGATATAATGATGTTTAAAACCATCACGAATGGTAGTATTAGGAAGATACTTGAACAATTTATGAGTTTGAGTATATGTTCATACATGACTTGAATTGGGTTTTATATATTATAATGGAATTGGTGATTTTGATTCAAGTAAATAAATGTTTGAAATCATGATGTCTACTAGTTGATATGTAGAACTTGATTATATTAGGTGATCGGATGAATGTCTAATGTTATGATGAGGCGGATTTACATATAGATGGAAACCTTTAGTTCTTGCTTAACGAACGAATAATTAGATTTGATAATCGAAAGTTAAATTAACTCGATATTAATAATCACTTGAATTTGTTAAAGTGATAGAAAATACGTAAGGTGGGATAATCGTGTTAGACGATGATTGATCTAACCATCTTATGAATTATAAATGATAGTTTGACGCTTGGCTAGCTAGGTGAAAGCTTGGGGAAGGAAGCGGGACATACGAATCAAGAATGAAGGAAAAGCATAATTCGGATGGAAGGTAAGTATAGCTTACACTAGTCACATATTTAGAATGTTCTTTTGTCATGTTGATTACGAATAAGACAAATGCCTAATTGAGATATGGTGTTCCGGCGTGTAGTCGTACGGAACGAGATAACCAAATAGGATAAGAAACCGTATTGATGGTTAAAAATGAGTTAAATCGGTAATTCGATCATGTTATGACGAATGAACATGTACTTTTAAAGGTTACCATATAAGGTAAATCATGATAACCAATATGGGTAAAATTGTAATTTGGTCACTCGTTGACAATAATTGTTAGCTTTGAAAGATACTTAATTCGTAAGCCTTAATAGGCCAAAAAGCGTTAAGAGGTGATTTATAATTAAAACGACCGTGCGGTGTAAACCGGAGCGAGTCATGTAGACGAGATGACAATAAGCTTCATCTCGCCAATATAATCGGTCATTTAGATCAAACGGGTCAGAAGGTGAAAATATCACTCTCTGACAATATCGACTAATGGTTTGTTGAGTTGTATGATTACAGAAATAATTATCGAGTGGATATTTACATCGCTATTACTTAGCGGCTATTGAGGTAAGGTATTTAAATGGGTCAATATAATGATCCGAACCAGGTACGCATAATGGAATAACTCACATTTAAACATAAGGTCTAATGAGAGTTAATCGGAGTCTAAAATAGATTCTGGTTACTTTAATAGGTAAACCGAATGTTACAAACGATGGTCATTACGTTTGAAAGGCCTAATGACTTTTCAAACAAAATCATAGTTGAAAAGAGGGCTTATGGGTCAAACTTGTTTACAAAAATCTCTCATCGTTAATGAAGGGCCAAAATGGACCAAAACGCCCTTATAAGTTAAACTGAGCAAACAACCCTTAAAGGTTGTTTGGAAACGAGTTTCATGATTAGATAACTACTTAGGACAAGTATAGAAGTCGAAAGATGTAATACGATAGTCAAATGGCTTGATTTGAGTCCTCGCAGTAAAAATTATCGAGTTGAGGGGTAAAACTCAGTCTATATAGGTTACCTTAGTAAACTCACCATAAATTCAGTAGTGGTGGAAAATTTTATGATAAGAAATGTGGTAATGTAATGCTAGAAGCAATCGAAATCAATTTTTAAGCTGGAAAGTGCTTAAATACCCTTAACGGGTCAAAATAAGCACTTGAGCGTAAACGGGTTTTAAATACGTAAGAAACTCGTGACTTGAACCCAATATGATAGGAGATTTTGAAATTTTGAATATCATAAGTTTATGGGGGGCATACAAACCAGTTTTGTTTGATTTCTACACTAACGAGTCAAAACAGCAAAACATGATGAACATGCAGCAGCTACCGTAAGTTACGGTAGCTACCGTAACTTACGGTAGCAACTAAAGTTGTTACGGTGGTATTATACTGCCTTACGGCAGCCCCTGGAAGCCCAGTGGCTATCGTAACTTACGGTGGCTACCGTAACTTACGGTAGCGCCCAGTTATTTTTGTTAAGTTTTGTTTCGCGAATCCATTTGAACAAGTTTTAAACCGCGTATGACTAAAATCATTTCATGTTTATGGAATGTAGGTTACCTAGCAGTACCGGATGACGACTGAGCCTGCCGAAGAACCGAACACAAGAGATCAAAGCTTCCGCAAATAGTTTCGTCGTCACGTTTTAAACGGCGAATTAAATTACAAGATATTGGAATGTTTTATTCAGTAAATTGTTTTAACATACCCACATTTTTAAGTGTATTTTTAATCTTAATACACTGTTATAATTGAACATTTTGGATAATTGATTAAAATGGACTTAGGGTGTTACAAGTTGGTATCAGAGCTAGGTTGTTGACAAATGTGTTCGGTTCGAGGCTTGATCGCAAATCCGGTAAGTACATGTATATCAATGGTTTAGTATGATTAAAGTGTTGAGAACAACACATATTGTTATCGTGTAATACACGTTACACCAATAAAATCGATATATAATAGATATAGTCAACGAAATTACACGCGTTGATGCGTATAGTAGAAAAGCCTCGTATTATAATACGGGCACCCATTAATGTCGAAATTACTAACTATTGTACTCGTTTTAGATTGAAGGACACTCGCATATAAAGATAGTGAGAGTTTAACAAATCATGGATTTGACAGAGGAACGGTCCAAAGTACGACAAATAGAGCACGCTCACCAAGGACCTAAATCATGCAACGATTGCGAATAAGTTAATGGCAAGGAGAGCCTGTTAGAGCAAGCATTATCAGGTGCACGTTTTAAATTATTGCATAAATAGTAATATGCAACAAATACGTAGAGATTGAAAGTTGCATATGTAGATTGAAAACTTGGAAAAACCTGAATAGAAAACCTATCCGGGATATTGTTTCCAAGAAAAACAAATAGAGGCATTACTTACATGGGGTGTAATGTGAAAATTATAAAAAGGTCATGTATACCAGGTGTTGATCGCTTACTCTGGCCAAGTAAGTAGTGAACACGTGGTACCATGAACTTCTTATGATGGACACATTTATGTCCGATGTAGTAAGGGTGGGGTGAATGGGACTAACTTAAATGGTACCCAAATGAATCAAATAAGTAAGATGTTTGATAGTAAACGTAAACGTAAGTCGGATGACGGAAGCGTATTACGTAAGAATAACGAGCCCGAGAGAAGGGACAAGGATCAAGTAAAAAGAAAATACAGACCGACCAATAGGAATGCTAAGGCATAGGGATAAAAGTTTGACTGCCACAAGTGATGAAATTCACATGGACAAGTCAAACGAATTGAATAAAGAATAAAGGACTTGATTGAATAAAAGCGATGGATCTCGCTAAGACGACCAAATAAATTAAATTAACGTCTAAAACCATATAAGAATGGTTACTTGAAAATGATTACGGTAAAGATACCCGATGAATGGGTAGGATTTGGAAAGAATGCGTAAACCAAGAGACGGGAACGCGAAATAGAAAGTCAAAAGACTCGGAATATGAGTCATGACTAAAAGACAATGAGAATCTGCAAACAGAAATGTTAATAACTACGCTCAACTATTTTAAAGTTGAACGGGTCGAATAAAGAATGGAGTTTGATGTTCACAAGTGATGAAATTTCACACGAACAAGTCAAACGAGATAAATAAGGTATAAAAACTTGGTAGTGCAAGTAAGCGCAAACTGAATAATGGAAGCGCGAAACATTAATGAACCTACGTGATGGGTCATAAAGGAATATATATAGGAAAAATGCAAACTAGCGAAACAAAAATGTTAAAAACACTAAGATAAAGAACCCGGGTAATGGGTCGTAAAGAAGTATAGGTAAGAACCGGGCAACGGTAAGTGTAGGACAAACTGACGTGTAAATGACGTTAGAAGTCATAAAGTCAGAAAGATAATTCGAAAGAGAACAAATGTAGCCTTAGACTACGGTCAAGGTCAAATGAAATCCAAAAAGCAAAAGTAAATAGTTCTAGACATAAAAGGGGTGCCTTGACACCATATATATATATATATATATATATATATATATATACAGTTGAATAAAGACTTGAATAAAAGATGATCTACGGGATTATCATAACCTACGGGATTAAACATAGTGTTAAGGTCTACGGGACCAAGAAGACCCTTGGGTCATAAATAGAAAGAAACAAACTGTTGGGTCTCACCTTAAAAAGGTGGAAATCTAAAGAAATAGTCTACGAGACTAAGCGAAAGAACCTACGGGTTATTTGGGTTAAGCGTGGGAACTAGTTGAAATTCCCTGCATTAAAAGATATTGGAAAGGAACAAATCCTCGGTAGCAACATTCCTAGATATGAGAGAAAGACATAAGACAAACAGAAAACGTGAACTAAAAATTTAGTTTTTTTAGTCAAAAGCAACGATTTAATAAACATAAGTGGTATGAAGTGATTTAGAAAACCGTAAACGCACATAAGGTCGGAGATGGCGGTATGGATATATGCCCGAGCAATGGGGTATAAGGTAAGCAGTGACTAACAAGTCTAACCGCCAAAATAAATAATTAATAAAGATATGAAATACAAAATGAAAGTTACGGTCCATGAGGCCTTATACGTGAAAGGCGCATACGTTTGGAAGCCAAAAGGGCATTACCATATTATCCTGGAAAGATTATTAGATGCGAGCAATGCTCAAGTAACTATCGAAACTAAGTCGAAGGAGTCAAACCTGAGGAACTGCGTAAGAAAGGTTTCGAGGACGAAACCTCTTTAAGGGGGTAGACTAGTAACACCCCGAAAACAGGTTTGGTAATCAAACCCCGTTAATACTAAAAGACGGATAAAGTACCGTTACTGGTAAGAGTAACCCGATAAATATTAGGATTTAAACAAATAACCCTAATATTAAATACAACGTGAATAAATGCTTTTAAGGAAATAAAGTTTATAAGAAGTCTGAATTAACGGGACTTAAAATAAACTGAGTCATAATTTCCCCGAACCCACTAAGTTAACTAGGAATATTTAACCTAGTTAATAGGTGGGAATAGTGTTAGAAATAGTTAGATAGTGGCCTACTTAATAACTAACTAAACTTGAGGGACCAAAAGGGGATATACTAAAAGATTGGGTTTATTAATAAAACAAAACACAACACACACACCAAGTGTGTGTGTGTGTGTCGACTACGGCTAGAGAAAACAAGGGGAAACCCTTGTTCATCAAAGATCACCAAATTGAAGGAGTATTTGGGTCTCAAATTCGTGCATGAACGCGTAGAAACGATCACTAAGTCATGGGGATCACAAGGTATGTCACAAAACCTAGATTGGTTGAAGTTGAAATTCGAGACAAGTAGGTTACTTGCAAATAAATTGATGGATTATGATCCAAAGATGAAATTAGGTGTTCATGTATGCTTAATTTCGTTAGTTATGAAGAAATTATGAAGTTCTTGATGTAAGGTTACATCTAAGTGATTTACAAGTAGATTATTAAGTGGGTTTTGATAATATGATATAATGATGTTTAAAACCATCACGAATGGTAGTATTAGGAAGATACTTGAACAATTTATGAGTTTGAGTATATGTTCATACATGACTTGAATTGGGTTTTGTATATTATAATGGAATTGGTGATTTTGATTCAAGTAAATAGATGTTTGAAATCATGATGTCTACTAGTTGATATGTAGAACTTGATTGTATTAGGTGATCGGATGAATGTCTAATGTTATGATGAGGCGGGTTTACATATAGATGAAAACCTTTAGTTCTTGCTTAACGAACGAATAATTAGCTTCGATGATCGAAAGCTTAATTAACTCGATATTAATAATCATTTGAATTTGTTAAAGTGATAGAAAATACGTAAGGTGGGATAATCGTGTTAGAAGATGATTGATCTAACCATCTTATGAATTATAAATGATAGTTTGACACTTGGCTAGCTAGGTGAAAGCTTGGGGAAGGAAGCGGGTCAAACAAATCAAGAATGAAGGAAAAGCATAATTCGGATGCAAGGTAAGTATAGCTTACACTAGTCACATATTTAGAATGTTCTTTTGTCATGTTGATTACGAATAAGACAAATGCCTAATTGAGATATGGTGTTCTGGCGTGTAGTCGTACGGGACGAGATAACCAAATAGGATAAGAAACCGTATTGATGGTTAAAAATGAGTTAAATCGGTAATTCGATCATGTTATGACGAATGAAACATGTACTTTTAAAGGTTACCATATAAGGTAAATCATGATAACCAATAAGGGTAAAATTGTAATTTGGTCACTCGTTGACAATAATTGTTAGCTTTGAAAGATACTTAATTTGTAAGCCTTAATAGGCCAAAAAGCGTTAAGAGGTGATTTATAATTAACACGACTGTGCGGTGTAAACCGGAGCGAGTCATGTAGAAGAGATGACAATAAGCTTCATCTCGCCAATATAATCGGTCATTTAGATCAAACGGGTCAGAAGGTGAAAATATCACTCTCTGACAATATCGACAAATGGTTTGTTGAGTTGTATGATTACAGAAATAATTATCGAGTGGATATTTACATCGCTATTACTTAGAGGCTATTGAGGTAAGGTATTTAAATGGGTCAATATAATGATCCGAACCAGGTACGCATAATGGAATAACTCACATTTAA
Source organism: Helianthus tuberosus (assembly GCA_030545235.1). NCBI lineage: Eukaryota > Viridiplantae > Streptophyta > Magnoliopsida > Asterales > Asteraceae > Helianthus > Helianthus tuberosus. The sequence goes on from CM060367.1 coordinate 99,984,217, forward strand.
ACATAAGGTCTAATGAGAGTTAATCGGAGTCTAAAATAGATTTTGGTTACTTTAATAGGTAAACCGAATGTTACAAACGATGGTCATTACGTTTGAAAGGCCTAATGACTTTTCAAACAAAATCATAGTTGAAAAGAGGGCTTATGGGTCAAACATGTTTACAAAAATCTCTCATCGTTAATGAAGGCCAAAATGGACCAAAACGCCCTTATAAGTTAAACTGAGCAAACAACCCTTAAAGGTTGTTTGGAAAGGAGTTTCATGATTAGATAACTACTTAGGACTAGTATAGAAGTCGAAAGATGTAATACGATAGTCAAATGGCCTGATTTGAGTCCTCGCAATAAAAATTATTGAGTTGAGGGGTAAAACTCAGTCTATATAGGTTACCTTAGTAAACTCACCATAAATTCAGTAGTGGTGGAAAATTTTATGATAAGAAATGTGGTAATGTAATGCTAGAAGCAATCGAAATCAATTTTTAAGCTGGAAAGTGCTTAAATACCCTTAACGGGTCAAAATAAGCACTTGAGCGTAAACGGGTTTTAAATACGTAAGAAACTCGTGACTTGAACCCAATATGATAGGAGATTTTGAAATTTTGAATTTCATAAGTTTATGGGGGGGGCATACAAACCAGTTTTATTTGATTTCTACACTAACGAGTCAAAACAGCAAAACATGATGAACATGCAGTAGCTACCGTAAGTTACGGTAGCTACCGTAACTTACGGTAGCAACTAAAGTTGTTACGGTGGTATTATACTGCCTTACGGCAGCCCCTGGAAGCCCAGTGGCTACCGTAACTTACGGTGGCTACCGTAACTTACGGTAGCGCCCAGTTATTTTTGTTAAGTTTTGTTTCGCGAATCCATTTGAACAAGTTTTAAACCGCGTATGACTAAAATCATTTCATGTTTATGGAATGTAGGTTACCTAGCAGTACCGGATGACGACTGAGCCTACCGAAGAACCGAACACAAGAGATCAAAGCTTCCGCGAATAGTTTCGTCGTCACGTTTTAAACGGCGAATTAAATTACAAGATATTGGAATGTTTTATTCAGTAAATTGTTTTAACAAACCCGCATTTTTAAGTGTATTTTTAATCTTAATACACTGTTATAATTGAACATTTTGGATAATTGATTAAAATGGACTTAGGGTGTTACAGATTGGGTTGCAAGCCTATGTGGGTACGTGTTCTAATCGGTGTTGAGCGATTAATTGTTGAAGTGCTAATACATTATACATATTAGCCAATTTTTAAGCCGAGTGGAGAGAACATTGTGAGGGATATGTATGACTTGTTAGTTTTACGGGCGGGTTAATCTTGGATAACCATTATTATATGTGATTATTCACTTGACCGGTAAATATGTGAAAATTGTAAAAGGTTTGAACTTTTGTATGACAATAGACCTTAACCTTTGTCTCGGGAATGGGAAGTGTGTTCGTTGTTCGACCCTTGTGAAAGTGAAAAACAGATTTGCTTGAGGGCAAGCAAAAGATAAGTGTGGGGATGTGATACGTGGTTGAAAACCGGTGTTCGTTGGTGTATAACTTAATATTTTTACATAAGTTTTAATTTCGGATAGCCTACTTTTAATCAAAAAGGTGTTTTGCAGGTTTGATGGAGTTTAAGGAGCTTTTCGGGAGCTTTACGAGTCACCGGGTCGAAAACCGGAGAACCGGGACGCGTTACGGATCAACCGGGAGTGCAAGAAGCAAAAATTGGAGAAGTAGAGTTGGACAAGCCATCGGCGACGGGTATAGGCCATCCCCGACGGGCTCAGGAAAACCCCGTAGGCCAAAAGTGCTCGTATCCAGCTATTTAACCCGTCGGCCACATCTCAGCTTTTGGGAACCCGTCGGTGACGGGGTCAGGCCCGTCGGCGACGGGTGGTAATTTCTTCGAACGCGAATTTCCGATTTTTGGGTGCTAGAAACATTTCTTATTGGTTTTTGGCCATTGAAGTCGGGAGTTACACTTTGTTTAGAGTTTGAACTTTGATCTTGGAGCCATTATTCACCCATCATTGATTCTCTATTCCATCACTACTAACAACATCACCCGAATCACATCAATATCAACATCAATCATCATTCACAATCAATTCATCCTAAACCCTAATTCTCCATACCATCAATCCTTCCACCATCATCCTTCACCAAACCTTCATCATCCACCAATTCTCCATTGTTCAAGCTTCAGGATGACTCCATTCAAGTTCCAAGCATCCGGTGTTCAAGCTTCTTCAACCTTGAGCGGCTAAACACCTTGGTTTCACCCAGGTGTAGGTAGTTGTTAAATTTAGGGTTTCGAATTGTTCTTGCTTCAACTTTGTGACAATTTGTGTTTGATTTTTGAAACCATTGACAATAGTTTACATTTGTTTCGTATTCGTAAATTGTCGAACGATGTTAAAAGTTATGACTTTACGAAATGGTTATGTGTAGTTATGCATTGTCGTGGTTAGGTTTTACTTGTGTTGATTACAAAGTGCATTCTTTTTCCGTTTTTCGAAACGTTGATAGTTATTGGCACCTAAGTCACAGTACACTAAATCCGCTAATCGTACGCAATTGAGTTGAATCTAAAAACTTGTAGAAACCCTAGGTTGGCAATTACCAAAACCAGGTGTGAACCCTTTTTCTTATTATTGTTTAGTAATCAATCTTTCTTGCATTCGTTAATTCGTAGTTATTAATCAATTAAATCAACTCCATTAGTTAATTTCACACCTTTCAACAAAACAAAAAGAAAACAAATATCATAGCAAGCTTCATAATTGTGACACTTCTTTATAATTCAATCGAATCCACTCGCAAACCACATACTCTTCGTGGTTCGACCCCTTGCTACCACTAGCTATTTGTTAAGGGTAATTTGGGCTTATAAATCTTATCTTTGACCGGAGCGCGACACTCCGATCACTGATATTGATGTTGATGTGTAACATCTAGAATATTTGTTCATCAATAATAGTTTTTTTGGAAGAATTTACGGTAAGACCTAATTACAAAGCGTCAATATTTGCTGTTGTAAAAGGTGTGTTGTAGCTAAAGTCTGACAAAAGAGAGCATCTGCTGATGAATGAATGTCTGAAGATGCAAAGGTCTGCTATGGGCCAACAGATGTTTACGAATAACAGATGATATTCAATCTTAAAATGCTCAACAGAGGTTTTGATACTAACAGTGGTTGGGCTAATAGCAGATGTTAGACTTACGACTGTTGAGTTACAACTGTTGAAAACAACTGTTTTTGAAACTTCTGCTTGTCTAAAAATACATCCACTGCTAAAAGGTACCGTCTGTTGTCATAATTTATGTTTATCCTAATGACTGTTGATTTACTATACTGCTGACTGTCATCCATTATCACAAGAGAGGTTCTGAGTTGGACAGATGTTAGCTAAAAATAAAACAACTGCTGAAAGTTATCATCTGTTCTCATAACTTCTGTTTATCTAACGATTGTTTGAGTCACACTGTTCCCAACTTCTGTAGTTGACCAACAGAGGTTTCCAAATAACTGTCATCGGTTGTCGCAAGAGAGGTTATGATGTGGACAGATCTTAACCATAAGATATTTGTAACTACTGCCACGTCAGCCTTCGCTTTTTCTCTCTATATAAAAGTTGTTTCATCCCTAAATCGAGCTTCTAACACTGTCGTCTCGAATTCAAAATTCTCAAAAACAGTTTCCAACATATTAAAAACCCTCCAACTTAAACCCTGTTTCATCCCCAAATCACCTTCTTCTCCGATCATGTCTCTGAACATCAAAAACCCTCACAACTACCTCCCCATCTCCGAGAAAACCAGCAAAAATACCAGCTTTCACTCAATAATTGACCTTTTAATGTCATCAAAATACAAATCAATCCTTACTGCTGATGCTCCGGTTAATACAGATACACTCCGACAATTTTGGTTTAATGTTGATATAGAGTCTGAAGATAATAATCCAGTTGCCATCACATCTAAGGTCGGGAAAAGTGTGGTATGAATTTCTCCCTTCACAATTTCCACTACATTTGCATTGGACGACTTGGGAGGTAAGACCAACTTTGAAATATCTGAACTTCATACAGAGTTCATTGAAAGAGGGTATGATGCACAATTAAAGGAAGTTACTATGTACAAACCAAACTTCCCTCCGCCAATGAAATTTTTGTTTCATACTCTTTTAACTTGTCTTTCAGCCAAGACCACCGCATTTAATGAGATACCTTTAAACATTCAGTATTTGGGTTATGCTATTTTAACAAAATCTGATTACAATTTATCACAAGCACTGTTTTCTGATTTGTTGAATAATGTGAAAAATGTGAAAAAAATTGAAAAAAGGTGTTTGTAGTGTTTTTCTGTTGTATCCAAGACTTCTCAGCCAAGACCACCGCATTTAATGAGATAACTTTAAGATTTGTTGGACCTTCAACTTGAAAGGGATGATGAAGAAGACATGTTCTCCCTGGACTTTGAACTACAATTCAAAGGACAAATCAGGGAAATGTTGATGAGAAATAAAAATCAGTAATAAAGAAGGGTTTTCGTATCATCTGTTGTATAGGGAGATTGTTGGATCAGCAGCTGATACATTGTCTCCAGTAGCATATTTAACCAGATCACAACATGTAGCAAAGGACATGTTGCTGCGTAACAAATTCTTGACTGAGGTTTGATGTGTGTTGTTTAGGCAGGTGATCGTATGTTCTTAGTTAATGTTTGTTAAAACTTAAGTTGTATTCGAATTTTATTAAGTTTGTTAGACATCTTTTATATGTACTTATGTTTATAACAGTTTACATTGTTAATGGGTGGATACTCTCTTTTTTGAATAAGAGAATGGAAATAATCATATGTAACTGATGAGTTTTATTAAGTTTGTTAGACATCTTTCAGACATCTTTTATTAAGTTTATTAGCAATCTTTTATATGTACTTATAGTTGTCTTTTAGCTATAATAGATAACACGTTTTGGTACAATATCTATACATGTATCTATATGTTCTATCAATATGTGTTATGCATGGTTTTCTAAGAAACCACCCGTGTTTGCACACGGGTCTTACATCTAGTACTATATAATAAAAGAAACCAATGAGATGACACATGTCATTCATTGAAACCATTTATTTTTATTGATAATTAATATCAATAAGAAGATAATTATAAAATTAAATTTAATAAAAATTTAAACAATTCGTATAGGGGATAATCTAATATTTTAAAATATTTACCAGATTTCAAAATTATTTATCCTGAAATTAACAAAAGATGTACGCTAAAATGTAAATGATTTATTTATTTTATTAAACTAAAGTAGTTAAGGGTATAACCTATTTCAAAAATGTTGATAAGGGGTAAACAAAAATATTAATCAATGTTTATTGGTTCTATACTTTTATTTCCGTGTTCAACTCTCAACTCAAATACGGTAATCACTATGTTTACGTGACATTTATAAGAACAATCACCGCAATCACCCCATCCATCGTATATCGAGTATATCCGTTAGTTTTTCTAAAAGACATAAACTTTTATTAGATTCATTCGACCCGTGTAATAAACAAGGTTTTTTAAGATATAGCATTTTTATTTTTTACTATACAAGATTACATTTATGCAACTCGTGTAATACACGGTGTTTTTTAAAATATAACTTTTTTATTATGTAGTATATATAAAATTAGATTTATTCAATCCATATAACACATAGGGTTTATAAAGATATAAGTTTTTATTGTTTGGTATATAAAATTACATGTGCTCAACCTGTATAACACACGAGGTTCTTAAAAATGTAATTTTTTCACAATTTAATATATAAATTAAATTTACTCAACCCGTATAATACACGGGGTTCTTAAAAATACAACATTTTTTTATTATTTAATATATAAAATTACATTTATTCAACCCATTTAATAAACGAGATTTTTAAATATATATTTTTTTATTTGATATATAAACTTAAATTTATTCAACCCGTGTAATACACGGGGTTCTAACCTAATTAAATAATAAATTAAAATTAAATCTTATTCTACAGTGTACAATGTCAAATAGAATCCTTCTGCTTTTCTAATAAAATATTGTCTTTAAATTTAAATTGTTAATTTAAGATATTTTTAAATAAAACAAATTATTTATCAAGAAAACCAAAGTTTGTAATTTAATTTTTTATGTGTTTAAAAGATATGAAGTTTATGACATTTGTAAAAGGTAGTTTTATTCATACACCCTTAAATCTTATTCATACACCTTTGCCACTCTATTTTTCTTCATATATATCTTTGTATATATAAAAAGACAGAGAAAAAGGGTGTACCAATATTAAAACCTTTTGTAAATCTATTACTTTCGTTGCAAAGCATATATTTGATACCATTAACTAAGGTGGAAACTCGTCAGTTGTAGTGTTTACTTATTTAATTAGATAAATAATTTCATGAACAACAATTTCATGAAAATCCAGATAATCTATAAAAGTTACGGTTTATACAAAAAGTGGTCTGAGCTAGCCTAACCTTCCTACAAAAATTACACGCTCGATCAACCCATTTTGCCACTCTTAAAATAAATCAAGTTTTGTGTCTTGTGATTTGCGATTGAGATTTGCAAGCTCTGCTATTTGGGAAACCAAGGGCAAATTAAGAACCTAACTTGATCAAAACTACAAGTGTTATTTAACTTATTTTAGTACCTGAGTTTTGGTCATTTAATCCAAATTGGATATGTGTTACCGCTTATAGTCTTTCGTTGTTTGCGTCTAACAACAAGGTTGGTGTCAAACATATTATCTTAATAGCCAAAACTACACCAGATGCTTTCTCCACGATTTCATTCACATGACAATCTCTATTATATCTATATATCTCTTTGTTAACACACATCAGCATCTTTTCAACTTGCAAAATAAAACGGATCATATAGCAGTTTACCCTGAGTACTCAAATCATTCATTTCAATTATGGCAACTTTCACATGTTCCGACCCGATTTCATTAAAGGTTCTTGCATCAATTAAAATAGCAAATTATAGTTTCTACATAAAAGCACAGATGACATTTCTTTAGGAATAATAAGCCTTTCGTCAAGTTTCAATATAATTTTATTGTGGTTTGGCTTAACCTTTAATATACTTTAGTTGATACAAGCCTTTAGTTAAGTTTCAATATAATTTTTAATAGATTAGGGTTTTCTATTCAGAAAGGGATGGCGGCGCAGTTTGTTGCTCGTCTACCTGTTATCCTTATGTAATTTGCCCTGATGATTGGAATGAAATAAAAATGCTAATTCTCTATAAAATATATATATATATATATATATATATATATATATAATTTTAGGGCAAAAATTTTGTAACCAAAAGAGAATAAAAAGTTTTGCACGTGTTGTGATACTGTGCAAGATGGAGTGGTAGTTGAACCTGGCAATGTTGGCAAAGTGAAAAGACTCAAGTTTAGACATGGTTGTTTTGACTCTTTTATCTAAAAATGGGTTGACATGGTTTATTTTTTTCTTTTACGGGCCAATTAATTAAGCTAGAGAATTAACTAAAAAGGAAGCACGTCAAAGGGGTCATGAAAATCAAATGGGTATATGGACTTTTGTTCGACTCATGATTTTTACATAGTTTGTTTTGTTTTGGCAGGCGAGCACTCAATGGATAAAAAGACAAAATAAGATTTTGGTAACTTTAATTTAAGTTTTTTTTATCACTTGCCGATTCATAAAACATACGTCAAATTGTGTCGTATTCATTTTATAACAAGTCACCCATATCCTGAACTACTTGCCGAATTAAAAATTTGTGGTGGAGATAAGAGAAAGAGGATACTTTAGTGGTTAAAAATGTTATTTATATACTTTTATTTATTGTAAATTAAATTTTCCTACCCGGAAAGTTTCCGGGTTATAACATATGATAATAAATAACAATTATTTTAATTTTTAGAGGCTGCATGTGATGTTAAATATGATTTTGTACTCAAATTTTGAATGTTGTTGGTTATCAGGTGTATCAAATTTGATACATTCACAGTAGGGTTGAGCTCGGTACTAACCGGTATTTGAAGGTAAAAACCGGTACCGAAAACGTAAAATGTTGGTAGCGAATCTGTACCGAAAATCGAGTCGGTTTGTAAATTCAATATCGGCTTCGAACCGGTACCCAATACCATTTTCTCATCCCTAATTCACAGTGAAAAGGCTTCTTTAGTTACTAGAGCTATAAGTTGAATGACGTTATCTTTAAGTTATATATTCATGTATTTAGATTAAGATATTGATATACCAACCTATTTTGATCTATTATACCTGATGCTAAAGTATGGTAGTTCGGGTCTGGCATGGCATGTATAACAAGCTGAGTGAGTAACTAAGTTTCTTTTTTTTTTTTTTGAAAATTGAACTTCATTAAAACACGGCCAACTCCATTCCTAAGACAGGAATGAAGAGCCCAACAAACCAATTACAAGAAAGAGAAACTACGCCAACTTTGCCAATCTACATTTACATTTTTATGCCTATTTTTAAACCACAAATAGCTCATAGCCTTTATATCCCCAACCAACTCTACCACTTTAGTCTTCTTCTCCGCGAAGATCCATTCGTTTCTTGCCTTCCATATTCTCCAACAAGCAACAATGACCACGCCATACAAAACCTCCTTTTTAACCGCCACCAACCTGCAAGTATTATGTAATTCTAGAAGATCTTTTATTGTAAAGGCGTAAATCTGAGGAACCCCGCACCAATTAGAGATAGCATTCCACACTCCCGCCGCCATACCACAAGCCGTAAAAATATGATTCACTGTTTCTTCATCGTCTTCACAAAACACGCATCTATCACAATCGACAGTAATATTTCTTCTTTGAAGGGCGACTCTCGTTGGAAGACGATCCATTTCTGCCCTCCACGCAAAGATATTACACTTAGCGGGAATCCATTTACACCATTTAAAAGCATAAACATTCTCTTGCACTACTGAAAGCTGCAACAACTTCTTCATGTTTCCCACCGAGAACAGACCATCCGAATCACCTTTCCATACCCATTCATCTCTTCTAGACGACATCGACACAGCCGCAAGCATAGCCTCAAGATCTTCCAATTCTGACTGTATAAACGGATCTTGAGAACTCCAGGTAACTCCTAAGAGACGGCCCTCATTCCCAGCCGCAACCGTAATTCTATCAGAAACTCTACATAACTTATCAGCCTCCTTACTAAACAGGCGAGGGAAACGATGTTTTAGCGGCTCATTAGCGATCCAAGAATCCATCCAAAATCTGACCTCCTTCCCATCTCCAACCTTTCCAACTATCAATCTACCAAAGTCAATCCCCATCACCTTTAACTTCATCGAAAATCTAACAATATTACACCATACACCTGAGAACCGCTGATTAAAAGGAAGGAAATCCCATCTTCTATGAACCTTGTGTATACTTTCAACCGTTTTTTCCATAAAGCATTATTATCCGTTTTAAATCTCCAAACCCATTTAGATAATAACGCTTCATTACAAACCCGAAACTTTGACAACCCCAATCCGCCTTGCCCCTTAGGAACAGTTACTCTATCCAAAGAGACCCACGCCAATTTGTTGGAATCAACACTTCCTCCCCATAGAAACCGTTTGACCATCGCCTCTAATGATTGAATAACTATCATTGGCGCTTTAAATAACGAGAAATAATACGTGGGTAGGCTTTCCAATACCGATTTAATCAATGTAACACGTCCACCTATAGAAAGTGTAGAAGCCTTCCACTTAGTAAGACGAGAACGAAAGACATCCAGAATCGGCTCCCAATTTGCAATTTGATTCATGTTAGCGCCTACTCGTATTCCCAAATACAAAAAAGGAAGCTCCCCCACTCTACATCCTATACTCGAAACCAGTCTATTCACCTCATTGTTATCAACCCCCAATCCAAACAAGGTAGACTTATTAACATTTATCCTCAAACCAGAGCATAAGAAGAAAATTCTTAGAACCCGAGCAACATTTAGAATAGCCGATTCCTCCCACACACCAATTAACGTGGCATCATCCGCGTATAACAAATGATTTATTAAAGGACCTTCATTTGGTAATTTGATTCCGCTAAAAAAACCAACTTGCGTTGCTTTATTGATTAAACACGAGAATGCTTCCATCACCATAATAAACAAGAAAGGAGATAAAGGATCACCTTGTCTCACGCCTTTCTAGCACTCGAACTCGAACGTAGGCACCCCATTAACCAATACCGCTGATCTGGCAGAAGAAATAACTCCGCGAATCCATTTGCACCATAGGATCGGAAACCCCATTTGCTTCATCACCGATAACAGAAACTCCCAGTTTACGTTTTCATATGCTTTTTCGAAATCAATTTTCAAAAGAAAACTTTTATTTCCCACTCTTCTATTCCACGAAATTAATTCATTTAACATCAAAGGCCCATCTAAGATATGACGACCGCTTAGAAAAGCGGTTTGAGTTTCCGAAATAATACTTCCCAAAACCATCCTTAGTCTGTTTGCCAAAACCTTGGATATCACTTTACTGATTACCCCTATGAGCGTAATTGGCCTATACTCCCCCAAAGACACCGGATCTTTAACCTTTGGGATCAGCGTAATAAAAGAAGACCCTACCCCTCTACCAATCGAGCCAGATTCATAAAAATGCTGCATTATGTCCATAAAATCTGAAGCCAGTAAACCCCAAAAATGCTTTATAAACTTGAAATTGAAGCCATCCGGGCCCGGAGCCCTATCATCATTACACTCGAAAACTGCGTCTTTAACTTCTTTCTCTGAAAAAGGACTAATGAGAATCGCTGAATCTGCATCCGACAACTGCTTCATCCCATAACAATTCAAAATAGGCCTCTTCTTCAATTTTTCAACAAACTTATTACGAAAAAAATTGTACACTTCTTTTTTCACCAAAGTTAGTTTTTTTACCCAGTCACCATTTATCGTCAATCCTGGAATATTGTTAGAAACTCTTCGGCTATTAATAACACCATGAAAAAATTTAGAGTTCTCATCTCCCTCCTTGGCCCAACGATTCCTAGATTTCTGCCTCATGTCCTTAACCCGGTAACTCTCCAGCTCTGCCAATCTCCGTTTCCCTTCTTCCCAAGCCCATTGTTCCTCATCATTAAACTCTTTTTCATCTAGAACCTGTTCCAATTCTTCCATATCTCTCTTCAGAATCGCTTCCTCTTCTAATTCCATAGCTTTTATCCGATCCTTCCAATCTTTCACAACGCTTCTAAACTTCTTCAATTTGTTCATTAACCGAACATCAGGAGGACCAACCCCCACAAATTCATCATTCGCTTTAACAATTAACTCGTTTAACCCCTTCCTTTTCAGCCACGAATTATAAAACCGAAATGGTTTTGGGCCAAAATTAACATCGTCCGAAATCAATACAATGGGGCAATGATCCGAAAGCCCCCTAGATAAGGCATGATACCTCGTAGAAGGCCAAAGATTGGCAAAATTATTACATACCAAGACTCTATCTATTCTACTTAACTTGTTACCTGCGGCGAACGTGAATCTCCGCCCCTTCAAAGACAACTCTTGCAATCCTGAATCTGCTATAAAGTTATTAAAATCCGTCGCAGCCAACAAATTGAACCTTGAGTTCCGTCGCTCCTCGGGATATCTGACCGAGTTAAAATCTCCAGCCACCACCCAATTCCCATCATACAAACCAATAAGATCCCCCAACAACGCCCATAATTGTCTCTTCTGCACGATCTTCTGAGGCGCATAATCGTTTAAAAAATTCATCCACTCTCCTGACCCTTTAATTTCACCTCTAACCAACAAAAACGATCTATGTTTTTTGATACAAGACAGAGCAAACCTATTCTTTAATATCACAAACTGAGTGAGTAACTAAGTTCTAATTTAATCTTAGTATTTCTGGTAATTAGTCACACACACACATTACTTTTGGAGTTACCAAAGAAGACTGGGTCTTCTATTAGTATGTAAAATATGGAATTCGGGTAGTATCAATGTTAGGTAATGGTTTTGTTCACATGAACTTTTGCACACTTTCCTATTAGGGTGTGGACTGTCAAAGCTAGGTCAGGGCAATGAGAGACTAATATATGAGGTAAATTATTGTACTATTTAAACTTTGAGATGTGTTGAAATTGTTTTTGATGGATTAGGAAGAAACGAGTGAGATTTGTTGATTGTTAAGGTGCATCATGGTATAGAGCCTCTGAATGGGGACTTCTTTTCCATTTTGTCTTTCTAATAATCAAGTGAGCCATGGTTGTGGTACGCGGGTGATCCCCTAAACCAAAGCGAACAAAAACCAGTTGTATGGATCAAATTCTAATAGATTAATCTTTCATAGAAGTGGCTAATTAAGTAGGTTGTGGGTGGTTTAGGAAACATGTCAAAATGTGTTTATGTCAAAACGGGTCATATTTTACTATGGGTCGAATCAAATTGGTTCAAGTTGGGATGGCTATCTTTTAACACTTTCTAATTGCGCTTTTATTTTGTGAGTGCTGTTTACTGTGTGAACAAACAACGTTTACTATAATTGTTTATCCATATGTTTATTCATTTGATTTAAAACTTTAGTGACTTTTAAATTTATCCCACCTACAATACAACCGTGAGGATCGAAATCATTATTATAGTTATCAGCGGAGAGAATAAGAACATTGGCATGTCGAAGAATCAGTTAGTGGTCTCTCCTACTAAAACAAGTAATTCACGTGTTATTACATTCTTCAATTATTTAACAATCTATATGGATCAAATTCTAATCGATTAATCTTTCATAGATGTGGCTAATTAAGTAGGTTGTGGGTGGTTTAGGAAACATGTCAAAATGTGTTTATGTCAAAACGGGTCATATTTTACTATGGGTCGAATCAAATTGGTTCAAGTTGGGCTGGCTATCTTTTAACACTTTCTAATTGCGCTTTTATTTTGTGAATGCTGTTTACTGTGTGAACAAACAACGTTTACTATAATTGTTTATCCATATGTTTATTCATTTGATTTAAAACTTTAGTGACTTTTAAATTTATCCCACCTACAATACAACCGTGAGGATCGAAATCATTATTATAGTTATCAGCGGAGAGAATAAGAACATTGGCATGTCGAAGAATCAGTTAGTGGTCTCTCCTACTAAAACAAGTAATTCACGTGTTATTACATTCTTCAATTATTTAACAATCTATACTTAAAATAATCGTTTGACAACTTTCAACATGTTTCTTTATTAGCTATTATTTGGATTTTACATATTTGACATGTAGAGATGAACTTACTAAAATTAACCAAATTTAATAAACTAATGATTTGAAAATTTTACCTATACTCAAAGAGATGAACTTACTAAAATTAACCAAATTTAATAAACTAATGATTTGAAAATTTTACCTATACTCAAAACGACCCATTTCAGATTCTATTACTAAATTTTATTTTTATAAAATCTGAAGCATGCGGTCTTTTAAATAGTTTTGGTAGCGCGTTTTCATCAATTTGACTTCCATATAGCTATTTGGACTCACTTAGATTGAGGTGATTTTTTTTAATTTTTTAAATGTATTTTTAGTAACTACGTGCACAAGTCGGTATGACGGTATGATGTCGTTAGCCCAACTCATTAGATTCTATTAAACAGGATATACGTCGAATGGGTTATATTTGATTGATTGCTTTTTTTATCATTTTATTTAGGACTATATGTCCGAAGATGACTGGTTCAGTTTGGGTAGATAACGGGTCAAAACGGATTGTTTTTAGCATGGTTGAAACATGTTGGGCCTGGTGGTTGATTCACATACTCTCTTTTGTCCATTTTTACAAAGTTAATAAATTATCATTGCATTCATTATTATACTTAAACAAAGTTAATAAAAACTATATTTAGATAAAACTATTTATTATTATTAACTTCAGAAATTAGTATTTTTATGGTTTTTGTTTAAATTTTTATTTTAGATCAAATTGTGATAATATTTACATATAGAAATCTTATTTTTTTAATTATAAGGGGTAGTGATGACTTATGTGGTGTAGGGAGTTGTGTAGTCAACTAACTAAATATTGTTAGTATCTTTAAACTTTTGTATTGTTTAGGTTTAAGGTTTAGATTGGATTACGAACATATCTTTCATTGGGAGGTTAGTTACTTTATGATGTTATTTAATGTCTGTCTTTTATTTTGCAGATCTATGGCCGTATTCCTGAACGACATCTTGCACGTGTTAAAGAAGTTGCCGCTTAAGTTATTTAATATTCTTTTAGCTATGATATAAGGAATTTTGAAAGCAACTTTGTTACATTTTATAACTGTTTAATTTACATACGTTGTTATCATTTATTAATCTTTCTTATTTATCATGCAATTTTCATTTATTAATATATATGTATATTTATTTTTTTAGATAAAAAGATTCACAACCCGGGAGTATTCCCGGGTGATAACCTAGTATCTTTGTATATATAAAAAGATAGAGAAAAAGTGTGTACCAATATTAAAACCTTTTGTAAATCTATTACTTTCGTTGCAAAACATATATTTGATACCTTTAACTAAGGTGGAAACTCGTCAGTTGTAGTGTTTACTTATTTAATTAGATAAACAATTTCATGAACAACAGTATTTACTTATTTAATTAGAAACTCTACAAACAATTTGATGAACATCATAGTATATATTAATAGGTGAGGGTTCATTGAGGAACACTAAAAAAGTGAAGAAATCGGAAACACTTTTAAAAATTCAACTTAACATGTTAAAAATCAATTTTTTTTCTAAATTTTTTTCGGTGTTTTTCCTTATAAATACACGTAGAAACATTTTTAATAAAAAAATCAAAAACTAAAAAATATAAAAAAATGTTTAAACAACAGTTAAAAATATATCTTATAAAATTAACTTAACATGTTAAAAATCAATTTTTTTTAAAAATGTTACCAGCGCTTTTCCTTAAAAAAATGGGTAGAAACGATTCCAATAAAAAATCTTTTTTTTTTTAAGATTTAAGCCTTTTTTAACTGGTTTTTTTATATTTTTAGTTTTTGATTTTTTTATTAAAAATGCTTCTACAAGTATTTATAAAGAAAAGCGCCGAATTTTTTTTAAATTGATTTTTAACATGCTAAATTAAATTTTTAAGAGTGTTCCCCGGTGCCGTTAAAAAAAAAAAAGAATATTTTCCGGTTTTCCAATTTTTTAGTGTTTCCAATTAACCTGACACTATAATAATAATTATTAAGCATTTAAATAATAGTAATTCCGGATAAACGTCTGTCTTTAAATAGTTATAAATTTGGAATGGATAGATTATTATATTTTAAAAATGAATTCGTAGAATATTTTGATTTGATTGTCATAATACATAATTTATAAATCAAATCGTGGGAATTGGTACCAACAATTTTATTACTCTAATGGCTGTTGATTTCCTTTTTGAATAATGTAACTTATTTTCAAGAACCATCTTCACAATTATCTTATTCATCGCGTATCGAGTATATCTGTATGTTGGGTTTTTTTAGATATAACTTTTTTATTTTATACTACTATACAAAATTACATTTATTCAACCCGTGTAATAAACATGGTTTTTAAAGATATACCTTTTTTATTGCTTGGTATATAAAATTAGATTTATTCAACCCGTAAAATATACAGGTTTTTTTAAAGATACAACTTTTTTTTATTATTTAGTATACAAAATTACATTTATTCATCCCGTGCAATACACATGATTTTTAAAGATATAACATTTTTATTATTTAATATATAAAATTATATTTATTTAACCTGTGTAATAAGCGGGATTTTTAAAGATAGATTGTTTTATTATTTACTATATAAAGTTACACTATGTTAATGCCAATGTGTATACGTGGTTTAACAAATGATACTACTCTAAATTTCTTGAAATTTAAAATACTTTAAATAAAAAATACATCCAAAAAAATAAACAATTCAAATTTCACTAAAAAATTTTCTGTAGAGCACATTGGTTGTCTTATTTATAACATTTCCATCTTCATGAATCTGTTCTAAACAATAGCCTGCATCTTCGTGCCCTAATAATCACATGAAAGTTAAAATGCAAAAAAAAAAAAAAAATTAATAAATAAACAAATTTGTAAATAAACATAAACCAAATCATAAACTAGTAAAAAAAATACTAATCTGCTCGTCCATCAGAGTCATTTCAATAGACATAGTTTCACTTCTTTCTTTGGATTTGTATGCCTTAAAAGTCTAAGCACCTTAACCTTTATAGTAAATAGTTTTGATCTTTATGATGTTATTCAAGAAAATAACATTGTTCGGATCCATTATAATATCCTAAAGACAAATATAAATAAACTGATCAACAATATATATGAATGTATACAAAACGAATAAGTTAACAGTAGATACTCTAAGTCAGTAAAAGATGAAATCGATTAGTTTTGAAGTTGTGTTAATATAATTTAGTGTTAGTGGTGTATTATATATATTAGTGAACAAATCATAATGTAATGTAAGGATTTCATACATGATATGGCAACTATATGTATGGTTAACAGCTGTTCATGCTATACCGGCCAAAGAAATCAATAATCAATTTCTCTATAAAAAATAAAAATCAAAGATTTTGTTACATATTTTATTTTAAATAATGTAGCTTACCAAAATTATATTCCAATTTCCCTACCAAAATAATCAGTTTATCTTTTCTATGTAATGAATATAAATTCATATAACTAGTTGATTTTTCGCTCGCGCGTTGCGACGGCGACCCAATGTCTGCAAAACGCGTATCAACAGCAGATATCGAATATCAAACATAAATAAAAATGACGTTGTAACGATGGTCACTCCGTCCTAAAAAATCGATTTTAAATAACCTAATATATAATAATAGGACTCACATGTCCTACACGTTAAAATATGGATGAGCTCGGTACCTGTAACGGCACCGAAAGTACCTATCCGGAAAATCATCGAAATTAGGTACCTGCACCGAAAATGCTCGGTACAACATGGTATGGTATTTGAAGGTAAAAATCAATAAATACAGGTATGGTGCTAGACCGGTGTCGAACTGAAAGTAACAATTCTGAAAACGCCAAAAGGTGGGTACCAAATTGGTACCGAAAATGATTTAGTATAGTAAATTTGGTACCGATACGATACCGGTTTGATTACAGGATTTGATACGATTTGCTCATCAATAATCTAAGTATCCAAGTTAATTTTACATGCTACAATTCATTCATTAGAGAAAAAAGAAAGCAAAATAAGTTGTTGTGTATATAAAATCCCATTCAAATGAAATACGGTTTACTTACTGTGTATATGAAAAGTAATCTAAACTGTGCAATTACTTGCATTCCTACGTTGCTACAGGATTTGATGAGCTCAGTACCAACCGGTACCGAAAATACCGTTACCGAAATCCCCAAAAGTATGTACCGGTACCGAATATACCCGGTACGGTTCGGTACCGGTCGGTACTGGTACAACACCGGTAATTGAGGGTAAAAATCGGTGAATAACGGTGCCGAATCGGTACCGAAAATACCCCCTATTTGGTAAAATCGAGTACCGATACCAGTATCCGATACTATTTCTTCATTTTACTGTTCATTGACTTCAAAAATTAATATATAGGGTAATAGTCTTTTTATTATTGTTATCAAATAGGATATAACAAAATAATAGAAAGTCATTATTTTGTTACCTATAGAAAGTGTAGGTTTAGGATCAAATACAAAGGCTTTTAAAAATAAAAAGTGCACAAAGGCTTATAAAAATAAACCCACCTACCACCACCACTCCCACCTCAACCATTAGTAACTCCGGGCATCCGCATATCCGGCCACTAGTCCCTCTCTCTCGCTGCACACACGTACTTGTTCTCTCTCCTCTCTCTCCCTCGATCTCAAGTCCACCATCGCATATCCAGATCAGTGGTGGTTGAGATAGATCTCATAGTTGTGGCCTTTAGAAAACAGATTGGTGGTGGGGGTTTTGATCGGTGGTGGTCGTGGCGGTTGTGGGTGGCTGAGGCAGACCTAGTGGTTTTGGCCTTTAGACAACAGATCGGTGGCGAGGTGCTTGATTGGTGGTGACTGTTCTTTATGTTTTCTTGAACAATCGAGGGGGGGGGGGGGGGGTTTATTGTGGGTTTGATTGAATCGGGTATAACTCAGGTTTTGATTAGTTAGGTATGTTATAAACATTGTAAATGGAATTGGGTTTTGGATATTGATTTGAGTTTGGTGGGGAGTGTATACAATGATAGCAAGTGTTGAGTTTGATTTGAGTTTGGTGGATTTTGATTTGAGTCTGGTGGTGGTGGCAGGCGGGTGGTGTCGGTGGCGGCAAGTGGTGGTGGCCGGTGGGGGTAGGTGTTGACTTAATAAAGTCAAATTACTATTTTACCCTTTAATTATTTTGTTTATTGTTAGTTAGGAAGTTAGAAAACAGTTAGTCAGTTAGCTTTTGTCTGTATATAATTAGGGCTTGTATCATTTTGGGGATAATTCAATTCAAACTTTTCTTTCTCTCAATTTACATGGTATCATCCTGATTCGATTCTGTTTTTCGTTTCCGTGATCCATTTCTTCGTGATTTCTTCTGTTTCTTCGTTCAATTTCGTTCATTTTGCTCTGTTTTTCATCATGCCTGAATCGATTCCGTCTTCTAGTGCGATTGATTCTTCCAATCCTTTGTTCTTACATCCTTCTGATTATCCTGGGATGCTTCTTGTTTCCAAACCGTTTGATGGCTCTGGATTTGGTGCATGGAAACGTGCCATGACGATTGCCCTATCTGCGAAGAACAAATTGGTGTTTGTCAATGGTGAATTTGCTTCTCCTACTATCACACCCCAATATTTCCACATTTTACCGGTGGGGGGTATCGTGACGTAGTTGATATCATCATAGTCAAATAATCACAGTTCAATGCACAGCGGAAGTCTAAAGTAAATACATTACAAACCGATTCGAAAGTAACATCGAAATTACAAACGGAATGTAAGATGGATCCACAGGCGGATCTTAAAACAGAAAGATAAACACTGTTCAACAGACTTTAGACGTCTAGAACTTGCAAGATTCCCTGTTAACGCCCTGAGCTTCCAGCCAATTTACGTACAACACCTGTCACTTAACCTTTTTGGAAAATACGTCAGTTTACACTGGTAAATACAATTAACCGACTCTTTTGAAAAGTGTTTATAAAATTTATTTAAATGCACGAGGCACAAATAATCTTTTATAACTTGGGACAATCATATATGTAACATCCCGAAAATGCGAGTTCGTAGATTTGCAATTAGGTTGCAAATAAACTAGTGAAATAAACTAACTAGGAATGACACTAACCAAGTTAGTTAAAGACATATGAGTAGTTAAGGGTTAAAATAAAATAAAAACAAAAGGCAAGGGACCAAAAGTGCCTAATTTGAAACTAATAATTGATAAAACAAAAAAAATTAAAAACTCAAACACACTTTGGTGTGTTGAGGTCGACCAGACAACAGGGGGGCGACCAGAGCTCTCCAAGAACCCTAACATCCACAAAACAACCAAATTGAAGGTCCAAATCTGATCAAAAACAAAAATTGAGCATAGATTACTGATCCTCATAACAAGAGGATTACAAGGTATGTAAAATTTGATGAAAACTCTCAACTCGAAATTCTCATGAAATTGGGAAAAATCTGAAATTAGGGTTGCATGTTTGTTTTATGATGAGCTAAGAACAATATAGTGTCTAGGGACAAACCCTAGACAAATGCAAGTTGAAATCATATGAGATTTTAGTGAAAACTATGAACACCATTATAGGTGATTAGTGGGTTATGTGTAAATTGATGAACACTAGGAAATTCGGTGTTGCTCTAGTGTAATTTGACAATTTTGAAGTGATTTCAGAAATTGTGAAGCTAACAATCATGTAAAATGGTTGATTGATGTGAAATTAGGGCTAAGTGATAAGCTAGAAACTTGTTATATAATCATGTAAAAATTTGCCCTTAAAGTGTTTGTGAAAATGCCTCAAAGAAGGCTTAAAAATTTAAATTTAAAGTTCAAACGCATAATTATGATGTTTCGGTATATTATGCGATATATGGTTTAAAGAGAGTTCTAAGCATGTCATTAATGAACTCTATAGGAAAGGACGCAGGAGCATCAAGCGGACAAGCGGGTGGCGAATCACATTTGAAAGGCCTACTTTGAAGGTATGTAACTTAACTCGTTACATTGGGTAATTTTGATAACTAGCATATGTGTAGTTGAATTGTACAATAGAAGTCAAGTTGAAATAAAGTGATAATGTTCGCTATGTTGAATAATAGGTAAAGAATTGGTTAGATCGCGTTGGTAGTCATCATAATGGAGCATTCCATAGATGAGCCAAACGGGTCGAATAATCAAATGATGCGTGGTGAATGCATTGTAGTATGATTACTCGTTCTTTGATATTGTTCATGTAAGACCTATTAAAATACTTGAAACCAGTGTGTTGGTGGTTAGAATGAGAAATCCTAGAATTGGGTTTGAGCAAAATAACCAAAACAGTCAAAACATAGCATTGCAGGGACTACCGTAAATTACGATATACACCGTAATTTACGGTAGAAACCAAAAACTTACGGTGGTTCACTCCTGTGTTACGGTGGAACCAAAGTTTCCCAGAAGCTACCGTAACTTACGGTGACTACCGTAAGTTACGGTAGAGCCTTGAAATGCATGTTGAACTTTGCATATTTTAAATCAAATCCGTTTTTAAGCGTAGTTTTGATTATGTAATATTTCTAAGAAACTTTAACATTAAGATTTGTTAAAATCTTTAGTTTTCAAGTTTTGCAAAGATGTGGACGATGATCGAGCATGTTTGAAGAACCGAACACAATTTCTTTTGAAGCTTCCGCAATATCTTAGCTTTTAGTAGTCTATGTTTATGAAATGTAAACAAATTGTTAAACAACTTTCTAAATGTTTTCGAATTAGTCGTTAGTTGACTAATGTCTTTGCTACTTTTGAACCTTGCTTATGATATTTTGTTATAACTTAGATATCTTTTATATATAATGGAATGAATCATTATTAAATTCAAGTAAATATTAGACGGGTGTTACAAGTTGGTAATCAGAGCTTAAGGTTGTCAACAAAGTGTTCGGTTCAAGCTTGATCGATCGTCCGGTAAGAAGTAACTTATTATGTTAACAAATTATGTCTTATGTAAGAAATGAGAAATGAATTGATGTGCATGGGAAGAGCGTGTTAACACACTCAAACCCGGAAAGTGCACCAAATGTGAACGGTTAAAGCAAGTTGGGAACTTGGCTAAACCGAAACAAAAAAAGCAATGTTATAAATGAAATGTTTAACGTTTAAATGTAAACATTTCAGTTTCAAGATGTCTGATGGAAACGATGATAATCCGGTGCAAACAAGCACCGAACAAATGAAAGAGATAATTGCCGAAGAAGTAGGGAAGGCAATTGAAGGTAGTCTATCTGGGTTTATAGAAAAAATTCAAAGCACGGTGTTGTCGCTTGTCGAAGAGCGAGTTAAAAGGTTGGAGGATAGTGTCAACCTTATGAAAGATAAAATGGGAGAACATAAAGGGTGCTCATTTAAAGAATTTATGGCGTGTAAACCGCCAATCTATAACGGGGAAGTTGACCCGATAATCTGCCAAAGATGGATAAGTGACGTCGAAGGAGTGTTTGAACGAACCCACTGCGACATAGGTGACTTTGTTGCTTACGGAACAGGTCAATTGAGAAATCAAGCCAAGGATTGGTGGGACAATAAAAAGAAGGAAATGGGAGCCGAAGCGGCAAGGGTCATGACTTGGGATGAGTTTAAGGTGCCGTTCCTTAAACACCATAGTCCCAAAGCAGTTATCAACAAGATCAAAGAGGAATTTATTCAGTTAAGACAAAAGGGAGAATCAATTGATAAGATCACGAGCATCTTCATGGATAAGCTGAGATTTTGTGACGAGTTAGTCACCACTGAAGAGCAGAAGATATACTACTATTACAACATGTTGAGTGTTGAATACCGGGAGTTTATAACTCCCTCAAAATATGAAACTCTCACAGAAATCATCAACACCGTCCGGGAGCGGGAAATCGAGTTAAAGAAACAAGTTGAAAGGGGTGAGCGGAGAGCACAAGATGTGAATCCAAGCCCTACAAAGAAAGCTAGAACTGCTGAATCGGGGAAGAAAGTGGAGGCTAAAGGCGGGTCGCCAAGTTACAAAGTATGCGGAATGGGGCACAAAGGTGAGTGCCGCTTCAAAGACAATCCGTGTCCGGTATGTGGGAAGACGGGGCACACTGCATCGCTATGTCCTGGAAAAGTTTCTGTTTGTTGCAAATGTTATCAACCCGGCCACAAAAAGTCTGAATGTCCCGAGTTGGTTGGAAAGAGAGACACAAAAGAGTCTCCAGCAGAAGCTCCCAAAGCGAAGGCTAGGTCCTTCCAACTTACCGCGGCTGAAGCAAAAACCAAACCCGATATGGTCTCAGGTATATTCACAATTAACTCAATTCCAGCACGTGTACTGTTTGATACGGGTGCGAATAAATCCTTCGTTTTGCATGGATTTATTCGACATCCTTCTTTTGTATTGACAAAGTTATCTGTGCCCTTAGAAGTAGAAATAGGGGACAACAAAAGTTTTATAGTTTGTGACGTTTGTCGAAGTTGCAAATTAAGCATAGACGATGAGGAATACTTGATAGATCTAATCCCGATGTCAATGGGGGAACTTCAAGTAGTCGTTGGGATGGATTGGCTATCTCAGCACCACGCTAAGGTCGTGTGTTTTCGTAAGAAGATAAAGCTAATATCTCCGAGCGGGAAACACGTCACTATCTATGGCGAAAAAGGAGGCAACCCAGTAGTATGCTCAA
The DNA here is from genome assembly GCA_030545235.1 of Helianthus tuberosus. Taxonomy (NCBI): domain Eukaryota; kingdom Viridiplantae; phylum Streptophyta; class Magnoliopsida; order Asterales; family Asteraceae; genus Helianthus; species Helianthus tuberosus. The sequence goes on from CM060367.1 coordinate 100,007,183, forward strand.
TGTTGAAAGCTCACAAGCTTATGAAGCGAGGATGCAAGGCATTCATGATATACGCAAATGAGCCCGAGAAAGAATCACGAAAGATTGAAGATGTACCGGTAGTACGAGACTATGAAGATGTGTTTCCGGAGGATTTACCGGGGATACCTCCTGAACGGGAAGTAGAGTTCGGGATCGAATTGATTCCGGGCGCAAAGCCCGTGGCTAAATCACCTTACCGACTCGCACTGTCGGAATTACAAGAGTTGATGTCCCAGATTCAAGACCTGCTTGACAAAGGATTCATAAGGCCGAGTGTGTCTCCTTGGGGCGCACCGGTATTGTTCGTGAAAAAGAAAGACGGAAGCATGCGTATGTGTATCGATTACCGGGAGTTAAACAAACTCACGGTAAAGAACCGATACCCGCTTCCGAGGATAGATGATTTATTCGACCAATTACAAGGTGCGAACAGGTTTTCAAAGATTGACCTTAGATCGGGGTATCACCAACTAAAGGTCAAGGAGGAAGATGTGCCGAAGACGGCTTTCCGCATGAGATACGGACATTACGAATTCCTCGTGATGTCATTTGGGCTAATAAATGCACCCGCGGCTTTCATGGACCTCATGAACCGGGTTTTCAAGCCAATGTTGGATAAGTCGGTCATCGTGTTTATCGATGATATTTTGGTGTATTCGAAAAGCGAAGCTGAACATGCACACCACTTACAAGAGGTGTTAGAGACACTTAGACGAGAAAGGTTGTATGCGAAATTCTCTAAGTGTGCCTTTTGGTTACGAGAGGTGCAATTTCTTGGCCACATCATAAGTGCCGATGTAGTATTAGTAGACCCGTGAAAGATCGATGCTGTGTCGAAATGGAATCCCCCGAGGAACCCTTCAGAAATTAGAAGCTTTTTGGGGCTTGCGGGATACTATAGGAGATTCATTCAAGATTTCTCCAGGATTTCATCGCCACTAACAAAACTAACTCGGAAGGAAGAAAAGTTCATATGGGGTATAGATCAAGAAAGAGCGTTCCGAACGCTAAAAGAAAAGTTAACTCAAGCTCCGGTATTAACATTGCCAGACGGGGTCGAAGATTTGGTGGTTTATTCGGATGCTTCACTATCAGGGCTCGGATGTGTTTTGATGCAACGGGACAAAGTTATAGCCTATGCCTCGAGACAATTGAAGATACACGAGAAGAAATATCCCATGCACGATCTTGAGTTGGCTGCGGTGGTATTTGCATTAAAAATATGGAGGCACTATTTATATGGGGTAAAGTGAACCATATTCACCGATCACAAGAGCTTAAAATACTTTTTCGATCAGAAGGAGTTAAATATGAGACAAAGGCGATGGTTAGAAACGGTGAAAGATTTTGACTGTGAAATACACTATCACCCCGGAAAGGCAAATGTGGTGGCAGATGCTCTGAGCAGAAAAGCAGACTATGTCCCAATACGAGTAAGATCGATGCAGCTTGTGGTGACCTCGGGTATACTTGAACGTATCCGAGAGGCGCAATTAGAAGCAGTGAAAGAGGAGAATTGGAAGAAAGAAAGAATAATCGGCCAGTTGAAAGATTTGGCGGATGGAAATGACGAGTTGAAGACTCGATCCGGAAGGATATGGGTTCCAAATACTTGTGGGGTAAAGGCGCTTCTACTTGATGAAGCTCATAAATCCCGATATTCAATCCATCCGGGTGCGACCAAGATGTACAATGATCTGAAACAGAACTATTGGTGGCCCAGGATAAAAAGAGATATTGTGAAATATGTAGAGAAGTTTTTGACCTGCTTGCAAGTTAAAGCGGAGCACCAGAAGCCATATGGTAAATTGCAACCATTGGACATCCCAGTTTGGAAATGGGAACAAATCACCATGGATTTGTTGACTAAATTGCCCAAAACTAACCGCGGGTTTGATGCTATATGGGTAGTCGTGGATAGATTGACGAAAAGTGCTCACTTCATTCCGATTCGTGAGACTTATACATCCGAAAAGATGTCGGAGGTGTACACAAATGAAATCATAGCATGTCATGGGGTACCAATATCCATTGTGTCAGACAGAGATACTCGGTTTACTTCAAATTTTTGGCGTGAATTCCAAGAGCAAATGGGAACTAAATTGTTCATTAGCACCGCTTACCATCCACAAACGGATGGGCAAAGTGAAAGAACAATACAAACGTTGGAAGATACGCTGCGGGCTTGCATTATTGACTTCGGGGGTAGTCGGGATGTCTATCTACCCTTGGTCGAATTTTCATACAACAATAGCTATCACGCGAGCATTAAGATGGCCCCGTATGAAATGTTATATGGTAGAAAGTGTCGAACCCCGGTATGTTGGGGAGAGGTGGGTCCACGAGGACTAGCACCTACTGATATAATCCAAACTACGAATGAGAAGATCGACATGGTCCGAACTCACCTAAAAGCGGCTCAGGATCGACAAAAGTCATACGCGGATAAACGAAAGAGGCCGATTGAATTTCAAGTGGGCGATAAAGTAATGCCGAAAGTATCGCCGTGGAAAGGAATAATACGGTTCAGAAAAAGAGGAAAGTTGAGCCAAAGATTTATTGGGCCATTCAGAATCACCGAACGGGTTGGTAAGGTAGCATATCGTCTCGAACTACCCGAGGAATTGAGTGGGATTCATAGCACATTCCACGTGTCACATCTCCGAAGATGTTTAGCAGACGAAACTGCTCGTATCCACTATGATGATATCGAAGTGGATAATAGCCTGAATTATGCGGTGAAACCAGTGGAGATTTTAGATCGAAAGGTCAAGCACTTACGAAATAAACAAATCGATCAAGTCAAGATCAAGTGGGAGCACAGGAAAGGCTCGGACACTACGTGGGAGTCCGAAGAGGAAATGCGACGTCTCTACCCTACTTTATTTGGTACGTACTTCGGTTTCGGGGACGAAACCATTTTAAGGGGGATGAACTTGTAACATCCCGAAAATGCGAGTTCGTAGATTTGCAATTAGGTTGCAAATAAACTAGTGAAATAAACTAACTAGGAATGACACTAACCAAGTTAGTTAAAGACATATGAGTAGTTAAGGGTTAAAATAAAATAAAAACAAAAGGCAAGGGACCAAAAGTGCCTAATTTGAAACTAATAATTGAAAAACAAAAAAAAATTAAAAACTCAAACACACTTTGGTGTGTTGAGGTCGACCAGACAACAGGGGGGGCGACCAGAGCTCTCCAAGAACCCTAACATCCACAAAACAACCAAATTGAAGGTCCAAATCTGATCAAAAACAAAAATTGAGCATAGATTACTGATCCTCATCACAAGAGGATTACAAGGTATGTAAAATTTGAAGAAAACTCTCAACTCGAAATTCTCATGAAATTGGGAAAAATCTGAAATTAGGGTTGCATGTTTGTTTTATGATGAACTAAGAACAATATAGTGTCTAGGGACAAACCCTAGACAAATGCAAGTTGAAATCATATGAGATTTTAGTGAAAACTATGAACACCATTGTAGGTGATTAGTGGGTTATGTGTAAATTGATGAACACTAGGAAATTGGGTGGTGTTTTAGTGTAATTTGACAATTTTGAAGTGATTTCAGAAATTGTGAAGCTAACAATCATGTAAAATGATTGATTGATGTGAAATTAGGGCTAAGTGATAAGCTAGAAACTTGTTATATAATCATGTAAAAATCTACCCTTAAAGTGTTTGTGAAAATGCCTCAAAGAAGGCTTAAAAATTTAAATTTAAAGTTCAAACGCATAATTATGATGTTTCGGTATATTATGCGATATATGGTTTAAAGAGAGTTCTAAGCATGTCATTAATGAACTCTATAGGAAAGGACGCAGGAGCATCAAGCGGACAAGCGGGTGGCGAATCACATTTGAAAGGCCTACTTTGAAGGTATGTAACTTAACTCGTTACATTGGGTAATTTTGATAACTAGCATATGTGTAGTTGAATTGTAGAATAGAAGTCAAGTTTAAATAAAGTGATAATGTTCGCTATGTTGAATAATAGGTAAAGAATTGGTTAGATCGCGTTGGTAGTCATCATAATGGAGGATTCCATAGATGAGCCAAACGGGTCGAATAATCAAATGATGCGTGGTGAATGCATTGTAGTATGATTACTCGGTCTTTGATATTGTTCATGTAAGACCTATTAAAATACATGAAACCAGTGTGTTGGTGGTTAGAATGAGAAATCCTAGAATTGGGTTTGAGCAAAATAACCAAAACAATCAAAACATAGCATTGCAGGGACTACCGTAAATTACGGTATACACCGTAATTTACGGTAGAAACCAAAAAATTACGGTGGTTCACTCCTGTGTTACGGTGGAACCAAAGTTTCCCAGAAGCTACCGTAACTTACGGTGACTACCGTAAGTTACGGTAGAGCCTTGAAATGCATGTTGAACTTTGCATATTTTCTTAAATCAAATCCGTTTTTAAGCGTAGTTTTGATTATGTAATATTTCTAAGAAAATTTAACATTAAGATTTGTTAAAATCTTTAGTTTTCAGGTTTGGCAAGGATGTGGACGATGATCGAGCATGTTTGAAGAACCGAACATAATTTCTTTTGAAGCTTTCGCAATATCTTAACTTTTAGTAGTCTATGTTTATGAAATGTAAACAAATTGTTAAACAACTTTCTAAATGTTTTCGAATTAGTCGTTAGTTGACTAATGTCCTTGCTACTTTTGAACCTTGCTTATGATATTTTGTTATAACTTAGATATCTTTTATATATAATGGAATGAATCATTATTAAATTCAAGTAAATATTAGACGGGTGTTACAATATAAAAATAATCTTGTATACATATTTACATGTTCGTTATACATTCAGGGCCCGATGTAGAAACCGAGTCAAGATTAACAGACACACCACAAGTATAGGCCCACAAGTGAGTGAGATATCGTTTTTCCTACGCAACTGTCAGGTGTATGCCTACACCCCGTGCTTAAGACGTGGCCATTTCTTAATAATGATGCCAAGGATATCCGGGACATGGTCATTAACCCCCAAAGGCTTTATTTCAAATAAGACAGATTAAAACGGGTTACCTCAATAATTTAACCACTATTCGATTAAACATTCAATACCCGACCAAGCGGTATTATTATAATACCGTATCCCAAGCCCGTATAGGGAAAATAAGTTAAAAGTATTTACCTGAGCTTAAAATGCAATTTATACTCAGCCGTATATTCTAATCAGCAAGCACAAGTACCTCTACTGGGGCTCTCAATCTGGAATGAAGGTTTTATTAATCTATTAGATTCCTAACGGGTCTTATTTAAGTTGTAACTTAGACCGGTTAGTTTTAAGGAAAGGTTTACGGTTCAAATCGCAAGATTAAGCGAAGACCGGATTAGAATGTGATTTAGACCCGAAAAGTATGGAGACTTGTATAATATGGGTAAACTAAACATATTCTGGATTTTGAAGCAAAAATGATAAGGTTTGACCTGTTTCGGTCAATTTATGCAAACTAGTTACATAAACCGTACCGAACGCGAAAGATGCATAACGGGTAACCAAATGAGTCATGAACATGTTCCACAAGTTAATATACTTTTAATATGTTGTGATATCAGTAGGATACCTTCCATTATGCCCAAAACGAATTTAAAATCAATTTAAGCCCCGTAGGGGTATTTTGGTCATTTCACATATGCATTAAGGGTCAAATTTGGAAATATGAGTTCAAAACTTATACCTACTGTTAAAGTATAAAAAATTATTCATAACATCAGTAGGTAACAAGCTTTGGGTGCCAAATATGGTTTTAAACCATACTATGCGCCTAAATCGCATAAAAGTCGGTATTTGACGATATTCGGGTTGTTTTAAGGAAATCTGGGATTTTGATCAGCCTTTACTGTTTAAAATAACTTATTTAATATATAAATCAGTAGAAAAAAAGGTTTGACATGTAAAGGATGTGTAAAACTCATTTTATTAGCGAAAAGGACATTATTGTCAATTACCGAGTCTATGCAAGAACTCTATGTTATGATCAGTTTAAAATTTAACAAAAATTTCCAAAAATCCCTAAATATTATATCTTATCAGTGGGTAGAAATTTTGGTGTCAAAATTTGGGTTTAAATAGGTTTTATGCCAAAAATGCCGTTTAATTAATAAAAAGGCTTCAATTTACGATATTAAGCATAACTCCCAATTTAGACCTCAAACTGATGTCAAATTTTTAGGACATGTTTATAAATCAGTAATAAAGGTTTTTGTCCTCCCACATTTTCAAAAATCTCGTTTTAATATCAAAAGGGCATAACGGTCAACTTTTAAGCATATAACAGAAACATGCATATGAACTCTAATTCTAAAGGACCATGTAGTATAACTTCATGGGGTTATACTAACACATAATATGGTCACAAAGGAACCCTAAGGAATAATTAAACTAAGCTAATTCGGGTCAGAACTGAAAGTAAAGCAAAAGTCAACTTTTGCGACTTTCGGTTGTGAACCGATTCTAAACTTAGAATTGTCGGGTTGAACATACTTAGGTATGTTCAATTAATATTTACCAAGTTATTAAAGTGACAAAACTGATTTCATAGCCTCTATATTATCAGTTATGAATTTTATTTAAAAACTGACCCGTTTGACTTTTATTTTAATTACTTTGACCCGACAATTAACTAAGTAAACATGGTAATTAAGAGGTGCCCTTTTGAGGGTTTAACACCTAGCTAATTACGATCACGTAGCCATGTTCGTTGTGAACCATGGCTTGACCGTACAAGTTCTAACTAAAAGTCAAAGCGTTTATCGTAAACGCTTGACTTTTCGGCTTTAAGAGCCATTAAAGGCCCCTAGAATCAAATATGTAAGACAAGGAGGTAAACCAAAGCTGGTTTTCAAAAATCTGTTGCTGGGCATTGCTATACGGACCGTAAGGGTCCTCATACGATCCGTAAGGACCTAACCAGCTCACATGTATTTTCAATTGTTGTCATATTTAGCCCTGCCCTTCCGAACTTATCCGAAACGATGTTTTTAGCACACAAGGCCTTGTATTTTCAACATTAAGCACATCCAAGAGTATAACCAAGCATCCTAAACTTCTCGATATGTTAAAAAGGTTTGTCAAAGTCCTAGTTTGACATATTGACGCTTTTAACCCTTTAATTTACGAACTTGCGTGTATTAACGCGAAATGGCGTAAAAGCCTTACGAAGTTAACAACAAGCATTCCCAAGAGTATAAAGGAGTATATTGGAGTATTACGACACTCCATTTCACACTTGTTTTCTTAAAAGGTCGCTCAACGTTGTAGTTTTAAATATTGACACTTTTGGTCCTTTTAACGCGCAAACCTGCACATATTATCGCTTTATTGCGTCAAAGCCCTATGTTATCCATATTGGGCATTCCCGAGAGTATTATCGAACATTACGATGCTTTGGGTTTGTTAAAAGGCCATTCAGAGGTAAGAATTAACATGTTGACACTTTTAACCCTTTTTAACGTACCAACTTTTGCGTATTGATGCTTATCGACATTAAAGCCCTAAATGGATAGTGTTTTATATTCCCAAGAACATGATTAGATATAATAATGTTTTGGGTTCGATATAAGGTCACTCAGAGGTATTATTAAACATGTTGACGCTTCTAACCCTTTACCGTGCAAATTTTTCGATCTATACGCAAACGGTTTCGCTTATCCAACAAGTGGCTTAATATGAGGATACGAATATCATGAGAGGTTATTCAGAGACTTATTTTAAGCATGTTATCATTTCCAGTCCTTCCCTAATCAAGGTTTTTTTTTTTCACAAAATTACTCCCTCATAGTCAACGTTTGACTTTATTAGGGTTTAATACACGTGTCAACATATCATTGGACATGATTTTACGAGGTGTTACACCTACTGATTCTTCTCAACTTTCTCTCTGGAATCGGTGCAATGACATGGTGATTTCTTGGATCTTAAACACATTATCTCGAGAAATCAGTGGAAGTGTTCTTTATGTTGCGTCTGCTCGACAATTATGGCTTGAACTCAACGATCGATATGGTCAAGACAATGGTGCCAAGTATTATCAATTGCAAAAGAGTTTAACTGATCTTGTTCAAGGTAATTTTGATATTGCTTCTTATTTTACGAGACTCAAGACTGTTTGGGATGAATTAATGTCAATTAACACCATTCCAATATGCACCTATGGTACTACTAATCTTCTGGATAAGAGAGATGAAGATCAACGTCTTATGCAGTTCTTGATGGGTTTAAACCCCTGTTATGATACAGTCAGAGGTAATATTATTATGATGAAACCATTACCTACTATCAATCAAGCTTATGCTCTTGTTGTTCAAGATGAGAAACAAAGGGAGATTCTGTAACAACCATAAATTTATTTAGCGATTTTCCCATAAATAATCACAATTATTGAGTATTTATATTTATGCCTTCATGTAAAAATACTGGTTTATTAAAAACTTTTACAATTTAAAGTGATACAACATAATGTGGTTTAATTCGCCGTTTTAGAATAACGACGAAACAACATTGCGGAAGCTTCGTTTAACGTGTGTTCGGTTCTTGCTCGATGCTTAATCTTCATTCGGGACTCTCGACATTCACCTGTGATCAAAACCAACTTAAAAGTCAGTTTTGATAATTAAATAACTAGTACAACAAGGAAGATTGGGTCAAATAATCGAATTAAACAAGGAAATCAAGTAATTCTAACATTGATATCTCTGTTCCAGAAACAAATACTTGAATCTGGCCTCCACCGTAACTTACGGTGGGCACCGTAAGTTACGGTGGCCCCTGATATAAACTTCCCCCACCGTAAGGCAGGAGGTAACTGCCGTAATGTTATCAGCCTCCACCGTAACTTACAGTGCCCACCGTAAGTTACGGTGGCCCCTGCATCAGGCCCTCCCATTTTGCCGTTTTTGACACGAAAACTTTCGTATCTTTCAATGCGCTTGTCCGTTTGACCTACCGTTTCTTCCTACAAGATTGTAATTTGATCCTTCATCATATGGAGTTAAAATCCAACATCCGGATTAACAAATTTTAAGACTTTTAAGTCTTCGGCTTATTACCCTTTTTACCAAATTTTGACCCGTTCGCGATTTTATCAAACAAACATGTTTACTTGATCTATAAACTCATGAGAATCATAATTTCAATATTTCCTATCAAATTAATCATAAATCATGGGTTTCTAACTTAGTTAGAACCCGTTTACGCTCAAGTGCTTATTTTGACCCATTAAGGGTATTTAAGCACTTTAAAGCTTAAAATCGCTTTCATTCATTTCTAGCATCATATTCCTACATTTCTTATCAAGTAATCTTCCACCACAACTATACGTGTGGTGGATTAAATGTGGATATCTATATGTTCCTAGTTTTACCCCTCGGATTATTGTTATACGTCAAAGACTCATATAAAGTCATTCGACCCAAGAATTTACATCTTTCACTATCTTTTCTTATTCTAAGCATTTATTTAATCATAAAACTTGTTTCCGAACCTCTTGCAAGGGTCGATTGTTCGAAATAGCTTACAAGGGCAATTTGGTCGATTTTTATCCTTTCTTTAATACAAAGGAACTTTTAAATATTTGTTTGACCCAAAAATCCGACCTTTTAACTATAATCTTGTTATAAACCCATGTGTTTCTAAACACCATAATCATAACTCAATTTATTCAGTTTACCTAAAAGATAACCGAATAACTATATTTTAACCTTGTCTAACTCTTATAGAATCTCAAGTTCTACATGATGAGTTGAATCATTATACATACCTTGCTCGGATCAATATATTGACCCGTTTCAATACCTTGACTTAGTAGCCGCTAAGCAATAGCGATGTGCGTATCCATTTGATATTATTCCTATAAACATGTAACTCGACAAACCATTAGTCGATGTTGTCAAAGGGTGAGAATTTCACCTTTTGACCCGTTTATTTACCTAGTGATCTTCGTCACTTCAACTAAATGCCAATTTCATGTATTATGCAAAATTTAAGTCTACTAGCGAAAAATACGAAATCAAGCATAACGTAACGGAATCATAGTTACGTACCTTTTTAAGCATCCTTTTCAAACGCGTATTTCCACCGGCTTGTCCACTTGACGATCCGGATTCCTCGCCTAAAGAGTTCAATTCACAATCCGTTTAGAACCCTTTTTATAAGTCTTAACGCACAATTTGCCACTCAAATCAAATATGCGTTTTTAGTCCGAATTTTAAACATTTCTTTTCTCTTAGGCATTATATCAAACACCTAATGAGCATGATTTCATATAATTCACAATCAAGTTATTGACTAGCTATTTAGCCTAGATTTAAGCATCATGTCGCATGTTCATGTGAAATTTTTATATCAAAAATTCTGGATTTTCTTCATGGAGCTCAAATACACTAGGTTAACAAAGATAATCCTAGTGTTTAGCATAATTCTACAAAACCCACTTGACACATGAGTGTATGATCATGAATTCACAACCATGAACATCAATTCAACAAATAAATGACTAGGGTTTACTCCTAGACATAGTTTCATCCCTAATTTCATCCAAACAACGAACATGCAAACTCAGATTCGAATCTCATGTGTTCATCAAAATTTGAGATGGAACCAAAGTGGAAATTTTGACATACCTTATGATCCCTTCACTGAGGTGATCACTAGTTTGTGCTCGGATTTCGAATTGGGTTTGATTTCCCCTTCCAATTGTTGATTTTGTGCTTGTTAGGGTTTGAGTAAGGGAACCCTCTTGGCTCCTGTGATTGTCTCGACCAGAACACACACTTAGAGTGTGTGTTTTGGTGTTGATGTTTTATTAAATAAAACTAGTTTCCAGCTTATCACCTTTAGTCCCTCTACTTCACACAAATTTGCATAAAGGGTGTTTTAACCCTGCTTTTTCTTATTATTCCAAGACTTATAACTAACTAGGTTAATATTCCTAGTTACTTGGTGGGTCCCGGGAGTTATAACCCGTTTTAGTTTAAGTCCCGTTAACTCGGGCTCTTATAAACTTAATTCCTTAAAACGTTGATTCGCTTGTATTTAATATTAGGATTTCTTATTTAAATCCAAATATTCACCGGGTTATTTTTACTACTAACGGTACTTTACCCGTCTTTAAGTATAAACGGAGTTTGATTACCAAACCCGTTTTCGGGGTGTTACAAGTCTACCCCCCTTAAAGAGGTTTCGTCCTCGAAACCCTTTCTTACATAATTCATTGAGTTTAAACTCAATGTATTTGATCCGAGAAATCTTTTAAACATTACTTATACTTTTAACCAATTGTTAGTATTACTAGATAAGTATGGTAACATCTTTTTGGTCACTAATTGTCTACGTATCTCATACGACATAGTGCAACTTAAAATAACGTAATCTCGTTATTTCCACCAGTTTAGTTAACTTAGCGATATCCATCGCTTTCATATACTCTCGAATTCTTTATGAATCCGTTACTTTGACCCGTTTAAAGGTCTTTAGTGAAATCTTTCACTTTTAGCAACAAATTCTTTTGTTTTCAAATTTATGTATTCGGTTCAGTTATACCGAATCTACCGCTTACAAGCAAACCAAATTTCTTGATTTGAATTGCTGACCATAACCGGTCTCACTCACTAGACTTATTAGTCCAGTTACTTTTACCGCTCGCTTGGTTATAATGTGATTCTACCTCACATTTCATTTCTTGACCGTGATCGTGTCACATCATGTTTAATTCATATCAACCTTTCTTTTTCGAAAACATCGCCCCTTTTTTTCCGAATATATCTTCTTGCGCCTATTAGTGTCCAGACTTGTATCCTTCATGCTTACTATTTAAATTCCTATCAGAATTTATATTTGTAAAAACGTTATTTCTTGCTAAAACCAAAGTTTTAGTTTTAGGATCTTCTCTTTAACTTTTGTCAGAATTATGAATATTAACAGTCCATAATTTATTCCTTTACAGCCTTAGTTTTATGCGGGGATTCTCAACTGATTCCCTCGCTTTATCTAATTAACCCGTAGGTTTTTATCACTTAGCCTTATGGGCTAACCTGGTTAGACTTTCACCTTTTTAGGGCGAAGTCCTTATAATTTCTTTCTAATCATGACCCGTGGGTCATTTTACTCTCGTAGACCTTTCCATTGTTTACAGCTCTACAGGTTAGGTTGACCCCGTAGTTCATTCTTTACTCATGTCGTTCTTAAAATACATGTTTGGTGTCAAGGCACCCTGTTTTTGTTTGAAGAATCATTTTTTTTTCGCCCTGGGTATTTTCTTTGTCCTTGAATGTAGTCTAAGGCTACATTCGTTTCCTTTCGGATAATTTTCTGACTTTATGACTTCTCACGTCATTTATGCGTCGGTTTATCTTATGCTCACCATTATCCAGTTTACATACATTCATATTTGATTATGTCCCATTGCCGGGCTCATTATTCTTTTGCTTTTAACGCTACCATTATCCTGCTAGCGTTTACTCGTGCCGTCCGTCATGATATTATATTCGACCCGTTCAACTTTAAAATAGTTGAACATAATTCATTCAAAATTTCTATTTACATTATCTTGTCGTCTTTTAGTTATGACTCAAACCCGAGTCTTTTAATCTTTCCATCCGAGTTCCCGTTTCTCGGTCTACACATGTGTTTAATTCTTACCCATCATCCGGGTGTTTTACCGAAGTCGTTATTATTGCAACCCTCCCGGTACGCATTAAGACCTCGCTTCATTTTATATTCCGACTTTGTCCTCAAGTTTGGCGTTTTACAAAAAAACGGCCTGTTAAGAGGCATATTTGCATTTTCCGGGTTCGAGTGTATGTACACCCCTCCCAGTGCATACCTTAATCATTTTACATGTTTGCATTCTCCGGGTTCGAGTGTATGTACACCCCCTCCCAGTGCGTACTTTAATCATTTTACATGCTTCTTTGTCCCTTCACTCGGGCTCATTATCCTAATATAATACGATTGCATCACTCGGCTGTGCGTTTACATTATTATCAAATATTTTGCTTATCTGATTTATTTGGGTACTTTTTAATTTGTCCCACTCACCCCGTCCTTACTACACTGGATGTAAGCATGTCCATCATAAAAAGTTCATGGTATCATGTGTTCACTACCTACTTGGCCAGAGTAGGCGATCAACACATGACATACATGACCCTTTTATAACTTTCACATCACACCCCATGTAAGTAATACCTCTATTTATTTCTCTTGGAAACAATATCCTGGATAGGTATTCTACTCAGGTTTTTCCAAGTTTTCAATCTACATATGCAACTATCAGTTTCTACGTATTCGTTGCATATTTCTATTCATGCAATAATTTAAACGTGCACCTGGTAAATGCTTGCCCTAACGGGCTTCCTTGCCATTACTTATTTGCGATCGTTGCGCGATTTAGGTCCTTGATGAGTATGCTCTTCTTATCCTATCTCGGACCGTTCCACCATCATATCTACAATTCGTTCCACTCTCGTCATCTTTAGACGCGAGTGTCCTTCAATTAAAACATTCACAAGAATTAATAATGTCAACTGCAATAATCGCCCGTATTATAATACAAGGCTTTTTCTACCATACGCGTCAACGCGCGTATTTTCATCAACCATATCAATCCTTTTAATTGGGGTAACGTGTATCACACGATAGCCCTATGTGTGGTTTATAACACTTTAGCATGCTAAACTATTAACATACATGTACTTACCGGATTTGCGATCAAGCCTCGAACCGAACACCAATCTTTATCAAGAGCATAAGGTTTAAGTCCAAGCATTGTTTTCCCACCATACTTGAATCTCTTAAACCAAGGCTCTGATACCAACTTGTAACAACCATAAATTTATTTAGTGATTTTCCCATAAATAATCACAATTATTGAGTATTTATATTTATGCCTTCATGTAAAAATACTGGTTTATTAAAAACTTTTACAATTTAAAGTGATACAACATAATGTGGTTTAATTCGCCGTTTTAGAATAACGACGAAACAACATTGCGAAAGCTTCGTTTAACGTGTGTTCGGTTCTTGCTCGATGCTTGATCTTCATCCGGGACTCTCGACATTCACCTGTGATCAAAACCAACTTAAAAGTCAGTTTTGATAATTAAATAACTAGTACAACAAGGAAGATTGGGTCAAATAATCGAATTAAACAAGGAAATCAAGTAATTCTAACATTGAAATCTCTGTTCCAGAAACAAATACTTGAATCTGGCCTCCACCGTAACTTACGGTGGGCACCGTAAGTTACGGTGGCCCCTGATATAAACTTCCCCCACCGTAAGGCAGAAGGTAACTGCCGTAATGTTTTCAGCCTCCACCGTAACTTACGGTGCCCACCGTAAGTTACGGTGGCCCCTGCATCAGGCCCTCCCATTTTGCCGTTTTTGACACGAAAACTTTCGTATCTTTCAATCCGCTTGTCCGTTTGACCTACCGTTTCTTCCAACATGATTGTAATTTGATCCTTCATCATATGGAGTTAAAATCCAACATCCGGATTAACAAAATTTAAGACTTTTAAGTCTTCAGCTTATTACCCTTTTAACCAAATTTTGACCCGTTCGCGATTTTATCAAACAAACATGTTTACTTGATCTATAAACTCATGAGAATCATAATTTCAATATTTCCTATCAAATTAATAATAAATCATGGGTTTCTTACTTAGTTAGAACCCGTTTACGCTCAAGTGCTTATTTTGACCCATTAAGGGTATTTAAGCACTTTAAAGCTTAAAATCCCTTTAATTCATTTCTAGCATCATATTCCTACATTTCTTATCAAGTAATCTTCCACCACAACTATACGTGTGGTGGATTAAATGTGGATATCTATATGTTCCTAGTTTTACCCCTCAGATTATTGTTATACGTCAAAGACTCATATAAAGTCATTCGACCCAAGAATTTACATCTTTCACTATCTTTTCTTATTCTAAGCATTTATTTAATCATAAAACTTGTTTCCGAACCTCTTGCAAGGGTCGATTGTTCGAATTAGCTTACAAGGGCAATTTGGTCAATTTTTATCCTTTCTTTAATACAAAGGAACTTTTAAATATTTGTTTGACCCAAAAATCCGACCTTTTAACTATAATCTTGTTATAAACCCATGTGTTTCTAAACACCATAATCATAACTCAATTTATTCAGTTTACCTAAAAGATAACCGAATAATTATATTTTAACCTTGTCTAACTCTTATAGAATCTCAAGTTCTACATGATGAGTTGAATCATTACACATACCTTGCTCGGATCAATATATTGACCCGTTTCAATACCTTGACTTAGTAGCCGCTAAGCAATAGCGATGTGCGTATCCATTTGATATTTATTCCTATAAACATGTAACTCGACAAACCATTAGTCGATGTTGTCAAAGGGAGATAATTTCACCTTTTGACCCGTTTATTTACCTAGTGATCTTCGTCACTTCAACTAAATGCCAATTTCATGTATTATGCAAAATTTAAGTCTACTAGCGAAAAATACGAAATCAAGCATAACGTAACGGAATCATAGTTATGTACCTTTTTAAGCATCCTTTTCAAACGCGTATTTCCACCGGCTTGTCCACTTGATGATCCGGATTCCTCGCCTAAAGAGTTCAATTCACAATCCGTTTAGAACCCATTTTATAAGTCTTAACGCACAATTTGCCACTTAAATCAAATATGCGTTTTTAGTCCGAATTTTCAACATTTCTTTTCTCTTAGGCATTATATCAAACACCTAATGAGCATGATTTCATATAATTCACAATCAAGTTATTGACTAACTATTTAGCCCAGATTTAAGCATCATGTCTCATGTTCATGTGAAATTTTTATATCAAAAATTCTGGATTTTCTTCATGGAGCTCAAATACACTAGGTTAACAAAGATAATCCTAGTGTTTAGCATAATTCTACAAAACCCACTTGACACATGAGTGTATGATCATGAATTCACAACCATGAACATCAATTCAACAAATAAATGACTAGGGTTTACTCCTAGACATAGTTTCATCCCTAATTTCATCCAAACAACGAACATGCAAGCTCCGATTCGAATCTCATGTGTTCATCAAAATTTGAGATGGAACCAAAGTGCGAATTTTGACATACCTTATGATCCCTTCACTGAGGTGATCACTAGTTTGTGCTCGGATTTCGAATTGGGTTCGATTTCCCCTTCCAATTTGTTGATTTTGTGCTTGTTAGGGTTTGAGTAAGGGAACCCTCTTGGCTCCTGTGATTGTCTCGACCAGAACACACACTTAGAGTGTGTGTTTTGGTGTTGATGTTTTATTAAATAAAACTAGTTTCCAGCTTATCACCTTTAGTCCCTCTACTTCACACAAGTTTGCATAAAGGGTGTTTTAACCCTGCTTTTTCTTATTATTCCAAGACTTATAACTAACTAGGTTAATATTCCTAGTTACTTGGTGGGTCCCGGGAGTGATAACCCGTTTTAGTTTAAGTCCCGTTAACTCGGGCTCTTATAAACTCAATTCCTTAAAACTTTGATTCGCTTGTATTTAATATTAGGATTTATTATTTAAATCCAAATATTCACCGGGTTATTTTTACTACTAACGGTACTTTACCCGTCTTTAAGTATAAACGGAGTTTGATTACCAAACCCGTTTTCGGGGTGTTACAGATTCATTCTTTATCTCCTTTTCCTTCTGAATCTACATCTATGAATGTTAATACTCAGCTTTTTTTTGGGAATTCTGATAATAAGAAGGTGCAAGTTTGTTCTCATTGCAAGAAATCTGGACATCATGTCAGTAAATGTTACAGAATCATTGGTTTTCCTAAAGACTTCAAGTTCACAAAGTCAAAACGTGGAACTGCTAACAATGTGGAACTTGAATCTGACTTGCCTTTTCAACAGTCAACAAATCCTTTTGTTAATAGCACTTCTCCTGAATCTTCAAATGGTTCATCATCTATCTCAGTTACACAATGATGAAATTGTTGCAGCATCACAATTTTGCAAAAGGAACTCAATCTCAGCCTACTTCTTCGATCCATGCTGCTAATTTTGCAGGTATTATGGCCTGTAATTCCACTAATGTTCACACGAAATGGATCATTGACACTGGAGCCAGTGATCACATGTGCAATGATCTAAATCTATTTTCCAATCTTCATTACATTTCAACTCCGTTTTTATTGGTCTTCCTAATGGCCATGTTATAACAGTTCATCAGGTTGGAACTGTTATACTTCATTCTGATCTGATTCTTCATGATGTTCTTTTTGTTCCTGAATTCAAGCATAATCTGCTCTCTGTTTCTAAATTGTGTCATGATAATCAAGGCATTGTTTACTTTTCTAATAAAAGTTGTTTGTTGCAGGCCCCATCAATAAAGAGGCCACTGGTTCTTGGTGATCTCCTAGATGGGCTCTACATTCTCAAAGCAAACACTCCTTCTTTTCATTGTTTCAACACTTCTTTGTTTACCACTTCTACTTGTAATTCTACTGTTTCAAGTACTATATGGCATCATAGGCTTGGACATTTGCCAACCTATAAAATGAAACAATTAGATGTCATTTCTAATAAAAATTTGTTTGTTCTTGACCATTTTTCAATTTGTCCTAAAGCTAGGCAACATTGCTTGCCTTTTCCCACTAGCACACGTTCCACTAAGGCTATTTTTTATTTGTTGCATGTTGATGTTTGGGGACCATATAGAACATCCACTTATAACGGTTGCAAATATTTTTTAACAATCGTGGATGATTTTAGTCGAACCACTTGGACCCATTTACTCGCAACTAAAGGTAATGCTTTTGCTGGTTTGCAAGCTTTTATTGAAATGGTTTAAAGACAGTTTACTGTCAAAGTAAAATGCATAAGATCAGATAATGCATTTGAATTGGGCAGTAGCATAGAACATGCTTCTTATCTAAGGTCTAAAGGTATTGTTCATCAAACCATTTGCCCTCATGCTCACCAGCAGAACGGGGTGGTTGAGAGAAAACATAAACACCTTTTGGAAACCTCAAGTGCTTTATTGTTTCATTCTAATCTTCCTTTAAAATTCTGGGGAGATTGTGTTTTAACGGCTACTCATTTAATCAATCTATATCATACACCTTTACTCAATAACAAAACTCCTTTTGAAGTTCTAACACAAAAGCCTCATTCATACTCACATCTTAAAGCTTTTGGATGTTTGTGTTATGCTTCAACCATTAAACAAGGAAGAGACAAGTTTAAACCTGGAGCTACACCTTGTTTATTCATCGGCTATCCCATTGCAAAGAAAGGTTACAAGTTGTATAACCTAGACACTCATACTACATTTGTATCAAGAGATGTGGTATTTTTTGAACACTTGTTTCCTTCTTTGCACAATCCTAACAATTCTTCAATCTTTCCTCCTCTTCCAATTGAACATTTCAACTCTTTCTTTGATGATTCATCTTCTTCAATTTCTGATTCTCTTCCATCAGATTCTTCTTCTCCTAATCCGCCTTCTAATCATCCTCCTCCTCCTGTTAGAAGGTCCATAAGATCTTCTAATCCTCCATCATATTTACATGATTATGTATGTAATCATGTTCATACTTCTGATTTACAGGTTCATTGCTTTCATACCATCACTAATGAATGTCTGCCCACTGCTTCTGCCAATTCTGTTGATCTTTCTAAATCCAGTCAGCTTCTTGCTCATCATCTTGATATTTTGCACGAGCCTACTTCATATAAACAGACTGCACAATTTCTAGCTTGGCAGGAAGCAATGGACAAGGAGTTTACTGCTCTTCAAAACAATAACACTTGGTCTATAGTTGATCTTCCTCCTGGAAAGAAACCCATTAAGTGTAAATGGGTTTATAAAATCAAGTATCATGCTAACGGGACCGTTGAAAGATGCAAGGCCCGTTTGGTTGTCAGGGGGGACACTCAAAAACATGGCATTGATTATAATGAAACTTTCTCTCTAGTAGTTAAGATGACTACTATTAGATCTCTCATTGCTATTGCAAGAAAACTGAAATGGCCAATGTTTCAGCTTGACGTGAACAATGCGTTTCTCCATGGTGATTTAGATGAAGACATTTATATGTCTCCTCCTCCTGGTATGACTTTACCATCTAATCAAGTTCTTAAACTTCAAAAATCACTCTATGTCTTAAAACAAGCATTAAGGCAATGGTATGGCAAACTTTCAACTGTCTTAAAATCAAAAGGTTATGTGCGGTCTGCCAATGATTATTCTTTATTTACCAAGTCAATGGGATCGTCTACGGTCATGCAGCAGTGTATGTGGACGATATCTTGGTAACGGGGAATAATCCTGAGGAGATAACTGCTCTTAAAGTCTTTTTGCATGATGTTTTTCAAATAAAACATTTGGGGTCTTTGAATTATTTTCTTGGCATAGAGGTTCATGCTCATTCGAATGGAATTATCTTGTCACAAAGAAAGTTTGCCAAAGACTTACTAGCTGAGTTTGATTCATCAGACCTGGATATTCAAAATTCTCCTTTACCATCTCATTTACAATTGAAGTTAAAAGATGGTGATTCTCTTCCTGATCCTTTGAAATATAGGCAGCTTATAGGCAAGTTGAATTATCTCACACATACAAGGCCGGATCTTTCATTTGCAGTCCAGTTTTTGAGCCAATTTATGCTGAGCCAATTTATGCAAGATCCTCGTCTGCCTCACTGGTCTGCAGCATTACATACATTGGCTTATATCAAGGGCACTATTACACAAGGGTTATTTTTCAATAACTCAAATTCGTTTGATCTTCAGGCTTATTGTGATTCTGACTGGGCTTCATGTCCTAACACTAGAAGGCCTGTTAGTGGCTATTTTGTTACACTTGGAGGTTCTCCAATTTCATGGAAATCGAAAAAGCAACCCACTGTGGCTTTAAGTTCAGCTGAAGCTGAATATCGCTCAATGCGACGAGTCACTGCTGAATTAGCTTGGTTAACCCGGTTACTACACGAGTTGCAGGTTCCAAATGTCACTCCTATTCCTTTAAAATGTGGTAATCAAGCTACGATCTATATTGCTAAGAATCATGTGTTTCACTAACGAACAAAGCACATAGAACTTGACTGCCATTTTGTTCGTGAGAAACTTCAAGACGGGCTTATTTCTTTGACGCATACTCGTACAACTGATCAACTTGCTGACATTTTTACGAAGAGCTTAGCTGTTCCACATCATCGAGAAATTATGTCCAAGTTGGGTGTTGTTATACCACCAACTTGAGGGGGGATGTTGACTTAATAAAGTCAAACTACTATTTTACCCTTTAATTATTCTGTTTATTGTTAGTTAGGAAGTTAGGAAACAGTTAGTCAGTTAGCTTTTGTCTGTATATAATTAGAGCTTGTATCATTTTGGGGACAATTCAATTCAAACTTTTCTTTCTCTCAATTTACAGTAGGTGGTGGAAACGATGAAACCGATGAAACGCCGGCATGAAATTGGTGGGGTGGTGGTTGTGGTAGGTGGCAGGTGGATGGTGGTGACGATGGTTGTGGTGGGGGGAGGTGGTGGGAGACGGTGGGAGTAGGTGGTGGTGGTAGGGAAGTTATAGAGAGAGATATAGAAATGTGATATAGAGAAAGAATGTGACTATGTCTGTATATATGTATATTTTTTTTAAAGATGATTAATATATTTTTTATTTTTATTTTTTATGATTACTTATTTTAATATTTAGGGTAAAATGACCAAAATACTCTCATGTGGGGTTCAATTGGTCAGACTTAACCATGAATATTAACTGAGTTAGGGCTAAAGGACATAACGTGTGAGGGTTTGTAAACATAAAGTACGTTCTCTATAATTATTGAATACAAATGACACAGTTTGCAATAAGTGACATATATAAAGGACGAATTTTGTAATTTACGCTAATTGTTTCAAAAAAGTAGAAAAGGATAATAGCCTAAGTGAGATAATGCGATAGAAAGTGCTTATGTCCAAATAAAATATTAATTTATATTAGCTTAGTTGTTAAACAAACCCTTGTAAATACGGTTGACTCCACATCACCTGTTGAAAATACAGCCTGGGCTAAGGCCATCAGTGCGATCCGACTTTAAAATTAAAACAATATATATCTAGTCTTGAAAGATCCAAAGTAGCTCCAACTTGTCCTAATATGTAAATTGTTTGTTGTTTCCAATTCCAATTAATCATTCTGTTTATAGTTATCCAAAGGTGATTGGTCCACGTGTGGTGGCTTCAACAATACTTCAAACTTTAAAAAGAATATCAATTATGGTTCATGAACAAAAGTAACAATCCGTCTCTTTAGGTTCGATGATCTCAATGCTACTTTGTTTCTATTTCCTACCAAACCTTGAGTAAATTACACTTATTTCATCACCTTTTTTATATTTATATTCACAAAAAGATTGATTAAAGTGTAGTTAAATATGTTATGTTTATATAGATGGGAGGTGATCATTACATGATATTCTAACTAGTGGTGGATCTAGTCCTGTTTTGTGGGTTCACATGAACCCACTCGATTTGGAAAAAAATAGTAAGAACTTTGTATGATTTGAAAAAAGAAGTGATAATTTACCAAAACGAACCCACTAAAAGAAGTTACTGGATCCGCCACTGATTCTAACAACATATAGTCATATATTATTCAAAGTTTAAGACTTAAAAGAGATATTATGTACACTTTTTTTTATTTCAATCAAGATCATAATTTCTAAGCTTCAAGTGCATCACATTAAATCATATAGCTTTTGTTTTAAATTCACAACTTAAAAGCTAAGGTCCATGCATCATAACTAGAGGGCCCCTCTCACTCACACTCATTATGTGTGTGTAATAACCGAACCGTTAACTGAAACCGAACCGAAAATCGACAAAACCGAACCGAAATTAACCGAAACCTAATTAACCGAAAGTCGGTTAACGGATATTTTTTTTAACATCGGTTAACCAAAATGAACCGAACCGAACCGAATCATTTATTTCTTTATATGTTTCTAGCTTTTATACCTCTATTAATGTATTTCATGTTTTATACTTTCATTTCATGTAATAATACCTCTATTTCATTTATTTATACCTTCATTTCATTTATTTATACCTCCATTTTATGTATTTAAACATCTATTCATGCATTTATACCTCCATTTCATTTATTTATACATCCACTTCATCTATTTATACATCTATTTCATGTATTTATACCTCCATTACATGTATTTCTAAGCAAAAAAAAAATAGCCCTTGTTTGAATTGGTTATTAACCGAAAATTAACCGAACCGAACCGAAAACCGACAAATTAACCGAATTAACCGAACCGATTAACCGATGACTACGGTTACGGTTACGGATAATGCTAATAACCGAACCGAATCGAACCGTGCACACCCCTAACACTCATAGACTTGACTTTTACATTATTTGAAATTGATATCTTTAGACTAGAGGGTATGGAGAACCCCACCCCCATTAGGATGGGGCGCCACATCACCATCCCATGGAGGATGGGTCTCCTTGCATTTTGAGGGGGGTGGAGGATGAGCCTACCCCATCTAATTATTTTATAATTTTCTAACTTTTTTTGTTAACTTAATAAAAACTTCATAAAAATTAAATAAAATTAAAACATAAAACAACATAATTAAATTCATTTCATAACATAAAAAATTACATTTCCTAAAAATTAAAATTACTAATCCTAGAAACGGAAAACATAAAAGCGAAAAAAATAGCGATACGATTAAAAAAGTAAAAAACCTACGACGTTCATTTTTTCTTAACTTCTTCTTTCATCCTCCGATAAACTTCGCGTTCATCCTCCGGAACCGAGTCGAGATCCAACCTCATAATCCTAAAATCCTCCGCTCGAGCATAGTCGGCCGACAAGGTTTTCTTGTAACTATATTTTTCGGCCGCGAGCTCTTTGAACGAACGGAATTCGGATATCAACCCGTCCATTTTCGAACCCGCCCCGGAAGATGTTTGGCTCGAGCCGCCCCCTTTTCGCTTTCCGGCAGCCTCTTTTTTTGCTTTGTCCCTTCCGGTGGGACGTTCCGACTCGTGAACGGGCAATACATCCTCGTCATATTCCGGGTCGTCGTTTATGTCGATTTGACAACGAGCGGTGGAGCCTCCCACACTATAACTTCCGGACTCGGAAGTTTTACTCCGTTTGGCGGTTGCGACCTCATTTGGAACCGGCTTCCATTTGTTTTATTTCTTTAAAATGTTCCATGCTCGGAGGTGCGGGAAAGACGTTGAATTTTTAGAGTCCCGCTTAGCCAAAGCAAGGTTAAGAATGTCCTCGTCGTTACTCCCACTAGGAGGATTAGTGTAAATTTGGTTATAATACCCGCTAAAGGTATTGATGGCCTTGCTCATTTTACGCCACTTGCCCGAGACGGAATCGAGATCATGCATCGGGCCTTGCTCCATAATCCCGTTAAATCTTTCCATTGTCGCCTTCCAAAAACTACTACCTGTTTGGTTGTTTCCTAAATTTAAAAAAAAATGCATTAGTAAAAATAAAAAATAAATCTTTTTAAATTTAAATTAAAAAAATAAACTTTGGATCATACCGACAATCGAGCAAGTTGAGGACTTAACAAACGCCATTGCTAGCGTCTCCTCCTCTATTTTTGTCCAAGGTCTCGGCTTTGCTCTCGAACCGCCTTTGGGCAAGGTTTCGGCTACGGTTTCAACCGCCTTCCCCTTCCCCTTGTTTTTTTTTTGCGCTTGAGATCTTGAGGTGGCGATTCGGGGACGACTTCTTCATCATCGTCAAGTGGAACCGGGGGTTGCACTTGTGATGTTGGCGGTTGCGATTGGAATTGCGCTAGAGATTCAAACGAGTTGCGTTGCATGATTTGTTTGAGTGCTTGGTAATGTTACATTTGTTGAACTTGAGACATTTGTTTGAAGGCGTTGGGTGATTGTTGGAAACCCGAAAACGTAAAATGCGGAGACAACCATGAAGGATCGATAGTCGGAGTGTAAGCGGGAGTCGAAAAAAAAGTTAGGTTGGTTTGGGTTGGGGTTGTTCGGGTTGAATGGATTCATGATTCTATAAAAAAGATGGAGTGTTTTTTTATAAAATTGGATGAGAATGAGAGAAGTATTGAGAATTTGATATAAAAATGGATGAGAGAAGGGGTATTTATTTAAAGTTGAAAAGTTTTTTTTAATTAATAGAGCCGTTAAAAACGGCTAGATTTTTGAAATTTGGCCCGTCGTATGCGTCGTGTGGGAGCCGGTTGGGACGAGCCGGGCATGAGGAGGGCGGTGTGGGGGACTGGTGCCGGGTCTAAGCCGGCCCCCATGCCCTTTAGTCTTATGTTTTTTTTTTTAAATGTAACTTTTATAAAACAAACGAAACCGGACCAAACTAGGCCGGCACGCTACAACAACTTACAACATGTACAGGGGAAATTTGCACCAATCAGCCCATAAGATACTTTTATGTTTCGATCTATTTCTTAACCAAAGAAAGCCTAGAGACTTGATATCCCCCATAATATCTTCCACCCTACCTAAGCCGTTAGAAAAGATCTTCTCGTTTCTTGCCTTCCATATACACCAGCAACCTATCATGATCAAACCTTTAACCACCGCTTTCTCTTCCTTGTTTAGGTTACAGTTCGAGTGAAATTCTGCCACATCCTTAAAGCCGAAAGCGAATAAAATTGGGAGCCGAGCCCAGTCACAAAACCGATTCCAGACCCTAATCGCCGTCAAACATCCAGTGAAAATGTGGTCCGTGCTTTCTTCATAGTCCCCGCAAAAACAACAAGAAGAATCAGGAATGAAAATATTTCGGTTAACAAGAGCTGACCTTGTAGGGATTCTGTTTAACAAAGCTCTCCAAAAGAAGATGCCGCATTTGGCCGGAACCCATGAAACCCACCCCATGATGTATTCGCAAGCTACAGCCTTGTCTTCAACCAAAAGTCTTCTAATCGCAGCCGTAGAAAACATGCCATCAATATTTCCGCTACATCTCCATTTATCAGCTTGATCAGAGAGGTGAACCTCCTTAATCAGATTCTCCAAAATCCCCAGATCTGACCGATCTCTATCAGATAGAGACAGGCTCGACCAGCTCCAGCTGAACTCCAGATGATTCTCAAAATAGGCGATCCTGTCCGCAATAACACAATGTTTATCTGATTCTTTTTCGTATATATTCGGCCAGGAGAACATAAGGGGCCTATCACCGATCCAGAAGTCAGACTAGAATTTGATACACTTTCCATTTCCTGGCAGACCTTTGATTAACATACGAAGTTTGTTTCCTTTGATGATGGTGCCTTGCTCCATTTTCACAATTTTCTTCCAGACTCCCGAGAGAGCGGAGTTTAAAGGTAAAAAAGACCAATTCCTACCCAATCCATGTAACGCCTCGATGACTGATTTCCATAAGCTGCCTTCATCCACTTTGAGTCTCCATATCCATTTGGCTAATAGAGAAATATTGATATAATTAAGTTTACATAAACCTAATCCCCCAAGTTTTTTCGGTAAGGCCACCCGATCCCAGGAAACCCAATGCATCTTCTTTACTTCTTCGTTTCCAGCCCATAGAAACCTTCTCATCAGAGATTCTAATTTTTCCACAACCTTAACAGGAGCCTTAAACAAGGAGAGATAGTAAATCGGAAGACTTTCGAGAACCGCCTTGATTAAAGTGACCCTTCCGCCTATAGAAAGAGAGTGGGCCTTCCAAGATGAGAGTCTACTTTGGAAAGTATCCACAACCGGAAGCCAGTTATTAATCCGGTTCATATTTACTCCGACCGGAATCCCCAAGTACTTGAAAGGAAAAGAACCCATCTTACAACCCAATATGCTAGCCGTGCTCACCGTTTCCTCTTCACTTACTCCTAACCCGAATAAATCGGATTTATGAAAATTGATCTTTAATCCAGAACAAATGTGAAAAATCCTCAATATTCTAGCTATCGTCTTTATGTTCTCAGCATTCCATTCCCCCAGAATTAAAGCATCATCCGCGTATAGGAAGTGAGAAATCACAGGACCTTCATTAGGGGTTTTAATCCCTTTAAAAATCCGCATGTCACTAGCATTCGATAAGAGGCGAGATAGAATTTCCAAGACAGACAGGAAGAGAAAAGGAGAAATAGGATCTCCCTGTCTCAAACCTTTCTGGCATTGAAATTCGAATGTTGGCGACCCGTTGACCAAAACCGCAGATCTGGCAGAAGATAAAATCCCCTTGATGCGTGTGAAGTGTTATATATATTAGGTGTATATTTTAAGCCCTTTTTAACACTTATTTTAGCCAAGTTTTAAATTTATAAAACACGATATTTCACTAACACTAAACACACATATGGGCAAGTGCACCCATCGTTGAGTGTAGTATAGCGTTGGTAAGATACCGAGGTCGTCCAAGGACACAAGAGCTTTTAGTACCGGTTTATCCTCAACGTCTAACCAAAATAAAAGTTTAGAAAAATGTTTTAAACTAAGAAAATTAAAAACTAACTAAAATGCTGAAAATAAAAATAAAAGAAAAACAGATAGACAAGATGAATCACTTGGTTCCGACTCGTATCTAGTATAACCTTTGATTATTTCCGCACTTTTGCACATAATTAAGAGATTATCTTAGTTATTGTAGTAGGCCCCTCTTTTGAAGGCGACGTTACCCTCACCCCAGTAGTTTGAGTCAGCAGGGATACAATCCTAAAAGGGTGGATTATTGGAAGATAATGAATTAAGTTATTAATGCAGTATTGTGGTAGGCCCCGCTTTTGGCGGTGACGTTACCCTCGGCTAAGTAGTCTGAGTCAGCAGGGATACAGTCCTAAATAGCCGGGTTATAGTATTAATAGTAGTTAACTTATGAGGGGATCAAAGAGTTTGGACCCCCGCCATCCAATACCATGAAGTATTGAAGGAGGTCCTACTAAATTTGACCCAGGTCCATTGCAGGACCTCTAAACGCTGAACAATGGCAAGACCTTTACCAAACCGTTCCCTTAACCCCCGACCAGGTAGCCAACATACCTCCATATAGACCGTGGAGATATGAATGGTGAAAATCCTTTATTTTATATAGACAGTAAAATAATGCCAAGACACCACGGACAAACGATAAGGAAAGATCACCTTCAACATAAGTAACTAGTTATTAAAGTCATTAATACAAAACCAAATAAAAAGTGCAAAAGATTAGAAATAAAAAGTATTATACTAGACACTTTGTCTTCACCAAGTGATGTAAGAGACTTAGGCAAACATGGCCTTGATTGTCAAGAACTCTTACGATCAATCTTGGATCCCGAGACGACTCACACACTCTACGATGGACAATGGATGATGGTGGTGGATGATGGTGTTGTGATGGTGGTGGGTGGTGGATGAAGTGTGAGAGAGGTGGTGTGCCAAGGGATGAGATGAAATGAATCCAAGCACTCCTATTTATAGGCTGAACAGAGAGCTGGACACGGCCCCGTGTCCGCTGGGCACGGCCCCGTGTCCGTCTGACAATCTCTCTCCTCATTAATTGTAATTCGCAATTACAATAAATGCGACTGCTGTACTTTCGACACGCCCCCGTGTCCGCTGAGCACGGCCCCGTGATGGGCAATAGAAGCTTCTATAGATTTGTCTTTTCTGCTGCTTCTTGGGCACGGCCCCGTGCTGGCTGAGCACGGGGCGTGTTCAGTCTTCTGATTTCTCTATTTTGCTTTGGAAGGTGCCGTTGAGGGGTCGGGCAGTCTACTAATGTTCCTTTTCTTGTATTTATGTTGGATTTAGCTGTCTTTTTGCTTCTTTTGTGTTTTTGAGCTCATTTAATCCTGAAAATACAAAAGGAAGACAAAAACACTCTTTTTCCAATATTAGTACTTAAAAAGGGTTAGTTTTATGCCTCATTTGATGTAATTTATATGTTGCATTTTACACACATCAAATACCCCCACACTTGAACTTTTGCTTGTCCTCAAGCAAAACTCTTTAATATGTGGCTTACACTCCCAAATGGAATAGGTAGAAGAGAAGGTTTTGGGCTTGTCGTAGAGTGTCGGGATTTCCAAGATCTTTTTGGGTTTTATTTTTATTTATTTACACTCCTATTCGTAATGATTTATTTAGAACTTTTCATAAAAGAAATTATTTATTTGGGCATAACATGCCTTTTTAAAATTCTATTTATATACAAGTTCACATACCTCACGGGGAAGTCACTCACACTCGGCCGAAGGTGTATTTTTAGTGAATCACTCGAGAGCGGCATGGAACTTATTCCTACCATAGGCTTGCCAAGAAATCAATCCTCCTCCTTTTTAACTTTTATACCTTTGTAGATATCAAGAGGACTTTGCGGGTTAAGGGTTAGGCTAGGGTTAAAGGTAGGTGGTTGGGTTAGTGGTTAGTAGAAAAAGGGCTAAAAGCGTAACAAGTGTCAGTTTTCGTATTTTTGCAAATTTTTATTTTGATGAAGCTTTTATTCAAACTAAGTTATTTTTGATTAACTTGTTTGTTTATTTTCTTTTTGCTTCATCAATATCACACATTTTTTTTTACGAAGAACCGAACTTGTTACTAAAATAAAGTGTTAAAAATGAAAAAGGTTTTGGTGGGTAAAAGGGTTTTTTGTTTGGGTGATGAAACGAAAAGGTTTAGGCTCAAAAGGGCTAACTAGGGGGATTTTTGGGTAGGTGGTAAAAGAAAAAGAAAAATAATGGTGTAGAAATAAAAAGGGTTAGTCCTAATGCCTCCATCATTTACTTACTCGGGTTTAAGTTGATAAGGACCGGGAATGTATTGTCATGGCAAGTTCTAGAGTCGTAAGAACCAAGCGGCTATTCACACAAGAAACGAAAAATGAGCATTTAGTCAAATGATATGTAATTGTGTGCTCAATAAAGGCTCAAAACTCACTTTTGTGGGAATGGGTTTTTATGTGATCAAGTATATATAATCAAATTTTAAATAAGTTTGCTATGCCTTTTCATAATTTTCTTATGTTGGTTCTTTTTATCACTACGCTATCGGTTGTAAATTCGTAAAAATATAACCTTTTTGAGAACTTGAATTTCCCGAGTTAAACCTAGACAAGTAAAAAAAATGAAATTTTTGAAAAAAATTTGGGGTGATTAGCGGTTCCAATAGAGTTTTGTGTAAGGCTTGTATTTAGGACTTGCAAAATTCAAGGTTTTAGCATCCCCCTCACACTTAAATTACACATTGTCCTCAATGTGTCCCAAAAATAAATTTTTAGGTTGATTAGATGTGTAAAATAGTGTTTAAAAAGCAAAAATTTGTGTTACTGGGCACTGAACATGGCCCCGTGTTATCCGGGCACGGCCCCGTGTTCAAGTGCCAGTAACAAAATTAAAATAAGAGAAACAGAAGTCTCGACACGGGGGCGTGTTGGGTGAACACGGCCCGTGTCCAGGTACCTGAACTGGGCGTTTTTCTGCAGGTTGTTCGGCACGGGGCCGTGTTGGTTGGGCACGGCCCGTGTTGAACCTTCTGAAATGGAGAGAATTGTCGGGTTGCCTTGTTCTTGTGCATGGGTTCATTTTTCTCGTTCCCCTTTTCATCCTTTACCACCATGAGTGTGTTTTATTCATTACAAACCATCCAAACCTTAAAACCATCATTTCATTTCATCATAGAGAGAACTTACATAGTCCTAAATTAAAATAAAACTAAAACTTAACTAAATAGGTCAGCAGGTACACGAGGTTATCATAAGGAGTTCTACTATTTTAAGAAAATTTCGAGAATGGTTTCCCGATATAGTAGGACTTTTAGCCGAACGAATTCTTCCCTAAACGTTGTTTAAAGCCATTCTTCGATCTCCCTAGGAAGGAAGAATGCGGCTTCATTTTCCTCCGCTGCTGGTGGTTGAGGGGGAACATTCACCGGGACTCCTTGCACCACTCTTCGCGGAAGCTCTTGGTGCATGGCGTACCATTCGGCTGGAATGACAACTTCGGGCACCATGTTCCACGCCCTTTGGGTTATTATAGGTACCAAAGGCGGGGAGGCGAGAAGGTTCAACCTCTGGTGCAAGAGGTTTACTTCATGGAGACAGCCCTCCAGCCCTACTGTAAGATGGTTGATACGGTCGACCAATGCTTCTTCCACTCCCGTCATTTCATCAATAGCCTCCCTTAGAGCGTAAACATAGTTTACAAGAGAGTCTTCTGCTGTTGAAGATCTCCTCCCTTGTCAGTTATTTCTTGAAGATGATCCGCTTGTTCTGCTTGCCATTTTCTGTGAAGGAAACCGAAGAAAGCTAAATTTTTACAAAACAGAGCCCCTGGACACGGCCCCGTGCTCGTTGAGCACGGCCCCATGTCTATCTGTCTGCAGGATTTTTGGCTAAAGAATCTTGGAGTTTTAAATTATTTTTATGATTTTTACCTGGGTTTTAAGCTCAGATAATTTAAAACAAAGTTATACAACTAACTTTAAACAAGAATCCTTAGCAAATAATCTTACAAACTTCACATAGAGGGTTGGAATGAAGAGATTTCCAAGCTTCCATGGAGGAAATTTTGAAAAATTTTTAAAGAGGAGGAAATGAGTAAAAGTGGAAGGGACAAGAGGGTCTTTGGGAACCTTCTTTTAGCACTTACCTAGGATGGTATGAGTGAAAATCCCAGGAATCTCTGTCTTTTGAAGTGGTAAAAAATGAGCAGGATTCAGGCTGCATTTAAAGAAAACGACAGTACACTGGACACGGCCCCGTGTGCAGAGGAATTTCTGACACATTTTGTCCGTATTCTGACCAAATCAGCAGAGAATCTCTTTGATGAGCACGGGGGCGTGTTGACCTGGACACGGCCCCGTGTCTGGAGGCTGTTTTATGGAGTTTTGCTTATTCTAAGGATTTTGTCGAAATCGGGTGGTTCCTTACTGGTTGGAACAACCCCAAAGTGCCTAAGATACCTTAATTGTCCTAGACTAAGGCGAGAACGCAAGAGGTTGTCGGTGAGGGTAATTCCTATTTTCATTCTAGGTGGACAAGTCCAACCCTTTCCCGGGCTCTTGTTAAAGAAGGTGTATGCCGAATCGCTCAGGTCTATGTATGCACCGAACGAAGTCGATGGAGAGTCCTTCACGGCACAATCGACACAGGGACGACTATCGTCCAAGTCTTTGCTAGGCACGAAGGTATTTTCGGGAGCAACGAGGTTGTCGGAATGCGGTTCCAACATTTCTTCATGGGTATCGTCTTGGGGTGGATCAATAAAATCCTTCCCAAGCTCTTCTAACCATTTCAGAATTAGCTCTTCTAGTTGAAATAACTCGCCCAGGAGCATTTCCCCTAGAATATCTGGCTGGGCGCATTCGAGGGAGAAATAGTGCTTATTTTTACTTTCGCCCCTCTTAAGGTTGTGAGAAGTTGGTGGGTCCATGTAGTGGGGCCTATAATTTAGGAAGTAGCATTTTACTTCTTCATGTTCGCCACCACATAATTGACACCACGTACCATAAGAGTGCCGAAAGTAAAAATAATTACTATCACTCATGTTTATGTCAGAAATTACCAACCGCCGGGATCTAACGGTTCTGTTTTCAGTAACTGAAACTTGGGCACGGGGGCGTGTTGAGTGGGCACGGCCCCGTGTTCAGCTTACTGTCTGATGTAAAACAAGATTGCTAGTTCCAATGATTGAGCACGGGGCGTGTTCAGCGGGCACGGCCCGTGCTGAGCTCTGCAGAAGCTGAAAAACTAAGAAAAATCCTAAAAAAAATAAAAAAAAATGATTAGGCCGTTGATTCCTAACTTTTTTAAAATCCTTGTGTCCCCGGCAACGGCGCCAAAAACTTGATGCGTGTGAAGTGTTATATATATTAGGTGTATATTTTAAGCCCTTTTTAACACTTATTTTAGCCAAGTTTTAAATTTATAAAACACGATATTTCACTAACACTAAACACACATATGGGCAAGTGCACCCATCGTTGAGTGTAGTATAGCATTGGTAAGATACCGAGGTCGTCCAAGGACACAAGAGCTTTTAGTACCGGTTTATCCTCAACGTCTAACCAAAATAAAAGTTTAGAAAAATGTTTTAAACTAAGAAAATTAAAAACTAACTAAAATGCTGAAAATAAAAATAAAAGAAAAACAGATAGACAAGATGAATCACTTGGTTCTGACTCGTATCTAGTATAACCTTTGATTATTTCCGCACTTTTGCACATAATTAAGAGATTATCTTAGTTATTGTAGTAGGCCCCTCTTTTGAAGGCGACGTTACCCTCACCCCAGTAGTTTGAGTCAGCAGGGATACAATCCTAAAAGGGTGGATTATTGGAAGATAATGAATTAAGTTATTAATGCAGTATTGTGGTAGGCCCCGCTTTTGGCGGTGACGTTACCCTCGGCTAAGTAGTCTGAGTCAGCAGGGATACAGTCCTAAATAGCCGGGTTATAGTATTAATAGTAGTTAACTTATGAGGGGATCAAAGAGTTTGGACCCCCGCCATCCAATACCGTGAAGTATTGAAGGAGGTCCTACTAAATTTGACCCAGGTCCATTGCAGGACCTCTAAACGCTGAACAATGGCAAGACCTTTACCAAACCGTTCCCTTAACCCCCGACCAGGTAGCCAACATACCTCCATATAGACCGTGGAGATATGAATGGTGAAAATCCTTTATTTTATATAGACAGTAAAATAATGCCAAGACACCACGGACAAACGATAAGGAAAGATCACCTTCAACATAAGTAACTAGTTATTAAAGTCATTAATACAAAACCAAATAAAAAGTGCAAAAGATTAGAAATAAAAAGTATTATACTAGACACTTTGTCTTCACCAAGTGATGTAAGAGACTTAGGCAAACATGGCCTTGATTGTCAAGAACTCTTACGATCAATCTTGGATCCCGAGACGACTCACACACTCTACGATGGACAATGGATGATGGTGGTGGATGATGGTGTTGTGATGGTGGTGGGTGGTGGATGAAGTGTGAGAGAGGTGGTGTGCCAAGGGATGAGATGAAATGAATCCAAGCACTCCTATTTATAGGCTGAACAGAGAGCTGGACACAAGAGCTTTTAATACCGGTTTATCCTCAACATCTAATCAAATCAAAAAGTTTAGAAAAATGTTTTAAACTAAGAAAAATAAAAACTAACTAAAAATGCTGAAAAATAAAAATAAAAGAAAAACAGATAGACAAGATGAATCACTTGGTTCCGACTCGTATCTAGTGTAACCTTTGATTATTTCCGCACTTTTTCACTTTTTAAGAGATTATCTTAGTTATTGTAGTAGGCCCCTCTTTTGAAGGTGACGTTACCCTCACCCCAGTAGTTTGAGTCAGCAAGGATACAATCCTAAAAGGGTGGATTATTGAAAGATAATTAATTAAGTTATTAATGCAAATTATGGTAGGCCCCTCTTTTGGAGGTGACGTTACCCTCGACTAAGTAGTCTGAGTCAGCAGGGATACAGTCCTAAATAGCCGGGTTATAG
This sequence comes from Helianthus tuberosus, assembly GCA_030545235.1. NCBI lineage: Eukaryota > Viridiplantae > Streptophyta > Magnoliopsida > Asterales > Asteraceae > Helianthus > Helianthus tuberosus. Next base: position 100,040,703 of record CM060367.1, read on the forward strand.
TATTAATTGTAGTTAACTTATGAGGGGATCAAAGAGTTTGAACCCCCGCCATCCAATACCGTTAAGTATTGAAGGAGGTCCTACTAAATTTGACCCAGGTCCATTGCAGGACCTCTAAACGCTGAACAATGGCAAGACCTTTACCAAACCGTTCCCTTAACCCCCGACCAGGTAGCCAACATACCTCTATATAGACCGTGGAGATATGAATGGTGAAAATCTTTTATTTTATATAGACAGTAAAACAATGCCAAGACACCACGGACAAACGATAAGGAAAGATCACCTTCAACATAAGAAACTAGTTATTAAAGTCATTAATACAAAACCAAGTAAAAAGTGCGAAAAGATTAAAAATAAAAAGTATTACACTAGACACTTTGTCTTCACCAAGTGATGTAAGAGACTTAGGCAACCATGGCCTTGATTGTCAAGAACTCTTACGATCAATCTTGGATCCGGAGACGACTCACACACTCTACGATGGACAATGGATGATGGTGGTGGATGATGGTGTTGTGATGGTGGTGGGTGGTGGATGAAGTGTGAGAGAGGTGGTGTGCCAAGGGATGAGATGAAATGAATCCAAGCACTCCTATTTATAGGCTGAACAGAGAGCTGGACACGGCCCCGTGTCCGCTGGGCACGGCCCCGTGTCCGTCTGACAATCTCTCTCCTCATTAATTGTAATTCGCAATTACAATAAATGCGCCTGCTGTACTTTCGACACGCCCCCGTGTCCGCTGAGCACGGCCCCGTGATGGGCAATAGAAGCTTCTATAGATTTGTCTTTTCTGCTGCTTCTTGGGCACGGCCCCGTGCTGGCTGAGCACGGGGCGTGTTCAGTCTTCTGATTTCTCTATTTTGCTTTGGAAGGTGCCGTTGAGGGGTCGGGCAGTCTACTAATGTTCCTTTTCTTGTATTTATGTTGGATTTAGCTGTCTTTTTGCTTCTTTTGTGTTTTTGAGCTCATTTAATCCTGAAAATACAAAAGGAAGACAAAAACACTCTTTTTCCAATATTAGTACTTAAAAAGGGTTAGTTTTATGCCTCATTTGATGTAATTTATATGTTGCATTTTACACACATCACCCCTCCATCCACATACACCATTTAGCCGGAAACCCCATTTGATCGAGAATGTCAATAATAAACTTCCAATTAACGTTATCGTATGCTTTCTCAAAATCGATTTTTAATAGGAAAGCTTTTTTCTTTCTATGCTTTAACCAAGCCAAAACCTCATTGAGCATGAAAGGACTGTCGAGGATGTACCTGTCGTTAACAAAAGCTGATTGAGAACTCGAAATAACCTTACCGATGACCCTTTTAAATCTGGTAGCAGTAATTTTGGAAATCGTCTTGCTAATAACTCCAATCAGATTTATAGGGCGATAATTTCTAAGGTTTGTGGGATCTTTAGTTTTCGGTATCAACGTGATAAAAGAAGACCCGCTCCCTTAATCTCCTTGTCTAAAAACGGGCGAATAATTTCACGAGTATCCTCTTCAGAAATCCTCTTAATTCCTTGACAGCGGACAAGAGGTCTAGAAGACATCCTTTCACTGAACAAATTCCTGAAAAAAGATAAAACTTCCTTTTTGATCTTCTTTGGCTCTTGAGTCCAAACACCTTCCACAATAAGACCGTGAATGAGATTAGACGCCTTCCTTCTGTTGATGGTTCCATGAAAAAAAGCCGAATTATCATCGCCATCGATCGCCCATCGAATCCTAGATCTTTGCTTAAGGTCTTTCGCTTTGTTGTCACCGATCATCCCCAAACTTTTTTTGCACTCCGTTTTAATCCACTCTTCTTCTTCGCTGAGGTCCCTTAATTCCAGAATACATTCCATTCTTTCCAGCTCTTCCCTAACTGTTGCTTCCTCTTGAGACTCTTTCTCGATCATACCGTCCCTCCATTCCTTGATTCGGCCTCTCATAAATTTGAGTTTTTTATTCAGCCTAACATCCGGATAACGTTCCACCAAATCGAAATCAGAGGCTGCTTTAATTATGACCTCCTCAAACCCGACTCTATCCAGCCACGAGTTGAACACTCTAAAAGGCTTCCTTCCAAAGTTCTTATTAACCGTAGTGAGAATGAGAGGATTGTGATCCGACAAATGCCTCGGAAGAGCACGGAGACATGCATCAGGCCAATCATTGAAAAAATTATTACAAACGAGAAATCTGTCTATCTTACTGAGTTTCGAGCCATTTTCACCCAAATACGTGAATTTGAAACCTTTCATACTGTATTCCGAGAAGCCAAACTCTTTAATGAATTCATTAAAATCCCTAGCACTGACTGCGTTAAATTTCGAATTTTTTCTTTCATCTGGAGCTCTAACCACGTTAAAATCGCCCATGACAACCCATTGACCAGAAGACATATCAATATAACCCCCTAATTAAGCCCACAGAGCCCTTTTTTCAGTATTTCTTTGAGGCGCATACACATTTAAAATATTCAGGACCTTACCAGACCCAACAACACAACCTTTTAAGAGGATGAAGTAATTAAGACCGTGTTGCTATTACTGAATTTTAATACATAGGGGTTGTGTCTTATGAAAACCATGTTGACATCATTTAAACGACGCCAATAAATATGTATTTTATTTAATTTCGAAATCTTATTCACTATGTATCTTTTACGACCATTGTGTTATAGAGTTTACTAATGGAAGAAAAGGAAAAGAAACAAAAAGAAAGTAAAAACATTTTGTGTTTCAGAGTTTCATTTAAGAAAGGAAAATAAAACATGCCGTGTTCCTGAATTTTAATTAAGGAAGAAAAAGAAATGAAATGAAAGGAAAACTAGGCTAAATTCTTTAATTTTTTTTATCCTTCCGATTTGGAAGGAAACAAGGAGAAAGACATCTTTTTTTTCCTTTCTCGTCCTTTCCTTTCTCACTTTTACTTTCTTTTTTTTTCACTCGTTAAGTTAACTCGGGAACAGAATGCGGATTCTAGTTTATTTTGATTATAAAAAAGAAAAAGAAAAAGAAGAAAAAAACCCATGCTTTCATCAATGTGCTGTCAAATTTTGTAATTTTTCGTGAAAAAATATAGGAAAAAAAATATAGCTTCGTGTTAAAGACTTTATCGTAATTGTTCAAAAATAGTTTTAGATAAAGCTAGAAAAAGAACCAAACGAAAAAGACAAAAGCCAACACGTACGTAGCTATCACACTGCTTTTTACTAAGTTGAATTATCATCCGTCACGATAAAGTGAGATTCGTTAGTTATATATCATATTAGATGAAAGACAAATGTTTCTTAAATGATCGCGAACCTGTGTGTAAAACATAGAAAAAATAACTAGATTGATCTCTGAGCCTCACGTTGCGACAGACCTATCAAACATGGAAAAATAGACACCCTACGACAGGCCTGTCAAACAGGAAAAAATAGATGAAAAAACGTTGAACTCCACACACACGTTGCGGCGTGTTAAGTCGGAAAATTTAGAACGAAACGTTAAACATAAAACTTGCGAAATATGAAAAGTATAAGGGAGCAAAGTTGAAAGTAAAAGTGTTGTGATTAATTTGCAAAATTTGAAAAACTTTGGGTTAAAAGAAAAAAAATCAAGGGGTCAAATTGCAAAAGATGAAAACTTTTGAATTCGAAGTGAAAAAATCAAATTAATCAAATGCGTTAAATTACCAAAGATTGAAACTATAGAGTTATAAAGGATAAAATCCAACTTTAAAAAAAAAAAACAAAAAAACTCCCAAAGCCAAGGATACAACAGCCATAAATACAAAATGTTGCTTACTTATAGTATTTAATTAATATATCCATAATTAGAATATATGGTGTGATCATGACCCTCAAACCGTCATCAAAATCCATCATCCTATATGGTGTGGTCATGACCCAAATCACCATCCCCATTTAAAAAAATATATATATTTTGTGTAAAATATATTTAACTAGCTAAGGAAAGGAAGATTAAAAAAAATAGAAATTTACGTCTATCTCAATGGCGGAAGAGATACCGTGGCAGGATGTGCCACCTCGACGGAACTGTGTCGGAAATAAAGGGAAGAAGGAACCAGAGAACGACGTTGCCAAATTTTTCATCTCCAACATGCCTTTTGGATGTAACCCGTGGGAGGTTTCGGATTTCTTGGGTGGTTTTGGAGAAGTAGTCACGACATACATTACAAGGAAAAGAGATAAAGAGGGGAATCGATTTGTGTTTACAACTTTAAAAAATGTTCGGGAGGCGAAATACTTAGAACTCCGACTCAATGGGGTGAATATGGGGAACAATAAGCTCAGCGTGAACATAGCCATGTTCGTTACGGAAAATGCTGGACTTTGGGAGCTGAGCAAACCGGTAAAGGTGCAGAACACTAAACAGCCGGCAAAAGAGAACCCGAGAGAAGCCAAGCAGTTGCCGAAAAGTTATATCTTTATAAACCCTATTTATTATATGGATTGAATAAATCTAATTTTATATACTACAGAATAAAAAAGTTATATTTTTAAACCCTCGTGTATTACTCGAGTTGCATAAATATAATTTTGTATAGTAAAACAAAATGTTATATCTTTAAAAAAACTAACGGATATACTCGATATACGATGGATGGGTGATTACGGTGATGGTTCTTATAAATGTCACGTAAACATAGTGATTACTGTATTTGAGTTGAAATTTGAACACGAAAATCAAAGTATAGAACCAATAAATATTGATTAATATTTTTGTTTACCCCTTATAAATATTTTTTAAATAGGTTCAACCCTTAACTACTTTAGTTTAATAAAATAAATAAATCATTTATATTATATTGAGTTATATTTAGCGTACATCTTTTGTTAATTTCGGGATATATAACTTTGAAATCTGATAAATATTTTAAAATATTGTATTATCTCCTATACGAATTGTTTAAATTTATATTAAATCTAGTTTTATAATTATCTTTTAATTGATATTAATTATCTATAAAAAATAGATGGCTTCAATGAATGACATGTGTCCTCTCATTGTTTCTTTTATTTTAAAAAATCCTGTGTATTACACGAGTTGCATAAATGTAATTTTGTATAGTAAAAAATAAAAATGTTATATCTTTAAAAAAACCCCGTTTATTACACGGGTTGAATGAAGCTAATGAAAATTTATATCTTTAAAAAAACTAACGGATATACTCGATATACGATGGATGGGTGATTGCAGTGATGATTCTTATAAATGTCACTTAAACATAGTGACTACTGTATTTGAGTTGAGAGTTGAACACAAAATAAAAGTGTAGAACTAATAAACATTGATTAATATTTTTGTTTACGCTTGCGTACATCTTTTATTAATTTTGGGATATATAATTTTGAAATCCGATAAATATTTTAAAATATTATATTATCTCCTATACGAATTCTTTAAACTTATATTAAATTTAGTTTTATAATTATCTTTTAGTTGATATTAATTATCTATAAAAAATAGATGGCTTCAATGAATGACATGTGTCCTCTCATTGGTTTATTTTATTATATAGTACTAGCGGTAAGACCCGTGTGCAAACACGGGTGGTTTCTTAGAAAACCATGCATAACACATATTATTAGAACATATAGATACGTGTATAGATATTGTACCAAAACTTATTATTTATTATAGATAATAGACAACTATAAACATGCATCATCAGTTAATATATAAGATACATATGAGTATTTCCATTGTTATATCAAAAAAAAGGAGCACCCACCCATTGACAATGAAACATATTTATAGACATAACTACATATAGAACACGTCTAAGAAGCAAAATTAGTACCACCGACGAACCAAATGTACAACCATAAACAATCATGACATGAAACATTGTCTATAAATATTCAATCAACGCAAGACAAACTAAGAGGACTTTATCTTTGTCACGAAATGCACAACTTTTGTTAACTTCAGCAATTGAGTAGACTTGTGAAATTCTAACGAAAGTTCATCACCAAAAGCAATATTGCAAGATCTCAGATAAGAAGACCAACCAACAATAGCGTAGTTGAATCCAGTATTGGTTTTTTGAGATTTAGTAAACAGTTCCTGGACTTCACATTTGAGATTCTGGATCTTGATAGTCTTAGGATTAGCAATATGCAGATCCAACGCAGAAGATACATCTGATGGCAGATGCTATGTGACAACCCGAGATTTCAAGACTTTTCCTTTACGCGTCACCTGTTTTACAATCCTGTTTTATATTTCGTCGTACATTGTATCATGTATATTATTTTAGAATGATTTTAGTATAAGTTACTTGGTGGTTTAATGATTGAACATTTAATAAAACCATTAATGACAAAATGGCAAAAACCCTTTTCGTCACAACATTGCTTGACGAAGAATGAACTTCGTCATTGACATACCCGACGAAGAATGAACTTCGTCATTGACGAAGAATGAAGTTCATCGCCAGTGGGATCTTTGCCGGCCCAGTTATCTTCGAAGCCCAGGAAAAGCCCAGTTCACTGACTTGGGCGTATATAGCATAGAGGGTTCTAATACATCACGTAACTCACACATTGCAAACCCTAGACCCCCTCTAAACCTAGCGACGGCAGCAAACCCCCTTCGAAGCATCATCTTCTAGGTTTAATTACCCAAAGCACTGTTGTTTTACCTTGTATCAAGGTTAGTGTTATGTTTCGTTCATTTGATTTATGTTCGATACGTGATCATGTATAGCGATAAGTTGTATGAGTAATTAGGGATGCATATTAATAGAAAGCTCGGTGATGATTGCAACAAACTGTATGATTTGATTTGTAGTGTATTCGATGTTTTGTGATGATTTGGAATGGTTGAATTAAACCGATGATGAACAACAGGTTAGGCCAACTGTTAATGTGATTTGGTAGTATCGCATGAGTGTTAGGGTTTTGGCTTGGACATCATGAGTATGAGAGTCAATAACTATAAACTGTAATTGATGCATTTGAGTAAAAGGGTTTGCTATTAATAATGATGAACATTTGCTGTGACACGATTAGAATTCTTGTGATCAAGTTATTGAGTAATGGTTGGGATCGTGTGAGGGATTAGGGTTGAAACTGTTTGGTTACGGATGTCGAACATCTCTTCGACGAAGGATAAGACCTTCGTCGGCACACCTTTGGCGAACCATCAACCATACTTCACCATGATTCAACCTCGACGAAGATTGAATCTTTGTCGAGGGACTCTTCGTCACACGTATCCACGACGAAGGTTAATCCTTCGTCACGCGGGATTCTTCGTCGGAGAAAGTTAGTAGGGTTACTGCTTATGTGTAAACCAACAGTGATGTTTATGATATAATGTTGATATATGTCAATGTTTATTAGAAATATTTGTTACTTATGATGAGGAATTTGGTTTCACTCATGGGAGTACTAGACCCAACTGTTATGTGTTGCTATGTATACAAACTGGGTACTTGATTCATGTTATGTAGTAAACTTGGTGATGAATACAGTCTGTGTGAAATACATGATTTAGTCTGTTATGAAACTGATATTATTGATAACCACGATAGGGTTTGGTTGACTAACGGGAACGGGTAACATTATATACCGAGCAAACCTAAGGTGAGTTCACTGCTCTTTTTCCAAGCATGTATCTCGGGGAGGGACATCTGGTAAACGTTCTAGGGAGGAATGTCGAGTAATTGGGTTTGACTGGATTGTTAAACCTGGGATGTTGGTTAATACACTCATTTCTATTGTTAAGTCCCATCATATACTGATTGGTTGCCGGGGAGGCAACGGGGTTATTAGTTGATAGCGCTATTAGGTTTGGCACCATCACACCGTACCGGGGAGGACGGTCGCGAACTAATTACCTTAACCACTTGACCAATGTTTTATAGAGCATTGGGGAAGGGCAAATAATCTGGAGCCATATGCGGTAATCGAGTTATTAACAACATCAAATCTCTGAAATGTTTTATACTTTTATCTGGTAACTAAAACGTGTTAGCAAACTTTGAACTCACCAGCGTCGTCTGACACACTTGTCTGCATGCTTGCAGGTCGTTAGATTCATGGATGGAACTTGCTATCTGGGAGTGCTGGAGTGGTCATGGGTCGTAGCTCTTGGATACATGTTTATTGGTTTTGCACAATTGTTTTGAAATACTTGAATAACTATTTACATTATGCTTCCGCTGAACGTATTTGTTTTAGATTGTGTTTTGGAATTACTTTATGAAATAAATGGAAACTTTTATTTAATACTATGTTATGGTTCAGTGTGATTGGTGGCTGGATCCTGGTATGTCACACTTCCCGCGGTATTTCCGCATGTGGTATTTTGGGGGTATGACAGTTTGGTATCAGAGCCACTGGTTATAGTGAACTAGGTTTTAAAAACGCTTTCATAAAACCAGACTATAACCGAACAGTTTCGAAATCGACCATGACACTCAGCTCTAGATTGCAAGGTTCGTATCTCGTTTACTTATTGTATAGCATATCTAGTGTACACTTGTGTATGATGTTGCATGTGATTGCACACTTAGCACTACAGACTGAATTCATTGTGTTACTTGCGTATGATAAGTGGATGATGGAGCCACAACGCAATATTTCTCTAGACTTTCATGATTCGTGTTTTGTAATGTCTATTGTCTTGCTACTCGAATTTGAGGAACCTTCTAGCATAAGTTAGGAAGAACTGAGATAAACATGCAAATCACATTGCTATTATGGGTGCACACATAATAATAATGTGGGGTGCATGTGAGTCCCAGTGAGGCTTAACGAGTGTGAAAGGGGTTCCGCTCTATTGTCTGATATAAACACAGTAGTTTGTAGAAGTTGTTGTGGAGTTTGACTCCTACCCTATCTCGACCCCTGACCTTTACCCTTTTTCCTATATAGAATCATGAGCGGACGAGGCCATGGACGTGGTCACATTGCGATGACTCAGGCTGAGTTGACAAACTTGATTAACACACGTGTGGCTGAGGCTTTGGCAGCCTACCAAGCTGGTACGAAATATGCCAAATACTCTTTATTCTTGTGTCGCGTACACAACTCTTACCCTTGTGTTGTATTTTCTTTCGTCCATTAAGTCAGCAAACGAAACAGAATCAAAACAATCCGCCTGCTTGCACGTTCAAGACGTTCATGGATTGTAAGCCACAGACATTCAGTGGGACTGAAGGGGCTGTGGGGCTGCTTCGTTGGTTCGAGAAAGCTGAGTCAGTCTTTGCTATGTGTAACTGTCTCGTGGGGGACCGTGTGAAGTATGCTACTGGCACATTGGAGGATGGTGCCTTAACCTGGTGGAATGCCCAAATGCAAATGTTGGGCATCGAAATGGCTAATGCAACGACTTGGGGTGATTTCAAGGAGTTAATGCGGGAGGAGTATTGTCCTCGTGATGAGATTCAGAAACTTGAGAACGAATGCTACAATCTGAAGATGGAGGGGTTCGAGATCGAGGCTTACACGAAACTATCTCATGAGCTAGCAAACATGTGCCCTAATTTGTCTCGACCTCCACCCCGAAGAATTAAGTTGTACATTAAGGGCCTAGCACCATCAGTAAAGAGTTTGGTCACTGCTGCAAACCTTAACAATCTACCTCAGATCATCTGTATAACACACAAGATTACCGACCAGGAGGTCGAGCGTGAATCGCTACCGTCCCGTGTTTCTGCTACTACCCCTGCTGCTATAGCTACCACACCTGCTAGTGATAACAAGCGTACATGGAACGATGCTGACAAAGCAACCAGTGCAAGCCAATTGCAGAAAAAGCCTGACAACAGCAATAACCATAGTTTCAGTTAGTCGTTCTCAGTTAACCAAGGCCAGGGCAGCAATCAGAGCCAAGGCTCCTACGTTGGTAGGAAGTCAAAGTGCAACAAGTGTGGGTATCATCATCATGGACCGTGTGTCCGGGCTTGCCATAGGTATGATAAGGTGGGCCATATGGCAAAAGACTGTAGAGCTCCGTACCCAAAGCAGCATCAACAGAATCAGCAGCATCAGCAACAACAAAGGCAGCAGCCCTATCAGAACCAAGGCATTAGGAAGGGGTGTTTCTAGTGTGGGGACGAGGGTCACATTAAACGGGATTTCCCTCAGCTGAATCTGAACGCCAATGACAACAACAACTGTCAGAATAACAATCACAATGCTGGGAATAACAATAATGGCAAAAATGGGGGCAATGGTGCTCGTGGAAGGGTATTCACGATTGGTGCTGGTGATGCTAGGAATGACGACAATGTCGTGACTGGTACGTTTTCTGTGAACAACCTCTTTGCTTCTGTATTATTTGATTCCGGTGCCGACTGGAGTTATGTGTCTCTAGAGTTCAGTCAACGATTGGGGTTAGCTCCAACACCTCTAGAAGCTAAGCATGTAGTAGAATTAGCCAATGGTAAAACAATTGAAGCCTCAGACGTTTTTATGGGATGTAAACTAGACCTTGTGAGTCAAGTGTTTGATATTGACCTCCTTCCTGTTACCCTCGGTAGTTTTGACGTAGTGGTTCGTATGGACTGGTTGTCCAAGCACCGTGCTGACATCCTTTGTAAAGAGAAAATCGTACGTATTCCTCTCCCCAGTGGAGAATCTTTATCAGTTCAAGGGCATCGCAGTGGGATGATGGTTGGTATCATCTCAGCTACGCAAGCTTAGAAGTGTCTACGAAAGGGGTATCCTGCTATTTTAGCACTTGTCTCTGATCCTCCGCCTGAAGAGAGGAAGATCGAAGACCTGCCAGTTGGTCGTGAGTTTTCTGACGTATTTCCTGAGGAACTTCCTGGTTTACCTCCTCACCGTCAAGTGGAATTTCAGATTGATCTTGCGCCAGGAGCGGCCCCAATTGCTCGAGCTCCTTATCGTCTTGCACCTGGGGAGTTGCAAGAGCTATCTAATCAACTTCAAGAGCTATTGGATAGAGGTTTTATCCGACCCAGTTCTTCGCCTTGGGGAGCCCCAGTTCTGCTTGTAAAGAAGAAAGACGGGTCCTTTCGTATGTATATTGATTATCGGGAACTCAACAAGGTGACTGTTAAGAACCGTTATCCTCTGCCACGCATCGACGATGTGTTTGACCAGTTGCAAGGGTCAAGTTTTTACTCGAAAATCAACTTAAGATCGGGCTACCATCAGATGAGAGTTCGGGAGGAGGATGTTCCTAAAACGGCTTTTCGAATGCGGTATGGGCATTATGAGTTTCTGGTTATGCCGTTTGGGTTGACGAACGCACCAGCGGTCTTCATGGACCTCATAAACCGTGTGTGCAAGCCGTATCTTGACGATTTCGTTATCGTGTTCATCGACGACATTCTGATCTACTCTAAGAGCAAGGAGGATCACGAGCGACACCTGCGTCTTATCTTGGAGCTTCTGAGGAAGGAGCAGCTCTACGCGAAATTCTCTAAGTGTGACTTCTGGATTCGAGAAGCACACTTCCTTGGCCACATTGTGAATGAATCGGGAATACACGTGGATCCTGCAAAGATCTATGCTATTAGAAATTGGGCGGCACCAAAGAATCCTTCGGAGGTGCGATAATTTCTCGGTCTCGCTGGGTACTATCGGAGATTTATTAAAGACTTCTCGAAGATTGCTCAACCCCTTACTTTGTTGACACAAAAAGGCGTTGCATACTCATGGGGAACGAAACAAGAAGATGCTTTCCAGCTGTTGAAACAAAAACTCTGTAGTGCACCAATTTTGTCCTTACATAAGGGTACCGAAGATTTTGTGGTGTACTGTGATGCTTCTATTCAGGGTCTCGGTTGCGTGCTGATGCAACGCGAGAAGGTGATAGCCTACGCCTCTCGACAGTTGAAGGTTCACGAGAGAAATTACACGACTCATGACTTAGAGTTGGGAGCCGTGGTGTTCGCACTCAAAATCTGGAGGCATTACTTGTACGGTACTAAATGCACTATTTATACCGACCACAAGATCCTTCAGCACATCTTTGACCAGAAGGAACTAAATATGTGACAGCGTCGCTGAGTAGAACTCTTAAACGACTACGACTGCGCAATCAAGTATCATTCGGGTAAGGCTAATGTTGTAGCTGATGCCCTCAGTCGGAAGGAATCGAAACCCAAACATGTACGAGCCTTACAGCTCACTATTCACTCAAATCTTCCTGATCAGATTCGTTCGGCTCAGGCTGAAGGGTTGAAGGAAGAGAACATTAAAGCGGAGTATTTACGGGGCATGGAAAAGCGGCTGGTAGAGAGATCTGATGGTATTCTCTATTTCATGGAACAAATATGGATCCCTTTGTTTGGGAATCTTAGAGAACTTGTGATGGACGAAGCGCACAAGTCTCGATTCTCTGTTCATCCGGGTTCGGATAAGATGTATCAGGATCTCAAAGTTTTGTACTGGTGGCCGAAGATGAAGGCTCACATCGCGACTTATGTGAGTAAGTGTCTGACTTGTGCTAAGGTTAAAGTGGAATATCAGAAACCCTCGGGTCTACTTCAGCAACCAGAGATACACATGTGAAAATGGGAGCAAATCGCAATGGATTTTGTCACGGGTCTGCCGAGACTCAAAATGGAAACGATACCATCTGGGTGATCGTTGATCGTCTCTCGAAGTCAGTGCACTTTCTAGCAATCAAGGAAACAGATAAGTTCTCACAACTTGCAGCTGTTTATCTGAAGGAAGTGGTTTCTAGGCACGGGGTGCCGACCTCTATTATCTCTGATCATGACCAGCGTTTCATTTCGGATTTGTGGCAGTCGATGCACAAATCGTTTGGCTCATGTCTCGACATGAGTACTGCTTATCACCCACCGACGGATGGTCAAAGTGAACGAACCATCCAGACCCTAGAAGACCTGCTGCGAGCGTGCGTGATTGACTTTGGAAAGGGTTGGGAGAAACACTTGCCTTTGATAGAGTTTTCTTATAACAATAGCTACCATACCAGTACTCAGGCAGCTCCATTCGAAGCATTATACGGACGGAAATGTCTTTCACCTCTCTGTTGGGCTGAGGTGGGTGACAGCCAGATCACAGGCCCGGAACTTGTGCTTGAGTCTTCAGAGAAAATCGTTCAGATCAGAAATCGTATGGCGGCAGCGCGTGACCATCAGAAAAGCTACGCTGACAAGCGTAGGAAACCATTAGAGTTCGTTGTAGGCGATCGTGTGATGTTAAAAGTCTCACCCTGGAAGGGATTGGTACGGTTTGGGAAACACGGCAAGCTTAATCCAAGCTATGTCGGACCATTCAAAATTCTGGAGCGAATTGGTAAAGTGACAACCGGAGATTTCAAGACTTTTCCTTTACGCGTCACCTGTTTTACAATCCTGTTTTATATTTCGTCGTACATTGTATCATGTATATTATTTTAGAATGATTTTATTATAAGTTACTTGGTGGTTTAATGATTGAACATTTAATAAAACCTTTAATGACAAAATGGCAAAAACCCTTTTCGTCACAACATTGCTCGACGAAGAATGAACTTCGTCATTGACTTGCCCGATGAAGAATGAACTTCGTCATTGACGAAGAATGAAGTTCGTCGCCAGCACTATTGTTTTATCTTGTATCAAGGTTAGTGCTATGTTTCGTTCATTTGATTTATGTTCGATACGTGATCATGTATAGCGATTAGTTGTATGAGTAATTAGGGATGCATATTAATAGAAAGCTCGGTGATGATTGCAACAAACTGTATGATTTGATTTGTAATGTATTCGATGTTTTGTGATGATTTGGAATGGTTGAATTAAACCGATGATGAACAACAGGTTAGGCCAACTGTTAATGTGATTTGGTAGTGTCGCATGAGTCTTAGGGTTTTGGCTTGGACATCATGAGTATGAGAGTCAATAACTATAAACTGTAATTGATGCATTTGAGTAAAAGGGTTTGCTGTTAATAATGATGAACATTTGCTGTGACACGATTAGAATTCTTGTGATCAAGTTATTGAGTAATGGTTGGGATCGTGTGAGGGATTAGGGTTGAAACTGTTTGGTTACGGATGTCGAACATCTCTTCGACGAAGGATAAGACCTTCATCGGCACACCTTTGGCAAACCATCAACCATACTTCACCATGATTCAACCTCGACGAAGATTGAATCTTCGTCGAGGGACTCTTCGTCACACGTATCCACGACGAAGGTTAATCCTTCGTCACATGAGATTCTTCGTCGGAGAAAGTTAGTAGGGTTACTGCTTATGTGTAAACCAACAGTGATGTTTATGATACAATGTTGATATATGTCAATGTTTATTAGAAATATTTGTTACTTATGATGAGGAATCTGGTTTCACTCATGGGAGTACTAGACCCAACTGTTATGTGTTGCTATGTATACAAACTAGGTACTTGATTCATGTTATGTAGTAAACTTGGTGATGAATACAGTCTGTGTGAAATACATGATTTAGTCTGTTATGAAACTGATATTATTGATAACCACGATAGGGTTTGGTTGACTAACGGGAACGGGTAACATTATATACCGAGCAAACCTAAGGTGAGTTCACTGCTCTTTTTCCAAGCATGTGTCTCGGGGAGGGACATCTGGTAAACGTTCCAGGGAGGAATGTCGGGTAATTGGGTTTGACTGGAATGTTAAACATGGGATGTTGGTTAATACACTCATTTCTATTGTTAACTCCCATCATATACTGATTGGTTGCCGGGGAGGCAACGGGGTTATTAGTTGATAGCGCTATTAGGTTTGGCACCATCACACCGTACCGGGGAGGACGGTCGTGAACTAATTACCTTAACCACTTGACCAATGTTTTATAGAGCATTGGGGAAGGGCAAATAATCTGGAGCCATCTGCGGTAATCGAGTTATTAACAACATCAAATCTCTGAAATGTTTTATACTTATATCTGGTAACTAAAACGTGTTAGCAAACTTTGAACTCACCAGCTTCGTCTGACACACTTGTCTGCATGCTTGCAGGTCGTTAGATTCATGGATGGAACTTGCTATCTGGGAGTGCTGGAGTGGTCATGGGTCGTAGCTCTTGGATACATGTTTATTGGTTTTGCACAATTGTTTTGAAATACTTGAATAACTATTTACATTATGCTTCCGCTGAACATATTTGTTTTAGATTGTGTTTTGGAATTACTTTATGAAATAAATTGAAACTTTTATTTAATACTATGCTATGGTTCAGTGTGATTGGTGGCTGGATCCTGGTATGTCACACTTCCCGCAATATTTCCGCATGTGGTATTTTGGGGGTGTGACATGCTAAAAAACAGAAAATTGAATAGTGAATTTTATAAAATATTGATATATAACTGAAATTGTTGAAATAACAAAAGAAAGTAACGACTGGAAAAACTTACAAGCCTGTCTTCTGCATGTGTGGTGAAGTGTAATACTGATGCTGAAGTGGATTATACTAAACGAACCTTTTGAACTTTACACAGTCTATCAACAGCTTGGTTATCCTCTATAATTGTCTTGCCACGAAGATTGTGCATCTTTTCAACCTAAGTAAATTAATTTAGAATATAACAACTCTAAATTCTTGAAATTTTGTAACTTTCTTTATCAACACAAACTATCTTCTCAACTCAGCTTTGAAGTTTAAGACTCAATCATACAGAAGAATATCAATATATTGAGACAATAATAAAATGGACAATATAAAACTAATAAACGCTTACATTAGATACAACACTTGAAGAGGCATAAATGTCACGAACATGAAAATTTTTAGACTGAAGTTGAGGATCGTTAACATCATCAGCTATTTTTACAGAATGATCTTCAGGCTACAACAAAATTTTAAAAAACCTTGTTATACTTATTATACAATAAAATATATGCGTAGGAAATTGTAAATTTACATCATTTTTAACATCTGACTCATCAACCAGACGCGCAATCTTTGAATCAAATAGCCCATCATCAGCAAACTATATATATAAGAATGATCATATATAAGAAACCATATTTTAAATCATAATAATAAGTAAATATTACATGTGTATATATACATTAAAAATATCCTCAAAACTTGTAAACTGCTTAGAATTACCAACCGAAGCTCCAGTATCCGTATCATCTAAAGCAACTTCCCCGGAATCCAGAACTTGTTTGTATTTAGCCTACAATATGGGATTTCAAAAGTTATTAGCATAATATAATAAAAGTAACTTATCACCATCATGTTATCAAACAATGTATTTTATCATCAAAATTTTATACCGCAACTAATAAATCAAACCCATCATCTCCATAAACTGAATCATCCAAAACAACATCAGCTTTCTTGAAGGAAACCTAAGTTCCAGTCTCGGGATGGAAAACGGAAAGCTCAAATGTTTTAGATGCAATCATGGTGAAAACCAACCAAGATTCAACTTCTATCGGAACTTCTTCAATCAATTTTAACCATCCATCAGTAAATCCGCATCCATCAATCCATCCTTTCATCATCACATTCCAAAACCTTTCGCCAACATAGATAGTTGCCATCCCATACTCGTAAATTTTACCCTAGAATTGTTTCCAAAATTTGTCAGCAATTAGCTATAGAAGAAGCAAAGGAATAATTAGTGCAGACTTACAAATTTAATATGAACTAATGAGCAACAGAAGTTACAACGGGTTAGTCAACAAAAGTTAAAATGAGAATTACTTAACAGGGTTAGTCAACAGTAGTTACAGTATTTACACACAACCTAACCACTGTTTCGCTATCAACTATTACATACCGCTGATGCTATCCAACAGAGGTTTCGTAACAACTATCATCCATTATGTCCAGCAGAGGTTGCAACGTGGACAGATCTTAAATATCAGATGTTAGTCAACCGAGGTTAAAAGACTTAGTCAACAGAAGTTAAAAATGTTAGTTAACAGACGTTAAGATTATAAGAAAACAGACGTTAAAAGGGAAAACAGATGTTAGCAAGTTGTTGAGCTAGCAAAAAATGTTTACAGTAACTAACAAAATAATATATCGTTACTTATAGTCATGCCAAGTTCAGGTCTAATATTTGCTGAAATGTAAGAGTTCTCGTAGACATTTTCTTTAAAACATGAGATAACGAATGACAAATTTCCAATAGCTTTTGTAGGACCGGTTTTTGACTCCCGGACGATTGCGAACCGACACGTGCGACGTGCGGAATCCGTGCACGTGTGTGGACTGAACACAAGAACGTAATACAAACGTGATTCTATTGAATATACGACAAGTACAAGCACCACGAATCACCTTGAGCACTAGGTTCTCTCTCTACTTTTTCTCTCTAAGCCCCAAGCTCCAAAATGTCACAAATGGCAAAAGTTCTTAATGAATAACCTAACTCCTCTATTTATAGGCAAAAGCTATAAGGAAAGTTTCCTTATTTACAATAATGCCACCTTGCCCATTTTCCCTACATTAAGCATTATAAAACCTTGTTTACTTCTATATATTGCTACGAACTAGATTGACGAAGGCGATAGACATTAGTGCACTCACAACTTTTACCAATACAACATCTTTGGTTTTCGAACAACAATCTCTAACAAACTTTGTCCATCCATCCGTAAATATACAATGATCATCTCTCTTCCTTACTCGTACTAACCATGATTTGTCACCATCAAGTAGTTCTTCAATTCGACCGTATGGGACCTCCTTGCCCCACAACATACTCTCAAAATCAAGTGGTATATTCTGCGACAGTAGTTAACAAACATCTTACATAAAAAATTAATGTAGAATCCTAATAGTAGCAAGAAAGTTAAAAAACATACCAAAAATATACAATCATCTTCATTATGGAATTTTAAAAAGGATGGTGTTTGATTGGATGGATTCATATCTGCAATAAACAATTTAAACTTACATGTTATACAGATGAACAACATCCAACAAAAGTCATAGACAAACAACCTTATAAAATAGACATCACTAACATCCCTTAAACTAAATCAACACTTAAAAAACAAAAGTACCAAATATTAACCGGACTATTTATATAATCACACACTTAAGGTATTACAAAAACAAAGCACAAAACGAAAATCGTCATCTCTCACAACAGTTAAGCAAATGAGCATCAACCAAAAATTATATGGTTGATTTATCAATCGTAATGTAGAAGACAACATCAAGAAGATGCATGCACAAATTATGACAGAGAATGCTAACAGTAACTTCATTTATGTTAATGCAGTACTTAATCGATAAAAATACACCGAATTATAGCAATTATTATTTGCTTCAACAAAGAATATGAAACGCCGTCGGTGACAAATACATACTCATAACATCAAATAATGATTAATCTAACATTTATAATACAAACAATAAATTCAAAGAAACAATACTTGGTTTTATAGCGTGTAATATATATTATGTAATAGAACCTTTCCGATTTTGATAAGAAAGTTATGTGAGAAAACTTCCGAATATGTTTTCTGGAGCTTATATTCAATAATGGAGATTAAAAGTATATTAAATGGAGTTAATACAAATGTTACGTTTACACTGGTTGGTTGAAATCAAGTTTTGTAAAATTTATACTTTACCCCCTTTTTCTTTAAAATAATGTAATTTTTGCACGGCAGCAACCACTGCTTCAATATAAATTTAATGTTAAATAAGAAAAACTTATCTATTAATTCATATATTTATATAATTAAAAATAGTTTTTAAATCCCGATATTCAAGATTATTATAAGTTAAATAAATAAACAATTACAAGTTAATAGATAAATATCTTACTTTCAACAATCCCAATACAATCTTCTCTCTTCTTCTTCGGCGAAAAAACTCTACAGTTTCTTCTTCTTCTTCTTCTTCTTCAGACTTGACGATCAGAAGTTTAAAGTTTTAGATCAGGTATTTTTTTTTGTTCTCTTGTGTATTTTACAGGTATGTTTTGACATGTTCCTTTCAGTTTCCTCATTTCAAATTATATAAACAACAAAATCATAAACTGCTGATGTTAAAATAGATAAACTTATATGAACTTGTTTTCTTTATTTTATAATAAGATTTATATCAACTTATTTAGTTACATTTTGATTCATTCCATCTAAATAAGAATCTGAAATATTGTTGTTTCATAAATATTTGGTTGTATATTTTACGAATGGTTTTAGAATTATTGTATGAACTGCCATGTAGTATTGATAAATTTGTTCTATCAATCTTAATTTTGATAAAAATATTCTGCAATCAGTTTATAGTACTCATATATCTGATTTGTAAGTGAATATAGCCTTGGCTGCTGAAAAAAACTGAAGTTTGAAGTTGACACTGTCACACCCTGATTTTTGCGGAAGCGTGATTATGTGTGACTCGCTTAATATAATTGCATTTAACCATAACAAACATCTATATGATAAAACCATGATGTTCATCCATATATTAAGTTTCAAATCATTACAACCGTCATTGTGTAACCACAACCTAAGACTTCAAATTCAAGTACACTACAACCAAAACTTAAAATTTCATACTGGACTTCACAAAAGACTTTAGTATAAACGAGGCTTTGAACCATGTATCCTATCAAGGATAAAACACACGAATCAAAACCCTTCAGTGCTGGATGACATCACTTATTTGAGACACAACTTGATATCTTGGACGCCCACCAGATCCATAATTAGTTTCCTGAAATACATGTAATTTGAAAACATCAACAAAAGTTGAGCGAGTTCATTTGTTTTGTATGTGTGCATGAACATCCTTGAAAACATTTGTAAGTATGTATGTATGTACTTGTAAACCGGTACGAAAGTAACAATGAAACATATCAAATAATGTTTAGCTAATACATTAATATGTGTGAAATGGTGCAGGAAGGCTCAAACCTAGCAGATTTTGTACCGGGCCATCCGGTGGGAACGACATAGTCACCTCATGGGCTAAACCCCGGTCCACATGGGTGTGGGCTCGCTACACCCAAATAGATCTATCACTCATGTCCCTCAGTCCTACAACGAGGATTAATGGTCTTAAGCGTTGTACCCACCACTCACATGATCTAGCAATACCTTTCCTTAGCTAACCATACCATGTATAAACGTTTGTAAACAGTTTGTAACATGTACTTCACCCCCGAAGTTATAAAACTGAAAACAGTTAAAAGAAAAGGGGGACATGAACTCACAGTTTTGCGTTCTTCATATCCAATGTAACTCAAAGCTTCCTCTAGATCGCACGACTACCTACATGCGTACTACGGTTCATTAGACCGGCGGGTCGTGCCTTGACTTAGTATTAATTAGTGTCTTTGAGTTACGTTTCTTTGTGTTGTGAATATTATCCCAAGTTATATAGTTATTTGTTAAAATAATAAAAATTTGAACTTAAATTATATTTATTAAATTTAGGAATATTAGTTAAAATAATATATTTTAACTTGTCACATAACGTATTTGTACATGTATAACTTCCCTAAGGATGGGTGTATTCATACTCGTATTCTTAACCTTGCGTATTTTTGCCAAGTATCGGTGGCGTATTCCAGTGTGTATTTATACGTACGAGAATACGTATTTTTATTGTGTTTATTAAGTATCTTATACTTAATTTTTGTATTTATTTTCCGGAATAATATTTCCAATAAAAATTCACCAAAGTTTATATTCTTAAAATAATATATTTTAAGAAAACTTACATAGATAATTTTTTTATAATTTTTTCCTTGGCAAAAATAATTATATTTTCATATAAACCTCAAAAATAATATATTTTCAAGTCTAGCTTAGAAAATATATAAATTCATTTTTCAACCAAAAGTAATATGTTTCATGTTTATTTAAGAAAATATATATTTTCTCCCCAAAAATAATATATCTTCTAATATTCCCAAGAAAAATATATATTTTTATTTACCAAAAATAATATATTTTCTCCTTCTAAAAAATATGATATATTTTTGTGGTAATTATAAAAATCATATTTTTGTTCCCTTGGTGTCCAAAATACCAATTACCAAAATTATACTTATGAATTTATTTCCGGAATGTTTATGTAAGTTATATTCCTTGTTCGGTTTCTCCAATATTTTGGGTATAAATTACGTATTTATTTCTTGGAATTTTGGTAATATTTTGGATTGAAATCTCTTGGAATTTTGGTGAGTTATATTATTTCAAGTTCTAAAATAATATAACTAGTACACATAATATACAATTAATCACACACATGGTGACATCTAAATATATATTCTCCTAAATACATATTTAGTCACTTTTATTATCAAAAACCAACCTCCAATATTTAAAATTTTTGTAACAAAAATTATGGCAAACTTTTTATAAAAATTCATGGTTTAAAATATACTTGTAAATATTTGTTTAAAAATATTTTTCTAAGTGTTAAATTTCTAGAAAAAATTTGCCATAGTTTCCCCTTAAAAATGGAGGTTTCCATGCTTTCAAAGCATATCATTTTCTTTTATAAATCACCACAATCAACAATCAACAATAAACCAATCAACACTTACCAATTTGCCAAAATCAAACATGAATTACTACTTCATGAATTTGAAAATTTACAAAAATTTGTAGTAACTTACTAGTGTGTTTACTAAGCCTAGTTACCCTTTAAAGTGTGGTTATTTATTTAAAAACATCATTATTGAAGAAATTAGTTCTTTACAACTTGTAAATAAATTTTCTAAAAATATTTCTTCTTGAGTTTTTTTCTTGTTAAATATATATTTCTACACTTGATTAACCACTAAAAATATGGTTAATTTCTTTAAGAACCAAGCTTATGTAAATCTTGTATTTTTAACTTGGTTTCTTGAAAAATCATTCTTGAAATCATAGATTTACAAGACTTTATATTCACTTTGATCATCATTTTACAAGAAAAACAACTTATACTTTCAAGTTCATGCTTTACATATGGATGATTACTCTGATCTTAACATAACCATCCTCTCATCTTGCTAGATCATGTCGTTAATCACCATCTAGCAAGATTGATATGATGTTTAACATCATACACATGAGAAATCAACAATCAACAAGCACAACAACACTTAAACAACATGATTTCTTATGATTTTAGTCTTATGTTCAAGTTTCATGTTCAAGATTCATAGTGTTCTTCATGTTTAACAACTTATACCATCTTTTAACCAACTTAAGAAGATGTAAAATAGAGTGTAGATGATCTTACTACTAGCTCAAGGCTAAGGATGATCACAAGATGAAGAAGAGGTGGATAAAAGCTTGCATGAGAGGTCCTTCAACTTCCAAGAGTTCCTAGCTTCCTTGTAGTGCTTCTTACACCCTAATATCACTAGAGAATGGATGGATTTGAAGTGAAAAATGGTGGTGGTGTGGTGCTTGTTCTTGGACGTAGGTATGGAAGGAAGAAGAGAGTGAAATGTGTTGATGATGTTATGTGAAAATGAAAGTTATGAAACCTATGGTTTTACTTATAATCTTCCACAACTTCTTAGTCCAAGGTGTAATATGTTTCTAAAAGATATAACAAGATCCATTTAACAATTCAAATAAAATCTTTTGGTGGGTCCCTTGTTGGGGCCGTAGGTGGGGGGGGGGGGTGCACTAGTTGGGTTTCAATGTTATAGTTAGGTTATGGTTGAAATCTAAGTATTATAGTTAGGTTATTAGTTACTAGTACGTTATATAGTGTGTTATGATGTTCGGGGACCATAACTAGCTTGGAAATGTTAAAACAATGCTTCTAGTGAAAATTTGGTATTTCGGGTAGTGTCCGGTTGTTCGGTTGGTTACCAGTTCGTTAAGGTGCTAAACTACGCAGTTTAGTGTGCTTTATGTTACCTTTTATGACAGTTTTGATTCCCGACAAAGCATTCATGACCATTTAACCATATTTCTGCACGATATTAAGTTGTTTAAATGCTGAATTTTGCTGAATTCTGCAGTTTATGTAAGTTTTAGGCACTTTCCGGCACTTAAACTTTCACTAGGAAGACAGTTTTATGATCCTTACTTTCCTACACACTATACTAGTGTAACTCTTGGTTTCTGGCTCATTCTGTATCCCAATATCATGTCTGTCTATGTACTGAACTCCGTCATCATTTTTCTGATTTGTCTGATAACTGTGCTATCTTTGTTTCGTGCACCATTTGAATCAATAAAGTGTTGCATGTAATAACGATATGACATTTGTAATATATGATGCACATGTATATATGATAACAATGATCAGAAAATGTTCATGTCATAAATGTTAAATCAGCACAGTCATTAAGCATTAATCATTGTCTAATAATTGTACGGATACATGCAAATTTGACAATTGTCACAGACACAAACATGGATATTTGAAAACTTTAATGTCATATAATACTTTTTTATTATACAACAATATAAATTTCATCTTACACGGTGTTAGACTCATATTGTTGGTTGTAGGGACCATATTGAAGTACACAACATATAAGTTTGGTCCTACAGGGTGTTGGATATTTTTTTATACCTTAAATAGAATGCTTTTCAGATACAATTGATTTTATGTTTTAGTATTTAATTGTTATTGTATTTTTTACTTTCAGATGGAGTTTATGATAATTATCAATGTCTCTGAATTGACAGACCTAAGTGAGGGATTCGTAAGCTATATTCTTAGAACAAATTAACTCAAATCACAATTGTATGCTAAAAACTGTATTTATAAAATTAAAGATATATTAAATGTTGTGTATTCTATATACATAGGTACTTACAAGGATAATGAGTAACCAATTACCAAGAAATTGTGAAGTAATAAAGTTGGTTGATTATACGGGATTTAAGTATAAGATTGTAGTACATAGCATTGGTCATAAAAGTAAGAGGATAAACTGGCCAGAATGGACTAGGTTTGTTGAAACTTATAGAAATAAGAATATAGACAAGCTGTGTTTAAAAAAATTGAAAGAAGTAAAATTTGAGATAAATGTTTTGAACAATGAGGATTGGAGATTAGAAACGATGGCTCGAACCGAGATTATGTTTATGGTTGCTTGATACAGGCTGAAGAAGAAACATACTGCAAGCAGGTTAAAAATTGCTACCTTATTTTTATATATTGCCAGTGTCTCTTTTGGGCTGTTAGAAAAACTTCTAATTTATATTTTGTATCCTATATTAAATCTAACATGACATTTCTGAAATGTATGAAAAATATAGCATTTACCACACGATTTGCTGAAGTTGTTGTCGGAGAGGAGATTAAAAACTGATAACTTGCATGCAAAAGTACATGGACCAAAGCAGAGTAGTAAAGTTGATGTGTATTATGTTTTCTCTCCCGAAAACAAAAAGGGATTGGCTGCTGGTTTTATGGGACCAAGATGGACAACTTTTTGCTTTGAAAATGACATTGAGGAAAGCTGCCAACTACTGTTTCAATGGATGGGAAGTACTCCTGAATACCACTTTAACTTCACTATGAAGGTTTTTAACAAAGACGGGATTAGACTTCACGGGGAGACTAAACATCACTGCAGCCGTAGTAATCACCAACACCGCAAAAAGCGTCCACATTATAAGAAACAGTTTGAATACCATGTTATAGAGACACACAACTTGGTATTTACATATCTACTTTTAATATGGTTGATTTTACTTATAATGTTGGATCTATCTGTTATTACTTAAAGTATATGTTGTTTTGAATGAATAACTAAAGAAAGAATTTTCTTTTACAGGCAATACCGAGGAACTTTGTTCGAGAACACCAGCTAAATGACTACCGTAGAGCTGTGCTGTCATTTGGTCATGTGAAGTTTTTGGTACATCTGGTTATTAGGAGAGATCCTAGAAGACCTGACGACAACAACCATCTAGTGATGTATACAAACTGGCAGCGTATCATGGATGAAACGGGAATATCTGTGGGGAAAAAGCTGAGGTTTGAGATAGTCGAATAAAAAAGTGTAACAGGAGATAAAATACACTTTGAAGTTTGTTGACATAGTCTTTGAACATCTTTTCAGCATTTAATGATTTATGCTTTAGTTGATATGTTTGATGGACAAATTTCTTCTTCGAAAACTAACTTAAGAATGAACTTATGTAGTGTTAGTATATAAAGTTATATACTTTCAAAACTTTGTGGTTTTACCTTTTTATATTTTTCAACTAAACATTACTATATTTTGAATCTAAACATTACTATTTTGCAATACATTTCCCGGTCACTCAACAAAAAGAAATATAAGACTCAAAATTAACAAAATAGTATACAGCCTTTAATTACAAATAACAGTGTTATAAAAATCTGCTCCTACCAAAGGGACAAACTCAACATCTGTTTCGCTAAAATTTGCAAACCAAAAGGTCTGTTGAAGACAACCACTGTTGAAGCAAATTCTATTAAACCAAACAACCTCAGCTCATGAACCAAACAACCTCTGCTGATGAACCAAAAGGTCTGTTAAGACAAAGACTGCTGAAGCAAAGGTCTCCTAAAGAGAACCTCTGCTGATGAAGCCAAATGTATAATGAATCTAAGTTCTGCTGTGGACCAACAGATATTGCACAATTCAACAGAAGATCTTTAATATAATATCTTTAACAGATGATGATCAACAACTCATAAGGTCTGTTGAAGCAAAGTCTATCAACAGATGCTAATGTAACTCAGATCCTAACAGTTCTTAGGGCGTTAACAGATGTTAGCACGCTATAACAGTGCTTAGCCTCTAACAGATGTTAATGTTGGATTGCTGTTTGACCCGACTGAGTCAATTGGAAGAGCTTTACATCCAGTTTAAAGGCGGAATCAGTAAACCGGACTTGATAACAGCTTGTAAATCTTAAATCTGTTGCTTATATTGATGATAACAATGATTACAACCTGAACAGACTTTGGCAGCACTTCGTTACAGTTCTGGAAGTTGCGTACCGAATGAATGACCAAGTGCACCTTATATAGTAGAGGTGATTCCACTTATATGGACATGCCATATAAGCGAAATCAGAAGCTTATGATTTCGCTTTTATGACCAAGTGTCCATATAAGCGAAATCACACACTTAACTTCTAAACTTCGATTCTCGAACCTCGTGCACTGGTTATTCTAACCTATACTATAACATAACATGATACAAGACGAAGTCAATAGACGTAATGCACTAATAGACTCCCCCTCGGATATTGACGAAGTCTTCAGTGACTAATCTTCAATATGACACATCTTCAGTCTTGATCATTCTGTCTTTTCTTTCAAATTGTAACAATGTAAGTATCCAACAATCTTTCTCTTCTCCTATCAGCTTCAGGCTCCCCCTTTCATCAAGCTTCCGTGCTTTGGGATCAACTCCTAGCTTTCCATCTACAAGTTTCTCTTTGCTTCAAACTTGTCTTCAGACTCCCCCTTAAACTCAGCTCTCGAGATCGTAGTCTGGAATATCTGCAATCACTCAATAATTCATAAATACAATGTTTTCGTATTATCAATCAACTTCTCTAATCCACTCCCCCTATCAACGAACTGTATAGATTTAGCAGCATTAAAGAATCCAACTCCCTCACAGTTAATCATCCAAGTTCAAGTTAATGACCTTGGAGATATCACAAACTGTTTTTGAAATTTTTTATTTTAATTCAAGTTTCAAATTAATGAACTTGTTTTATTTTCAGAAACACAATCAGCTTACTTAGATTTTGAAACTCAGCATTTCAGATATCGGTTGTCGAAAATAAAACACAATCAAAAATCTTTTTGTATTTTCTGAAAATATAAAGCAGTAAAGAAATATGTACAAACATATTTACAGACAATATTTTTGTTTGAGTATGCGTCAGAGGATCATATCAGTTTCTGACAAGTCACAAGTACCGTTGAGCTTAGTTACACAGTAAGAATTAAACAATTCACTTAGATTGTCGATATACTGATCCACTTAAATTTTCACACAAAGTTCAACTGATTCAGGATACGGATTAGGTATTTTAAAGACTTAAACTTATTCATGTGTCCCACCTCTTGAATATACTCCCGTATCCAGATCCCAATATTCAGTCATACAGGCAATTATAACACAAATGATATCTGTAGGGGGTTAATAAATTATGAAGAATCATGAGAGCTCAGGTCAGAACTACCGTTCAGCAGAGAGATCATGACTTAACTTGTGGATGTGTCCCCTTTAGAGGATCTTTTTAAAAAAGCATTGCTAAGCAATTTTATTGTCTTATCATATATGCTGAGGGCGATGCTATGTTTCAAGCATTTGCGGAAAGTATTATTCGAGGACTAGGTCAGAACTTCCATTCAGTAGAAGTCCCGGAATAATACCCCAGACATCATTGAGTATAAAAACCTAGTATATCAGAAAAAGGAACCTTTCAAACGAGATTTCAGGGGTTACCTATATATCCAAGTAGTGTTCCCCACAAAATAAGCAAGTTTGAATTTAGATTTATATCCCGAAAAAGTTTACTAAATGTATAAAAATCTACCGACACATCCACAGTGAGATCGTTTAACACATTTAAACTTTCCATTTCTTTAGCGTACTGTAACTGTCTACTGATGTACTATCATTTCCTCTTTTTACGCAAAAACTCAATTTTCATTTTATCATGTTTTTTACTTTTTCAAATTTTCAAATATTTTTGTAGTTTCTGACAATTTTTCTCCCCCTAAAATGTAAAACCATTTAAAGAAAATTTGACAACCAACACTGATAGCTTTGTCTCGCCATCCATTTTCTGCTAAAAGTGCTCTGATTTGCAGAAAATAATGTACCCCCATGATTTACAACACATTGATATTTACAGTTTGAAAACCGTTTTTCAATCTGGTGAAAGTAACCATGTTTGTTCAGCCGTGAGGGTTTCGTCATATTCAATCAACACATATTTTTTGTAAACAAACATATTTTTGGTTTTTCAAATTTTTCAATTTTTAGGGTTTTTGAAATATTGTTTATTTATTTACAGAAAACATATCAATTCCCTATTCAACCAAACCAGGGTCCAGCAGCAGCCTCTTCTTCCTCTCCATGTGCCAGGCTGCTCCAACTTCCAATCTTACAATCTTTGGTATTCTTGAGCACCTGCACATTCAACTAACTGAATTACTTGAACAATTTAGCCCAGGTCTGTTGAACCTTAGGCCTTTCAACACAATAATTTTCATTCAATGCTGGAAATTCTTTGTCATTTTTCACAAAAAATTTCTCAATTTTAACTTCAACTTTCTCATCTTTTACCAAATCAACATGTTTCTTAACACTCCATGTTTGACCTTTTGGTGTTCCTCGTTTGTAAAAATGTGAAACTTTTTGAACATTTTGATTTTGAACAACAACTCTTGGTTTCCAAAACTCTTGGGGTTTTGTCATATCAACTGTTGTTTTCCAACTCTGTGTTGTTCTGAATCTGGGTGTGTGAGAATTCCAGGTCTGTCTATAATCAAACCTATATGGGTTTGACTTCCAAGTTTGGTTCGAAACAAACTTGTTTGTGTTGTACCTCCAAGTTTGTTTTGAGTCAAATCTGGTTGATATTTTTCTCACATTCTCAGATTTTTGTTTCTCAGCATCAATCTTCTTGTTGTCAACATCCACAGGTTTTAGATTAGGACACTTGCGTGCAAGATGTCCTTTTTGATCACATTTGAAACATGTTCTCATGGACACATCTTTGACCTGTGGTTGTTGCTTTTGCTTTTTAGCAAAGAACTCATCATTAGACTGTCTCATTTTAAGTTCTTTTTCTTTTTCTAAATTGTCTCCTTGAACAAAACTCATTTTTGCCTGAAAATTCGGAGTTTCATTTCTTTTCCAACTTTGTTTCTTCTTATAACCCAACCCAGCCTTCATGTTTTTCTTTTTGAAACCAGGTTTGTTATATGAACCTCTATGACTCTTACCAACAAACTTTGAAATCTCAGACTTCTCAATCTCAACCATTTTGAAAACTTTATCAACCTTTTCTGAAATCACATTCTGAATCGGGAATACAACATCTAAGAACAATTTGTCCGATCCAATCATGGTATAAACCAATCCATTTGAATCATTATTCAAATTTTTCTCAGATTTTGTGTTTTTCAGATATCCATCATGAAGATTTCCTTCATCTTCATCCTGTGATTCAGATTTACCTGTAACAATCGACTCTTCTTTCAACACACTTTCAACGACTTTACCTACCACCTCTGAATCATGAGAATCATCAGATTTGGAATAGGTTATGTCAATGTTGTCTGGCAATTGATCTACCATATTGAAAGCTTTTTCGACCTTTTCCTCATCATAAAATGCAAATTTTCCCGGTGGTGGAACTTGATGAAACTCTGAACCAATACCTTTCTTGTTCTGCTCAGACTCACCCTCACCCGGTTTTATATTGAAAATTCGTTCAAGCACATATGACGACACGTGATAACTCTTTAATTTGTTGTTATCCTGTTCTAAATTAGCAATCTGTCGCTTCAACTTAGCAACATCCTCAATATAAGAATTAACAACATCTTGTTTTATAGAATACATTCGTTTAAGCTCTTTGGTTGTTTCAGACAGATAATTCATTCGTGATTGAGCATATTTCATTTCATCTTTTACTTTATCATATGACTCTTTTGTAATGTGATATGATAATTTCATTGAGTCATATTCCTTTTTCATTTCTTGATAAGCAATTTCTTTTTGTTCTCATTCATTTTTCATTTTCAAAACATTTTCTTTCAAAATTTATTTTCCTTTTCTAATTTGTTACATTTTTGTGAAAGTTTTTCATCATTTTCTTTAAAATTTTTTTCTTTTTCTAACATTTCTTTGCATTTTTCTTTGAAAATGTTTTCAATTTTAGTGAACTCAAAATCTCTTGTTCTAAATTGCTCATCTTTTTCAGTACAAGCTCTGCACGGTTCCATGCATTTCTTGCACTGATCAATCAGTTTCAAGTTATCAGAATCAGAATTTACCTCAGTGTTTGGCACTTCGGTGTTTTCAGCAGTTTTTGTCTGCATCAGATCAGCATCATCTTGCTTCTTTTCAACACTAACTTCATCACCAGCATCACCAACTTCCAAATTCTCATTCTTTTCTTCTTTCTTCACCTCTTCTTCAATCTGCTGTTTTTCAATAACAACTTCTTTAACTTCAACATCTTCTGTGTTAACCTCTTCAGCATTCTTCTTCAGATTGTTCACCATCTCTTCAACACTCTTCTTCATTCTCTCTTCATCTCTTTTTCTCAGACACGATAGCATGGCATATCTGATCTCTTTCTCATGCCTTTTTGCATATCTGTCATCTTTCAACACATTCCTATAATATTCGGCTCTTGAAGGAATTATGATAAGAACATCTTCAAAGATTATGTCTTTCTTAGGAACAACTGGTTCTCCTTCTCTGTTATAGTAACACTCTCTCTTTTTATCCCATCTCTTACTGCTGACAGCAATCTCATATTCTTCCTGCATATCATCCATTCTGTTCAGAACGATGTTTCTTTCTCTGTAAGTTTTCTCACTTAAGATTTCTTCTCGAGTTTTCTCTTTGATCTCAACTTTTTCTTCACGAATTTCAGCAGTGTCTTTGTCTTTGTTTTCATCTTGAATCTCAGCAACAAAAACAAACTTTCTTTCTTCCGTCATTGCTCTCCCATGAGCTGTTTTTCGAACATTCTCTAAACGATCTTCTTCTGGACAAATTTCAGACCAATCATATCCTTCATCTTCGTAAATAACAGCATAAGCTCTTGATTTTTCTTTCGGTTTATCTTCAATCAACTTTGGCTCTTCTCTGCTTCGATGGTAGATTGCCTTTCGGTAGTAATCATCATTGAACGGATGTTCATTTCCACCAACTGCAGAATTAGTACATTCTCTCTTGAAATGACCTTTCTGCTTACATTTGAAGCAGGTCACTTTGGATTTGTCAAATCCAAGCTTTGTAGATGCACCTCCAAGAGATTGTTTCTCGGTAATCTCCATATACCTTTGAGCTCTTCGGATACAACTAGCTAAACACCAACGGATGTCAATGAGCTCCATCTCTTCCGGATCAATCTGGTCGTAGTCTTCTTTGGTTAACTCTGAGTTTCCAATTTTGCCAGCTACAAGACCTTCATACGATTCCAGAACAGACGCAAGAAAACTCATTTGCTGCTTTGCTGCATTGATGCTCATTGCTGGAGAATTCTTCAGTTTAAGAGCTATGTTGCACAAAATCTCCTCTCCATCTTCAGAACTAGCTTTTGAAGCTGATGAATGATAACCCGGAGTGTAACTTGGTGAGCTTTTCTCGGGTTCTTTTGTTTTCTCACCAATAAATGCTGTCTTTGGTGAACCAACACTTTTCTCCAAAGGTATACTCCTTTTGCAGTACAAGCCAATATTCTGTTGGTTTGAAGAATCAGTCATCTTATTTTGCTTTTGTAGCTCCAGATCATGACTCTCTATCTTTTCAAACAATGCATCAAGAGAAATTGTATCAAACAAAACATCATTTTTCAGAATAAAAACAAACGTTTGCCACTGATCTGCTCGTGGTAACGCTTCAACTACTTTGTCTACCAGTTCTTCTTTTGGTTTCACTATATCAAATCTCTCAAGTTCAAGTTTTAAATGGCAAAACCTCTCAATCATTTGCCTCACTGTCTCTCCTTTAATAAAATCAAACAGATCAAATTATTTCTTTAATAAAGCGATTTTGTTCTTTTTAATCTGTTTACCCCCCTCAGCTTTAACTCGTAAAGCTTCCCAAACAGATTTAGATGACCCATCATGAGTTAGTAAAGCAAAAATATCATTTCTGATTGCTGACTGGATCAATGCTATCATTCTCTGTTCAGCTCCGAATTCAGATTTATCTTCTCTGGAAAACTTTTTGAATGAAAGATATTCGCCTTTATCATCTTTTGGTTTTTCATATCCATATTCCAGGCAGAACCAGCTTTCATGAGCATACGCTTTCGCCCAGTTGATGAAACGTTCTTTCCACCAGGTATAATCTTCAATGCTATCCAGAGTTGGTGGCTTTAAATGAGTTCCGTAAAAGTTATCATGCTTGATGTTTTCGTTGATCGCCTTCGTGATTGTTTTTGGTGTAACATTTGCAATCTCGGACGATTCGGTTGTGAACGCGTTGAAAAACGTGTTGTAGAATTCCTCAGCCATGATGTAAACCTGAACAAATTTCAAACAAACACAATTAGTACAGTCAAATATCAAATAAACTGAAACTGACTGACACTCGATCGACGTGAAATGATCCCGACACGAAAAAGTTCACTTTCGAGCGAAATAAGACACTTGAGCGAAATCAGGATTTTGGGTATGACTCGATATATGCTGACTACTCAAAGTTTTATCCTTTTGAAAATGACTTGGGATATACAAAATCTAAAACACAATTATGCAAATCACATGTGCCGTAAATGTTAGCTGATTGGGCCGCCTTTAATTCATATTCAACAACTTTCAATCATTGGGCCGAAACTCTTGTAGTGGGTTACATTTGTTTACATCAAATATCTTGAATATCTCACTGCCGTAAATGTCAGCTGATTGGGCCGAGAATGTGTGTTGGGCTGACAACAATATTAATAAGTTCACGTGGACTGTCTTTTAAATCTCGTGGCCGACAATTCTTTAATTCTAATTGGACCGATTGAGAATTCACGTGATGACTTGTTCCCAGATTCAAACTACCTGACAACCTTGTAAAATGTTTTACACTAATCACTAATTTCACAATTCAAGCATAAACAAATAGTCCCTCGAGCAGAATCACAGACTCTCGAAATTAGTGATCTTTGGAGTGGAATAGTATGTTGTACACAAGAGCGAAATCTTAGAAGTTCAGAAAAGCGATACTACTGATATGCATTTGGAGCGAAATCACTGATTATGTGACACAAGAATGAAATCAGCCTGACACAAAAGCGAAATCCCTTATTCTATTGCACCTATGAGCGAAATCTGATGGTCATATGAGCGAAATCAGAGTGACACATAAGCGAAATCACTGAATGTTCGTATGATCGAAATCAAGTCCGAAGTCAATTTGGTCCATTTTTAGTCCGAATTTCAATGTCAAACTTTCCAGGGTTTATTAATGTCCAATTATCTATGATCTGTGAAATTTTGAGCGAATTTTGACCGATAAATTTCTTTGAAATGATGAAAGAAGGTGTAGAAGTCAGAATGAGAACAAAATCAAGCTAAACTCTTCTTCCTGAGCTCTGATACCACTTGTTCGATCGTTGTTTGACCCGACTGAGTCAATTGGAAGAGCTTTACATCCAGTTTAAAGGCGGAATCAGTAAACCGGACTTGATAACAGCTTGTAAATCTTAAATCTGTTGCTTATATTGATGATAACAATGATTACAACCTGAACAGACTTTGGCAGCACTTCGTTACAGTTCTGGAAGTTGCGTACCGAATGAATGACCAAGTGCACCTTATATAGTAGAGGTGATTCCACTTATATGGACATGCCATATAAGCGAAATCAGAAGCTTATGATTTCGCTTTTATGACCAAGTGTCCATATAAGCGAAATCACACACTTAACTTCTAAACTTCGATTCTCGAACCTCGTGCACTGGTTATTCTAACCTATACTATAACATAACATGATACAAGACGAAGTCAATAGACGTAATGCACTAACAGTTAATGTATCTCAGACCCTAATAGTTTTCCCATTAACCAATTGATTAAATTTTCATTCATTCACTAACAATAATATACAACCCTACTACTTGTCCAGTACATGAATATCACCAAAAATGTATATAATGTATAATAACAATATTATATAACAAACAAATGGTTAAATTTACTTGATATTCAAAGCGTACACATTACATACCAAATACATCAGTTTAGATGCTTCATTGTAGCCCTTACACACCAAACTTTTAACCACAGTTTGTTAAAACAACTGTTAACAGACATAAATAAAAACCACAAGGAGTCTTCAAAAATAAGTGGTTTCTACTTATCTCTCATAAGAATTCTTTTTTCATAAGCATCTAATTGTTAACCTTAGACAGCTTCTTCCGGGTTCTTCTCACATTAGTGGATAGCTCACCAACGTTGACAACATCAGCATCTTAAGCTATCTGCTTTCCATTGGGACTTAATCCAGAATCCTTTTCAACTTCGACGGCTGAAGAGTCGGCCGTAACAGAGACAACATCCTTGCAACAGATCACAAAACAACTATTGATCTCATTTAATAAAATAATGAACTCTTTGTAAACATACTAAACATACTTTCAAAAATAAATACTCACCCTTGAAGTTCGTTCAGCAGACACCTGGGAAGATTCTGAAAGGTTAACATCTTTAACTTCAGCTACCTCTTGAGTAACCTAAAGGATCATAATATATGATATTATATAAAAAAGTGGAGAATCCAGTCTTTGAAACTCAAAAGAAAAATAAATAGATTGAAAAAGTAATTTTATATGCTACATGATTAGTATTTTCATCACCATTACCATCTCCACCAACCAACTCAGTAATTATTACTGGATCATCACATGTTTTTTGCACGGTATAAATAGGATAGTCATTTTTAAGATTGAACTCTGAAACATCAATCTTAAAAGCAGCCTTCTTATCAACCAATCGAAATATCTCATGAGGGAAACATCCAGTATCATTGGCCTTCACCTGCCTCTCTCTTATGTCACTCGCCGCTAATCCAAGAAGCTTCTGAACATCTCTATCAAACATAACAAAAGAAACACTACCACTCTCATCCTGCACCCGGACTTGCACCTTGAACCTGAAATATATACAAATGACTAAGTAAACTGCAAAACTATATTCAAATATCAGTCTTAAAATGTTACTTATATAAATATAACGTTAAATAATCATCATTGCTTACTTTGTGGTGATGGATGTACATTCACTACGACATTTGGGACAAACCAAAGAAGTCGCAGGCAATCGAACAATATCATCCGAAACATTTTCAACATTCTGCAAGTATTCACTTTTACCCATCACCTTATTGAAACACTTATGACAGGCAGGATAAAACCAACCATACTCTTCTTGCACAATCTTAATTGTCGCAACCACAGTACAAGACATTTCCTGTAAAAACAATATATCAACTTGTAATCTCTAGTTTGAAAAACATGCAGGTGATAAACCAAACAAATAACCAAAATATATAAAAAGATGTGAAACCTTTTCTATCTCACTAATCTCATCAACATGTTTCTTCACACCATCAGTTACAAATTCTTTATGCAATGGAAAAACGCTCTGAGACGATAGTATTGTTTGAGAAGTAGAACCACTCCCTTGTCCAAACTTCAGTATAAGACTTTTGAATGCCACAAATGATTAGAATTAGTATACAAATAACATGAAACCAAGTATTTGACTTGAACATCTACATACAATAGAAATTACATTGACAAATGACCTCCTCCTTAGCTCATTAACTTCATCAATTTCTTCATTCAGAAAAATTCATGTTGCAAACTGATCACTTTGAACTGTATATTCACCTACATGCAAAAGTATATAGATATTTAATGTATACCTGTCTTTATATTGGCAGAAATAAACAGTATCGTTATGATTTGCAAAAAGTAACAAAAATACCTTTCCATTCCTTACACTTTCCATGCTGTTAACAGCCATCACATGCTCATGAGGTGGGATTTTAGAGATGAACTCCTTAAACTGCAGAGCATAATCATTCCACACAGTACACCGCAAAACCAGACCCCTACATGAAAACAGTATTCGTATGACGATATACTAAAGACTAATTTATGACCATTTTTTTTACAATCTCTAATATCAAAACCAAATTGAATGAATAAAAACACAAAATCAAAGGAAATTTATGACATTTATTAAAGTAGCAAATGAGCCATAAATTAACTAACATACTCATTAAGAATAAACTGTTGATCTCATTTATTACCATGATTCAGCATTAGATACAAACACTATAGATCTCATTTATTACCATTACCATGATCCCACATTAAATACCAACATTCTTCATCTTATTTATTAACATCATTAAATACAAACAATGATCTGTACATGACTGCACATGTAAACAACAACTTACTCCAAGTCTTGAATATCGAAATTGATCTTCTTAGTATCCTTTGGAGGTCGATCAAAGATTTCAAGATCTCCCCAACAAACCACAGATCCAGCAACATCTATATGATTACATTATATAACAGTATAAGTAAAACTCTCTAATATTATACAAGGAAGACATGATTACAAAAATATACACTACCAACACTCAAAGAGTTTAACGCCTCTCCTTGAAGAATATCTTGATAAGCTCTGAAGTTGAAACCATACTCAACACCTTGCCAATCTCTCACAGGAGTAACTGTTGTACATCTATAAAAGTTTATTTTATAAGGTTGCACTACTACTTTATATAAATCTTTATTCTCACCAACACCAAATTTCGACAGAATCACAACAACATCTTCTTGAAGCTGTCCATCAAAAAAAGGTATCAGATGACTCTTAATACCTGCTTGAATCTTAGCACTCTGAAGAACATTTAAAGAAAGTATCTTCTTAGCATACACCACTACATTCTCTGATAAAACGGAAAAGCGGAGATACAAATTACCTTTTCATCAATGAAGATGTGTAACACCTCGAAAATTCAGGTTCAATGAAATAACGACACGTGTCATGAAAGACAAAACGCGTTGTAAACTCGGATGTAATAAAGATGTTTTGGCAGGATTTAAA
This sequence comes from Helianthus tuberosus, assembly GCA_030545235.1. Classification (NCBI taxonomy): domain Eukaryota; kingdom Viridiplantae; phylum Streptophyta; class Magnoliopsida; order Asterales; family Asteraceae; genus Helianthus; species Helianthus tuberosus. The sequence continues at coordinate 100,077,380 of CM060367.1, forward strand.
AGTGGCGTCATGTTAATTTTTACCTCTGAACGACCTCAATTATAAATCCCAAGACCCAAGTATATAAATATTAAACATCTAAATCCAGAAATTCTTGACAATAATTGAAATGGTGGACTCCTACGGAGAAAATGCACGGTAAACCTTCTTTAACGAAACTTTCGAAAGGATTCAAAGGAACATGGCAAAGTGGTAGGGTAAATAACTGTTCAAGACCCATTACAAGAGGTCCCATACTGTTAAAATAAGTCCCAAATTCGAAACCCACAAGTTGCCCCTTCAAAACACCAAAGAACAACAACTTTTCACTTCTGATCAACGGCTTACGGACCGTAAGCCTTACCTTACGGTCCGTAAGGTAGTGCCCAGCGACCAGAAACTTGCTGTTTGCTGTTTAAACGCACTCTTGACCTTTTAAACGAGTTTCCTCATATCCCTTGGCCCCTAAACAACCCCTAAACTTGTAGGACACCTGTGGGAATGTTGTGGTAAGTGCTAGACTTTGTTGTTAACACTTTGTGGTGATTGAATTCACTATAAAAAGGGTCTTGAGTTGCAAACAATTCATCACACCATTTCCTTCAGCTATCTGATCATTCCTGGAGCTCAAACCTTCTCTCAAGTGGTCACTAATCAAGCTTAGGACTTCAGTAAGTTTGCTAACCTTTCTTAATTAAGTTTTAGCTTAGTTTTAGCTTAAAAGTCAAACCGTCGTAATTAACGGTTGACTTTAAGATTAATCACTAATGGTCCAGTGATTAGTCGAATCAAAAGTAGTTATAAGTTGGTAATTATGTGGGTAATAAACCCTCAAAGGGGTTCCCCCTGATTCCCACTCTAACTAGGTCAAATGTCGGGTCAAACTTGTATTTAAAAAGTCAACAGAATGTGTAAATTACAATTTATGCATAATTAGCAATGTAGAACACATACAACCTGTTTGATCATTAATATAACTTAGTAATCAGTGTAAGGACATGTCTAAACATGTTCAACCCGACAATTTCCTGTTTAGACCCGGTTCGGAACCGAAAGTCGCATAGTTTGACTTATACTTTGACTTTCAGTTCTGACCCGTTATGGTATGTTTTAGAAATGACTTAGAGCTTTATTTGGACCAGGTTACATGCTAGTATAACCCTCTATGATTATACACCTCGGATCATTAGTTATCCAATTAATATGCATGATTCCGTTAATGGCTCATATGTTGACCATTATGCCCTTTTCACCTTAAAACGTGATTTTTGAAAATGTAAAAGAGTAGAAACTTTAATTACTGATATATAAACTTGTATGCAAAATTTGACATCAGTTTGAGGTGTAGATTAAGAGTTATGCTCGTTAGCGTAAAATTAAAGCTTTATGTTAATTAAACGGCGTATTTAGCATATAGTCTACTTAAACATACTTTTTGATATCAAACTCTTTACCCACTGATGTAATATATTATTTTGGGATTTTTAAATATTTTTAATAAATTTTAGGCTGAGCATAACTAATAGTCGTAGGCTTAATCCGGTAAATGTCGGTCTTGCCCTTACGGGCCATAAAATGAGTTTTACATATCTAAACGACTCCAAACCTTTTGCTACTGATTAGATATGATAAATAAATTATTTTAAGCCTTCTGGAAATATAAAAATATCAGATTGAAGTATCAAACCCGGAAATGGCCTCTAATCGCCTTTTGAGCGTTTTTAACGCATAGTATGTGCTATAATTATTTTAAACATACAAGGGTTGATACCTACTGATATTTGAGGCAAATTATAATTTTTTAACAGTAAGCAAAGGTTGATAAACTCAGACTTCAGTTTTGAGCTTATCGGCTTATGTGAAATTACCAAAATACCCCTACGGGGCATAGTTTGGTTATACTTGATAAATTTCACATATATACTCTATCCTACTGTTATAACTTAGTAAAATAAGTATTTTTGCTGATTAAATCAGACCTGTAACTCAGGTAAATACTTAAACTCTTTTATAACCTTTTAAATGACCAAACTACCCCTACGGGCATAGTTTGTGTTTAAATAAGTTTCGGGCATAATAAAAGGCATCCTGCTGATGTCACAACATACATGAAGCATATTAACTTAGGAAACCTGTAAATGGCTCATATGTATACCCGTTACGCTTATTACGCGTTCGGTTCGGTTTATGTAACTAGTTTACATAAACTAGCCTAAACGGGTCAAACCTTATCGGTTTTATCTCAAAATCCAGAATGTGTATAATATACCCATATTAAACAAGTCTTCATACTTGTTGGGTCCAAATCACATTCTATCCGGTCATCGCTTAATCGTGCGTACGAACCGTATCTTTGAAACTAACCGGTCTAAGCGTTAGCTTAATTAAAGACCCGTTAGGGTTCTAATAGGTTATTATAAACCTTCGTTCCAGATTAGGAGCCCAGTAAAAGTACTTGCATTTACTGTATTGGATTCATACTTTGCTCAGGTAAATACTCTTAACTTATTTTCCCTATACGGGCTTGGGATACGGTACTATAAAAGTACCGCTTGGTCGGGTATGTAGTCATTTAAATCGGATTGTGATTAATGTATTTACATAACCCGCTTTATTCTGTATTATTTGATGTATGGCCCTTGGGGGTTAAATGACCATGTCCCGGATATCCTTGGCATCATTTTACGAAATGGCCACGACCTAAGCACGGGATGTAGGCGTACACCTGACAGATGGATTATGTAAAAACTGGTAATCCACTAAAGGAATCAACCTTGTGGGCATTATACCTGTGTCGTGTCAGTTAACTTAAACCGGCTCTTCTAACCGGTGCTAATGGACGGCAAATGAGTAAAACTGTAAACAAGATTATTTTAATAATTGTCCCAAGTTATAAAGATATATTTTGCCGAAGTGCAATCAAATCAATTTTCAAACTCTTTTCAAAATGAATCAGTTGAGTTGTATTTACCAGTGTAAACTGACGTATTTTCCAAAAAGGCTAAGTGCAGGTGCTAGACGAAATAGGCTGGCTACTCCAGGCATCATTACTCAAGTCTCGCAAGCTCTAGATGTCAAAGTCTATTGAACAGTTTTCTTTTTATATTGATCCGCCTGTGGATCCTTTACTTTCCGTTGTAATACTTGGATATTACTTTTTATTCGGAATGTAATATATTTATCTTTTGCTTCCGCTGTGCATTTATATAATTGTGTTGTTTGACTATTATGTTGCCAACCACGTCACGATACTCCCCACCGGGCCCACCGGTGACACGTGGAAAGTCGGGGTGTGACAGGTTGGTATCAGAGCCAACACTGAGTGAATTAAACACTAGCCTTTGTGTTTAATCTCAGTTACACAATTGCACATTCTTGAGTCTAGACAAGAACATAGGACAAATTCCAATTCGTTTCATGGTCTTTTAATTACTCCTTTGTTATTTTTCTGATTAGCCCTTGCATGGGCAAGTCATTTTCTTAAAGAAGTCCCGTTTAGGGCAAACATATATTTGTTTAAATTTTAAAGGAACGATTATGTTTAAAATATCATTCCTATATTATAAGATCTACCATTATAATAAAATGGCAAAATCTAAAAAGGACAAGACCTAGCTCATGTGTCATTTTAAGGCAGGGCCAAGACGGTAGTTCCACAATTAGATTCAGATCCTTATTAACGTTTCAATTTAGAAATTGTTCTGCGTTAACTATTAAAACGAATCTAAAGAGTAAAACCTAGCCTAAATGTCATTATGGACATGGCCAAGATGGTAAAACTTATTTAAGAGATTCAAATTTTTGTTAAACCTATGAAAGCATATTAACATGCTTGACAAAGTGTGATACGATGAAAATCACATAAGTCATTTTTAATTGGGTTATTCTAAATCCCCTTATTTATATAATCATCCCTTATGGATGAAGTGCCCACGGGCTATGATTAACGTCCTCTGAGACTAAAGACAGTGGTAGCCTACAACTCCCTGTCAAGAAAAGGTAATGAACTTTGATTCAAACCTTAATGCCTTGATTCTCTGAGATCATGGCTTATAAATTAAACTTGTCTACGCGACTAGGCCTTTTGCGCTATTATTAACTTATAATTTACGATTATGATAAAGATCCTGAACAATTTTATATTTAACAAATTAACTGAAATGTGTATTAAAAGCATGTTTAATAAATCGTTTAAGAACGATAGTACTGTAAGGGCGTCTAAATAAACCTTGCCCTTATTTTTCTTTTGTAGCAACTAAGACTACATGGCTGACTCTGCCGAGATAAACAGTCCTCCTTTGGAAAACCGCGATGATAATGATAGGATTAATATAACCAAAGGAGAGCTTCGTTCACTGATTAACACAGCTGTATCTAAAGCTGTAGAAGAACAATTTAAGGAGTATAGTGGGACGCATAGTCGAGCCTCATCTGTACCCCACACTAAGTATGTCCCTAAGACTCATACAGAGCCTCATAACAAGCCACCCTCTAAGAATGAAGGACCAAAGAAGGATGATGATCGTCATTCATCAAATGAACACAGTGTTCCATCCAAGAAGTAGTGTTCGATAATGAACCACGTACCAAGTCTTGTACCTATAAGTACTTTGTTTCCTGTAAACCCCGAGATTTCACTGGGGAGAAAGGAGCAGTAGATTGTATGACCTGGTTGGATGAAATGGACACGGTGGTGGACATCAGCGGTTGTGCTGAAAGGGATGTAGTAAAGTATGTATCCCAATCGTTCAAAGGAGAGGCACTGGCATGGTGGAGGTCTCTCATTCAAGCTGCTGGGAAGATCCCGCTTTACAACATGTCATGGGAGCAGTTTGTTACCCTTATTATGGAAAACTACTGCCCTCAACATGAGGTCGAAAGAATTGAATCTGATTTCTTATCATTGGTGATGACAAACTTAGATTGTCAAGCTTACCTCACCAGTTTCAATACCCTGTCCAGACTGGTTCCTTACCTTGTAACACCAGAGCCCAAGCGAATTGCTCGCTTCATTGGGGGTTTAGCCCCAGAAATCAAGGCCAGTGTTAAGGCTTCAAGACCTGCTACATTTAGGTCAGCAGTTAATCTCTCATTGTCCTTTACTTTAGATGCGGTCAGGTTGAGATCGCTAAAGAAATCTGAAGAAAGTAAGAGGAAGCGTGAGGATGATAACTCACGAGGGTCAGAGAAGAAGCACAAGGGAAACACTGATTCTAGGAAGTTTGGGTCTGGAAGGAACAGTCAGCGAACAGAGGAAAAACTAAAGTGCACGATTTGCCAGAAACGCCACTTTGGAAAGTGCAGACTTGAATCCAATTCTAATTCAGGAGCACCTGCATGTGGGATATGCAAGTCTAAAGAGCACAAGTCGATAGAGTGCAAGAAGATAAAAGATGCCACATGCTACTACTGCAATGAGAAAGGGCATATCAAAACCAACTGCCCTAAGTATGCCAAGAAGCTTGAAGAGGTCAAGAAGATAAATGCTAGAGTCTTTCGATTGGATGCCAAAGAAGCGATTCTAGATGACAATGTGATTATAGGTACTTTCCTTGTAAATGATGTCTATGCAAGAGTACTTTTTGATTCAGGCGCTGATAAGTCTTTCGTAGATCATAAATTTTGCAAATTGCTGAATTTACCTGTCAAAACCTTGAGTATAAACTATGAGGTAGAGTTAGCAGATGGCACCATAGAAACCGTCTCCACTGTGTTAGATGGATGTGTGATATCCATTAAGAACCACTATTTTCCTCTATCTCTACTTCCTTTTAAATTGGCCGATTTTGACATAGTATTGGGTATGGACTGGTTATCTCATAACCAGGCCCAAATCGTCTGCAACAGAAAGCAAGTGGTGATAAAGACTCCGTCTGGTGAATCGCTTACCATTCGGGGGGATACCCAGTATGGATTGCCTGAGCAGGTGACTATGCTTAAGGCTTCCAAGTGTTTAAAGAAGGGTTGTGTCATCTACATGGCGCAAGTGATTATCGATGAACCTAAACCGAAGATCGAAGACATCCCTGTCATTTCGGAATACCCTGAAGTTTTTCCGGAAGAACTACCTGGGTTACCACCAGATAGGCAAGTGGAATTCAGGATTGATATCATCCCTGGAGCAGCTCCAGTTGCTCGAGCACCCTATAGGTTGGCGCCAACAGAGATGAGGGAATTGAAGACACAGTTGGATGAACTGCTGGCTAAAGGTTTCATTAAACCTAGTTCGTCTCCTTGGGGAGCGCCAGTCCTGTTTGTCAAGAAGAAGGACGGATCGATGCGTCTGTGCATCGATTATCGTGAGCTTAATAAGGTCACGATCAAGAATAGATATCTATTGCCCAGGATCGACGATTTGTTCGATCAATTGCAAGGGGCAAGTTATTTCTCGAAGATTGATTTGAGGTCAGGCTACCATCAACTGAAGGTTAGAGATGAAGACGTGCATAAAACTGCCTTTAGGACTCGTTATGGTCATTACGAGTTCCTAGTGATGCCTTTTGGGCTCACTAATGCACCGGCCGCGTTTATGGACCTCATGAATCGCGTTTGCAAGCCATACTTAGATAAATTCGTCATCGTTTTCATCGACGCCATTCTTATCTATTCAAAGAATCAAGCTGACCATGAGAAACACCTTCGATGTATTCTCAAACTCTTGCATCAGGAGAAACTCTACGCCAAATTTTCCAAGTGCGAATTTTGGCTTCGGGAAGTCCAATTTCTTGGACATGTGGTGAGTGAGCGTGGTATCCAAGTGGATCCCGCTAAGGTTGAAGCTGTAATGAACTGGCAAGAGCCAAAGACGCCTGCGGAGATTCGTAGCTTCCTGGGATTGGCAGGATATTACAGGCGTTTCATTGAAAATTTTTCAAGGATTGCTGCACCCCTAACTTCCTTGACTAAGAAGAAAGTAAAGTTCGTTTGGGGCCCTAAGCAGCAAGAATCCTTTGATATTCTGAAGCAAAAGTTGAGCAACGCCCCAGTACTAACATTGCCAGAGGGAATAGAAGACTATGTGGTTTACTGCGATGCGTCGCACACTGGCATGGGGTGTGTGCTTATGCAGAAAGGCAAAGTTATTGCCTATGCATCACGACAGTTAAAGGTGCACGAAAAGAATTACACCACCCATGACTTGGAGTTGGGTGCCGTTTTATTAGCACTAAAACTGTGGAGGCATTATCTTTATGGTATTAAGTGTGTGATCTATTCTGATTACAAGAGCCTCCAGCACCTGTTTAACCAGAAAGAGTTAAACATGAGCCAACGCCGTTGGATGGAGACCTTGAATGATTATGATTGTGAAATCAAGTACCATCCCGGCAAGGCGAATGTAGTCGCTGATGCCTTGAGTCGAAAGGAAAAGATGAAACCCATCCGAATCAATGCCAAGCGCATGGAGATAAAGAATAATTTGATTGAAAGGTTGTTAGCTGCACAGAAGGAAGCTGTGCTGGAAGCTAACTATCCTAATGAGAAGTTAGGAGTAACTGAGGAGCAGTTAACTCTTAGCAAGGACGGAATCTTACGACTAAATGGACGAATATGGGTTCCAATTCATGGAGGACTTCGAGATGTTATCCTCCAGGAAGCCCACAGTTCCAAATACTCCGTTCATCCTGGAGCTGATAAGATGTACCAGGATCTAAAGGCAAATTATTGGTGGATAGGCTTGAAGAAGTCTGTAGCCACTCATGTAGCTAAATGCTTGACATGTGCGCAAGTCAAAGCCGAGCATCAAAAACCGTCAGGTTTGCTACAACAGCCTGAACTTCCTACGTGGAAGTGGGAAATGATAACTATGGATTTTATTACCAAGTTACCCAAGACAAGGAAAGGAAATGATACAATATGGGTTATAGTTGATAGACTGACTAAGTCAGCACACTTCTTACCCATCAAGGAGACTTATAGCTCCGACATGTTAGCCCAATTATACGTGGATAAGATTGTAGCCTTACACGGCATACCTGTGTCTATTATCTCTGATCGAGATACTAGATACACGTCACATTTTTGGAAGAGTTTCCAACAATCTTTGGGCACACGCTTGAACTTTGGTACGGCTTATCATCCTCAGACTGACGGTCAAAGTGAGCGTACTATTCAAACGTTGGAAGACATGCTACGTGCATTTGCGATCGATTTGGGTGGTAGTTGGGATAAGAACTTACCATTAATCGAATTCTCCTACAACAATAGCTACCACACCAGCATAAAGGCTGCGCCTTTTGAGGCATTATATGGTAGAAAGTGTAGATCGCCCGTTTGTTGGGCGGAAGTTGGAGATGTCCAATTATCAGGACCGGAGATAGTGTTCGAGACGACGGACAAGATTGTCCAGATTCATGACCGTCTCAAAGCTGCCCGAGATAGGCAGAAAAGCTACGCTGATCCAAAACGTAAAGCTTTTCACTTCGAAGTAGGTGATAAAGTGTTGCTCAAAGTATCACCCTGGAAAGGAGTGATGCGATTTGGTAAGAAAGGCAAACTAAGCCCAAGATACATAGGACCTTTCGAGGTTATCGAACGTGTTGGGTCAGTTGCCTATAAATTAAATTTACCAGAAGAGCTCAGTGGAATTCACAATGTGTTCCACATCTGCAATCTGAAAAAGTGCTTCGCTGATGAATCACTGGTTATACCACATACAGATGTACATATAGATGAGAGCTTGAAGTTTGTGGAAAAACCTTTGTCGATTGAAGATCGACAGGTAAAGAAGCTTCGTAGGAAGCATGTACCTATTGTAAAGGTCAAATGGGATGCCCGTAGAGGTCCCGAGTATACGTGGGAGGTTGAATCCACCATGAAAGAAAAGTACCCTTATTTATTTCAGTAAATCTCGGGTCGAGATTTATTTTAAGGGGGTGAGGATGTAACACCTCGAAAATTCAGGTTCAATGAAATAACGACACGTGTCATGAAAGACAAAATGCGTTGTAAACTCGGATGTAATAAAGATGTTTTGGTAGGATTTAAAAGTGGCGTCATGTTAATTTTTACCTCTGAATGACCTCAATTATAAATCCCAAGACCCAAGTATATAAATATTAAACATCTAAATCCAGAAATTCTTGACAATAATTGAAATGGTGGACTCCTACGGAGAAAATGCACGGTAAACCTTCTTTAACGAAACTTTCGAAAGGATTCAAAGGAACATGGCAAAGTGGTAGGGTAAATAACTGTTCAAGACCCATTACAAGAGGTCCCATACTGTTAAAATAAGTCCCAAATTCGAAACCCACAAGTTGCCCCTTCAAAACACCAAAGAACAACAACTTTTCACTTCTGATCAACGGCTTACGGACCGTAAGCCTTACCTTACGGTCCGTAAGGTAGTGCCCAGCGACCAGAAACTTGCTGTTTGCTGTTTAAACGCACTCTTGACCTTTTAAACGAGTTTCCTCATATCCCTTGGCCCCTAAACAACCCCTAAACTTGTAGGACACCTGTGGGAATGTTGTGGTAAGTGCTAGACTTTGTTGTCAACACTTTGTGGTGATTGAATTCACTATAAAAGGGTCTTGAGTTGTAAACAATTCATCACACCATTTCCTTCAGCTATCTGATCATTCCTGGAGCTCAAACCTTCTCTCAAGTGGTCACTAATCAAGCTTAGGACTTCAGTAAGTTTGCTAACCTTTCTTAATTAAGTTTTAGCTTAAAAGTCAAACCGTCGTAATTAACGGTTGACTTTAAGATTAATCACTAATGGTCCAGTGATTAGTCGAATCAAAAGTAGTTATAAGTTGGTAATTATGTGGGTAATAAACCCTCAAAAGGGTTCCCCCTGATTCCCACTCTAACTAGGTCAAATGTCGGGTCAAACTTGTATTTAAAAAGTCAACAGAATGTGTAAATTACAATTTATGCATAATTAGCAATGTAGAACACATACAACCTGTTTGATCATTAATATAACTTAGTAATCAGTGTAAGGACATGTCTAAACATGTTCAACCCGACAATTTCCTGTTTAGACCCGGTTCGGAACCGAAAGTCGCATAGTTTGACTTATACTTTGACTTTCAGTTCTGACCCGTTATGGTATGTTTTAGAAATGCCTTAGAGCTTTATTTGGACCAGGTTACATGCTAGTATAACCCTCTGTGATTATACACCTCGGATCATTAGTTATCCAACTAATATGCATGATTCCGTTAATGGCTCATATGTTGACCATTATGCCCTTTTCACCTTAAAACGTGATTTTTGAAAATGTAAAAGAGTAGAAACTTTAATTACTGATATATAAACTTGTATGCAAAATTTGACATCAGTTTGAGGTGTAGATTAAGAGTTATGCTCGTTAGCGTAAAATTAAAGCTTTATGTTAATTAAACGGCGTATTTAGCATATAGCCTACTTAAACATACTTTTTGATATCAAACTCTTTACCCACTGATGTAATATATTATTTTGGGATTTTTAAAGATTTTTAATAAATTTTAGGCTGAGCATAACTAATAGTCGTAGGCTTAATCCGGTAAATGTCGGTTTTGCCCTTACGGGCCATAAAATGAGTTTTACCTGTCTAAATGACTCCAAACCTTTTGCTACTGATTAGATATGATAAATAAATTATTCTAAGCCTTCTGGAAATATAAAAATATCAGATTGAAGTATCAAACCCGGAAAGGGCCTCTAATCGCCTTTTAAGCGTTTTTAACGCATAGTATGTGCTATAATTATTTTAAACATACAAGGGTTGATACCTACTGATATTTGAGGCAAATTATAATGTTTTAACAGTAAGCAAAGGTTGATAAACTCAGACTTCAGTTTTGAGCTTATCGGCTTATGTGAAATTACCAAAATACCCCTACGGGGCATAGTTTGGTTATACTTGATAAATTTCACATATATACTCTATCCTACTGTTATAACTTAGTAAAATAAGTATTTTTGCTGATTACATCAGACCTGTAACTCAGGTAAATACTTAAACTCTTTTATAACCTTTTAAATGACCAAACTACCCCTACGGGGCATAGTTTGTGTTTAAATAAGTTTCGGGCATAATAAAAGGCATCCTACTGATGTCACAACATACATGAAGCATATTAACTTAGGAAACCTGTAAATGGCTCATATGTATACCCGTTACGCTTATTACGCGTTCGGTTCGGTTTATGTAACTAGTTTACATAAACTAGCCTAAACGGGTCAAACCTTATCGGTTTTATCTGAAAATCCAGAATGTGTATAATATACCCATATTAAACAAGTCTTCATACTTGTTGGGTCCAAATCACATTCTATCCGGTCATCGCTTAATCGTGCGTACGAACCGTATCTTTGAAACTAACCGGTCTAAGCGTTAGCTTAATTAAAGACCCGTTAGGGTTCTAATAGGTTATTATAAACCTTCGTTCCAGATTAGGAGCCCGGTAAAAGTACTTGCATTTACTGTATTGGATTTATACTTTTCTCAGGTAAATACTCTTAACTTATTTTCCCTATACGGGCTTGGGATACGGTACTATAAAAGTACCGCTTGGTCGGGTATGTAGTCATTTAAATCGGATTGTGATTAATGTATTTACATAACCCGCTTTATTCTGTATTATTTGATGTATGGCCCTTGGGGGTTAAATGACCATGTCCCGGATATCCTTGGCATCATTTTACGAAATGGCCACGACCTAAGCACGGGGTGTAGGCGTACACCTGACAGATGCATTATGTAAAAACTGGTAATCCACTAAAGGAATCAACTTTGTGGGCATTATACCTGTGGCGTGTCAGTTAACTTAAATCGGCTCTTCTAACCGGTGCTAATGGACGGCAAATGAGTAAAACTGTAAACAAGATTATTTTAATAATTGTCCCAAGTTATAAGGATATATTTTGCCGAAGTGCAATCAAATAAATTTTCAAACTCATTTCAAAATGAGTCAGTTGAGTTGTATTTACCAGTGTAAACTGACGTATTTTCCAAAAAGGCTAAGTGCAGGTGCTAGACGAAATAGGCTGGCTACTCCAGGCATCATTACTCAAGTCTCGCAAGCTCTAGATGTCAAAGTCTGTTGAACAGTTTTCTTTTTATATTGATCCGCCTGTGGATCCTTTACTTTCCGTTGTAATACTTGGATATTACTTTTTATTCGGAATGTAATATATTTATCTTTTGCTTCCGCTGTGCATTTATATAATTGTGTTGTTTGACTATTATGTTGCCAACCACGTCACGATACTCCCCACCGGGCCCACCGGTGACACGTGGAAAGTCGGGGTGTGACAAGATGAGATCCATTTTGTAACCTTGATTCCATTTTTGAATACTTCTCGCTTTCATGTTCCACATATCTTTCCCAGGATTCAAATCGTTAACAAAACTAAGATTGTTACTATCAACTGATATTGACATGCTTCTAATTCGGAATTCGGATTGCAATCAAATTTCAAATTTGAAAATCAGAGAAGACGAAACTGTGATCCAATATGAAGAGGGAATGAGAAGAAAAGCCTTATATAAGAAGATCATTGACAGGAGTTTGTGAGTGACATGCATTAATTGCAAATAACTTATTCCCATGCATTTTTGAATTTGAATTTGCCGGCAATTTGCCTTAAACATCTGCTGATCTAAAAGCATTAGAGAGGATAACAACAACTGCTGCTGGGTATTAAAGTAAACTCAGATATAAATGAGCAGATGTTTACTTTGGCAGAGGTTTTAGATAGATTATAAATGATTTTATATATTAGGCTTTATGATGCAATAATGACATAAGAAAAGCATTGTTGGACAGCCTCTCTGCCTGCCACATCTACTTATGTCATTGGGATTTCTCCTTTTATAGAAAACTAGCAGTAAGACCCGTGTGCAAACACGGGTCGTTTCTTAGAAAACCATGCATAACAAATATAAACGATGAATATAGTTATATTTATATAGACTTATAAATAAAATAAATAAATAAGTCAGTCGGTAAATACTTAAAGTTTAGAGTATAAAAACTTAAAGTTTAGATTGTGCTGAGTCTTGTTTTTCTTCCATAAATGTTTGAAGAACCATTTTGATGATGTACTCTTCTTGAGCCTTGTCTTCTTTTGTTAATTCATCCATCTGCTTTTCTTTCCTTCTTCGATAAAGGATGGTAGCATGTGGAGCAGTGGGTCTCCTGATAATCAGGCTTTTTAGGAGCAGTGAGATCTCTCTTCCTTAACTCTTCCAAATTTTTGTAGGTAGCTAATACCTTTTCTTCTCTCCACCTTGTAACGTGGTTCCTTGACCCATAATCAGCAGTTATCAGCTCTTCTTTCATTCTTTTCAGTTTCAAGGTCCTTTCTGGTACATTTTTCTTGTAATTGGCCCAAACTGGAGGAGTTTGCTTTACCTTGTCTTGAATCATCTTTTGAATTCTGGCTGTCTCCTCTTGCAGTTCACTGATGGTCCATTCTTTGTATTGATACTTTTCTGCCCTGTACTTCTTGTATGCCATTATGTATTCAAGATAGTCATTTCTCATGCTTTCATCATCTTTTTCTGATAATTTCTGACAAAAGACTTTTGAGAACTGCTCTAAAGTTCTAACTTTGGTGAGCAGGTATTGATAATTTCTTTGAATCTCTTTGTCAGACTTTCCCTCTGTATCTCTTTTAGATATATCCTCTGCTTGTTGGGCCTTTATTTTGAGATATTCTTCTATATTTCTTGGCAAAGGATAACCTTGAACAGATGGGAGTTTCCTCTTTTCAGGATCATCTTCAGAGTAGAAGGATTTGATTTCCTCCCTGACTGCTGGAAGATCTAAAGGATATTGTATTCCTACAGGGTCAATGGCAGTGTTTTGATTGAAGGATTGAACTGAAGATAATGGAACAGGGTTTGGAATAGTGACAAGGGACAGTGGTTGTGTAAATGTTAGAGTTGGGGAAGTGTCATCTTCCAGTACAATGTTTGTTATCTTTCTCCTCTTGTGCTTTGGAGAAGTTGGTGGTGTATTTGTGGGTTGAGTGCCAGTGATTGAAGTAGTTGGTATCTGACTAACAGCTGTTGAAACAACTGGTGTTTCAACCAATGTGGACACTACAACAGTTGATGTGTCAACTGTTGTTTTCTGCTTTTTGGCAGCTGGTTTTTGTGGTGGTGATATTGTTTTTGGTATGGCAGTGGATTGAGTGTGGGTTGATGTAGTAGTGATGGCAGTTGTTGAGATAACATCTGTTGAAACAACTGGAGTACCAACAACTGTTGATACAACATGTGTTTTAACATCTGTTGGTTTGGAGGTTTGATGAGAGGAACTTTTGGGGATTTAAGGAGTTTATTTGGTGGTTTTGGAAGGTGTGGTTTTGGGTTGGCTTACTTTTCTGGTAGGCTGTCTTCTTTTAGGTTTAGAAGTACCATGCTCTTCTTTTTCCATCAAAACTTTCTTCTCCTCCTCAAACCTTTTAGACCCTTTTATTTCCATTGACTCTTTCATGTTTGCCTTTAATGTAGCAAATGCATTTTGAGTCTCATCAACCTTTTTGGAACCATCTGGCCTTGGGATTTCTACCACAAGTTTGGACATTCGTTATGGTGGCATGTATAAACCATCTTCTTTTCCCTTCTTCCCTTTAGTTTTCTCCCCCTTTTTGACATCATCAGTATTTTCAACATAGATGATTGAAGGAGGAGCAGTGCCGGTAGTTTGAAGCAGATGGGCTTTAATAGCTTTGATACCTGCTTGAGTATCTTTGTACCTAGCTTCCATGACATTTCTGACCATTTGAAGTTGAACTTCATGCTGTTGATCTGCATATTGTCTTTGTTTGTGAAGCAGAGGTTGAAACAGATGCCATAGCTCAGCAGCGGATGGAGCAGATGTTGCAGATGGTGCAGCAGTGGGTGTAGCCTTTTGAGCTTGTAACAACTGTTGCAGCATAGTTTTGATTTCTGCAATAGATGTGTCAAGTTTATTAACCCTCTTCGTCAATTCTTTGTATTTTTAAACCATCACCCAAGTTAATGGGATCATCTGATTTCCCACCAGTGATGGTTGTATCAGTGGTTGACTTAGGAAAAGATTCCCAAAAATCATCCACTAATTCCCCTTGTTCTCGGTACTGGGGACTTCTTTCTTCAGCAGAGCTTACCATTTTATGGTCACCAATGTATAATGGAAACACACCAGTGGACACTATGGTTCCCAAAGAAGAAATTGCCTTCAAGGGAGTCTCACTAATGAAACTACTATCCAGGTGTAAACCAGTGGGTTCAACACCTGTAGTAGTTGCTCCACTTGAACTACTGACAGGAATTACTTGTAATTCTTGCAGTGTAGCCTCCTCTACTGTTGGTGGGTTAACAGAGATACAGACACCAGACTCAGTCACTTGTTGTGGTATATTCTCATTGACAGGTGATTAAGAAGAACTGATTTTTATCTGAGCTATATCAAGTGCATCCAACGGAGGTATCATTGATTGTAGTGTCCCTGTTGATACAACCTGATCCTTTTGAGAGGATGCAGGAGGAGTTTCAGGCTCAGGTTGAGAACTTTCTTCCATCTGCTGTGAGGAAGTAGCAGCAGTGGTTTTAGGTTACTTTTGTGTTGTCACAGGTGTTACCTCTGGGATCTCGTCTTCCAGAGTCACCTTTTTGGTGGGTTTGGGGGGCTTTTGGATAGTTTTCTTTTTGGTGATTTTTGGTGTGGGTTTCACAGATGGGGTTGTGCTTCTGTGATCACCAGGAGCAGTGGGCTCAACAGCAGGTGCCTGAGGAGCAGTTGTTGCTACTAAATTCTGCTCAGGTACCTCTGTTTGGGTTTTTGAAGGTTTTGACAGCTTTGTGAATGTTTCAGAAGTTAGACTTTTTATTTGAATAGGATTTCCTTGGATAAGCACATGTGCATTATCCTTTGAAAATTTCTTTTGAAGATAAAAACTTAAAAACCTTGGAAACAATAAAAATGATTTATTATTAACATTCTTAACCATATCATTGAAAATTTCCTGAGAGTAGTTAAAATTTTCTTCAGCCATGATAGCATAGCCCGGGTATTGAATTTTCAATGGTATTTCATTAAAAGCTATTGTTTTATTTGACACACACATCAGGAGGGTATGGAATAAAAACCTCAGAGCAGGTGGAAAACTGCCTTTTTCTAAAGTATCCTTTTTTATTTTTTCTTCATAACCTCTCTCAATGAAATCAGTTTGGTACTCTGTTTTTGGGAAAGAGCTTTTACCTGTAAGATCATTGATTTCAAAAACCTCTGAAATGGTTTGAGGTGTGATGACCACTGGAATTCCCCTTATTAATGAAGTAATAGCTAAGGTCTTTTTGTCCTTAGTTTCAAGCTTTGCATTTTTCCAGAACTCTCGTTGGGTATCCAGGTAGATGGTTTCATTGCAGGTCAATAAATTTTTGTACTTTGAAGATGAAAGTGCATCAATCACGGAATGAAAACCTGTGTTTTTACTTGTTTTTGGAAGTGTACACACGTAGTTATGACGGGTTTTGAATGGAAGATCCATGATAAATCAAAGGTAGTTAAGAACGAAGGAAGAAGATGAGTGATTTAAGAGAATTTGGTGAAAATTGCTTTTGAAAGGAATTTTGAATTCGACTCGACAATCAAAACCCTGTTTGGGGTTTTGATTAGGGTTTTATAGGTGGAAAAAGTGAATGCTGACGTGGCAGCAGTTACAAAATATCTGACGGCTAAGTACTGTCCACGTGACAACCTCTGATGAATAATGGATGACAGTTGTTAGGAAACCACTGATGAATCAATATCAGTAGTTTACAGTGATGAAAATGAAAACAGTAGCTGACTATAACTATCAGTGGATAGCCTATCAGTGGATTAAAACACTGAGCTTTAACAAAGTCATTATATAAACAATAGTTCAAGCATGTTCCTTCTCCAAAAAAACTATATTTTAACCCAACATTCGTTTCAATCCCCTTCAACCTCCAGAAAACACTATTTTAACCCAACAGTGGTTTTAAACCACCATTTTAACCAAATAGCGGTTTCAACCACAGTTTTCTTAACAGTAGTTCCAAACATCTGTTTTATTTTCAAACATCTGTTCCTAATAACATACATTTGCCAATATTACAAGATTTTACACTCTCAAACCTAAATATTTATTTACTTAATTTAAATAACAAACATGGTTAATAATTTTAACACAACTAATTATATAAAAACTACAAGTGTCAAACAGAGGTAACTATATAATAAACAAAGTTCAATACAACATGTTCCTTCTCCAAAAAAACTATATTTTAACCCAACAATTGTTTCAATCCCCTTCAACCTCCACAAAACACTATTTTAACCCAACAGTGGCTTTAAACCACCATTTTAACCAAACAGCGGTTTCAACCACAGTTTTCTTAACAGTAGTTCCAAACATCTGTTTATTTTCAAATATCTATTCCTAATAACAGAGCTTTGATCATTTAAACATACCTTGGCTAATATTACAAGTTTTTACACTCTCAAACCTAAATATTTATTTACTTAATTTAAATAACAAACATGGTTAATAATTTTAACACAACTAATTATATAAAAACTACAAGTGTCAAACAGAGGTAACTATATAATAAACAAAGTTCAAAACAGCAAACAACAATCAATAGAATACAACATACTAATTCCAAATCAATGGGCGAAACAACATACAAAGTTCATCCATCTGTTGACCCAAGTCATGTATCAACCACTGTTTTATTTTGAAACATCTGTTCCTAATAACAGAGCTTTGATCATTTAAACAGACCTTTGCCAATATTACAAGCTTTTACACTCTCAAACATCAATATTCATTTACTTAATTTAAATAACAAACATGATTAATAATTTTAACACAACTAATTATATAAAAAATACAATTGTCAAAACAGCAAATAACATTCAATAAAATACAGGATCCTAATTCCTAACCAATTGGTGAAACATTAGTCTCGATAAGTAAAGCTCCTTTCGGACCATTGTAGTTGTCAACATGTTGGAGGTATTTCAGAATTTCGTTGCTCAGATCAACTTCAATCATATCCCCCCAGATGCTTGTTATCAGCCACTTTTTGTCTTCAATTATATTAGTCATTCGGCGCCTATCTACATAATCAACTACACTAGGATTATTGAAAACAAACACCTTCATCCAGCCTTCTTCTTCATATCTGAGCAAATCAGCAGTTAGCTCAGCAGACTTTCCAATAACAATCAAATGTAGCCTCTTTGCGATGGTTAAAAAATGCCCTTGGCAAGGATTGACTACAATACTCTTTGGAAAATGAAGCATTCTGAAAGTCTCACTCAGAACATCAAAAGCAACGATTTTCCTCTCACCTAGTGGATACCAATAATTTGAAACCATAAAATATATGATTTTATCAGCATAAACTCCTGTAGACCATGAATAACCACTTGAACCATAATTGTTTACGCTACCAAAATTTATTGTTCTCCATGACTCACGACGTCGTGAGTAAACACGAGCAGCAGTTACATTATGGTAACATCTGATGTTCAGCACTTTCAGATCATTGAACTGATCAAAATAAATTCCACCAGTATCAGAGTTTCGATGATGATTGTAATTGAAGTAGTCATCACACAAAACCTTATAGTGCCTGGTAGTTGGATTCCAAAGAATCAGCTGACAGCAAATCCCTTCATTGCAAACTAACAACAAACCATTAAATGACGATAGAATACGTAAGAAGCTAGGGTGGACATTGTTAGGAAAACTTAAGGTTTTGCTTCTAACAACATCTAAATTACCAGCAACTACGTCGTCAACGACAATTGACATGTCTTTAAAGGAGAGTAGTTTCTTTTGTACTGAATCTCCACTTCGGAGAGCCTGCATCATCTGAAATCCATGACTTGACAGTTCCTTATAAAAGTTCTTGGAAAGACTTTTGAAACGGCCAATATCTTCTGCAGAGAGTCTTGTGAAAATCTCGTCAACAATCACTTGAAACCCAAAATTTTCCATTTTGTAGTGAAGCAATGCGTCTTTGAAATTAAAAGAAATTGTAACGATATTGATAAACAAAAAACTTTTGAAGATGATTGAGTAGATGGATGAAAACGGTAATGATCAAAACCTCTGCCCAATGTATTTTATATACCCAATGAAGGCGGTTATGACTAAATACATCGTCAGACGAAAGAATATAATGCGACAGTCGTTAGGCTTTTAATACATTTACATTGGAAAAATATAAAATTAAACACGTTATTATAATTACAATTAACCTATTCATTTACCTATAAGACGCCTTTACCATAAGACATAAGCGATTGAGTGACGTGCATTAATTGCAAAGTACATATCCCCAGGCATTTTGAATTTGAAATTACCGGTAATTTCAAAACCACTGCTATGGTATATGTTTGCCAAAGGAAACATCTGCTAAGTTATACTTTATTGGCTATGGGCAGTAGTTTGCACTCTTGAATGTGGGCCAGACCTTTGACCTTTAAATATAGAGCAGTAGTTTGAAATTAAATGTATTTTAACTCAGATAAAAAATCTCAGATAAAAATTGACACATCAGCAATCATCATTTAGTCATAACTCAGATAAAAAATCTATTCATTTGGAATACAAAGATATTGCGAATATCTGTTAAAGCCTCTCCTGTTCGCAACAGTAGCAAGTCAAACAGATGTTGGCAACAACAGATGTTGAACAATTGAGAGGAGGAAATTCTTCGAAAAGCTCTATTAAGCAACAACATATGTTGGCACCAGTAGCAAGTCAAACAGCCGTTAGATCAGCAGATGATGATTTAGAGCAGATATTCTCTTTTGGCAAACTTTAACTTTGATAGATCTATACACTAACATAAATTGATACAACATCAACATAATCTAATTAAACTCAGACACAATTTCACTTCTACATCAAAAGTACCGATCTGCAATAATCAGATGATATTAAAAATTACATAATAATACTTATTCAGCTTAAAATTACAACGAAACTTTAAAATCTAACAACACCACCAAGAAATTTACGAACCTAATAGTTCAAATTTAGTGCTTTTAGCTTTAAACTCCATCAATGTATATCTTCGACAATCGCCATGAACTCCATGGAAGTACTCAATGCATCCAAATCAGGTTTCTAGAAACCTGATAAACGTGAACAAACCAAGATGCAGTACATGAAAACACTTCTTCAGCTGTTGAAGAGTAGGCTTGTCCTCACATACTCAATCCTTAACTTTGTTCATAAAGAGCTGCTTTAAACCAAACTTTATGCTTCTTTTAATACAAAAAAAGGCAGGAAAGACCATTACTCTAGTAAGATAAAATCTTATCTTACAGCAGTAGCAGATCCTTTCTTGCGTTTAGTAGGAACTACTTCGGGTTCTACATCATCATCATCTGCCCAAAATCATATATAATCATCATTTAGTCAGAAGCAAAAATTATTTTAAATGTACATTATTAATAATCTTTCTTTGTGTTTAATTTAACTTTATGCTTCTTTTAATACAAACCTATAATAACCCGCAGCAGATTGTTTGAATTTCAAACAACTGTGATTAGACTGAAATATAAAGCGAGAATTAGAGTATATCACTTCAAAATTAAAAATTCAAAATTTCAAAACTGGAGTAGCAAAAAACACATACTTTAAACGATGTTGAAACAATGACACTGGAAACAACCGTAGAACAATCATCATCATCATCTGCAGTAGATCATTCACAATCATCATTTAGTCATAACTCAGATAAAAAAACTTTAGTAAAACTAAAAAACAAAAACAAACATAATCATATATATCACATTACCATGATCAAGGCAAACCACATATCCCCAAAAATTTTTCTGAAAGTTGGACAGAGAGAGCTTCAGTTTTCTGTTATCCTTTATGAACAAATGCCGAGTATTGAGAAGAAGGGATTTGAGGGAGAGATACATTAGAAATGTGGTTTGAATATACAAAAGTAGAGAACACGTTTATATAAGAAGATAATTGACAGAAGTGAGTGAGTCACATGCATTAATTGAAAATTACATATCCCCATGCATTTTGAATTTTAAATTACCCGCAATTTTAAAACATCTGCTGCTAGGTATACGTTTGTCAAAGGAAGCATCTGCTACTTTCTTATAGAAGGGCAGTGGTTTGCCCTTTGGAATGTGGGCCAGACCTTCAACATTTGAATACACAAGACAGTGGTTTGCCATTTGGAATGTGGGCCAGACCATTTGAATACACAATACAGTGGTTTGAAATCAAATTAAAGTGATTTATATATTAGACTTTATGATGTAATAATGACATAAGAAAAGCATTGTTGGACAGCCTCTCCTGCTGACACTTCAGCTTTTCTTATGTCATTGGGATTTCTCCTTTTATAGAAAGTATAGATATAGATAGATGGGAGATGATTAAATATGAAGTTTAATTTGGCTAGGAATGATAGAAAGCAATAGGATTATGACATGTGGCAAAATTAAAAAAATAAGAGGAATGGTATTTTAGTCAATTTTATCCAATTTTCTTTCTTCTTCTATCCTTGTAACTTCAAAACCTACCATTTTCAAAAGCCATCATCTTCAACCTTTTCTTCAGTTTCTATCTAAATAATTACTACATTATACTGCGATTTTCGTTACCAATCAATGATTCAAACACCCAATCAATGTGTTCTTCAAATTTTTTGAAGAAATCCAGTTTAATTTCATACAATATCTCATTTTTCCCGTGATTTTGAAGCGAATCACTCGATTCGTTCGATTCGATCGCTAATAAGTGTTTCTAGCATTCAAATTCCGTTAATCGTAGAAGAAATCGTCTTCGATCTATTAAGAAAATTTTGAATTTCATTTTTATGAACTGGGTTTTTGAATTGAGTCATTGCGTTTTACAAAGTAATGAAACATTTTTTTTTTGTATTTTCAGTCCATTAGGTTTTAGAAACAACACATTTTATTGTGTTTTTAGTCCATTGCGTTTTAGGTAAAACACATTTTTATGTGTTTTTAGTCCATTTCGTTTTAGGTAAAACACAATTTTTTTCTGTTTTTTGGCTATTGCGTTTTAGAAAAAGACATTTCTTTATGTATTCTGACCGTTGTGTTTTAGAAATAAGACATTTCTTCGTGTTTTTAAGCCATTGCGTTTTAAAAAAAAAAAAAGACATTTCTTTGCGTTTTTCAGCCATTGCGTTTTAGAAGCAACACATTTTATTGTGTTTTTAGTCCATTGCGTTTTAGGTAAAACACATTTTATGTGTTTTTAGTCCATTGCGTTTTAGGTAAAAGACATTTCTTTGTGTTTGCCAGCCATTGCGTTTTAGAAACAACACATTTTATTGTGTTTTTAGTCCATTGCGTTTTAGGTAAAACACATTTTATGTGTTTTTAGTCAATTGTGTTTTTGGTAAAAGACATTTTTTTGTGTTCTCTGACCATTGCGTTTTAGGTAAAAGACATTTCTTTGTGTTTTTTGGCAATTACATTTTAGAAATAATACTTTTCTTTATGTTTTTAGGTCATTGCGTTTTACAAAAATAACATTTCTTTTGTGTTTTTTGTCTATTACATTTTAGAAAAATGCATTTCTTTGTGTTTTTTTTGTCAATTGCGTTTTAGAAAAAAAAAAGTCATTTTTTATGTTTTTTGTCAATTGCGTTTTACGCATCTAGGTTTTCAAAAAAAAATTTCAAAAATATAGCATTAGTATAGTCGTTTCAAAGATAAAAAAACTCGTTTTTTTGTGCAATTTTTATAAAAAATTAATATCGTATGAAAAAGTTATTAACGTTTAAAAAACGGGAGGGGGGGTAAATGGAGGAGAGAGAAAATATTGTTTTGGATTGACTAGAATATCCCTACAGAGACTCACGCGCCTCCTTATTTTTTTTATCAATTATACCCATTTAATCCAAGCCGTTGATTAATCAATACTTATTTTTTTGAACGGCAAATTTGGATCACTGACGGACCACTGGAGTATCATCGTGCCACCAGCAGAACCACCCGATCATATCCATCTCCACTAGGCAATAATGCCTATACACCAATTCAGGAGGAAACCCAATAAATCTGGGAAAAACCCCCTTTGTGAGAATCGAACCCATGACCTAATGGTCATGACCCTGAAAAACTTCTTATTATATCCTGACCCTGAAAACTCTAAATAAAAGAATATTTGTAAATTTTTTAAACTTATTTACATATTTGTTATGAACCAATAAAATGTTTTCATTGTTTTTATTCCATTTAAGAAATAAGCTAAAAGATAATGTTCCTAAGATTATTAAATAAACCACTTAAAGGATAATTTTTCTTAACTCTTTTTAAATAATATATATTTTTAAAAGGAAATTTTTTTATCCAATAAATTAAAAGTAAGAAAAAGTAACCTTACATAAAATACCTATTTTAGTAAATAGTTTTCAAAGTACTCATTTTCATAAATAAGTTTCCCATCTACATTTATTTAGAAAAAAAAAAAAATCCCTCTGAATTTTACGATCATAACTAAAAATATGAAAAGAGAATGAAGAGTCAATAAACCGTTTAAAAAAATTATAAAGGATGCGCTGAAGTAAATAAACAAACACGTTTCTAAACGAAGATGGTCCAATCTCCAAATAAAGGGTCTATCTCTATCCGGTCCTTGAATTTCAACGGAAATAAAATAACAAAAAAAAAAAAAAAAAAACTATTCTTTTATAAACTAACCTTATAAAATCCGACTCATGAGACAACACAAATAAAAAAAATACACTTCCATTATTAAATCCCACTAAAATAAAATAAAAATAATAATAATATACATACAATAATATTATCAATATGACAATATGAAACAAGAAAACATGAACAAACTTTTATGAGTTATGACTTCGGTTTCGGTTTCCCATGATACACTTGCCGGCATATCGACAACGGTTTCTGTTTTTTCAAGCAAAGTTCCGAAGATGCCGGACAACTCTTCAAACAGTTGTCCCCTAAGCTGCCGGAGATTGATATTTTCCGGGAGAAAAATTCCGATGACAAACTAATTAAAAAGTTCCCATCAAGAAACAATCTACTAAACTTGCTGTACTCCAATGGGATTCTGCCACGTAGCTTGTTGTAACTTAGTGTCAATGAGGCTAGCATAGGGTACGCCGGAAAGTTCTCCGGCAGGTAGCCGGAGATGCTGTTGTACCCAAGGTCAACGGCAATGAGGTTGCTGTTGACTGGTTTTAAGATGTTGAGTCCGGTGAAGTTGTTGTGGGCTAAGTTGACTTGTTGAAGAGAGGGTATGAGGAAGAACCAAGCGGGAATCGTTCCGGTTAGTGAGTTTTCGCTGAGTTCGACCACTTCTAACTGAGTCAACTCGGTGAAGGAGTGTTTTTGGAGGTACCCGGATAGGGAATTAGATTTGAGAGCGAGTTCGATGAGGTTTTTTGGGAGGGTTGGGATCGGTCCGGTGAGTTTGTTGAAACTCGAGTCGAGCCGAGTCAACTCAGTGAGTGAGGCTAACGAGTTGGGTAATGACCCGGATATGAAATTATGGGAAATGTCTAAGGTTTGTAACTTTTTGAGGTTTGAGATCTCGGGTGGGATTACGCCCGAAAACGAGTTGGATCCGAGGATGAGTGTTTGAAGATTAGGGAGAGTGAAGAGGGAAGTAGGAATTGGGCCGGAGAATTTATTGTCGGATAGATCAATGGTGATGAGTTGGACGAGTTGCGCGACGAGTGGAGAGAGAGTACCCGCGTAACCCGCGGGGTCAAGAGTAAGTTGGGTGACTCGGTTACCAGAACAAGATAATCCACATAGGAAATGAGTCACATGAGGTGGTGAGCAAGGGTCAGAAGTAAAGTCCCAAGAGTGTAAACAAGTGTATGATGGGATAGTTGTGGGATTAATAGCGGATTTGACGGCTTTAAGGGCCGCGATATCCGATGATATGGTGGTGATTTTCGCGGCCGCAAGGGTGATGGAGAGGAGAAGGAGGTAGAGAAAGGTGGTGGACATGGTTGTGATGGTGAACTAGAGGTTTATGTGGAGGGGTTTTATTGAGGGGGGTTTTGTGACAGCAGGAAAGCATTAGAGAAATGTAGGATATGAAGGAATATCATGTATGGTTTGTTTTTAGGTTGGTAAAATGTCTCTATACACGCCTTCTAGTATCCAGTTGTAAGTTTGGTAGTGTTATACTATATTTTATTTCTACGTAGTTTATAAAAATGTGTTGGGAATATTTTAAATGACTATCATTTTTATTTTATCATTATTTGTAGCTTATTAAAATGTTAATAGATAAACATGTTTTAACCTATGTGTGATGATTAGAAGTTATTTAATTGTAAAGTTTTTTGGGTTTATGATTTCACGCCAATATTTTCATGACCGGACTAGAAACCAGCTACATAATAACCAGTGTGGTTGGACTCCATTTGATTTGAATCTTCTTTACTTAAACGGTTTGACTAGTTGAATTGATGAACCGGACACGATGTCTAGACTAAATTTAGAAGATTTTGTTTCTACCTTTGAACTCTCCTTTAATTATAAATTTGCTACTTGATGGTGTACATCTTATTTAATTCACATATTTTATTAACATTGTAAATCTGAAAAATATGTTTATATTTTGTTGTGAATAGTTTTTCACGAGAAGTTTTTTTTATTCAGTGGCGGAGCTTGACCAGAAGTTTCGAGAGGGCGGAAAATCATGGGATTTAATTTATATATTATATAAATATTTATGCAAAATAATCGGGGGGTCAATCATATATAATTTTAAAACTTTCGGACGAAAAATATGACTGCCAATATTTTTTTGAAGCAAACAAGATGAAGGGGTTCCTTTAGGTGAAAATCAGCATTGCCGGCCCTGGGTGGGAGGGGAGGACCACCGGTCGCCCGATATTTCGAGGGGTACGTTTTTTTATGAAAAAAATCCGATATGTATATGTAAAATATTTTTTTAATCAGATACATCCATACAAACACCAACATAGTCCCCCTTAAAAAACCTTTCTTATGGTTTAGATTAGTTATTAACCCCTTTGACATTAGGTTTAGACCTTTAGTGAGCCAAATACCCAATTTCGTTAAGGTCTAAGAGCATATTTTTTCAAGCTCGAACAGGGTACATGAATTCTCAGAGCCGGCCCTAAAAATCAGAGCGATGATTCATAGTTTAGAATGGTCAAACTGATGTGATTTAATAATTCCTATGTAACACTTGTATTTAACAACTAAGAACGTCAAAGCCGCCGTTGTAAAAAATATATATATATATAAAGATAAAATAACGTCGTCAAAGCCAATAGTAGAATATTCGGTTGTTCATGCAAATCAAGTCTTAAACCCACCGATCATAGAAAAAGGAAACCAATGAGCTATCGAATCAATATACACCAAACTAATGGTGAGAATCACTATGATAGAAAATTGCAATTAATTAGTTTTGAATATTTTAGAATATTAAAAGAGAAAATTCACAGATATTCAAGAAATACAAAACACTTTTTCAGCATTTTTACTTATATAATTTTAATATACTTCTTTTCTTTGTAAAAAAAGTGTATCTCGCTCTAAATTTATGAGTTTTAAAAAATGTTTTACAAAACAACTGCGTTTAACATGGTTTGATTGATTACAAAGGCGCATCAAATCATTTACGATGTTGCATCAAAATGAAGAGAAAAATAGCGTTCGTTTTGTGATTGTTTTGTAATTGGAATTTGTGTAGGAATTGAAATTCTATTTGGAATTTAGGTGTTTTTGTTTCACATAATAAAATTGGAATGTTAATTTAATTTCTTATGTTATTGTTTAATTTCAATTCATTCTTTTATTGAAACAAACAACATACGATATGGATACTACATTTCAATTTCATTCAGATTTTTTCCATTATTTGAAACGAACGCTATCAAAGGGTCAAGAGGGTCATCCCTCGGGGGTTAAGTGACTAAAATACATATAACCATGTGGTAAAAATCACAACGGCATGGCCTACGTTACAAATTGATGTATTTATTGTGATTTGTTTTAATGCAAAAGTTTTATACTAGCGTGGCAAACTTATTATCATGACGTGTAACGTTTATAAGAGTTTGATCACTATTAATGAGTTTTGATGGACAAGTATTTAATGTTGTCTTAAAAGTATTATAATTTATAACGATCCAAAGAACGTTGTAAACAGAGTCGTTCTCGAAAACTCTTAAAAGAATTTAAGCCTCAGACGATAAAAAGAATTGGGTCCAAAATTGTGGTTAACGGGAATTGAATTAAAAAAACTAAAACCTTGATGGTGGAGCCAAGACTTGAACTCAAGACCTCTACATTAACTTGAGATGATTTTTTGCATTCCATCACCAATACATTTTTTGCATGATAAATGCATGCATACAGGGGCGGACCCAAGCCTGGCCCAAGGTGGGCGGGCGCACCCCCGGGGAAAAAAAATTTAGTGCTAATTTCCGTCGAAAATCCCGTCCGCACCCCTTGGAATTTTTCGTCCGCACCCCTTGGAATTTTTCGACCGCACCCCTTGAAATTTTTCGTCCGCACCCCTTAGGTAAAAAGTGTTATGAATTTATATTTTAATTTTTTTAGTAAACTCTTATTGTAAAAAAAAAATACTACCTAAATTATATAACTTTTAATACCTAACTAACTAAACCCAAATACCCATACCTTTACCCACTTATAATTCCTAACTAGCTAGGAGCTAGCCCACTAAGTCTTAACCCATTAACCAAACCCAACAATATTTCAAACTATACTCAAAACCTTTAGAAATTCTCTCCCGCTCTCTCTTTCTTACGTCCCTGCACTGCCAACGAACAACATCACCCAGCGACAACAGTCCAGCAGCCGGCGACCATCGTAATCAGCCACCATACCACCGTCGTTCGACACCAAATCTAACAGGAATCCGAACACGGGTAAGTTTCTTTGTTATTTTGATGATTTTGGTTGATATTATAGGAGAAAAAAGGGTAATAAAATTGTTAAATGGGTTTGAAATTTTGTGTGTTTTGACGTTGTTTAGATGATTTTTAGGGTGATTATGTTGTTTATATATTTTTAGGGTGATTACAACTTACGTTATGATTTCTAGGGCTTGAATAGTGGAAAATTAAAATTGAAACATTATGTTATGGAGGGATAAACTTATGTTATATAGAGAAAGAATTGCTTAAGAAATTAGCTTTAGATGATGTTTTGGATTGATTTCAAAAAATGAAAACTCGTAGGTCGTCGACGTTTAAATTATGTTTGTAATAGGGTTTGACATGTTTTTGATGATTATATAAATTTGTTTGATGTTCGTTTGTTTTACATGACCCGACCCGATACGAACCGGTTTTTTTACTTATATACCTAGGGGCCTAAAATTTTTAAAAATGTTCCGCACCCCCTTGAAAAAATTCTTGGGTCCGCCACTGCATGCATATACTTAAAAATGTAATTATATATATATATATATATATATATATATATATATATATATATATATATATATATAGGGTAATGCTCTATAAAAAAACCCTTGAATTTAAGAAAACTTTGCAAACCCAATGCATGGTCTAGATTTTGCCACGTGTCCATAGTAAATATCATATTCTTTTTGTCATTGAGGGCATTATGGTATTTTCACATCTATCTTAGATATCTTCCCCAATTTGATTTGACAATAATTAATACCCATCACATCCAAATCTACTTTCAAAACCCAAGATCCACCATTCAAAACCTCCATTTTTTCATTAACTTCATCTCTGTGTTTCAAGATCCACCCTTTCAAAACCTCCATTTTCCATTAACTTCATATCAGTTTCAAGTTCTACCCAAGATCCATTTCCATGAACTTCATTTCGGTTTCAAGATCCACCATTTCAAAACCTCCATTTCAAGATCCCCACTGACGGGAACGTCATTCACAACGAGTTCCCTACTGACGAGGACAAGAATGATCAAGGGTTTTCATCCTTTTTTTTATGGGTTCGAGTTTTTTTTTTCTTTTTTACACCCCTAATTCAACTTTACATGTTAATTTCTTAAAAGAAATCGAAGAACCAAGTTACTGTCGAAGAATCAAGATCCTGTCAATAATAAGTTGGTTTTGATTTTTAATTGTCATTTACTTTGATTTTCGTTCTTCACAATCGGTTTTATTTTTTCCAGAATTAAGAATGTTGACAAAAGATTAATTATTTTTCAATACCATTGATTATTGTTTCAAAAAAAAGAATGACGTTTATAGGTAATAAATTTCAATACTATTGATTTTAGTTTAGTTTTCATTCTTCTGGTGTTTATAAATTTTGATTTTGATTCATGGATTACTTGTTTTGGTTTCAAACTCGTTTGATTTTGATCCATGGATTAGTTATTTTTGTGTTAAAAAAATGTGTTTGTTGGTTTGGGGATTTTGATCTGAACAGTAACTGTTTTTTTGTTGGTTTGGTTGCCTTGTTTGGTGCTTTTTGATCTGAATAGTAACTGTTTTTTGTTGGTTAGGTTGCTTTGTTTTGGGCTTTTAATCTGAATAGTAACTGTTCTTGTGCGTTATAGTACATAAACAGACCCATAACATGTGTTAATCTCCTGTTAGAATGATATATAACGTGTGTTGATTTACAGAATCAGACCAATAAAGATATTCAATCGACAAGCTTGATGGATGTAGACGACGCTAATGCGGGGACATGTGTTAAAAAAAGATATTCAATAGGTCACATTTTTTGGGAAGGAACTCTTCGTTCATTTATAACATGTGTTAGTGGTTCATGTTGTAACAGAACTCCATGATGTAACCTGACATGTGTTCATGTATAACATGTGTTAAGC
The DNA here is from genome assembly GCA_030545235.1 of Helianthus tuberosus. Taxonomy (NCBI): domain Eukaryota; kingdom Viridiplantae; phylum Streptophyta; class Magnoliopsida; order Asterales; family Asteraceae; genus Helianthus; species Helianthus tuberosus. Next base: position 100,107,166 of record CM060367.1, read on the forward strand.
CCCTGATAGAATGATATATAACGTGTGTTAACCTTTGTTAATTTAAAAAGTATGTACAAAGGACAAAAAGAACATGATTACTTCTCTTGACCATGTGGATAAATGTAGACCATGTATTTTATTTCATTTGACTAGATTGACATTCGAAATCATTGTGAAATTCTATGAAGCCAAACATCAACCATTGATTATGTTTTATTAACTAGATCTATGGTTGTCATTTAATTGGTATATTTATAACATTTAAATAAACCAGTAGTTCAAAAGCAAACATCCTGAACCATGGCACCAACATGGTACAAACACACAAAACTTTTATTTGTAGTTTTCCAAACAGAGATTCCTGCATTTGTTTTTTATTTTGCTGAGTGTACAACAATGACGAAATTACGTAGGGGATGATTGAGTACGAGTGCAAAAGCAGCAACATTTGAGAATGGCACATGGTACACACAAACAAAAATATAACGTGTGTAACATACGTGTTTTCATTAACATGTGTTAAGTTCCCGATATACACGAAATATAACGTGTGTTAACATGTGCAGCCAGCAGGAGGATGGCATGTAAATGTGCAATATGATTAGCGGATCACGTATTGTAACACATTTATAGGTAGCTTGGGAATAAATAAAATGAAACGCCGTATTTATTCCTTCAATGGAAAAATGACTTTCCCCAGTAGTACCAGGGGATAGTTGGTGGCTCTTGTGTTAGTGGTTCATGTGTATAATGTGTGTTAACATGTACAGACAGTAGGAGGATGGCAGGTAACGTCAAATATGAATAGCGGACCATGTATGGTAACACATGTATAGGTAACTTGGGAATAAATAAAATGAAACGCAGTAATTTTTCCTTCGATGGACAATGACTTCCAGGGGATATTTGGTGGTTCATGTGTTACTGGTACATGTGTATAAATTCTTAGGTGGTTCATGTGTTACTGGTACGTGTTGTTGAATCCAAAAAATATCATTTTTGTTTCTCTAAGGCCGAATGGATCGCACGATGGAAAAATGACTGCCCCCAATAGTTGGTCAGATACTAACATGCGTTAGTGTACATGTAAGGTCACATTTGTTTTCATTAACATGTGTTACGTTTATGTCAGCGTTTGTTTTCACATTTGTTTTCATTAACATCCGGAACATATGATATATAACGTTTGTTAACATGTCAGCATGCGTCAAAAACGGGTGACTCCAACACAAAACATTTTTGTTGGTGAGTTTACAACAAAAATGGATGCATAGAGCCCAATAGTAACACAAATATCCTTTTTTGCTTGTTGGTGAGTCTCATGGCGGACTAAGAAGGGATAGAGCTTCCGTTGACGGTCTGTCTTTGCTGTTTATCTGCTAAATTTGCTGACTCGTCCTTTGAATGAAATTGGTAAGTCAACAGGAGTACCAATGACATTGTGATGACCCCATTTGAAGAGCACGGGACATTTATACGCAAATTTGTGTCCTATACGGGGTGTGCTCGGGTTGTGAACGAATTGCTTGGTAGTGAATTACAACACGTGTGGCCACCGAAACATAAGAATATATAGGTTAGCATTAAATGTATAATTTGAAGCTGACCATTTATGTGCCGGTAATTTTGGAAAGTTACATTGCTTAGGAAAAGAAATCTTCGTTTAAATATAACATGTGTTAGAGAGTAATGTACTGGTAAATTTGTATGCAGAGATTTGGTTTTTCATGTTGTCAAAGAGCATTGTCTTAATTTCGTTGCCTAAACAGCGTGAGATAACCAATTCAATGTGTGTTAATCCCTCATTAAGACGTGTGTTAAATACGCCATCCATGGATGCATAGAGGCCGAAAAGAAAAATTGTTCGTTTGCATATAACATGTGTTAAAGATTAATGTACTGGTAAATTTGTCAAAAGTTAGATTGCCTAGAAGCAAGTTACTATATTACGTGAGATAACAAACGTGTGTTAAGGCCCTATTAACACCAAATACTCATAGAATGGATGCATGTATGCCGAAAGAAAAAAGTTTCTTTTACACATAACATGTGTTAGAGATTAATGTATTGGTAAACTTGTAAAAAGCTACAGTGCCTAACACATGTTATAAATGAACGAAGAGTTCATTCTAACAATGGCTTAACACAAGTTATACATGAAAAGATGTCAGGTTACATCATGGTGTTCTGTTACAGCATGAACCACTAACACATGTTATAAATGAACGAAGAGTTCCTTCCCAAAAAAATGTGACCTATTGAATATATTTTTTTTAACACATGTCCCCGCATTAACGTCGCCTACATCCATCCAGCTTGTCGATTGAATATCTTTATTGGTCTGTTTCTGTAAAGCAAGACACGTTATATATCATTCTAACAGGGGATTAACACATGTTATGGGTCTGTTTCTGTACTATAACACACAAAAACAGTTACTGTTCAGATCAAAAGCCCAAAACAAAGCAACCTAACCAACAAAAAACAGTTACTATTCAGATCAAAAAGCACCAAACAAGGTAACCAAACCAACAAAAAAACAGTTACTGTTCAGATCAAAATCCCCAAACCACCAAACACATTTTTTTAACACAAAAATAACTAATCCATGGATCAAAATCAAACGAGTTTGAAACCAAAACAAGTAATCCATGAATCAAAATCAAAATTTATAAACACCAGAAGAATGAAAACCAAACTAAAATCAATAGTATTGAAATTTATTACCTATAAACGTCATTCTTTTTTTTGAAACAATAATCAATAATATTGAAAAATAATTAATCTTTTGGCAACATTCTTAATTCTGGAAAAAATAAAACCAATTGTGAAGAACGGAAATCAAAGTAAATGACAATTAAAAATCAAAACCAACTTATTATTGACAGGATCTTGATTCTTTGATTCTTCGACAGTATCTTGGTCCAAGTTTTCTATTGAAAATGAATATAACTGAAAGCATATTGAACCAAATTGGAAAATAGTAAATTACCAAGAGCAATTACACCGAGAGGAGAGAGAGCACCGGAGAAGAAGTCCGGTGAGTTTCGCTGGAGAAGGTGGTTGCTGGTGGTGGTTGTTTATTGAGGAGTGAGAGGGCCGGAGAAGAAGTCCGGTGAGTTTCGCCGGAGGAGGTGGTTGCTGGTGCTGGTTGTTTGTTTCTCCTGGAGAAGGTGGTTGCTGGTGGTGGTTGTATCTCATGTTTGTTTGTCTTCAAGATTGTGGTAGAAGAAATGAGAAAGAGAAAGAGGTAAGAGAAAGATGAGGAGTGTTATGGTGATTTGATTGCACTGATAGTACTTCCAATTCAAAAGGTGATTCTTCACTACCCAAAATGCCCTTAATCCCTTATAATTGTACCAGCATGGAGTATTTTAATGTTTTAAATGCTAAAAGTTGTCTAAACAAATCATGACCCTTAATCTATTAAGATGAAACAAGATCAATGGACCACATAGAGTTTCCAAAGTTTTTTAAAAAAGATGGGGTTTCCTATAGAGCCCAACCCTATATATATATATATATATATATATATATATATATGGGGACCGCTAAAATGAGAACCACATCCAGTTGTAAGAACCGTGAGAACTTTTTGATCCGGGGCGAGTTGGACCAAATTTTTTTTTCATAAACGTAGATGCTTGTATTATAAACACATTTGTAAAAAAAAAATTCAAAAAAAAATGTCGTGTGTGTAGTTTTGAACACCATAAGTTTTTGTTTACGGGTACCGTAAATTTTAAATATAATTTACAGGTCCCGTAAATGCAAACTTTGGGTGCTCAAAACTACACACTCGGCATTTTTTTTTGAATTTTTTTTACAAATGTGTTTATAATACATGCATCTACGTTCATGAAAAAAATTTTGGTCCACCTCGCCCCGTACGGTGTAGTTCTCATGGTTCTTACAACTGGAGGTGGTTCTCATTTTAGCGGTCCCCATATATATATATATATATATATATATATAAAGCTTATAAAAACCTTTTAAGCCCTTTAAAAATTTGGGTCTCAAGTGATGGCACAGGTTGCCTGGCACTGGTTGTAAAAATATTTTGATTTGCTATTATAATAAGCCTTGCTATTGTATCTTCATAGCAAAGATCTCAAAGAAATCGATTAAGAGGGTTGCAAGATGTACCTTAAGCAATCGTCTGCGAAAAGTAGCTAATTCCTTCCTAATTATTTGCGAAAACCTACTTTACGTTATTATCTAGAGTAGCTTGATGCAGAAAAACAATCAAAACTATTTAACACAAAAGGGGAATTGATGACGGGGGTAGCTCAAGGCTCAATACAATGACTGAGAATACATAATAGCTTTAAGGGTTAAAATGTAACAACCTGCGTTTTGAAAGTCAAAGTACAAGTCAAAGTCAAAGGAAGAAAAGATTGCTAATTGCGATCTGTCACTCCTTGCTTAATTATTGATTGTACACCTTGACTTGTAATCTATTCTTTAAATTTTTTTACTTTAGTTGTATTATGTGGAGTATCTATAATAATCGCATGTTTAATCGCTAATCTATTTATCGCCAATCGCATCGCAATCGCATTCGCAACTTGAATTACAGGTTCTGTATATTTTTTTACGTGTGTGTGCTATTTATGTGTACTTGTGCATGTTTATTATATGTTTGTGGTGATTAATCGAAAACGCAATCGCAACCCTATCGCAACGCAATCTCATCGCGAATTGGAAACGCAAGGTTATTTATGTTGTTGTATGTTAGTTATGTTATTTGCATGACTATTAATTAAATCTATCGCATCGCTTAATTGATACTCGCTCAAACGCATCGCAATGCTCAACGCACGAAACGAAACATCAAAACCCAACTCGCCAGAGACGTTCGATCGAATGACCATTCGATCGAATGGTCATCCGTACGGATGACCATCCGATTGGATGGATTGCCCTCCGATCCGTCACACTACACCGCCTCTTCTTCTCCTTCACCTATAAATAGCACATGTCACATCATGAACAGTGATGTGACAACTCTTGTGCGACCCTTCGACTTCTCAGGCTATTTTATCTCGATTCCTCGCGATTCTTGTAAGTTTCTACCTCAAATCTTGTACTTCTATCATCTACACACACTTCTTCATCTTTTTCACCATCAAATCTTCATTTTTCACCATGAAATCGGCTGATTTGAGGTGTTCTAGGATGATGTCATCATGGGGTTCTTATGAACTTCAAGATTTGAACTCATTCCACTAAAAACAACTCAGATATGAGAGATTTCAACATGTTTAAACATTGATTTAGCCTAAATCTAAACATTTTCGAGATTAAAAGGATTGAAAGATTTTTTCATAACTTTCTTTCAACTCTTTTACACTCTTGCACTCAAAACCGATAGAATCGGAGCTCGTTCAGGCCTTCTACTTGTTCCTAGTGAAGTGTCGGTCTGAGATCTGATTCCTATCAACGAGATAACTGACTTAGCGGGTTGAACATGAAAAACCGTCAACGACAGTTAACTGGTCAAACGGGGTGATTCCCATCCGATCAGATAACTTGGACTTGGTGGGGTTTCCGTTGTTTAGCACGTAGTCATACCGTCTCGGTCAAATCGCAAACTTTTCAAACTTAACAAATTTTCCAAGTTTCAACACGAGCAAGTCACCAAACGGACTGCCGTTCGATCGGATTGCCATCCGATCGAACGACAATCCGATCGGATGACTTGTGGATTTTCAACACTTAAACAATTTTACAAAATTTCAATATCCAAACGAATGGTCATCCGATCGGATGACCATCCGATCGAATGACCATCCTGCTGTGAACTTGTTATCTATGAAATGTCTCGCTGGACGGATCGCCATCCGACCAGACGACCGTTCGACCTAAAAGGTAAAGATATTTCTCTCATTTTAAAATGCTACAACGAAAACTTCAAAGTCATCATACACAAACACATCCATCCCAAACGAATGACAATCCGACCGAATGGCCATCCGACCGGATGACCATCCGTCCGGATTGTCATCCAATCGAATGACCATCCGTCCGGATTGTCATCCGATCGAATGACCATTCGTCAATCAGTTCACGTGACACCGTTTAGCGCACCGTTCATCGCATATGTTATTGTTCTGTAATCAGGCTAACTTTCCAGCGCTCCCTTCAATCCAATTCAAGATTGTGTTTATTTTAAACATGATCTGTGAGTACACTCGAACCCTTTTTGCTTTACGCACTTTTGGGTGTTACATATGTTACTTATTCAAATCACAATCGACACACAACGCAAACACTTTTATACGCCGACCGTTATTGCATGTTATACATGTTATTCGATGAATGCTTGTATGTTATGTTCACACAGTGATTGTTGGCTGACAACTTAGCAACGATAGTACTATAGTTTGGACTCAGCACTTGTCGTGGACAGGGGTTGTTAAGGGCTTTACTTCACGTGTCACAGTGGTGATATGTGTTGCGCATTCTACAACTCGCAGTCACGTCTGTGCATATTTCATTGTCGATAACCTACTAACTTCACTTTGGTACATGTTACATGCTGGTTATGCGTAAAACAATTTCGCTATCTATTATACTATTAAACTTGTATGCTCACCTTTACACTATGTGTATTGGCCTCTATTTTAACGTATGTGACAGGTGTTTGAGATGCTAGGAAGCTTGCTAAGTGGAATCAAGTAGGAGAGTCTAGAAACAAAAACAATTAACATTTTATGAGTTGTCGGAACAGTACTTTATTTGTCTTTGAGAACTATTGTATGTAATAACTGTGTTACTTATTATGTCATGGTATGGGACGTGATGTTTAAATAATTGGTAAACGTAGTTGTTATGGAATCTCTTGGACAATCTGTTTCGCTCAGTGCCTCACCCCGATGTTTCCACCATCGGTTGGGGTGTGACAGATTGGTATCAGAGCCATAACTATAGGGAATTAGGTAGACTCGACCTAGTCCGGGTCGATGTCTTAGAAACGACCTAGTCTATAGTCTAAGTACCAACAGACCGCCTTGTGCGAACCCGGTAGGGGTTCCGCACGAGCCTATTTCTGTTATTCGATCGACTCGCAATCATACTCTATCACTTAGCCTTTCCCAAGGTTAGCACCGCACACTATTTTCGAAAATGAACGAGTGATTCGATCGAGATTAGGTGTGAAAACCGCAAACTCTCGATCAGATCGCTTGTTCGACGCACATTTTTACTATAAACACGAGAATTTTCGTTGAATCAGGAGTGAAATCCGTACTTTGACAAAATTCTCTCTCGCTATCTCGTGATTCTATCACACAAACAGGAACATAGTCGTTAAGCTAGGGGTGAAACCTGAACCTTGATGACTTGTTCTGTTCTCTATTGTGGTTTTACAACCCTCTCACCGAAGTTTCGATGGGTTCCAATGACTCGAGTCGCGTGAATAACCGGAAGGATGCGTGCCATTCACCGTATGTCGGTGATAGAGCACAGTCTTTTAGGCTAAAACGTGTACTCGGAGTCCTTGAGAATAGTCGAATCACTTTGGGTAGTCGACGTCTAACAAGCCAAGACAATCTATTTTCGATTTCAAGCTCGCAATCACTGATTTTATGTGTTTTGATCCCGAGCCTGCAACCGATGACTCTGTGATTTATCGATTTTTATGGTTTTACATGTTTATGTGTTTTGATGTTGGTGATTTATACGCTTTTCGCTTTTCGCTTTGATCAACACGCACAATTCGCACTACACATCTATCTCAAAATGCTAACAAATTGCTGCTAATCACATGTATGTTACTCGCTTATGCTATACAGCTCGCTATGCTACTCGCAAATCGCAATAGCTATTCTCGAACGCGCGAACCTTGAACGATAGGTGAATACGTGCAATATATGTAGGTGAATACGTGCAAAATATAGTGTGGTTTCTGTGAGCTATGTGTTCTATGTTCTTTACGTGCTTCTGTGCTCTACGTGATTATGTGTTTCTGTGGTTATGTGCCTACGTGATTATGTGATTAGTCGTGTTCCTGAGCTTTATTTAGTAGTAGTAGTGCGTGTGGGGTGAAATTCGATTATATAGTGTTTGAGTCCTATGGCGATGTCTGTTGCAGACAATGTCGTCATTTGGATCACGTCACTCTCGCGCTGCTCGCCGCAACCATGAGGACAAACGCATTGCTGCTCTCGTCGCTAAGCGAATGGCAAAAGATATCCCGCAGATAGTCAGTGAGCTTAACGAGAATACTAGCAAGTCCTCTGAGGAATGAAGAACTGACTCGCCTAAGGGTACTTTCAGCTTTAAACAGTTTAAGGCCTGCGGCCCAAAAGACTTCACGGGTGAAGACGGACCGGACCTACCACGATGTTTTAATGGTTTGACTCAATCGAAGTCACACTCCATCAGAGCTGATGTCCTGAACACCTACGAACTGTTAACGTGACCGGCGTCTTCCAGTTCAGGGCCCTGGAGTGGTGGACAACCAAAAGCAACAGACGTGGGAATGAAGCAGCCTTTGTGCTCACTTGGGATGAGTTGAAGGAACTCATGATGAAGGAATTTTGCCCATCCCACGAGCTCCAAAAGCTGGAGAATGAGTTCTGGCATATCAAGCAGGACGGTGGCGATAACGTCGGTCTAACTGCCCACTTCAAACAGCTGAGTATCATCTGTCCAAGCCAGGTGGTAACACCTGAAATCACGATCAAGAGGTATATCCGTGCTTTACCGGATTGTGTTGCTAACTTCGTGCAAGCCGCGAAGACAATAACAATTAAAGAAACCTACCTACTCGCTGATGTCACACCCCAACCGATGGCGGAATCATCTGGGCGCGACACTAGGCAAATCAGATTGCTCAAGAGAATCCATAACAACTAAATTACGACAGTATTTAACACGTTCATTATCCCATACTAATAAACAAGTACAATCACATAAGCTGTCATGAATTTTCATGTTCTCTCAAACAATACAAATCCGACAACCTAGATTTTAGGTGTGTTTCTAGACTTCCTAGCTTGATTTGATGTAGACTGCGACTAAACCTGCAACATACGTTAAAACAACGTCAATACAAAAGTATTGGCGAGTATACAAGTTTTGATAGTGTAGCGTAAATAGTTAAAAGTGCTGCGAATTACCAAATACATAAACGAGATACCTCAACATATATGCATATAAGACAGATACTACCAGCTAAGTCACTCGTGCTGCGATTGCGATTGCTATTCATCCTAACTAGACCCCGTCGGGTGCTATAGTACTATACTAGTTAAGGCGGGACCTTGCGAGTATAAGTCCTATCACATATGTAACTAGCATCACATATAAATATGCATAACAGTTATTCACAAGTGATAAACAGTTTGATTGAATAATTCGTTTTAATAACTTCGATTTAATAGAAACGTATGTTACACCCAAAATGCGATAAAAAGGGGTTCGAGTATACTCACAGTCGGTGTTCAGCAAGTAAACACAACTTGGCTGGATTGAAGGTAGCGCATCTGAGATTAGCCTGATTACAGATTGATAGTGTAAGCGTCAGATAGTGCGTTAAACGATGAAATGCGACTGAGTGTCGAATGGTAGCCCGGTCGGATGGCAATCCGATCGGATGGTCAGTCGATCGGGTAGCAATCCGATCGGATGACCGTTTGATTGGATTGTCACCTCGTTTGGCAAGGATGTGTTTGTGTATGATGGTTTGCCTTTTGAAGTTTTCGTTGTAGCATTCTGAAAAAAAAAGAAGCATCTCTACCCTTTAGGTCGATCGATCGAACGACGGCTCGATCGGGTGATGATCTGATTGGTAGGGCACTTAGTGAGAACAAGTTCACCGCAGTTTGTCACTCGATCGGATTGCAATCCGATCGGGTGGCAATCCGTTTGGAACTAACTATGCATTAAACATGTTGAAAATTGTTTAAGTGTTGAAGTTTAGAACATCACATGGTCGGATGGTCGTTCGATCGGACGACAATCCGTTCGACGTTCAAAACTTTTGAAGAGTTGAAATATGGTTTAAGTGTGGAACCAAGTGCAAGACGATCGGACAACAATCTGATCGGGTGGTTGTTTAATCGGGTGGCAATCCGATCGGATGGCAATCCGATCGGGTGGCAATCTGATCGGGTGGCAATCCGATAAGACGGCAATCCATCCCGGCGGCCTAATTCGTCTTGACACTCGTTCGTTTTGAAAGTCTTGCGGTTTTCTCGAGACGGTATGACCACGTGCCAAACATCAGAAACCCCATCAAGACTCAAGTAACCCGATCGAACAGGAATCACCCTAGTTCGATCAGTCAGCTGTTCGAGACGGCGGTTCGTGTTTAACCCGAAATCGGTAGTCTCTTTGATAGAACTCAGATCTTGAACCAATGCTTCACTAAGAACGAGTAGAAGATCAGAACAAGCTTCGGTTCTATCGGTTTTGAGTGCATTAAGTGTAAAAGAGTTGAAAGAAGGTTAGAAAACCTTCCTTCAATCCTTTCATCCATGAATATGTGTAGATCTATGAGAAAATGTTGTTTGATCTTGTGGAAATCCTTCAGATCTGAGTGGTTCTTGGTGGAATAAGGCCAACACTTGAAGTTCATAAGAACTCCATGATGACATCATCCTAGAACACTCAAATACATTGATTTCACGGTTAAAAGTTAAGATTCAAATGAGAAAATGATGAAGAAGTGCGTGTAGATCATAGAAGTACAAGATTTGAGGTAGAAACTTACAAGAATCGCGAGAAATCGAGAGAAAATAGCCCCAAAGCGTGCTGGTCGAGTGAGAGCTGTCACATCACTGTTCAAGTGATGTGACAAGTGCTATTTACAGGTGGGGAGGAGAGAAAGGGTGATGGAGTGCCATGGATCGGGTGGCTGTCCATTCGGGTGGCCATCCGATCGACCAGTCACTCGATCGGTGGTCTCCGGTGAATTTTGTTTCGATGTTTTGTTTTGATCGTTAAGCGTTGCGATAGTTTGGTCACACCTTTTCATACCCACATTCATATATTTAGTATAATTAGTCACATAGGGTCGTATAAATATCCACATTTCAAAGTTGTGATACAATAACCGGGTTTCATTTCGAATATGCGTTACTCTACGACGCACCACGCTATCAAGGAGTGTAGAATAGGTCCTCACTCAACGTCATCGTGAGCGTTAATGTGTGTGATGCGATGTGTTATAGCGATAAAGTATGCGTAATATGCGAAAATACTGCGAAGTAGCGATGTATTCATTATAATTACATTATGATCCGAATCTCTGGTGCTAGGCGTAACGAGTATATCGAGTAGTAACAACGCATGAACGTGCGGGTTGTTAAAGTCTCCCCTGCTTTGGGAAATTTTGTCCCGAAATTAATCCACAAGAAGGGTCGCGGGGGTCGATGCGAGTGGGAGTAGCGATTATAAGCGTCAAAATAAGCGAGCGATTGATTAAAATTTGACAAGGGAGAGTGTCGCGATGACTGGTGATGGCAGCGAGTAAGGCGATTCGTATATAAAAGATGGCAACACACAAAAGCGATCCAAAAGTGTTTTGAATTCTCGAAAAAGTTGATTAATTCGAAAAAGGTTTGAAGAAACTTGTTTATGAAAAATCTTCCCACAGTGCGGCGTTAAACTCTTTCGATGTTCACACCAGCGCTATGAGTGGGGTTTTATTAGGTTACTAAAAAGATTTTAGGATGTCTAAAACTCGTTTTATGAAATTTTCTCGTCACGTGGCAGTAACTTGAGTCTATTGTCGCACCATCGTTACAAGAAATTTTCATTTTGTACAAAGGTTTTGATCAAATTTTTAGGAAAATTTTCGTAAGAAAAACTTTGTTTACACAAAGGTTTTAATAATATCAAAAAGTTTTAAATTTAAAGTCGGCCCCGCATGGCACTTTCCCACGAAAGTTCGACAATATGGCTAAAACACTTATATATAGGAAGTACCAGCGGCGTATCCACCATGTTTTAGCCATATGGCTTTCCGTCCCGTGAGGCAGTGTCATGTGTGTCGACATAGTACTGATAGATTTCGATTCCCTCGGTCCAAGCGAAAGTTGGTCGGACCAAGTGTACGTGAGGGATTGAGAAAACTGAGCGTGGAAGTCATTTTCGAACTCAGTTTAGCGATACAGGCGAGTGCGATAAGCGACAAGCGGTACGCGATATTTGATAGCACAAAACAACCGTAATAAGCGAAGGCGACGATGACAAGCGAAAAGCGATGAGCGACAAGCGATAGCGACAACCGTCGAGCGATAGGCGACGAACGATGCGTTGCAAGCGATGGGAATATGCGATTTGATTAGAAACACCACAAATTTTAACTGACATTAAGCCCCACATGGCCTTTTTCCACGAAAGTCTGCTGATATGACTAAAACACTTATATATAGGAAGTACCAGCGGCGTATCCACCATGTTTTATCCCTATCAGTTTCGTCCCGTGAAGCGAGGTCATGTGTGCTAACATAACACAGATAACATAAATAATGGTAAGCGATAGCGATGGCGATAAACGTTAAGCGATACACGATGAGCGATGGAGCAATACACAAGCGATAAAGCGATACACAAGTGATAGAGCGATACCCACGATATGCGATAGCGCAATACACATAATAAGAGATTGAGCGAACACACTATATGCGATTGAGACTTTGAGGTAGATTCCAGCGATAATGCGATTGCGAGTGTGTTGACTTACGAAAAGTCTAGCGATTACACGCTTTGAGTTGCGATTGAGATTGTTACGCCTTGCGATGTAGTGGAGTGTGTCGAAAATAGAATTAAATAGTATACTTGGTCTAATAACGTTCAACTTGTATGGCACTTTCTTCACAAGACATTGGTTGGCATGGCGAAGCACTTATATATAGGAAGTACAAGCGGCGTATCCACCATGCTTCAACCACACGCCTCTGCCCCGTGAATTGGTGTCGCACTGTGTTGACATGGTCAAGACGCTTATATATAGGAAGTACCAGCGGTGTATCCACCACGCTTAACCATGCTTTTAACGTTATGGCATCATTGAAACTCATTACGATCCCCGTGCACTGATCACAGTAATCCCGTGTGCACCCGTGATTAATTTGATCCTGGCACGTTTATTGTACCTTATCTTAAGGACGCATAATAGGGGTAAAATGCATTATATAGTACATAGTGCTAGCATTTAGTCCGTGCGCTAATGCGAGAGCGTGAGAGGTAAATAGAGTCCACATTGCGTCTAGAAATAGAACAAGTTTAACATGAAAAAGAAATTAATCAGCGAAGATTGTATCATTACAACAACATCGGAGGCATAACTAATGTTGCTATGGAGGACTTCTACGGAGACTGCGATTGTTGCTGAAATTTCTCAAGTTTGCGGCCCCGTGCGGCAGTGCTGGGTAAGATGACCATACCATTTGCAATTTGCGCAAAAGCGACAGTTAGCTTCTGGCGGGTGATGATACGTACACATGAGACACAGGGGATGAGTTCCGTTTTAGTCGCGCTTCGAGTGAACTGGAATCGCTTGAAGAGGTTCTGGTTGCAACAGGTCAGTTGTTGAGGAGTTTGGGCTCATGGTCTTTCATTTGCGGCTAGGCTGAGCTTCCTGAAACGGTACGTTGTCATCAGAGGATTCGTCTGAGGACTCACTTGATGAATCATCGGTAGAATCGTCTGAGGAATCGTCAGAAGAATCGATGACGATTGCTTGCTAAGCTTGTTTGATATGATTCTTGGAGAAAGATCCGTCCAAGACTCGTTTGTCGTTGAATTCTGCGGCTAAGCGGTAGGTTTCTTCGATGGTAGCAGGTCTTGCAGCTTCAACGAAATCGCCCACACACTCAAAAAAGCCGCGAATATACTTCGTGATGGCTTTTTCGGAAGTGTTAACTTGACTTGGGCAGATTATGCTAAGCTGTTTGAACCTTGCGGTGTAGCCAATATTGTCACCTTCGACTTGCTTGATCTTCCAAAATTCGTCTTCGAGTTTCTTGACTTCATGGGGAGGGCAGTACTCTTTTTCATGAGGTCTTTCAGCTCATCCCAAGAAAGAGCGTAAGCTGCGGAGATCCCACGTTTGTTACATTCGGCTGTCCACCAGTCGAGTGCTCGCGATTGAAATACTCCGGTAGCGCAAGTAGTACAGAAACCATCGGGAAACCCACTCCGACGAAGGGTAACTTCGATAGAATCGAACCACTGGAGTAGTTGAGAGACACCTCTTTCACCCGTGAATTCCATCGGATCACAGGCTTTGAAGTGTTTGTAGAGGAAGGCAGATTGTGGCGCTTCCGTCTTAGAGTCTTCCGAGGTTCGAGAGTTGCTGAGAGAGTGCACTTGAGCGACAATTTGAGGAATGACCATGGCCACTTCCTTGGCCACAAGCGAGGCAATCCTCTTCTCGGTGCTTCGTTTGGCTCTTCTCCTAGCTGTTTGTCTCGAGGTAGACTCGTTGGAAGGGATCTAGACAGAGAGATTTGGAGTGATATTCGATCATAATGATTTTGAGTTTTGTGATGCGATTGAGCGCGATCAAAACTTGTAGCGAGTAACATAATAGATTTCACATAGGAGCCACATAGGAGACATGGAATCCCTAGGTTCTTCACATAATTGGTTTGCTTGTATATATAATTAGTTGTGATTTATGCTTATACATATACATGCCGAGATAGAATGCGCGAGGACGCGTTGAAGGGAGAAAGCGAAAGCGAGTAATTTAGACATTAGTTTTGTTGCGAACATTCGGTTTTAGTTTTAGATTGCGACGGTTGTGCGAGTCGTGCGGTTGCAAAAGCAGGAAGCGAAAATCGAGAAATCGATAAAGTGTAAAGTTTTAAATTGTAAACACATAAGCGTAAATAGGTTCCACAAAGTGTAAAATCGAAGAGTCGTATGCTAGAAAAATAGATACAGTGCCTTGGGTGTTTAGGCGTCGACTGCCTAAGGTAACCCAACTATACCCAACAAGTTCGTGCACGCACGTTGCCCTAGAAGACTTATGCTTCCACTGGGATGCAGCTCATGGCACTCGTCTTCCTAGTCATCGCGTGGCTCGAGTTATCGTTATAGCCGAGTCCTTGGTGAGAGCTTTTGAAAACCATTTTATAGAGAGCGGAACGGTTTATTAAGATACGGGTTTCACCCCTGACTTAATAACTTCGCTCCTAACTGTGGTTCTGCTCTTCGAATATATTCGGGAGTTCCACTAGATTTTGAAATGGAGACTATCGATGAGATATGGATGTCACTCCTAGCTCAACGAAAAATTCTCGTGCTAGAAAAATGCGCTGAATGAGCGATCTTGTCGAGAGTTCTTGGTTTTCACGCCTGATCTCGACTGAACCACTCGGTTAAGTTATGCGAGTATTTTTGAAAATGTGTGTATTGTGTTAGCCTTAGGAAAGGCTAAGTAACATTCCAGCCTTAGGAAAGGCTCTTTGCGTGAAATTGTAGTATGCGGTGTTCACACGAAGTAGTAGCTTTTAGCGAATTCGAACGAGAGTATCAAGTGGGTTCGTGCAAATCCTACTGGGTTCGCACGAGTCGGCCCGTGGGTACTTAGACTATAGACTAGGTCATTTCTAAGACATCGACCCAGACTAGGTCTAGTCTGGCCTAATTCCTTATAGTTACGGCTCTGATACCAATCTGTCAGACCCCCAACCGATGGCGGAATCATCAGGGAGCGTCACTTGGCGAATCAGATTGCTCAAGAGAATCCATAACAACTAAATTGCGACAGTATTTAATGCGTTCATTATCCCATACTAATAAACAAGTACAATCACATAAGCTGTCACGAATTTTCAAGTTCTCTCAAACAATACAAATCCGACAACCTAGATTTTAGGTGTGTTTCTAGACTTCCTAGCTTGATTTTATGTAGACTGCGACTAAAGCTGCAACATACGTTAAAACAACGTCAATACAAAAGTATTGGCGAGTATACAAGTTTTGATAGTGTAGCGTAAATAGTTAAAAGTGCTGCGAATTACCAAATACATAAACGAGATATCTCAACATATATGCATATAAGACAGATACTACCAGCTAGGTCACTCGAGCTGTGATTGCGATTGCTATTCATCCTAACTAGACCCCGTCGGGTGATATAGTACTATACTAGTTAAGGCGGAACCTCGCGAGTATAAGTCCTATCACATATGTAACTAGCATCACGTGTAAATATGTATAACAGTTATTCGCAAGTGATAAACAGTTTGATTGAATAATTCGTTTTAATAACTTCGATTTAATAGAAACGTATGTTACACCCAAAATGCGATAAAAAGGGGTTCGAGTATACTCACAGTCGGTGTTCAGCAAGTAAACACAACTTGGTTGGATTGAAGGGAGTGCGTCTGAGATTAGCCTGATTACAGATTAATAGCGTAAGCGTCGGATAGTGCGTTAAACAATGAGATGCGACTGAGTGTCGAATGGTAGCCCGATCGGATGGCAATCCGATCGGATGGTCAGTCGATCGGGTGGCAATCTGATCGGATGACCATTCGATTGGATTGTCACCTCATTTGGCAAGGATGTGTTTGTGTATGATGGTTTGCCTTTTGAAGTTTTCGTTGTAGCATTCTGAAAACAGAGAAGCATCTCTACCCTTCAGGTCGATCGATCGAACGATGGCTCGATCGGGTGACGATCCGATTGGTAGGACACTTAGTGAGAACAAGTTCACCGTAGTTTGTCACTCGATCAGATTGCAATCCGATCAGGTGGCAATCCATTTCGAACTAACTATGCATTGAACATGTTGAAAATTGTTTAAGTGTTGAAGTTCAGAACATCACATGGTCGGATGGTTGTTCGATCGGACGGCAATCCGTTCGATGTTCAAAACTTTTGAAGAGTTGAAATATGGTTTAAGTGTGGAACCAAGAGCAAGCCGATCAGACGGTAATCCAATCGGGTGGCAATCCGATCGGGTGGCAATCCGTCCCGGCGGCATAATTCATCTTGAAACTTGTTCATTTTGAAAGTCTTGCGGTTTTCTCGAGATGGTATGACCACGTGCCAAACAACAGAAACCCCATCAAGACTCAAGTGACCCGATCGAACAAGAATCACCCTAGTCCAATCAGTCAGCTGTTCGAGACGACGGTTCGTGTTTAACCCGAAATCGGTAGTCTCTTTGATAGAACTCAGATCCTGAACCAATGCTTCACTAAGAACGAGTAGAAGATCAAAACAAGCTTCGATTCTATCGGTTTTGAGTGCATTGAGTGTAAAAGAGTTGAAAGAAGGTTAGAAAACCATCCTTCAATCCTTTTTATCCGTGAATATGTGTAGATCTATGCGAAAATGTTGTTTGATCTTGTGGAAATCCTTCAGATCTGAGTGGTTCTTGGTGGAATAAGGCCAACACTTGAAGTTCATAAGAACTGCATGATGACATCATCCTAGAACACTCAAATCCATTGATTTCACGGTTAAAGTTAAGATTTAAAAGAGAAAATGATGAAGAAGTGCGTGTAGATCATAGAAGTACAAGATTTGAGGTAGAAACTTACAAGAATCATGAGAAATCGAGAGAAAATAGCCCCAAAGCGTGCTGGTCGAGTGAGAGCTGTCACATCACTGTTCAAGTGATGTGACAAGTGCTATTTATAGGTGGGGAGGAGAGAAAGGGTGATGGAGTGCCATGGATCGGGTGGCTGTCCGATCGGGTGGCTGTCCAATCGGGTTGCAATCCGATCGGGTGGCAATCCGATCGGGTGGCCATCCGATCGACCAGTCACTCGATCGGTGGTCTCCGGCGAATTGCGTTTCGATGTTTTGTTTTGATCGTTAAGCGTTGCGATAGTTTGGTCACACCTTTTCATACCCACATTCATATATTTAGTATAATTAGTCACATAGGGTCGTATAAATATCCATATTTCAAAGTTGCGATACAATAACCGGGTTTCGTTTTGAATATGCGTTACTCTGCAACACACCACGACTATCGAGGAGTGTAGAATAGGTCCTCACTCAACGTCATCGTGAGCGTTAATGTGTGTGATGTGATGTGTTATAGCGATAAAGTATGCGTAATATGCGAAAATACTGCGAAGTAGCGATGTATTCGATATAGTTACATTATGATCCGAATCTCTGGTGCTAGGCGTAACGAGTATATCGAGTAGTAACAACGCACGAACGTGCGGGTTGTTACAGCTGAAACCGCCGCCCCGCAAGCTTCAAAGTCCTCCCGTCGCAAGAGAAAGAATGCCAACAAGAATTGCGCTGTCACAGCCGCCGCTCCACTCCAAGCTGTACCTGCTCAACCGCAACCTCAAAACCGCCAAGTAGCAGCACCGGTGACTAATACACCGCTGGCCAAGCGTGCATATACTGGTCCTCACCCGACTTACCCTACTTGTACTTATCATCATCCCGTGGGGATTGCATGCAGTTTTTGTGTTCACTGCAACATGTACGGCCACTTTACCGCCAATTGCCGTACTGGTCCACGTTAAGTTCCAGCTCAAGCTCAAGGTCAAGCTCCTGCACCGCAAGCTCTCCTTCCTGCTCCCCAGGGCCAACAAGCAGCTCCTGCCCCCGCAGTTCATGCAAGAGCCTGCTTTGCATGTGGAGATCCAAATCACTTTGCAAACATGTGCCCCAACAGAGTGGTGAAGCAAAAGCCACAACAGCAGTAACCTCAACATCAACAACAGCAGCCTCAACAGCAGCAACAGCCAGCGGCCCGTGGACGTGCTTTCAACATCAACGCCCGCTAGGCTCAAGCAGATAATAATGTGGTTAATGGTGTGTTCCTCGTTAATGGTATATATGCTTCGTGTTTCTTTGATACTGGAGCCGATAACTGTTTTATGTCGTTAGAATTAGAAAAGCTTCTTAATCGTAAGCGCGCTCATCTCCCCTCGACATTCGATGTTGAAGTTGCCACTGGAAGAACCGTTACTGTTCGATCTGTCCTACGTGATTGTACTCTTGAACTCAACAATCACGTCTTCCCTATCGATCTTATCCCAATGCAACTTGGTAGTTTCGATATCATAGTAGGCATGGATTTTCTTCGTGAAAATCGTGCTGAAGTCGTTTGCTTTGATAAAATGATTCGGTTTTTGCTCGCTAATGGTGATCAACTTTGTGTCTATGGTGAAGTCGCATCGAAGAATCTCAAGCTTATGTCGTGTTTCCAAGCGATCAAGTATCTTCGCAAGGAATACAAAGCTTTCTTAGCACACATCGTAGTAGTGGAGGAAAAGGAAAAGAAGGCAATTGATAAAGTGCCTGTGGTTCGTGATTTTCCTAAAGTCTTTCCTGATGATTTACCTGGTCTACCCCCGAGTCGTGATATTGATTTTTGTATTGACCTCATTCCTTGAGCCAACCCTGTTGCTAAATCTCCTTATCGCCTCGCTCCGTTCGAAATGCGCGAACTCTCAAGTCAACTCCAGGAATTACGTGACAAAGGCTTTATTCGCACTAGCACCTCTCCTTGGGGCGCGCCAGTTCTTTTCGTCAAAAAGAAGGACAAGTCGTTTTGGATGTGCATCGACTATAGGGAGTTGAATAAGCTGACTATCAAGAATCGCTATCCCCTGCCCCAAATCGATGATTTGTTTGACCAATTGCAAGGTGCTACGTGTTTCTCGAAGATTGATTTATGCTCAGGCTATCACCAGTTACGATACCCGGAGGAAGATATACACAAAACCGCTTTCCGAACCCGTTACGGCCATTATGAATTCGTCGTAATGCCCTTTGGTTTAACCAATGCACCCGCGGTTTTCATGGATTTGATGAATCGCGTGTGTAAACCATTTCTTGACCATTTCGTCATCGTATTCATCAACGATATCCTTTTCTATTCGAAGTTAAAAACCGAACACGTGCAACATCTACGTTTGTTTCTTGAGTTACTCCAAGGGAATCGACTCTATGACAAGTTCTCCAAGTGTAAATTTTGGCTAGAGGAGGTTCAATTCCTCGGTCACATCATCAATAGTCAAGGTATACATGTCGACCCCGCGAAGATCGAAGCTGTTAAGAGTTGAGTTACTCGAAAATCACCATCCGATGTTCGTTCATTCTTCGGATTGGCGGGCTATTACCGTCGATTCATCGCTGACGTTTCGAAAATCACTGTTCCGCTTACTTCTTTGACGCATAAAGACAAGCCTTTTGTTTGGGGAACTGAACAAGAGACTGCCTTTCAGACTCTCAAGCTTATGCTCTGCAATGCTCCTATCCTCGCTCTACCTGACGGAAATGATGACTTCGTTGTCTATTGTGATGCCTCGAACCTTGGTCTCGGTTGTGTTCTCATGCAACAGGACAAGGTTATCGCATACGCCTCTCGTCAGCTCAAGATCCACGAGAAGAACTATACAACCCACAACCTCGAGCTAGGCGCAGTTCTTTTTGCGTTGGAGATTTGGCGACACTACCTTTACGGTACCAAGTGTACGGTCTTCACCGACCATAAGAGCCTACAACACATCCTCAACCAAAAGGAACTGAATATGTGCCAACGCCGATGGGTAGAACTTATCAACGATTACAACTGTGAGATTCGTTATCAACCTGGCAAAGCAAATGTTGTGGCCGATGCTCTAAGCAGACAAAGCTATTTGCATAGCGTTCGTGACACTCACGCCCAACACGACCTCGAAGCCTTGATTCGTGACGCTCAGTATGCCTACTTCGTTGAAGATACCATGCGAGAGGAAATGAAAAAGTGTGGTGCTAATTCACACTTTGTCAGCAAATCGAATGGTATCTATTACTATCTAGATCACATCTGGATTCCAAGTCGCAATAACCTTCGAGATATATTGTTGACTGAAGCGCACAAGTCTCGATATTCCATTCATCCTGGTGCAGACAAGATATACCATGACCTTCGTCTACGGTATTGGTGGCCTGGAATGAAGAAGGATATCG
This sequence comes from Helianthus tuberosus, assembly GCA_030545235.1. Classification (NCBI taxonomy): domain Eukaryota; kingdom Viridiplantae; phylum Streptophyta; class Magnoliopsida; order Asterales; family Asteraceae; genus Helianthus; species Helianthus tuberosus. Next base: position 100,128,052 of record CM060367.1, read on the forward strand.
CAATCTATGTTTCGAAGTGCCTGACTTGTTCGAAAGTCAAGGCAGAACAACAAAGACCCCCTGGCTTGCTTGTGCAACCCGAGACCCCGATGTGGAAATGGGAGAGTATAGCCATGGACTTTATAACGAAACTCCCGCGTACACCTTCAGGTCACGATAACAACTGGGTTATCATGGACCGTTTGACTAAATATGCTCATTTTCTGCCAATACGAGAAGACTTTAAGGTAGAAAATTAGCCTGAATCTACACCGACGAGATCATCTGTCGACACGGGACGCCTCGTGACATCATCTCTGACCGCGATGGTCGGTTTTCCTCGCGTCTTTAGGAAACGTTTCAATCTGCTCTCAGTACTACTCTCAATATAAGTACCGCTTTTCATGCCCAAACCGACGGTCAGACTGAAAGAACGATCCGTACCCTTGAGGACATGCTTCACTCGTGTGTCATAGATTTCGGTGGTAATTGGGACGCGCATTTACCTTTGGTCGAATTCTCGTACAATAACAGTTATCATTCTAGCATTCAAATGGCACCATTTGAGGCACTATACGGAAGAAAATATCGATCGCCGATCGTGTGGCATGAGATCAGAGATGCGCAAATAACCGGTACTGAGCTGCTGCAAGAAACGACTAACAAAATCCTTCAAATTCGAGACAATTTGCTGAAAGCTCAGAGTCGTCAGAAAAGTTACGCCGATAGACGCCGCAAGCCCCTTGAATTTGACGTTGGCGATCACGTACTCCAAAAGGCTTCACCTTGGAAGGGGGTGATCAGATTCGGCAAGAAAGGGAAACTCGCGCCTCGATATGTTGGACCATTTAAAATTCTGGAAAGGATTGGGAAGGTGGCCTACAGACTCGAACTACCGAAGGAACTTAGCAACGTCCACCCGACTTTCCATGTGTCGAACCTCAAAAAGTGTCTGGCTGAGCAGAATTTACACGTACCACTTGAGGATCTACAAGTGGACGAAACATTACACTTCGTGGAGAAGCCTGTCGAGATCATGGATCGAGAAACCAAGAAGCTCAGACGTTCACGCATTCCCATTGTGAAGGTTCACTGGGAAGGCAAACGCGGCGCAGAGTTCACCTGGGAACTCGAATGTGACATGAAGGCGAAGTATCCACAGTTGTTTGTTACACCTATAGCCTAATTTTGAAAGTAAAAGTACAAGTCAAAGTCAAAGTCAATGGAAGAAAAGATTGCTAATTGTGATCTGTCACTCCTTGCTTAATTATTGATTGTACACCTTGACTTGTAATCTATTCTTTAAATTTGTTTACTTTAGTTGTATTATGTGGAGTATCTATAATAATCACAGTTTAATCGCATGTTTAATCGCTAATCTATTTATCGCCAATCGCATCGCAATCGCAACTTGAATTACAGGTTCTGTATATTCTTTTACGTGTGTGTGCTATTTATGTGTACTTGTGCATGTTTATTATATGTTTGTGGTGATTAATCGAAAACGCAATCGCAACCCTATCGCAACGCAATCTCATCGCGAACTGGAAACGCAAGGTTATTTATGTTGTTATATGTTAGTTATGTTATTTGTGTGACTATTAATTAAATCTATCGCATCGCTTAATCGACACTCGCTCAAACGCATCGCAAGGCTCAACGCACAAAACGAAACATCGAAACCCAACTCACCGGAGACGTTCGATCGAATGACCCTTCGATCGAATGGTCATCCGTATGGATGACCATCCGATCGGACGGCCCTCCGATCCGTCACACTACACCGCCTCTTCTTCTCCTTCACCTATAAATAGCACCTGTCACATCATGAACAGTGATGTGACAGCTCTTGTGCGACCCTTCGACTTCTCAGGCTATTTTCTCTCGATTCCTCGCGATTCTTGTAAGTTTCTACCTCAAATCTTGTATTTATATCATCTACACACACTTCTTCATCTTTTTCACCATAAAATCTTCATTTTTCACCATGAAATCGGCTGATTTGAGGTGTTCTAGGATGATGTCATCATGGGGTTCTTATGAACTTCAAGATTTGGCCTCATTCCACCAAAAAAAACTCAGATCTGAGAGATTTCAACATGTTTAAACATTGATTTCGCCTAAATCTAAACATTTTCGAGATTAAAAGGATTGAAAGATGTTTTCATAACTTTCTTTCAACTCTTTTACACTCTTGCACTCAAAACCGATAGAATCAGAGCTCGTTCAGGCCTTCTACTTGTTCCTAGTGAAGTGTTGGTCTGGGATCTGATTCCTATCAACAAGATAACCGACTTAGCAGGTTGAACATGAAAAACCGTCAAGGACAGTTAACTGGTCAAACGGGGTGATTCCCATTCGATTAGATAACTTGGACTTGGTGGGGTTTCCGTTGTTTAGCACGTAGTCATACCATCTCGGTCAAACCGCAAACTTTTCAAACTTAACAAATTTTCCAAGTTTCAACACGAGCAAGTCACCAAACGGACTGCCGTCCGATCGGATTGCCATCTGATCGAACGACAATTCGATCGGATAACTTGTGGACTTTCAACACTTAAACAAGTTTACAAAATTTCAATATCCAATCGAATGACCATCCTGCTGTGAACTTGTTCTCTATGAAATGTCTCGCTGGATGGATCGCCATCCGATTGAATGACCATCCGACCGGACGACCGTTCAACCGGACGACCTGAAAGGTAGAGATACTTATCTCATTTTAAAATGCTACAACGAAAACTTTAAAGTCATCATACACAAACACATCCATCCCAAACGAATGACAATCTGAGCGAATGGCCATCCAACCTGATGACCGTTCGTCCGGATTGTCATCCAATCGAATGACCATCCGTCCGGATTGTCATCCGATCGAATGACCATTCGTCAATCAGTTCACGCGACACCGTTTAGCGCACCGTTCATCGCTTATGTTATCGTTCTTTAATCAGGCTAACTTTCCAGCGCTCCCTTCAATCCAATTCAAGACTGTGTTTATTTTAAACATGATATGTATGTATACTCGAACCCTTTTTGCTTTACAAACTTTTGGGTGTTACACACGTTACTTATTCAAATCACAATGGACACACAACGTAAACACTTTTATACGCCGACCATTATTGCATGTTATACGTGTTATTCGATGAATGCTTGTATGTTATGTTTACACAGTGATTGTTTCCTGACACCTTAGCAACGATAGTACTATAGTTTGGACTCAGCACTTGTCGTGGACATGGGTTGTTAAGGGCGTTACTTCATGTGTCACAGTGGTGATATGTGTTGCGCATTCTACAACTCGCAGTCACGTCTGTGCATATTTCATTGTCGATAACCTACTAGCTTCACTTTTCTACATGTTACATGCTGGTTATGCGTAAAACGATTTCGCTATTTATTATACTGTTAAACTTGTATGCTCGCATTTACACTATGTGTATTGACCTCTATTTTAACGTATGTGACACGTGTTTGAGATGCTAGGAAGCTTGCTATGTGGAATCAAGTAGGAGAGTCTAGAAACAAAAACAATTAACATTTTATGAGTTGTCGGAACAGTACTTTATTTGTCTTTGAGAACTATTGTCTGTAATAACTGTGTTACTTATTATGTCATGGTATGGGACATGATGTTTAAATAATTGGTAATCGTAGTTGTTATGGAATCTCTTGGACAATCTGTTTTGCTCAGTGCCTCACCCCGATGTTTCCGCCATCGGTTGAGGTGTGACATAAAAGGTTCAAAGGTTTAAAGCCCGGGAACTAAGGTGAACAGCATGTGTACAGTAATCAGTCATCTCACTGATTACTTAGACAACTATCCCATAGCCGCAAAAGCAAAACGTGTGCACAGGGTGTACTCTTTTATCCGCAGGTCCAAACACTTCAACCCCTAAAAAGGTAAGTCCTCCATGCAAGCAGGATTCACTAGTCAAAGGTTTCTCCTTTGAGAATGTTACACCCCGAAAACGGGTTTGGTAATCAAACCATGTTAATACTAAAAGACGGGTAAATTACAGTAATGGTAAAAGTAATCCGGTGAATATTAGGTTTTTTAAATAAATAAGCCTAATATTAAATAAAAGATGAAAGAAAGCTTTTGAGAAAAGAAAGTTTATAGAAGCCCGAGTTAACGGGACTTAAAATAAACTTAGCCATAATTTTCCCGAACCCACCAAATTAACTAGGAATGTTCAACCTAGTTAATTAGTGGGAATATAGTTGAAATAAGTAAGTTGTGGCCTACTTAATAAACCAACCAAACATGAGGGGCCAAAGTGGATAAACTAGAAAGTTTATTGAATAAAAAGAACTTTAAAACAAAACACACACATCTGTGTGTGTTCTGTTCGATCCCAGAGAGCTCTCATGGAGCCAAAACCCTAACTCTATCAATATCATCAAATTGAAGGTTCAAACGAAGTCTAAATTCACAATCGAACGTGAATTAATGATCATCCAAGCTAGGGAATCATAAGGTATGTCAAACTTTGATGATTTGTGAGGTTGTGAAATTTGATAAATCTCATAATCTACGAATTAGGGATGAATTTTAGAAGCTATGGCTAAATTATGATGTATAATTGCTTAGGAACAAAACCCTAAGTGAAAAACTATACATATGATGCTATAAATTGAATGTTTATATGATTTGCCACACTAGGATAAGTGGGTTTTAATCATATAATGAAACTGATGATATAATTGTGTTTAGAATCATCATACATGATAGTAAAAAAGAACTACTTGACAAATTGTGTGTTTGAGTATATAATCATACTTGCTATGAAATGGTTTTGTATGATAAGATGAAAATCAATGATATATTCATGTTGGATGATGTATGATATCAATATGTATTAAAAATAATTAAAGTTGTGTTAAATTGATGAAATTCGATTACATGAACCTGGTTAATAAAGTGGTTAAAAAACGGTAACATAAGAATGATGCTTACCGGATAATTGACCAATTATATGATCGAATGATAAATCCGACATAAGAATTGTAGAATGGAATAGTCGTAAATGATTATGCCTAATTTAAGTATCTTACAAATTACAATGATAGTTTGATGCTTGACAAGCTAGGTGGAAGCTTGGGAATGAAGCGGGTCAAACGAATAAGGAATGAAGGAAAAGCATAATCTGGATGCTAGGTAAGTAAAGCTTACAACTTTTATTTAATACCTATTGGTTTTAGAGGTTATGAATAATAGAAAGTTATGTTTGAATTATGATGTTCCGACACGACATGTGCGGTTCGGAACAAAGACAATGCTAATAAACCATGTTTAATGGTTAAAAAGGATTATTTCAATTATTTAGTCATGAGATGATTAATAGATAATGAATTTTGAATGGTTACCTTATAGGGTAAACCAACATAAATAGAAAGGATAAAATGGTAATATGGTCATTCGTTGATGACAACCGTTAGTTGTTGAAAGACACTTTATGGCGTAAGCCATAATGGGTCAAAAGAGTCAAGAAAATGGGTTATAAGTAAAATGACCGTACAGGGTAAACCGGAGCGAGTCATGTAGACGAGATGATAATAAATACCATCTCGCAAAGATAAATGGTCACTTAGACCAAACGGGTCAAAGGTGAAGATATCACCTTTTGACAATATCGACTAATGATTGTGGTCGAGTCATATGAATTCAGGAATAAATATCGAAGGGATATCGCATCGCTATTACTTAGCGGATGGTTATTAAAGCAAGGTATTACTATGGGTCAATATATTGATCCGAGCAAAGGTATGCGTGATAGATTAACTACTCATTTAGAACTTAAGGTTCAATTAGAATTTAATAAGGTCAAAATGGACATTTGGTTATCTTTCTAGGTAAACCGAATGATTTAAATTATAGTCATTGTGTTTTGAAACATAATGATTATTTAAATAAGATCATAGTTTAATATGTGAGATTTTGGGTCAATATGCCTTTCACAATCATTCATCGTAAATGAAAGGTTTAAATGGACCAAAATGCCCTTGATCGACGAATCAAGCAAATAACCCAATGGGCTGTTTAGAAATAATTCATTCGATCAAGTAAATACTTAGGACAAGTATAAAAGCGAAAGGTATAGGATTCTTGTGAGTCAAATGCCTAAAAAGGCGTCTTGTCGTAAAACAGTAATCCGAGGGGTAAATCTCGGAACAAATAATTACCACATTAAAATTCACCACAATTATAATTGTGGTGAAAGATTATTTGATAAGAACTGTGGTAATATAATGCTAGAAGCGAAAGAAAGGTATGTGTACTTTAAAAGTACTTAAATACCCTTAACGGGTCAAAATAAGTATTTAAGCAAAACGGGTTTAGAATATGTAAGAAACCCGTGGGTTGGACCTTGAATAATAAGAAACTGATATAAAATAAGGTTCATGATACGTTGTATGTAACAAACTAGTTTTAGTTTGATAAAACCATGAACTGGTCAAAACTTGGTAAAAAAGATAATAAGCCGAAGGCTTAAAAGTCTCGGATTGGATGTCGGATTTTAATTTCATGTGATAGAAAATTTAATTACGATTATGTAGGAAGAAACGTGACGTAAATCGGATAAAAAATGAGCAAGTTACGCTCGTTTTCGTGAAATATGGTTTGGCTGGAAATGTGCAGGTTTTTAAACAAAACCTGCTGGAAAAAGTGAGGCGTTGCGCCACGCGACAGCAAGAGCCATGAGCCGTCGCGCGACGCGACGGTATACTGACTTGCGAAATTTTTTTATTTAATTTGTTTGGTCTTGCGAACTTGTTTAAACACGTTTTAAACTATGTATGACTAATTAAATTAATGTTTTATGAATTGTAGGTGAAATTATGGTACCGGAGGTCGATCAAGCTCGATAAAGAACCGAACACACTCAATATTCAAGCTTCCTCGTTAAGTTTCGTCGTTGCGTTTAAACGGCGAATGTATTTACAAAATGTTGAAATGTTTTATTTATTAAAATGTTTTAACAAACTCACATTTTTTAAGTGTATATTAATCTTAAATACACTATTATAGTTGAAATTCATATGATAATCGTATAAAACGAATCAGGGTCTTACAGAGAAACCTCCTTCCCTATAAAAGACACTTATTGAATACATGGAAAACATTCCAGATCAGCTCTGATTCCCTCTGATCTCTGATCTTCCTTCTTGTCTCTCAAGAACTTGTTTCATACAAGTCTCTCTTCTTCATTCCAACACACACAATACACTTGCTCTTGCATCCAAGGCTAAACACCCTTCAGCTGAGGACTTTGAGTAAACAATAAACATAACTAGTGAACCTCTCTCCACATCTTGCAAACGTGGGGGGACCCCACGGCCTGCGTTAGGCAAATCACAACCCTTGAAGCCTTTTGCCTAACCAGTCTGATCACTACTCTAGGTCTCGTTCTCGTTGTAACAACAGGAACAAAACGTAAAAGAGAACAATGATTAAGAAACTAGGAAGGAGATAAAGGAAATCCAATCCAAGACGATTTCAAAGACAACATATCAAAGACAACATATCAAAGGTTGATTTAAGTAAATGTTATAATTTAATTTTTTTATGTGTGATAGATCATTTTATTTTTTTAGGGGTGTAAACGAGCCGGGCTGAGCCCGAGCTCGACCAGGCTCGAGCTCGTCTCGTTAGGTTTATATGAAGCTCGAGCTCGGCTCGGTTCGAGTCTACTTCTTTGAGCTCGAGCTCGGCGAGTAAAACCCAAAGCTCGAGCTCGGCTCGACTTGGCTCGAACTATTTTGAGAACACCCTTAAACAAGATAAAAGCTCGGCTCGAGCTCACTTCAACATCACTTAAACGAGCCAAAGCTCGGCTCATCAATGTTATCATCATTATTAATATATTATATATAAAAAAAATTAAAATTTTGTAAGGGCTCGTTTAGGCTCCCGAGTCTAAACAAGCTTTGTATTTCAGGCTCGAGCTCGGGCTCGATAACAAAACAAGCTCTATTTCAGGCTTGAGCTCTGGCTCGGGTTCGTTAAGGCTCGGCTCGTTCGAGCTATTAACCGAGCCGATCACGAGTAGCTCTCGAGCCTCTAGGCTTGTTTACACCCCTAATTTTGATTATATTAGGTTTGTTTCCAATTGATGCGGTGTGTATATACATAATCGCGTGTTAATAAATCATGTCTATTGACTATTGAGGTTTTTTTTTTTTTTTTTTAATTTATTTCTTGTAGTGGGTATTTCAATTGTCATCACACCTACTCAAGTTCAATACAATTGATATTTTAAGTGCGTTGAATTTTATAATTATTTCGTTATATATGAAAAGGCCCTAAGGCAAGGCCCTAAATGGATTCTTAGTTTTTTACTTAATTATGAACAGACTGGTTGATAGGTTCTTGTAGGAATGATCAAGACAAGACAAGCATAACCTGTTTAACTATATGCGTCGAGAAACTTAACCATGACACTATCAAGTTGAAACCATGTAATCAAATACAACCGTCGAATCCATTTATGTAAAGGGATAGACGGGTTACATTTAAGTTGTAAGCGAGTTACACTATAAATTCAATATATATCCTTAGTTTGAGTTTTGCTAGGTTAACAAGTCAATACCTTTGAAGAAACATCAAATTAATCCGTAGGTTAACTTGTGCGATTAGTCTCGTCCAAATAAAGGTTCATCTTTCTTCCTCATTTGATTACTACAAGATCATGCAAAACAACACAATACCGTGAAGCTCGTTACAAGGAGGAAGATTAGGGGGGGGGGGGGGGGGGGTTTCCTCCTTGTAACCACCCTCCGGCGTGAGAATAAGAACTTGTTTGAGGATAATAAGTGTGTGTATTAAGTGAGATAGTAAGAGAGCGATGCTTAAACTTGGAGACCAAGTCCACTATTTATATCCGAGATAATAACGAAGGAGGTGGGTTGATGGGTCTTATGCCTGACACCAACATCAAGGAATATCATGTTTGTCTCTATAAACACGATAGTTAGTGTTTGCAGACTAAAGAGAAGGTGGGCATGTTGAATGGATCCACGTGGCATGGTAGTTGTCCTTGTTGTCGGGTCTGTCATCAGCGTTTAAAATGGAGATCATGGAGTAGTGGTCGGTGCACGATGATTGGTGACATGTCAGTGTCCTTGTGTACTTCTTGTATCCTGCACGATCATCCATCGAGCGTCATTGTTAGACACAGCCTGTCACACGCCTTTTGGCCACATGTTCCGACGTTCGTACTATATGTACCATGCCTTGCTGGCATGCACAGGCTTGCGCTGCTTACGCCTACGCCATTCTACTATGGATGGCTTAAGTGTCAGATACATCTGATTTGGCTATGGCTCTTTGCGCAAGACCTATGTTTAGCATTGTGCAAATTGGCGCAAAATTTAAGACCATACCCCCTTCAACCTTTATTTTAACCAACCCGAACTGCTTATTAAAAGATATTATACAGTTCATTGTGTCATAAACTTGAAATGACAGAAATCTGTTACAATCCAGCCCAATAAATAATTTTTTTCGTATGAATTAAATATTGAAAAGAAGTTGATGGTTAAAAATATAATTCCGATTTCATAAAGCTTGGTGGTCCATATCCTTTTTATTTGCATGGAAATTTCGGCCACAAAAGTCTTTTGTGGCGCATGTTTTCCCGTACCCCCAACCGGCCAACCGTTGGTATATTTTCAGGTTATAATTTTCGAAAGGTTTGAATATCTTAACGATTTTAGAATTTTATTATAAATTAACGTTAATTAGAATTGAGACCCGCCGCAATGCGGCGGGGATTCTTAATTAGTTATAACTAAGTCGATCTAGGACCCGCACGTTATGTTAAACCTATCAAACGGCAAAAAAATAGACGATGTAAAAACGTTCACCCACACACGCACGTATCGTCATGTTAACTCGCAAAATTTAGAACGAAAAGTAAAAACGTTAAACCAAAGACGTACGTTGCGATGTGTTAAGTCACAAAATTTAGAACCAAGCATAATGCGGAAAATGAAAACTATAAAGGACCAAAGTTGAAAGTAAAAAAAATTGTGAAGATAGATGGTAAAAGATAAAAAGTTTTGGGTTAAAAGTAAAAAAACAAATAGTTTTGGGTTAAAAGTAATTTATGAAATACTTTTGGGTGAGAAGTTAAAAAAATCAATTTTGGAAAACCCTCAAAGCCAAGGTTACGACAACCATACGCATAACCATTTTTTCTTTGGATAACCCCCAAAGCACACCCCGCCTTGCGGCGGGACGTAAAATGGTGTCAAATAGTACTAATGTCACACAACCGTCATCGACCACCAACACTCACTCGACCTAGGATCTGCGTGTTGCGACGAAACTGTCAAACATGAAAAAATAGAGGTAAAAACGTTGAACCACACATGCACGTTGCGCCGTGTTAACTTGCAAAATTTGAAACAAAACATAAAAAATTGAACCACACTCGTACGTTGCATCGTATTAACTTGAAAAATTTAGAACTATACGTAAAACGAAAATTTGACAAAGATGAAAAGTATAAGTGACAAAAGTTGTGAAGTTAAATTGCAAATAATGAATAGTTTTGGTTTGACGTTAAAAAAAAACAAATTATGTAGGGTTAAAATTGCAAAATGTAAAAACGTTTGGGTTAAAAGTAAAAAGTCAAGTTTTTTTTTTGAAAAAGTCCCAAAGCACAAGGTACAAGTGGTTATGCACAAAAAACTTGCTTATTTATATATAGAATAATAAATGTTGTTTAAATATATGGTTTAAAATTAGTATATTTTCATGGTAAATGAGCGAGCCGACCCCGAGCTTTACTAGGCTTGAGCTCGGCTTGTTTAACTTACGAGAGCTCGAGCTCTTTATCTAAAGCTCAAATCGTGAGTAGTTTTAAAGCTCAAACCGGCTCAGGTTCTTCTTGTTTATTATTAATTAAATAACTTATTATATACATTTATAGTTATTTTTATATGTATATTATTTAATAGTTTTATATATAACATAATATTGAATGATTTATTTAATTTTTATCATAATTATTATATATAATATAATAATAACTGTTATGTATATATATATATATATATGAAGGTTAACGTACATTATGGCTTAACGTACATCACGTAAGACAGGTAATTACGCACTTTCATTTTAAAATCACGCACGTTATAACTTAAAAATCCAAAATCACGCATGTTGAAACACAATAATCACGCATATTGAAAACATTAATCACGCATGTTATAGAACAAATCACGCACGTTGTCGTACGTGAAGTATGTTAAGCTGTAATGTACAATATACTTTATATATATATATATATATATATATATTAACAGAAACTTTATAAATAATTAATATGCTCACAGAGTCAATTCAAGCTTGATAAGTGAAGCTCGAGCTCGGGATTAATTTTTAAACAAACTTATTTTAAGGCTAAACCATTTAAGCTCGACTAAATTCAAATTTTTAGCGAGCTAATCTCGAATAACTTACGAGTGGTTTGAATCGTTACACATGTAAATATAGTCTTATATTTCATAGTGGAGGGTTCAAATGAGAAGAAATATTTTGTAAGAATAAAAAAGAAGAAATTTCAACCAATAAAAATGCTTCATTTTACTTTATTTATTTTTTGTATTTTATATTAGTGTAAGAGTATATTGGTAAACTAAGATAGATCATTAATTGGTAGTTTTCCTTTTTAATAGGTAACTATATTAAATTTGTAATTTATTTTCAAAAATTATATATTTTTCAAAGAAGAAAAAAATTTATTTTAAAGTGTAGGATAAATTACGAGGTGTGTAGGATAAATTTCAATATGTGTAGGATAAATTTCAAAACGTATAGGATGAATTTTGATATGTGTAGGTAAAAATTTTAGTGTGAAGAACGATAGTCTTTATTTCTAATTAATTAGTCAAAGATAATAATAAATAAGATTAGAGAAAAAACTATTAAATGTTTTACAAGTGTACCCTTTGTTCCTTTTTTTCTCGGTTTAATTTTATTTTCAAATAAACCTACCCCTATATATAGCTAGGAAAGTAAAATTAAAACTTAAAAAAAATCTACAATTCCATAATTATTGTATAGTCAAGTCATGCCAGAAATTGTAATTTTCTTAACCCCACGTGCATTCAATATGTTGTCACCCTGTCTGTGTGTTTTTTTTTTTTTTTGAAAAGTAACCTTCATTAAAAACGAATCGCCGACCCAAGCCGGGTGATGTGCGTGTAGCGTGATAGGTTTTTGTTAATATTTTAATCTCTTTTTAACACTTTAGTCAAGTTTTAAATTTATAAAACACGATATTCTACTAACACTAAACACACATATGAGCAAGTGCACCCATCGTGAGCGTAGTATAGCGTTGGTAAGATACCGAGGTCGTCCAAGGACACAAGAACTTTTAGTACCGGTTTATCCTCATCGTCTAATCAAATCAAAATTTTAGAAAAAGGTTTTAAACATGAAAATAAAAACTAAAAATGCTGAAAAATAAAATAAAAATAAAAACAGATAGACAAGATGAATCACTTGGATCCGACTCGCCTTTAGTGTAACCTTTGATGATTTCCGCACTTTTGCATTTTTTAAAAGATTATCTTAGTTATAGTAGTAGGCACCTCTTTTGAAGGTGACGTTACCCTCAACTCAGTAGTTTGAGTCAGCAAGGATACAATTCTAAAGGGTCGGAATATTGAAAGATAATTAATTAAGTTATTAATGCGCAATGTGGTAGGCACCTCTTTTGAAGGTGACGTTACCCTCGGCTAAGTGGTTTGAGTCAGCAGGGATACAATCCCAAGTAGCCGGGTTAATGTATTAATAGTAGTTTACATATGAGGGGATCAAGCTCTTCGCACCCCCGCCATCCAATACCAGTGGGTATTGAAGGAGGTCCTAGTAAGCTTGACCCAGGTCCTTGGAGGATCTATACACTGAACAAGGCAAGAACCTTACCAAACCATTCCTTTAACCCCCGACCAGGTAGCCAACCTATTTCTATATAGACCGTAGAGATATGAATGGTGAAAATCTTTTATTTTATATAGATAGTAAAATAATGCCAAGACACCACGGGCAAATGATAAGGAAGTTTCACCTTCAACATAAGAAACTAGTTATTAAAGTCATTAATACAAAACCAAATAAAAAGTGCGAAAAGATTAAAAATCAAAAGTATGACACTAAATGCTTGTTTTCACCAAGTGATGTAAGAGACTTAGGCAAACATGGCCTTTGATTGTTAAGAACTCTTACTATCAATCTTGGATCCCGAGACTACTAGACACACTCTATGATGGATGATGGATATTGGTGGTGGATGTGAGTTTTAGTGGTGGTGGAGTGTGGGTGAAGTGGGAGAGAGGTGGTTTGCCAAGGGATGCCTTTGAAGTGAACCAAGCATATCTATTTATAGCCTGCACAGAAGCCCGGACACGGCCCCATGTCCATTCGGCACGACCCCGTGTCCATCCACTTTCTCTTTCTTCATTAATTGCTAAAATTTGTCTGCATTAGCTCCACATGCCCCCGTGTCCGCTGGGCACGGCTTCGTGTGCAGAAACGTATCTGTACTATCAAGATTTGCTTGGATTCTGCGAATCTTAGCGTTGGCCACAGCTGTGTTGAGCTGGGCACGCCCCCGTGTCAGGAATAGAAGCTTCTATAGTTTTGTCTTTTCTGCAGACACTTGGCCACGCCCCCGTGTCCGCTGGGCACGGGGTCGTGGTCAGCCTTCTGTTCTCTTGTTTTTGCTTGGGAAGATGCTGTCGAGGGGTCGGGCATGCCACGTTTATTCCTTTTCTTGTATTTATGTTAGATTTGGCTGCATATTTGTTACTTTTGTTCAATTAAGCTCATTTGGTCTTGAAAATACAAAAGGAAGACAAAAGCATACTTTTTCCAACATTAGTACTAAAAAGGGTTAGTTTTATGCCTCAATTGATGTAATTTATATGTTGCATTTTACACACATCAAATACCCCCACACTTGAATCTTTGCTTGTCCTCAAGCAAAACTCTTTATAATGTGGCTTACACTCCCAAATGGAATGGGTAGAAGAGAAGTTTTTGGGCTTGTCTTGAGTGTCGGGAATCCAAGATCTTTATTAGGCTTTATTTTTATGCTATTTACAATCCTATTCGTTATGATTTATTTAGAACGTTTCATAAGAGAAATTACTTATTTGGGCATAACATGCCTCTTTAAAATTCCATTTATATACAAGTTCACATACCTCACGGGAGATCACTTAACACTCGGCCGAAGATGTATTTTTGTGAAACACTCGAGACCGGCATGGAACTTACTTCTACCATATGCTTGCCAAGCAATCAATCCTCATCCTTTTTAACTATAAACCTTTGTAAATATCAAGAGGACTTGGGGAAGGGTTAGGATTGGGTTAAAGGTAGGTGGTTTTGGGTTAGTGGTTAGTAGAAAGGGCTAAAAGCGTAAAAAGCGTCGGTCGTCGTAAAACTTTTTGTTTTTGTGACTTTTATTCAAACAAAACATTTTCAAACAAAGTTTTTTTGAGGAACTTGTTTGTTTATTGCTAGACTTCATTTTTTTATAAGAAATGTCACATGAAGACCGAGCTTTATACTAAAATAAAGGATTTAAAAAATAAAAAAGGTTTTGGTGGGTAAATGGTGTTTGTTTTGTGGGTTTAGAAATGAAAAGGTTTAGGCTCAAATGGGTTAACTAGGGGGATTTTGGGTAGGTGGTAAAAGAAATGAAAAATAATGGTGTTGAAAAGAAAAAGGGTTAGTCCTAATGCCTCCATCATTTACTTACTTGGGTTTAAGTTGGTAAGGACCGGGAATGTATCGTCATGGCAATTTCTAGAGTTGTAAGAAACCAAGCGACTATTCACACAAGAAACGAAAAATGAGCATTTAATTTAAAGATGTGTATTTGTATGCTCAATAAAGGCTCAAAACTCACTTTTTGTGGGAATGAGTTTGTAATGTGATCAAGTATATATAATCAAATTTTAACTAGATTTGTCATGTCGTTTCATAATTTTCTTATGTTGGTTTTTTTTATCACTACGCTACCGGTTGTAAATTTGTAAAAATATAACCTTTTTAGAACTTGTTATTCCCAAATTAAACTAAGACAAGTAAAAAAAATGAAAAGTTTTTGAAAAAAATTGGGGTGATTAGCGGTTCCAATAGAGTTTTGTGTAAGGCTTGTTATTAGGACTTGCAAGATTCATGGTTTTAGCATTCCCCCCCCCCCCCCCCACTAAAATTACACATTGTCCTCAATGTGTCCAAAAAAGAAATTTTTAGGTTGATTGAATGTGTAAAAAGGTGTTTAAAAACAAAAATTTATGTTACTAGGCGTCTGGACACGGCCCGTGTTGATCCGGGCACGACCCCGTGTTCAGATTGCCAGTATCATAGTTTACAGAAGGCTAGGCACGGGGGCGTGTTAAGTGAGCACGACCCCGTGTCCAGTTACCTGAACTGGGTGTTTTCTGCAGAACCTTGAGCACGGGGCGTGTTTGGCTGAGCACGACCCCGTGCTGAACTTGCTGTAATGAAGAAAAATTGTCGGGTGGCTCTGTTTTTGTGCATGGGGTGTGGGTCCAAGTTTCCCTTAGTATCCTTCACCATTCCGAGTGTGTTTTACCCATTACAACATCATCCAAACACCATTTAATACTTAAAAATCATCATTAATTGAAAATAACAAATTACATAAGGTCCTAGGAAATTAGAAATAAGGCAGAAAATAAAAACTTAAAAGTTCTTAAGATAGATAGGTCAAGTGATACATGAAATCATCCTAATGAGTTCTACCCTTATTGTAGGAATATCAAAAACCCGGAAATAGCTTTTCGGAATTTAAAGGTGTTGTAGAACTCGTAACCGAGGGGTGTCCTTTATATGTCGTTGAGCCATTCTTCTATCTCTCTCGGGAGGAAGAAGGCAGGCTCATTTTCCACAATATATTGTAGAGGAGGAACGACGACAACCGGGACCCCATGTAATATATCTCGAGGGGGTTCCATGTGCATGACGTACCACTCGGCTGGTATGATGACTTCCGGTACCACATTCCATTCCCTTTGTGTAATGATTGGTACCAAAGGAGGAGAAGCGAGAAAATTCAACCTATGGTGCAAAAGGTTGACTTCTCGAAGACACCCTTCTAGCCCCACCGTCAAATGATTGATACGGTCGACCAAAGCTTCCTCAACCCCCGTCATTTCATCTATGGCCTCTCTCAAGGCATATACATAGTTGACGAGAGAGTCTTCTACCTATGGCCTTCTACCTCGTCGGTCGTTCCTGGAGTGTGATGAAGATGTTCCGCTATTTCTGCTTGACATTTTAAGAAAACAAACCAAAAGAAATTTCAAATTAATGAAACAGTGCCTCGGACACGGCCCCGTGCTCGTTGAGCACGGCCCCGTGGCCACCTCTCTGCAGGTTTTTGAAGCAGGGAATCTTGAAGCTTTAAATTATTTTTCTGACTTTTGAAGCATTTTTAAGCAGAAATAACTTAAAACAATGTTGTAAAACTTATTTTTATCAAGCTTTCTTGAACAAAAACCTAACAAATATCACAATAAAGCTTGAAAGCATGGAGATTTCAAACTTTAATGGAGGTTTTGAGGAGAAAATGAAGAAGAAGGCAATGGACAAAAGTAGAAAAGACAAGATGGTTGTTGAGAACCTTCTTTAGAATATACCTAGTATGGTATATGTGAAGATCCCACCAGATCTTTGTCTTTGGAATGGGTCCAAGAGTGCAGGAATCTTGCTGCATTTATAGAAAATGACAGCACGCTGGACACAATCCCGTGTCGGCTGGACACGGCCCCGTGTGCAGACAAAATTCTGACACTTTTTGTCCGTATTCTGACCAAAAGTCAGACATGAATCTTTTGGTGGACACGGGGGCGTGCTGACCTGGACACAGCCGCGTGGCTAGAAGTGTTTATGAAGTTGTCTATTTTCAAGGAGTTATTCCAGATCGGGTGGCTCTTTACTGGACGTAACAACACCGAAGTGCCTGAGATACCTAAGTTGCCCTAGTTTTAGACAAGAACGCAAGAGGTTATCAGAAAGGGTGATTCCTAAGCTAAATACCGGTGGGCAAAACCAACCTTTATTTCCCTTATCCGGGTTCTCGTTAAAGAAGGTATATGTCGAATCGCTCGGGTCTATGTATGCATCGGCGGAAACCGATGGGGAGTCCTTCACGGCAAAATCGACACAGGGACGACTATCGCTCAAGTCTTCGCAAGAGTTAGAGGTGATTTCGGGAGCAACGATGTTGCTATAGTCCGAATGCGATCTCACTAATTCTCCTTGATCGTCGTCTTGAGATGAATTAGTTATTTCCATCTCAAATTCTTTTATCCATTGGAGAATTAGTTCTTCCATTTGAAATTATTCTTCAAGAATCATTTCATTTAGAAGGGAAGATTGAGAGCATTCGAGGGATAGATTGGGATTATTTTTACTTTCGTCCATCTTAAGGCTATAGGAAAACGATGGGTCTATATAGTGGGGAATGTAATTTAAAAAATAACATTTTAAATCTTTATGAGTTCTGCCACATATTTGACACCACGTACCATAAGAGGAGCGAAACTAAAAAAAGATCAGTATCGCTCATGTTTGTGTCAGAAATTACCAGCCGTCGTGATCTTACGGCTCTGTTTTCAGTATCTGAAACTTGGGCACGGGGGCGTGTCTAGTGGGCACGGCCCCGTGTTCAGCTACTATCTTACTTAAAACAGGATTGCCAGTACCAAAGATTGGGCACGGGGCGTGTTCAGTGGGCACGGCCCTGTGCTGAGCTCTGCAGAAACTGAAAAATTAAGAAAAATCCTAAAAAATAACAGAAAAATAAGAAAAACGATTAGGCCGTTGATTCCTAACTTTCTTAAAATCCTTGTGTCCCCGGCAACGGCGCCAAAAACTTGATGTGCGTGTAGCGTGATAGGTTTTTGTTAATATTTTAAGCCCTTTTTAACACTTTCGTCAAGTTTTAAATTTATAAAACACGATATACTACTAACACTAACCACATATATGGGTAAGCGCACCCGTCGTGAGCGTAGTACAGCGTTGGTAAGATACCGAGGTCGTCCAAAGACACAAGAGCTTTTAGTACCGGTTTATCCTCGTCGTCTAATCAAATCAAAATTTTAGTAAAAGGTTTTAAACATGAAAATAAAAACTAAAAATGCTGAAAAATAAAATAAAAATAAAAACAGATAGACAAGATGAATCACTTGGATCCGACTCGCCTTTAGTGTAACCTTTGATGATTTCCGCACTTTTGCAATTTTTAAAAGATTATCTTAGTTATAGTAGTAGGCACCTCTTTTGAAGGTGACGTTACCCTCAACCCAGTAGTTTGAGTCAGCAAGGATACAATTCTAAAGGGTCGGAATATTGAAAGATAATTAATTAAGTTATTAATGCGCAATGTGGTAGGCACCTCTTTTGAAGGTGACGTCACCCTCGGCTAAGTGGTTTGAGTCAGCAGGGATACAATCCCAAGTAGCCGGGTTAATGTATTAATAGTAGTTTATATATGAGGGGATCAAGCCATTCGCACCCCCGCCATCCAGTACCAGTGGGTATTGAAGGAGGTCCTAGTAAGCTTGACCTGGGTCCTTGAAGGATCTATACACTGAACAGGGCAAGAACCTTACCAAACCATTCCCTTAACCCCCGACCAGGTAGCCAACATATCTCTATATAAACCGTAGAGATATGAATGGTGAAAATCTTTTATTTTATATAGACAGTAAAATAATGCGAAGACACCACGGACAAATGATAAGGAAGTTTCACCTTCAACATAAGAAACTAGTTATTAAAGTCATTAATATAAAACCAAATAAAAAGTGCGAAAAGATTAAAAATCAAAAGTATTACACTAAATGCTTGTTTTCACCAAGTGATGTAAGAGACTTAGGAAAACATGGCCTTTAATTGTCAAGAACTCTTACTATCAATCTTGGATCCCGAGACTACTACACACACTCTATGATGGATGATGAATGATGGTGGTGGATGTGGGTTGTAGTGGTGGTGGAGTGTGGTTGAAGTGGGAGAGAGGTGGTTTGCCAAGGAATGTCTTTGAAGTGAACCAAGCACCTCTATTTATAGCCTGCACAGAAGCCCGGACACGGCCCCGTGTCCATTCACTTTCTCTTTCTTCATTAATTGCAATTTGTCTGCATTAGCTCCACACGCCCCCGTGTCCGCTGGGCATGGCCCCGTGTGCAGAAGTGTATCTGTACTATCAAAATTTTCTTGGATTCTACGAATCTTAGCGTTGACCACGGCTGTGTTGAGCTGGGCACGCCCCCGTGTCGGGAATAGAATCTTCTATAGTTTTGTCTTTTCTGCAGACACTTGGCCACGCCCCCGTGTCCGCTGGGCACGGGGCCGTGGTCAGCCTTCTGTTCTCTTGTTTTTGCTTGGGAAGATGTTGTCGAGGGGTCGGGCATGCCACGTTTATTCCTTTTCTTGTATTTATGTTAGATTTGGCTGCATATTTGTTTCTTTTGTTCAATTAAGCTCATTTGGTCCTGAAAATACAAAAGGAAGACAAAAGCATACATTTTCCAACATTAGTACTAAAAAAAGGTTAGTTTTATGCCTCAAATGATGTAATTTATATGTTGCATTTTACACACATCACCGGGCCGACACAAAACAACAAACTAACTTACATATCTACAAAAGAACACCAATCCCCCCATTCTATCTCTTTATATTTAGATCTATTTACAAACCATAAAAACCCCAAAGCCTTGATCTCGCTTATAATTCTTTCTATCTTGATCGGAATGTTTGAGAACTTAGCGTTGTTCCTAGCACGCCACAAACTCCAAAAAGCAATCGAAATGATACCTTGAACCGCGTCTTTCTTTTTATTGGAGACTCTAAGATCTTTGTGGATAAGAAGAAGGTCTTTAAGTGAAAAAGAAAAGATGTTGGGGATCTTGCACCAAGAACTAATAAAATTCCACACGATCGAGGCTGTATGACACGCAATGAAAATATGTTCTGATGTTTCTTCATTCGAGATACCAAACGGGCACGGATCGTCTTCTACCTGAATATTCCTTTTTTTTAACGCCTTCCCCGTAGGAATTCTATCCATCTCCATTCTCCACACATGTATGTTACATTTGGCAGGAATCCACGTACACCATTCCAAAATAAAATCGTTTCCCTGTGTAACTTACGAGAACAGCAGCTGTTTAGCTGATTTAACCGAAAAAACACCAACTGGGTTCGCTGACCACAACCACCGATCACGCGCAGCCGATAGTTGAACCCCTTGAACCAGAGAACTGACCTGACCGAAGCTTGACTGCAGCTCCACAGTGGATAAGGCCGATCTCCAGCTCCAACAAACAATCAGCTCGTCTCCTTGTCTCCTGATTCTATCTACAACTTTGAGTTTCAAATTTCAATTCACTTTCTTTATTGCATTTCAATTATTCATGATTTTGATTTCATTTCATTTTTGAGTTTCAAATTTCAATTGATATTTCACTCTCGTCAAAGTGAGTTCTTGTGACGGACATGTAGTAACTGGAAAGGTTAAGTACCGGTAGTCGGGACATCCTGTCTAGGCTGGCATTCGTATAAATCCAATTAATGGACCATTTTGCCTACCTGGGGACTAACGATGGGAGTACCGATACCTATTAGGCCAAAGCATGTCACACCAAACGTCACGTGAACTAACAACACTTTGATATGTCAAATGTGTCTGTGTTAATTCATGGATAGTATCTTAAACATCGTTTTACAGCACCCCACAACTTGAGTCATTTATTGATTCACGATTTTATTCGGGTTAAGTTGTACGTCAATGGGTAGACATATGAGGACCATACGAAATCTCGGTAATTGCGGGTGCACACGTAATTACGAAAGTGACGCACAGAAGTCATATTAAACCCTATGATGTGCCAAACCTATGATCTTCAATATTTTATGATGAAATATTATTTTATCATAAGTATTATTATTTTATCTTATTCCATGTGGTTAGTATATTGTTTCATATATAAACCACCGGAATAAATCCTTAAATATTCCATGAGATTCTAATGAATTTTCTTTAAACAAATCACCCTATCTATTGTACCTTGTCGAAGGGTTCGACTTTTGCTACCCTTCGATACTCCATAATATTTTCATGAGATTTGTATTCTTGAATCATGGGATTTTCCCTAAGTTCCATGATTTCACAAATCTATGAATCCCAACCATCCGACCATCTATTCTCGTTATGGGCTATACATCTTACTTATGTTGTCCCTCGCAGATGCCGCCTTATCGTCGTCGTCAACCGAGGATTTCTAGCCGTCGAATGTCAGCTTTAGTAGCTGAAAAAATGGCCACCCCTATTCCTACCATCGTCACCCAAGTTTTCAACAGGCACTCAACGCTAACGTCTCCACGAATCAAATCAAAGAAGCTGAAGCTGAACCGTCTTCACCCGATAACAACCATCAAAGGAGTGAAACCAACCACGATTACACCATACCAGCTATTCCGCTAAACCAGGTTGCTCCTAATCCTGTACCTGACAGAAAACCTTATATCGGACATTTTCCACAATGCCCCACTTGTCAAAAACATCACCCAGCCAACACTTTGTGCCGCCTTTGCACTTATTGTGGACTTTATGGTCACTTAATCGACACCTGTCGGCACTATAACCCTCAAACAGAACCACCTATGGCACCCTTGAATGTACAACACGTGACAAATCCATTTGACTAACCAAACACCCACCTTATGATCCAACCGTATGTCCAACCCGACGCTCCACTATTGGATCAACCGACCATACTTTATGGCACCCAACTCGTTCCTTACAATCGAGCCGGTCAAACCGAACTAGAGGACTAGGGTAACTAGAAGGTACGCGGACGAACACTCATCTAGATCCAAGACAACCATGACGCGGTCAGCAGTACGACGAAATTTTATGCGATGAGTTATTGCGAACAAAATGTTTTAAGTTAAAATTTTGTATAAACTAGATGGAGATAACAAAGGATTGTTCCGAATTTCCGAGCACAAGAGTAATAATGTGAATTTTGGTTATATGTTTTGAACCTTAACGAGTCGTCTAATATGAGTTGAACGTCACCACCCTAACCAATATTGCAACCTATGCCAAGAGCTTTGAAAATTCGAGTCGAGGGCACATAGTGACGATAATTTTTTTTTCTAATCTCAAAAATTGGTTTTATAAAATAATAATAAAAAGTAATAAATATATATATTTTAAATGTTTTACTTTAGGCCAAAAAAATGTTTTCCTTGAAGTGTAAATCAATGCTGCTACTTCATCTCCTCCGCCATTCGACTTCACGTTTAGTTTTCCCTCATTAACGACTTTACCTGCTACTCTCACTTCGTATCCTTGGCGTTCGCACTAATGCCAATCGATACAAATATCAACTCTTAATCAGTACCGTTGATAGCTTGTGCCGTCGTCACGCTTTCAACGTTATTATTTGTCGTCGTTTTCATCCTTCACTTAGACGTTTTTATGTATCACTATGTTATGCATTTATGATTTGTGTTATTGGTAGTTCATGTTGTTGCAGTTACACATCATCACTCATCACGGCTTACCTTTTCCCATAATTTGTGTGATATGGATATCATCTCACTTATTCATAGACCGACCCTTTTCCCCATAACTACGGATGTAGGTACTGCCACCATTTAGTCGCACCCTTTTTGGGTTCGAGACTTATACATTAGTTTATTGTGGTTTGGTTGTGGTTATTAATTAGTAAGTTGAGTTGAGTCGTCGCATAGAACCAATCAAAACCGCTAATGGAGCCAATGAAATTTGATAAGGACATGGTGGATACGCCGCTGGTACGTCCTATATATAAGTGTTTTTATCAAACTATCAAAAGCCTCGTTAGATTGGTCGAGAGATATTCTATGTAAGTTGTGTTTATGTCGTTAGTCATAATCCGAATATCGAAGCCGATGAAACTTGATAAGGGCATGGTGGATACGCCGCTGGTACTTCCTATATATAAATGTTCTTATCAAGGTATCAAATGCCTCGTTAGACTGGTCATGGGTAGTTGTTTTGAGTCGTTAATCATGATTTGGATAACGATGTGGATGGAAATTTGATAGGGACATGGTGGATACGCCGCTGGTACTTCCTATATACAAGTGTGTCTGTCAAATTTTCAAAAGCAGTGTTAGACTAATCATGAGTGTTTTAGTTAGTTTGTTTTGGTTTTGTGATTGGAGAATTCAAATTCTATGATTCCGCTAATCTAACTCAAAATTGTGGCATTTTGTGAGGATTTTTCTTTTCAAAATCCCAAGTCGTGACACAGATTGCAGTTGGGCATCACATGTATACCTCACGACTCAGTTGCAAACTCTCTCGTGTTACAACTTGCAAGTCATCTTTGGGATGTGATTTTCTCTTTAGCTACAATACATCTTTGATACGCCAATCTTGAGCTTCGTGATTGTAATGATCATAGAGCCTATAACCGGCTATCTTGTACATAACAGTTAACACTCTTCATTTTCTGCATCCTTGGCATTTGAAAGCGATTCCTATAAATGGGTATGTAACCCTTGTCAGGAACGCTACCGCCTGAATAAGTCTACACCACTTGATATATCCTAGTTCGAGCGTATTCTCAACAACGTTGGGACTTGTGTATAACACTTGTTGCCTGACATTCCTGAGGCACAATCCGATCTTAAGATTCGAGTTCCTAACACTATTACTAAATCGAGAAAATATCGTTACGCCTATGAAAGACCCTACACTTAATCCTATACGAGCAGTTTTCTTCTAATTTCGGGACGAAATTTCCAAAAGTTGGAGAGACTGTAACATCCGTCAAATTCGGACCTCCGAAATCTGACCCGGATTTGTAAAATCGGACCCTTACCAATAAAACAAAAATAAGGATTTTTAATATATATATATTTTTCAATTAATCGTCATGTATCGCGTTGGATTAAAACCGAATGAAAAACGTTTACTTTATAAAGAAACTTAGTTAGTTTGGTTAGATTTATATAAGAGAAGCTTTAACGAAGTTAGATTGGTTAGTTAAATAAAGTTACAAGTTAAGGGGTTGTTTTTGTAATTTATGCAAACTATAAAAGTTAAACAAATCAACTAATCAGGTTAGTAAACCCAGTTAACTCAGTTAGTTATCTTTATAGGGACTTAACTAACTAGGTTAGCAAACTCAGTTAATTATTTGTTTAAGAACTTAGTTAACTAGGTTAGGTTCATTGCTAGTGTTATATAATATCTACGCTAACTAGGTTAGTGTAATAAGTTAATGGACTTAGCAGATTGCATCAACTTGAGGGACCAAAGTGTCATTACGGAAACTTGTTTAATAGCTAATATATAAAAACGTGTAGGGGACCGGACTCGAACCTGGAACCCCTCACAGAACATATACGCGGTTAACAACTGGGCCACCCGTGGATTTGTATTAGTAATAGATGTTGTTTGGTATTTAACCTGAGATTGAACTGGTTTCCATCTCCTCCCTAAAACGCAATTCATACATTGTCCATTCAAATTCCGAACTAATCTCTTTCTATAGGTAACGATTTGACTTCGAATTTAACTCATTAAAATTGTATTGATGAAGATTAATGTTTACTACCCCTTAGTCATTTCGAAACACCTTGAAACCGATCTTTTGAAATACGAATTCAATCACCATTAAAGTATATTTAGCACTTGATGAACATCTTTTGGGTTTTAATCAAATCGTAGAATTGACTTTCAAAGCTTATACCACTTGAATCCTGTGCAAAAACTATGTAAAACCCCCACTGAAATTTCTCCATTTCATCACCTCTACATCGCGAATTTAATCGAAGAACATTCTAGGGCTTGTAAATTGTGCGGACGATATCTCCTTCAATTCGCAACATTTTCAGGTGATTCCAAATCCCAACTTGCTTAATTTTTCATTCTCTACAAAAGTCCTCTATCAATTTCAGTGATAGAAGGCTAATTAATCAGAATTTAATTTTAGTTGAAATTAGGGTTCTTCATGCATAGAATTTGGGGCTCTTAGATTTAGACTTGTGTTTTGATGAAATTGAAAGATAAAATTTTTATATATCATATTAGTGTATTGTGTGTAAATTTTGGGAATTTTTAGATGTCAATTGTAATTTTGGTGAATTATTATGTTTTAATCACTAGATAAATCGAATAAAAATACAAGATAATTTTTAAATAAATTCAATAAATAATTTATTGGGTATTTCAGATTATATAAACATTAGGGAATTTTTTTATAATTTTCTTTAATTTTTGGGGAATTCATAAAAATAAAATGGATATATATGTTTTAATTAATTAAAATACAAGATTGTCACATAAAAAATTTATAAATATTTCTACTATTTTTTAGAGGATGTATAATTGTTATAGAATTTTTATAGATTAATTCTATAATTTTTTTATAACTATTATGCAATTAAATAATGGGTGAAATTGTTATACAAATCATTCCCATTATAAAATTATTGTTTCTAAATTAAAATTTGTGACAATCAATAAATCTATTATATATGATTATTAGACGTGTTCATGAACTTATTTAATTATTGGCTTTGTCAAATATTTGAAAACCATTAAAATGGTAATTTTATAATTTTGCCGTTTTAATAAAATTCTAAAACATATATAACTATTGCTTTGGTTATTTCTTTGTTGAACGAATATGATTTTATATATTTCCAACTCCCCAAATAGGAGAACCCAATTTCCTAAAATCATTAGGTTATCCTTTCGTTTAGTATGTTTGTTATTTACAATACGGTTATTATCTTAAAATTCCACATATTCCAGTTCGTGCGTCAATTCTCGTGGAATGTCTCTTCGCAACCTGTGAGTAATTTCTTCCATTTCCCATTTTTAATCTTTTACAAATTTTGGGGTGCATCATGTTAACCTTTTTTATTTACTTAACATGCTATGATCAAGTGTTATTATGTGAACGTCTTATGTGTATTCTATTAATCTATATGCTATCTGATGTCAAGTCTATTGCATGCTATTGTGTCTAGTGGATCTACGGCTGACTAGGTTCCCCACGGCCATGGGTTGTAGCCTAGTATCGCCAACAGTATTAGACTCGCTCCTCGAGGCTTGAGCCTAATGCACGCTATTATCAGGAGTCTATTTATTTTGGTTGTTTGTGTTGTTATTTGATTGTGTATTCTTGTTTGGTAAACTTGGATTTATGGATATGTTGACTACGTTGATGATATGATACCATTTACACACTAACCTTGAGGTGCATGTTAAAAATATTCTTTAAAAAAAAACAAATAAATATGAAACTGTTTTCTATAAAAAGGAGGAAATTATTCACCAACATTTTGTTGACGCAAAAATATATTTTTCTAACGTGGTGCAGGTTTTTAAAGTTGATGATCAAGTGATGTGGACACGTAGCATGGGCCTTAGAAAATTAAATTGAAATCTTCATATGTTTGTTTTGAACAATGTATGAACAATTTTGATTATTATATGTTATGCTATTATTTAAATGGATATGCTTTAAATATTAAAACAATAATTAGTTATCATGAGCTATGGGCAATCATCATGCCCCGTACCTTTCCGCTGCGGCTCGGGGTGTGACACCCCAACCGATGGCGGAAACATCGGAGTGAGACGAAATAGATTGCTCGAGACATCATAACACTAAAATAATTCTGACAAGTATTAAATAATAAATTTCATTCCATTTCTAAGAGTCAATTACAATGATTTGAAGCAAATACAACAACATGAATAATGAAATACAATACAATAGGAGTACAAAATTTAAAGTGTGTATCTAAGCATCCTACTAGATTCCATGCATCACTAACATCATCGTTAAACCTGCAACATGTTTTAAAAGCATAGTTCAATACAAAGGTATTGGCGAGTAAACTAGTTTTAGATTCGTGACATATGTATAAAAAGTATTTTCAATCCAACATAGCAATTTGGTATACAAGGTCACACTATCATGCATAACTAAAAGTCAAACCCAAGTGTCCACAAGAATAATAGCATCCCTCGATATAGCAATATCGAGACCGTAAAGTTGGAATAATAGCATCCCTTGATATAGCAATATCGAGACCGTAAAGAATATAACTTAACAAAACCCCGTCGGGTGGTGTGCTCCTCCTATAGCGCTATAATTGTTAAGGCGAGTTAAGAAGTAGTATGAATTCTAGCATGAACCTAAGCATAACAAAGCATGTATAAGGATTGAATGAATAAAACATATTTGTGAATCGTGCATTTTAACAAGTAAAACATGTTGCACCCAAAGTGTATTAAAAAGAAAATGGGTCAAGTGTACTCACAAAATTGCTAAGTCTTCCGATTATCCTAGTGTTGATGAGTGTATGAGGTTGGGAGGACGAATGTATAAGGGTTAAAGTTCAAGGTAAGTTTAGAGTTAAGATTCGGAATTTAAAAGGAATATGAAAAGTACGTATGCAAAAGTAATCATCTTTAACACATAATGTTTTAGATGATGTAATCAAACACCTTGACAAATGAACACAAATTCGTCATCAAAGGTTCGATTATTTGGAATATACATATAAGTAGTATGTAGTGTATATTATATCATATAGGTCAAGTAGGAGGTAGGAGGATAAATCCACCATTTAGGAACCTCTTTGTATCATGGAAGTCATGTAGGAGGTAGGAAGAACAAGTCTTCCATTTAGGTACCTCTAGATGTTCACCACTACACTTGATGTTATGAACATTCTGTCACACCCCGACCACGTAAAACAACAAAGCGTGGCGGAAACGTCGGGGAGTGTTGTAACAGAATTATCGTTTCATAACCATGGATACAAAAAGTGTCTCGTTTTATTGATAATATTAAACATTAACATTGTTTTAACACATAACAAACAAGTTTTATATTGACTATCATTGTTTTATGTCACTAAGGCCACGTCCAGATCCTATGTGACGCATGCATCCTAGAACGTCAATCAAGCAACAACACCTGAAACATAAGTAAAAACAAAGTCAGCAAAGAAATGCTGGCGAGTACATAGGTTTTATAAGAGTATCGGAATCATGGCTTGTTTACATATATTGCAATACCTTGAAAACCTTGTTTTGAAAAGAGTATAACATTGCAACTTAATTAACCAACTCAAATCAAGCGGGTTATAATTTATAAAACCTCGTAGCCACGATTCTTAACCCAAAAGCTTTTTGTTTTAGAAAACCATCTTGTAAAACATCTCGTATAAACTCGTTAATAAAACTCGTATATTATTTCGAAAACATCCTTGAGTGACATCGTTTCAACATCGTTTACCCAAGTGGACTAAATAACGCCACAGTATGTAATATGTTGAAAACACTTATATATAAGAAGTACCAGCGGCGTATCTACCATGTTTTTACCACATTACACCCGTCCCGTTATCTAAACACTAACCAAAAACCAATCGTTTACTCAAATCGTTTAACATCGTTTCCAAATCGTTTATTCGATTAAATCGTTTAAATCATCCTCATTTTAATTGTGAATACTTATATATGGTCGTCTCGTTAATAACATTCAAACCTTCATGACTCGACTACCTCGTTCCTCGCTTTTCGCATTAACAAACCTCCAAAGGGTAAGTTAACAATCACAGATTCAGTCGTTACCCACAACCCCCACACATAACCGTGGGTGCAGTGTAATAACGGGATTTGTCAGATCCTATGGTACCATAACCTAATACTGGTCGGTTCGGCCAAAACTAATGAATGTCATTCGTTATGTAACTACAACCAACAAGTTCGTTCACATTATCGAAATCGTTATTAGTTTAGTATAGATCGTTCTATTTGTTTCTGAAATCATCGTTTAAACCTTGAAAACATTTTGTACATATGAATCACCCCAAAACAATTGAAAACAGTAAAATAGGGGAACTATGTACTCACATGTAGTGCAAGGTATCCTTAATCAATAGTACTTCAACAAACTCGAGTAAATCAGAGAAATCAAGCAGCACCTAATAATTGAATCACTGGTCAAACAATAGACGCCTAAATCGGAAGATCGGACAGAGTGAGGTCTTGTAACCCAAATGAGTGTTGGAACTCATGTGATATGGTTTAACAAGGCCTACATCCTAAATGAAACCTAACCTAAGTGCTTTTGACCCATCGTGACCCATTAAGGTAGTTTACGCTACTTTAACGTGTCGTGTGCGTGAAAGCGCGTTCAATACGTCTAACTAGTCCTATGACAAGTATTATATGCCTATACATGTTTAATCATGTTGTATAATCAGTTATGTGACAAAAGTTTAGGTTACAAAAGCTTAATTACTAATTATACATGAAAAGGGTATTTTGGTAATTTACCTAAGGCATATAAACTACTTATCATACAACTACCTAAACTAGGTGACAATAAGGTATAACCTCGGAAGGTTATTCCCTATGCTACTATGGTCACTAAACATGTTTGGTCGGATCCTAAAGATCGACCAAACTGTTCGTGTTCGAAAGTCTAAGCGGGTGTTTAGTCCGCTTGACTTACGACACTACACAAGCACTAAACTAAAAAGTGAAGAGCTAAACATGCTAAAACATGTTTAGTTAAGTTAGAAAACAGGTTTTTGATATCAAAACAAACGGTTTTGATATCCTAGAGTAGTTTGGTTACAAAATACGTAAGAATACGCATTTTGGCCGAAACTACGTCTCGTCACTGTGCCTAGATAACGTGGTAATCAGTAGGTATAGTCACAAGGGACTATAACCATCGTGATTACGCTCAAGTTATGAAGTTCAAATGAACTTCACATTGACCATAAACTGGTCAATGCAGAAAGTCAAACGCAGTTTGACTTTAACGCTAAAACGAATGAAAAGAATGAAAGAACACTTACAACGGGTCCAAGAATGGAAGGTTTGAATCCGAATATTCTCAGGTATGAAGTGTTAAACACATCAACTTAGAGAACAAATTCAGATTTCAAAGGTGTGGGTTTTTGGGGTTGAGATCATGGGGTATTTATAGATTTCCTTGAACCGTTAAGATCGTTTCTCGAAAATCGTGCTTCAATCTTATCCCTACACTTGTTGCAATTCCATGGTACCTCAAAATGGCCCCCCATCATCAGGAAGTAGCATGTGGAATTGGGTTTTGAGTGTGTAACAGCTGGAAACAGGCTGGAAGGAAGTTTCTGATGTTCTGGGACATGCTTATGGACCGTATGGTCCTCCTCTTAAGGTCCGTAAGGACCCTGCAGACCAGCAGTTTTAGTTTTGGCAGTTTTGGTCCCTTTGCGCGTATGGTCGTGTTTTGGCACTTCTAACACCCGTCAAGCCCATTTTTAAGCTTCACAAGGATGTTAAAGCATAGGGAACATGAAACATGCTCAAAAATATGCCGTATGTTGGTTCGTTTGGTCGTACGATCGCGATGTTCGCTTAATTACGACGGAATGCGCATAAGCGCGAAAAACGATCCAAATTGCGCGACGAATGGATTTTTCTTATGCCAAACACTAAAATAAAATATTTTAGTGCTTACATAAATTTTTGGAGGTTCGGATGTATTCAGAACGTAAGTTATGCGCGAAAATGCAAACTTATGCACTTTTTGACGCTTTTAGTCCCTGAATGAGCATAAAGTTTATTTTAGCACACCGAACCCCTCAAAGCCTATTTCTAAGCTATGTAAAGGTTATTTAGGGTATGTTTAACTTATGATCATGTTCCAGAATGTTCATTACTATACAAATCGGCATAGTTTCGCAGTTTGACACATATAGTCCCTGCGACCGAACAAAGTTGATTTCGACACACCAAACCATTCAAAACTTATTTCTAAGTTATGTGGAGGTTATTTAAGGTATGTTAAGCCTATGTAACTATTCCGGAGTGTTTTTTGCGTTATACTGACTGCGGTTACGCACCAGTTTGCGTATAACCTTCCAGAACGCGATTTAAAGCTTGCAATCGTAATCGAGTCGAATTGAAAAGTCACCAAACATAAAAACACACATAGATACACCAAAAAACATATAATAACACCAAAGAAAATTGTTTTATTAATAATCATCATTGTTTTACATCGTACATCGGTTACAGAACACAGTTGTCACAGTCTCCCCTACTTCAGGAAATTTCGTCCTGAAATTTTAACTAGAGGAAGCTTGTGAAAACAAATGCGGATATTTCATCTTCATCTGGTCCTCACGTTCCCAAGTAAACTCTGGGCCACGTTTGGATTCCCAGCGAACTTTGACCAACCGAATCCGTTTGTTCTTCAACTGTTTGAATGTACGTTCCACTATCTCCACAGGTTTCTCGACAAAGTGCATTGTTTCATCGATTTGAATCTCATCGAGTGGAATGTGTAGATCAGCGTCAGCTAAACACTTCCGCAGATTGGACACGTGAAAATTCGGATGAATATTTCCAAGCTCTGGAGGTAGCTCTAGTCGATAGGTAACCTTTCCAATTCTTTCCACAATCTTAAATGGTCCCACATATCGAGGTGCAAGTTTTCCTTTCTTTCCAAATCTCACCACTCCCTTCCAAGGTGATACCTTGAGTAGGAAACGGTCTCCGATTTGAAATTCTAAGGGCTTGCGTCGCAAATCTGCATATTTCTTTTGACGGTTTCGAGCTGTGACAAGATTATCACGGATTTTCTTGATTTTGTCTGTTGTTTCCAGAACGAGCTCAGGTCCAGTAAGCTGAGCTTCACCGGTCTCGTTCCAACAGACAGGAGAATGACATTTTCGACCGTAGAGAGCTTCGAATGGTGCCATATTAATACTAGCGTGATGACTATTGTTGTAAGAGAACTCGATAAGTGGCAGATGAGAATCCCAATTACCACCAAAGTCTATCACGCATTCTCTAAGAATATTCTCCAAAGTTTGAATCGTTCTCTGAGATTGGCCATCTGTTTGGGGATGATAAGCAGTGCTTAGATTCAGTTGGGTTCCCAAAGCGGATTGCACGGCCTTCCAAAAATGAGATGAAAATCGAGCATCACGATCGGAAATGATATCTAAAGGAACACCATGTCGTGATACAATCTCGTCTACATAGATCTTGGCAAGCTTCTCAGCAGAGAAATCCTCACGGATTGGTAAGAAGTGAGCAGATTTTGTCAAACGATCAACTACAACCCAAATAGCATCGTGACCTTTAGACGTACGCGGTAACTTAGTAATGAGATCCATGGCAATGTTTTCCCATTTCCAAACCGGTATCTCTGGTTGTACAAGCAAACCAGAAGGTCGTTGATGTTCTGCCTTGACTTTGAGACAAGTTAGGCATTTTGACACATACAAGGCAACATCTTTCTTCATACCAGGCCACTAGATCTTAGTATGAAGATCCTTGTACATTTTATCAGCACCAGGATGGACAGAATATCGAGACTTATGTGATTCGTCCATCGCTAAAGTGCGAAGATCGTCTTGTTTCGGAATCCACAATCGATCCTTAAAATAGAGCAAACCATCGTCTTTCGCTTCGAGCTTAAGCTCAAGTTGACGTGGTAATTCCATACCCATCAAATTTTGTGAAACACAAAATTGTTGAGCTTGAAGGACACGAGATTGAAGATCAGATAGAGTTCGAACAGAATGAAGCTTGACTCGTTCTTTTCGACTAAGCGCATCAGCTACGACATTCGCCTTACCAGGATGGTAGCGAATCTCGCAATCATAGTCGTTCAAGAGTTCAACCCAATGTCCTTGCCTCATGTTCAGCTCTTTCTGATTAAGAATATGCTGGAGACTTTTGTGGTCTGTGAAAACCACACACTTCATTCCATAGAGGTAGTGTCTCCAGATTTTAAGCGCGAAAACCACAGCTCCTAACTCAAGATCATGAGTTGTGTAGTTCTTCTCGTGAACTTTCATCTGTCTAGATGCATATGCAATAACCTTACCTCGTTGCATAAGGACGCAACCAAGGCCTAAGTTGGACGCATCGCAATAGACAACGAAATCATCGCTTCCCTCGGGCAGAGATAGAACAGGAGCATTACGTAACTTCTGCTTCAGCGTTTGGAACGCTTCTTCTTGCTTGGGTCCTTACTCAAAAGGCTTATTTTTCTGAGTCAAACCAGTGAGTGGAACCGCAATCTTTGAGAAATTTGAAATGAATCGACGATAATAACCAGCAAGACCAAGAAAAGATCGAATCTCTGTAGGCGTCGTCGGTGTATTCCAGTCCTTAATAGCAGCAATCTTGGATGGACCCACATGAATACCCTGCTCATTGACTATATGACCCAAGAATTGAACTTCTTTAAGCCAGAATTCACACTTGGAGAATTTAGCAAAAAGTTGTTCCTTCTTCAGGAGTTCCAATGTTAAGCGAAGGTGTTGCTCGTGCTCGGCTCGAGATTTTGAATAAATGAGAATATTGTCGATGAACACAATAATGAACTTGTCCAAATAAGGTTTGCAGACCCTATTCATTAAGTCCATAAAGATAGCTGGAGCATTCGTCAAACCAAAAGGCATGACAGTGAACTCGTAATGCCCATATCTTATGCGGAATGCAGTTTTGGGAATATCTTCTTCGAGTACACGAAGCTGATGATACCCAGAACGCAGATCGATCTTGGAAAAACAGGTAGCACCTTGCAGCTGATCAAAGAGATCATCGATTAGGGGTAGGGGATATCGATTCTTGATGGTAAGTTTGTTAAGCTCACGATAATCGATACACATCCTAAAAGATCCATCTTTCTTTTTCACAAAGAGGACAGGAGCGCCCCAAGGTGAATAACTCGGACGGATGAATCCTTTATCAGATAACTCTTGAAGCTGTTTCGATAACTCTTGCATCTCTGATGGTGCAAGATAATAAGGTGCTTTTGCAATCGGGTTGGCATTGGGTATAAGGTCAATATGAAACTCGACTTGACGAACTGGAGGCAAACCAGGCATTTCATCAGGAAACACCTCTGGATAATCCCGCACAATCGGGATATCCTGAATACTCTTGCTCTTGTCTCTCTCCTCGGTGACATGTGCCAGAAAAGCAACATATCCTTTTCGCAAATAACTTTGGGCTTCCATACACGACATAAGCTTCAAACCATCTGGTGGTTTTTCGCCACGAACTTCCAGAACATCACCAGAAGACAAAGGAATACGAAGAATCTTGTCGAAACAAACCACCTCAGTGTGGTGTTTGGTTAACCAATCCATTCCAACGATAATATCGAAACTCCCAAGTTGCATCGGTGTGAGGTCAATAGGAAAAAGATGGTTATCAAGGTTCAACTGACAATTACGAATAATAGAATCGAGAACAAGAGGTTTACCAGTGGCAACTTCAATAGAAAAGGGTTTCCTTAGTTTAGTTCTAGGTATCGCAAGCAAAGGCTCAAGTGACAAAGAAACAAAACTTCTATCGGCACCAGAATCGAAAAGAATAGATGCAGGTTGATTGTTAACAAGGAACGTACCATTGACAACCTCGTTGTCAGCCCTCGCTTCGTTTGCATTCAAATTGTACGCTCGCCCACGAGGGGGATTCACATTAACATTGACGTTCGCATTCGGGTTCGTGTTAGCATTCGCGTTTACATTCACCAGTCTCGGACAATTGTTGCGGAAGTGACCATACTCTCCACAATTAAAACATGAACCCGGTGGGAATCTCGCAGCATTTCCCTGACCCGGAGCTGGAACCTGAGCAACCTGATTCTGTCCCAAACGACAAACATTGGCCAAATGCCCAAGTTTACCACACGTTGTGCATTGCTTGCAAGCTTGTTGTGCAACGTGATGACCGTTGCAACGAGCACAATGAGGTGCGGTACCAGAATATGCCTTCTTTGCAGGTGGCTGAGCCGGTGGGTTCTGCGGGTTCTGAGCAGTCTGTGCTGTAACAATAAACTTCTGGGCACCCTTTCGCTTCCTCGATTTCTTCGACGTCTCACATTCCTTACCCTTACCCTTACCCTTTATCTTGTCCTTACCTGAATCAGTCGCCTTCTTTTTATCACCCTTGCGGGTGAGTTTACCCTTCCTGACTTGATTCTCAGTCAGGGTAGCAGACAACTCGGTTGCTTGACGAAGGGTAGTAGGATTAACACCGGTCACAATCTCTAGAATAGAATCGGGTAGACCATCGATATATCTCTCGATTGCTTTCTCCAGAGGGGTAACCATGGTGGGACACAATAGACTGAGTTCCTTAAAACGATCCGTGTACGCACGGTGTTCAGCCCCATCTTGCTTTAAATCGTCAAACTCTAGCTCCAAAGCCCGAATTTCGTGACGGGGACAAAACTCCTTCATCATGAGAGCCCGAAGCTCTTCCCATGTTTGTGCCAACGCCACTTCGGCACCCCTGTCGCGCATAATACCATTCCACCAGGTAAGCGCTCGCTTCTCAAACACGCTCGAAGCAAATTCAACCTTACGCGCATTCGGACACTGCACATGTCTGATTGTGCTCTCGATACTCTCAAACCACTGTAGGAGCGCAATTGCTCCTTGCGACCCAGAAAACTTAAGCGGCTTCGCAGTATTGAAATTCTTGAAATTACACGGTGCATTGTTGTTGTTATTGTTGGTGTTGTTGTATATCTCGTGGACTTGGGTCACAATGCCTGGAAGCACAGCAGCCACTTGCTGAGAGACCAAGGCTGCGATTTCTTCAATAGAGAAAGATTGTGCTTCACGTCGAGGAGGCATTGTCTAACAAGGAAACAAGAGAAACGATTGGGGTTGAAAATCAGAAAAAACAAAAGAGGTATCGACAAAACACAAGAGAGGCAATCATTCGTTTGTTACCTCGAACAAACTAACGACACGCAGTGACTAATCAAAGTAAATAGGTCAAAAATAATGTATCGCGAAGACATGCTCGCCTATAAGTGAACACTCACCCCAAGAGTTCCCAGGTAAGAGTGACTGGTCCGATTATGTGGATTTGTACGAATACTCTAGCCTTAGACAGAAAACTCAGAGTACAGGCACTCACTCTTCCAGTTTGCACGTGTTCACATTATTTAGACTCAAACTTTGACGAGATTTTTGAAAACTCTGAAGGCACTAAGTCAAAAATAAGTTAAACTGGAAGGGTTCAAAACCTTACAACAGAGGGTTCAAAACCTAGTAATCAATCATCCTAGAATGGATGATTAATTTTCAAAGCGGATTCAAAAATTGTGTTTCTCGTCATGGTTATCACCTAAGGATAGGTGACGATTTTGTTTTAAAAATCTAAATGCAAATAAACTTGCGTTGGGGTCCTAGAAGTTATAGTATAGGTCAAAGAATTACTAATAACCTAATTCCCTATAACCATTGGCTCTGATACCAACTCTTCTGTCACACCCCAACCACGTAAAACAACAAAGCGTGGCGGAAACGTTGGGGAGTGTTGTAATAGAATTATCGTTTCATAACCATGGATACAAAAAGTGTCTCGTTTTATTGATAATATTAAACATTAACATATTTTTAACACATAACAAACAAGTTTTATATCGACTATCATTGTTTTATGTCACTAAGGCCTCGTCCAGATCCTATGTGACGCATGCATCCTAGAACGTCAATCAAGCAACAACACCTGAAACATATGTAAAAACAAATTCAGCAAAGAAATGCTGGCGTGTACATAGGTTTTATAAGAGTATCGGAATCATGGCTTGTTTACATATATTGCAATACCTTGAAAACCTTGTTTTGAAAAGAGTATAACATTGCAACTTAATTAACCAACTCAAATCAAGCGGGTTATAATTTATAAAACCTCGTAGCCACGATTCTTAACCCAAAAGCTTTTTGTTTTAGAAAACCATCTTGTAAAACATCTCGTATAAACTCGTTAATAAAACTCGTATATTATTTCGAAAACATCCTTGAGTGACATCGTTTCAACATCGTTTACCCAAGTGGACTAAATAACGCCACAGTATGTAATATGTTGAAAACACTTATATATAAGAAGTACCAGCGGCTTATCTACCATGTTTTCACCACATTACACCCGTCCCGTTATCTAAACACTAGCCAAAAACCAATCGTTTACTCAAATCGTTTAACATCGTTTCCAAATCGTTTACTCGATTAAATCGTTTAAATCATCCTCGTTTTAATTGTGAATACTTATATATGGTCGTCTCGTTAATAACATTCAAACCTTCGTGACTCGACTACCTCGTTCCTCACTTTTCGCATTAACAAACCTCCAAAGGGTAAGTTAACAATCACAGATTCAGTCGTTACCCACAACCCCCACACATAACCGTGGGTGCAGTGTAATAACGGGATTTGTCAGATCCTATGGTACCATAACCTAATACTTGTCGGTTCGGCCAAAACTAATGAATGTCATTCGTTATGTAACTACAACCAACAAGTTTGTTCACATTATCGAAATCGTTATTAGTTTAGTATAGATCGTTCTATTCGTTTCTGAAATCATCGTTTAAACCTTGAAAACATTTTGTACATATGAATCACCCCAAAACAATTGAAAACAGTAAAATAGGGGAACTATGTACTCACATGTAGTGCAAGGTATCCTCAATTAATAGTACTTCAACAAACTCGAGTAAATCAGAGAAATCAAGCAGCTCCTAGTAATTGAATCACTAGTCAAACAATAGACGCCTAAATCGGAAGATCAGACAGAATGAGGTCTTGTAACCCAAATGAGTGTTGGAACTCAGGTGATATGGTTTAACAAGGCCTACATCCTAAATGAAACCTAACCTAAGTGCTTTTGACCCATCGTGACCCATTAAGGTAGTTTACGCTACTTTAACGTGTCGTGTGCGCGAAAGCGCGTTCAATACGTCTAACTAGTCCTATGACAAGTATTATATGCCTATACATGTTTAATCATGTTGTATAATCAGTTATGTGACAAAAGTTTAGGTTACATAAGCTTAATTACTAATTAGACATGAAAAGGGTATTTTGGTAATTTACCTAAGGCATATAAACTACTTATCATACAACTACCTAAACTAGGTGACCATAAGGTATAACCTCGGAAGGTTATTCCCTATGCTACTATGGTCACTAAACATGTTTGGTCGGATCCTAAAGATCGATCAAACGGGTCGTGTTCGAAAGTCTAAGCGGGTGTTTAGTACGCTTGACTTACGACACTACACAAGCACTAAACTAAAAAGTGACGAGCTAAACATGCTAAAACATGTTTAGTTAAGTTACAAAACAGGTTTTTGATATCAAAACAAACGGTTTTGATACCCTAGAGTTGTTTGGTTACAAAATACGCAAGAATACGCATTTTGGCTGAAACTACGACTCGTCACTGAGCCTAGATAACGTGGTAATCAGTAGGTATAGTCACAAGGGACTATAACCATCGTGATTACGCTCACGTTATGAAGTTCAAACGAACTTCACATTGACCATAAACTGGTCAATGCAGAAAGTCAAACGCAGTTTGACTTTAATGCTAAAACGAATGAAAAGAACGAAAGAACACTTACAACGGGTCCAAGAATGGAAGGTTTGAATCCGAATATTCTCAGGTATGAAGTGTTAAACACATCAACTTAGAGAACAAATTCAGATTTCAAAGGTGTGGGTTTTTGGGGTTGAGATCATGGGGTATTTATAGATTTCCTTGAACCGTTAAGATCGTTCCTCGAAAATTGTGCTTCAATCTCATCCCTACACTTGTTGCAATTCCATGGTACCTCAAAATGGCCCTCCATCATCAGGAAGTAGCATGTGGAATTAGGTTTTGAGTGTGTAACAGATGGAAACAGGCTGGAAGGAATTTTCTGATGTTCTGGGACATGCTTACGGACCGTATGGTCCTCCTCTTAAGGTCCGTAAGGACCCTGCAGACCAGCAGTTTCAGTTTTGGCAGTTTTGGTCCCTGTGCGCGTATGGTCGTGTTTTGGCACTTCTAACACCCGTCAAGCCCATTTTTAAGCATCACAAGGATGTTAAAGCTTAGGGAACATGAAACATGCTAAAAAATATGCCAGATGTTGGTTCGTTTGGTCGTACGATCGCGATGTTCGCTTAATTACGACGGAATGCGCATAAGCGCGAAAAACGATCCAAATTGCGCAAAGAATGGATTTTTCTTATGCCAAACACTAAAATAAAATATTTTAGTGCTTTCATAAATTTTTGGAGGTCCGGATGTATTCAGAACGTAAGTTATGCGCGAAAATGCATACTTATGCACTTTTTGACGCTTTTAGTCCCTGAATGAGCATAAAGTTTATTTTAGCACACCGAACCCCCCAAAGCCAATTTCTAAGCTATTTAATGGTTATTTAGGGTATTTTTAACTTATGATCATGTTTCGGAATGTTCATTACTATACAAATCGGCATAGTTTCGCAGTTTGACACATATAGTCCCTGCGATCGATCAAAGTTGATTTCGACACACCAAACCATTCAAAACTTATTTCAAAGTTATGTGGAGGTTATTTAAGGTATGTTAAGCCTATGTCACTATTCCGTAGTTTTTGTCGCGTTATACTGACTGCGGTTACGCACCAGTTTGCGTATAACCTTCCAGAACGTGATTTAAAGCTTGCAATCGTAATCGAATCGAATTGAAACGTCACCAAACACAAAAACACACATAGAAACACCAAAAAACATATAATAACACCAAAGCACATTGTTTTATTAATAATCATCATTGTTTTACATCGTACATCGGTTACAGAACACAGTTGTCACACATTCATGGAGGGACATGAACTTACAAGTAATAATGGAATAAGAATAACTAATCTAAGAGAAAACATCAAGAAATGTGTGGATTTTCAAGTAGGATAGCCCAAGCTAATCCTAAATCACACATTCATCAAACTTAAGACTTGAACATCACTTGTGGGTTAAACCCTTGACCAAAACAGAAAGTTAGTGAGGTTTGCACCTCTGATTTTACATGTCTCAACCTTGTTTTTAAGCCTAACTGACCATAGATGTGGTTATAAGCATAAGGGCATAGGTTTGAGATGAGTTTCCTCAAGTTTAATCAAGTTTATCAAAGTTTGAATCAAGAATAGAAAAATCAGTCAACTATGGAGCCCTTTTGGCGACGTTTCAGGGCCTGGTTTTCCAGGGAAAACCCATGGAAACGTTCCTAAGGTTAATCCAAGCATGTAGGAAAAAGAATCAAGTGAAACGGATAAGAAATGAGTGAGTTATGCTCACTTTTGTGTGAAGGTATCAATCTGCTCGAACTTATGGAATTAGCTGCGACTTGGAGAGAGTTTGAGAGTGTTTTAGTGTTGCAAAAGTGGTAGGGAGGTTGGTTATACGTGGTATTTATAGGGGGAAGTATTAGGGTTAAGTTGGGTTGGCATTTAATACAAATAGGTGAGAATTTAAGCAATAAAAAAGAGAAATAATTCAGCAATATATGGCTGAATTGCAAGGGCTGTTTGGCAACTTTTATATTTTTTTGTTGTTTAAATGATGTAAAATGTATCAATAAGATGTTTTTTATATATGGTTAACATGTCCTACAATGTCTAGTGTGTATTGAACATGTATCAAGGCCTAAAGGTATATTAAAAATGAATTAAAGTAAGAAGAAAAAAATATGTTATGCATAAGTATGTGTAACAAACCAATATAACAAGTATGTACGACATGTGACTTGAGGTATCAAATAAGCGTAAAGAACATGAATTTGCGTTTGCAAAATGTGACCAAATGTTTGTTTAAAAATCACGAACACATGGTAGTTGTTTGCGAGTTAATCTTCGTAAGTATGCATTAAGTATAAACAACATGAATTTTATATAAAAGATCAATTTTTTACCACAACCGAAGTCTCGGATTTACAATGGCTTGAAATGAATTATGATTACAAAGGAGACGGATTTCCGAAAGTAGAAATATACGACAAGTTTTCTAATTAGGGAAAGTGCAGAAAAGCAGGGCGTTACAGTCTCCCCTCCTTTAAGAAATTTTGTCCCGAAATTTATTCAAGAGGAAGACTTTGAAAAAGGCATTTTGGTTAAAAAGAATGATTGACTAAAATTGAGATTTTGAAGTTTGAGACGTGTTGGGAAGGATGTATAAAATTGTTGAGGAACGAATGGATAGGGTTGTGAAAAGAGTTTGTTCAAAATAAGTTTTGAGACATTAATCATAAGTAAAACGTGTATGTGTGTATAGGCAAAGTGGGATTAAACAAGTTTAAATAATCCAAATGGAGAGGTATTTTAAAATATGCTATCTAAGAAAGAAAACTTTCGTATAAAATGGTATGCATTTTGATGAAAAGCGTGGTCGCCTCGTAGGTTGTAAGAAAGCTTTAAAAGCAAAAGTATTTTAGGTTTCGAGCGTTTAATAGAATTTCTTGTAAATGAGGTTTGTATAAAAACCAAAGAATAACTGGGAACAACGGAGGTATGAGAGTGAACGAACGATCTAGTAGGTGAATGCGAGTACAAGAATGGTTTGAAGGTTGGATACTGTCACACCCTGACTTTTGCGGAAGCGTGATTATTGGTGTGACTTTCTTAATACCATAGCATTCAATCATAACAACGCTATATGATAAAAACCATAAGATGTTCATCCATTAATTAAGTTTGAAAACAACATAACGTACTTGTCTGAAATGTTTACACCAAATTCAAGTTACAAACCACAAAATGTTTTAATGAGTTCACAAAGACTCGACAAAAGATTTTAAACAAAACCGAGTTTAGAACCACATATCTCGTCCAGGATTAAGATACATTTCCTAAACCCTAATGACCTTGGATGCCATCTTTTATTCATGACGCAGCTTGAAAACATGCAACACCTGCCAGATCCACTTAGTTCCCTGAAATACATGTAATTTGAAAACATCAACAAAAGTTGAGCGAGTTCATGTGTTTGTGTATGAATAAACCTTTAAAGTATGTCTGTATGTATGTATGTCCCTGGTATGTAGCAATAAGGAAAAACAGATCACCAATGGTTTGCAAGGCCAATGGTATGTGTGAAATGGTGCAGGAACACTCAAACCTAGCGGAATTTTGCCACGGCATTAGTATGTGGACATAGTCACCACATGGGCCACCTTGGTCCTCATGGGTGTGGGCTCGCTACACCCAAATAGATCTATCACTCATGTCCCTTGGTCCTACGACGAGGATTAATGGCCTTAAGTGTTATACCCACCTTTCACATGATCAAGCAGTAACCCTCCTTAGCTAACCATACCATGTATAAAACATTTGTAAATAATTGTAACATGTACTTCACCCCCGAAGTTATAAAACTGAAAACAATTAAAAGAAAAGGGGGACATGAACTCACAGTTTTGCGTCTTCGGTACTCGTAACTCAAATCTCCTCAGCGAACACGACTCCCTACAATGTACTAGGGTCTATTAGACGAACGGGCCGTGCCTTGCCTTAGTATTTACGTTTTCGAGTCACGTTTCTTTTATGTCTCCAATATTATTCCAAGTTACAATTCCTTGTTAAAATAATGATTATTTTAACTTTAAATTATATTTAATTTTGGAATAATTGTTTAAACAGTATTTTTGTATTAATACTTCTCAAGTATTTACTTTCGTATTTCCTTCCCAAGGATGAGGGTATCTCATACATGTATCTTCGTATTCTTGTATTTGTTAAGTATACTTGTACTAATATTTTTAATGGATTATTCCGGAATAAATATCCAATTTAATGTATTTTCAAGTCTAAATTTAGAAAATACTTGTAAACTGATTTTTATCCCAAAAATAATGTATTGCAAGAAAATATATATTTTTCTCAAAAATCATATATCTTCTAATTACTCTAGGAAAATATATTTTCACTTCTCAAATATAATATATTTTCTCCTTGTCGAAAATATGATATACTTTGTAATAATAATAAAAATCATATTTTCATTTCTTTCGTATCCAAAATAATATTTACCAAAAATATGTTCATAAACGCATTTTCCGGAATACTTTGTAAGTTATGTTCTATCGTTCGGTTCCACAATATCATGTGTAACTTGTATATTTATTCCTTATGATTTTTGGTAGTATCTTGGATTGTAATTTCTTGGTATTTTGTCAAGTTATATTATTTTAACCCTAAAATAATATAACTACTACACAAAGTATATAAATAATCACACACAATGTGTCTTTAATGTAAATATATATTCTAAATACATATTTATCCATTTTTATTTATAAAAACCAACCTCCAATACTTGTATTTTTGTAACAAAATCTATGGCAAAGTTTATACTGAAAATCATAGTTAAAACACACTTGTAAATATTTGTTTAGAAAATATTTTCCTAAGTGTTTATATTTTTAGAAAATTTTTGCCATAGTTTCCCCTAAAAATGGAGGTGTCCATGCTATCAAAGCATATCATTTTCTTTTCAAAATCATCACAAACAATCAACAATCAATCTACACTTTACCGAGTGCCAAAACAATGCTATATACATAATAATCATGAACTTGAATTTTCATAAAAACTTGTAGTAACTTGGTGGTGTGTTTAGTAGACTTAGTTACCTTTTAAAGTGTGTTTACTTCTTTAAAAACTTCACTCTTGAAAGATTTAGGTGTTTACAACTTACTAGATGATTTTTCCAAAAATCATTCTCTTGAATTTTTCTTGTAAACAATGTATTCTTATACTTGTTTCACCACTAGAAATATGGTTAGTTTCTTTAAAAACAATGTTCATGTAAATCTTGTGATTTAACTTGGTTTCTTTGGAAAACTATTTTTGAAATCATTCAAGTTTATGTCTAGTAGACATGTTACATACTACATCATAGACAAAATCATTTTCATTTTTCAAGTTCATGAAAACATAAAGCATGATGATCTTGGTCTTTCACAAGATCATCACCTTAACTTACTAGATCATGTGTTCAATCACAATCTAGTAGGTTTCTTATGATGTCTAACATCACTAACACAAATCATCAATCATCAAGAAGCAAATCAACACAAATCAACATGTATTCATATGGTGTTAAGCTTATGTTAAAGATTCATGATTATGTTCTTTAGTGTTCATCAAGATTAACAATGTTCATCATCTTTTAACCATCAAAATATGAAGTAACAAGAGATCATAAGGGCCTTACTACTAGCTCCATGGCTAGGGATGAACACAAGAGGTTGAAGATGACTAATGTGTTGGATAATAGCAATTGGAAGAGGTCCTTCAAGATCCACAAGCTCCACACTTCCTTAAACACCTTCTAGCACCTTGTGGTGATCTTGGATTGGATGGAAGCGAGTTGATGATGGTGGTGTTATTGTTGCTTGTTCTCGGCCGAAGAGAGGAAAGGAGGAAGGAAGAAAGATGGTAGGTGTAAGTGTGTGAGAGATGATGAGTTCTAGGTCCTCTTATAACCATCTTATAGTTTTATCCATTGGTTAAAATGTTTCTTAAGTACACAACACAATCTCTAATCAATCTTAGGAAGATCAAGGAAGATCATGTAAGATCAAGAAGGATCAAGGGTGGGGCCACATTGTGACTGTCCACCATGGGGGGGGGGGGGGGTATTTAGTTGGGGTTTAAATGGTAAGTTATGAGATATAGTTAGTTTCTAAATATAATGTTTGGGTGTTATGCATATGATGTGTTATATGGTGTGTTAGGGTGTTCGGGGATCATAACTAGCTCAGAAACACTAAAACAATGTTTCTAGTATAATTTTGGTGTTTCGGGCAGTGTCCGG
Organism: Helianthus tuberosus; assembly: GCA_030545235.1. Lineage (NCBI taxonomy): Eukaryota > Viridiplantae > Streptophyta > Magnoliopsida > Asterales > Asteraceae > Helianthus > Helianthus tuberosus. The sequence continues at coordinate 100,172,800 of CM060367.1, forward strand.
TTGTTTGGTTAGATACCGGTTCGTTAAAGTGTCAAACTATTCCGTTTAGTGATCTTTATGTACCCTTTTGTGACACTTTTAATTCCCGACACTTAGGAAAGCATTCAGGACCATTTAGTCATATTTTTGGCATTTATCAACTTGTTAATGTCACACCCTGACTTTTGCGGAAGCGTACGATGTCTGACGGGTTTAATATCATTGCATTCAATCATAATAAACATCTACATGATTAAAACAATGTTCATCCATTCAGAAAATTTGAGTGTTACAAACACTTGTTACTTAAGTTTTAAAACACAACCTCTGAATAGGTTACAAACCAACAAAAGTGGATGACATCTAATATTTGAAATTTACTTCTAGTTATGACACTCGCGCCCAAGATCCATCCTGTCACATGAAATACATGTAATTTTGGAAAACATCAACAAAAGTTGAGCGAGTTCATGCGTTTTGTATACCTTGTATGAAACATGGTAAGTATCTTGTATAAATAAAGTATTCTTGTAAAATAAAGTATTCTTGTGAAATAAAGTATTCTTGTACAATAAAGTATTCTTGTGAAATAAAGTATTCTTGTAAAATAAAGTATTCTTGTGGTACAAATCTTGTACCAATAAAGTATTCTTGTAAAATAAAGTATTCTTGTGGTATGAATCTTGTATAAATAAGGTATTCTTGTATAAATTCTAGTTGTCGATTCACGACGGAGACACAAAAACACTGCTCGGTACTAGTTATCACCAAGAGTGGGGCTGCCCGAGTAGCCATTAGATCTAACCTTTTGTTCTGCGGTCTTAGTATGTACACGATTAATGGTGCTTGTGGTACCCTATTCGTGACACGATTTCTCGTATCATTTCTCGTATCATTCCTTAAAACGCATCATACTTGGTACTAGTTTTCACCAAGAGTACTTCTTGCTTTTTTATCATACCATTTATAAACATTGTAACATTTGTAACATGTATTTCACCCCCGAAGTTATAAAACTGAAAACAGTTAAAAGAAAAGGGGGAGCATGAACTCACAACTTTGCGTTCCTGCGTCGTAAACTTCACCGGATTTGCTTATATAGCGTCGTGACCTAAACGTGTTTTATTAATGTTAGTCACTAGACTTGTATCGCACAAGTACAAGTCACTATCTTTTTGTGTATGTATTCTTGTGTTAAAAATAATTTATATTTTTAACTATATGTCTTACTTATATTATTTTCTCAAAAATAAATATAAGTATCTTGTATTTTTCACCCGAATTATGTATCTTGTCCAAAAACTTCATTTCATGTTCATAACTTGTCTAAGTTATTTATTTTATCAAGCAATATATTTTCATAAATATATTTTCTTGTATTTGTCTAAGCATGTTGTATGTGAATTCTTGTATTTCTACTCCTTGGGAGTACTTAGTGTATTTTCAAGTCCAAATACACTATCACGTATAATACATACTACATACACTTAGCACAAAATTTGGTGTTCAATAAATATATATATTTTCCTCAAAAATATACATACTTAATATCAATTTTAGTCTCGAAGAAATCATCATTTCTTAACACAAAAGTTAGGGAAACCTTGGTAAACATTTTTAGATACATTTTTGGGGAATAAGTTTCTCAAAAACTTATATTTTTCTAAGTGTCAAAATTTATAAAAATTTTGACATAGTTTCCCCTAAAAATGGAGGTTTCCCATGTCTTCAAAACATGTGTTCATTTTCTTTTAAATCATCAACAACTCATACAACACTCACCGAGTGTCAAAATCAAGTAATTTACTCTACATCATGAACTTGAAGTTTTGTAAAAATTTGTAGTAACTTACCATATTATTTAGTAGGTTTAGTTACCCTCCAAAACATGGTTATTTATTTGTAAATCACTTTCTTGAAAGATTTAGTCTTTTACAACTTGTAATATGAATTTTTTTCTAAAAATATTTCTTTTGTATTTTTCTTGTTTCATAAGTGTTTATACACTTATTTTTCTAATAAAAATAGTGTAGGTTTAAGTAAAAACCAAGATTTTCTTAAAATCATATTTTGAACTTGGTCTTCTTGGAAAATCATTCACACACCTTAGATTTATAAGTGTACTAGCTTACTTTGTTTATTATTTTCCAAGAAATCATTCCATTTATCAAGTTCATGTGTTTATTAGAAGATGATCATCATATGTGGTTACATGATCATCCTTCCACTTGCTAGATTAAGTGTTTAAACTCCATCTAACAAGTTTCATGCGATGATTAACATCATCATTTAAAGAAATCAATAAGCAAACATTATTCATACACTAACAACATCATATCATCTATATATCATCATATTTCATCTTATGTTTCAAGTTTCATGTGTATGTCTTTTAGTGTTCTAGTTATTTCATCATAATATGTCTTTTTAACCAACTAAAATGGAAGTAAACAAGAGTGTTCAAGAATCTTACAACTAGCTTAAAGCTAGGGAAGAACAAGGTTGAAAATGTGGTGGATAAAAGCACTCAAGAGAGGTCCTTCAAGATCCGAGTCCACCAAACCTCCTAATACGGCTCCTTGCACCTTGAATGAAGCTTGGAATTGGATGAACTTGAAGTGAAGGTGGTGGTATGAGGGGAGGGGGTTACGGCCGTGAATGGAGCAAGGGAGGAGGAGGAGAAGGTTGGTGTAGTGTGTGGAGTGAAGTTATGAACTTGATGTGTTTATTTATTAACCAAACTCTCATGTTATCCCTTGGATTTTATGCCCCCATTAGTACAATACAAGATCTATCAACAAATCTACCAAATCTTCTAAATTAGGCACATGGTCGATTATGGCATGAGGGGAAGGGGTCTAGTTGTAACTTATAGTACTTTGCAAAATCTCTAGTGAATCTTCCACAAGATCTCATAATATCTATGGAAATCTTATAATGTCATTTTGAATCCAAGAAAGATCTTGTAGAATCTAACAAGATTTAGGCAATATTTGGTGGGGTCACCCTTCATGTGACCGTCCACATGGTGTGGGGGGGGGGGCAAAGTGTAAGTTCCATTCCCTGTTAATATACATAAGCAAGCTTTCAAGTATAAAGTGTAGGGATTTAGTGTGTTATTGTGTTATGTTCGAAATTTGTCTTCATGTTCTCATGTCATGTATTCTATCGTACTCAAGTAAACCAATTATATTTTTTCTGTGTCTTGTGGACTCTTGGTCCGAAACCTTAAAAGATACTGATTTTGTCATTTGTCATTGACGAGAATCCTATTTGTGGGAACAACGACTGTTCCTTGAGTCAGACTCCTCTTGGACACACGGAATGTGTCGTGATCAATACTGATCTTTTTCTGGAAGTTTCATCCTGTGAACAATGGTTCCGATCCCTACATCGGGGTCCAACATTTACGTTTTCTAAATCACATCACGCCTTCTCTAGGCGAGGCTCCCAATAAAGCCATACTTCTTATTTCAAATTCTTACGATTTTCTGCCGTTCATCGGCGTAATCTTTCTGTATTTCGTGGGCTGTCTTGCTATGATCACATATCTGAACGATATTGCCTCTAGTTTCTTGGACCAACTCGGGCTAGTGGATTGTTTGTCTCTGGTCTCCGTTCAACATGACGGGGATTTACTTATTATGTTCTATCTAAAGCTTCACACGAAGCGGTTTAAACAGCGGCGTGATAATTACGGTTGTAGGAAAACTTCACTAAACGCAAGTGAGTGTTCCGACTTTTCATCATGGTTCATCATACAAGCACGCAACATGACCATACAGTCTGCATCGTTCGGCAGCTCAGTTCATTTTCATTAATATTCAAGTTCTTACGATCAACGGTGTGCTGCAACCTTTGTGATCATTACAGATCGTGCAGCGTCTTCTTTCAGTTGATGACGTCGAATTTGCGGTGCGCAATTACAGTATCTAGATCAAGGTTTCTTCTTATGATTTCCTAATCAATGTGCCGTGTATGCAATGTTGTGGTCTCGTTGCATCGACGTGCAATCGAGGCTTTGCCGAGAAGCGTCACATAATTGCAACTTTAACTCCTTAGCTCTTGATTGCAGGGTTGGCATGAATCTCGCTTTTGTCCACCATGTACCCTAAAGTTCTTATCTCGTGAATTCGAAATTCGCTTTTCGACATCTTAGCACATAATTGTTCTTTCTCTAAGAGTTGCAAGGTGAATCGCAGTTGTTGCTCACGACCTTCCTTGGTCGTTGGGCATATAAGAACGTAGTTAGTAAATATAATCATGATATATCCAGGTATGGCTTACACGTTCGGTTCATGAGGTCCATGAATATTGTTCATGCATGTGTTAAGCCAAAAGGTACGACAAGGAACTCGTAATGCTCAAAGCGAGTCCTAATGGTCGTTTTAGGGATAATTCCTTCTTGTATTTTTGGTTGAGGATATCCTGTCCTCAAGTCGATCTTTGAGTAGTAACTAGAACCTTGCAATTGGTCTGTTCATGTCATCAATCCTGGGCAAAGGATACCAATCCTTGATATCCAATTTTCTAGAATTTTCAAAATGGAGACTGTTAACTTCTTCCACTTGGCATTAACTAAGGATGTCATATCCTCAATTCCTTCTGTCTATTAGCTCTCGCGGTTATATCGAAAGCTCATGCTTCGCGGAGAAAACTATTTGGTAGGACGTCATCTCGTCACTGGTGCCGCTTTTGGTATGATGTTCATCTTAAACTTCTCTTGTCGTTGTGGGGGGGGGGGTATTCCTGGCAAGTCTTCAGGGAAGGCTTCTGGAAATTCCTCCACTACGGGGTTGTCTTTTGGCCCCAGCTCCTAGGTCTCCTTATCGGCATCATGAGCTAGGAAGGCTATGCAGTCTTCTCGGAGATGCCTCAATGTTGCTTTGATCAATGAGAGGCGTCGCAGATCTGCTTACTCATGGGGTCTAGCACCCTTGCACCCATTGCAGAAGGGTTGTGTACCATAAATGTTTCATCATTCGCAAGAGGGATGCAACTGATTTTCCTTATATCGAACGACTTCTATGCTTGAATGTCCAATCCATACTGACTATCAAAACTTCCCAATTCAATGGTAACAGGAGGTTCCGGCCTTCTGAGTCCCAAAATACAATCCTTAATTGCTTCGTCTGCTTAAACTAGCCTTCTATATGCCCATTTCAAAATAATACGGAACGTCTATTCTTCTTGAAACTAGGCCAAGCAGTTTCTTAAGTTCTAAGCATACCAGGTTAAGGTTGGTGCCAGTATTAGTCAAAATTGGATGCATAAGATTGGTTAATAGGGAGCGTACCCTTAACCATACCTGGATCCTGGCGATCTTCACGAGCTATGGTCATGAAAACCCTTCCTTGCTTGTTTCTTCCTAGGGCAATCTTCCCTATGCACCCTGTTTCACCACATCCGTAGCAACCTGGTACACTATTATCTCTTCCATCTGGATCCTTTGCCCAACAGGCATCCTTGTTGTGCCCTTCTTTTCCACACTTTTCATACTTAGGCCTCAGACATTGACCTTCATGGTGGAAAGTGCATTCCTCGCACCTCGGCTTAGTCCCCGAGTAAATCTTACCTCCAGCCTTATTAGTGGCTCCATCAGCTTTCCTGCCATGCGGCGAGTCCACTTCCTTTATTTCGTTTGCCTTAGAGCTTCCATAGCTGGCTTGGGTGCTTGACTTTAGTTTTGAAGGCTTCCTCTTCTTGTTGCCTGATGACTCCACATGAGTCTCTTTCTTGTTATCCTCAGATTCTGAAAATTTTCCCACGCGTAGAGCTTCCTCAGTAAGGGTGATACTCAAGTCTATAGCCTTTGTGATGGTTGGGGGCTTTGAGGTGGGTTAAGACAACATTCCATAATTGTCTATGAGGTACATAGTACCATAAGCCAACATGTAATCACCTCATATCACATGCATATATAATCAATAATGTATGAGCAAGGAAACAATTGCTGAGCCTTCACATAGGCTTGGCAACTTGGCTTATTGTTTGTAATGGGAAAAATGAACTCGAGGCTACATCGCCTTGGTCATTCAAGTTTCAGTTATTTCCTGCTACATTGGTTTTCTTAGGTCTTTAGCTTTACCGATGTGTATATTTTCCCAGAGATGGTGTTGTTCATGTAGGGGTGATAGAATGCGTAACGTCACTGAATCTTTCCGAATGTTATCCGTCTTCACTCGCTTACATATCGGTTCTCGAACGTCTCATACACCGGTAGAAGTGTCAGGCACGAAGTAGGCAAGGACAGGTTTACTACTCTATAAAGTGCTAAAGCAATGGTCTATGTATCGTTCTACCAGAAGAAGGTGTGAACACCTATAGATTATTTTTGGAGGGATGGTGATCTTTAACCTGACCCGCAGAGTCCATCAGGATTTCCATGCACTACAAGTGGTTATTACGTGGGCCCCCGTAATAATAAATCGTTTTGCACAGTTACCCAAATTTTCTCTCGTCCAAGCAGATGATCAATCAAGGAGGGGACACTACCGTCCTTATGTCTCCATCGTGGAAAGGACCATTGTAGTGGTCCACGCGCTAACACTTATTATCGTTACGCGCGTATAGGCACGATGATTAAATGAAATAGGAATAAGGAGAATTTCCTAGTAGTTGGGGGGCACCTTCAAGATGAATACTTCATCTTCCTTTTCTGGTCACGTATGTCGTCAATCTTGCTTTACAAAAGTTGCAGGGATCTCGTCCCGCTGATTAAGAAGTTGTTCATGGTTGTCGCCTCTGCCTCGCCATCACTATCGTAGTTAGGCACCTTCACGATCGAGGGGGAAGAGCAGCCATCTCCTACGGATGTAAGCTCAGAATCTTGTTTGATAATCACTCCAGTCATGAGCTTTGTAATGAACGCGAGGTCGATAGCTTCATCGTGCGAGTAAGAATGATAACAGGAGTCGGAGTCAAAGGTATCTCATTCACGTCAGTGATCATTCCTTATACTTATTCGTATGTATATATATCAGTAAACCAATATGTTACTTAGCATAAACAGGTAATTCAATACATTATGTCACGTATAATTCTTGTTTGGGGGGGGGGGGTTCATTTTGTCTTTGGCAACTCTAACTCGTGTAGACTATGCCTTAGTTGGCACCTTATCTTGAGGGTGTTCCCTACTAATATCCTTGTCTTGTCTCTTATTTTTTTTGAAAAGTGGTTGACTCATGGATCTTGGCGCTTACGTGGATGCAATGAAAACCTTTTTGGTAAAATGTTTTTGTGAGAGAATTCTAGTTATTGTAGTCTAGGCTCGAGAAGGAATCCTAGTTCACTACAATCGAAGCTCTGATACCAAACTGTCACACCCTGACTTTTGCGAAAGCGTACGATGTGTGACGGGTTTAATATCATTGCATTCAATCATAATAAACATCTACATGATTAAAACAATGTTCATCCATTCAGAAAATTTGAGTGTTACAAACACTTGTTACTTAAGTTTTAAAACACAACCTCTGAATAGGTTACAAACCAACAAAAGTGGATGACATCTAATATTTGAAATTTACTTCTAGTTATGACACTCGCGCCCAAGATCCATCATGTCACCTGAAATACATGTAATTTTGGAAAACATCAACAAAAGTTGAGCGAGTTCATTACCTTGTATGAAACATGGTAAGTATCTTGTATAAATAAAGTATTCTTGTAAAATAAAGTATTCTTGTGAAATAAAGTATTCTTGTAAAATAAAGTATTCTTGTGGTACAAATCTTGTACCAATAAAGTATTCTTGAAAAATAAAGTATTCTTGTGGTATGAATCTTGTATAAATAAGGTATTCTTGTATGAATCAAGGTTGTTAATGGGTTGCAAGGCCATTAACATGTGATACGACATAGGAAGTCACCAAACCATAGGCATTTTTCTAGTTGTCGATTCACGACGGATACACAAAAACACTGCTCGGTACTAGTTATCACCAAGAGTGGGGCTGCCCGAGTACCCATTAGATCTAACCTTTTGTTCTGCGGTCTTAGTATGTACACGATTATTGGTGCTTGTGGTACCCTATTCGTAACACGATTTCTCGTATCATTTCTCGTATCATTCCTTAAAACGCATCATACTTGGTACTAGTTTTCACCAAGAGTGCTTCTTGTTTTTGTATCATACCATTTATAAACATTGTAACATTTGTAACATGTATTTCACCCCCAAAGTTATAAAACTGAAAACAGTTAAAAGAAAAGGGGGAGCATGAACTCACAACTTTGTGTTCCTGCGTCGTAAACTTCACCGGATTTGCTTATCTAGCGTCGTGACCTAAACGTGTTTTATTAATGTTAGTCACTAGACTTGTATCGCACAAGTACAAGTCACTATCTTTTTGTGTATGTATTCTTGTGTTAAAAAAAAATTATATTTTTAACTATATGTCTTACTTATATTATTTTCTCAAAAATAAATATAAGTATCTTGTATTTTTCACCCGAATTATGTATCTTGTCCAAAAACTTTATTTCATGTTCATAACTTGTCTAAGTTATTTATTTTATCAAGCAATATATTTTCATAAATATATTTTCTTGTATTTGTCTAAGCATGTTGTATGTGTATTCTTGTATTTCTACTCTTTGGGGGTACTTAGTGTATTTTCAAGTCCTAATACACTATCACGTATAATACATACTACATACACTTAGCACAAAATTTGGTGTTCAATAAATATATATATTTTTCTCAAAAATATACATACTTAATATCAATTTTAGTCTCGAAGAAATCATCATTTCTTAACACAAAAGTTAGGGAAACCTTGGTAAACATTTTTAGATACATTTTTGGGGAATAAGTTTCTCAAAAACTTATATTTTTCTAAGTGTCAAAATTTATAAAAATTTTGACATAGTTTCCCCTAAAAATGGAGGTTTCCCATGTCTTCAAAACATGTGTTTATTTTCTTTTAAATCATCAACAACTCATACAACTCTCACCGAGTGTCAAAATCAAGTAATTTACTCTACATCATGAACTTGAAGTTTTGTAAAAACTTGTAGTAACTTACCATATTATTTAGTAGGTTTAGTTACCCTAAAAAACATGGTTATTTATTTGTAAATCACTTTCTTGAAAGATTTAGTCTTTTACAACTTGTAATATGAATTTTTTCTAAAAATATTTCTTTTGTATTTTTCTTGTTTCATAAGTGTTTTTACACTTATTTTTCTAATAAAAATAGTGTAGGTTTAAGTGAAAACCAAGATCTTCTAAAAATCATATTTTGAACTTGGTCTTCTTGGAAAATCATTCACACACCTTAGATTTATAAGTGTACTTGCTTACTTTGTTTATTATTTTCCAAGAAATCATTCCATTTATCAAGTTCATGTGTTTACTAGAAGATGATCATCATATGTGGTTACATGATCATCCTTCCACTTGCTAGATTAAGTGTTTAAACTCCATCTAACAAGTTTCATGCGATGATTAACATCATCATTTAAAGAAATCAATAAGCAAACATTATTCATACACTAACAACATCATATCATCTATATATCATCATATTTCATCTTATGTTTCAAGTTTCATGTGTATGTCTTTTAGTGTTCTAGTTATTTCATCATAATATGTCTTTTTAACCAACTAAAATGGAAGTAAACAAGAGTGTTCAAGAATCTTACAACTAGCTTAAAGCTAGGGAAGAACAAGGTTGAAAATATGGTGGATAAAAGCACTCAAAAGAGGTCCTTCAAGATCTGAGTCCACCAAACCTCCTAATACGGCTCCTTGCACCTTGAATGAAGCTTGGAATTGGATGAACTTGAAGTGAAGGTGGTGGTATGAGGGGAGGGGGTTACGGCCGTGAATGGAGCAAGGGAGGAGGAGAAGGTTGGTGTAGTGTGTGGAGTGAAGTTATGAACTTGATGTGTTTATTTATTAACCAAACTCTCATGTTATCCCTTGGATTTTATGCCCCCATTAGTACAATTCAAGATCTATCAACAAATCTACCAAATCTTCTAAATTAGGCACATGGCCGATTATGGCATGAGGGGGAAGGGGTCTAGTTGTAACTTATAGTACTTTGCAAAATCTCTAGTGAATCTTCCACAAGATCTCATAATATCTATGGAAATCTTATAATGTCATTTTGAATCCAAGAAAGATCTTGTAGAATCTAACAAGATTTAGGCAATATTTGGTGGGGTCACCCTTCATGTTGCCGTCCACATGGTGTGGGGGGGGGGGCAAAGTGTAAGTTCCATTCTCTGTTTATATACATAAGCAAGCTTTCAAGTATAAAGTGTAGGGATTTAGTGTGTTATTGTGTTATAAGAGGTGTTATGGTGTTCGGGGACTATAACAAGCTCAGAAATAAATAAATAATGCTTCTAGTAATATTTTGATGTTCCGGGTAATGTCCGGTTGTTCGGTTAGATACCGATTCGTTAAGGTGCTAAATTGCACCGTTTAGTGTCTTTTAAGTATTCTTTTGTGACACTTTCAATTCCCAACACTTAGGGAAATATTCTGGACCATTTAGTCATGTTTTTGCATGGAAATATCTTGTTATATTGCTGAATTATATAAAATTCAGCTTTTAAAGTGTATTTCGGGTGCTTTTTAGTGCGTATTTTAGCTTCCGGAAAGTCTATATATATAAACCCTTGTATGTACTCTTGGGTTTTAATGTATTCTTGTCGTTGGACCTACACCTAGGCTCCAATTCTATTGTCTAACTGCTTTCTACAGAATCGTTGACACAATGTGTCTTACCGGTGAGTTTACTAGTATTTCTGACGCAACGATGTTCATTAATGCATAAAGTAATTCTTGTAGTATAAAACGTGCATGAATTTACTTGTATAGTAATCAGAATTTTTTTTGTCTGGTAAACTAGATCATACACAATCATTAAAGCACAGATTACTGTTTATTTAGTGTACAGAATGTACGGAAAAGTGACAGTTGTCACAGTCTCCCCCCGTTAAAAGAATTTCGTCCCGAAATTCAAGCGATGACATTGGTCGCAGGGGAGTTGTGAATCAAACGCGGTCACTTATATTCGAAATTTGTCTTCATGTTCTCATGTCATGTATTCTATCGTACTCAAGTAAACCAATTATATTTTTTCTGTGTCTTGTGGACTCTTGGTCCGAAACCTTAACAGATTTTATAGTGATTTTGTCGTTTGTCATTGACGAGAATCCTATTTGTGGGAACAACGACTGTTCCTTGAGTCAGACTCCTCTTGGACACACGGAATGTGTCGTGGTCACTACTGATCTTTTTCTGGAAGTTTCATCCTGTGAACAATGGTTCCAATCCCTACATCGGGGTCCAACCTTTACATTTTCTAAATCACATCACGCCTTCTCTAGGCGAGGCTCCCAATAAAGCCATACTTCTTATTTCAAATTCTTACGATTTTCTGCCGTTCATCGGCGTAATCTTTCTGTATTTCGCGGGCTGTCTTGCTATTAAAACATATCTGAACGATCTTGCCTCTAGTTTCTTGGACCAACTCGGGCCAGTGGATTGGTTATCTCTGGTCTCCGTTCAACATGACGGGGATTGACTTATTATGTTCTATCTAAAGCTTCACACGAAGCGGTTTAAACAGCGTCTGATAATTACGGTTGTAGGAAAACTTCACTAAACGCAAGTGAGTGTTCCGACTTTTCATCAAGGTTCATCATACAAGCACGCAACATGACCATACAGTCTGCATCGTTCGGCAGATCAGTTCATTTTCGTTAATATTCAAGTTCTTACGATCAACGGTGTGCTGCAACCTTTGTGATCATTAAAGATCGTGCAACGTCTTCTTTCAGTTTATGACGTCGAATTTGCGGTGCGCAATTACTGTATCTAGATCAAGGTTTCTTCTTATGATTTCCTAATCAATGTGCCGTGTATGCAATGTTGTGGTCTCGTTGCATCGACGTGCAATCGAGGCTTTGTCGAGAAGCGTAACATAATTGCAACTTTAACTCCTTAGCTCTTGATTGCAGGGTTGGCATGAATCTCGCTTTTGTCCACCATGTACCCTAAAGTTCTTATCTCGTGAATTTGAAATTTGCTTTTTCGACATCTTAGCACATAATTATTCTTTCTCTATGAGTTGCAAGGTGAATCGCAGCTGTTGCTCATGACCTTCCTTGGTCGTTGGGCATATAAGAACGTAGTTAGTAAATATAATCATGATATATCCAGATATGGCTTACACGTTCGTTTCATGAGGTCCATGAATATTGTTGATGCATGTGTTAAGCCAAAAGGTACGACAAGGAACTCGTAATGCTCAAAGCGAGTCCTAATGGTCGTTTTAGGGATAATTCCTTCTTGTATTTTCGGTTGAGGATATCCTGTCCTCAAGTCGATCTTTGAGTAGTAACTAGAACCTTGCAATTGGTCTGTTCATGTCATCAATCCTGGGCAAAGGTATCAATCCTTGATATCCAATTTTCTGGAATTTCCGAAATGGAGACTGTTAACTTCTTCCACCTGTCATTAACTAAGGATGTCATGTCCTCAATTCCTTCTGTCTAGTAGCTCTCGCGGTTATATCGGAAGCTCATGCTTCGCGGACGAAACTATTTGGTAGGGCGTCATCTCGTCACTGGTGCCGCTTCTGGTATGAGGTTCATCTTAAACTTCTCTTATCGTTGTGGGGGAGGGGGGTATTCCTGGAAAGTCTTCAGGGAAGGCTTCTGGAAATTCCTCCACTATGGGGTTGTCTTTTAGCCCCAGCTCCTAGGTCTCCTTATCGGCATCATGAGCTAGGAAGGCTATGCAGTCTTCTCGGAGATGCCTCAATGTTGCTTTGATCAATGAGAGGCGTCGCAGATCTGCTTACTCATGGGGTCTAGCACCCTTGCACCCATTGCAGAAGGGTTGTGTACCATAAATGTTTCATCATTCGCAAGAGGGATGCAACTGATTTTCCTTATATCGAACGACTTCTATGCTTGAATGTCCAATCCATGCTGACTATCAAAACTTCCCAATTCAATGGTAACAGGAGGTTCCGGCCTTCTGAGTCCCAAAATACAATCCTTAATTGCTTCGTCTGCTTAAACTAGCCTTCTATATGCCCATTTCAAAATAATACGGAACGACTATTCTTCTTGAAACTAGGCCAAGCAGTTTCTTAAGTTCTAAGCATACCAGGTTAAGGTTGGTGCCAGTATTAGTCAAAATTGGATGCATAAGATTGGTTAATAGGGAGCGTACCCTTAACCATGCCTGGATCCTGGCGTTCTTCACGAGCTATGGTCATGAAAACCCTTCCTTGCTTGTTTCTTCCTAGGGCAATCTTCCCTATGCACCCTGTTTCACCACATCCGTAGCAACCTGGTACACTATTATCTCTTCCATCTGGATCCTTTGCCCAACAGGCATCCTTGTTGTGCCCTTCTTTTCCACACTTTTCATACTTAGGCCTCAGACATCGACCTTCATGGTGGAAAGTGCATTCCTCGCACCTCGGCTTAGTCCCCGAGTAAATCTTACCTCCAGCCTTATTAGTGGCTCCATCAGCTTTCCTGCCATGCGGCGAGTCCACTTCCTTTCTTTCGTTTGCCTTAGAGCTTCCATAGCTAGCTTGGGTGCTTGACTTTAGTTTTGAAGGCTTCCTCTTCTTGTTGCCTGATGACTCCACATGAGTCTCTTTCTTGTTATCCTCAGATTCTGAAAATTTTCCCACGCGTAGAGCTTCCTCAGTAAGGGTGATACTCAAGTCTACAGCCTCTGCGATGGTTGGGGGCTTTGAGGTGGGTTAGACAACATTCCATAATTGTCTATGAAGTACATAGTACCATAAGCCAACATGTAATCACCCAATATCACATGCATATATAATCAATAATGTATGAGCGAGGAAACAATTGTTGAGCCTTCACATAGGCTTGGCAAATTGGCTTATTGTTTGTAATGGGAAAAATGAACTCGAGGCTACATCGCCTTGGTCATTCAAGTTTCAGTTATTTCCTGCTACATTGGTTTTCTTAGGTCTTTAGCTTTACCGATGTGTATATTTTCCCAGAGATGGTGTTGTTCATGTAGGGGTGATAGAATGCGTAACGTCACTGAATCTTTCCGAATGTTATCCGTCTTGCTTTATGGTCCTCATAATCCTATCACCATAATCCTCATAATCCTATCACCATAATCCCGTGTGCACCCGTGATTATATTGATCGTCGCATGATCCGCATAACTTATACTAGTTGTGTATGAATCAGGGTATACGTAATTTGAAAATAAAATTGAGTACGTATAAGAATGTATATTTACGTTTTAGTATGAATGAGACCAACGTAAGTGAATCCCTCGGGTTTCGCTCGCGCATAGGTACGAATTTATGAATTATGAGTATGAATAAAAGTATGAGCATAAGTATAAGTTTAAGTATGAATACGCATGTGAGTAAAAGTATGAACATATAACGTATGGGTATGAATATGAGTACAAATATGAGCATAAAACGTATGGGTATGAATATGAATATGAGTATAGGTATAAGCATAAAATGTATTGTTATGAGTATGAGTATGAGTATGAGTGCAAGTACGAATAATAATGATTGCGTATATAGTATTATTTGAAACATAACGAATTTAAGCATATAAAAACGATCAAAAGGTTGAGTATGTAAAAACGAACGGTGTAAGTGAAATTGTCATGAGATATTGACTAAAACATGTACGATGATATGCATGTATAGTTGTTTGAGCAAAACGTTGAGTTTATCAAATCAAAATAGATTGAGTTTGACTTGTAATGTAGAATCTAGTTTATGGATGTCAAAAGTATGTAAAGCATCTATTGATTATGTGAGATGTACTTTGTAAAAGAACGGAAATGCTACTCTTGTTTTAAAAGAAATTACGTACGTTGAAAATTGTCGGTTCCTATGAAGTTTTCTTGCCCACGTGTTTTGAATTTAAATGACATATTGAGCGGTGTATAAAAAGTTCTTTGTAAATAATAAGTTTGCATCATTTCAAAGGATCTTGCATTAAAATAAGAAATTTAAAATTTGGAAGTTCTCGTGAAAACGTTGATTCTTAAAAGAAATTTAGCATAATGAACTTAGTGATCGTTGAAAAGTGTTTTAGTAAAATGATTTATGAACACTGAAAGTAGTTTTAGTAAAACGATCCTATAATAACTATAAGATCTCATAGGAATGTGAGATAAGTTGGTTTGATTTTCGATTGAGGATGAAAGTCCTTAGTATAATGATACAATCTGAGTGCGTTTTAGTGATTACGTCGAGTATGAAATTTGTGGGCAAGAGATTCATTAGACCGATTAAGTTGATGGGTAGCATTTCGTTGTATTTTGGAAATCGGGAAGCAAAACGTTGGTGGTATGACTAAATATTTCACGTATGTGATTTACATGCAATAGATTATGGAATAAGGAATACGTTTGATAAAACAATGAATTTTGAAATTTGCATAAGTAGGGATTTTGACAAACGATAAACGATTTAGGTATAAAACTTGATCGTGTTTGCATAATAAAGTATTTTTGAAGGAAAATTTTGGTAACAATCACCTAGATAAGAGAAACACCCCTAACCCGTTGGTGAAGTCGTTTTAAGAAAAGAAAGGAGCGGAGTTAATCGTCAAGGTAAGGAAATACTCCTATCTTGATGATATGTCTACATTTTGGTGTTACAAGGAATGTAAATAAAATTTGAGTGTCATTTTGAAATCATGCATGTGTATAACGTATAAATGTATTAGGACATTTAGTATAATGTGTGTGTGAGGAATAATCTCGAAAATTGATTTGAATTTGAAACATTGCATCGCATAAGATTGATAATAGAAAAATATAGGTTTGGTTAAACTTGGATGGTTCCTAAACGGAACTTTGACTAACCAAAGTGGTCGAAAAGTCTTTTGAATTTGAGAAGCATGCTTTGGCCTAATAGGTGGAATACTCTCGCAGACATGTTGGTTAACGGTATTCACCCTTCCGGTTACTACATGTCCCAAATCAATCGAAAATTCAATACTTGGCAGGATTTATGAAAAATCAAGGAGTGGAACTAGTCGACAAGGTGCGGGTTTCACCCCTAACTTGACGATTTTGTATCCTAAGTGTTGTTGGTACTCGTCGGGTCAAAAATTTAATTTCGACACTTTGACGAGGGTCCACTAGAATTTGGAAATGGAAATTCTCCATCAAGGTGAGGATCTCACTCCTAACTTGGTGACGAATTTCGTGTAAAAAAAGAATAGGTGGATTGAGAGTCTTTCGCCAAATTGTGGGTTTCACGCCTATTTTGGTGAAGTCGTCTCGTTTATGAAGTACGAATGCTTTTGAGTTTAGTATAGACGAATAAAAAGACGTATGTTAGAAATAATATTAACAAGTATGAGCACATAAAGAATTTCAAGAAAATAACACGTAAGAGAAATTTCAAGAATAGCATATAAAGATGTTTCATAAAAGTAGCATGTGAAGCAAGTATGGTCGAATTTGGTACTTAACTATAGACTAGGTCAAAAGCAGGGCAATTTTCCTAATTCCCTATAGTTATGGCTCTGATACCAATCTGTCACACCCCAACCGATGGCGGAAACATCGGAGTGAGACGAAATAAATTGCTCGAGACATCATAACACTAATAATTGTGACAAGTTTTAAATAATAAATTTCATTCCATTTCTAAGAGTCAATTACAAGGATTTGAAGCAAATACAACAACATGAATAATGAAATACAATACAATAGGAGTACAAAATTTAAAGTGTGTATCTAAGCATCCTACTAGATTCTATGCATCACCAACATCATCGTTAAACCTGCAACATGTTTTAAAAGCATAGTTCAATACAAAGGTATTGGCGAGTACACTAGTTTTAGATTCGTGACATATGTATAAAAAGTATTTTCAATCCAACATAGCAATTTGGTATACAAGGTTAAACTATCATGCATAACTAAAAGTCAACCCCAAGTATCCACAAGAATAATGGCATCCCTCGATATAGCAATATCGAGACCGTAAAGTATGAATAATAGCATCCCTCGATATAGCAATATCGAGACCGTAAAGAATATAACTTAACAAAACCCCGTCGGGTGGTGTGCTCCTCCTATAGCGCTAAAATTGTTAAGGCGGGTTAACAAGTAGCATGAATTCTAGCATGAACCTAAGCATAAAAAAGCATGTATAAGGATTGAATGAATAAAACATATTTATGAATCGTGCATTTTAACAAGTAAAACATGTTGCACCCAAAGTGTATTAAAAGGAAAATGGGTCAAGTGTACTCACAAAATTGCTAAGTCTTCTGATTATCCAAGTGTTGACGAGTGTATGAGATTGGGAGGACGAATGTATAAGGGTTAAAGTTCAAGGTAAGTTTAGAGTCGAGATTCAGAATTTAAAAGGAATATGGAAAGTACATATGCAAAATTAATCATCTTTAACACATAATGTTTTAGATGATGTAATCACACACCTTGATAAATGAACACAAATTCGTCATCAAAGGTTCGATTATTTGGAATATACATATAAGTAGTATGTAGTGTATATTATATCATATAGGTCAAGTAGGAGGTAGGAGGATAAATCCACCATTTAGGAACCTCTTTGTATCATGGAAGTCATGTAGGAGGTAGGAAGAACAAGTCTTCCATTTAGGTACCTCTAGATGTTCACCACTACACTTGCTGTTATGAACATTCAAGGAAGGTCATGAACTTACAAGTAATAATGGAATAAGAACAACTAATCTAAGAGAAAACATCAAGCAATGTGTGGATTTTCAAGTAGGATAGCCCAAGCTAATCCTAAATCACACATTCATCAAGCTTAAGGCTTGAACATCACTTGTGGGTTAAACCCTTGACCAAAACAGAAAGTTAGTGAGGTTTGCACCTCTGATTTTACATGTCTCAACCTTGTTTTTAATCCTAACTAACCATAGATGTGGTTATAAGCATAAGGACATAGGTTTGAGATGAGTTTCCTCAAGTTTAATCAAGTTTATCAAAGTTTTAATCAAGAACAGAAAAATTAGTCAACTTTGGAGCCCTTTTGGCGACGTTTCAGAGCCTGGTTTTCCAGGGAAACCCCATGGAAACGTTCCTAAGGTTAATCCAAGCATGTAGGAAAAAGAATCAAGTGAAACGGATAAGAAATGAGTGAGTTACGCTCACTTTTGTGTGAAGGTATCAATCTGCTCGAACTTATGGAATCAGTTGCGATTTGGAGAGAATTTGAGAGTGTTTTAGTGTTGCAAAAGTGGTAGAGAGGCTGGTTATAAGTGGTATTTATAGGGGGAAAGATTAGGGTTAAGTTGGGGTGGCATTTAATACAAGTAGGTGAGAGTTTAAGCAATAAAAAAGAGAAATAATTCAGCAATATATGGCTGAATTGCAAGGGCTGTTTGGCAGCTTTTATAAGTTTTTTTTGTTGTTTAAATGATGTAAAATGTATAAATAAGATGTATTTTATATATGGTTAACATGTCCAACAATGTATAGTGTGTATTGAACATGTATCAAGGCCTAAAGGTATACTAAACATGAATTAAAGTAAGAGTAAAAAAAATATGTTATGCATAAGTATGTGTAACAAACCAATATAACAAGTATGTATGACATGTGACTTGAGGTATCAAATAAGCGTAAAGAACATGAATTTGCGTTTGCAAAATGTGACCAAATGTGTGTTTAAGAAACATGAACACATGGTATTTGTTTGCGAGTTAATCTTCGTAAGTATGCATTAAGTATAAACAACATGAATTTCATATAAAAGATCAATTTTTTACTACAACCGAAGTCTCGGATTTACAATGGCTTGAAATGAATTACGATTACAAAGGAGACGGATTTCCAAAAGTAGAAATATACAACAAGTTTTCTAATAAGGGAAAGTGCGGAAAAGCAGGGCGTTACAGTCTCCCCTCCTTTAGGAAATTTCATCCCAAAATTTATTCAAGAGGAAGACTTTGAAAAAGGCATTTTGGTTAAAAATAATGATTGACTAAAATTGAGATTTTGAAGTTTGAGACGTGTTGGGAAGGATGTATAAAATCGTTGAGGATCGAAGGGATATGGTTGTGAAAAGAGTTTGTTCAAAATAAGTTTTGAGACATTAATCATAAGTAAAACGTGTATGTGTGTATAGGCAAAGTGGGATTAAACACGTTTAAATAATCCAAATGGAGAGGTATTTTAAAATATGCTATCTAAGAAAGAAAACTTTCGTATAAAATGGTATGCATTTTGATGAAAAGTGTGGTCGCCTCGTAGGTTGTAAGAAAGCTTTCTGTAACACCCCGTGTTTCCGATAAGTCAAGGTCAAAGTCAACGACCGATTTCGCGCAACCTGAATAGTAGTGGAGTTCTTTATGTGTTTATTTTAGCTGTATTATGTGGAGTAAGTGTCAATAATCACAACAATCGACGTATATTATTCACAATTTAATCAACTTACGACTGTGAACTATGGGAAGTAACAATGCGATAAAGTCAACTAAACGCTAATCAATCCGAATAAATCGACATCGAATCACGATCGCACTCGCAACTCGAATTACGCATTTTGGTTATTGTTCTACGTGTGTGTGTGCCTTATGTGTTACTTGTGCATGTTATTTATGTATATGTGGTAATCAATCGAAATGCAATCGAATTCAATCGTAATCGAATCGCAATCGCAAACCGAATACGAAACAAGGATGATTATATGTTGATATAGTATGATAATTAGTGGAGAAGAGACAGCGCGCGATATGAGTGGTTGGGATTATAAGTAATTTAACTAGGAAACTCTATCACATTCGCATCGTTCGCAATCGAAATTGAAATATAAAAAATTGTCGCACCGAACACTCGAATCAGGCAACTGATCAATCAGGCTACCAGCCGATCGACCAGCCGGCCGATCGGACAGGCTGTCCGATCGAGCTGCCTGGCCGATCGGCCAGCCATTTCCTCTTTTGGCATCCTATAAATACCCCTTGTCACTCTCCAACTTACTACTTTTGGCAAGTGACGTCCGACCAACTCGTGCTCCTCACTTTTCTTCAGATTTCTCACGATTCCGGTAAGATCTCGTCCTAAATCTTGTACTTTCATGATCTGCACACACTCCTACACCTTTCTATCTTTTAAATCTTAACTTTTAACCGTGAAATCATCAAGATTCAAGGTATTCTAGGATGACGTCATCATGTGTTCTTGAAGAACTTCATGTTTTGGCCTCAATCCACTAAGAATAACTTGGATCTAACTGATTTCCGCATAAACGAACAAAGATCTTTCATAGATCTAAACATATTCACGGGGAAGAGGATTGGAAGATGGTTTTCCAACTTTCTTTCAACTCTTTTACACTCAATACCTTCAAAACCAATAGAAACGGGGCTTGTGCTGACTTACAACTCATTCTGGTGGTTGTGTGGCTCAAGATCCGGATTCCATCCACGAGGTTCACCGAATACGGGTTAAACGTTAAACACCGTCCCGAACCGTTCACCAACCGAATTTGGGTGATTCCTGTCCGATCAGGAGAACCAAGTAAGGACAAGGTCCCTATTGTTTGACCCGTTGTCAAAATACTTCGATAAAGCGACAAACAAACAAAACAACCAAGTGTTAAACGAACAGGCCGACCAGGACAAGGCGCTGTCCGAACAAACAGCCAGCCGAACGGACAGACAGCCGAACGACTAGCCAGCCGATCGGCTAGCACATGGGTCCCACACTTAGTCAACTTATTTTGAAGTTTAAGTATTGAACGAACTGCTGTTGGATAGGACTACCGTCCGATTGGATTACTCTTCGGATCATGAGATACTTAACTTCAACCCTTAATCGATTTTGCAAAATGTTCAATGCACAAGGAATGCCACCCGATCGAACTACTGTCCGATCGAGTGCCTTCTGCTGAGAACTTGTTTATGCTGAGATACCTAACCGATCGGGTTGCCGGCCGATCAAACAACCGTCCGATCGACCGACCTGAACGGTAAAGATACTTCAATATTTTCATATGCTACAACAAAAACTTCAAAAGTCAAACCATCATACACAAACACATCTCACTCAAAGGAAGAAACAATCCACTCGAACAGCCATCCGATCGGACTACCGTCCGATCGGACTACCGTCCGACCGGACAACCGTCCGAACGGACTGTCAACTACACGGTCAGTCGTCCGTCCGGACTACCGTCCGATCGGCCAGCTGTCCGATCCATCGACACTTGTTTCCATTTTACGCGTTGCTTATCATTGTACTATCGAACCATCCAGGCTAACCCTACTCTCAAGCGCTCCCTTCATTCCATCAACCGCTGTGAGTATACTCGATCCCTTTTTGCTTTACGCACTTTTGGGTGTTACACATGTTACGAATATTCAAAACACAACAAACACACTACTCAATACTATTTGAACGTTAACCGTTAATGCATGTTATACGTGGCTTATGGATGCTTTTTTGTTATGTTTACACATGGAATGTTGTATACCTGACTTAGCAACGGTAGTACTATAGTTTGGACTCAGCACCTGTTCGCAGGGGTTGTTAAGGATAATCACTTGCATGGATTACGGTGGTAATCATGTATTGCGAACTGCCTCAGGCAGTCAACCCGCAGTCATTGGTATCGATGGATCTATGTCGATAACTAACGTGCTTCCTTTCTGTATGTGTACGTGCTGGTTATGCGTAAACGAATTCGAACTCTATACGCTATTATCAAACTTGTATGCTCACATTTACATTATATGTATTGACCTTATTTTAACGTATGTGACAAGTGCTTAGGATGCACATTTGGTAAGAAATCGAAGCTAGAATAAAGCTCTAGAGACCAACAAATAGTTGTCTGTAGTAATTGAATCAAGGGTCTCTAGAAGCAGATAAACAATTGCTCTATTTAAATCTGAGTTGTCGGAACAGAATTATTTGCCTAGATTTTATCTGTAATAATTTGTTTACTGTTTGAGACATGGTATGGGACATGTTATTTTAAATTGAATAGTAATGATAATTGTTATGGAAACTTCTGGACAATCTGTTTCGCTCAGTGCCATGCCCCGATGATTCCGCCATCGGTTGGGGTATGACAAATTGGTATCAGAGCCATAACTATAGGGAATTAGGCAAGACTCGACCTAGTCCGGGTCGATGTCTCAGAGACCTAGTCTATAGTTAGGAACCAACAGACCGACTTGTGTATATCCTGTAGGGATTATGTACGAGCTTATTTCTCACTATTCTCGCCTATGCTACACTATCACTGCACTCGAATTTTCAATTATGAATAGGCGATAAAGTTGAGATTAGGTGTGAAAACCGCAAACTCTCGACTAAAGTTGCTTGAACAACCCGCATTTTATCTACAAACGAGGAGAATTATGCCAAATCAGTAGTGAAATCCATATTTTGATGAATAATCTCCTCACTTTTATCAAAACAAGGATGAAGTTGTTAAGCCAGGGGTGAAACCCTAACCTTGACGACTTTTTCCAACTATTACTTTGTTTTACAAAGCTCTCACCAAAGTTTTGATGGATTCCAAGGACTCGAGTGCTTAAACAACTGAAGGGACGAGTGCCATCCACCGCATGACGGTGATAGAGCACAGTCTATTAGGTCAATAAGGACTTGTTGTGCATCCTTGTGAATAGTTGAATCACTTTGGTTAGTCGAAGTCTACTAGCCACAGACAATCTATCTCTCGATCTTTACGTGTTTCGATTCTGAGCCCGCAATTGCTGACTCTGATAATTCGTTGATTTTATGTGTTTATATGTGTGTTTACCTGTTCATGTGTTAAATTTTGGAAGAATTATTCGATTTATACTTACGCTTCGATCGACACACATGGCTCGCACTGCATTTCTATCTCAATATGCTAACAAACCGCTAAATTATGGACGACCTTATGATATTCCATACACTTATGCTACGCTATTCGATATACTAGACGAGACCGTTATATTCGAACAAATCGCAGACTTTAAATGATATGTTTCTGTATTCTGACTGTCTCTGTGATTACATGCGTATGTGGTTATGTGTTTCTGTACTCTACGTGCTTATGTGTTTATGTGATTCTGTGTTCTACGTGGTTATGTGTCTATGTGTTTACAATGTGTTGAGTCCTGTGACGATGTCTATTGCAGACAATGTCATCTGGATCCCGCCATCCCTCACTTTCTCATTAAGAAAAGAGAGACAAACGCCTTGCTGCTATCATCGCTAAACAAGTAGCTGAGGCCTTGAGTGATGTTTACGAGAATGTCAGCAAATCGTCTGAGGAGTTGAGAACCGAAACTCCTAAAGCTACCACCAAAGCTCCCTTCAATTTCAAGCAATTCAAGTCTTGTTGGCCAAAAGAATTCACTGGAGAGGGAGGCCCCACAGCGTTGTTCCAATGGTTTGACTCCATTGAGGTCACTCTACGACAAAGCGGTTGCCCTGACGACCTACGTACTCTGAACGCTACCGGCGTCTTCCAGTCTCGTGCTCTAGACTGGTGGATGGCCGAGAAGAACAAGCGAGGGAACGATGCAGCCTACGGTCTGTCATGGGACGAGCTCAAGGAAGTCATGCTGGAAGAATTCTGTCCTCCTCATGAACGTCAGAAACTAGAGGATGAATTTTGGCACATACAGCAAAAAGGATGGTGAAAATGCTGCGCTCACTGCTCGCTTCAAACAGCTCAGCATCATTTGTCCTGATCAGGTCAAGACTCCAGACATGGCAATCAAGAAGTATATCCGAGTCCTGCCTGACTGTGTTGCCGATTTCGTGCAAGCATCTAAGACTAAGACGATCGAAGAGACTTGCCTACCGGCCGCTGAAATAAACGACAAGCGGGTCAAGGCCGGTGTCTGGGATAAAACTTCAAAGCACCTGCATCAAGCCACCACCGCCGCACCAACTGCTAAAACCACCACCGCATCGAGCAACAAGAGGAAGAACAAGATAAAGAACAGCTCCAGCAACAAGAACTGTGCGATCACTGCTGCACCGATTCAAGCTGTACCAGCCCAACAGCGTCAAGTAGCGGCGCCTGTGGCAAATGCACCGCTTGCCAAGCGTGCATACACTAGGCCACACCCGCTCTGCCCTACTTGTACCTACCATCACCCGACTACCATCGCTTGCCGTTTCTGTGCCCATTGCAATATGTACGGCCATTTTACTACCAACTGTCGTGCTCGACAAACTCCTGCTCATCAAGCTCTGCTCACCGCCCCTCAGGGTCAACAAGCTCCTCCGGCACCCGCGGTCAACGCCAGAGCCTGCTTCGCATGTGGCGATCCTAACCATTTCGCCAACATGTGCCCAAACAGGGTTGTGAAACTAGAGCCCCAGCAGCAGCAGCAACACCAGTAGCAACAGCAGCAGCAGCAACAACAAGCCGCACGCGCCAGAACTTTCAACATCAACGTGCGTCAAGCCCAAACCAACAACAACGTGGTTAATGGTACGTTCCTTGTGAATGGTATTTATTCTTCGTGTTTATTTGATACTGGATCCGATAATTGCTTTGTGTCGTTCGAATTCGACAAGCTCCTTAGTCGTAAACGCTCCCAACTCTCCTCGACGTTCGATGTTGAAGTCGCTACCGGAAGAACTGTCGCCGTTAATTCTGTTCTTCGTGATTGTACTCTTGAGCTCAACAATCACATTTTCTCAATCGACCTTATTCCGATGCAACTCGGAAGTTTTGATGTCATAGTAGGCATGGACTTTCTTCGCGAAAACCATGCTGAAGTTGTGTGCTTCGATAAGATGATTCGATTCTCGCTCGCGAATGGTGATTTATTGTGTGTATATGGTGAAACTGCTTCGAAAGGTCTCAAGCTCATGTCATGTGTCCAAGCTAGCAAATATCTCCACAAAGAATACAGTGCTTTCTTGGCTAACATTTTGGTAGCGGAGAAGGAAAAGAAAGAGAAGAAGGAAGTGAAAGACGTTTCTGTGGTTCGAGAATTTCCTAACATTTTTCCAGAGGTTCTTCCCGGGCTACCGCCAAGTCATGATATTGACTTTCGTATCGACCTCATTCCTGGAGCCAACCCTATTGCCAAAGCTCCTTACCGACTCGCGCCATCCGAGATGCGTGAACTCTCAAACCAACTCCAGGAATTACTTGAGAAAGGCTTCATTCGCCCGAGCACCTCTCCTTGGGGCGCGCCAGTCCTTTTCGTCAAAAAGAAGGATGGGTCATTCAGGATATGTATCGACTATCGGGAATTGAATAAGTTAACTATCAAGAACCGCTATCCCTACCCCGCATCGATGATTTGTTTGATCAGCTACAAGGTGCTACGTGTTTCTCGAAGATCGATCTACGCTCAGGCTATCACCAACTACGCATTCAAGAGGAGGATATACCCAAAACCGCGTTTCGCACTCGTTACGGCCACTACGAATTCATTGTTATGCCCTTTGGTTTAACCAACGCACCCGCGGTTTTCATGGATCTGATGAATCGCGTGTGTAAACCATATCTCGACCGTTTCGTCATCGTATTCATCGACGATGTCTTGATCTATTCCAAGTCGAAAACCGAATACGCACAACATCTACGTTTGGTTCTCGAGCTACTCCAGGGGAACCAACTCTATGCCAAGTTCTCCAAGTGTGAATTCTGGTTGGAGGAAGTTCAGTTTCTGGGTCACATCGTAAATAATCAAGGTATTCACGTCGATCCTGCGAAGATTGAAGCCATTAAGAGTTGAATTACACCTAAGAACCAGTCTGAAGTTCGCTCTTTTCTCAGACTAGCGGGCTATTATCGACGATTTATCAAAGGATTCTCAAAGATCGTTGTGCCGCTTACCTCTCTCACGCATAAGGACAAGCCTTTTGTTTGGGGAACTGAACAAAAGTCTGCCTTTCAAACCCTCAAGCACATGCTCTGCAATGCTCCTATTCTCACGTTGCTTGACGGAAACGACGATTTCATTGTCTACTGTGATGCTTCTAACCTTGGTCACGGTTATGTCCTTATGCAGCGGGACAAGGTTATAGCTTACGCATCTCGTCAGCTCAAAATCCATGAGAAGAACTATACAATCCATGATCTCGAGCTAGGCGCAGTTGTTTTTGCATTAAAGATTTGGCGACACTACCTGTATGGTACCAAGTGTACGATCTTCACCGATCATAGGAGCCTACAACATATCTTTAATCAGAAGGAACTTAATATGCGTCAACGCCGATGGGTAGAACTTCTCAACGATTATGACTGTGAGATTCGTTATCACCCAGGCAAACCCAACGTTGTTGCCGACGCTCTCAGCAGACAGAGTTATTTGCTCAGCGTCCGCAATACCCAAGCCCAACACGATCTTGAAACCCTCATCCACGAAGCTCAGCACGCATGTTTTAATGAACGCACTCTGAAGAAGGAGCGAATCTACCACGATGGAGCCCAACTTGTGAGCAAGTCGAATGGAATATTCCACTTTCTGGACCAAATTTGGATCCCCAAACAGACCGATTTGCGACAGATTTTGATGAACGAAGCCTACAAATCCCGGTAGTCTATTCATCCCGTTGCCGATAAAATGTACCAGGATCTTCGCTACAAGTACTGGTGGCCGGGCATGAAGAGGGATATTGCTCTCTATGTTGGAAAATGTCTGACCTGTGCAAGAGTCAAGGCTGAACATCAAAGACCCTCTGGCTTACTCGAACAACCCCTGATCCCTATGTGGAAGTGGGAAAGTATAGCTATGGACTTCATAACAAAGCTACCACACACGTCATCAGGTCACGACAGCATCTAGGTTGTTGTTGACCGGCTAACCAAATCAGCTTCTTGCCAATACGAGAAGACTACAAGGTAGAACGATTAGCCCGAATCTACACCGACGAGATCATTTGTAATCATGGGACGCCTCGCGACATCATCTCTGATCGTGATGCTCGGTTTACCTCATGACTGTGGGAAACATTTCAAATGGCACTCGGTACATCGCTTAATCTAAGTACCGCTTTCCACCCTCAAACCGACGATCAGAATGAAAGAACGATTCGTACTCTTGAAGGCATGCTCCGTTCGTGTGTCATAGATTTCGGTGGTAATTGGGATAAATACCTGCCGTTAGTCGAATTCTCGTATAACAACAGTTATCATGCAAGCATTCAAATGGCACCATTCGAGGCTTTATACGGAAGAAGATGTCGATCGCCTATTGTGTGGCATGAGATCGGGCATTCGCAACTAACCGGTCCCGAGCTACTGCAAGAAACGACAGACAAAATTTTCCAAATTCGAGACAATCTAACAGAAGCTCGGAATCGACAGAAAAGTTATGCCGATAGACGACGCAAGCCCCTTGAATTTGACGTTGGTGACTACGTACTCCTAAAGGTATCACCTTGGAAGGGTGTGGTCCGATTCGGCAAGAAAGGAAAGCTCGCGCCTCGATATGTTAGACATTTTAAGATTCTGGAAAGGATCAGAAAAGTCGCCTACAGACTCGAACTACCGGAGGAACTTAGTAATGTCCACCCGACTTTCCACGTGTCAAACCTCCAAAAGTGCCTGGCCGACCACGACTTACATGTTCCACTTGGTGACCTTTAGGTGAACGAAACATTACACTTCGTGGAAAAGCCTGTTGAGATCATGGATCGCCAAACCAAGCAACTCAGACGCTCGCGCATTCCTATTGTGAAAGTCCGATGGGAAGGCAAACGAGGCGCAGAGTTCACTTGGGAACTCGAAAGCGACATGAAGGCGAAGTACCCGCAGTTGTTTGTCACGGCTTCAGCCTAATATCAGGACGGAATTCCCTAAACAAGGGGAGGCTGTAACACCCCGTGTTTCCAAGAAGTCAAGGTCAAAGTCAACGACCGATTTCGCGCAACCTGAATAGTAGTGGAGTTCTTTATGTGTTTATTTTAGCTGTATTATGTGGAGTAAGTGTCAATAATCACAACAATCAATGTATATTATTCGTAATTTAATCAACTTACGACTGTGAACTATGGGAAGTAACAATGCGATAAAGTCAACTAAACGCTAATCAATCCGAATAAATCGACATCGAATCACGATTGCACTCGCAACTCGAATTACGCATTTTGGTTATTGTTCTACGTGTGTGTGTGCCTTATGTGTTACTTGTGCATGTTATTTATGTATGTGTGGTAATCAATCGAAACGCAATCGAATTCAATCGCAATCGAATCGCAATCGCAAACCGAATACGAAACAAGGATGATTATATGTTAATATAGTATGATAATTAGTGGAGAAGAGACAGCGCGCGATATGAGTGGTTGGGATTAAAAGTAATTTAACTAGGAAACTCTATCACATTCGCATCGTTCGCAATTGAAATCAAAATATCAAAAATCGTCGCACCGAACACTCGAATCAGGCAACTGATCGATCAGGCTACCAGCCGATCGACCAGCCGGCCGATCGCACTGCCGTCCGATCGGACAGGCTGTCCGATCGAGCTACCTGGCCGATTGGCCAGCCATTTCCTCTTTTGGAATCCTATAAATACCCCTTGTCACTCTCTAACTTACTACTTTTGGCAAGTGACGTCCGACCAACTCGTTCTCCTCACTTTTCTTCAGATTTCTCACGATTCCGGTAAGATCTTGTCCTAAATCTTGTACTTTCATGATCTGCACGCACTCCTACACCTTTCTATCTTTTAAATCTTAACTTTTAACCGTGAAATCATCAAGTTTCAAGGTATTCTAGGATGACGTCATCATGTGTTCTTGAAGAACTTCATGTTTTGGCATCAATCCACCAAGAATAACTTGGATCTAACTGATTTCCGCATAAACGAACAAAGATCTTTCATAGATCTAAACATATTCACGGTGAAGAGGATTGGAAGATGGTTTTCCAACTTTCTTTCAACTCTTTTACACTCAATACCTTCAAAACCGATAGAAACGGGGCTTGTGCCGACTTACTACTCATTCTGGTGGTTGTGTGGCTCAAGATCCGGATTCCATCCACGAGGTTCTCCGATTATGGGTTAAACGTTAAACACCGTCCCGAACCGTTCACCAACCGAATTTGGGTGATTCCTGTCCGATCAGGAGAACCAAGTAAGGACGAGGTCCCTATTGTTTGACTCGTTGTCAAAATACTTCGATAAAGCGACAAACAAACAAAACAACCAAGTGTTAAACGAACAGGCCGACCAGGAGAAGGCGTTGTCCGATCGGACTGATGTCCGAACGAACGAACAGCCAGCCGAACGGACAGACAGCCGAACGACTGGCCAGCCGATCGGCTAGCACATGGGTCCCACACTTAGTCAACTTATTTTGAAGTTTAAGTATTGAAAAAACTGCTGTCCGATCGGACTACCGTCCGATTGGATTACTCTTCGGATCATGAGATACTTGACTTCAACCCTTAATCGATTTTGCAACATGTTCAATGGACAAGGAATGCCACCCGATCGAACTACTATCCGATCGAGTGCCTTCTGCTGAGAACTTGTTTGTGCTGAGATACCTAACCGATCGGGTTGCCAGCCGATCGAACAACCGTCCGATCGATCGACCTGAACGGTAAAGATACTTCAATATTTTTATATGCTACAACAAAAACTTCAAAAATCAAACCATCATACACAAACACATCTCACTCAAAGGAAGAAACAATCCACTCGAACAGCCATCCGATCGGACTACCGTCCGATCGGACTACCGTCCGACCGGACAACCGTCCGACCGGACAACTGTCCGAACGGACTGTCAACTACACGGTCAGCCATCCGTCCGGACTACCGTCCGATCGACCAGCTGTCCGATCCATCGACACTTGTTTCCATTTTACGCGTTGCTTATCATTGTACTATCGAACCATCCAGGCTAACCCTACTCTCAAGTCTCCCTTCAATCCATCAACCGCTGTGAGTATACTCGATCCCTTTTTGCTTTACGCACTTTTGGGTGTTACATACGTTACGAATATTCAAAACACAACAAACACACTACTCAATACTATTTGAACGCTAACCGTTAATGCATGTTATACGTGGCTTATGAATGCTTGTTTATTATGTTTACACATGGAATGCTGTCTACATGCCTTAGCAACGATAGTACTATAGTTTGGACTCAGCACCTGTTCGCAGGGGTTGTTAAGGACAATTACTTGCATGGATTACGGTGGTAATCATGTATTACGAACTGCCTCAGGCAGTCAACCTGCAGTCATTGGTATCGATGGATCTATGTCGATAACTAACGTGCTTCATTTCTCTATGTGTACGTGCTGGTTATGCATAAATGAATTCAAACTCTATACGCTATTATCAAACTTGTATGCTCACCTTTACATTATATGTATTGACTTTATTTTAACGTATGTGACAGGTGCTTAGGATGCACATCTGGTAGGAAATCGAAGCTAGAATAAAGCTCTAGAGTCCAACAAATAGTTGTCTGTAGTAATTGAATCAAGGGTCTCTAGAAGCAGATAAACAATTGCTCTATTTAAATCTGAGTTGTTGGAACATAATTATTTGCCTAGATTTTATCTGTAATAATTTGTTTACTGTTTGAGACATGGTATGGGACATGTTATTTTAAATTGAATAGTAATGATAATTGTTATGGAAACTTCTGGACAATCTGTTTCGCTCAGTGCCATGCCCCGATGATTCCGCCATCGGTTGGGGTGTGACACTTTAAAAGCAAAAGTATTTTAGGTTTCGAGCGTTTAATCCAATTTCTTGTAAATGAGGTTTGTATAAAAACCAAAGAATAACTGGGAACAACGGAGGTATGAGAGTGAACGAACGATCTAGTAGGTGAATGCGAGTACAAGAATGGTTTGAAGGTTGGATACAATGTGAATATGAGTGTTGAGAATAAGGTCTCGTCATGGATAATTGGATATAATGTGTTGGTGAGTTGTTAAAGTTTATATTAGGTCTAAAAGGTCTGTAAAACACCAAATTTCTCATGGGACGTTTTACGAAAGTTTGGTAACATGGTGAAAACACTTATATATAAGAAGTACCAGCGGCGTATCCACCATGTTTTGACCACGTTACACCTGTTTCATTATTTGCGTCATGTTACGTTCTGTGTCTTACCATACACAGTAGTACACTCTATGGTCCTCATACGCCTATCACTATAATCCCGTGTGCACTCGTGATTATATTGATCGTCGCATGATCCGCATAGCTTATACTAGTTGTGTATGAATCAGGGTATACGTAATTTCAAAATAAAAATGAGTACGTATAAGAATGTATATTTACGTTTTAGTATGTATGAGACCAATGTAAGCGAATCCCTCGGGTTTCGCTCGCGCATAGGTACGAATTTATGAATTATGAGTATGAATAAAAGTATGAGCATAAGTATAAGTTTAAGTATGAATACGCATGTGAGTAAAAGTATGAACATATAACGTCTGGGTATGAATATGAATATGAATATGAATATGAATATGAGTACAAATATGAGCATAAAACGTATGGGTATGAATATGAATATGAGTACAAATATGAGCATAAAACGTATGGGTATGAATATGAATATGAGTATAGGTATAAGCATAAAACGTATTGTTATGAGTATGAGTATGAGTGCAAGTACGAATAATAATGATTGCGTATATAGTATTATTTGAAACATAACGAATTTAAGCATATAAAAGCGATCAAAAGGTTGAGTATGTAAAAACGAACGGTTTAAGTGAAATTGTCGTGAGATATTGAATAAAACATGTACGATGATATGCACGTATAGTTGTTTGAGCAAAATGTTGAGTTTATCAAATCAAAATAGATTGAGTTTGACTTGTAATGTAGAATCTAGTTTATGGATGTCAAAAGTATGTAAAGCATCTATTGATTATGTGAGATGTACATTGTAAAAGAACGGAAATGCTACTCTTGTTTTAAAAGAAATTACGTACGTTGAAAATTGTCGGTTCCTTTGAAGTTTTCTTGCCCACGTGTTTTGAATTTAAATGACATATTGAGCGGTGTATAAAAGGTTCTTTGTAAATAATAAGTTTGCATCATTTCAAAGGATCTTGCATTAAAATGAGAAATTTAAAATTTAGAAGTTCTTGTGAAAACGTTGATTCTTAAAAGAAATTTAGCATAATGAATTTAGTGATCGTTGAAAAGTGTTTTAGTAAAATGATTTATGAACACTGAAAGTAGTTTTAGTAAAACGATCCTATAATAACTATAAGATCTCATAGGAATGTGAGATAAGTTTAATTACATATTTCCCCTTCTTAAAGAAGCCTTATTACATATTTCCCCTTAAGCCAGGCACATATACAAAAACCAAATGGGGGAATAGTGCCAGGCAGCTGCCTGGCACTCATCCATTGGACCAACACGTTTATTGTTTTATATCCATTTTAAAATTACGTTTTTGCCCCCAGCTCAAAATAAAATTACGCTTTTTGTCCCCATCTCAAAATTACGATCTTGCACTCAATTCAAAATTACGACTTTGCCTGGCATTCTCCCATTGGACCAACCAGTTTATTATTTTATATCCATTCTAAAATCACGTTTTTGTCCCTCTTTAAAATTACGGTTTTGCCCCAGCTCAAAATAAAATTACGCTTTTGTCCCTAGCTCAAAATTACGATTTTTCCCTCCATTCAAAATAAAATTGTGGTTTTGCCCTCGGCTCAGAATTACCTTTTCACCCCAGTTCAAAATAAAATTGTCTTTGCCCCCACTTAAAAATTACGAGTTTGCCCTCTGTTAAAAAATGTGATTTTTCCCCGTTTAAAAATTGTGATTTCGCCCTGAATTCAAAATTACGTTTTTGCCCCCAAGTCAAAATTACGATTTTGCTCTCGGTTCAAAATAAAATTGTGCTTTTGCCTCAAGCTTAAAATTATGATTGTGCCCTTAGTTCAAATTTATATTACGTTGTTACCCCAAGTTAAAAATTACGAATTTGCCCCTGTGAAAATTTACAATTTTGCCCCAGGTTCAAATTTACATTATTTCCATTACTTTAGCTTTTTTCAAATTACGATATTACCCCAGTCAAAAAATACAACTTTCCCTCAGTTAAAAATTACAATATTGCCATTTTTTTAGTTTTTTTTTTATCAAAACTATAAAAGTATTTTGTTTTAATTGGTTGACTCGATTTAATTGTTTTTCGTGTCAGTGAGCTGACTAACACTCGCTCATTATTCGGCCATCGCCCCGCAACGCGAGCAGGGCATCAACTAGTTTCTAAACATTTCATATATTTTTGGGCATGTTCATTTATGCACGAACACCGTTACGACAATATTTTTCTAAACTAGGTTTGTACAAAATGCTCGTGACTCGGAGTTCGTTTTATATGGCTTGGTTTGAAACTGAGTCGGGTCATCTTGGCTTGGTCTATAACAAGCCAGACCAGCTTGGTTTGGCTCATTTGTTAGCTCGACTCGGTTTAGCTCACATTATTTTTTTTAATTTTATTTCAAAAAACGTATAACATATCACAAAAAAAAGATATTATTTGTGTGTCTTTAAATTGTAATTGGATATCGATGACATACCTGAGTGTTGATTACCATGCTTATTAACTTATATTTTATTTCGTTAAAATAGGGATGAGCAAATGATACTGAATTTTCCGAATCGAAATATTTTCGGTATCGAATTTTAACGTTTTCGGTACAGGTTTTTACCTTTAAATCCCGGTACTGATACCGGTAGCGAACTGTACAGTACCGAGTATCCCTACGTTAAAATTTGAAACTTATTTTGTATTTTGTTGAACTTGATTTTGTTCTGTAATGTATAAGGTTAAACTTTTTTTTGTGATGCTAATTTGAACTATTAAAAAATATTTTAGTCCACTGATTTTTTAAAAGCTATGCGTTAATTTTTTTTGAGTTAATCGCCATTTTAGTCCCTGTGATTTGGACTATTTTATTACTTTAGTCCAAAGGTTTCATTTTTCGTATCCGGATCCAAAAAGGTTTCATCGTTTCCATTTTGGTCAAACTGACTTAACCCCATCCATTCGCATCTGTTAAGTCAAGGGCATTTTAGTCATTTCCCTTACTATAATTAATATTTCCCTCCCTGTTTATATATAATGATTAAAGAATATATTATACACACACCTGCATCACCCACCATCTTCACCAAAGCCTCACCACCACTGCCACCATCACCACCACAGCCTCACCATCACTGACATCACCATCACCTGTACCCGACCACCACCAACATCACCATCACCTGCGTTGGTGACTGAAACTAACCCCCATTTCTCAAGCACCCTAGATTTCAAATCCACAATATTTATCGTTGAATCTCCTCGGTCATGATAAATTGACAGGGGGGTTTTGTTTGGGATCGAAAAATGAGTTGAATGGTAGAAAGAATTACCGTTAATGGTGTTGAATTGGACGCCGTAGGGTTCGTCGGAGTTCCCACAGTGGACGGCGGTGGATCTGGTTCTTCCAGTGGTGGATCTGGTCGGGTTCTGGATCTGCTTCTGCCGGCGGTGGATCCGGTCGGGTTGTGGTGGTGGTGGTTGGGTGGTAGTGGGCGGGTGGTGGTAATGGTGATGGTTGTGGTGGTCGGGTGGTGGTGATGATGGTGGTGGTCGTGTGGTGATGGTGGTGGTCGTGTGGTGATGATGGTGGCAGAGGTGATCCAAAGGTCCGAGAAGCTTCTATCATGGTTTTGGGTTCGATCTCAGATGGTTGCTTGGAGTTATTGAAAGAGAAGCTTGAATCCATTCTGAGATGTATGCGTTATATGTTTATATATATATAATTAAATTTGTTTTTCTATTCATTTTATTAATAAGACATAAAAATAACTAAAAAGACATAAATACCCTTGACTTAACAGATGTGAATGGATGGGGTTAAGTCAGTTGGACCAAAATGGCTACGATGAAACCTTTTTGGATCCAGATGCGGAAAATGAAAACTTTGGATTAAAGTGGCAAAATGGCCCAAATCACAGGGACTAAAATGACACTTAACTCTTTTTTTAAATTGTTGGGATTGAACCCTACCAGAGGAACAGTTGATTAAAGCCAAAACTGGATCAGAACAGTGGATCCAGAATAAGCAGTGGATGTATACAAGTCTCTCCCCTTGAAAGTGTTCCTAACATCTGATGGTCTGAATCCACTTTCTTCTTACAACTGCTGTTCTACAACAACTGATCAAGTATAAAGACTGATGAAGACCAAATCCCTGATGATCAATCTACTGTTATGGGTCAAGCACTGCTGAAGAATAAAGTACTGCTGGAGTCACAACAGTGGAAGGAGAAAGCAGTAGTTTAGTCTATTCTTTGTAATACATTGTAATCAGTAGTTAGCTAAACAGTGTTTGTATTAGATTAGTAGTTTCAGGTTGTTAGGAGGTTCGATGTCACTTTCATGGTGACGTCAGCCAAGATGCTTCAGTGGTTTGCTCGTGCCTATAAATAGAACAGTACCCTGTACTGTTCTATTAGCTCTTTTCACCACTTGTCTTCTTGCACGAACAATCACTGTGAGCTCAGGCTGAGGGGGAGTTTGTGATACATGCATGCATTGTAATTGGTGTTTGAAATAAATTCAATCATTCGGTTCTATGTTAAAATGTGTGTTGAAAGCATTTCTCCTATTTGATTGTTTGTGAAAGTTTGTTTCCATTTACATTCCGCTGCAATTACTTGTTCATTTTCATTTCAATCAAACGTAAAACACAATCAATTGAAACTCAGATCCTAACAATTGGTATCAGAGCTAGGACAGTCAAATTTGATCTAACAATCATTTTGACGTAAAAATTCAGCTCACAATCGTTGATACTTATTGTTATGGGTGGTTTTCTGCTCATATATCCTGACTAATATTCTGATTATGTTTATTTTGTTGTGATCAGGATACCGGATCAGGATATTGGTAACATCCTGATACGATATCCTGGTAGTAACTAAGTAATTCACGTGCAGATTATTGGAACAAGTCTATAACGTTTAAGTGGACTTCTTCTCCCAAAGACTCGGGCAAATCTGTTGAACTATGGACGTTGAAGCCGGAAGACGTGGACTACAACGTTCACAAAGGGAATATTCGCAGCTTCCCGGTTTTATAGGATAGTTTGTTATTTTCATTTTACTATAAATAGGAGTGATCGAATCAGATAAGAACACACAATCTCTCGAGCTCTCTTTCTCTCTTTCTCTCTAGCTATAAACACTCACGACACACTTACACTCGTATTCAAATCACATTGTAACACTTAGTTGATCCGCATCATATCCTGCACTGTATCCTGACATTTGAAGTAATAAGAAGAACAAGGCAGCTGCGATTGTTAGCTCCCGAGGTTTTGTGCCGGCGATCTAAATTGATCAAGGGCTTTATCCCGTGTCACCCTTTACATTTTTGCTCATTGTTTGATTGTTGATACAGCTCGATATCTTGAGCCATATCCTGATAACTGTTTTTGTAAACAATTAAATTAGCATATTTTCAATACACATTTTTAGCACACTACCTCACATAACTAATTTGATCACTAAATTGCTTTGGTAATTTTTGACCAAAACAATTTGGCGCCCACCGTGGGGCAAGTGGTGCTATTTCTACTAAAAGCTTTTGCAAAATCATTACTTGGTTTTCTATTTTCAAAACTTTTTGCTACACTATTTTCAATGGCATCGAGATCAAACATGAGCTCTTCCACCGTGTCTGCTACAACCTCTGCAACAATTGGTTCGGTGATTCCACTACCTCCTCCGAGAACGCAAGCCTCTTCACAAGGAACTGAAATTCATGTGGCTCGGGATGTTATCCCCGCTCGCAATATTCAGGGATCTGGTCCTGTTTTGGCCTCTAATGAAGAAATTCTAACTTAATTTGGTAGTGTACATGAACAGATTAGGCAATAGCAGGAGACCAACCAAATGCTGATGAGAGAAATATAACTCTTGAAATCCAGCTCAAGCAGGCCCGCTGAGGATACTGTCACTCCCTTGCAACCCAGAGCTTTGAACTTCAGTTCTGCAGTATATACTGAGGATAACAGGGGAAATATTGTGCCTAGCCATTCTCAGAATCATACTCCTGAGATACCCTCTTCGGTCAGGGTGTCAACTGTGAGAAGCTCAGGATATGCTTCAGGATATGGCCAGAATCCTCAGACTGGTAATGTATCTAATAATAATAATACTCTTGTTACTAATGGTATTGGATCTTTTGCAGGATGCAGGTATGACATCAGCACTTTCCAGTGAGCTTCAAAAGTTAAAGGACATGATATCCAGTGTACCTGGAGTAGTCCAGCCAATCCCAAAAGTATCCCAGGATAGCCACAAGATATCTCAGTTTGCATATCCTATTTGTGATGCTGAAATCCTAAAAAGATTTCAAACCCCCAACATGAAGCTCTATGACGGAACTACGGATCCTGAAGAGCATATTGCACAGTATAGGGAAAGGATGGAAATCAACCCTATCCCTCCAGATCTCAAGGAAGCATGCCTCTGCAAGGGTTTTGGTTCTACCTTAACAGGATCAGCCTTAAAATGGATCTTAAACGTTCCTCCTCATTTGATTACATCATTTGCTCATTTAGTAAATTTATTTAATAGTCAATTTTCTTGCAATCGGACTTTTGAAAAACTAACCAGTGATCTCTACAGGATAACTCAAGGACCTCAGGAATCCTTGAGAGATTATGTGAACAAGTTTAGCCGGGAATCCTTAGATATCCCACATCTTGATGTTGCAATAGTTGTGCAGGCTTTCAAGATGCGATTGCAGAAAGATTCTCAATTTTACCAGGATCTTGTAATGAATCCCTGCAGGAACCTGGATGAAACTCGGAACAGGGCTTTAAGATATATTCGATTGGAGGATGACAAAAAGATGCAAGAAAGGATGAATTCATCCACAACCTATGAGTCAACCAACAGGAAATCAGAATCCTCGTATAAACCATATCGCTCTAAGCCATATGGCAGGAATGACAGCAAGAAAGTTAATGTTGTTGAAGATGAGGATCCTGAGGAATATCCTGAGTTGTCATAATATTGTTTTTCTATTAATATACCTGAACTGATGTATGTTATGCAGGGTTTAGGAGACAAAGCAAGGTGGCCCCGGAAGAATCAACAAAAAGCTGATTGGAAGGATAAGTACAAATGGTGTGCCTTCCATGAGGATTTCGGACACGTCACAGAGGATTTCATTGCTCTGAGGAAAGAAATAAGCTATCTCTTGAGCAAGGGATATCTGAAGGACCTCCTGGGAAGAAAGAAGAATAAGGGTCAGGATACTGAGAAGGATCCTGAATGAGCAGCATCACCTCCAGCAGATGCCAAGATAATTAACTTCATTTCAGGAGGATCCGATATCTGTGGGACCACTTATTCTGCAGCAAAAAGACATGCAAAGGAGGCTAAGGCGGAGAGGGGAGATAAGCCAACCAGGATGTCAACCCTCACGACTGATAAAGTGATCACGTTCGATAATGATGATAGGGATACTGTCCAGGATCCTCATCATGATGCTTTGGTAATAACTTTATATGTTGCTAATCATTTTGTGCACAGGATACTGGTAGATAATGGCAGCTCCGTCAACATAATTCAGCTAGAAACACTGAAGAGAATGAATGTATCCCCGATGGATATTACTTCGAAATCCACTGTGCTTGTTGGGTTTAGTGGAGAAGCCAGGAATACCGTGGGAGAGATAAAGTTGCCCGTGTATGTTGAAGGGGTCAACTCAATGCAACGATTTTGTGTCATGGACTCCTTATCCTGCTACAATATTATATTGGGTAGGCCGTGGATCCATGATATGAAAGTTGTGCCATCGACCTACCATCAGTGCATCAAGATTCCTACCCAGTGGGGGTAGTCAAGGTGGAAAGTGATCAACAGGAAGCAATTGAGTGTTACTCTTCATCGATGAAATCCTCGACAAAGCCTAATGCAGCATAGCAATTAAAGATGCGAGCCCAGGATATCGTGGAGGCTTCGGAGCAGGATGTAAAGAAAATTATCCTGGATCAGGATAATCCAAATATCTCGGTGTTCGTAGGAACCAATATCCCTCAGGATATTGAAAATCAATTGACTAACTTTTTGAAATGCAGGATATCAACATTCGCATGGAAACATGAGGATATGACAGGGATTTCCAAGGATATTATAACCCACAAGCTTGGAATCGATAGGTCTTTCAAGCCTGTCCAACAGAAACGAAGGAAGTTTGCACCCGAGCTGAACACTATCATTCAGGAAGAAGTTGAAAGGTTATTAAAAAGCAAGATGATTAGGGAAGTGAAATTTCCCAAATGGCTAGCAAATGTAGTGGTGATGCAAAAGAAAAATGGGAAATGGAGAGTCTGTGTAGATTACACAGACTTAAACAAAGCTTGTCCCAAAGACCCATTTCCTCTACCTCATATTGATTCAATGGTGGATGCTACTGCCGGCCATGAGATATTAACCTTCATGGATGCATCCTCAGAATTCCAGCAGATCCAAATGGAACCTTCAGACCAGGATGATACTGCTTTCATGACACCGACAGGTATTTATTGTTATACTGCTATGTCTTTTGGTTTAAAAAATGCAGGTGCAACATACCAAAGAGTAGTGAACATGATGTTTAAAGACAAGCTGGGGGACACCATGGAGGTGTACATCGATGACATGGTAGTAAAATCTAAAAAGGCTGAGGATCACCTCCAGGATATTAAGGGAGCATTTGATATCCTAGACCAGTACAACATGAAGCTAAATCCTGCTAAATGCCATTTTGGAGTGGGGGCAGGAAAGTTTCTGGGATATATGGTGACTAAAAGAGGGATAGAAGCAAGCCCAGAACAGATCAAAGCCATCTTGGATATCAAGTCACCTTCCAACATGAAAGATGTACAAAGACTGACAGGACGAGTAGCAGCATTAAACAGTTTTATCTCAAGATCCTCAGAAAAATGCAAGGAATTCTACGATATCCTGAAGAAGAATAAGAAATTCGAATGGGGAGAGAAGCATGAAACAGCCTTGCAAGAATTAAAACAATATCTCTCAACTGCACCTCTATTGATGAAGCCAGAAAATGGTGAACCATTATCCCTGTATCTTGCAGTATCAGGGAATGCGGTAAGTGCTGTCCTGGTAAAGGATCACGAAGGTCAGCAATATCCTGTCTATTATGTTAGCAAAAGTTTATTAGATGCTGAAACTAGATATTCTCATTTAGAAAAATTAATATTGGCCTTAGTTAGGGCATCGAAAAAACTTAGACATTATTTTGAGACACATAGGATTCATGTTAAAACCAACTATCCTGTTAAAAATGTGCTTAGGAAACCAGAGATGTCAGGTAGGATGGCTAAGTGGTCAGTAAAATTAAGTGCCTATGATCTAGTATATGAACCTAGAAATGCCATAAAGTCTCAGGCCCTAGCTGACTTTGTGGCTGATTTCAGTAGTGATATTCAAAATGAAGTAGACCTAGAAGTACAACAGCTAGGAAAAAATTTAGAATCCTGGACGTTATATACTGATGGTGCATCTAATGTAAGAGGTGTAGGTTTGGGTATACTACTAAAATCGCCACAGGGGGACATATTACCCCAGGCTATTAGGTGTGAGTTTCCTGCCACTAATAATGAAGCAAAATATGAAGCTTTGATTGTAGGGTTAGAATTGGCTAAGAGCATGAATATTAAGAGTTTGCAAGTGTATGTCTATTCCTTGTTAATCACTAATCATTTTAATGGATCCTATGCAGTTAAAGGTGAAAGGTTAATCGAGTATCTCGAAATTCTCAAAAAATTAGCAGAATATTTTGATGTTTTTACACTTGAACAGGTACCAAGAGAGGATAATGTTGAAGCCTATGCTTTAAAAAATCTAGGATCATCAATCAGGATACCGGAGGGAACCCAAATACCAATACTACATATCATGTATCCTGCAATGGATCTTCTCAAATCTTAGGATAAGGAAGTAGTAAGTATTCAGGATCCTGATGATGAGTATCCCGAGGAAGATCCTAAGTCCTGGACGGCTCCAATTATGAGATATCCCAAAGGATGAGAATCCTAAGGCCTTTAGAATGAAGGTATCACGTTTCACTATTATAAATGATGTTTTGTATAAGAAATCTATTGCAGGACCATACCTGAGGTGCTTGGAGGATCCCGAAACTAAAGAAGTGCTTCAGGATATACACGAAGGAGATTGTGGTAACCATACTGGGGGCAGGTCGTTATTCTCAAAGGTATTAAGAATAGGATACTATTGGCCTACGATGAGGAAAGATGTTGCAGAATATGCCCGAAGGTGTGATGCATGCCAAAGGCACAGTAACATATTGCATCAACCTGCTGATCCTATTGCTTCCCCTTGGCCATTCATGAAGTGGGGGATGGACATAGTAGGAAAATTGCCAAAAGCTCCAGGAGGAAAAGTCTTTATGCTGGCAATGACTGACTATTTCTCTAAATGGGTTAAAGCTGAAGCATTTGTTCAAGTCAGAGACCAGGAAGTAGTATCCTTCATAAAAAGTAATATCCTGACCAGGTTTGGGGTACCAGCCGAGATAATATGTGACAATGGTTCTCAGTTTATAAGTAAGAGGACTACTGACTTTTGCAAGAGTTGGGGAATCAAAATGATCACATCTACTCCAGTACATCCTCAAGCAAATGGACAAGCAGAATCCTCGAACAAGATAATTGTCAACAACTTGAAGAAGAGACTAGGAGCTAAGAAAGGAAGATGGGCAGAAGAATTACCCTTTGTTTTGTGGGCTGATAGAACAAAAATAAAGAGTGCGACTGGCCAAACTCCATTCTCCTTGGTATTTGGAGCAGAAGCAGTGATCCCAACAGAAATGGTGATACCTACAGCAAGATCTAACCTCCGGGATCCTTAGCAGAATCCTGAAACCCTATGCCAAGAATTGGATACTATTAATGAGACAATAGATGCAGCAAAGCTAAGGATGGCAGCATATCAACAGAGGATATCCAGAGCATATAACAAGAACATAAGGACTAGAAGGTTTCAGGTTGGAGATTGGGTATTAAGAAAGACTTTTCAGAATACTACTAATCCTGCTGATGGAAAGTTAGCTCCTAAGTGGGAAGGACCTTATGAGAATGAATCAGAATCAGGGAAAGGAGCATACCGACTCAAGAATATGGAGGGGGATATGCTACCAAGATCCTGGAATGCTATACACCTAAAGCTCTATTTCAAGTGAGTTTAGAATTTAATTTCTAACTCAGGATGGTATGAATTCTATCTCTTTTAATATATTTTATTCTTTTGAACCCAATACTGACTTAAGCACCGGAGGGGTGTTAGCCAGGCTAACACCCACCTTAGTTTACAATTGTTTTTCAGTATATGCTTCGGGATCTAGCTCCAGGATACACACTCAGGATACTTCGAAAGATTAGAGGATTGGCCCCCTCTCTCACGTTTAAGGGATCCTGATCCCTTCATAGGTTTAAAGGTATTCACCTTTCTCACGAATTGGGTTTAAACACCCCGCCTGGAGCGCAAGTTATCCAAGGATAGTTCAAGGTGGCGGGACCAGTTCATGTAAAAGTAACTGACAATTTCGTTACTGTTGGCTATATCCTGGATCCTTAAGGCACCCTCTCTCATGAAAGGGTATTTTCATACTCTCTAAGATTTAAAGATTTTCACCTTTCTAAGTCTTGAAGTTTATACACTCCCGCCTGTAGCGCATGAAAATTTAGGATTTTCCCCAGAACACTTATGGGTTTATCCTCAGAACACTAAGGATTTATCTCCATTATATTTTAGGGTTTATCCCCTGTAATACAAAAATTCTACAAATTATTGCAATTGGTTTCTAAGTATTCAAAGGCATAATTCACAGGGGACATTCCTACCAAGGCAATTGTGCAAAGCTTAAAGGATCAAGCTTGGACCCGGTACACTAAGTGTCCCAGACTGGGGACATCTTCGTTGGAAAGATTGTAAAAGGATTGAAGATTGAGAATAGGTTTACACTCTACTTCTGGTATGATCTTTCCTTTATAAACCATATCTAAATCGTTTAGATTTTTGAAATTATGTTTGACAAAAGCTTGATTATAACATTTATCATTATCCTGATTAGGATATGTTCTTAGAATATACTTTTAAAATATATTTTAGAATATGTTTTAGGATATTTGGTTGGAATGTTTGGGACTTGATACTTGGATTAAAAATTGAAACTATACTTGGGTCAAACGTCTATTATCAAAATAAGCTTTGAAAAATAAAAGTGAACTATCCTTTTTCTTTGAAAACTTTATCTAAATTGTTTGAATTATAAAAACCCTATTTGACGAAAGTCTTAATAGGATATTTGTGAGTATACTGATCAAGATATTTTCATAATATTTGGATAAAAAATTTGAAATATTGCACTAAGTTTGGAACATTGAAATTCAAACTAAACAATGCATAATAAGAATTGAAAAAAGACAACAATAAATAGGGCCAAAAGAAGGTTATATTATTAACATAGCAAAAGTTGTGCTTTTGGTTTCATCTCAAACTGAGATCCATCCACCAAAAGCACAACTGGTTTCTAACCATATTTGCATAACGGTTGAAGGTTTCATCTCAAACCGAGACCCATCCACCTCCAATCGTTATATTTTTCAAAACAAACGATACTAATTGATGACCAAGGGCTTCATCCTGAAACTCA
The DNA here is from genome assembly GCA_030545235.1 of Helianthus tuberosus. Classification (NCBI taxonomy): domain Eukaryota; kingdom Viridiplantae; phylum Streptophyta; class Magnoliopsida; order Asterales; family Asteraceae; genus Helianthus; species Helianthus tuberosus. The sequence goes on from CM060367.1 coordinate 100,216,467, forward strand.
GGACCCATCCACCTTTGGCCATCATATTGTTTTAAGTGCAGGAAATGTAAATTGTTTGAAGACAGGAAATGAAAATTGTTCCAACAAGTACAACCATCAAATAAAGAAAAAAAATGGGCTCCGGCCTCAGCATCAACATCCATCATCGCCCATTTTTCTGCATTCAAGGGGCAGCACCCTCTTCCATGACTTCATCAGCAACATCCTTTCCAGTATCCTTCTCAGCCTCACCACCAGTTCCAGTTAGCTTTTCAGTCGCCTTGGAAGACCCCTTAGCTACAGATTTAGCAGGATGCTCTACAAGATTACCACCAAGACCCCTTAGCTTCGTCTCCCAGGCGTCGACATTCCAAGAAGGGCATTCAAAGCCCAAAGCCCTGGCTTCGTAAGCCATTCTTAGCCTAGCCTGAAGAAGGGAGACGACGACGGAGCTTTTCAGGCCTTCCCTGTAAGAGGTCATATCCTTTTCATGTTGAGCCTGGGCGGCGTCGAGATGGACTTGGGCTTCGTGAGTAACTTTCTTGATGGCAGCCTGGTGTTCCTGGGTCATAGCTTTGAACTTGTCCTCGTAATGTTGAGATTTAGCGGCAGCGATCATACCTTGATCGGAAATGGTGACTTCGGCTTTCTTCAATTTGGACTCGAGCATCTTGTTGAGCCCGCAGGATTCTTCGTACAAGTGAACCAGACGTTCGAGGCCCTACAATGAAAAACGCAGGTATTATTCTATAATAACCAAGATACTGGTTTAACATATATGCAGGATATGGAATGAGGATCTGTACCAGGTTGAGAAAGGAAGTCATGAACCAGCTTGCCTCGATGAATCCGTGATTCTCGTAGGGAAACTTTTCGGGAGTAGCAGGCGAATCAATCTCTTTTCTCTTACGAGAACTAGAGGTCTGGGGCTTAGTAGTTGGCGAAGGCTTGGGGGTGATGACGGATTTAGAACTGGTAGGCTTGGATGAATCAATAGGTTTGGGACTTGGCTCTTTCTTGATATGGACAGGATCGGAATAACTGTCCAACTCCTCAAGGTCGAAAACTTCTGGGATTTTGACAGGTTCTGCATAAAAGGAGAAATTCTAAATCTTTTCTACTCTTTCATTATATTACGCTAATCAATTATTTGCAGAATAACTCTTACCAGACATATCAGAGGATGAATATTGGCTGGAACTCGGGAGGTGTGTGGAAAAGCTCTTATCACCTTCCGGTAACTGGTAAATTGCTTTGATTCTCTTTTCAGATTCTTCAGTAGGAGGGGCTACTTCTTTGAAGTTCACTGCATAAAGGCCAAATAAAAAAGTATCAGCACAAGGTATGGGCCCAAAAGGTATTTGGGGATATTCTTAAAACCCTAAACCCTACCGGTGGTTAACCACTCAACCGGAAGGCTAGCACCCTCGTAGATGGAATCTCGCTTAACGAAGAAGAATTTCCGTTGCCATCCATCCTCATTTTTGGTGGCTTTGAGAATGGGGGGTTTGCTGGAAGTGGAAAAGAGTAAAAACCAGCTAGAACCGTGTGATCGAAGACGGTAAGCGATTGGAATATCCTCGATGCATAGGTCAGGAAAGTGAAGGTTTTTGATTTGGTTAAGTACAATCAATACCCTCCAAACCATGGGCATCATTTGGGCAAAGCAAAGACCGATGGTTCGACAAAATTGCATCATGAATTCGGGAAAGGGATACCGAAGGCCTAGCAAAAAAGGATATGCCGGAAAACAAACCCAATCGGCTGACGAAACGTCCGATCGAACTGACCGGTCGAATGGTCTGATAATCGCGTTGTCTGGAAAGGCACCGGAGGCTCTCAGCGTTGCGATGTCTGCGTTATCAAAGGCACAGATCTCCTTCTCAGGGTTCTTGAGTAGGTTTTGTTGGATGAAGGTCTCCGTCGATTCACCAGTATGAGAACGGGTTCTGGTAGCCATTGGGAGTAGAATGAAGAGATTAGCAGAGAAAGAAGAAAGAATGAATAATTACCTAGAGATTCTGTTGATGATATTTGGTTTTCAAACAGAAAGAGATAAGATATAGGGGCGTAATAGATAGCCATTAAGTGTAAACCGCGTTGGAAGTTGCCCAATGTTATCTCGATCGTCGCCTCAACTTAATAACCTCGATTTAAGAGATAAGTTTTAAAATATATACATTGGAATTGGTATACAAACAAATATATTTTGGGGACAATTGTTATGGGTGGTTTTCTGCTCATATATCCTGACTAATATTCTGATTATGTTTCTTTTGTTGTGATCAGGATACCGGATCAGGATATTGGTAACATCCTGATACGATATCCTGGTAGTAACTAAGTAATTCACGTGTAGATTATTGGAACAAGTCTATAACGTTCAAGTGGACTTCTTCTCCCAAAGACTCGGGCAAATCTGTTGAATTATGGACGTTGAAGCCGGAAGACGTGGACTACAACGTTCACAAAGGGAATATTTGCAGCATCCCGGTTTTATAAGATAGTTTGTTATTTTCATTTTACTATAAATAGGAGTGATCGGATCAGATAAGAACACATAATCTCTCGAGCTCTCTTTCTCTCTAGCTACAAACACTCACGACACACTTACACTCGTATTCAAATCACATTGTAACACTTAGTTGATCCGAATCATATCCTGCACTGTATCCTGACATTTGAAGTAATTAGAAGAACAAGGCAGCTGCGATTGTCAGCTCCTGAGGTTTTATGCCGGGGATCTAGATTGATCAAGGGCTTTCCTCGTATATCCCGTGTCACCCTTTACATTTTTGCTCATTGTTTGATTGTTGATACAGCTCGATATCCTGAGCCGTATCCTGATAACTGTTTTTGTAAACAATTAAATTAGCATATTTTCAATACACATTTTTAGCACACTACCTCACTTAACTAATTTGATCACTAAATTGCTTCGGTAATTTTTGACCAAAACACTTATTATTGTTAGTTTCGTTGAAAAACAGAGCAAGGTTTAATCACGAATAAAGTTGATTAATCAGTGTCTGTAAAACAACCAAGATGACGTCACAAGCACAAGATGCTAACAATAGCATCGGTTCACTCTTCAAACAACCCATGTTGAAGCGCAATGAGTACAACATCTGGCAGAGAAGGATGGGTCACATCCTTGCTGAACAGAACACCGGATGTTGGAAGTCGGTTATCATTGGACCACATGTTCCAATGGTGCCGAGTGCTGAGGATTTAAAGAAGTTCGAACCTAAGAAACCTGAAAACTATACTGAAACTGATTTTCAAAAATTCGAACTGGATGCCCAGGCATTTAGCATCGTTGCATCTGCTTTACCAAATAAAATATATGCTGGACTGTTACACTGTAACAGTGCCAAGGAATTATGGGATGCACTTAAGAAACAATTTGGGGGAACTGAAGAAGTAATTGAAAATAACAGGGAAATTCTGAATCAGCAGTATGAAACGTTTTGTCACGTTAAGGGTGAAACATTAACCCAACAGTTTGAGCGATTCAGTTGTCTCATTAGTGAACTAAGGCATGTTGATGTTAAATTTACAAATTCAGCTCAAAACAACAAGTTCCTTAGATCACTACCTGAAAAATGGGATACAATCGCATTTGTGACCAGAAACTCAGTTGAGTTCAAAGATCTGACACTGACCCAACTTCATGGTAGACTCCTTACCTATGAAAGGGAGTTAAACCAGAAAAAGAAGTTGCAAGAGTCTGGCAAAGTTGCAGATGATTACACATTTGGCAACACAGCTCTTCTGGGTCAGGAAGAGTCTGGCAGCAGTAAGGATCAGAGTTATGATCATTTTATTGACATAACTGCTGGTGCAAACTTCAACTCTGATCCTCACTCATCCAACTTTGCTTTCATAGCAAATGGAGAAAGCCAGATCTCTGATAATCTGTGTTTTGAACTCAATGATTTACAGCATTTTGATCCTACTGACTTAGAAGAAATGGACATTTTGCATCAATTGGCTTTGCTTAGTGTAAGAACAAGCAAATTCTATAAAAGGACAAGGAGAAAATTCCCAGGGTTACATGGAAATCTAAAGGTGGGGTTGGATAAATCCAAGATCAAGTGCTATAAGTGCAATAGGCTAGGTCATTTTGCTAGGGAATGTAGGAGTCAAACCACTGGTCCAATTATTACTCATCCCAGCTCAAACCCTAGATCTCAAAACCAAAGCATTGTGCACTATGCCCAATATACCCCTACAGCATATGTTAACACTGCTCACTATGCTGCAACCCTTGTTCCTGTGCATTATGTTCAACCACAAATTCAGTATGTTCAAGCCCCTGTCCCTAAGGCTCAAGTGCAACCAGTTGCACCTCAACAAGCTGCTCCAGCAGTGGTTCAACCAGATCAGCAAAGCTTTTTCACCCAAGGCTTTGTTGACTAGAGCAGTATGCCTGATGAGCTTGGTGATGAAAATTTTGCACTCTATGCTTCTAATGATGAATTTTGTTTTATGGCATTAGAGTCAATACTAGAAGGGCCGGAAGCTGAAGAAGAACAGCTAAGTGATGAAACAGTGGATGAAGTTGCTGAAGCAGTGGTTACTGTAGTTGCTGGTGAAATACTGCTGGGAGAAAATTCAGAACCCCTGATAGAACCACTGTTTGACCCCTGGTCCAAAGAAGAAAAAGAAGGAAAAGAAGAAAAGAAAGAAGGTGAGAAAGAATAAAGAGCTGATGAAGAAAGTGATCATCGATGTGATTGTGCCATGATGGCTGCAGCCAAGGTATCATCTCAGGTTCTTGAAAATCTGTTTTCAGACAAATGCATCATAGCATTTGCTAACACTAAAGAGGTGAATGAAAACCTTAGGGATATAGTGTTAACTGATGAAGTCAAATTTGAGAAATCTTTAAAAGAACTTAAAATCAAATTGGCTGAAAAGGATAAAGAAATTTGCAGTCTAAAAGAAGAGCACAACATTACCAAAAACCAACTTCAAACTATGATAGAAAAATATCAAGTTTGCAAAAAGGACTTGGAATCCACCCAAATCACTTGTGAAAAATGGGTGGAATCTTGCAAAGGTTTTGAGATAATGCTTGAGAAACAGCTTGAAAGCAATGTGAAATTTGGCATTGGTTTTAGAAAAAATGATCAAGTTGAAAACAATGTTGCAAATCAAGCTGGTTCAGTTGAAATCATTCCAACAAACAAGAATGGCCAAGAAGTTAAGATAACTGACAAACTTGGTAACAAAATCACTCTGGAAAGATCTGTGGGGTCCTCAACTTTTGAGGAACTTGAGAGGTATCAATTTAAACCCACATGGTCTGATGAGTGTGACATTCTTGAAAACTTTAAGCCCATGGATTTCACAACCACTGATGGTGTAAAAGCTCCTAAAGCAAAGGTCATTCCTCTCAAAGACATCCCAACAGTAGTTCAAAACTCTGTTGCAAAGGAGTCTGAAAAGAGGAAGAAAAGAGAAAAGATCAAAAACCTGTTTTGTGATTTCTGTGAAAAGAAGAATCGTCTAACAAAAGACTGTTTTCATCTAATAGCATATGATATTAACAAAACAAGTGTTATTGTACCTGCTGAGAGCTGCACCATCTGTGGTAAATCAAACCACAAAACTCAGGAATGTGTGTATCTCAAATCCTTTGAGTCAAAAAGAATGAGTACACTGCAAAAACATCCTTGAGTTCATCAAATTCATCTGTCAAATTCACCAAGAACCAACCATTGTTTGTGCCAGTTCAAACAGCTGTTACAAAACAGCTGAACCAAACCTCTGTTAAAAGAGATGTTCAGGTGACTGATGCACCCCCTGCCAACCAATACAGAAGAGGTAAGAGACAACCACCATACCAAGGGATCCCACATGTTTATGAGGTTTACAAAAAAACCTTCTAAACCAAGAGTGAACAGGCATCCTTTTGGGTATCAGCAGATAACTGGGCAAGACCCCCAACAGTGGTTAGAGAAAAACAGTTCCAAAACTGTCCAATCCCCTGAGCTAACCACTGTCCATCCCCCAGAACTTAACCTAGACACTGTTGAGACCCCATCCAAAGCCTTATTGGCTTTGGAGACCCTAATGAACTAACCTTTTACTACATGTGCAGGGAGCTTCTGCATGCTTAGATAGTCTTTGGTATGTAGATAGTGGAGGCTCCAGGCACATGACAGGATGTAGAGCCCTTCTCAAAGGTTTCAAAACTCATGGAGGGGGTGATATATCCTTTGGTAATAATAGTAAAGGGAAGGTTCAGGGGTCTGGTACAGTTCAGTCTGGTAAAGTTAAGTTTGAAAATGTCAATCTAATAGACAATCTAAAATTCAACCTCTTATGGCTCATTCTTTACAAAAGAGTGTTGCAGGATTGTTGGACCAGAAATGGTTGAAAAGATTGAAGCAATAATAAAAAATGGAAAAACTCAACTTGTTGCTTAAAGAAGTGGCAATGTTTATGTGGTGGATATGTCAAAGGAGAGCCCTAGAACTGATGCATGTCTATTCTCAGCTGCCTCTAACAAAGAGACAGAATTATGGCACAGGAGATTGGGGCACACAAATCTCAAGACAATCACTGATATATCCAAACAGGGGCTAGTAAGAGGTTTACCTCAAAAACTGTTCACCTGTCCTGAGCATTGTGTTTCCTGCCTAAAAGGAAAAAAACATAAAAGCTCATACAAACCAATTGAAGAGTCCAAAACAACCAAGTGTGTTTTGGTCAAAAATTACCTAAGCAATTTAGTGATCAAATTAGTTAAGTGAGGTAGTGTGCTAGAAATATGTGTGAAAAATGTGTTAACAAAATTAGATATGAAAACGGTTTCAGGATACGGCTCAGGATATAGAGCTGTATCTATAATCAAACAATGAGAAAAAATGTAAAGGTGGACACGTGATGTACAAGGAAAGCCCTTGATCAATCTAGATCGCCGTCATAAAACCTCGGGAGCTGACAATCGCAGCTGCCTTGTTCTTCTATTACTTCAAATATCAGGATACAGTGCAGGATGTGGTGCGGATCGACTATGTGTTACAATGAAATTTGAATACAAGTGTGGTGTTTGCAATGAGCTAGTGAGTGAATGTGTTCGAGAGTGTAAGTGTAAATTGTGTCCCTTAAACTGATCCGCCCCCATCTATTTATAGTAAAGATAATGTAACAAACTATCCTAAACTTCTGGGATCCAGCGAATATTCCCACTCGAACGTTGAGGACCAAGTCTTTCGGGTTCAATGGCTTCCTCATAACAAATACGCCCGAGTCTTGAGGAGAAGAAGTCCTGATGACCGTTAGTAACTTACAGCCATTAACCTGCACGTGTTTAATTCACTCAAACTTAGGATATCGCCCAGGATGTTAGCAATATCCCCGTCCAGTATCCTGGTCACAAATAAACAATTAGAATCAGGATATTATTCAAGATATGTATACTCAGAAAATGACCCATAACAAAGTGCTTGCAAATGCTTCACATGGATCTGTTTGGCCCAGTTAAAGTCATGAGTCTTAGGAAGAAAAGATATTGTTTGGTTATTGTTAATGACTTTTCTAGGTTTACATGGACTTACTTTTTACACTCAAAGGATGAGACTGTAGGCATTCTGCAAGACTTTGTGATACAGGTTGAAAAGCAGTTTGACTTGCCAGTAAAAGTCTTCAGGAGTGATAATGGCACAGAGTTCAGAAACAATTAGTTAGATGATTTTTGTGTGTCAAAAGGAATTGTGAGGCAGTACAGCATTCCAAGAACACCAGAACAAAATGGGGTTGTTGAAAGAAAGAACAAGACTTTAATTGAGGCTGCCAGAACCATGCTTGCTGATTCAGGTTTGCCATTAACTTTTTGGGCAGAGGCAGTAAACACTGCTTGATATGTCTAAAACAGAGTTTTAATCAACCCCAGGCATCAAAAGACTGCCTATGAACTGCTGTATAAAATAAAGCCATTAATTTCATATTTCAAAGTTTTTGGCTGCCCATGTTTCATTTTAAACTTAAAAGATTCTATCTCAAAGTTTGCAGCCAAAATTGATTGTGGTTATCATCTGGGATACCCAACCACTGCTAAGGCCTACAAAGTGTTTAACACAAGGACTAAGACAGTGGAAGAGACTTTGAATGAGAAGTTCAATGAACTTTCATCAATGAAAATTCCAGCAAACCCTGCAGAATTATTTGATCTTGATAAATTCACATTTGAAAGTGTTGCTGTCAAGACTAACAATGCATATCCATCAGAAAATACCTCATCAGATTATGGGTATGAAGTCATCATTCCTCAACAAAAGTCTGCTTCAATGGGAAGAGCAACAGATGTTCAAAACAGCTGTCAAAGCTCATCCACTGCTACCTCAACAGTTGTTAACCAAAGTAGCCATTCCTCATCAACCACTGTTGACAAAAGCCATCAAACAGTGGATAAAAGTCAACATGTTTTCACACCAGTTCCACCTATTCCTCCACCTCCATTTGAAGCCACTGCTGGATCATGAAAGTCACAAGCAGTGGTTAGCTCAGATGACTCACATCTGCAGCCTTCACCATTAAATGCCATTGTTCCATACCAAGGAGATCTAATCTTCTTGAAGTCTCATCCACCTGATCAAATCATTGGCAACATCAATGAAGGGGTGCTCACAAGAAGTCAATCCCAAAACATTTATCTTTTTGCTGGTTTCCTATCTCTCCATCAGCCAGTCAAGTACCAAGAGGCACTGAAAGACAATAGCTGGGTAGAAGCCATGCAAGAGGAGCTCCAACAGTTTAAAAGACAACAAGTATGGGAGCTTGTACCACTGCCAGAGAATGTAAGTCCTATTGGCACAAAGTGGGTCTTCAAAAACAAAACTGATGAAAGGGGTATTGTTGTCAAGAATAAAGCTAGGCGTGTGGTTCAAGGTTACAGACAGGAAGAGGGCATTGATTACGATGAAACTTTTTCCCCTGTAGCAAGATTAGAAGCTATCAGATTGTTCCTGGCCTTTGCTGTCAACCACAACATCAAGGTGTATCAAATGGATATCAAATGTGCTTTCCTCTATGGTAAGATTCAAGAAGAGGTATATCTTTGTCAACCTCCTGGCTTTGAGGATCCATTTTATCCAGATCATGTCTATAAGCTAAACAAAGCTTTGTATGGCCTGAAACAAGCACCAAGAGCCTGGTATGAAACTCTTTCAACCTTTCTTCTCTCTATTGGTTTCACAAGAGGTAAAATAGACAAAACACTGTTTTTTAAATGGAGAGGGAAAGATTTGATGATTGTCCAGATTTATGTGGATGACATCATCATTGGAAGCACATGTAATAAAATGTGTGAAGAGTTTAGGCAACTCATGACAGCTGAGTTTGAGATGAGTGCAATGGGTGAACTCCAGTGCTTTCTTGGTCTCCAAGTAAGGCAACTGCTAAATTGCACTTTCATCCATCAAGGCATATATGCCAAAGAACTTTTAAAGAAATTTGAGATGGATGATTGTAAACCATGCAGTACACCCATTGCTACAAATAAAATAGTCATGTCTGATGAAAATGATGATTTGGTTGATCAAAATTTATATAGAAGCATGATTGGGTCTTTATTGTACCTAACTGCATCTAGGCCAGACATCATGTTTGCAACATGTGTTTGTGCAAGATCCCAATCAGCCCCTAGAAAGTCAAACCTTATTGCTGTAAAAAGGATATTCAGATACCTAAAAGGTGCTCCCACACTTGGTATCTGGTATCCAGCTGATGGAAATATCAAGCTTTCAGGTTTCTTAGATAGTGACTTTGCTGGATGTAACACAACAGGGAAGTCCACTTCAGGAGGGTGCCAATTTCTAGGCAATTGCTTAGTGTCTTGGCAAAGCAAAAAAGAAAGCAGTTGTTTCAACATCCACTACTGAGGCAGAGTACATTGCTGCTGCAAGCTGCACAGCCCAACTGTTATGGCTTCAAAATCAGTTGCTGGATTTTGGTATCACTGCCCTAAAGACACCTCTCATGTTGGACAGTCAGGAAGCAGAAAATATCATCAAAAATCCAGTTTCACAGTCAACCACCAAACACATTGATATCAGACATCACTTTATGAGGGATTGCTATGAAAAAAGTTTGATTTCTCTGCATCATGTTCATACCAAGGATCAGCTGGCAGATGTGCTAACAAAAGCATTAGACACATCTTCCTTTGAAAGCTTGATCTCAAGGATTGGCATGCTGAACATGCAATAACAAGCAAAATCATGTCTTTCTATGAATAAAAGCATTAAAATGTTTTCAGAAAATCAAAAATCCATCCTTAAAAATAGCTAAAAATGAATTTTTCATTAAAATCCTTAAAAGTCTGCCATAACCACTGTTTTGTTCAAACATCTATTCTACTAAAAGATGTCCACTGCTGAAAGTCAACCCCTGTTCTCTCATTCTCTTGGTAATCACTGTTGTTCAAACTCAGTGTTTTTATCCACTGATAGGCTATCCACTGATAGTTAAAATCACCCACTGCTTTCATTCTAACCGTTGCAACCACTGATACTGCTCCATCAATTCATCAGGGGTTGGCACGTGGACAGTACATAGTGGTCAGATCTTTTGTAACCGCTGCCATGTCAGCATTCACTTTTTCCCTTTATAAAACCCTGATCAAAACCCCAAACAGGGTTTTTACTGTCGAATCGAATTCAAAATTCCTTTCTCAAAACAGTTATCCCCCATTTCTCTCAAAATCCTTCATCTTCTTCTTCCTCAAATGGCGAAATCGTCGTCTTCATCCTCTCAAAAATCCACTGAAACAGCCACAGAAATTCCATACAAAGCTCCCCATAACTACTTGGGTCTCTTGACAAAACCAAGTAATACTGAAACCTTCGATTCCATCATAGATGTACTTTCGTCTTCAAAGTACAAAACTTTGTTGACTGCTGATGCTCCGATTTACCTGAAAACCCAGAGAGAATTTTGGAAGAATGCCACACTTGAATCTCATGATAACACGATCATAGCCATCAATTCCTCCATAAAGGGTAAAACAGTCAAAATTACACCACAATCCATTTCAGAGGTATTTGAACTCGGTGATCTGCAAGGTAAAACTTCTTTTCCCAAAATCGAGTATCAAACAGATTTAATTGAGAGGGGGTATGTTGAGGAAATGAAAAAGGATACCTTATAAAAAGGTAGTTTTCCTCCTGCAATAAGATTTTTATTCCATACCCTCTTGATGTGTGTTTCAAATAAGACCACTGCTTTTAATGAAATACCATTGAAGATACAATACCTGGGTTATGCTATTTTACATAAAGAAAATTTTAATTACTCCTAGGAGATCTTTGATGATTTGGTAAAAAATGTTGATAAAAAATTATTTTTACTGTTTCCAAGGTTCCTAAGCTTTTATTTTCAAAAGAAATTTGGAAAGGATGATGCTCATGTGCTCATCCAGGGTGAACCTTTTCAAATAAATGGCCTTACACCTGAAACTTTTACAAGGCTATCAAAACCATCTTCCAAAACAAAAGCAGAGGCTCCTGAGCAGACTTTAGCAGCTACCACTGCTCCTCACGTACCTGCTGCTGGGCCCACTGCTCTAGGTGATCACTGCAGCAAAACAACTGCTGTGAAACCCACACCTAAAACCACCAGAAAACCAAAACAAAAGAAAACACAAAAGCCACCCAAACCCAAAACAAAGGCAACTCTGGAAGATGAGATCCCAGAGCAACTGCCAGTGACAACACAAAAGTCACCAGAAACCACTGCTGCTACTTCCTCACAGCAGATGGTAGAAAGATCTCAACCCATGCTTCAAACTCCTCCTGCTTCTTCTCAAAAAGACCAGGTTGTAAGAATAGGGACACCAAATTATGATGCTCTAGAATCACTTGAATCCATTATCCACAACCCACTGCCCAGGGCAAATTTGCTTTCTACACCTATACTCACTGCCACAATTCCCGCACAAACAAAACTTTTGTTGGATGCTCTTGATTTAAACCAGACACAAACCAGTCCTTCTCACTCACCTGTCAATGAGAATATACCTCAACAAGTGACTGGGTCTGGTATTTCAATCATTGCTAACCCACCAACAACACCTGAGGAGGTTACACCCCTTGAGTTACAAGTAACTCTTGGTGGTAGTTCAAGTGAAGCAGCTACTACAAGTGCTGAACCCACTGGTTTGCACTTGGACAATGGTTTCATCAATAAGACTTCCTTGAAGGCAATTTCTTCTCTGGGAACACTAGTGTATCCAGTATTTACTGGTTCACTAAAAAGTGTTTCTCATTATGAAGGAAAAGGTCCCCAGTACCAAGACAAAGGGGCATCAGTGGATGATTTCTGGGATACATTTCCTAAGTCAACCACTGTTACAACCAGTGAATGTAGGAAATCAGATGATCCCATTAAGTTGGGTGATGATTTAATGTACCGAGAATTGACGGCTAGAGTTGATAAACTGGATACATCTGTTGCAGAAATCAAAGACATGCTGCAACAGTTGTTGAAAGTACAAAAGGTACCACCCACTGCTGCACCACCTCCAACAGCTGCTCCAACATTTGTTCCTACTCCAAATGAGCTGTGCAGCTTGTTTCAACCTTTGCTCATCCAACAAAGAGAATATGCTGATCAGCAACATGAGATCCAAGTTCAAAAGATCAGAAATATTATGGAAGCAAGGTTTAAAGACACTCAGGCATATATCAAGGCTATCAAGGCCCATTTATTGAACACCACTGGCACTGCTCCTCCCTCTATCATCTTTGTGGATAACCCACCACCAGCTGAAGCCAAAAAGGGGGAGAAAATAAAGCAGTGGAAGAAAAAGGGATATGAAGATGGGTTATACATTGCACCAGATAATTCTTGCATGCTTGTAGACATCCCTTTGCCAGATGGGTCCAAAAAGATTGATGCAACCACAAATGCCATTGCTGATGCAAAAGCAAGTGTAAAAAAGGATCAGGAGGCTAAGGATAAAGCAAGGTTTGAACAGGAGAAGAGAGTTTTTATGGAGCTAAATTGTAACACCTCGTAAAATCATACCCAATAAAATAAAGACACATGTCATGCAAGGTAAACGTGTCAGGAAACCGGATCGAGTTAAAGGATGTACGGTAGGATTTAAAAAGAGTCGACATGTTAAGATATACCTCTGAGCGATCTAAATTATAAATCCCAAACCTTAAAATAATAAACATCTGATTTAATTATATTTCAAATCCGGTTATCCTTAGTAATAATTAATTAAAACCTCAAAGAAATGGATATTATGAGTTATTGCGACAATATCATATTCAAGACCCTCCCATAAGAATCCAAGATGGCAATTGTGCATGGCAATACATGCAGAGACATGCAAGGACTGATTTCATGGTCCCTACACTAAAAAGAAACATAAGATTCGAAGTGGTAAAGTTGCATGGTCAAAGCCTCAAAGTTCACAAGTTTTTGTCCTCTGACGAAGGCTTACGGACCGCAAAGGTGAACCCTTACGGTCCGTAAGGGAGCAGAGCTGGGCGATAATTTCTGAAGGACGGATACGGACCGTAAGGCCATAGGCTTACGGTCTGTAAGACATGTAGCTGGGCATCTTTGACCAGGTCGGTTACGGACCACAAGATCAAGAGATTACGGTCCGTAAGAGATGCTTACGGTTCGCAAGGGTTTATCCTTACGGTCCGTAAGACATGTATCTGGGCAGAATTTTGGACAGATGCCTGTTAAACAAGTTACACCGCCTTATAAGAGTGGTATTCGAAAATCAGGGGCCCTATAACTGGTTTTTAGCATCATAGGGACACCTGGGAACATCTTACAACAATTGTAGACTGATTTGGAGTGATCTTGATGCATCAAAGTCACTATATAAGAGAACCTCTTGTTGCAACATTTGGTCTTTCATTTGCAACTCACTTCAAGCTGGTCCCTGGAGCTCCTCTGGTCAGCAAGCAAGTTCTCTTAAGTTCCAAACCATACTTAGGACCTTTGTAAGTGTCCTTAATCCTTCTTAATTTAGTTTAGCTTAGTTAATTAGCTAAAAGTCAAACCGTCGTAATTAAGGGTTGACTTCGAGATTAATCAATAATTGTTCAGTCAAATCTCGAATTGAAAGTACCTATAAGTAGGTAATTATGTGGGTAATAAACCCTTAAAAGGGTACTCTCTGATTCCCACTCTAACTAGGTCAATTGTCGGGTCAAAGTTAATCTTAAAAAGCCAACAGAAAGCTTATTTTCAAATTAACACATAATTAACAATGTAGAAGACATGCAACCTGTTTTATCATTAATATAATTTGGTAATTAATGTAAGAACATGTCTAAACATGTTCAACCCGACAATTTTCAGTTTAGGCTCGGTTCGGAACCGAAAGTCGCATAATTTGACATTTGCTTTGACTTTCGATTCTGACTCATTGTAGCATGTTTTAGAAATGCCTTAGAGCCCTATTAGGACCACGTTTCATATTAGTATAACCCTCTGTGATTATACAACTTGGTTCATTAGTTATCCGATTCACATGCATGTTTCCGTTAAATGCTTATATGTTGACTATTATGCCCATATGACCCTAAAACGTGATTTTTGAAAATATAAAAGAATAGAGACCTTAGTTACTGATTTATAAAGATGTCCCTAAGATTTGACCTCAGTTTGAGCTCTAGATTAAGAGTTATGCTCAATAGCGTAATTAGAAGGCTTTTACTAATTAAATGGCGTAATTAGCATATAGCTTAGTTTAACCCACTTTTTGATATCAAAATTTTTACCTACTGATATAAAATAGTATTTTGGGATTTTTAAAGATTTTTAATAAATTTTAAGCTGAACATAACATAGGGTTGTAGCCTTATTTCGGTTATTACCGATTTTGCCTTTTTGGGCTATAAAATGAGTTTTACAAATCTTTTTTGACCCCAAACCTTTTACTACTGATTTTATATGATAAATAAATTATTTTAAACCTTCTGGAATAATAAAAATATCAGCTTTCTATTTGAAACCTGGAAATGGTTCCAAATCGCCCTTTTAAGCATTTTTAACGCATAGTATGCATCAAAACTATTTTAAACATATAAGGTGGGATGCCTACTGATATTTTAAGTAAATTATTATATTATAACAGTGAGTAAAAGTTTTAAACTCAGATTTCCAGTTTTTGACCTTTTAGGCTTAAGTGAAATTACCAAAATGCCCTTCGGTGCATAGTATGGTTAGAAATGATAAATTTCACACATAGGTTATACCCTACTGATATAACATAGCAAATTAAGTATTTTTACTGACCATATCAGACCCGAAACTCAGAATTGTATTTAAACTCTTTTATAACCTTTAAAATGACCAAAATGCCCTTACGGTGCATAATTTGAGTTTAAATTCATTTGGGGCATAATAGAAGATATCTTACTGATGTCACAACATATTTGAGGCATATTGACTTAGGAAACTTGTATATGACTCATATGGTTACCCGTTACGCACTTTTCACATTCGGATCGGCTTATGTAGCTAGTTTGCATAATTTAGCCGAAACGGGTCAAACCATGTCGTTTTCATCTCAAAATCCAGAATGTGTTTAAGTTACCCATATTAAGCAAGCATACAAGCTTGTCGGGTCAAAACCACATTCTAAACCGGTCTTCGCTTTATCATGCGTTGAACCGTGTATTCCTTTTGAAAACTAACCGGTCTAAGTCTAAGCTTAATTAAAGACCCGTTAGGATTCTAATAGGTTATTAAAACCTTCGTTCCAGATTAGGAGCCCAGTAAAAGCTACGGGCACTTGCTGTATTTGATTTATACTTTGCTCAGGTAAATACTCTTAACTTATTTTCCCTATACGGGCTTGGGATACGGTACTATAAAAGTACCGCTTGGTCGGGTGTGTAGTCATTTAAATCGGATTGTGATTAATGTATTTGCATGACCCGTTTAATATGTATTATTTAGTGTATGGCCTTTGGGGGTTAAATGACCATGTCCCGGATATCATTGGCATCATTCAAAGAAATGGCCACGACCTAAGCACGGGGTGTAGGCGTACACCTGACAGATGCATATGTAAAAACTGGTAGCCCACTTAAAGGAAATAACCTTGTGGGTATTATACGTGTGGCGTGTCAGTTAATCTAGACCGGCCCTAGAAACTGGCCCTAATGGACGACAAATAAGTAAAACTGTATACTTGATTATTTTAAATAATTGTCCCAAGTTATAAAAGATATTTTTGCCTAAGTGCATTCAAATCAATTTTCAAACTCTTTTCAAAATGAGTCAGGTAAGTTGTATTTACCAGTGTAAACTGACGTATTTTCCAAAAAGGCTAAGTACAGGTACTACACGTAATAGGCTGGCTACTCCAGGCATCAATAATCAAGTCTCGCAAGCTCTAGATGTCAAAGTCTGCTGAACAGTTTTCCTATTTATTTGATCCGCATGTGGATCTGTTTCAACTGTTTTGTGATACTTAATATTACAATTTGATTCGGTTGAAATAAATCTATCTTTTGCTTCCGCTGTGCATTTATATATTGTGTTGTTTGACTATGATGATATCAACTACGTCACGATACTCCCCACCGGGCCCACCGGTAATACGTGGAAATATCGGGGTGTGACATAAATGAGCAGGGTACTTCTGAGCCTAAGGATGATCAGGAAAGTCCAAAGCCTGAAAGTCCTGAGCCTAAAAAGAAGCAGCCCACCAGAAAAGTGAGGCAACCCAAATCCATACCATCCAGACCCACAAAACATACTCCCAAATCTTCCAAAAGCTCCTCACCTCAATCTTCCAAACCAGCAGTTGTTAAAACACCTGTTGCACCAACAGTTGTTGGTACTTCAGTGGTTTCAACAGCTGTTAGCCAAACAACTGCCACCACTACTTCAACACACACATCAACCACTGCTCCCACTTCATCCACACCACCAAAAACAACCTCACCACCAAAACAGTCTCCTGCCAAAAAGCAGAAGACAGCCGATGACACATCATCAGTTGTAATGACAACAGTGGTTGAAACACCAGTTGTTTCAACAACTGTTAGTCAGCAAACCACCACTCAAATCACCACTTCACAATCATCCAAAACACCACCAACCTCTCCTAAACCAAAAAGGAGAAGGGTAATTTTGAAAGATGATGATTCTCCATCACCACCAACATCTTCATAACCACTGCCTCTTGTACCTATTCCAAACCTTGTTCCATTTTCTTCTGCACAAGTCGTTAACCCAAACACTGCCATTGTATCTGCAGCTGTCTAGTACCCTTTAGAACTAGCAGCTGTCAGAGAAGAGATCAAATCTTTCTATTCAGAAGATGATCCTGAAAAAAAGGAGCTTGCCATCTGTTCAAGGATATCCAAGGCCAAATAATATTGAAGAATATTTGAAGCTAAAGGCTCAACAGGCAGAGGATATTTCTAAAAGAAACTCACAAGGAAAATCTGACAAGGAAATCCAAATATACTTTCAATTCCTGCTCACACAAGTCAGAACTTTGGAGCAGTTTTCAAAAAATCTTTGTCAGCAATTGTCAGAATGAGCAGATGAAACCTTGAGAAAAGACTATTGTTGGTGCATATTCTGTGACAACAGCTTAATAGTTTGATTATTTAGTCTTTGGATATTTTGTATTGGGCTTAGCATTATTGGTTAGGGAGTTAATTAGTGTAATGGGCTTGGAGAATGGCCTAGCCCAGACCAAAGCCCATATGCAAAGCTTGTCCTATATAAACAAGGCTTAGCATTAGGGTGTAGGTTGGCAAGTGAATAGAGTTTGAGAGAGAGTTAGAGAAATCTACAGAGAGTGGCTGAGAGATTTCTTGTGGGTCTTGATTTGATTGTAAACTTTGTGTTGGAAATCAATAGAAGACCGGATTAAAAATGTATCGTGTTCTTGATTCTGTTTCTACTCGTTTTCTGTGAAATCTGATCTAGGGGATTCCGCACTCTAGGTTAGATCGATGATTCTGTTACGATCCGCACGAATTACGGGACCTACAACTCTGGAAAATCCTGAAATAGGGTTTTGACATTATATATCATTGGAATCGTAATTTCGAGACGAATCTAACGGTATAATTTGATAAAAATAGTTTTCGGATTATTTTTGTACGGTTTTGACAATACGGTTACGGTAAAAGCTAGACAAGGACCAGTATAGGAGTTAGATTTGGATTTTGATTCAGGTTACCAAAATCCATTTAAACTTTTACGCTGCGTGATGGCTAAGATGAATAATGGAAGTGAGGTTGTTAAAAACTGGCCAAAGCTTATAAACGTCAAAGAATATGCTGACCGGAAAGAGAAGTTTGAGCTATTTGTGAAAAGTGAGGATACCAGAATGTGGTGTTGTACGATAGATGGATATGTTGCTCCTACACGTCATGTTGAAGGAAGGGTTAAAGTTATTTCTTATGACAAGATGGATGAATCTGAGAAACTTGTGTTTGATGCTGAAAAGCGAGCTTTAGCAGCGATAAAGATGTCCTTGCCGATTGGAATAAAACACTTATTTAATAGGTATGGGACTTCTCAAGAGCTGTGGGAAGCTTGGGAAAAACATTATCAGATTCCTTCAAGATTGAATACATGTGATCAAACATGTGTAGTTGAGCTTGCAGTGTGAAGATAGGAGATGTAGCTGCTGAGGTAGAGGAAAAGATGAAAGCTGATAAGGAAACTGTTGAGAAGAAGGATGCAGAAGTTTCAAAGGGCTTGAAGGATGTGAATGGACTTACATCAGAGGTGAAGGTATCATCAGAATCTGTAAGTCATACATGTCTTAATTGCACTGAACTACAGGGTAAAGTTAACAGACTATCGGAGCAAACAAAATTATGTTAGCTGATTTGGAAAACCGAAAAGAGTTAAATGTTCTTTTGATTAAAAGAGAGTCAAGTTGTTTAGATAAACTCAAATCAAATGAACAGGAAATTAGCAGTCTAACAAGAAAAGTCAATGAACTGTTACAGGTCATTGATTTGGCTCGTGAAACTGTGAAAGAAAAGACTAATGAGCTTTCAGAAAAGTGCACAGAATTGGCTGATGTACAAGCCAAAATTGTAGAACTTCAGGGTAAGTTAGACAAATTTGGAAACTCTTCGTTAGTCAGGACTCATATTCAAAAAGGTTTAAAAAGGAGTAATGATAAAACAGGGGTGGGGTTTAGTAAAGCTTCATCTTCTAAACATCAAGACTACTCATTTTTACCAACTGAAGATGAGCTAACTGATTTTGTGACCACTGCACAAGTAGTAGTGGATCCGATAGCTGTGGACTTGCCAAATAGTCCAGTTTCTTTGAAAGAATCTGTTGGGTCTAACAGTACACCTCATAAAGTGGATGAGGATACCAAAGACAAAAAGGCCAACACATTTAAAAAGGGATCAAACAAAAAGAAAACTTATAAGAAAAGATCCTATTTTAAATGTCACAACAAAGGGCACGTGGCGAGTTGTTGTCCTTTGAAGAAAGGTAAACAAAAGGTTGATGAGGTTAAAGACGGGAATCAGGTTGGGTCAAGCAATAATGAAAAATCAAGTTGTCAGAAAACGAAACCTGAAATTCAATCTAAACCTTCAACTTCGAAAAGATTTGATAGACCAAGAAGTATTTCTCCATAATTGAGTCATCATAATGGTAAATCAAATCGTTTTCAAAGTCAAAATAAAAATTTTGGATATCAAAATCGATACCAAACTACTGGTAATCGAAATTTTCAACAAAGAAATGGACATAGGGGTTTTAGTAACTCACGTGCTCAACAACATCCAAAATTCATGGTATGAGAATGGGAGAAGAAGGTATCAAGATAATAATTTCCAAAGGTCAGAAAATCGGAGAGTTTATTGGAACTCTCCCAATCAAAGACCTAGTGGAAATTATCAATATTGTTCAACAACGGGTAGGCAATCCAAGACTACAGTTAGGAGTGATGGATATTGGATGGATGTTCCTATAATGGATGAATCTGGAAAAACCAAGACTGTCAGGGCTTAGGTTCTCAAGACTAACTGAGTTGTTAAGTGAATGCAGGATGACCAAGAAGGACTGTTGATGTGTTCAACAGTGGTTATTCCTGTAAAGCATCTGAGGTGAATAGTAGGTTAACATGGGTAACGAACTATTTACTTCTGTGATTGTCTTGTTTATTCTAGACTTTAAACGTGAAAAACTACTGTCAGATTTAAAGTGGGGAGTCTGTTTGTGTTTATAAATTTGTATTTTTGAAATTTACTCCATAAAAACAAAAATTTAGGGGGAGAAATTTCCTTAAGCCAAAAAGAGTTTAGATAGTGCGTGTGTTTAGGGGGAGTAAGTTATAAAATTTTAAAAATGCAAAAACATTGAAAAATCAAAAACATAAAAAAATTGAAAATAAAAAAAGAGTTATCACTGTGTGAAAAAGAAGAAATGATAGTACATCAGCAAGTTAGACTGTCACACTCAAACTGATTTAAAAATGCTTAAGTGAGATAGCAGATTCATCATATGATATGCCAGTAGGCAAAAGCATGAAATAATCAACTTACCAAAGTGATATAAACCTAAATGAACTGAGTATGAGTGGGGAACACATCAGTGGTGTATGGTTTAATGACCTTAAATCTTGCGTTGATAGATTGCCAAAATCTGAAGTTGTGGGTCTTTATACTGTTATTTCATCCGGGGATATCAGGGTTGTCCTTCTGCTGCATCCAGATACATGCTGACCTAGGCACAACCATGATATCTTAAAAGAGCAAAAAATGCCAAATCCCATAAATGAAGAAGCTCTCCTAGAGAGTCATTCAAAAAGTGCAAAATGCATAAATCGTACCAAAAATGGTATTTGTCTTAGCCCTCGTTAGATATTTTGGTCTATTTGCTGTACGGAAGTACTGACCTGATCACCAATTATCTAAACATTGAAAAACAAAATGGATGAATTCAGTATACTCACCTACTACGATGAATCTTTGTGCATACCTTGATCGCGGGGACATATCCTGAAGTGGGACACACTGGTATATCAGAATAAAATTATCTTAACGTATCATACGGTAATGGTACTTGAAATGTTCATGCATTTTGTTTAAGTGGACAAACATACTGGTAATCGTCTTGAACTGCTTTTCATGAAAATTACATAAAGAATTATCTAATAGTGTGAAAACAGTTTGATTTTGCTGAGATGATCTTCTTGCACATGATTCTCACAAAAAGATAAATTGTAAATATTTTTTTAGTTTAGTTTAGTTTGTTTAGTTGTTGAAAAATATCAAAAATACCAAAAATATTTCCTTTTAAAAGATCTCCTATTTTAAACTGACAGATTGTTGTTTTTGCATGATAAGAAAATATATTGGTTTATCTTTAAATGTGAAAAAGACTAATGGTTTTTCGAGATACTTGCTTGTGTTGCTAAATAGATTGATGCAGTTATCAAAATGAAGTGCAGAATACAAGTAAAGTGCAGATTGAGAGTGAAGTGAAGAACATGTGAAGATGCATGGTAGGATCCTTCTACTACATTGCAGATAGAGATTTGGAAAATTTGGAGATACTTGCTTAACCAAAGATTGCTAGTTCACTGATCTACAATGAAGGAAAGTTTTAGAGATTGGAAGCATCAGCTAAGGGGGAGTTTGTTGATATCAGAAACTGTGTAGCTGACGCTATCCAAAGACCAAAAGACTGCAAGATGTTTGAAGACAAAGTTACACTATGAAGCTATTGTCAAGGGGGAGTTTGTTGGTGCATATTCTGTGACAACAGCTTAATAGTTTGATTATTTAGTCTTTGGATATTTTGTATTGGGCTTAGCATTATTGGTTAGGGAGTTAATTAATGTAATGGGCTTGGAGAATGGCCTAGCCCAGACCAAAGCCCATATGCAAAGCTTGTCCTATATAAACAAGGCTTAGCATTAGGGTTTAGGTTGGCAAGTGAATAGAGTTTGAGAGAGAGTTAGAGAAATCTACAGAGAGTGGCTGAGAGATTTCTTGTGGGTCTTGATTTGATTGTAAACTTCGTGTTGGATAATCAATAGAAGACCGGATTGAAAGTGTATCGTGTTCTTGATTCTGTTTCTACTCGTTTTCTGTGAAATCTGATCTAGGGGATTCCGCACTCTAGGTTAGATCGACGATTCTGTTACGATCCGCACGGATTACGGGACCTACAACTATCTTGATAACATCATGGCTTACAAGAAATACAAGGGAGAAAGGTACATGTACAAAGAATGGACCATTCAAGAGCTTAAAAGTGAAGCAGCCAGAATTCAAGATATGATAAAAAATAAGGTAAAGAAGAATCCTCCTATCTGGGCAAAGTTTAAGAAAAATGTACCAGAAAGGACTCTGCAACTGAAGAGAATGAAAGAAGAGCTGATTACAGCTGATTTTGGGTCAAGAAATCAAGTATCAAGATGGACAGAGGATAAAGTGTTTGCATCCTACAAAAAGCTGGAAGAACTAAGGAAGAAAAATCCTAATATTCCACAAAAGTCTGATTATCCTGAAGCAGTGGTTTCAGCTGAGCCACAAAAGCAACAATTCAGGAGATCCACTGCTCCACCTGCTGCCATCCTTTACCAAAGAAAGAAACAAAAGCAGATGGATAAAGTAACAACAGCAGATAAAGAAGCAGAGGATTACCTTGTGAAAGAAGGGGTTAAGCGGATGATTAAAGAAAGACTTGAATCTGCACAAACTTCAACCACTGCTCAGCCAGTTATCACCAGGCCACCATCTCCCAACTTATCAGAAATAAAACCTCTCCCAAGAAACCCACTGGATTAAAAAATACTAAAGTGGAAAACTGACAAACAGACCCACGTATTGACTTTGATCAAATCCAGTGGTGAAGTGAAGAAAATATCAAGGGAACAAGCACCGGGCCTGAGTGTTGAAGATCTGCAAGATCTCCTTGATCTTACACTGTGCAGGGATGAGGATGATACAGATGCCCTGGACTTTGAGTTACAACTTAAAGGACAAATAAGGGAACTGTTGATGAGGCAATAAACATTTACAATAATGAAGGGTTTTGGCATCATCTGTTCCAGGGGGAGATTGTTGGGATTGAACCCTACCAGAGGAACATTTTATTAAAGCCAAAACTGGATCAGAACAGTGGATCCAGAATAAGCAGTGGATGTATACAAGTCTCTCCCCTTGAAAGTGTTCCTAACATCCATGGTTGCAGAAATCGGCCTAGGCGGCCGATTAATCGGCGCCTAGGCGCTAGGCGGTCATCTACTGCCTAATTTTGAGCTAGGCGGTCAATTAATCGGTCATGGTAAAAAATCGGTCAAAATCGGTCCTAGGCGGTCAAAATCGGTCCTAGGCGGTCAAAAATCGGATTAATCGGACAATATTAGTCGGTCAAAATCGATCAAATTCGGTCCTAGGCGGTTCTAGGCGGTCCTAGGCGGTCAAAATTGGTCAAAATCGGTCAAAATCTAACCATACTATCTGAAACTTGAAGTATTTATGTGAATTTTGAAGTATTATTTTTATATTATTGGGTATATATATATAATTTTGAAAAAATACATATAAAAATCCCATTCTGATTAATCCCGATTAATCCCTAGGCTGTACCTCACCGCCCGACTAGCGCCTAGCGCCTTCTACAACATTGCTAACATCTGATGGCCTGAATCCACTGTCTTCTTACAACTGCTGTTCTACAACAACTGATCAAGTATAAAGACTGATGAAGACTAAAGCCCTGATGATCAATCTACTGTTATGGGTCAAGCACTGCTGAAGAATAAAGTACTGCTGGAGTCACAACAGTGGAAGGAGAAAGCAGTAGTTTAGTCTATTCTTTGTAATACATTGTAATCAGTAGTTAGCTAAACAGTGTTTGTATTAGATCAGTAGTTTCAGGTTGTTAGGAGGTTAGATGTCACTTTCATGGTGACGTCAGCCAAGATGCTTCAGTGGTTTGCTCGTGCCTATAAATAGAACAGTACCCTGTACTGTTTTATTAGCTCTTCTCACCACTTGTCTTCTTGCACGAATAATCACTGTGAGCTCATGCTGAGGGGGAGTTTGTGATACATGCATGCATTGTAATTGGTGTTTGAAATAAATTCAATCATTCGGATCTATGTTAAAATGTGTGTTGAAAGCATTTCTCCTATTTGATTGTGTGTGAAAGTTTGTTTCCATTTACATTCCGCTGCAATTACTTGTTCATTTTCATTTCAATCAAACGTAAAACATAATCAATTGAAACTCAGATCCTAACATAAATCAAGCCAAACAAGCTGATCCAAGCCAACGTGATTAAAAATAAGCCAAGATCGAGCTCCGATTTTCAGCTTGATTTCAAATTCGAGCGAATCCGAACTGACTCGATTACCAATCGAGACTCTAAGATTTCCCTGACTTGGCCCAACTCGTAAAAAACCCTATTTAAAACTCAAAGGGGAAAAGAAAATCACTTTTTAGACCATGCGTAGTCGTTTGGGTGAATAATGCCCCACCCTTGGGCGTTGTCCGCCACGTGTCGTCCTAGTCAGCAAAGGGACATTTGTCTAAAGTGGGTGTAGTGGGGATATGGACATTATGTTAAAAGGTGTGTAAAGAATTAAAAAAAGAAAAAAACCATGAAAAGACTTGATTGGCCAAATAAGGAGGGGTTAGATGTGATTGGTCAAGATCTTCCCCCTTCCAGTGTGGAATATTGGACGCCCTTCGACTTTTTTCGATCAAAAACGCCCACCGGGGCCATTCAGCGGCGTGTTTTGGGGCGTGTTTGGCTTTGAAAACGCCCAGTTGTAACACCCCAAAATATAAAATTTACATACACATATGTAAATTATAATTTGGTCATAACCAAAGGTAACATAACAAGGAATAATTAACCTATTTAGTAAATTGTATTGGAAAACAATAAGGAAAACATGAACTAATAACCCTCTTTAAAGATCCTTGAAACTAGAGGGACTAAAAGGGACAAGTGTGAAACATGTTTATAATTAAAAGATTAAAACACCAAAACACACACATGAGTGTGTGTTTGGTCGAACATCATCAGGAGAAAGAAAAGGGTTCTTTCAAAACCCAAAAAACTCACAAAATTCAACAAAATTGAAGATGAATCAAGCTAAAAATTGGGACTTTAACTAATTTCGTGATCACCCAAACTAGGAGATCATAAGGTATGTTGAAGTTTGTTATTTGGTGATATTTTGAAATTCCGATTAACATTCATGAACGAAATTCTGGTATGAATGATGAATGTTATAGTGAAATTGATAGGAGTACAAGTCTAGGAACAAGCCCTAGATGTAAACTTGTTGATTTAGTGCCAAGGATTAGTGTTTTGATTAACTAATCATGTAGGTGGTAAGTGGGTGTTATGAAAATATGATGAACACTTAAATCAGAGATTTAAATTTATGAAAGTTGAAGATATGATGCAAGTCCTAGATGTTGTTCATGAACACTAGACATAGAGGTTTGATTATGATGTTAAAATTGGTTAAAAGAATGACCATGAGATTAGATAAAAGAGGCATAAGAATCTGGCCCGCAAGGTGTTTGTTAAAATGCCCGAACGAATGTAGATATGAATAAAATTATGAAAGAACGCGTAATTGCCTAATTTGATTAATTACGTGTGATATGGGATAATATGGGTTTTAATCATGATGTTGATTTAAACTAATTGTACATATCATTGATTAAAGGTAGTTGACTTTTGAAAGTCAAACTAACCAATGATGAAGTCGAATAGTAGTTTTGACATAAAACCGTAAGATGGAATAGTCGTAAGTAATGATGACCAAACTAATCGTCTTACGAATTATGATGATAGTTTGACGCTTGAAAAGCTAGGTGAAGCTTGGGAAGGAAGCTGGTCAAACGAATCAAGCATGAAGGAAAAGGGTATTTAGGATGCAAGGTAAGTAAAGCTTACACCCTTTTTGTAAGATATGTAGTTATTTATAGGTTATAAATACGACAAAGGTTATATCAGAAATATGGTTTCGACACGAAATGATACGGGTCGGAACATATAAAAAGATGAAAAACCATGTTTAATGGTAAAAGGGGGCCAAATGGTAATTTGGGCATGAGATGACATATATAAAATGAGTTTTTGAATGGCTACTTTATAAGTAAGCCTAAACAAATAAAAAGGGTAAAACGGTGATATAGTCACGTGTAGACGGATAAAAGTTGAAGTTTAAAACGACACCATGTGGCATAAGCCATGTTGGGTTAAACGCGTAAGAAACGAATTTAAGAGACATAACTAAATGGTGAGAAATCCGAAATGAGTTAATTAACGAAATGGTAAATAAATACCATTCAAATATAAGTGCAAAATGTTTGGTCGTTTAGACCAAACGGGTCAAATGGTAATGTTAATACCATTTGACAAATAACGACTAATAAGTGCTTGTCGAGTCTAATGCTCACAGGGAAAAACGGCTTATGGAAATTTGCATTGTTATTTATTAGCAAATTATTGAGGCAAGGTATTAAAACGGGCCAATACTTTGACCCTAGCCAGGTACGCATAAATAAGATTATAGTTAAACGTGCGATTTTGGTCAAATATTTAGTGAAAGTCCTTCGTCGTAAAATGAGGGACTAAAATTGACCAAAACGCCCTTGATCAATAAACCGAGAAAATGACTTCTAAAGGTTGTTTAGAAATGAGTATCATTATCAAATAAGTCTTTGGCATAATCCTTTTTGGGTCAAACGCCCAAAAATGGGTCTTTCCGTAAAATTGACTAACCGAAGGGTAAACTTCGGAATAATTAGATTACCACAGTAAATCCACCACAAATATAGTTGTGGTGGAAAGCAAAAAGTATATCTTAATGTAGAAATAAGATGCGAGTAATGATGAGCGAAATTTATGCTTATATGCTAAAAACCTCAAAACGGGTCAAAATAAAGCAAGTGGTTAAATGTTGGTTAAGTGTTTAGAAAATTACAAAATTAACCGGTGAATGTAAACGCGTACGCAAACCATGTAATGGGAGCGAATCACGCTATCTAATAAGCACGGGATGGGTAAAATGACAAAAATTTATCAATGTTATGAAATATGTGAATGGTGATAAATGAAACGGGTCGAACAATCGCATAAGGGATTTATAAGCCGTTAGCTTATAAATCAGGTTTGTTGCAAACCGAGGTGATAAACGTAGAGGTAATTGTATTACGGCCGTATAGAAACAAGAATCGTGTAAATAAGACATGTAGATTGAAAGTTATGCTAGTTATAAGTTGGAACTTGGCAAGAGTACATAGCTGGACAACTGCAGCTCAAAAATAACAAACATTCTGTTGAAACAGGGTCTTCGCGTCGCGCGACAACCAAGGGAAATTACCATCACGGCACTCGACAGATTTAAGGAATCCCGTCGCGGCACGCGGGGTGTAAAAGCTGCAGATTTTGTTTGTTTTGTTTATTTGACTCAAGGAACTTGATAAAACTTGTTATAAAATTTTCAAAACTAACGTTTGTGTTGGTTTTGATTATAGGTGAATGATATCGGCTTTCCGGATAAAGATCAAGCGTCTAACAAGAACCGAACACATGATAATGAAGCTTTCGCGTTGATCTTGTTTTGATTCCGTAATGTGAATTATGGAAACACTTAAAATTCAGTATTTTGAATGTTTAAAACCTGTGTGAATACTCTTGATGTAAAAGTTTTTTTTGTAAGGGACATTTTTGTCTTAAAATGCTTACCTTAATGATATAGAAATGTTAAAATTACTAAGGGTCTTACACTAGTGAACAACGACTACAGGTGGTCTTAGGGCTTGTTTGGCTAAGCTTATTTAACTCAATAATGACTTTTTGTTTAAAGGACTTATTGACTTATGACTTTTTGAAAATGAGTTTTTAAAAAAAGTGTTTGAATTAGCTTATGGGGTGAGAAAAACCAATAAGTCAATAAGTTATTTTTTAAAAAGTGTTTGGCTTAGCTTATTCATGTAAAATGACTAAAAAGGGTGGGAAAAACCAATAAGTCATAAGCAGCTTCAAGAAGTCATTGGTTACTAACTTTTCAAAACTAACTTTTCCTCTCTATACAAAAAGTTATTTTGAAAAGTGCTTAGACCGTGAGGTATGGTGGGGCTTGGGTTGGGGGCATGAGTTGACACGTGGCTTGGGGGGCAGACATGGGCTGACCCACATTCAACACGGTATGGTGGGGCGGGGGTTTGGGGCGTGGGTTTGGTGGGCTTCGCTGGGCTGACCCGCTGGGCTATTTAAATATTTTTTAAAACAACAAATTTAGTTTTTTTTTAATATTTTTAAATAAAGAAAATTACATAAAAAATTCCTAACGTTTATATTTGTTTTTTTATCTCTTCTCTCATCTCCAAGACTAGTTGCAACTCGTCACCCTCTAGGTGATCAAAGGGCTGGGATAGAAATTTCAAATTATCCCGTCTTTGTTTCAGGGCATCTCTAGCGGCATCTCTAGCTTCTTTGCTCTTTCGTTGTTCGGCCCTTTGTTGTTGGAAGACGTCGAATGTATCTAACTTGCATGCAATGTCATCCAACTGATCGCTGTATATTCCCCTACGCGACCCCGAACTCCCAGCTGAAGGCGATGCAGTACCAGATCTTGATTTTTGAGCACGCCTCTTTGAGGCATCTCTTCCATACTCAGGTCGGTTTGGCGAATCATCCAAAAGGTCCTCAAACTCTTGATCTCGTGCATCAGATTGGGCTTGGGACGAGGCTCTTGACCTTTTGGAAGACGTGTTACTTTCGCTACCACTGGGGATATTCGCCAACTTTGGATGGAACTTACAAATCTCCCAACAATGCATGAAACGGAAGTCGGTCCCCACATTTGATTTGAATGCAACCAATGCATTTTTCACAATGTCGGCTTCGGTTTCACCACTTTTTGGGTTTTGCTTTTCTTTATTTAAAAACCCACTATATTTTGTAAGTTGGCCGCTAATCTCGCTCCACTTCGAGGATAAGCTATCGGTTTCACGATAAGCCTCCCTTCCCAATTCTTCATGGAATACTCTACTAACCGCTTCCCACAAATGGGTTCGATGTTGAGAATTTCCTATTTTAATAAAAACAAAATTTAATATATTACAAAGTTATATAAAAAATAACCATTAATAAAAACAAAGTTTAAGAATACCTAAACTTGGATGTTGAGATTGTTGACACCAAGCCCTCGCCAATGCAAGTTCTTCAGGAACGACCCATTTTTGTTGTTTTCGTTTGATGGTTTCAAGTGCTTTCTCCGCCTTGGTTTTTTTTCTTATGACTTCTCTTTTTGATGGGTTTCGATGAGGAAGGACCATCGTTGGGTGGTTGAGTTTCGGGGACGGTTTCGTTTTGTGAAAGGTTGATGGAGGTTGGTGAAAGGTTGATGGACGTTTGTATAAACGAGGTAGGCATCGAATCATCGATGTGTGGGAAATTAGTAAACAAACAATTCCTAAGATACGATGCATAACTCGCTTCAGCGGGCATAGAAGAGTGTATGAAAAATGGAGGAGGCATTGGACGATTGGGTGGTAGGCTAGGATTATTTTCTTGGAATGCATACGGGTTGCTCGGGTCATAAGCACGGTTATGAGGATGCATTTTTTCGTTTTGTAGGAGGAGGAAGATGATTATAGAAGATGTGGTTGAATGTGGTAAAAATGGAAGAAAAATGTGAGTTTTATAGTGAAAAAAAAAAAAAAAAAATTTGAACATAGCCGTTGGCCAACGGCTAGTTTGGTTTGGCCATTGAGAGCCCGCCATGTCAGCTTGTCAATACTGCCCCACGCCCGGCTTGAAACCCAAGCCCCAAGGGCCACGCCCCAACCCAAGCCCACCCGGGGTGGTGGCTTGGGCGTTTTCCCCCAACCCAAGCCCCATACCCCATGGTCTTATGAGTTTGACAAACACTTTTTGTAAAAGTCCATAAGGGGGTGTTTGGTGTTGCGTTTTCAAAATAGATTATGCGTTTTCAAAATAGATTTTGCATTTTGAAGGCAGATAATCACTTTTTTCATCCAAACACTTTTTTAGATTATTTATGTTTTACAAACGCAATAATGTTGAATAACTTAGCCAAACACCCAATTAATACGTTGTCCAAAATACCCAATTCTTCTTCAACCTTTTTCTGTATCAGGGTTTTCAAAACCCTAGAGTGAGAAACAAACCCTAGAGAGAGGAACACACATAGAACAATGGACGGAGCATCATACCAGAGGTTCCCGAAGGTCAAAATCCGCGAGCTCAAAGACGACTACGTAAAATTTGAGCTCCGAGAAACCGATGCAAGCATGGCGAACGCACTCCGGCGAGTCATGATCGCAGAAGTTCCCACAATCGCCATAGATTTGGTTGAAATTGAGGTCAATTCCTCCGTTCTCAACGACGAATTCATCGCTCATCGTCTCGGTCTTATACCGCTTACGAGCGAGCGTGCGATGAGCATGCGGTTCTCACGTGACTGCGATGCTTGTGACGGTGACGGACAGTGTGAGTTTTGTTCTGTGGAGTTCCATTTGAGAGCTAAGTGTATTAATGATCAGACGCTTGATGTTACGAGTAAGGATTTGTATAGCTCGGATCATACGGTTGTGCCTGTTGATTTTTCGGATCCTGGATCTGGTTTTGAGAATCCTGAAGATCAAAGGTCTGTTTCTGTTACATTTAAGTGTGGTTTTTATAAGTTGTTTTGTGAATTAGGGCTTTTGTTGTGAATGGTTAGGGTTTAGTGTGCAATTGTTGTGAAATTTTGATTGTGGTTGTTGAGAGTTGTTTTACTTGATTGAGGTCTCCAATAGTTTAATTATATGAAAGTAAGATGTGAATGAGCTGCCTGTTATCTGCTGTGACTGGGAATTAATTGATTTTGATTATTGAGAGAGTGTTATGGTTATACAAGTAATGCTACTTGTATTAGGCTCATTAATGCTTTGTGAATGCTGTTGGTTGTATAACAAATATTGTGGGCTTGTGAACTTATCTGGTTCAAGATCAGTGAGTCGCCCTGTGTTCAGTCTTCATTTAGTGTTATCAAATATTATAATCTTGTTCAATGTGCTATATTGTTCTTGTACGTCGTCATCATCATCATCATCATACTCAGTAAATCCCACCAATAGCAAAGCTAAGGTAGGGTCTGAGGAGGGTAAGATGCAGACAACCTTACCTCTACCCAGTAGGAACAGAGAGGCTGCTTCCAGTGAGACCCTCGGCTCGATAGTAGTTTTGCATCAAGTCTTGGACATGAGGCACATAACACTCAGCAATTGGGACAAAAGCCGATTAGCGCATGTACCCCCTTGTCTTTCGGCTATCAACGCCACCACATGATGCATGATTAACCGTCCCTCGCTTTTTAACGTTATTTTCACGAAATTAGTAAAATAACGTTAAAATTAGTGCACTTTCACTTTTTAACGTTATTTTCAATGTGCTATATTGTTCTTGTACGTGTGATTGCAAAACTACTTGCAACTCTTTTTGTTGACAAAGTTTCAGAATTTTACGTATGCTAAGGTAATCTTGTTAGATGTTAATGTATAATCCTGCTGTTGCTATGTATTAATACTGATAACTGTGTTACTCCTACTGATGACATCCTGATGATGAGTTATTTTGTTAAGTTAGAATTAGCTAGGCAAAATTCAACAGTTGTATATGTATAGACATATAGTATTGCATTACACTGATCATTCATTGAATAAATATCTTTTCAAAATTAATAACATTTAATAACCGGTAAAAGTCAACATATTATGGTAGTCTGGGGTTATCACTCGGGGTTATCACCCACTTTACATTCAATTATCTCATTAGGGCAAACATACAAATTGACCAATCTTCAGTGGTCGATTCTGAATTTAATGATTCTGACCATTGAAAGAGTACCATGATTATACAAATAATGCTGCTTGCATTAGGTCCTTCTATGCTTTGCAATTGCTGTTAGCGTGTATAAGAAATATTGTTGACTTTAAAGTTATCTGATTCAATTGTCATTGCTTATACAAAGGTTTTGAGAAATATACTTAAGATTTGACTTGTAAACTCTGCTGAGTGCTGATTACTGAAAAATATACTTTTTTTGAGTCTGTTGCGGGTTTGAGTAAGCATGTTAGAAGTTAATGTTGATTTTACGTCGTGTTCAGGGGCATCACTATTGTGAAACTCCGCAAAGGCCAAGAACTGAGGCTAAGAGCAATAGCCAGAAAAGGTATTGGTAAAGATCACGCAAAATGGTCACCTGCTGCAACCGTCACTTTCATGTACGAGCCCGAGATTCACATCAATGAAGAAATGATGGAGACCTTATCACTCGAAGAAAAAACAAGTGTCGTTGAAAGCAGCCCCACAAAAGTCTTCGCCTTAAACCCTCAAACTCAGCAGGTTTCATCATTTTCTACCAACCTTTGTAACTTCTTTATACATAAACATCGAATTACTTAATTGATGATCATGAGTGTGTGTCTGCTTGTGGTGGTTGTGATGTGTTCAGGTGGAAGTGGTGGATCCCGAGGCGTACACGTATGACGATGAAGTGCTGAAGAAGGTGGAAGCTATGGGGAAACCCGGGCTCATCGAAATCTATGCAAAAGAAGACAGTTTTATCTTCACCGTTGAATCAACCGGTGCAGTCAAAGCTTCTCAGCTGGTGATCAACGCCATTGATGTTTTGAAACAGAAGCTTGATGCCGTTCGCCTGTTGGAGGACACTGTTGAAGCTGATGACCAGTTCGGTGAATTGGGTGCTCATATGCGAGGAGGTTGATTTTAGCTTATCTTTGTTATGTCTGAATGTTAATCTACTGTCAGTTTCTTTCGTATGGAAAACTGGGTTTTTTTTTGTTATGTTAATCTTAAGCAGATTGTAGGGTCTTTTTATTCCACTTTGGGTAGTGCAACACTGAGATGCAGATGAAAAGCCATTGTTTTTGTTTATTTTCTGATCACCAAGTTTTCGATAAAAGTACCGAATGAAAGCATTTGTAGCGTGAGAGCACCCTTTTAATGGAATCGAATCTGATTCTAGAGCTGACACAAACCTGAGTTGTATGCTAATGAAATTATATGTTTCTATGACCAATTTGATGACTTTAAAAGTTCTACTGAAACTTAACTTTTCATTGTATGGCTGTTTTCGTGGTTCTTCTAAGTTAGCCTGGACTAAAATAAAGGGCTGGGTTGAAAATTACTACAGTGGTTCACAGCATAGACCCATTCAATAACCGTTTCTGAAATCAGCCCGTTCTGACCTGAACCCATCCTAACCTGATCAGATCTAATATATATCCATTTTTTAAAATCGGACCATTCTGACCGGAATCTGTTTAGACCTGGACTTTCTTTTCAACTAGGTAGGTACCCCTAAATACTCTGTACTAAGCTTCCCTATTTAACTTTGCAATTCGACACTTACGACCTTCAATTTTGTGAATCATGATACTTAAATTGATAGGTTTGGAAGTTCATGCATCTCACCCAAAGCCATTGGCCAACAAACAAAACAATGTTGTTAAATACCAAACTCATATGCCATAAGTATTAATCACAAACGCCATAAGTCTCCATAACCAAATTCCCTTAGGAGAAATTGTGCCTCAATAAAAAGGATACCCTCCTGGATATGCAGAACCTGATAATCACCCCAACATCAGATTAGCGGGTCGGATAACCAGATCGGTACAATAAAATACTAGATTTTATATCATATAACCAACTTTTGAATGACGATCTATATATATATATATATATATATATATATTTTCTGAAATAACACGGTTTAGAAGGTTTTTTTCATTTGATAAATTTAGGATGATTTTCACATTGTTGGACTATATTAACCCATCTGACCCGTTAGAGTATAAGTTTAACCCACATAAGCCCATTTGTATAATTGTATAAAACAGGGTCGAAAAGACCACTCTTTATAGATAATCGATCAAGAAGAGGAGTTACCGTGACAATCCTCGAAATCATATGGCTTAGGATGATAAGCTGGATAATCAGGAGTGTATGAGGAGTAAGATGATGACATAGGATAACCTCCGGCGGCTACAGGTGGATAAAGCATGGAGGAAGGTGGCGGCGGCGGCGGTGGTGGTGGTGCAGAGTACATAGGCATCTGGGTGTACTTGCTGTAACATATAACATTCATTTAACATAATGATAGCTTTATCATGCAACACATAATTAAATGTTTCATTTTAGTTCAGGATAGTAATTGCAATTAAGGATAATCTGAGAAACTTAGTTAATCAATCATCAATTATTAATAATAATACATAATATAAGAAGGGTATATAGGGGATTCGGGTTTATGCAGTTTTCTCATTTATATATGCCAGTATCTACATCTAATCTAACTTATAATAAAAAAATCCATTTAATGGCACGTGTCAATCTCTCATTTAATTTATAAAATATGGGTTAGGATCAAATACAAAGGATAAAATAAATAAGAAGGGTAAGAAGGATTCTAGTCCATTGATCTTAGATTTGGATGGTTGAGATTAGTTGTACGGAAAAGAAAATAATAGAAGGGCATAAAGGGAATCCTATATTTATGGATTTTCTCTCTCCACATGCAAGGCACATGCAAATTCCCCCATCAATTTAAAACGTCCATAACTTTTTCATACGACATTTTTTTTAAACAAATTTCACCATAATAACGAGCGTTTTTTATCTTTAATATGAGTACCATATTATCATATAAAAATAAAATAAAAAAATTTATTTTTACTGAGTTTTTTTTGCATTGTGTTAAAATTTTCACGTCATTGTGTCTTTTAACTGGGTTTTGGTCAGTAGAGTTTCTATACATTGTGTTATTATCAAAACCTATAACACAATGTTAATTTGGGTTCTATCCATTGCGTTTTTATAAGAACCTATAACACAATATATGACACAATGAAGTTGGTGTTATATCTGGGTTTTCTATAAATTGTGTTATTAGTTCAGGTCATTGTGTTTAATATGTTATTCATTGTGTTTTAATATGTTGTCCATTGTGTTTTAATAATTTGTTCAATTTTTTTATTATCTTTGTTCATTGTGTTTTAGTTTGTTGTGCATTGTGTTTTTAGTTTGTTTTCCATTGTGTCTTTTATCTGTTGTCATTAATTGTGTTTTTATTTAGTCTGATACTTATTGTGTTATATGTTATCGCCATTGTGTTATACGTTATGGTCATTGTGTTTTAGTATGTTGTCCATTGTGTTTTTATCTGTTGTCATTGATTGTGTTTTTGATCTACTTTACGTTGTGTTTTACATCATGCCCATTGTGTTATTATCAAAACCTATAACACAATGTTAATTTGGCTTCTATCCATTGCGTTTTTATAAGAACCTATAACACAATATATGACACAATGAAGATGTTATATTTGGGTTTTCTATAAATTGTGTTATTACTTCAGGTCATTGTGTTTAATATGTTATTCATTGTGTTTTAATATGTTGTCCATTGTGTTTTAATAATTTGTTCAATTTTTTATTATCTTTGTTCATTGTGTTTTAGTTTGTTGTGTATTGTGTTTTTAGTTTGTTTTCCATTGTGTCTTCATTTGCTCTCCATTGTGTCTTTTATCTGTTGTCATTAATTGTATCTTTTATCTATTGTCATCCATTGTGTTTTTATTTAGTCTGATACTTATTGTGTTATATGCTATCGTCATTGTGTTATACGTTATGTTCATTGTGTTTTAGTATGTTGTCCATTGTGTCTCTATCTGTTGTCATTGATTGTGTTTTTTATCTACTTTACATTGTGTTTTACTCATGTCCATTGTGTAATATGCAACTGGGGTTTTGAATTTTTTTTTGAAAAATATAACAATATGGTACTCATATTAAAGATAAAAAAACGCTCTATTTTATGGTATAATTTTTTTTTAAAACAAATGATGTATAAGAAAGTTACGGATGTTTAAAAATTGGGGGGGAAATAACATGTGACTTGCATGTGCATATTCTCTTTCCTCTTGTAGACAAAATTACCCTTTCCATTTAATTCCTCCTAGGACACTTGTCATTTTCTGGTAGCTTCTTACACTTCTTATTTTTAAATACTTTGTATTATAACTCAACCCAATAAAATATATTAAAGTGTTTTATTTTAAATACTTATAATATATTAGAAATTATTATATACATAAAAGTTTTATCTAAACCATAAACAGGTGTGGATTGGGTTATTAGGTGGGTTGAGTGGTGTAAAAATCCTTTGTAAATGACTTAATTGGTTTGTCAGCGGCCTTCGTTTTGTAGTCCGGCTGTTTCTTAATGAAGTTTAACGTTAAAAAAAAAGGCGGATGAGTTATACTTGTTGTAATCTTATCTGCTCAAATTTTAAATCAACAAATGTGTAGAGTTCTGAAAATCATGTTCTATCACATAAAATTATTATATATATATATCAAATGTTATCATGGGTTTTGCGCAAGTGTATTTTTAAGGGTTTTTAGTTTCACCACCTAGGTTTTAGTTTTTTGTTCTATTATCACTCAATTAAAAAAAACCTTTAACACAGCCACACGTATTCTCACAATGTCTTCATCATTTTGTATATTTATTTTTAATTATTATTATTGTTATAGCTGTTTATACTATTATTATATGTTTTTTACTTTTTAGTTTAGAAGTTTTTGTCTACGACTTATAGGTGT
Source organism: Helianthus tuberosus (assembly GCA_030545235.1). Classification (NCBI taxonomy): domain Eukaryota; kingdom Viridiplantae; phylum Streptophyta; class Magnoliopsida; order Asterales; family Asteraceae; genus Helianthus; species Helianthus tuberosus. The sequence goes on from CM060367.1 coordinate 100,253,122, forward strand.
ACGTTATTATATGTTTTTTACTTTTTAGTTTATAGAAGTTTTAATTAATGGCTTATAAGTTTTAGTTAACGACTTATAGGTGTACGTTCAAATTTATTCCACCATATATTAATTCTAAAGAAGAAATAATAAAATATTTTTAATAAATTAATATATTTGTGCTTCTTTCTTAAGTTTATAAACTATAAAACCAAAAGTTTTATAAATTATCAAACCAAAAGTTTTATAAAAGATATAATTCATTTACGCTAAAAGTATTTTAGGGAAAGTTTGTAAACTATAAAACCAAAAGTTTTATAAATTATCAAACCAAAAGTTTTATAAAAGATATAATTCATTTACGCTAAAAGTATTTTAGGTACAAATTCGTAAGTAAAACTCAATGTTTTTCTCAAATTATTATTTTTAATTAAATGCTATTTAACATTTAAAGATGTTTTGCCTTCTTTCAATTCAGAAGTATTGTAGCATTGTTTTTTTCGATTGCAATAGCGATTAGCAAGTATCTTTATCATAAAGAAGCGAAACGTTATCAACCAAATTCACGCCGCGAAGCGCGGGATAATTTTCTAGTTATAAATAAATTAAAAGGTATTCTATGACCGATTATTGAATTATTGGTCTCATCCATCTTATACGGGTCATCAATTTATGCAATTAAACCATTTAGCATTTTACTCCTTAGTCCACCTAGGTATCAATGTTGTGTTAATTATAACCTTTAATATATAGTTGTTGTATTATGTTTAAATTTTGATGTATTGTACACTTCATTTATGCCTATTATGGGTTTGATTAGTTGTATGGTTGATGTATTGTTTATGTTGTTTAAACTTTATTAGTTGTTGGATTGTGTTTAAACGGTTTGATTTTGATATTTTAGTTAATTAATTAGATAATTTAGTTAAACACTAACCACATATTCACTGTGAAGATAACCTTACTTACCCGTACTAGTATAGGTATTTTAGTCTTATAAATACTCTTGATTAGCCCACGACAACTACATCACGTATTACACGAGTTTGTACAATATAAACGATATAATTATATAATCTTTAAAAAACTTTATATAATGAACGACGAGTTTTTTTCCCAAATGGGTGTAGTTAAGAAAATTATTTACCAAAATGGGTTGTTTTAAAAGTATTTACTAAAATGGGTTATTTTTTAAAAATGATAAAAGAAATATAGAAAAATCCCCCAACCTTCCCATCGTCTTCTTCCTTGTTAAATCTGCCAGATTGAAACCAGGATCTGCCCCTTCGATTGTTTAAGAATCATCACTTTAAGAACCCAATTTAAAAAGATGGTAAAAAAAAAAACTTCTCAATCGTTGTGAGAAATTAGTGACAAGTTGTCTGCTGCTGGGTAAATTTCTAGAGAGTTATTGATATGATAAGCACATACAAGTGATTGAAGAACTTTGCAAAAGATTGAAAACACTACTTCAGTTTCTCATTAGAGAGTACACAACTTCTCTCATTGTATTATTATAGTGGCTTTTGCTCAAATTCAAACTAAAAGATGAATATAGCACCTCCAATCCATTGATGTTAACATAACTTAATTAAAGGTTCAATTTATAAGTTTTTACAATCTCAGAACATTGTCATTCAGTTTTTGTTGCACCGTTTCCGAACCTCCCATCTCGAACTTGACTGATTAATAGTTTGAAAACAAGACCATCAGGTTGTCGGTTGGGTGGTAGATTGGCATCCTTTGAAGGATCCATACGAATCGGAGACTTCCAATTTTGCATGGGGCTGGGAATCGCAGAAAGCCCATGGCAGATTCATCTTACCATCAATACCCATGGCAACGGACATGGCGAATTCCGGTGAACCCCGCCTCTTTCGGTTTACCAATAGATAAGGGAAGTGATTTGGTGGTGATAACCAGGGCGTCCGCAGATTTAGCGAGGAAGAAGACGATCGGATGGTTGGGGGATTTTTCTATTTTTTTTAAATAACCCATTTTTGTAAATACTTTTAAAACAACCCATTTTGGTAAATAATTTTCTTAACTACACCCATTTGGGAAAAAAAACTCAATGAACGACTTATGTTAGTTAGTAACGATACTTTATATAAACGAATTTTATTACTGTATGTTAGTTCACACAACTAACTTGAATTTATCACACAAATCGGCCAATCTTAATTAGTAATATTGAATATACCATAATAGCCGTGTATTACAAAGGTTGAATACTAAAAAAACATGTAATACACAAATTTATATATTATTAATATGAATGAAATTACGTATTACGTTACTTATGACAGTGTATAAAGATAATAATAATAATTTTTATCGTTGTGTATCTTTTAAATGTAACTTTTATTTAAAATATATCTCTAAGACCACAATTCTGTTTACAAAATTCATTATTTAAATTGTTTTTTTTTCTCTTTATTAGTAAAAAGCCAATTTTGTTGGTATGACATAAATTAGATTTGTTATTCATACTAATAATTGTTATGCGGATTTAATTAAATAATAGTTATTGTAAAGTTATGATATAAGTTAAAGGTTTATATATGATAAATAAAATCTTTTCATTATTAAAGATTAATTGACTATGTCACAAATGGGTATAAAATGAAATTAATATATTTTTTAGCTCTATTAAATTGAAAACACATTTATTAATCCTAAATCGGTGTAGCTACAAACCTTAATATTATCTCACCTGTAACTTTAAAACATTAAGAGCTCTCTGCCTATAATTTTAAAACAGAGTTCAATAAAATTTTAGTATTTTTACTAGATTTTTCTCTGGTTAGTTACTCTTTTTTTAGCTTTTATTTATATGTTAGAAAAACTCATATATCCATTTTATATATAGTCTCAAATATGGATGACAACCTTTTTTGTAATTTAAACTATTTTAAGAAGTACTAAAATCATAGTTTTAAAATTATGATCATTTATGTATATTTTTTAATCATAAATTAGAATTACATATGAATTATTATATATATTATTAATGAAATAAAGATGAAAATGCCATCTAGTATTAGTTGAAAACAGGATGGAGAAGAGAATGTCATATGACATTAAATGTAATCTTTTATTAGTGTTAGATGTATCCAAACTTCAGTGCAATTAATTTATAATATAACATACTATACTATACTGTAGGTTAGTGTGATCAATTCGTGAACTTGTGTTGAGAATTAACGTGTGTATATTTTACCGTCTTGCTTATCATTTAAGGTACAAATAATCTGATTCATTCTACATATATACCATAAGTGGTGGATCACTCTGTAGCATACTTTGTTATACTTTTAAAGGTTATGTGCTACTCCATTTTATCTAATATGCCTGTTATCAACAATTACTTGGCACCTTTTGTGATGGTGTGATTAGACCACGACATCTTTATTTTATTTGTATATCTATATGCCCGGAGAGACATTTTAGTTACGGTGAGATGTAGTCTTTTATTATTATTATTGTTGTTGTTAATTATAGAATGGGGTAATCAGTTATACTTTATCTGAATATATAACTCGACAAGTCAAAATTTATTCTGTCATTCAAAAGTTATTAATTATCTAGTTCATAACATACAACTTGTAATATACTTTATTACAACTTGTAATAAATAAACAAGAAAATATATGTTATCTAAACCCCATCTATTTTGATCCGTGATAAATTAATGAAAAGCTTTTATCCGTTTCCGGGTATATAGATTATTCACTTGATATTTTTATTTATTTGAAAAAAATCATACAACAAAATAGATGAAATGGTTGTCAAAGAGTATCAAATTTAATGGTAATTCTGGACATAATAATAATTATAATCCATAATATATAATGTTAGAATCGTGTAATTAACTCATTTAATTCCTGTAGAAAGTTCGATATAAGTTTGTAACAAGTTTAACAAATAGTTTAAATAAAATTACTCGGGAAAAGCTAAGAAAAATCTTGTTGTTCAAGTCATGATACCATATAATTTTATTGAAATGAAATATTTTATTACATTCTAGGGATTCATAGGGATATAACTTTTGTAATTAAATTTAATCGATATTTTGTTAGATACGATTTACAAACTATGTTATAATTTTGAACAATATTCTATATGTTCTCTTAGTAAAGCGATCTCATAGAAGGTCTTTTGCATTTTAATAATTTTTTCTGTTTATATGACCCGTTAGAATATAATCCAAATAAGCTTTGGCAGAATATTAAATTAATGCCAATCTATTAGATGATGGATCAAGAGGAGTTACCAGGAGAAATAATAGTGGAAGTCATATGGTTGAGGATATGAAGAGTAGGAAGATGACATATGATAACCTCCAGCGACCACACTTGCATAAAACATGGAGGAAGGCGGTGTAGAGTACATAGACATAAGGGGCGCGCTTGCTGTAACATATGGTGGCACATAATTGTTTGCATTGGCATCGGAATAGTGCATTATTAACCGTATCTCACCAGCATGCCTGTATAAAATGAGTTATGATGATTATGTATCGAATTTGTAGAACCTTTGTGAGGGAACTCACGGAAGTTTTTACAATGTTTTGTAAAGTTTGATGGTGTGACGCACGAACAATTGGCAAGTTCGCTTGTGGTGGCTAGCGAACTCAAGCCACCTCCTTTGTAACAACTTGGTCAGAGTTCGTTTGCCACACCAACAAACTCTAAAACATTGTCATTCTTGCAAGTAGTTCGCTCACAAAGGTATCGAACTGTCTTAAAACACTAATGGCACAACTAAAGTTATAAATTTACATGCAATTCACAAGTCAAACCTGCCATTTTTGGTCTGCAATGGCCAAGAGCTATCATCGTATCCTTGGGAAAGAATCTTAGCTAAGTTCACCCTGAAAACCACAAGAAATTATCCATAAAAGAATATATATATATATATATATATATATATATGTATTAATAATTAAGTTGATTGATCTAATAACAAAGAGAAGAAGAATTGCACGTTGATAGAGACCATTTGAGCAGGCTAAACTCCAAAGAAAGAAACAAAGAGAAGAAGATACTTTTGGATCAATTTTCTACTACTCATTATTAACTCTAAATAAAGCTATAAATACAATGGAAGCCATAAATACTTTTGGACACATAAGATACTTATGGGGGCAATCGAGAGGCTTAATTAAACTTCCTAAACGGCTGATCGAGAATTTTGCTTAAGGGGCTGTTTGGCAACTTCTGAATGGTTAAGTGCCGAACCAGTAAGAGGTCTGAACCATTAAGAGCATGTATAATGTTTAATCCTTCAGAGGCAAATGTCTTACCAATTCAGATTAGAGGTCTTAACCATTCAGACTCTGTATAATACTTAACCATTCAGAGGCAAATGTCTGAACCATTCAGACATCTGCTCACGAAACAAACAGTCTGAACCATTAAGTGCTGAACCAGTAAGAGATCTGAACCATTAAGAGCTTCATTAAGAGGTAAACAAATAGCCCCTAAAAGTAACACTAATTTTTTTTTTCCAGAGGGGGGCGGCTACCCCCCTCCCTTTAGAGTGGGTACGGCATCAGTGGAGATTTCTGGGGGAGGGGAGTTCCCGGGTTCCTAGGAACCCCCTCGCTTTAGAAAAAAAATAGAAAAATATAGTGGAAAACTTGAATGATTTTGAGAACATGGATGATAATGGCTAGAAACTAACAAACACATCCATGCAAAATAAATCACACGTACCTTGCACCACCAATAAAGTCGTCTCGTGAGATGATATTGCTGTTCCAAACAATAACATTCAACTCTTTTAATCCTTCAATCATGGTGTATACAAATTTCTTTTGGAACGTAGGGTTCTTGCCTCCATCCGTACAAACACGAGTTCGATTTCTTGTACTCCCGTATTCAACACAAACATAAGGATCTTGCCTTGAAAACCATGTTGTGTCTTTCAGTTTATTGCAGCCAACCACTACACATATTCATGAAAAAAAAAACATTAATTTGTATAAACACGTAAAAATCCTACCCTTTTTTCAACTAGTAACAATTTCCTTCAAAAGAAAGAATCAAACTATTATTTTCAATTTTTTTACGTCATCGATGGATGGATCGAAAAAGAGGAATATACAGTGCTCGTACCAGTGACTTCAAGGAGTTTGCCGCCATGATTCGCCATTGAGTGATGATGATAACTTGCTTTTGCTGGTTGAATAATACTGTGTTATATTTATATATGGCGTCATAAGTTTAATTAATATGGTTAAGCGCGTTTACAAGCTAATTCCTGGTAATTTAGTTAGAATTGCGGGAGTTGAACGAGTATCCAACACGAAAGCACATAAGATAATCGTTTCATATTAAAATAACGGTCGGAAAATTACATGTAACATCTATTTAACAAATTTAATATTTGTTATATTTGAAATAAGAGAACACGTTGAATATCATGATTTGATAATTGATACGGTAAAGAAGTGAGTGTATTTGATTTAGGTTTAGGCTCATTAATAATAATCTATTATATATAATAAATGAAAGTTATTTGGGCCACGTGTCACTTGATTAGGGCATCCTCAGTTCTCTTTTCCCGCCCAACAGTGCCATCCCCTTTTCCTTATATAACCTCTCTTCTCACTTCTGTTCTTTCTTTACAAACGCCTAGGGTTCTTTCTCTCTCTATATTCAGGCGATTCAAATTCAAATTTCACAAACCCTGCAAATTATTGAGATAATTCTTTCCATCCAAACCTTAATCTTCTTCAGACGCCACCATAAAATCTTCTTTTATTCATCGATTACTTCATCAAAAGGTTTGTTCTTATTTTTAGTTGAAATACTTTCATGATTTCCTCTTATTTACACTAATCATAATTTCTACTCGTAATCTAATCATATGGTTCCAGGGTTGTTGTCATCAAAGTTGAAATCCGCTTAGCTGCGGATAGATTTCTGCCATAAGCTGGTATGTTTGAATATGTTTTGAAATTAGCGTTTTTTTTCTAGATGGTAATGATATGAGTATAACATCTGTTGATTATTGATGTTTGAGTATGTTCGGCCATTATTCTTTCTGAAATTAGAGTTTCATTTCCAGTTCTCGAGGTATTATCTGTTTGTAACAACAGTGGTTCAGCATCTACAGTGGATTCAACATCAGGTGTTTGCTATTATTGTTTGATGTTGTTTGCTATTATTGTCTGATGTTGTTTGCTATTGTTGTTTGATGTTGTTTGCTATTGTTGTTTGCAGTTGAAGATATCTTAATTAAGGTAATAATTGTATTACATCCTGTTGAAAATTAGAATTGATAAATTTAGGGAAAGTGAGGTTGAAAGTTAATAACCCAACAGTGGAGCATTTCATTCTACAGGTTCCATAAATTAAAGGTATTCTCATATAATGATGATGATTGTTCCACGGTTGTTTCCAGTATTATTGTTCCAACATCGTTTAAAGTATGTGTTTTTTGCTACTCTGATTTTCAATTTCGAGTTTTTTATTTTGAAGTGATATACTCTAATTCTCGGTTTATATTTCAGTCTAATCACAGTTGTTTGAAATTCATACAATCTGCTGTGGGTTATTATAGGTTTGTATTCAAATAAGCATAAAGTTTAATTAAACACAAAGAAAGATTATTAAATTTATAGTTAAAATAATTTTTGCTTATGTCTAAATGATGATGATGATTATAATTGACTTGTGCAGAAGATGATGATGGAGAACCCACAGTAGTTCCTACTAAACGCAAGAAAGGATCTGCTATTGTTGTAAGATAAGATTTTATGTTACTAGAGAGTCTAGAGTAATGGTGTTTCCTACCTTTTTTGCATTAAAAGAAGCATAAAGTTTGTTTTAAAGGAGCTCTTTATGAACAAAGACTGATGAGGCCTATCCACTGTTGAAGACAAGGTCCTGTTAAAGACAACCACTTTATGTACCTAGAGTTTGATTAATCAAAGAAAAACGACTGTTTAGTATCAGCAGTGGTTCAGCATCTACAACGGATTCAAATTTAGTATTTAATTATCAGTGGTTCTTGTGTAACTTTAGTATTTCATTATGAGTTTGTTTCATGTTGTAAGAATCAGTGAATTCTCAGATAATAGATTGCTTTGCCGGATTAGATTATGTGTTAAATTATAGTTCTTTAAGTGATTGTTTCGTTTTCTTGAATTCTATGTAATTTTGTAAAGAAGTACAATAACAAACAGTGGTTTTAACATCTGTTTGCAATTTGGTCAATAGTTAATGGAAACCCCTGTTAGGTTGAACAGTAGATGTTATTAACTTAAACATCTGTTCAGGAAAACGAGTGTTTGCACTTTATGTACCTAGAGTTTGATTAATAAAAGGAAAATGACTGTTTAGTATCAGCAGTGGTTCAACATCTACAACGGATTCAAATTTAGTATTTAATTATCAGTGGTTCTTATGTAACTTTAGTATTTCATTATGAGTTTGTTTCATGTTGTAAGAATAAGTGAATTCTTAGATAATAGATTGCTTTGCCCGATTAGATTATGTGTTAAATTATAGTTCTTTAAGTGTTTGTTTCTTTTTCTTTAATTCTATGTAATTTTGTAAAGAAGTACAATAACAAACAGTGGTTTTAACATCTGTTTGCAATTTGGTCAATAGTTAATGGAAACCCCTGTTCAGGGTTAAACAGATGTTTGGGCTTTAACAGATGTTTGGCTCTAAACCAAACATCTGTTTAAGGTCAACATCTATTTGAGTATTGGTCCTGTTGTGAAATTTGTTTGACCCAACAGTGGTTTTAAACCACCAGATAAACATCTCTTTATGTGCAAACACCTGTTTATGGTGAAACTTTTGTTTATGGGCAAAATTCTGTTTAAGGCGAAACATATGTTTCTTCAAAATCTGTTGACCATTGACTGACCAAACATCAGTGTTTAAAAAACTGTTGGGTATCTACTGATAGGAAAAATAGCCACTGCTCACTTTTTTATTGTTGGCATCTATTGATATTGACCATCAGTTGTTTTCCTAAAAAACAGCCACTGCTCACTTTTTTGTTATTGATGGTGTTAATTAGTGATAGATTGAAATTATCAAATAAAAACTAGAATAACAATGAAATTACCATTTTACCTCATCTTTACATACCAATGAGGTAAGATTTCCTCCAACATTGTTTTGATCATACAATTTAAAAAATTCTTTATAACTATTTGTTGGAAATCAAATCAGTAATTAATGCTAATTTCTTGAGCTTTGGACATTTAAAACATGCAAAATGTGAATTTCAAACTCACGGTTTAAAAATTAGAAAAGTCATCATGACAATGACAGTTGCTTTCAAATCATCATCAGTAATTACTGATAATATCAGTAATTACAGAAAAGTCATAATGACAATTGACGTTCGGTATCTACTGATAGGAAAAAATAGCCACTGGTCACTTTTTTATTCTTGACATCCATTGATATTTACCATCCATGGTGTTAGTTAGTGATATATTGAAATTAACAAATAAAAACTAGAATTAAAATGAAATTACCATTTTACCTAATCGTTACATTGCAATGAGATAAGAGTTCCTCCAATATTGTTTTCCTGATGAAATTTAATGTTAAATTAAAAAAAAATACTTGATGGGTATTTGTTGCAAATCAAATCACTAATTAATGGTAATTTCTTCAGCTTTGGACTTTTAAAATATGCAAAATATGAATTTCAAATTAAATTTATGCAAGTTGGTAATTTAGAATTGACGTTCTCTCTTTTTTTTTCCCTACTTTTCATATGATTAGTAATATTTATTTACTTTAATAAGGAGGGATATAAAGATATACACTACTTACCTTTCAGTTCCCAATAAACATCAGTTCCCAATAAACATCATCACAATTGCGGTCAAATCAAATCAGTAATTACTAATAATATCAGTAATTTTGAAATTCAAAATTCAAACCATATATATTTTTATCCTTAATGTTAAATTAAAAAATAAAAAAAATACTTTTTGACTATTTGTTGCAAATCTAATCAATAATAATTAATTGTAATTTCTTGAGCTTTGGACTTTTAAAATATGCAAAACTAGAATTTCAAACTGACGGTTATTATCTCTCAGTAATTTTGAAATTTTGAAATAAAAAATATGTAAAAGGTAATTTAAAATTGACGTTCTCTTTTTTTTTTTCCTACTTTGCATATTTCAGTTCCCAAAAAACATCATAACAATTGCTTTCAAATCAAACCGGTAATTACTAATTAATATTAGTAATTTTGAAATTCAAATTTCAAACCATATATATTTTTATTATTCTATAAATAAGATACAATTATCTGGTTTCACATTCAAATCTCGCTCGCTCATATATGTGACCGTATCTTTCTCTCTCAAATGCATCTTTCTTGTGATTTAGCAGCTAATTTCCCATTACACTTCTTTGTTCGAATGTTTGTTGATAATGTTTACATGTTATCGTTCCTGTATCATTGTTCCAACATCGTTGTTTCAATGTAAATTCGCATCCCACATCAACCTTTCAATATCGATGCTGCAATATCATTGTTGCAACATCGTGAAAAGTTGCATGTGTTACCTTTTTTGATGGCAGAGATGCAACTTTAAAGTTACATGTGCCATTTTTTTTTTTTTTTGATTTCCGTTAAATCCAAAGTCACGTTTTCTTGCTCCAGGAAGATTTTCTTCTTTTAAAGAAAGTATACATTCGTCCAAAGCTCGTGAAAACTCAGATGTGCAATAAAAATGAAAAAGACACGTTTGAATTTTAGATTAGTTTCTTATTCTTATTTGTGTTGTCAGTAATATGGAGTGTGGTGATAGAGACGTGCAGTTTATGGCGATGCTGAAGGACATACATCAAGAGGTTCAGCAATAGATGTAGTGGAAACTAAAGTTTATTAGTTCTTGCTGTTATTCTTAGATTTGAACTTGAATATTGTTCAGTATGTCATGTAATTATTGGACTTTTAGTTTTAAGGTCCTGAATAAATGATTAAATATAATTTTATGAATCTTTGTTGTGTTTTATTTTTACTTATTATTTATTGTTTCAGTAATATTTAGATTATGTTGATGTTGAATTGTGTCTGTAGATCTGTTTGGTAAGTCAACAGAGGATTAATAGTGTCAAGGATTTGTTTAATGGTCCAACTCTGAAAGGGTGGTGTGGTTATAACAGCTGATCATGCTAAGGACTGTTATAATTAATTCCTGCTCCATATAAAGACTGATGGGCTTATTGTCTCATGAGGGCTATGCACTGTTGAAGGCAAAGTCCTGTTAAAGACTAGCACTTATGGTGTAGTTATAACAGCTTCTACAGCGGATTCAACTTTAGTATTTATGTATCAGTTTTTGAATTACTAGGGTACTCATGTTTTAATTGAGTATTAAACGAAAATGAGTTGCCTTAGCAAAAAGTTTTCATCATCTGGGGTACTAAACCACTGTCTTTCAAAATTGACATGTGGCAAAACCTTGAATGAAAATTCTCAAAACTGTTGCTGGAATACTTGTCCTTCAGATCTGTACCATTTACCCTAACCACTGTTTTGTTCCAACGTCTGATCTCTAAACACTGTCCACTGCTGAAAGTTAACCACTGATCCCTCATTTTCTTGACAAGCACTGATGTTCAAAATCAGTGTCCTATCCACTGATATGCTATCCACTGATAGTAAAAATCATCCACTGCCCACAATTTTTACCGTTGTAACCACTGATGCTTAATACGTCAGTGGCCCTTAAAACAACTGTTTTCCATCCTTCATCCATTTCATCAGTGTTTCACACGTGGTCAGTCTTTAGCCTTCAGATCATAATAACCGCTGCCACATCAGCGATCATTTTTTCCTAAATAAAACCCTGCCCTAAACCCCAAACAGGGTTTTACACTGTCGAATTGAATTCCAAAATTCTCTTCTCATAGCAGTTTCCAACCCTTCTTCACAAAATCTCCAAAATCCTTCTTCGTTCTTCTCCGCAAAAATGACAAAATCAAAGTCAAAATCAAAATCAAAACCTAAATCACCACCACCTTCAAATGAAGTCGCTTGATGTAGGGTAAAATACACATAATTGTCCCGTGTAAAATGTATAATTATTGTATAGGTTTTATTTGTTTTATTTAGTTTTTAGTATTGTATTATATTATTTTGTGTTGGGACAGGTTCTGGTGCAAATGAAACAAAAACGAGTAATATGAAAATACCCAGCCAGCTGAACAGAGTGGGGCGCCAGTGACTGAGTTTAAATTGCCACTATTTTCCATGAGTGGAACAAGGCCAGTTATCTCTATATGATTAAAAGGATAGGCATACATATTAATTATTATATTTTGGAGGTTGCCAATATCATTATCATCATCGATCAAAACAAAGAAAAGAAAAAGAGAAACATATTATATTAGATAATTTATTTGAGGTAATCAAGACTAAAAGAAAAAAAGGCGGCTATTGTTTATTGGCAGAAGGGTTCGATATATATTTGGAGGCCCAATCAACAAGAGTGGACGCCAGTTTTGAGGGGCTGCACATCAGCGGCCCATCTACTTTTTGGGATGATGTTCTTGTGACGCAAACAAGGTGGAATATTATTTATGGACATCAGCCAATCATACTTTGGAGGCACGCATAATATATCATCACGGCATAGAGATAGGCGTGAAACAACTTGGGACGCACGGAGTCAACATCAGCCGCACATCTATAAAAGAATTCCATTGGACATCAGATCAGAGGAGTGAACAGCCGTAACATCAGCGAATTTTGGGGATTTCTTGGAGCAATTTAGTGGCTGTTTGAAGATCTTTGAAGTGTTCGGTCGCTTGGAATCGTCAGGTAACATTCGGGAGCGTTCGGGAGTGAAGTCTACGGGTTTTATCTCTTAGATTCTTCGTTTTTCGCTTGTTTCTTATTGTTGCATGATGAATTCAGACTTTATATTGATTGATACTATGTTTGTGATCATGATTAGCGGCTAAAACTTCATAAACTACCTAGGCTAATGATAATAGTTAAATAAAGTTTGGTTCTTTATTCGATTTTTGGCGTGGTTGTGGATTTTTCTTGTATTGTAAAAGCTTCGGGAATTTAACTTGGTGCATATGCGCGCTTGACGATTATTTTATCACTGTTTATTGCTTTGAATAATCCTTGGTGACGGTCTTTATCACATAATAGGGTTGTGCTAGGGTTCTTGATTTAGGTGACGGTCTTTATCACGTAATAGATCATTAATCCTTTAGGATGAAAATCGAGTAAGTAACCTTAGAAGTAATATTCGGTAATTTAATAAAATCAAGTGTTCTGCTAAACTTGTCGCTATGAGGCTCAAGGTTATTAATAGGTCTCGGTTTGGTAATAAGTCCTTAACATTCCATTGTCTATTAAACCAAGATTAAAACCCGTAGTTGCTTTAGACGTTCGCGCTGAGAGGTAGAGCGTCTTATATAGGCACTTTCAAGAAACTAGAGGACTGAGAGGAAATCTAGAAAACCGGTGAGCGTAACAGCCTAGGTAGTGCCACAAGAATCGCCTTGAGAGTGTTTGAGGGGCTTAGTGGTGTCTTAATAGGTTTAGTATCCAAAGATCTCGGTTCCACACCACAAAATCATCGAATAGGGATCCATTCTGAGTTTAGCTTGCGTCTAGCCTAGGTAGTCTTCATTCATCACTGGTCAAAGTCTTTGTTCGAGTTGGTGTTAGTTATTTAGCTAATCTAGTTATTCGTTATTTGCATTCTTAGGATTTTAGAAACCCCCCCAATCAATAAACAAATAGTTTGAGTCGTGTCAGTCTTAGTCTAGAATAGAGTCGTTAGCGTAATCAGTAGAGTCTCTTGGGTTCGATACTCGGACTTCCTTAGGCTATACTGCATCGATCGGTACACTTGCCGGTCATGTGGTTTAGGGTTTAGAGAGTCTTAGTTTTATAAATTTAAAACTTAGAGAGTCTAGTTTAGGGTTTAATTTAGTTGTTTTTGTTAAACCATTTTTAGCACTTCAAGTTTTTGGCGCCGTTGCCGGGGACTCTTGGCGATTGCGTTGATTACTTTGTTTGGACTTAACTGACATTATACGTGCTAGTGTTTTTGTAGATTGAGTCATAGGAGTCTAATTGTCCGTGTTTTTTTTGTTTTCTTATTTATTTTATTTTTCTTGAGTCTAGTAGATATGTGTGAAATTTGTGGAGGGCCTCACTTTACAGTTAAATGCCCCCAGTATGAGGGGTCCTCTGCTGGATTATGATACTAACCCCTTTGTGCAGCCACAGCAATATTCTTTGCAGGGGTATCCCACAAATGCTAAGGAGAGGTTTCCCCATTTTTTCGAGCTCAGGGAATTAATTATGAATTGTGTGCGAATAATAAAAGAGTTTAGGAAGTGCGGGGATCCAAGGTTTCCGAAAATGGTCGGCATACTTGATCGAATGATCGGACAAATAGGCCCGATGATAGAGTGTGACCTCAGTCGGCAAAGGGATCCAAGGTGTGAAGAATGTGGTGGACCACACTGGTATGAAGAATGTGCGATCGCTGCTCGGTTGGAAATGGGTTGGGGAAACAGAGAGCAGAAGCAACAAATACAATGGGGCGATTATGATGATGAGTGGATTACAGTTCGAAGCTCATATTATAAGGCGATAGTGCTCCCCGAGCTTGCTGATGGAGAGACAATATGGGGATATGTGGAGAGTAAGGAAGAAAAAATAGAGATAGAAAGAAAAGGAGAAGAAGATGAAGAAGTTGAGCAGCCATCTAATGTAGATCAGATGTCCTGGGAGAATGAATTTAGGGAAGAACTAGATAGGTTGCCGGTTGATGAAGAGGAAAAGGAGTTTGATCCAGAGGGAGACCTTGCTTACTTAGAAGCTTTACTTGAAGGAAACCCAATGACGGACATCAAACAAGAAGAAGTGGTGGTGGAAGAGGAAGAGCACCACAGCTGGCCCCTGGTGTTAGTACTAAGTGAAACTGAAAAATCAACAAAACCACGGGAGAAGGCAAAGAAAAGAAAGGAAAAGGATCCAAGCCGGAAGAGGATAGAAGGTTGCGGCGAGATGGAGAGGAAGAAGCCGTTCACGCACGATCATTCTTCTCATTACATGCCACGCATTTGGTTTCTTCCAGGTAAGTTTAAATTTTGGTGGTCTGACCCGTTTAAAATTTTTAAAATATTTTATAATTCCACCAATAAATTTTTAATTATTTTTGAGGATCGGGTGGAATTAAACGAGTTAGATAGGGTCCGGATCAAAGAGAAACCTCCTGATTAAATTCAAGTGTGGGGAGGTTGTGTAGAGTTTGTACTATGAGTCTAATTTAGTAGTTTTGAGTCAGTCGTTTGTGTCGAGTCGGTATTGCTTTGGTGTTTGCTTGTTTTTGTTTATGCAGGTTTGAATATGTACCATCCGTACTCAATCTCCATTCGGGTGATTTTGGAGCTGCTTATCAAAATCCAGGCATTTATCGAGTGTACTAGTCAGTGTCAAAAGCCGATCGCGAACGAAATTGTTGATGCACGGAATGTCTGTTGACTTCATCTACATCAAGTCTTAAGTCAAAGAAAGTCAAGATTAGGGTTTATAATGTTATTTCGCTTATGTGAACATTGTTTAGAAGTGATTTCGCTTTTAGGGTCTTGATTATTTCGCTTCTATGACACATGGTGATTCCGCTTATACGGACATGCCATATAAGCGAAATCAGTTACATGTGATTTCGCTCATATGGTCATGCCATATAAGCGAAATTAAGTCTAGTATAAATACCTCACATGTGTTCATTAGGTAGGACATTGGAGCGGAATCATCTCATGTAATTTGGAGCCAAACTCTGTCAAATTGATCTCAGAAAAGTAATAAAGTGAAGGAATTGAATAGGAAAGTTGTTGTTACGTTGCGTATACTGATTCCGCCTTTATACGTGATGATGAACTGCCTTGACTGATCGTTTAGGGTCACGACACGGTCCAACAAGTGGTATCAGAGCTTCAGGACGAGGAGTTCATACTACTTCAGCTGATTCGACATTATTCTCTCATTTCTACTCAATTTCTCTTTTATTTTTCCGAATTAAACAAGTTCCTACGGACAAGATGAGTTGAAGTTCAAGTATATTGAGCGAAACTAGATTTTAAACAATCTGTAATAGTATCAGACCTTAAAACAAAGTAAAACTCAATCAATTTTAAGAAAAACTAAATCAGTTCACGAACAGGAATTTCAATATCAGATCTGGAACGAATATGCGGTCAAAATTGAACTTTAATCATATCATTGTGATCGGAATTAAGTGTAGTACAACCCTTGAAAGTTTCAGATTGAAATTTGGCTTAAAAATGGGTAAAAAACGTGATTCCGCTTTTGTGAACATCGAGTTTTAAACGTCTGATTTCGCTCATACGGACAAGTAGTGATTTCGCTCATACGGACATAGTGATTTCGCTCTTGTGGACTTAGTGATTTCGCTCATTCGGACATCATTTGATTTCGCTTATACGGACAAAAGTGATTTCGCTTTTGTGACACATATTGTGATTTCGCTTATCTGTCACACAATTGATTTCGCTCTTGTGTCAATCACATTGATTGATTTCGCTTTTGTGGTCATTAAAGCTGATTTCGCTTATTTGTAAAGGTTTTAAAAATTTCGGAAAAATTTTACTAAGTGATTTCTGATTTTCAGGTACACTCAAGATGGATGATCTTTTCATGAACCCGTTTAGCGATATGTACGCGTTCGCTGGAAATTCTGGAAACGATGATTCTTCGTCAAGCAATGTGAATGATAACATGCCAAAAGAGAAGAAAAAGGAAGCTTGGGAATCGGAAAGTGCTTTTGGAACATTCAATAAACCCCCAAAGCTAATGGCTATTGAAGAATACAGTCGGTGGTCCAGAAAGTTTGAAGATTGGATGATGGAATTTGCATTTCCAAGTTGGAAGAGTTTGAAAAACGGTTATGAACATGGAAAGAAATATGGTGAAGTCTTAACAGCTACTGATGAGGTTGAATCTTTCGTAGCCGAACAAAAGTGTGTGGCATTGTTATTTCAGTCTGTTCGGGAGGATATCATCTCATTGATAGACTATTCAAATGCTAAAGATCTTTGGGCAAAGTTAGAAAAGAAATGTATTGGTAGTGAAGAAATCAAGAAAAATAAAATAAAACTACTTAGGAAAGAGTTTGATATGTTTGGATGCTTAAAGAATGAACCAGTGTCAAAAATGATCGAGAGGTTTGGGCACCTGAAGCTGGAGTTAGTCAGACATGGAATTAAGTATTCTGATGATGAGCAAGTAGACAAGTTGTTCGATTCGTTGCCAAACGAGATGGAGTGGAGATATTATGCTCTCATGCTTAAGAACACTATTGCTTCTGAATTGTTGAAACCAGATTTGGTGATTGAGAGACTTGAAAGTCATGAACTGGAATTGAAGAAGACGTACAAAGTTAATCATTCATCTTATCAACAGAATTTGGATCTATATTATCCAAAGAGCATGATGCCGAAAGCTACTTCTCCAAAGACTGAGTTTTCTGTTGAAAATGTGTCGACAGCCGGCAAAGAAAATCAAAGTGGTCAAAGCAGTGGAAGTCATAGTGGTTATCACAGTGGATCTTCATCTTCTGGAAATCATCCAGATGCAAAAAATTGTTTTCAATGCAACATTGCAATAGACTTGAAGAATGCTCAAAATTTTGACGAGGAGTCGGCCAAGCAGCAGATGATCTTTCTAGCATCGCTGTTGGAATCGTATGAAGGATTGGTGGCTGGGAAGATTGGCAATACAAATCTGACGAAAGAAGATTACGATCAGATTGATCCGGAGGAAATGGAACTGATCGATATTCGTTGGGCTATGGCAAGTGCTGTTCGTCGTGCACAAAGATTCATGGAAATTACCGGAAGGAAGACAATTGGTGGTGCATCTACTAAGTTGGGGTTTGATAAATCAAAGGTAACTTGTTTCAAGTGTAAGCAGAAGGGTCACTTCAAGAGAGAATGCCGAAACGCTTATGCTGATGAATCGGAAAATCCTTTCAGAGATGATTACTACAAGAAGGCGATTTATCACCAGAATAAATCCGAGCCGCCTAGATTGAAGTAGGTTGAAGACAACAGAGAAAAATCTAGAGCTCTTGCAGTGATTTACGATGATGAGGGGTATGATTGGAGTCAAGAGGTTTTACCGGAAGAAGATGCGGTTGGTTACGCATTCATGGCTAAAAATGAACCTATTCCATGGAAAGATGATAGAACTGAAGAGCAGAAGTATAGATACAGAAAGATGATTTCAGAAAACAAAATTACTAGACTTTCTGGTATCTATTTGGAAGCTAAGAGAGCAAAAAGATGGGATCCAGACAGGGAATGTTATCTTGATGAGTATGGAAATATTGCAATCGATCACAAAACTCTCGATCTGGAAGCCTTAATCAAGGAAATGAAAGATAATGATGAGTATTGGCAACACAAATGGTGGGGAACTCCAACCGAGAAAATGAAAGAGGAAGCGAAGAAAGAAAAAGAAGAAAAAGAAGAAAAAGAGATGAAAGAGAAAGAAGAGATCGAAAAATCAAAGAAGATTGATACTGGAGTTATCGATACTACGCAAGAGTTGAATGCAGAGAACCTGGGAAAAATGGCTGACAAAGTGCTGGCTGCTAAAGCACTTGAGGTAGATTCTAACTCCGTGTCTGAGTCAAAAGGCCAGGTCAGTCCAAACTCGTCAACAAATGCGTCAGGTAAAAAGATCGAAGGAAATGCTGATTGAAAAAATTGCAACAAAGAGTGCAAATTTTGTAATACCGTCACGTATCTCAACGGTGAGAAAATTAAAGATCTGACAGCAAAGGTCAGAAGCATTGAGAATCAGATTCTTGGTCGTGACAAAACAGTTAAAGCTTCAACTGAACGGATAAGAGAATTAACTGTTCAAATTGAAACTGATAAAATTGATCATGACAAAATTAAACAAGAAAATGAAAAGTTGATTCTTGAAAAC
The DNA here is from genome assembly GCA_030545235.1 of Helianthus tuberosus. Taxonomy (NCBI): domain Eukaryota; kingdom Viridiplantae; phylum Streptophyta; class Magnoliopsida; order Asterales; family Asteraceae; genus Helianthus; species Helianthus tuberosus. The sequence goes on from CM060367.1 coordinate 100,272,097, forward strand.
CGTCAGATTTCTGAAAAATTTGAAAAACTCAAAAGCACAATGAAAGATTGTGATGATCGAAATGGTAAAACTTTTAAAGAAAATGAACATTTGAAAGCAGTGCTTAGAGTCAAAGAAGAATCAATCAACCAACAACTGGATGAAATCGCTAAATTGAAACTTCAAGTTCAAGAGGCTGTAATCGAAAACGAGCGAATCCAGTTGAAGCTTAACAGTTACAACTCCGCAAGCTTTGTATTGCAACATATTATTCCCAAACCTATTGGGAAAGACAAAGCGGGCGAAGATGTGTATTGTGATGGAATTGGGGTGGGGTTTCATCGAGTTCCACCACCTGTTCTTGATAATTACACTAAAAAGCAGTCTGGGTTGGTTGAAATTGAGGAAGAAAGTGAAGTTAAACTTCCGGAGAACATTGATGTTACTTTTTCTACATCATCTGATGATAGTGTTCAGACAGAAATTGTTAAGAGCACAGCTGAAAGTGTTTTGTTATCTGATTCAGCTGAAGATGATGAATGCTTTTTGGACAAATACATTCAGAAATCAAAATCCAAAAACAACTTAAATGATGAACCGAGTCTTGTGATGTACAAGATGGCTGGATCTGATAAGTTGTATTCGGATTCTGAGTTTCCCATTGAGAATGTTAATGTGAAAAAGTTGACAAATGTTTTCAAGTTAGTTGAAGTTGAGTTGTCAGAAGTGAACAAGTTGTGTCAAACAAAAAGGCAAATGAATTTTGAGAAAGATAAAGCTTATTACAAAAAGCCTGTTGTTCCACCACGTTTTTATAATAATAATCGAAACAGTTGGTCGAGTGGTTATCGGGGTGGTAATAGTTATCAGAAGAAGAGTTTTCAAAACAAGAGGTTTGCTGAAAAGAAGGTGTTTGTGAACAGTTCAAGTTCACTTGCTGATGAAGAAAATGAGATTTTTTCGAAATCGAATGAAGAGTTCTTTGAGAAAAGAGTTTCACAGTATCAGTCTGAAGGCACAAGTCGAGTTATTGATACTCGAACATGTTTCAGATGTAACCAAGTTGGTCACATTGCACGAAAGTGTACCAATGTGAAGCCTAGGACTGAAACTGTGAAGACTCAACAGAAGAAAGTTGATGTGAAGGGTAAAGCACCAATCATTGTTGAGAAAAAGAATGTGAAAAATGACAACATCAAAATGAAAAATGAACCCATAAAGAAAATGGTAACTAAAAATGACAAATTTTACAAACGGGTTGCATTATCTCAACAAGTTTGGAAACCAAAAACAGAAATGAAAATTTCAACTTCTGAAGTGAAAAAGGCTGAAGAATCAATTTCGGTTGATTATGATGCAAATTTTCCACCTTTGAAGGCTGAAAATTTCAAAATTCAAGTTGCGAGAGTCAAGGTTACACCTAAGGCTGATGAGGCCTGGGTGGACACCATGTTTGAATAAGCAGTTTGAATAAGCAGTTTGAATTGCCGGAGATTCCTTGATCGCGAAGCATGAATCGGCATCTTTATTGTAGTTGGTTAACTTGAAGTTTGTTTTATGCAGGATCTTCCACAACTTGTATCCAGATGGATTATGGATAGTGGTGCATCTCGACATATGACAGGAAAAACTGCGTTGCTGTATGATGTGAGAAATATTAATGGTGGTTATGTGGGATTTGCTGGTCATGAAGGTGGTCGAATTGTTGGTGAAGGAACGTTATCCAATGGAATTGTGACGTTTGAGAGAGTTAACTACATCACTGAGCTGGAGAACAATCTGCTTAGTATCTCGCAGATTTGTGACAATATGTATACTACTCACTTCACTGATAAAGAATGTTTGATTTTGAAACCTGGTTTTGTTATCCCTGAAGAATGGATTATCATGAGGGCACCTAGAGTAAATGATTTATATGTGTTAGATATGAGTGTAGCAACTACAACTACTGGTCAAGCATATTGTTTTGTTTCTAGAGCAACTGAGAAAGAATCAAGATTGTGGCACCGAAAGATGGGGCATATTCACCTTAGGAAGATGAATCACTTGGTGCATAATGATTTAGTATTGGGTGTTAATATCAAAGGTTTTCATATGGAAGGGGAGTACATTAGCTGCATCAAAGGCAAGCAGAAGAAAAAGTCACACCCTACAAAGCAAGTCAATTCAGTTTCGAGACCGCTGGAAAGACTTCACATGGATTTGTTTGGTCCAGTGAATGTCAAAAGTCTTACAGGATATTACTATTGTTTGGTCGTTACTGATGATTATTCCAGATTTTCGTGGGTTTCTTTCTTGAAGACGAAAGATGAAACATTTGACAGTTTGATGGGGCTGTTCAGGAAGATTGAGAATTTGTACCAAAGGCGTATCAAGAGAATTCGAAGTGACAATGGTACTGAATTCAAGAACAGCAAGATGGAAGAATTTTGTGATGAAAGAGGTATTTTTCATGAGTTTAGTGCTCCGTACACTCCGCAGCAGAATGGAGTCGCAGAACGCAAAAACCGGACACTAATCGAGACGGCTAGAACTATGCTCATAGATTCAAAGTTACCGATAAATTTTTGGGCTGAAGCTGTTTCCGCCGCATGCTATACGCTCAACAGGGTTCTCACTGTCAAGAAGTTCAACAAAACATGCTTTGAGCTAATCAATAACCGCAAACCGAATTTGAAGTATCTAGAACCGTTCGGGTCACCATGTACGGTTATAGAGCCTTTTGGAAAGTTTGGTCCAAAGTGAATTGAGGGAATATTTGTTGGATATGCAAATCCGATGCGACGTGTCTTCGTTCCAAGTGAGAAGCGGATTATTGAAGCTGCAAATGTTGAATGTCAAGGTTATACTATGCCGCCGCAGAATCCTGGTGATTCATGGCGTTATCATTATGACAAACTTTGGGATTCGTTTGATATGAGAGAAGAATCAGAGGATGATGAAGATTTCTTTGATGAGTTGGATATTTTGCGTGAATATGAGTCGCAGCTAAAGTTCCAAGCTGAGTATTCTAAGAGACCACGGGAAACTTCAAATGACGATGAAGCAGGTCCAAGTAATGCTGGTGAACATGATGATGTCCAACAGAATGAAGTTGCTCAGGATAATCAGTCGGTTCAGAATGATAATCTAGAAACTGAAAACATGCCAGTATTTGATCATGGTGATTCAGATTCTGAGGGGGAGCAAATTCAGATTTCAAGTCAAACAAACCAAGTTGGTGAACAAGATGCAGAACAGAATGTTACTAATATGGAGGGAAATGTAGATGTTCCAAGCGAAGTGATGCCGCAAACTTTTTCATATCATCCAGAGGAGTTGATCATAGGAGAATTGCAGACAGGCGTTCGCACTCGAAATCAGATTGATAAAGGGCTTACATGTTTTTATACAAAAGTTGCTCCTTTGCAAACTGAATTCTCATTGAGTTGTTTTATCTCGCAGGTTGAGCCAAGAACTTACAAAGAGGTGCTTACTGAAGACTCTTGGGTCAATGCTATGCAGGAGGAACTTAGTCAATTTGAGAAATTGGGAGTGTGGAAGTTAGTTGATTTGCCGGATGGTCAGAGAAAGATTAACACCAAGTGGGTGTTCAAGTGCAAGAGGGACGATAGAGGAGTTGTTGTAAGGAACAAAGCTCGACTCGTTGTTCAGGGATTTAGTCAATAGGAGGGAATTGATTTTACCGAAGTCTATGCTCCTGTAGCACGACTAGAGGTAATCAGAATTTTCTTAGCATTTGCGTCTTGGAAGAACTTCAAAGTATATCAGTTAGATTTTAAATCGGCTTTTCTCTACGGGAAGGTTAAAGAGGAGGTTTATGTCGGTCAGCCACCGGGCTTCACCGATCCAATCCACAAAAACAAGGTCTATTTATTGGACAAAGCGCTGTATGGTTTACACCAGGCCCCGAGAGCTTGGTACGAGACTTTGTCTCAACACCTACTAGCCAAAAAGTTCATTCGTGGAAAAGTGGATGCCACTCTCTTCACTAAAGAGGTCGATGGTCATCTTCTGATAGTTCAGATTTATGTGGACGATATAATCTTTGGGTCGACAAATGAAAATCTATGCAAAGATTTTGAATCAGTGATGAAGCAAAAGTTTGAAATGTCATCAATGGGGGAGATGAATTTTTTTCTGGGATTACAAGTTGAACAACTTTCTGAGGGAATTTTCATTCATCAGTCAAAGTACGTTCATGATATTCTAGAGAAATTTGGGATGTCAAGTTCTACTCCAGCTGCTACCCCACTTGCAACAAATCATGGGATTCACCCAGATCTCACCGGAGACAGGGCTGATGAAACGTTTTACCGATCCATGATAGGTTCTTTAATGTACCTAACTGCTTCACATCCTGATATCATGTACCCAACGTGCCTCGCAGCAAGATTTCAGTCTAACCCGAGAGCATCGCATATGATCATTGTGAAGAGGATATTGCGCTGCCTAAAAGGAACTCCTTCATTGGGGTTGTGGTATCCTAGGAAAGGCGACTTTACGCTCGAAGGGTATTCCGATTCAGATTTCGGATGCTGCAAAGTCAATTCAAAATCAACAACTGCAGGATGCCAGTTCTTTGGTCCTAGATTGGTTACCTGGCAGTGTAAGAAACAAACGTCTGTGGCGTTATCTACATGTGAAGCGGAGTATGTTTCTGCTAGCAGTTGCTACTCTCAGATCTTGTGGATACAGCAACAGATGCGCGACTACGGTTTGCAGTTTCTTAACACACCTCTTTTTGTTGATAATGAGGCTGCAATAAATATAACAAAAAATCCAGTACATCACGCTAAAACTAAACACATAGAAATTCGTCATCACTTTATTCGTGATTGCTTTGAGAAAAAGTTGATACGAATTGAGAAAATCCACACTGACGAACAGAAAGCTGATTTACATACCAAAGCTTTTGATAAAAATCAGTTTAAATATTTGTTAAAACTGAATGGTATGAAGCTTCTTTCAGTGACGGATGGCATAATTGGCGTTGATGAGAGTACTGTTGCGGATGAAGACGAGAAACAATCTGCAATGGTTTGTCGAATTTTTACTTGTTTTGGTATTTAGGGGGAGTAGATGTTTGTACATAGTTATATTTTCAGAAAATACAAAAACAGTAAAAATGCAAAAATACAAAAACATGATAAAATCTGAAAAAGAGCTTGTGTATATAGGGAAAATGATAGTACATCGGCTAGACGATTACAGTATGCTAAAGATTTGGAAAGTTTAAATGAGTTAAACAGTCTCACTGATGATGTGTCGATAGGTTTTCGCACATTTAGTAGATTTATTCGGGATATAAACCTAAATTTCAAACTTGTGAATTCGTGGGGAACACTACTTGGATATATAGGTAACCCCTGAAATCTCGTTTGAAAGGTCTCTTAATCTGATATACTAGGTCTTTATACTCAATGATGTCTGGGGTATTATTCCGGGACTTCTGCTGAACGGTGGTTCTGACCTAGTCCTTGGATAATACTTGCTGCAATGCTTGAAACACAGCATTAAACCCTCAGCATGCCAAAACAATAAAATTGATAGTCGCTGCTGTTGTAAGCAAAAAGATCCTCTAAAGGGGACACACCGAAAAGTCGAAGCTGATATCTCTCTGCGTATACGGAAGTATCGACCTGAGATCCCTCGGCCCTCGCATACCTAATTTATATACAGATATCATTGTAGTATATTCACCTGTAAGACTGATTATTGGGATTCTGGATACGGGAGTATATTCAAGAGGTGGGACACATGAATGATCTAGGTTTATAATTCATCTAAATCGTATCCTGAGTAAATTGAAATTTGTGTGGGAATTTAAGATGGATCAGTATATCGACAATCGAGGTGAATTGTTTAAGTCTGAGTATGAAATGAAGCTTAACGGTACTTGTAATTTGTCTGAAAAGCTGATATGATTCCCTGACACGCTCGCCAAAAATATGTTTGTAAATAGTTTACTTTGTTTACTTTCTGCAACTTAAGTTTTTCGTATTTCATTTCTTAGTTTAGAACACTTTATAAAATCCAAAAAGATTTTATTTCTGCTTTATTTTCCGACAAACCAAAGTGGAGAGTTGATTGTTGGATTCTCAGATATTTGAAGCAGATGCAGGAGTTTCTGGACTGAAGAATGAGGAGAGCTTACTTTGATGAAGTTTGTATTGTTTGAAAAGTCAAAAACAAGTTCATTAATTTGATACTTGTTATTTTCAGAAAATGTTTGAAATAAAATGTTTTCAAAATCAGTTTGATTCGTCAAATGATCAACCAGGGTCATTAATTTGGACTTGGTAGATTAATCAAGTGATCAGGGTCATTAACTTGGACCTGAATACTTGAGTGGATTTCTAAAACTGATTAAGTTTATGAGTTATGTTTGAAAGATAGAATTGTAATGTTTATTGGTTGAGTAACAGGTTTGGACTTCATTATTCCCAATGGAAGCTAAATGTCAAAGCTTGAACCAGATATCTCAGATTCTAGCATATCGAGAGGGGGAGTCTGGATCAACAGTCAAAGAGAAGATGGAAGTTAGAGACAGGTTGTGTTTCTGAAGCTTGTAAAGATAGAGTGCTTATGATGAGAAGACAGAGAGTTGGAGAACAGACTAAGACTGAAGACTCAGGAGCTGAAGATTACGTCAACATCCAAGGGGGAGTCTGTTGATGCACGGAATGTCTGTTGACTTCATCTACATCAAGTCTTAAGTCAAAGAAAGTCAAGATTAGGGTTTATAATGTTATTTCGCTTATGTGAACATTGTTTAGAAGTGATTTCGCTTTTAGGGTCTTGATGATTTCGCTTTTATGACACATGGTGATTCCGCTTATACGGACATGCCATATAAGCGAAATCAGTTACATGTGATTTCGCTCATATGGTCATGCCATATAAGCGAAATCAAGTCTAGTATAAATACCTCACATGTGTTCATTAGGTAGGACATTGGAGCGGAATCATCTCATGTAATTTGGAACCAAACTCTGTCAAATTGATCTCAGAAAAGTAATAAAGTGAAGGAATTGAATAGGAAAGCTGTTGTTACGTTGCGTATACTGATTCCGCCTTTATACGTGATGATGAACTGCCTTGACTGATCGTTTAGGGTCACGACACGGTCCAACAGAAATGCTATACGATCGAGCAAGATTGGACGAGAGATTTGAAGCATACACGATGTTATTAACCAGCTAAGTCCTTTCCATTTATGCCTTTGTTTTTTTTATTTCTTATTTATTTTAGTTTTTGAGTCGGTTTCCATCCTACATTGAGGGCAATGTAGAGTTTAAGTGTGGGGATGGGAACTATCGTTTAGTGTCTAGTTAGTAGAGTCTTAAGTCATAAAATATAAAAAAAAATTCAAAAAAAAAAATCAAAAATTCAAAAAAAAATTAAAAACAATTAGAAAATGTCTTTTGAAATAAGAAGTTTGCAAAACTAAAAAACGGAAAATGATAGAAAAGTTGGGTTTTTGTTCGGGTTCAAATAATAATAATATGAGATAAAATAATTGAGCTTGTGTCTAGTTTGGGATGCGCGGGTAGGCTCGATTCGGTTCTGGGTTCCTTTGATCTTAAATATACCTAATTGTCGGTCTACTAGTGGGTTCTCATCTAGGGAAAGTGGGGAAATTGAAACCGCCAAAAATAGTATAAGGGATGCCGTTATAAGCTAAGATCGTTAGAGTTTTTGGTCATTATCTCGTTGAAAAAGAAAAAGAAAAAAAAAATGAAAAAAAAGAGAGCTAGAAACTAAATGAAAGTAGCCATTTCTATGTAGTCTGGGTTGGGGATAGCGACTCTACAGCCGGATTACCTCTAGGGTGTGTAAATCGACCTTGCAAAGAAAATAAAAAGTACCGAAGCCTAAGTAATCCGAGTTGGGGATAGCGACTCTACAGCCGGAATGCCTCTGGGTTAGGGAAAGCAACGTCTAAGCTCGTAAAAGAAAAAAAATGAGAAAAAGTGATGAAAAAAAAGATATAGATTTGATTCTAAACTCTCTTGATCTTGGTATAAGGCGGTTAGGAAATAACCCAGTGGTGGTTCCTTTTGTCCTATAAGCTTGAGGGGGGATTAGGTGGGCTTGCAATTCTTAGCGTGAGACCCTAGGTAGATTGACCACACTTGAACTAAACTTGCATGATAAGGGCTTGGAACCGGGTTTGGGTTTAAGAGGATCGAAATACTTGCAATCGCGGCTAACACGAGTTTCGGTTTTAATAAGTAACTAAGCTTTTGTTCCCGAATAATTATTCCGACTATGATTCCGTTTGCATAATTCTTTTTCGGGGACGAAAAAAGGTTAAGTCTGGGGATATTTGATGTAGGGTAAAATACACATAATTGTCCCGTGTAAAATGTATAATTATTGTATAGGTTTTATTTGTTTTATTTAGTTTTTAGTATTGTATTATATTATTTTGTGTTGGGACAGGTTCTGGTGCAAATGAAACAAAAACGAGTAATATGAAAATACCCAGCCAGTTGAACAGAGTGGGGCGCCAGTGACTGAGTTTAAATTGCCACTATTTTCCATGAGTGGAACAAGGCCAGTTATCTCTATATGATTAAAAGGATAGGCATACATATTAATTATTATATTTTGGAGGTTGCCAATATCATTATCATCATCGATCAAAACAAAGAAAAGAAAAAGAGAAACATATTATATTAGATAATTTATTTGAGGTAATCAAGACTAAAAGAAAAAAAGGCGGCTATTGTTTATTGGCAGAAGGGTTCGATATATATTTGGAGGCCCAATCAAGAAGAGTGGACGCCAGTTTTGAGGGGCTGCACATCAGCGGCCCATCTACTTTTTGGGATGATGTTCTTGTGACGCAAACAAGGTGGAATATTATTTATGGACATCAGCCAATCATACTTTGGAGGCACGCATAATATATCATCACGGCATAGAGATAGGCGTGAAACAACTTGGGACGCACGGAGTCAACATCAGCCGCACATCTATAAAAGAATTCCATTGGACATCAGATCAGAGGAGTGAACAGCCGTAACATCAGCGAATTTTGGGCATTTCTTGGAGCAATTTAGTGGCTGTTTGAAGATCTTTGAAGTGTTCGGTTGCTTGGAATCGTCGGGTAACATTCGGGAGCGTTCGGGAGTGAAGTCTACGGGTTTTATCTCTTAGATTCTTCGTTTTTCGCTTGTTTCTTATTGTTGCATGATGAATTCAGACTTTATATTGATTGATACTATGTTTGTGATCATGATTAGCGGCTAAAACTTCATAAACTACATAGGCTAATGACAATAGTTAAATAAAGTTTGGTTCTTTATTCCATTTTTGGCGTGGTTGTGGATTTTTCTTGTCTTGTAAAAGCTTCGGGAATTTAACTTGGTGCATATGCGCGCTTGACGATTATTTTATCACTGTTTATTGCTTCGAATAATCCTTGGTGAAGGTCTTTATCACATAATAGGGTTGTGCTAGGGTTCTTGATTGTTGGTGCACTTAATGTCTGTTGATTACGTCATTATCAAGTCTTGTGTCTAGGATTGTTTGAATGATCACACAATAGAGTTTAAGTTAGGGTTTTTATGTGTTAAACACAAGATTTCGCTTGAGAGGGTATGTTTATGCTTGAAGCGAAATCAACAACACATGATTTCGCTTCAGACAACCTCAAGCGAAATCATACACTCTATATATAGGTGTTTAGGTCATTTGAAGCAAAAACAAGTTGTCATTGTATGTGAGTCAAGGTGCTGCTGAATTTTTGTTAGAAAATCATTGTAAAGACTCAGAAGGCATTAATAGAAGAAAAATTAAGAGGAACAAAGCTGTTATGACTTTGTATACATTGATTCCGCCTTTGTATTCAAAGATGAACGCCTTAACTAACTTTTAGAGGTCGTACAACGGTCCAACATTGATTTAGGTGACGGTCTTTATCACGTAATAGATCATTAATCCTTTAGGGTGAAAATCGAGTAAGTAACTTTAGAAGTAATATTCGGTAATTTAATAAAATCAAGTGTTCTGCTAAACTTGTCGCTGTGAGGCTCAAGGTTATTAATAGGTCTCGGTTTGGTTATAAGTCCTTAACATTCCATTGTCTATTAAACCAAGATTAAAACCCGTAGTTGCTTTAGACGTTCGCGCTGAGAGGTAGAGCGTCTTATATAGGCACTTTCAAGAAACTAGAGGACTGAGAGGAAATCTAGAAAACCGGTGAGCGTAACAGCCTAGGTAGTGCCACAAGAATCGCCTTGAGAGTGTTTGAGGGGCTTAGTGGTGTCTTAATAGGTTTAGTATCCAAAGATCCCGGTTCCACACCACAAAATCATCGAATAGAGATCCATTCTGAGTTTAGCTTGCGTCTAGCCTAGGTAGTCTTCATTCATCACTGGTCAAAGTCTTTGTTCGAGTTCGTGTTAGTTATTTAGCTAATCTAGTTATTCGTTATTTGCATTCTTAGGATTTTAGAAACCCCCCCATTCAATAAACAAATAGTTTGAGTCGTGTCAGTCTTAGTCTAGAATAGAGTCGTTAGCGTAATCAGTAGAGTCTCTTGGGTTCGATACTCGGACTTCCTTAGGCTATACTGCATCGATCGGTACACTTGCCGGTCGTGTGGTTTAGGGTTTAGAGAGTCTTAGTTTTATAAATTTAAAACTTAGAGAGTCTAGTTTAGGGTTTAATTTAGTTGTTTTTGTTAAACCATTTTTAGCACTTCAAGTTTTTGGCGCCGTTGCCGGGGACTCTTGGCGATTGCGTTGATTACTTTGTTTGGACTTAACTGACATTATACGTGCTAGTGTTTTTGTATATTGAGTCATAGGAGTCTAATTGTCCGTGTTTTTTTTTGTTTTCTTATTTATTTTATTTTTCTTGAGTCTAGTAGATATGTGTGAAATTTGTGGAGGGCCTCACTTTACAGTTAAATGCCTCCAGTATGAGGGGTCCTCTGCTGGATTATGATACTAACCCCTTTGTGCAGCCACAACAATATTCTTTGCAGGGGTATCCCACAAATGCTAAGGAGAGGTTTCCCCATTTTTTCGAGCTCAGGGAATTAATTATGAATTGTGTGCGAATAATAAAAGAGTTTAGGAAGTGCGGGGATCCAAGGTTTCCGAAAATGGTCGGCATACTTGATCGAATGATCGGACAAATAGGCCCGATGATAGAGTGTGACCTCAGTCGGCAAAGGGATCCAAGGTGTGAAGAATGTGGTGGACCACACTGGTATGAAGAATGTGCGATCGCTGCTCGGTTGGAAATGGGTTGGGGAAACAGAGAGCAGAAGCAACAAATACAATGGGGCGATTATGATGATGAGTGGATTACAGTTCAAAGCTCATATTATAAGGCGATAGTGCTCCCCGAGCTTGCTGATGGAGAGACAATATGGGGATATGTGGAGAGTAAGGAAGAAAAAATAGAGATAGAAAGAAAAGGAGAAGAAGATGAAGAAGTTGAGCAGCCATCTAATGTAGATCAGATGTCCTGGGAGAATGAATTTAGGGAAGAACTAGATAGGTTGCCGGTTGATGAAGAGGAAAAGGAGTTTGATCCGGAGGGAGACCTTGCTTACTTAGAAGCTTTACTTGAAGGAAACCCAATGACGGACATCAAACAAGAAGAAGTGGTGGTGGAAGAGGAAGAGCACCACAGCTGGCCCCTGGTGTTAGTACTAAGTGAAACTGAAAAATCAACAAAACCACGGGAGAAGGCAAAGAAAAGAAAGGAAAAGGATCCAAGCCGGAAGAGGATAGAAGGTTGCGGCGAGATGGAGAGGAAGAAGCGGTTCACGCACGATCATTCTTCTCATTACATGCCACGCATTTGGTTTCTTCCAGGTAAGTTTAAATTTTGGTGGTCTGACCCGTTTAAAATTTTTAAAATATTTTATAATTCCACCTATAAATTTTTAATTATTTTTGAGGATCGGGTGGAATTAAACGAGTTAGATAGGGTCCAGATCAAAGAGAAACCTCCTGATTAAATTCAAGTGTGTGGAGGTTGTGTAGAGTTTGTACTATGAGTCTAATTTAGTAGTTTTGAGTCAGTCGTTTGTGTCGAGTCGGTATTGCTTTGGTGTTTGCTTGTTTTTGTTTATGCAGGTTTGAATATGTACCATCCATACTCAATCTCCATTCGGGTGATTTTGGAGCTGCTTATCAAAATCCAGGCATTTATCGAGTGTACTAGTCAGTCTCAAAAGCCGATCGCGAACGAAATGCTATACGATCGAGCTGGATTGGACGAGAGATTTGAAGCATACACGATGTTATTAACCAGCTAAGTCCTTTCCATTTATGCCTTTGTTTTTTTTATTTCTTATTTATTTTAGTTTTTGAGTCGGTTTCCATCCTACATTGAGGGCAATGTAGAGTTTAAGTGTGGGGATGGGAACTATAGTTTAGTGTCTAGTTAGTAGAGTCTTAAGTCATAAAATATAAAAAAAAAATTCAAAAAAAAAAATCAAAAATTCAAAAAAAAAAAATAAAAAAAATTAGAAAATGTCTTTTGAAATAAGAAGTTTGCAAAACTAAAAAACGGAAAATGATAGAAAAGTTGGGTTTTTGTTCGGGTTCAAATAATAATAATATGAGATAAAATAATTGAGCTTGTGTCTAGTTTGGGATGCGCGGGTAGGCTCGATTCGGTTCTGGGTTCCTTTGATCTTAAATATACCTAATTGTCGGTCTACTAGTGGGTTCTCATATAGGGAAAGTGGGGAAATTGAAACCGCCAAAAATAGTATAAGGGATGCCTTTATAAGCTAAGATCGTTAGAGTTTTTGGTCATTATCTCGTTGAAAAAGAAAAAGAAAAAAAATGAAAAAAAAGAGAGCTAGAAACTAAATGAAAGTAGCCATTTCTATGTAGTCTGGGTTGGGGATAGCGACTCTACAGCCGGATTACCTCTAGGGTGTGTAAATCGACCTTGCAAAGAAAATAAAAAGTACCGAAGCCTAAGTAATCCGAGTTGGGGATAGCGACTCTACAGCCGGAATGCCTCTGGGTTAGGGAAAGCAACGTCTAAGCTCGTAAAAGAAAAAAAATGAGAAAAAGTGATGAAAAAAAAAAGATATAGATTTGATTCTAAACTCTCTTGATCTTGGTATAAGGCGGTTAGGAAATAACCCAGTGGTGGTTCCTTTTGTCCTATAAGCTTGAGGGGGGATTAGGTGGGCTTGCAATTCTTAGCGTGAGACCCTAGGTAGATTGACCACACTTGAACTAAACTTGCATGATAAGGGCTTGGAACCGGGTTTGGGTTTAAGAGGATCGAAATACTTGCAATCGCGGCTAACACGAGTTTCGGTTTTAATAAGTAACTAAGCTTTTGTTCCCGAATAATTATTCCGACTATGATTCCGTTTGCATAATTCTTTTTCGGGGACGAAAAAAGGTTAAGTCTGGGGATATTTGATGTAGGGTAAAATACACATAATTGTCCCGTGTAAAATGTATAATTATTGTATAGGTTTTATTTGTTTTATTTAGTTTTTAGTATTGTATTATATTATTTTGTGTTGGGACAGGTTCTGGTGCAAATGAAACAAAAACGAGTAATATGAAAATACCCAGCCAGTTGAACAGAGTGGGGCGCCAGTGACTGAGTTTAAATTGCCACTATTTTCCATGAGTGGAACAAGGCCAGTTATCTCTATATGATTAAAAGGATAGGCATACATATTAATTATTATATTTTGGAGGTTGCCAATATCATTATCATCATCGATCAAAACAAAGAAAAGAAAAAGAGAAACATATTATATTAGATAATTTATTTGAGGTAATCAAGACTAAAAGAAAAAAAAGGCGGCTATTGTTTATTGGCAGAAGGGTTCGATATATATTTGGAGGCCCAATCAAGAAGAGTGGACGCCAGTTTTGAGGGGCTGCACATCAGCGGCCCATCTACTTTTTGGGATGATGTTCTTGTGACGCAAACAAGGTGGAATATTATTTATGGACATCAGCCAATCATACTTTGGAGGCACGCATAATATATCATCACGGCATAGAGATAGGCGTCAAACAACTTGGGACGCACGGAGTCAACATCATCAGCCGCACATCTATAAAAGAATTCCATTGGACATCAGATCAGAGGAGTGAACAGCCGTAACATCAGCGAATTTTGGGTATTTCTTGGAGCAATTTAGTGGCTGTTTGAAGATCTTTGAAGTGTTCGGTTGCTTGGAATCGTCGGGTAACATTCGGGAGCGTTCGGGAGTGAAGTCTACGGGTTTTATCTCTTAGATTCTTCGTTTTTCGCTTGTTTCTTATTGTTGCATGATGAATTCAGACTTTATATTGATTGATACTATGTTTGTGATCATGATTAGCGGCTAAAACTTCATAAACTACCTAGGCTAATGACAATAGTTAAATAAAGTTTGGTTCTTTATTCGATTTTTGGCGTGGTTGTGGATTTTTCTTGTCTTGTAAAAGCTTCGGGAATTTAACTTGGTGCATATGCGCGCTTGACGATTATTTTATCACTGTTTATTGCTTCGAATAATCCTTGGTGACGGTCTTTATCACATAATAGGGTTGTGCTAGGGTTCTTGATTTAGGTGACGGTCTTTATCACGTAATAGATCATTAATCCTTTAGGGTGAAAATCGAGTAAGTAACCTTAGAAGTAATATTCGGTAATTTAATAAAATCAAGTGTTCTGCTAAACTTGTCGCTGTGAGGCTCAAGGTTATTAATAGGTCTCGGTTTGGTTATAAGTCCTTAACATTCCATTGTCTATTAAACCAAGATTAAAACCCGTAGTTGCTTTAGACGTTCGCGCTGAGAGGTAGAGCGTCTTATATAGGCACTTTCAAGAAACTAGAGGACTGAGAGGAAATCTAGAAAACCGGTGAGCGTAACAGCCTAGGTAGTGCCACAAGAATCGCCTTGAGAGTGTTTGAGGGGCTTAGTGGTGTCTTAATAGGTTTAGTATCCAAAGATCCCGGTTCCACACCACAAAATCATCGAATAGAGATCCATTCTGAGTTTAGCTTGCGTCTAGTCTAGGTAGTCTTCATTCATCACTGGTCAAAGTCTTTGTTCGAGTTCGTGTTAGTTATTTAGCTAATCTAGTTATTCGTTATTTGCATTCTTAGGATTTTAGAAACCCCCCCAATCAGTAAACAAATAGTTTGAGTCGTGCCAGTCTTAGTCTAGAATAGAGTCGTTAGCGTAATCAGTAGAGTCTCTTGGGTTCGATACTCGGACTTCCTTAGGCTATACTGCATCGATCGGTACACTTGCTGGTCGTGTGGTTTAGGGTTTAGAGAGTCTTAGTTTTATAAATTTAAAACTTAGAGAGTCTAGTTTAGGGTTTAATTTAATTGTTTTTGTTAAACCATTTTTAGCACTTCATCGCTCAAACGGCCGAAGAATCCAATGAGATACCATACAAACAATCTCACAACTATTTGGGTTTACTCACAAAACCCACAAACAAACATACCTTCGATTCCATTCTCGACACCATATCTACATCAAAGTACAAAACTTTGTTGACAGTAGACGCCCCCATATATCTGCAAACCCAGAGAGAGTTCTGGAAAAATGCTACGCTTGAAAAACAAGATGATAAAGTAGTAGCCATTAACTCCTCGATACAGGGTACTGCGATTCAAATCACTCCGCAATCATTATCAGAAATCTTCAAACTCGATGATCAGAAAGGTAAAGCTTCTTTTGACAAAAACGAGTTAAAAGCTGATTTTCTGAAAAGGGGCTATGTAGAACAGTCAAAGGTAGATACCCTACAAAAGGGTTATTTTCCATCTGCACCCAGATTTTTATTTCACACACTTCTGATGCGTGCTTCGAATAAAACAACATCTTTTAACGAAATACCATTAAAAATTCAATGCCTGGGTTACGCTATTTTGAATAATAAAGACTACAACTACTCCCAGGAGATTTTCAATGACATGGTGAAAAACGTTGAAAGTAAAGCATTTTTGTTGTTTCCAAGATTTTTGAGTTATTATTTTATACAAAAATTTGATAAGAAAAATGAAAATTTGCTTAAACAAGGTGTCTATTTTCAAATAAAAAGCTTGACACCTGAAACATTCACTAGAATGTTGGTGTAACACCTGTGTCATTTCAACCATCAAACAAATGCCAAACCAATGAAATATTGTATTTCATACTTTGGACTTGTATAAATATGTGTATCTTTGGCACATATCAACTCTTGTTCGATTTCAAACTCTAAATCGCTTTCTGGAAGGTTATACGCGCACTAATGCGTAAATATAACCAGTTTAATGCAACAAACACTCCGGAATAGTGAAATAGGTTTAACATACCTTAAATAACCTTTACATAACTTAGATATAAGTTTTGGAAGGTTTGATGTGGGGAAATCAAAGTTATATCGCTTACAGGGACTAAAGTTGACAGACTGCGAAAGTATGCCAATTTGAACTGTAACAGACATTCCGGAACATGACCATAAGTTAAACATACCATAAATATCCTTTACATAGCTTAGAAATAGGCTTTGAGGGGTTCGGTGTGCTAAAATAAACTTTTGGGTCATTCAGGGACTAAAAGTGTCAAAAAGTGCACAAGTTTGCATTTTCGCGCATAACTTACGTTCTGAATACATCCTGACGTCCAAAAATTTATGTAAGCACTAAAACATTTTATTTTAGTGTTCGGCATAAGAAAAATCCATGCGTCGCGTCATTTGGATCAGTTTTGCACTTTCGGGACCAGATTCGATGTATTAGCCGTTGTTTAATTCACAACCACACATTCTAACAATGCTTAGTCAGCGGATAAGGATGGAATTTAGGCACCATGACTTTGCAACACATGTATGGATGGAATTTAAACACCTAAACACCATGACTTTGCAACACATGTATGGATGGAATTTAAACACCTAAACACCATAACTTTGCAACACATGTACGGATGGGATTAAGGCACGTTTTCCATGAAACGATCTTAACGGTTCGGGTATTCCTATAAATACCCATCCACCCCCATTGCTAAAATCACTAGAACTTTGATTTGAGAAACTCTAAGTTGAAACTATTGTTTCATACCTGAGATTTTTGAATCGAGGTTAGCATTCGGGGACCCTTTGTAAGTATTCTTTCGTTCTTTTCCTTATTTTATTGCTTTTCGAGTCAGAAAGTCAAACTTTGTTTGACTTTCAGCGTTGACCAGTAATGGTCAATGCGAAGTTCGTTTGAACTTCGCAACGTGAGTGTAATCACGTTGGTCATAGTCCCTTGGGACTATGCCCACTGATTACCACGTTGTTTAGGGTCGTAGGGTAAGCGATCTAATAAATCGCTTATACCTCGAACCCGACCCATTTGGTCGATCATTAGGATCCGACCAAACACATTAGGTGACCCTAGTATAGCGCATAACCTTCCGAGGTTATACCCTATGGTCGCAGCGTTTAAGTAGTTGTATGATAGGTAGTTTATATGCCTTAGGTAAATTACCAGAATACCCTTTTCATGTATAATTGGTAATTAAGCATATGTAACCTAAACCTTTGTCACATAACTGATTATGTAATATGTTTAGGCATATAACACTTGTCATAGGGCTAGTTAGGCGGTCCGAACGCGTTTCACGCGAACGACGCGTTAAAGTAGCATAAGCTACCTAAACGGGTCGTAATGGGTCGTAGACACTTAGGTTAAGTTTCATTTAGTATGTAGGCTTTGTTAAACCAAATGACACGAGTCTCTACACTCGTTTGGTTTACAAACCCTAATGCTACCCAGTCTTCCGATTTAGGTCCGGTTTATTAATGTAGTTACCTATATTAGGTGCCGTTTGATATTCCGCGATCTCTAGCATTGCTTGGTGGTTATCCTAGGACTTCTGAGCAATCTCAAGTGAGTACATAGACCCCTCTTTTACTGTTTTTCCAAACTGTTTTGGGGTGGAACACATGTGCCTACTTGTTACTTTCACGCTTTCCGGTTTTAACATCATATACTGCTATGTTCGTTAGTACATTATAGTACATGATTTTATGACATTTCATGCTAGGTGTGCCCAATTGTGTGCATTACTTAGTACATCGTTTTACATGACATTTTGACATAGATATTTGACATAGACATTTTGATATGATTTACATCTTGACATGAACACTTTGACATATTACCCAATACATTTGACAACTGATTTAAACATAGACTTCTTACATTGGTTGGTTTGGTTTGATTAAGTGATTAAGTAACGATGCGTGTGTAATATGATACAAGCATGGTGGATACGCCGCTGGTACTTCCTATATATAAGTGTTTGTATGGTATTACATATCATAGCGTTATTTGAATCATTTCAGTTTGAGACATAGAACATTTTATACAAATAACATACTTTTCACAAGACAATGTTTTACAAACAACTTATCTTATACAAACCCATTTTACTATGGTTATTCATTTAACCATACATTATTTACTTATTTATACATATCATCTGAACTCATTGTTTTTCAAATGATTTACAAAACAAAGCAAATAACAAGGTTCATGACTAAACATTTTCTCAAACATAAGTCATGAAACCTATTTTCACAAAACCTATGTATCTCACAGGCATTTTTATGCTGACGTACCTATTTTCACATGTGTTTTTCAGGAGCTGTTGCATAAGATGATCAAGATACACATAGGCAGACTTGGGCTTTAGTGACAATAAAAGATGCAAGAATAGTTAATTATGTTGTATTTCTTTGCTTGTTAAGACATTGTAACACTTTTAATCAATAAAACGAAACTTCAATTGCCATGGATTTGAAACAATTAATTCTGTTACAACACTCCCCGATGTTTCCGCCACGTTTTGTATGTTCTACGTGGTCGGGGTGTGACAGTTGGCACCAATAAAAACAAAAGCAGGGGTACCTGAGCAGATTTTAGCGGTTACAACTGCTCCTCAGGTATCAGCTGCTGAGCCCACTGCTCCAGGTGATCAAAGCAACACAACCACTGCTTTGAAACCCACACCTGATATCACCAAAAAGACCAAAAGAAAAACATCCAGAAAACCCACCAAACCCAAAACAAAGGCAACTCTTGAAGATGAGATCCCAGAGGAAATGCCTGTGATAACACAAAAGTCACCACAAACCACTGCTGCTACTTCCTCACAGCAGTTGGAAGAAAGATCTCAACCCATGCCTGAAACTCCTCCTGCATCCTCACAAAAGGATCAGGTTGTAATCATAGGGACACCAAATTATGAAGCTCTAGATCCACTTGGCTCTATCTTCCACAGTCCTGATCCCAAGGACATGTCTCTTTCAACACCTATACCCTCACCAATCATAATGCCACAATCCATGCTACCCTTGTTGCATGCAGCTGCTATAGCTCAGACACAAACCAGTTCCTCTCTATCACCTATCACTGAGAGTATACCCCCACAAGAGACTGGGTCTGATGCTACTACTTCTGCTATCCCAGCAACAATTGAGGAGGTTACACCCCCTGAGTTACAAGTAACTCTCGGTGGTAGTTCAAGTGGAGCAGCAACTACAACTGGTGGATCAACAGATCTTCAGTTGGACAGTTGTTTCATAAGTAAGACTCCCTTGAAGGCAATTTCTTCCATGGCAACTTCGGTAACCACCAGTGAGTTGGATCTAACCACTGGTACCATCAAAGGTTTATCGAGTGCTGAAGAAAGAAGTCCCCAGTACCAAGAACAAGGGGCATCAATGGGTGATTTTTGGGACTCTGTTCCTAAGTCACACATTGATATAACCACTGCTAGTGGGGATTCAGATGATCCTACTAAAGTAGGTGATGATTCAAAATATCAGGAATTGACGAACAGAGTTGACAAACTTGAAGATTCAGTTGCTGAAATAAAGGAGATGGTGCAAGAGATTTTAAAAGCTC
This sequence comes from Helianthus tuberosus, assembly GCA_030545235.1. Lineage (NCBI taxonomy): Eukaryota > Viridiplantae > Streptophyta > Magnoliopsida > Asterales > Asteraceae > Helianthus > Helianthus tuberosus. The sequence continues at coordinate 100,291,979 of CM060367.1, forward strand.
AAAAAGCACAGTCTACTGCTGCCCCACCACAAGCATCTGTTCCTACTCAAGCATCTGCACAACATGCAGTTGCTGCAAATGAGCTCTGGAATATCTTTCAACCCATGCTTGAAAAACAGCAACAAATGGCTGATCAAAAGCATGCTACTCATGTACAAATGCTGACCAACATGGTGGAATCAAGGTTCAAAGATACTCAAGCAGATATCAAGGCTATAAAGGCTAGCATTCAAAGTGTCTCTGGCAAAGTTCCTTCTTCCCTATCCTTTCTTGATAACCCTCCTTCAGATAACGCCAAAAAGGGGGAGAATATCAAGCTGTTGAGACAAATGAATAAGATGGGAATAGAACATGGCCTTTATATTGAGCCTGAAAAAGAAAAAGAAAAAGAAAAAGAAAAGCAGGTATCAAAACCTGTTAGTCAAACAGCTGATACAGCAGTAGTTACAAAAACTGCTGTCAGTAGCCAAACAGCTGCCATGTCATCAACACACACATCTTCAACACACACCACTCTACCACACACCACTGCAACTACTGCTCTACCACCATCATCTACAATCACACCATCACCACTGCCTCCTGTCATAAAACAGAAGACAACAGATGTTACAACATCTGTTGTAATGACAGCAGCGGTTGAAGCACCAGTTGTTTCAACAGTTGTTTGTCAGACACTCCCCATCATTCAAACCACTGATTCACCCAAAACATCACCTGGCCCTTCTTCATTAAAAAGGAGAAGGAATCTCATATCAGATGATGATTCACCACCACCATCACCACCATCAAAAACTACCTCACCACTTCCATCCCCTGCTCAAAAGCAGAAGACAACTGCTGACATATCAGCAGTTGTAATGACAACAGATGTTGAGACACCAGTTGTTTCAACAACTGTTAGTCAATCATCCACCACTGCTCTCACCTTCTCTACATCACAACCAAAGCTCTTCAACAGAAAAAGACATCCAATCTCTGCCGATGAGGGTATACATGATCCTAATGCTGCACAACATCCACTGGAACTTGAAGCTATCAAAAATGAGATGAGGCAATTCTATACAGAAGAAGATCCTTCAAAAAGAAGATTCTCCTCACTCATAGGCTACATGCCACCAGATGATATGGATGATTACCTCAAAGTCAAGGCAAGGCAAGCTAAACTAAGAGCTAAAGTTGAGAGTGAACGTGAACGTTTAAGCGAAGATGGCATTGCTAAAAGACTGGATTTCTACTTCACAAAAGTAAAGCAGATAGAAGAGTTTGCACAAGACCTAAACAAAGAAAAGGCTGATCAAAGGAAAAAGTTAAGAAAACAATATCTAGCCTACATCATGAAAGAGAAATTCTATCCTGCTGAAGAACAACAGTTCGAAGAATGGCCAATAATCGCTCTAAAGCATCAGGCAGAAAGGATTGAGAAAATCAAGAATGATCCTACAAAGAAGAAGAATGCTCCAAACTGGAGCAAATACAAAAGGCTCATTGCTGACCTCACTGCTGAGTATAAGAGAAAGAAAAAGGAGCTGGTGGATGCAAAAATGGATACTGCTGAAGCCATATCAAAATGGTCAAAACAGCAGACTGATGAAGCCTATGAAAGGCTGAAGAAAAGAAAGATAACTGTATCAAGCACCTCAAAGAAGCATGAACAAAGAATGAAGCTTGAACAGCAGATAGAAAACCTCAAAACACTGTTCCGGTCTACTTTTGTGACAAATCAAGAAGAAAAAGAACAGTTGACCAGTGAAGAGGTGAAAGAAAAGGAGGTTGAGTACTTCACAGAATCCATCATGAAAATGAGTCTAAAAGAAGAAAACTCAGAAAAACTTCAAAACCTTTTTAAAAGGATGTTAACCAAACCTGCATCACCAAACACTTCAACAGACATGACAGACATTGAAAGGCAGGAGCTGATTGAAAGAGAAACTGCAGAAGATATAGATGCAGCAAATGATGTCATAGAAATGGCTTTCAAAAGAATGTCTGAAAGTCTGCAAGTCTTCTCAAGGCCAATATCTCAAAGCTCATCATCAAATAAATCTCTCCCAAGAAATCCATTGGGTTTAAAAGTACTAAAGTGGCTCTCTGATCAAAAGACCCACGTATTGACTCTGGTCAGATCCAATGGAGAGGTGAAGTATATATCAAGGAAAGAAGCACTAGGCCTTAGTGTTCAAGATTTGCAGGATCTCCTTGAACTTACACTGTGCCGGGATGAAGATGATACAAGATCCAAAGCATTTGAAGAAGAATTTAAAAGAAAAGCAAGGGAACTTTTGATGAGTAATAAAGATCCAGAATAATGACAGGTTTTTGGCATTATCTGTTCCAGGGGGAGATTGTTGGGATTGAACCCTACCAGAGGAACAGATAATGTAAAGCCAAAACCTGGTCACAACAGTGGATCCACAATAAGCAGCGGTTTACATTAAGCTTCCCCCTTGAAAATGATTTATAACAACTGATGGTCTTGCATCCACTGACCGGATACAACTACTGCTGTTCTGCATAACTACTGATGAAGCTTAGAAGACTGCTGGACACTAAGCACTGCTGGTACAATCTGCTGATGACAAAGCTCTGCCCAATCAAGGACTGATCAACCTTGAGGAAAGCACTGATGTAAAGAGAGAGCAGCTGTTTAGTGAATTATCTGTTTTATGTATAGTCAGTGGTTAGGTATAGCAGTATTTGTAAAAGGACAGTAGATACAGGTTGTTAGGCTGTTAGACGTCGCTTTCATGGTGACGTCAGCTGAAATACCCCAGTGGTTTGGTTTGCCTATAAATGTAACAGTATCATGTACTGTTACATTTGATTGACTGAGCGGGTTCTTCTCCTCATGTCTAATCCTTTCATCTTGTGCAACCAACCTTGAGGCATCAGGCTGAGGGGGAATTTAGTTTGTAAGCTTTCACTGTAAATCATTCGACTCTATGAAAAGCAATTGTTTATCAAACTATCTTCTCCTATTGATTGTGTTTACAAAGTTTGTTATTCATTTCCGCTGCACTTAAAACTGTTCATATCTATTTGATTTGTTCAAATCTAACAAACAAACACAATCATGAAAGCCTCAGATCCTAACATTAAGCTTGTATGTTATGTGACTTAACACATTTTATTGTTTATCTACAACCTTTTGGTTTCACATATGTAGTTGCCACTTACAATTTATATTTATCTGACAGCTTGGTTACTGGTGATAGTTTGTTAGGTAGTTGTCAAAATACTTCAATATGGTATGGTTTTGTTTTATTCCAGTATCACGGCATTTCAGTACTTTAATATGTATGGCTTCATCTTATTCCAGTATCACCGCATTACAGGTTACAGAAATGATTTTCAGCGATCAAGAAAATGAACAAAATCTGTACATTGTTTATACAGTTTCAATTGTATTTTTCTCTGATTTTATGAGTGATCTAGAATTCTGCCCATTTTCTAATGATCTGCGCATAAGCACAACCTATGCAAAGTCGAATCTACATGGCCGAACTGCATGCATACATTTTCACTTTTTACTGGGTGAAGTCATTATCATCATTCAATTTGTTTCATATTTGTGCAGGTGGGAAAAGAGCAAAAGGAAGGGGAGGTGGCAATCGAGGTGTGCGTGGGAATGGATTTTGGTTTGGGGATAGGATACAGTTCAGAACGCAAACCTGCTTCATCAACGGGTGCTTTGGTATAGTTTGGATTGACCCAAAACACTTACTATTGTCAAAGTTTTAGAACACATTATATAAATAATTACTACCTTAACTACCCCCGGTATGTTGTAATCCTGTAAGTTTTATGTGTATCTATTAATCTTAGCCCGCTAATTAATTGCAATAAACTTTCGAGAGTTTGTCTTAAGTTTAGCCTGAGACTAAGCCAGCCTTTAGAATCAAGATGTGTGAAAACATCTTAGAAGATGAGGCTTTCTTGATGTGATCGTGACCTCTAGGAATTTGCGTATATATCACTATTATCAATCACGATCCATCCATTTGGACACATAACCTTACACTAGGATCTTTTTAGGATAACGTAATGGCTTATGTGTACCTTACATTTGTACGTTTCTTAACCATGTTATCTAAAAAATGAGTTTCACATCACTTATCTATTATCTACTATCTATTATGTATTTCTTAACTATGTAAACCTTTTGAGGTTTACATTGCTCATTTTAATGCTTATATTATAACCATGTCGCATTTGCACTTTGATCATGTACCTCTTTTTCTTTCGCGAAGATTTTATTTTTGTATGATTTTAACTATATATTAATCATAAATAGATTTTGATTAAAGTAATTTTATCGAGCCCGGGAAGCAATCCCGGGTAAAAACCTAGTTAATCCATAAAAGATGAGCCATGAATGATTAGTCCAATAATTGTTGGCCCAATTATTCTATAAAATAATTTAATCTTCTTTTTACTTAGGGTGAACGGGGCGCCCTCGGGGAGGGGGGCGGTGAGTGTGAACCCCGCTCGGGAACACCGCCGCCATCCCCTCGGTGACCCAAATCGGAGTGTGGGGAGCGGGTTGTGTTTACCGATTGAGATTTGTAATTTTTGACCGTTTTTTTATATTAAAACGGCTATATAGCCGTTATATATTAAAAAAAATCTCCTAAACCCTATAAATACTAACCCACTTCAATCTTTTTATTTTTCAAACCCAAAACAACTCCCACTACATTACTCTCCTAAACCCTTCAACTCATCTAATTTTTTACCCAATCTTAAAAAAAAATGGATTCCGAGTTCCCGTTTTTTTCTCTCCTGCCCGACTTTCCCGACGATGAAGATTCATCGTCAAGCGATAGTAGTTTAATTTTCTTCCAAAATCTCATCCAACAAGCGGAGCTACTAGACACGGCATCGTCTAGTAAAAAAAAAGTTGTCCGTCGAGATCGTGTGGGAGGCCACGAAACACTCATGGCCGATTATTTTGTCGATAATCCAAAATTTAATGCCGATATTTTTCGTCAGAGGTTTCGTATGTCCAAGTCTTTGTTCCTAAAAATTGTTAGTGACGTGGAAGCTAATAACGAGTGGTTTCAAGAGGGCTTGGACGGGAGAATGAAGAAAAGTTTCACGCCGTTGCAAAAGGTTACTTCTGCGATTAAACAACTTGCAACCGGTAACCCACCAGACGAAAACGACGAGTATTTAAATATGGTTGAAAGGACCTCTCGTGAATGCCTTGATTATTTCTGTGAGACGGTCTGTAGAATGTATGCTGGTGAATTCTTACGTAGACCAACGAGCCACAACGTTGCGCTATTGTATCAGGCTCATGAGGAGAGACATCACCTACCTGGTATGTTCGGTAGTCTGGATTGTATACACTTCGTCTGGAGAATGTGCCCCACATAATTGCTTGGCCAATATATGAGAGGCGATCATCAACACCTGACAGTTATGTTAGAGGCGGTGGCGTCTCAAGATTTGTGGGTTTGGCATGCTTTTTGTGGCCCGGCGGGTTCACAAAACGACATCAACGTGCTCCAACAATCTCCGTTATTTCTTACTCAACAAAACGGAACGGCGCCAAATTGTCCATTTCAGGTGAACGACCACTTATACAAACGCGGGTATTATCTTACTGATGGGATCTACCTAAGCTGGTCCGTGTTTGTGAAGTCTTTTCCATATCCTCACATCCCGAATGAAAAAAGTTCAAGAGGAAACACGAGGCCGCAAGAAAAGATGTGGAACGGGTGTTTGGTGTGTTAAAGGCGAAGTGGGGAATACTAAATCGTCCAATGCGTTCCAAAACGGTGAAAAAGATAAGGTCCATCGTGTATACGTGCATTATTTTACATAACATGATTATAAAAGACGACGGAAGGGCGATAGCACCGGTACACATTCGAGATCCTCCAGTCGAACCCGTCTTCGATGATACTGCTTTTAGCGAGCTCATTGACGAAGAAACGCATTGGAGACTAAAACACGATCTCGTTGAGCATATCGGACGTTTAGATCTACCTCACCTTGAAGCAAATTCTGACGACGAGTAGTTTGTTTTTTTTATTTTTCTAGTTTGAATGTAATTTTTATTTTTAATTTAATGAAATGTCTTTTCTTAAATTTTATTTAATTTTTATTAATATTTGTTTAATTTATAATACATGCATAATTACAAAAAAAAAGCAAGTCCCCCAAGAGAGGAGTGCCGACATCAAATTGAGGGTGTGGGGGGAGTTAAGTGGGGAGTTGACGTGGCGCGTGCTAATTGGCTGTGGGTAAGAGAGGTCACTCCCCACTTAGAGGAGTGCCCCTTACACCCTTAAATAGGTTAAACAAGTCAACATAACATGACACATTTGTTAAATGGGTTAGATATAACAAGTCAAACCTGATTATTCTTGTGTCGTATTGAAAAATGTTGCCCTAGTGATAACTGGAGCTTAATAATCCTTATTATAACTATAATATCGTCAACCATGCCTAGTTATTACATATTAAGTCGGAGTTAAAATTTTGAACATGCTCTGATCGGTTAAATTGTCTTGTTCGAGCTTGAAAAAATGTACCCTTAGACCTTAACGAAATATACAATGTAAACTAGTTTTTTTTACAACCGTTGACAAAATCATAATATTCGATAAACAATGCAATTATCATTCGGATACTTGTTTAAGAGCCATTAACGCCTAAATAATCGAAAAAGTTTCTAACAAATTAAGTTAACACCAAAATAATCGACAAACAATGCCAAATAACACCTAAATACTCAACACTTAATGCCAAATAGCACCTAACTAAATAACATTAGACAACCAACGCCAAATAAAACGCAAACAATCGACACTTGTTAATGTTAATTTTCAGTAATAATCGGCAATTAACACGTAACGATCCTAACTAATCAAGTAAGCAATAATCAATAATCAATTAATCATGCATGCGATTGGAATTCTGCGAGTCGTCAGGGTGATGTTCAACTGTTTAAACGCAGGGCCTGGGTTGATGACTCGATGTTTAACACTTCAATTGTTCAAAACAGAATTCGTGTGTTGTGCGATTAGACAAAATAGGGCCTGGGTTGATGACTCGATGTTTAATTGCCAGAATTCAATGTTCAATTGTGTTGGAAATAGAACTTAGTGTTGCCGGACTGCCGGAATTCGAGTGTGGTGCGACCAGAGTGTAACATCTCGAAAAATTCACGTCCTATAATGTATTGACACGTGTCATAAGCTTGAACGTGTGAAAGAATACTCTAGAGGGACTAAAGTTGACAAACATGGAAAGTATGTGAATATAAGGGTTCAAAATGTCAACAATGGATAAATATACCTTACAATAACCCTACATGGTGTTTATACCCTAAAACGAATGAATCATGGATCATACGAAACTAGTTATGAAAGAAAGTGAGAGGTTACAAACTACAGGGGTTAAAAGTGTCAACATGTTTAAAGTATACCTCTGAGTGGCCTTTTAGCAAACCCGAAGCCTTGTAACAATTAAATATGCTCACTAGAATGCATGATAAAAATTTCACCAAGTTTCGTTATCGTATGAGAAAGTTATGATGGAATTCGTATATGAAGGGTTAAAAGCGTCGACATGTTAATTACACCTCTGAACGACCTCGTTATGAAGTCCAAGACCCTAATGTATATTTTAAACATCTGATATACTCAAATTCAGTAAATACCATCAATGATTGACCCATAATTGCATGGGTGGACTCCTACGAAGAAATGCACGATAAACCTTCGTTTATGGTTTTCCTTTAAAGTCCATGAAAACATATCAAAATGGTAGGGTATATAACTGTACAAGACCCTAACAAGAGGCCCCATACTATTAAAACATGTCCCAAATTCGAAACACACAAGTTTCCCCTTCAAAACCCAAAAGAACAAGATATTTTTGCTTCTGGTCTAAGGCTTACGGACCGTAAGCAACCCCTTACGGTCCGTAAGGGGTTGCCAGCGACCATAAATCCGACAGGTGGCTGTTTTGAGCTTTAGACCGACTTATAAACGATTTTCCTAATCTTGGATGACCCCTAAACAACCCCTAGTCACTTAGGGACACTTGTTAGTGATCAAACATCAGTGGTAGCACTTGTTGTCAACAATCTATGAGGTTTAGAACACTATATAAAGGCCCTTGTTGCAACCAATTTGATCACACCTCACTTCAGCATTTCTGATCATTTCTAGAGCTCCAAAGCAGACTCAAGTGATCACTAATCAAGCATAGGACTTCAGTAAGTATGCTTAACCTTTCTTAGTTGAGTTTTTACTTAGTTTAAGCTTAAAAGTCAAACCGTCGTAATTAACGGTTGACTTAGCGATTAATCATTAATGGTCCAATGATTAGTCGAATTGAAAGTAGTTATAAGTTGGTAATTATGTGGGAAATAAACCCTTAAAAGGGCACCCTCTGATTCCCACTCTAACTAGGTCAAATGTCGGGTCAAACTTGTTATTAAAAAGTCAACAGAATGCGTATTTTCCAATTTATGCATAATTAGCAATGTAGAACCCATACAACCTATTTGATCATTAATATAACTTGGTAATTAGTGTAAGAACATGTCTAAACATGTTCAACCCGACAATTTTCAGTAGTGACCCGGTTCGGAACCGAAAGTCGCATAATTTGACTTTTGCTTTGACTTTCAGTTCTGACCCTTTTAAGCATGTTTTGGAAATGCCTTAGAGCTTCCTTAGGACCAGGTTACATGCTAGTATAACCCTCTGTGATTATACACCTTGGTTCGTTGATTGTCCGATTCATATGCACGTTTCCGTTAAATGCTTAAAGTTGACCATAATGCCCTTTTTACCATAAAACGAGAATTTCAGAAATGAGAAGGACAATATTCTTTGCTACTGATTTATAAACATGTCCCTAAAATTTCACATCAGTTGGAGGTCTAGATTAGGAGTTATGCTCATTAGCGTAATTATAACGCCTTTTAGTAATTAAATGGCGCAATTAGCATAAAGCCTATCTAAACCCAATTTTGTCACCAAACCTTTTACCCACTGATGTAGTATAATATTTTGGGATTTTTAATGATTTTTAATTATTTTTAACCTGCTCATAACCTAAGGTTATGGCGTTGATTCGGTAAATACCGATTATACCCTTTTCGTGTATAAAATGAGTTTTACAAAGTATTTTGATACCAATCCAATTGCTACTGATTGGATATAATAAATAAAGTATTTTGACCTTTAAAACCTGATCAGAAAACTCAGATTTCGTGTATAACCCGGAAATCGCTTAAAATGGCTTTTTAAGCGTATTAAACACATAGTTTAGGTTTAAAACCATTTTCTCACATAAGACTTATTACCAACTGATATGACCAATTAAAATAAGTTATTTTACTGATGTATTCAGACCCAAAACTCAGAAGTTCATTAAACCTCTTTTATAATCTTTAAAATGACCAAAATACCCCTACGGGGCTTATTTTGAGGTTAAACTCGTTTTGGGCATAATGGAAGGTATCCTACTGATATCACAACATATCTAAGGCATATTAACTTAGGAAACCTGTATATGACTCTTTTGGTTACTCGTTACGCACTTACCGCGTTCGGATCGGCTTATGTGACTAGCTTGCATATATTAGCCGAAACGGGTCAAACCATATCCTTTTTGTCTCAAAATCCAGAATGTGTTTAAGTTACCCATATTAAACAAGCATACAAGCTTGCTGGGTCGAAACCACATTCTAAACCGGTCTTCGCCTTATCATGCGTTTGAACCGTATTTTTCTTTAAAACTAACCGGTCTAAGCTTAGGCTAAATTAAAGACCCGTTAGCATTCTAATTGGTTATTTATACCATCATTACAGACTAGAGCCTTCCGGTAAATTGTACCTACGCTTACTTAAGTGAATACGGCTGAGTTATTAAATTCTTGCTATTTAAGACAGGAGCTAGCTCAGGTAAATACTCTTAACTTATTTTCCCTATACGGGCTTGGGATACGGTATTATAATAATACCGCTTGGTCGGGTATTGAATGTTTAATCGTATTCTGATTAAATTATTGAGGTAATCCGTTTTAATCTGTATTGTTTGAAATAAAAGCCTTTAGGGGTTAATGACCATGTCCCGGATATCCTTGACATCATTGTATTATAAAATGGCAACGCCTTAAGCACGGGGTGTAGGCATACACTAAAAGTTGCTTAAAGGGAAACGGTATCTCACTCTCTTGTGGGCTTATACTTGTGGCGTGTCTGTTAATCTTGACTCGGTTTCTACATCGGGCCCTGAACGTATAACGAACCTGTAAATCTGTATACAAGATTATAAATATAACTGTCCCAAGTTATAAAAGATTAATTTTGCCTTGTGCATTTTAATCAAAGTGTCAAAATATTTGTGCCTGGTGCATCTAAATCAATTTTCTTAAACTCTTTTCAAATGAGTCGGTTGAGTGTATTTACCAGTGAAAACTGACGTATTTTCCAAAGTCTAAGTGACAGGTACAAGTACGTAATTGGCTGGAAGCTCAGGGCGTTAATAAGGAACCTTGCAAGTTCTAGGCGTCTAAAGTCTGTTGAACAATGTTTATGTTTTAAGATCCGCCTGTGGATCCTTTACTTTCCGTTGTAATACTTGGATATTACTTTATATTCGGATTGTAATATATTTATCTTTTGCTTCCACTGTGCATTTATATATTGTGTTGTTTGACTATGATGATATCAACTGCGTCACGATACTCCCCACCGGGCCCACCGGTCATACGTGGAAATATCGGGGTGTGACAAGTTGGTATCAGAGCCAACACTGAGCGAATTAAACGCTAGCCTTTTTGTGTTTAATCTCAGTTACACAGTTGCACATTCTTGAGTCTAGACAAGAACATAGGACTAATCCAAATTCGTTTTATTTTGCCCTTATTTGGTTCCTTTGTTATTTTTCTGATTAGCCCTTGCATGGGCAAGTCATTTTCTGTAGAAGTCCCGTTTAGGGCAACCATATACTTGTTTAAATTTTAATGGAATGATTATATTTAAAATATCATTCCTATATTATAAGATCTACCATTATAATAAAATGGCAATATCTAAAAAGGACAAGACCTAGCTCATGTGTCATTTTAAGACAGGGCCAAGATGGTAGTTCCACAATTAGATTCAGATCCCTGTTAACATCTGTAAGTATGTTAACATTTTTGGTAAACTGTGAATCGTTAAAGTCACACAGGCCATCTTTAAAGAGGGGGTTAATCTAAATTCCCTTATTTGAAATAAACATCCATTAGTGATGAAGTGCCTACGGGCCAAACTTGTTGTCCGATAAGACAACGGCCGTGGTGGTCTCTGACCCCCGTCTAAAAATGTTGGACTACGTCCAAGCATAATAGTTTGTATGATCAATGTGATCCTGACTAATATCATCAAATGAAGATGATCATATTATAAACGTCCATAAGTGATGAAATGCCTACGGGCCATACTTATTGTCCTAAGGGACAACAGACAGTTGATGTCTTTGACTCTCTGTCAAGAAAAGGTAATGAACTTTGATTCAAACCTTAGTGCCTCGATTCTCTGAAATCATGGCTTGTAAATTTAAAACTGTCCATGTGACTAGGCATTTGCGCCACCTTAATATCCTTAATGTTTTATAACTAGGATAAATTATAATGCCTCGATCCTCTGAAATCATGGCTTATAAATTAAACTTGTCCACATGACTAGGCCTTTTGCGCCACTTTTATATCCTTAATGTTTTATAACTAGGGTAAATTATAATGAAAATACTAATTAAATATAACTAACAAATTAACCAATATGGTTTGTATTACCATGGTTGATGAATCGTCAAAAGTGATGATTCCATAATAACCTCTGAATAAATAACCGTCAATATGTATGTAGCAATCAAACTACATGGCTGGATCAGATGAGGTCAACATCCACCCGAGGGAAAATAATGATGCTCCCAGAATTAATATAACTGGTGTGGAACTGCAGGCATTAATAGATAATGCCGTTACACGAGCCCTCGACAGACAGTATGATGAATCTAGTGGTACTCACTCTAAGACTCTATATGTGGCTCATAGTAAGCCCCCTTCTAAATCACATGAGTCAAAGGAAGATGATGTTCATAACTCGTCAAACCAGAGGAGTGTTCCGTCTAGACAGGTTGTGCTTCAGCAAGAGGCACCAGTTAAGACCTACTCATATAAATATTTTGTCTCCTGCAAGCCCAGAGACTTTATAGGAGAAGAAGGAGCCATCGATTGCATGACATGGCTCGAGGAGATGGACACTGTCGTTGACATCAGCGGTTGTGCAGAATAAGATGTTGTGAAATTTGTTTCACAATCCTTTAAAGGAGAAGCTCTAGCTTGGTGGAGGGCACTGATCCAAGCTACGGGGAAGATCCCTTTGTACAACATGACTTGGGATCAGTTCACTGCTCTTATCAAAGAAAATTACTGTCCTCAACATGAAGTTGAGAAAATTGAGACCGAATTCTTGACATTAGTCATGGAGAACTTAGATTGTCAAGCATACCTTACAAGTTCAATACCATGTCTCGATTGGTTCCTTACTTGATCACACCGGAACCAAAGCGAATAGCTCGCTTTATTGGGGGTTTAGCCCCAGAAATAAAGGCCAGTGTGAAAGCATCGAGACCTACTACATTCAGGTCAGCGGCAGATCTGTCGCTATCTCTCACACTCGATATGGTCAGAAACAAGGCTGTCAAAGCCTCTGAAGATGGAAAGCGTAAAAGGGAGGATGAAAAATCTCATCGCTCCGATAGAAAGAAAAAGAGGAACTCTGAGGATAAGAAGAGCTCCGGATTTGAGAAAGACAGCCAGCAGTCGGGTGAGAAGACCAGGTGCAAAACCTGTAGGAAATACCACCTCGGGAAATGCAGATTTGAATCTCAACCTCTACCTTGTGGGATTTGCAAGTCTAAGGAACATAAAACCTTGGATTGCAAGAAGATGAAAGACGCAACCTGTTATGGTTGCAACGAGAAGGGGCATATCAGGACCAACTGCCCTAGGAATCAGAAGAAGCCTGGAGAGGCCGAGAAAGCAAACGCATAAGTCTTCCAGACGAACGCCCAGGAGATGGTGCAGAATGATAACTCTATAGCAGGTACCTTTCTTTATCAAGCAGCTTATGCAGAAATTTATTTGATACTGGCACATATGATTCTATAATAAGCGATAAATGCTGAGAACTGTTGTCTCCGCCTGATTTGGACTCCGGTCATTTAATGCGAGATAGCAATTGACCGATGATACTTTAGAAAATGCTCCAACAAATCTTATATTGATATTTTATATCTATTAGGAATCACTCTTTTCTGATATCCTTATGGCAAGCTTTCAAGCTATCCAAATTCATCAATATAATAAAGGCAGATTCGACGTTTTGATCCCCTGTCAAAAAGGTGATGGACTAGGTCCAACCCTTAAATGCCATTGATGGTCTTTTGTGACCTAGGCTAAGTGATATTGATATATTTTAAAAATAACGTTCATTAAGAATGTTAGTGCCCTATTGGCCTGGATAGTTTAATGAAACCATGGTTAGTACGTGTTAAGGCTATCAGGGTGATAAATAGCAATTGTTAAATTGCAACTAAGTAAATGATTCATTTGGTAATAAGAACCAAATATTGAGTATGACAAACTCGGATAAGACAACAGTCAATCGTGCCATTGATGATGCGACGCATGCTAATGATGCTGCAATTGTAAACCTTAGAATTTTCAAAGATGTCCTTCAAACTATGATAGGCGCAACTGTTGGAAAAGCTGTGAAGAAGGCCGTGAAAAAGTTCAGGGAGCCAAATGCTACGTGCCCCAAATCTGTCAAAGGAAATATGACTAAGGATAGAAAGCCTAAGAATGATAGCGCTTAAACTCTCCTAAAGAGTGTCAGGAGTAGTCCATATAAATTATAACGTTGGGTACATTCTTTAAGTATAAATGCTAAGAATTCTGTTTTAATACGGATACCAATAAATCCTTCATAGATGGCAAGTATAACAAACTCTTAAAGTCTCCCATGAAAACCCTAGATATTAAGTGTAAGGTAAAACTTACCGACAAAATCATAGGAACCATTTCTTCTGTTTCTGTCAGAAATCTTCAGTCATAAAATTCTAGCATACCCTTTCTCCAGATGAAGTACATCATCATAAGTAATTGATATCTCTTGATCTCTATCGATTAAGAGTACCAGATGGTAGGACAAAAGTGCCATATGAGTATTGGTGTATCTTAATAAGCTCCATAGATTGCTTCCATGCCTGATCAGTATGGAGGTTTAATGCATGGAACCACAAAGATATCCCAACGATCATATGGTACTAAAGTCAACTAATGGTATTCAAAGAAGATATCCAGAATAGAATTGTCCAAATAAGTGTTCCCTAGTAAAGGAACCTGTGGACTCATAACATAAAAGTGTCACTCATTTGGCACGAGCAAGGATGGATGAACTGGAGCCTGAGATTTGGAAAATCTCTGTAACCTCATTGTATCTTGATTATCTTCTCCTAAGACTACCCTGTTTACCTCCCGAGAGGCAAGTAGAGTTAAGATTAACATCCCGCTTTGGGTTGGAGTGTTGTAAGAACTCCATGTTGATTATGGAATAATCGAAAACCCTGGTTAAGTAAGTTTAAGATATAGATTCATATAGCCTAACTCAGTATCCTGAGAACTCGGTATAGTTAATTATGAAAGACGATTCATTTCGCTTATGCATTGATTACCGCAACCCTATTAGGTAACAATTAAGAATTTCCATCAGCTGCCCAGGATCATCGATTTGTTCGACTAACTGAAAGGATTAGCTATTCCTTAAGATTAATTTTGGGCAATGGTTGGAATAACCATCTCACCTTAAGATAAGCTTTCCTAAAATAACTGTTATATAAGTATCAAGGTGGCTCTTTTGGAGACCTTGTATAGATGAAATATCAAAACATCCGTTGGATGGACGAGACTTTGGGAAGTCCACTTATCAGGATCTGGACGTTGCATTGGAAACAACGAATAAGATCATACAAATCCCTAATCATCTGTAAGTTGCCAGTATTCGGCAGAAAAATCAAGGACTAATGAATATAGCAAACCTCCTAAATTCTTGTTAAGGAATAAGGTCCAACAAAAGATATCACCCAGGAAGGGTGTGCCAAATTGTTAAATTTTCAGGCTAGTTAAGCGCTGAATATATAGAACCATTCGAAGGAAATCGAATGTATCAAGATCAAGTAGCTTATAAGCCAAAACCTATTTAAGAAGCTTGGCAGAGCTCGCAATACATTGCACACTAGTGACTGAAGGAGGTGTTTCGCCAATAAGTCAAGAAGCACTATCACATAATGATATGTGGATTTATGTAGTGATGAACAACCTGTGTCGATTAAGGATCGACATGATTAGAAGCTCCAAAAAGATACATGTACCTATTATAAAGGTCAATTGGAGTGCCTTAGAGGCTCAAAGGTACTAGGGAAGATTAAGCCCAATATAAGGCAGAAAATACTTCCTCTACTTTAACAAATCTCGAGGTCGAGATTTCTTTTAAGGGGGTGAGGATGTAACACCTCAAAAAATTCACGTCCTATAATGTATTGACACGTGTCATAAGCTTGAACGTGTGAAAGAATACTATAGAGGGACTAAAGTTGACAAACATTGAAAGTATGTGAATATAAAGGTTCAAAATGTCAAAAATGGATAAATATACCTTAAAATAACCCAACATGGTGTTTATAGCCTAAAACGAATGAATCATGGATCATACGAAACTAATTGTGAAAGAAAGTGAGAGGTTACAAACTACAGGGGTTAAAAGTGTCAACATGTTTAAAGTATACCTCTGAATGGCCTTTTAGCAAACCCGAAGCCTTGTAACAATTAAATATGCTCACTATAATGCATGATAAAAATTTCACCAAGTTTCATTATCGTATGATAAAGTTATGATGGAATTCGTATATGAAGGGTTAAAAGCGTCGACATGTTAATTACACCTCTGAACGACCTCGTTATGAAGTCCAAGACCCTAATGTATATTGTAAACATCTGATATACTCAAATTCAGTAAATACCATCAATGATTGACCCATAATTGCAAGGGTGGACTCCTACGAAGAAATGCACGATAAACCTTCGTTTATGGTTTTCCTTCAAAGTCCATGAAAACATATCAAAATGGTAGGGTATATAACTGTACAAGACCCTAACAAGAGGCCCCATACTGTTAAAACATGTCCCAAATTCGAAACACACAAGTTACCCCTTCAAAACCCGAAAGAACAAGAGATTTTTGCTTCTAGTCTAAGGCTTACGGACCGTAAGCAACCCCTTACGGTCCGTAAGGGGTTGCCAGCGACCATAAATCCAACAGGTGGCTGTTTTGAGCTTTAGACCGACTTATAAACAATTTTCCTCATCTTGGACGACCCCTAAACAACCCCTAGTCACTTAGGGAGACTTGTTAGTGATCAAACATCAGTGGTAGCACTTGTTGTCAACAATCTATGAGGTTTAGAACACTATATAAAGGCCCTTGTTGCAACCAATTTGATCACACCTCACTTCAGCATTTCTGATCATTTCTAGAGCTCCAAAGCAGACTCAAGTGATCACTAATCAAGCATAGGACTTCAGTAAGTATGCTTAACCTTTCTTAGTTGAGTTTTTACTTAGTTTAAGCTTAAAAGTCAAACCGTCGTAATTAACGGTTGACTTAGCGATTAATCATTAATGGTCCAGTGATTAGTCAAATTGAAAGTAGTTATAAGTTGGTAATTATGTGGGCAATAAACCCTTAAAAGGGCACCCTCTGATTCCCACTCTAACTAGGTCAAATGTCGGGTCAAACTTGTTATTAAAAAGTCAACAGAATGCGTATTTTCCAATTTATGCATAATTAGCAATGTAGAACCCATACAACCTGTTTGATCATTAATATAACTTGGTAATTAGTGTAAGAACATGTCTAAACATGTTCAACCCGACAATTTTCAGTAGAGACCCGGTTCGGAACCGAAAGTCGCATAATTTGACTTTTGCTTTGACTTTCAGTTCTGACCCATTGAAGCATGTTTTGAAAATGCCTTAGAGCTTCCTTAGGACCAGGTTACATGCTAGTATAACCCTCTGTGATTATACACCTTGGTTCGTTGATTGTCCGATTCATATGCACGTTTCCGTTAAATGCTTAAAGTTGACCATAATGCCCTTTTTACCATAAAACGAGAATTTTAGAAATGAGAAAGGACAATATTCTTTGCTACTGATTTATAAACATGTCCCTAAAATTTCACATCAGTTGGAGGTCTAGATTAGGAGTTATGCTCGTAATTATAACGCCTTTTAGTAATTAAATGGCGCAATAAGCATAAAGCCTATCTAAACCCAATTTTGTCACCAAACCTTTTACCCACTGATGTAATATAATATTTTGGGATTTTTAAAGATTTTTAAAGATTTTTAATTATTTTTAACCTGCTCATAACCTAAGGTTATGGCGTTGATTCGGTAAATACCGATTATACCCTTTTCGTGTATAAAATGAGTTTTACAAAGTATTTTGATACCAATCCAATTGCTACTGATTGGATATAATAAATAAAGTATTTTGACCTTTAAAACCTGATCAGAAAACTCAGATTTCGTGTATAACCCGGAAATCGCTTAAAATGGCTTTTTAAGCGTATTAAACGCATAGTTTAGGTTTAAAACCACTTTCTCACATAAGACTTATTACCAACTGATATGACCTATTAAAATAAGTTATTTTACTAATGTATTCAGACCTGAAACTCAGAAGTTCATTAAACCTCTTTTATAATCTTTAAAATGACCAAAATACCCCTACGGGGCTTATTTTGAGGTTAAACTCGTTTTGGGCATAATGGAAGGTATCCTACTGATATCACAACATATCTAAGGCATATTAACTTAGGAAACCTGTATATGACTCTTTTGGTTACTCGTTGCGCACTTACCGCGTTCGGATCGGCTTATGTGACTAGCTTGCATATATTAGCCGAAACGGGTCAAACCATATCCTTTTTGTCTCAAAATCCAGAATGTGTTTAAGTTACCCATATTAAACAAGCATACAAGCTTGCCGGGTCGAAACCACATTCTAAACCGGTCTTCGCCTTATCATGCGTTTGAACCGTATTTTTCTTTAAAACTAACCGGTCTAAGCTTAGGCTAAATTAAAGACCCGTTAGCATTCTAATTGGTTATTTATACCATCATTACAGACTAGAGCCTTCCGGTAAATTGTACCTACGCTTAATTAAGTGAATACGGCTGAGTTATTAAATTCTTGCTATTTAAGACAGGAGCTAGCTTAGGTAAATACTCTTAACTTATTTTCCCTATACGGGCTTGGGATACGGTATTATAATAATACCGCTTGGTCGGGTATTGTCACACCTTGAATTCCCACGTGTCACCGGTGGGGGAGTATCGTGACGTGGTTGGCAACATTACAGTCAAACAACACAATATTTAATATGCACAGCGGAAGCAATTGAAAGATATATTTCAACTGAATAAAATATTGTAATATCGTGTATCACAAACAGTTGAAAGTTTATCCACAGAAGGATCAAAATAAATAGGAAACAGTAGTTCAACAGACGTTAGGCATCTTAAGCTTGCGAGACTCTTTATTGATGCTAAGGAGAAAATCCAGCCTATTACGCTTAGTACCTGCATTTAATCTTTTTGGGAAAATACGTCAGTTTACACTGGTAAATACAATCAACTGACTCATTTTAAAAATGATTAACAATTGATTTGGATGCACATGGCACAAACATTTTATAAGTTGGGATATTTATTTAAATATATAAACTTGTAAAAGAATTACATGTTCCTTATGCGTTCAGTAGCCCGGATCGTGCCGGGTTAAAGATCAATAGACACACCACATAATCTATTTATGCACTGACGAGTGTACGCCTACACTCCGCGCTTAGGTCGTGGCCATTTCGTAAAATGATGCCAAGGATATCCGGGACATGGTCATTAACCCCCTAAAGGCTTTAAGTAAACAAAACAATTTAAACGGGCCGATCAAATTTCAATTAACCACCATATGATGGAAGATTTAATGCCCGACCAAGCGGTATTTTATATACTGTACCCCAAGCCCGTATAGGGAAAATAAGTTAAAAGTATTTACCTGAGCAAAGTAATAATCACAATAAGCAAATGCAAGTAGCTTTTACTGGTCCTCCTATTCTGGAACGAAGGTTTATAATAACCTATTAGAATCCTAACGGGTCTTTAGTTAAGCTTAAGCTTAGACCGGTTAGTTTTAAAGATACGGTTCGTACGCACGATTAAGCGAAGACCGGATAGAATGTGATTTAGACCCGACAAGTTTGAAGACTTGCTTAATATGGGTATTTCATACACATTCTGGATTTTGAGATAAAACCGATAAGGTTTGACCCGTTTCGGCTAATTTATGCAAACTAGTTACATAAACCGAACCGAACGCGCAAGAGGCGTAACGGGTAATTATTAGAGCCATATACAGGTTTCCTAAGTTAATATGCCTCAAATATGTTGTGACATCAGTAAGATATCTTTTATTATGCCCGAAACGAATTTAAACACAAACTATGCCCCGTAAGGGTAGTTTGGTCATTTACAAGGTTATAAAAGAGTTTAAGTATTAACCTGAGTTACAGGTCTGATATAATCAACAAAAATACTTAGTTTACTAAGTTATAACAGTAGGGTAAAGTAGATATGTGAAATTTATCAATTATAACCAAACTATGCACCGTAGGGGCATTTTGGTAATTTCACATAAGCCGAAAAGCTCAAAACTGAAGTCTGAGTTAAACAACTTTTGCTTACTGTTTAAATATTATAATTTACCTAAAATATCAGTTGGTATCAACCCTTGTATGTTTAAAATAGTCTTAGTACTTACTATGCGTTAAAAATGCTTAAAAAGACGATTAGAAGCCGTTTCCGGGTTCTATATGGAAAGCTGATATTTTTATGATTCTAGAAGGCTTAAAATAATTTATTTATTATTTAAAATCAGTAGCAAGAGGTTTGGAGTCAAATAGATATGTAAAACTCATTTTATAGCCCGAAAGGGCAAAACCGACAATTACCGGATTAAGCCTATGACTATAAGTTATGCTCAGCCTAAAATTAATTAAAAATATTCAAAAATCCCAAAATAATGTATTACATCAGTGGGTAATAAGTTTGATATCAAAAAGTAGGTTTAAATAGGCTATACGCTAATTATGTCGTTTAATCGCTAAAGAAGCTTTCTAATTACGCTAATGAGCATAACTCTCAATCTACACCTCGAACTGATGTCAAACTTTGGTTGCAAGTTTATAATTTAGTAACTAAGGTTTCTACTCTTTTACATTTTCAAAAATCACGTTTTAAGGTGAAAAGGGCATAATGGTCAACATATGAGCAATTAACGGAATCATGCATATTAATTGGATAACTAATGAACCAAGGTGTATAATCACAGAGGCTTATACTAGCATGTAACCTAGTCCAATTAAAGCTCTAAGGCATTTCTAAAACATGCCAAAACGGGTCAGAACTGAAGTCAAAGCAAAAGTCAAAGCTTTGCGACTTTCGGTTCCGAACCGGGTCTAAACAAAAAATTGTCGGGTTGAACATGCTTAGACATGTTCTTAAACTAATTACTAAGTTATATTAATGATCAAACAGGTTGTATGGGTTCTACATTGCTAATTATGCATAAATTAGAAATTAAGCATTCTGTTGACTTTTTAATAACAAGTTTGACCCGACATTTGACCTAGTTAGAGTGGGAATCAGAGGGTGCCCTTTTAAGGGTTTATTGCCCACATAATTACCAACTTATAACTATTTTCAATTCGACTAATCACTGGACCATTAGTGATTAATCTTGAAGTCAACCGTTAATTACGACGGTTTGACTTTTAAGCTAAAACTAAGCAAAGACTTAACTAAGGAAGGTTAAGCAAACTTATTGAAGTCCTATGCACGAAATGTGAAGCTTAGAGAGAAGTCTTGAGCTCCAGAAATGTTGCAAAGTGCAAATGGAAGATGTGAGAAAAATGGTTGCAACATCATGGCCTTTTATAGTGGATTTTGATCCATAAGATGGTGACAACCAACTCTAACAATGTTCCCTGATCACTAACACATGTCCCTAGTGTCTAGGAGTCACTTAGGGGTCGCCCAAATATGAGGAAAATCGTTTAAAGGTCAGTTATTGCGTTTAAACAGCAACTAGTCAATTTTATAGTCGGTGGCAACCCCTTACGGACCGTAAGGGGTTGTCTTACGGTCCGTAAGACCTTGACCAGAAGCAAAAATCCTTGTTCTTTCGGGCTTTGAAGGGGCAACTCGTGGGTTTCGAATTTGGGACATGTTTTAACAGTATGGGGCCTTATATTATGAGTCTTGAACAGTTATATACCCTACCACTTTGATATGTTTCATTGAATTCTTTTGAAAATGCCGAAAATGAAGGTTTATCATAGAAATTTCCATAGGATCCTATCTTGCACTTTTGAATTCAATTACTGCCATCAATTTGCTGGATTGAAGGTATATTAGATGTTCATAATATATAATTGGGTCTTGGAATTTATAAATGAGGTCGTTCAGAGGTGAAAATTAACATGACGACACTTTTAAATCCTGCCAAACATCTATATTAAATCCGGGTTTATAACGCTTTTTGTCTTACATGACACGTGTCGTTATTTCCTTGAACACGAATTTTCGAGGTGTTACATCCTCACCCCCTTAAAAGAAATCTCGACCTCGAGATTTACTGAAACAAATGAGGGTACTTTTCTTTCATTGTGGACTCAACCTCCCACGTGTATTCGGGACCTCTACGGGCATCCCATTTTACCTTTACAATAGGCACATGCTTCCTTCGAAGCTTCTTAACCTGTCGATCTTCAATCGACAATGGTTTTTCCACAAATTTCAAGCTCTCATCTATATGCACATCTGTATGTGGTATGACTAGCGATTCGTCAGCTAGGCATTTCTTCAGATTGCAGACGTGGAATACGTTATGAATACCACTGAGCTCTTCAGGTAAATTTAACTTGTAAGCCACTGATCCGACACATTCGATGACCTTGAATGGTCCTATGTATCTCGGGCTTAACTTACCTTTCTTGCCAAATCGCATCACTCCTTTCCAGGGTGATACTTTAAGCAGCACTTTGTCACCAACTTCAAATTTCATAGGTTTACGCTTTGGATCTGCGTAACTCTTCTACCTATCTCGGGCAGCTTTGAGACGGTCACGAATCTGGACAATCTTGTCCGTCGTTTCAAAGACTATCTCTGGTCCTGATAATTGGACATCTCCAACTTCCGCCCAACAAACGGCCGTTCTACACTTTCTACCGTATAAGGCCTCGAAAGGCGCATCCTTAATGCTGGTATGGTAGCTATTGTTGTAGGAGAATTCGATTAAGGGCAGGTGGTTATCCCAACTACCACCTAAATCAATCACGCATGCTCGAAGCATGTCCTCCAAAGTTTGAATAGTACGCTCACTCTGACCGTCCGTCTGAGGATGGTAAGCCATACTAAAATTCAAACGCGTGCCCAAAGATTGTTGGAAACTTTTCCAAAAATGTGACGTGTATCTAGTATCTCTGTCAGAGATAATAGACACAGGTATGCCATGTAAAGCTACAATCTTATCCACGTATAGTTGGGCTAACATGTCGGAGCTATAAGTCTCCTTAATGGGTAGGAAATGTGCTGACTTAGTCAGTCTGTCTACGATCACCCAAATGGTGTCATTTCCTTTCCTTGTCTTAGGTAACTTGGTGATAAAATCCATAGTTACCGTTTCCCATTTCCAAGTGGGAAGTTCAGGCTGTTGTAGCAAACCTGACGGCTTTTGATGTTCTGCTTTGACTTGCGCACACGTCAAGCATTTAGCTACATAGGTAGCTACAGACTTCTTCAAGCCTATCCACCAATAGTTTGCCCTTAGATCCTGGTACATCTTATCAGCTCCAGGATGAACGGAATATTTAGAACTATGGGCTTCCTGGAGAATAACATCCCGAAGTCCTCCATAAATTGGAACCCATATTCGTCCATTCAATCTCAGAATTCCATCCTTGCCAAGAGATAACTGCTCCTCAGTTACTCCTAGCTTTTCGTTAGGATAGTTAGCTTCCAACACAGCTTCCTTCTGTGCAGCTAACAACCTTTCATTCAAACTGTTCTTTATTTCAATGCTTTTGGCATTGATTCAGATGGGTTTCACCCTTTCCTTTCGACTCAAGGCGTCAGCGACTACATTCGCCTTGCCGGGATGATATCTGATTTCACAATCATAATCATTTAAAGTCTCCATCCAACGGCGCTGCCTCATGTTTAAATCCTTCTGATTAAACAGGTGCTGGAGGCTCTTGTGATCAGAATAGATCACACACTTGATTCCATATAAATAATGCCTCCATAGTTTTAGTGCAAATACAACGGCACCCAACTCCAAGTCGTGGGTGGTGTAATTCTTTTCATGCACTTTTAGCTGACGTGAAGCGTAGGCAATAACTTTGCCTCTCTGCATAAGCACACATCCCATCCCGGTGTGTGATGCATCGCAGTAAACTACAAATTCTTCGGTACCTTCAGGCAATGTAAGTACAGGAGCGTTGCTCAACTTCTGTTTAAGGATATCAAAGGATTCTTGCTGCTTAGGGCCCCAAACAAACTTAACCTTCTTCCTAGTCAAGGAGGTTAGGGGTGCAGCAATCCTTAAAAAAATTTCAATGAAACGCCTATAATATGTGACAACCCGAACTTTCAGGGTTAGTACTGTTTTAACTTGTAATTCTAACTTTTAATGATTCGTTCAATTCACGTTTTGGATTTATTAAACTTTTGTTCAGCGTATATCGTGTTTGAATGTTTGGTTGGGCCGTGCTTAGTGTCTAGACTGTTAATTAGTTGGGCCAATCTTGTAACGGGCCGCACATACGCACTTAGAACCACACTAGTACCCGTTGGTAATGTATCTCGGCCCCAAGACTTTCGCTCTTTGTACATGAAGGCATGGTCCAAATGAAGTAGCTACGTTTGGGCCCGTTTTGGATTTGTAATGCACGCACACCACACCCCAATCCACCCGGCCCACACTCTAGACCAGGCTGAGTCCCAGCTGGTCGGTTATATGTATAATATGAAGGATGGGGATGTGATACGTAATTAGTGGAAGTATAGTAAACCCTAAAAGCTTTATTCCCTTCCTTGTTTCTTTGATTGGCGGTAGCTTCTGTTGGATCGAACTCTCTACTTGGCTCTCTTTCTTATACGATCATTGGGTTAGTACATCACCATCTCATTGATTTCCACGTTATACATAAATTAGGGCTGCATGTATATTAGATTCGGATAGTGAGAATATGATATGCATTTATGTATTGGTTGAAATTATTACCAACTTGTTATGATAATCAGTTGAGAAATTATTTGCATATACGTTGTTATTGGATGTTAACGGTTAATGTTGATGATAACTAGGGATGGGTAATAGGCATGATCAATGACGAATGTAACAGTTATTAAAAGATGTTGATATACATCGGATCGGTGACAGAATTAGTGGCCCAATCAGTTTTTATTCTACATCAGATCATATAAATTCATTGTCAGATCCACTAACTTGAAGTCCTAATAATCTCTTAAATGGAGTAATTGTTGTCGGCCATTAAAAATTAGAAATAGGTGTATCAGAATGTATCATGTGTATAAGTTGTTAAGCCAAGAAGTTTATAGACCCAATGTGTTTGTCAGCCCACCTAAACAGATCGGTCCAATAATCATTTGAATGCTTTAAACAGTTGTCGGCTATTGTTTGATATTATTAAGATTAATACTTGATTGTTGTTTGTTTCTTTTATATAATACTTTGATAGCCGACGAAAACCACCCCCCCCGACGAAAACACTGCTGTATATGTGATTTCGTCCATTATCTTGCACAGTGGTTCTGTTTGTTCTTTAACGCTGATGAACATGCCAATTGTGTTAATATGTTAACCGGGTTAGGTTAACTAAGTTATGAATGTTAAGCTCATTGTATGTGATAATTCTGTTGATTTTGATCTAACTCAGTTATGGCACAGTAACTATGTTAAGTGAGTTAACCTTGTTAGGTATGTTAACTACGTTAAGTGTGTAACTTTATTATGTACGTTAAATCTGTTAATCTTGATTAACACTGTTAATACCGTTATGTTTACCATGATTGTTAATGGATAATCTTGTTAGAGTAAACTGGGAAATCTACTATGTGAAGCGTGAATTATGTGAACTTGAATAACTGTATACGTGTTAATTGATGTTAACTATCCAGTACACTTAGTGACTCCGGTTGGATGTGAAATTTTACCAACATGAACTGACTGTGTATACATGCATACTCTAGGCTTTGATTGATTACTTGTGAGCACATAATTTAGCATACCGAGCAAACCAAGGTGAGTTCACACTCTTACCAAGGCATGGGATTCCCGGGGTTGGGAATGGGTTTGGATGATTACTTGTACACATTGATACTGGAATTACGTACCACTGACCTCGGGAGAGGCAGGTTACTTGTAGATACTGCTAGACTAGTGATACAAATACTACTCTTCGCTCACACGCCTGGAATGGCCGCGATACTAACACTAATACTTAACTTCGCACACATGCCTGGGTTGGCCGCGATACGAATACTAAACTTCGCACACATGCCTGGGTTGGCCGCGATACGAATACTAAACTTCGCACACATGCCTGGAGGGCCGCGATACAAATATACCTAGTCTAGAAAACATGGGAAACCCCCACTAATCTTCGCCAACATGCCTAGAGGGCCGCGATACAAATACATACAAAACATGGTTCACTAAATGAACATACGGTTTACAATACGATTACTATAACTGAACAACCAACTGTGAACTCGCTCAACTTTGTTGTTGACTTTCTGTTACATGCCTTGCAGGACCTTAGGTACACATGGAGCTTGCACGGGAGGCGCAGTCGTTGTGGGACATGGATCGTGGATGCCACGTTAAACTTTATAACACTTTGAACTTGATACTTATGTTGGGATTTCATATTATGCTTCCGCTACTTATTCTATGTTTTTGAGTGAACACCAATTGTATTGTGATGGATTACATTTACTTTTACTTATTACTTATATGTTCAATATGATTGGTGGCTTGATCCTGGTCATGCCACGCCTCCAAGCGGTGGTACTCCGCGTGTGGATTTTGGGGGTGTGACAGATTGGTATCAGAGCCATTGGTTATAGTGAACTTGGTTTTAATAAGGGAAAAAGTTTTTGTTAAAACCGAACTATAACCTGTACAGTGCTCAACGATCCACAACGACGCTTCGCTCCACGTGCAAGACTCAACATTCTAGGTGATACGATTTATGTTTACATTGCCTACATGCTAGATTACATAGAACTTTGCTCATGGTATGCTTAGATAAACGTAACAACTGTTGATTGAAACACTTATGTGCTTACTCTCTTCTGTCATCGCACTTTTGCGAACCTCTCTCACTCATGTTCTCTTTGATATCAAGATCATGAGTGGACACGTTAACCTAACTCAAGCCCAGTTGGCGGCTTTGATCACTGAACAAGTTACTGCAGCACTCGCAGCTGCCCAGGCAGGAGGTATAACCTGCCATCACCACTTACTCTAGGATCTTTAGATCCTACTCTCGTAAACCAACACTCGTGCTTAAGTATGTTTACTCTTACGCACACGACAGGTCAACACGCTCAGCCACCTGTGTGCACGTTCAAAACTTTCATGGACTGTCGTCCTAGTACTTTTAGTGGCACTGAAGGAGCCGTTGGACTCCTCCACTGGTTCGAGAAGCTCGAATCGGTCTTCGAAATGTGTGAATGCCCTGAGGCTTGTAGGGTGAAGTACGCCACTGGTACTCTCGAAGGTACTGCGCTAACTTGGTGGAACGCGCAAGTTCAGATGCTGGGGCTGGCGGCTGCTAATGCCACCCCATGGAATGATTTTAAGGAACTGATCAAACGTGAATACTGTAGTCGTGATGATATCCACAAGCTGGAAGTGGAGTTCTTTAACCTGAAGATGACGGGGTCAGAGATAGAAGCGTACACGAAACGATCCAACGAACTGGTAGTGTTGTGTCCAACTATGGTGGAACCTCCCATCAAGCGCATTGAGCTGTACCTCAAAGGCTTAGTACCAGAAATTCGAAGCCATGTGACGGCTGCTAATCTTGCTACTATTCAAGATGTTACTCGTCTTGCTCATCGTCTCACAGACCAGGCAGTGGAACAGAACAAGCAGCCTAAATGCATTGGTGCTACTACTATTACTACTACTGCTACTCCCAGTGACAACAAACGAAAGTGGGATGGAACCTCCAGCAAGGGTTCGACTGCGGTTCAGTCCCAGGCACAGCAGCGAAAGATCGACGACTACTAGAGTCCTGGTCAGCAATTTTCTGGTGGTCAAGGGCAGGGTGGATATCGAGGGAATCACCCAAAGTGCAATAGATGCAACAGACACCACAGTGGTCACATAGTCAAGGGTTGTAACCTCGTCTTAGCCGGTCAGACATTCTCCATCAATCTCATTCCTATAGTCTTGGGTAGTTTTGACATCATCATTGGGATGGATTGGTTATCCCAACAGCAAGCAGAGATCCTATGCAAAGAGAAGATTGTTCGTATTCCCCGTTCTGGCAAAGAACCTCTCGAAATTCAAGGCGACAAGAGTGGTGCTGTGGTGGGCATCATTTCTTTTCTCAAGGCCCAGAAGTGTTTGTGAAAGGGTCACACCGCTATCATAGCACTTGTTACTGACGCATCAACGAAAGAGAAGAAGATTGACGATATCCCAGTTGTACGCGACTTCCCTCAAGTGTTTCCTGAAGATTTACCTGGGCTACCGCCTCATCGCCAGGTCGAATTCCAAATCGAGCTAGCTCCTGGAGCAGCACCCATAGCTCGAGCACCTTATCGCTTAGCTCCAACCGAACTGGAAGAACTATCTAAGCAATTGCAAGAACTCTTGGAAAAGGGTTTCATACGTCCTAGCTCTTCGCCCTGGGGAGCTCCAGTATTATTTGTGAAGAAGAAAGGCGGTACCTTCCGCATATGTATTGATTACCGCGAACTGAACAAGGTGACCGTGAAGAATCGCTATCCTCTTCCACGCATCGACGACTTATTCGACCAGTTGCAAGGGTCGAGCTATCACTCGAAGATTAACCTGAGGTCAGGCTATCATCAACTGAGAGTCCGGGATGAGGACGTCTCCAAAACAGCATTCAGAACTCGCTACGGCCATTACGAGTTTTTTGGTCATGCCATTCGGGTTAACGAACGCACATGCGGTTTTCATGGATCTTATGAACAGGGTGTGCAAACCTTATCTTGACAAGTTTGTTATTGTTTTCATCGATGACATCCTAATCTATTCGAAGAGTCAGGAGGAACACAAGCAGCATTTACGACTTATTTTGGAACTCCTTCGAACGGAGCAGCTGTATGCCAAGTTTTCAAAATGCGACTTCTGGCTTCGAGAAGTCCACTTCCTAGGCCACGTGGTAAACAAGGATGGGATTCATGTTGATCCATCCAAGGTAGATTCGATCAAGAACTGGCCTGCACCTCGCACACCAACCGAAATACGCCAATTCTTGGGTTTGGCGGGTTATTACAGACGGTTCATCAAAGACTTCTCAAAGATTGCACAGCCGCTTACATTACTGACACAGAAAGGTGTTGCTTATCGTTGGGGTAATACACAGGAAACAGCGTTTCAACACTTAAAGGATAGACTTTGTAGCGCACCTATCCTCTCGTTGCCTGAAGGCACGGATGATTTTGTAGTCTACTGCGACGCATCTATCCAAGGTCTTGGATGTGTGTTGATGCAACGGGATAAAGTCATTGCTTATGCTTCGCGCCAACTTAAGATTCACGAACGGAATTACACTACACATGATTTAGAGCTGGGAGCTGTTTTTGCGCTCAAGATATGGCGACATTACCTATACGGTACCAAGTGCACCATCTACACCGATCACAGGAGTCTCGAGCATATCTTCAAGCAGATAGAGTTGAGCATGCGACAGCGTCGATGGGTCGAGTTACTGAACAATTACGAATGTGTTATAAAGTACCATCCGGGCAAAGCCAATGTGGTGGCCGACGCCCTCAGTCGAAAGGATACTACACCTAGGCGTGTACGAGCGTTGCAACTCACTATTCAGTCTAGTCTTCCTTCTCAGATACGTGATGCTCAGGTAGAAGCATTGAAAACCGAAAACGTCAAGGCTGAAGCTCTACGCGGCTCAAGGCAACGGTTAGAACAAAAGGCAGACAGCGCCTACTATATAACAGGACGCATTTGGGTCCCACTCTATGGCAACTTACGCGAGCTTGTAATGGATGAATCGTATAAGTCTCGCTACTCAGTACATCCTGATTCAGATAAGATGTACCACGATCTCAGAACCACGTATTAGTGGCCCAGCATGAAAGCTCACATAGCAACTTACGTTAGCAAATGTTTGACTTGTGCGAGAGTCAAGACTGAATATCGGAAACCATCGGGCCTACTCCAACAACCAGAGATACCACAATGGAAATGGGAGCAAATTTCCATGGATTTTGTTACTGGCCTGCCTAGATCTCAAAGTGGGAATGATACTATTTGAGTGATCGTGGATCGACTCACAAAGTCTGCACACTTCCTGACTATCAAGGAAACAGACAAGTTCTTTACCTTAGCAGACATCTACTTAAAAGTAGTGGTTTCACGGCACGGGGTACCAACCTCCATTATCTCTGATCGTGATGCACGTTTTACTTCAGAACTGTGCAAGCAATGCACAAATCTTTTGGCTCTCGTTTAGACATGAGCACAGCTTATCACCCTCAGACGGATGGGCAGTCTGAGCGCACTTTCAAACTTTAGAAGACATGCTTCGTGCATGTGTAATCGATTTCGGCAGCGGCTGGGAAAAACATCTCCCGTTAGTGGAGTTCTCGTATAATAACAGTTACCACACCAGCATTCAAGCCGCTCCATTCGAGGCATTGTACGGGCGTAAATGCCGATCACCTCTTTGTTGGGCAGAGGTGGGTGATAGTCAGATCATGGGTCCAGAACTTGTAGTGGACACAATGAAAAGAATTGCTCAGATACGACAACGCATGGTGGCAGCTCGTGACCGTCAGAAAGCGTACGTCAATAAGGGCAGGAAATCACTCGAATTCCAAGTTGGGGATCGAGTACTACTCAAAGTTTCACCCTGGAAGGGTGTGGTTCGTTTTGGCAAACGAGGCAAACTTAATCCGCGATATGTCGGACCATTCGAAATCAATGAGAAAATAGGCAAAGTGGCCTACAGACTGAACTTATCAGCTGAACTCAGTGCAGTTCACAACGTCTTTCACGTGTCAAATCTGAAGAAATGTCAGTCAGATGAGACCCTCATAGTTCCTTTGGAGGAGCTCACTATTGACGATCAGTTGCGATTCGTCAAGGAACCAGTTGAAATCACGGACCGGGATGTCAATGTCCTCAAGCACACCAGAATACCTCTTGTTCGAGTTCGTTGGAACTCCCGACGTGGCCCAGAGTTCACCTGGGAACGAGAAGATCAAATGAAACTCAAATATCCCCAGTTGTTCGGAAACAATGCAACTACTACTGAGGCTGAAGGTACTACAGAATTTCGGGACGAAATTCCAAATCAACGGGGGGATGATGTGACACCCCAGGAAAACCAGGAAACAATACAACACAACTAGCTTCCTCAGTAACCGCATGCTAAATTTCTGGACGAAATTTCTTTCAAGTTGGGGATGATGTGACAACCCGAACTTTCAGGGTTAGTACTGTTTTAACTTGTAATTCTAACTTTTAATGATTCGTTCATTTCACGTCTTGGATTTATTAAACTTTTGTTCAGCGTA
Source organism: Helianthus tuberosus (assembly GCA_030545235.1). Classification (NCBI taxonomy): domain Eukaryota; kingdom Viridiplantae; phylum Streptophyta; class Magnoliopsida; order Asterales; family Asteraceae; genus Helianthus; species Helianthus tuberosus. The sequence continues at coordinate 100,323,009 of CM060367.1, forward strand.
TATCGTGTTTGAACGTTTGGTTGGGCCGTCCTTAGTGTCTAGACTGTTAATTAGTTGGGCCAATCTTGTAACGGGCCGCACATACGCACTTAGAACCACACTAGTACCCGTTGGTAATGTATCTCGGCCCCAAGACTTTCGCTCTTTGTACATGAAGGCATGGCCCAAATGAAGTAGCTACGTTTGGGCCCGTTTTGGATTTGTAATGCACGCACACCACACCCCAATCCACCCGGCCCACACTCTAGACCAGGCTGAGGCCCAGCTGGTCGGTTATATATGGGGATGTGATACGTAATTAGTGGAAGTATAGTAAACTCTAAAAGCTTTATTCCCTTCCTTGTTTCTTCGATTGGCTGCAGCTTCTGTTGGATCGAACTCTCTACTTGGCTCTCTTTCTTATACGATCATTAGGTTAGTACATCACCATCTCATTGATTTCCACGTTATACATAAATTAGGGCTGCATGTATATTAGATTCGGATAGTGAGAATATGATATGCATTTATGTATTGGTTGAAATTATTACCAACTTGTTATGATAATCAGTTGAGAAATTATTTGCATATACGTTGTTATTGGATGTTAACGGTTAATGTTGATGATAACTAGGGATGGGTAATAGGCATGATCAATGAAGAATGTAACAGTTATTAAAAGATGTTGATATACATCGGATCGGTGACAGAATTAGTGGCCCAATCAGTTTTTATTCTACATCAGATCATATAAATTCATTGTCAGATCCACTAACTTGAAGTCCTAATAATCTCTTAAATGGAGTAATTGTTGTCGGCCATTAAAAATTAGAAATAGGTGTATCAGAATGTATCATGTGTATAAGTTGTTAAGCCAAGAAGTTTATAGACCCAATGTGTTTGTCAGCCCACCCAAACAGATCGGTCCAATAATCATTTGAATGCTTTAAACAGTTGTCGGCTATTGTTTGATATTATTAAGATTAATACTTGATTGTTGTTTGTTTCTTTTATATAATACTTTGATAGCCGACGAAAACCAACCCCCCCCCCGACGAAAACACTGCTGTATATGTGATTTCGTCCATTATCTTGCACAGTGGTTCTGTTTGTTCTTTAACGCTGATGAACATGCCAATTGTGTTAATATGTTAACCGGGTTAGGTTAACTAAGTTATGAATGTTAAGCTCATTGTATGTGATAATTCTGTTGATTTTGATCTAACTCAGTTATGGCACAGTAACTATGTTAAGTGAGTTAACCTTGTTAGGTATGTTAACTACGTTAAGTGTGTAACTTTATTATGTACGTTAAATCTGTTAATCTTGATTAACACTGTTAATACCGTTATGTTTACCATGATTGTTAATGGATAATCTTGTTAGAGTAAACTGGGAAATCTACTATGTGAAGCGTGACTTATGTGAACTTGAATAACTGTATACGTCTTAATTGATGTTAACTATCCAGTACACTTAGTGACTCCGGTTGGATGTGAAATTTTACCAACATGAACTGACTGTGTATACATGCATACTCTAGGCTTTGATTGATTACTTGTGAGCACATAATTTAGCATACCGAGCAAACCAAGGTGAGTTCACACTCTTACCAAGGCATGGGATTCCCGGGGTTGGGAATGGGTTTGGATGATTACTTGTACACATTGATACTGGAATTACGTACCACTGACCTCGGGAGAGGCAGGTTACTTGTAGATACTGCTAGACTAGTGATACAAATACTACTCTTCGCTCACACGCCTGGAATGGCCGCGATACTAACACTAATACTTAACTTTGCACACATGCCTGGGTTGGCCGCGATACGAATACTAAACTTCGCACACATGCCTGGAGGGCCGCGATACAAATATACCTAGTCTAGAAAACATGGGAAACCCCCCACTAATCTTCGCCAACATGCCTAGAGGGCCGCGATACAAATACATACGAAACATGGTTCACTAAATGAACATACGGTTTACAATACGATTACTATAACTGAACAACCAACTGTGAACTCGCTCAACTTTGTTGTTGACTTTCTGTTACATGCCTTGCAGGACCTTAGGTACACATGGAGCTTGCACGGGAGGCGTAGTCGTTGTGGGACATGGATCGTGGATGCCACGTTAAACTTTATAACACTTTGAACTTGATACTTATGTTGGGATTTCATATTATGCTTCCGCTACTTATTCTATGTTTTTTAGTGAACACCAATTGTATTGTGATGGATTACATTTACTTTTACTTATTACTTATATGTTCAATATGATTTGTGGCTAGATCCTGGTCATGCCACGCCTCCAAGCGGTGGTACTCCGCGTGTGGATTTTGGGGGTGTGACATAATATCCCGCCAAGCCTAGAAAGCTACGAATCTCTGTAGGCGTCTTTAGCTCTTGCCAGTTCATAACAGCTTCCACCTTAGCGGGATCCACTTGGATACCACGCTCACTAACCACATGTCCAAGGAATTGGACTTAACTGAGTCTGCGAGTTCGATTCGAGTCTGCACTTCCCGAAGTGCTGTTTCTTGCAGACTTTGCATTTGGGCTTCTCACCAGACTGATGCCCATCTTTCCTTGACTTAGACCCCTTCTTGTTGTCACCGTTTCCTCGGTGCTTCTTGTTTGACCTCCGTGAATTATCATCTTCACGTTTTCTTTTCTCAGCATCTTTTTTCCTAAGCGATCTTTGTCTGACCGCATCCAGAGTGAGGGACAAGGATATGTCCGCTACAGATCTGAAAGTAGCTGGCCGAGAGGCCTTCACGCTTGCCTTTATCTCGGGGGCTAAACCCCCAATGAAACGAGCTATTCGTTTGGGTTCCGGGGTTACCAAATATGGAACCAACCTCGACATTGTATTAAAGCTCGTGAGGTAAGCTTGGCAATCTAGATTGGTCATTACCAACGAAAGAAAATCTGACTCAATCTTCTCGACCTCATGCTGAGGACAGTAATTCTCCCTGATGAGGGCAACGAATTGTTCCCATGACTTGTTGTACAATGGGATCTTCCCAGTGGCTTGAATCAGTGATCTCCACCAGGCTAAAGCCACGCCTTTAAAAGACTGCGACACAAACTTGACTATATCCCTCTCAGCGCACCCGCTGATATCCACTACTGTATCCATCTCATCTAACCACGTCATGCAGTCAATGTCTCCTTTTTCCCCAGTGAAATCTCTGGGTTTGCATGAAACAAAGTATTTATAGGAGCAACCCTTACTACGGGGTTCTTGATTTAGTACAATCTGTTGAAATGGAGCACTGTGGTGGTTTGAGGAGAGTCGATCATCATCTTTCTTCGGTTCTTCCTTCTTGGAAGGTGGCTTCGAATGCGGTGTAGATAGGGTCCTACTTCGAGTCCCACTATATTCTTCGTACTGCCGCTCTAATGCCTTTGTAACTGCGTCGTCTACTAACGCTTTCAGTTCAGCACCCGTTATATTAATTTGGGCGTTATCATTATTCTCCACTGGGTGACTATTAATTTCATCCGAATCAGCCATTTTAATTGAACTGTTACATAAAACAAGGACAATAGTTTACTTGGGAGTTTATTATGGAATTGTCTTTTATGGCAATTCATTAACCATGTTAACATAGACCATATTTGGTTAATTTATTAATCATATTTATTTAGGATTTTATTATAATTTATCCTAATTATAAAACAATAACAGTTTTATTAATAGCACAAAAGGCCTAGTCACAAGGACATTTTAAATTATAAGCCATGATTTCAGAGAATCATGGCATGAAGGTTTGAACATAGTTCTTTACCTTTTTCAGACAGGGTCATAGACTATTACTGTCTTTTGTCTCATATGAAAATGAGCAGGGCCCGTAGGCATTATATTGCCAATGTATGGTCAAAATATGATCATCTTTATTGATGATTTAAACCCATGATTCAGAGATCGTTAAGTTGGGTTAGGAATCTTTTGAAGAATCCTTATATAATTGATGTGTGTGATTTTAACGAATCACATCTGCCAGGAGTGTTAACATGTTTACAGATGTTAACAGGGGTTTGAATCTTTTAAACAGATCTTACCATTTTGGCCAGGTCTTTACAATGACACTCAGGCTAGGTTTCACTCTTAAGGTTCTTATTCAATATTTAATAGGCAGATCATTATTAAAAGGAATGATTTTGATTTATTTATTTCATATATAATATTTATGCATAAAATGGCAAAAATTAAATTTATAAATTAAACATTCCATTAATTATTAATAGATTACACATCGCCCTAAACGGGACTTTTTAGACAAACAAGTTACCCACGCAGGGGTCAAGCAACATACTAGTCCACGCAGGGACTTAAACAAACATCATACCCTCGTAGGGATTAATAGAAAGATAGACCCACGCAGGGGTCAAAAAAACAAACATACCCACACAGGGGCTAATACAGCAAGACAGGCCCACGCAGGGGCTCAAATGATACAAGGAAAATTACAACAACAGTGGAAGGATTCAATGGTCCTTCTTGCTCTTCCCTTTTATTAGGCTTGTCAATCCTTGGAAGAAACTTTGTTGCTCCCTGCGGTCTCGGTGAAAGTCTCGCTCGACTTGGTCCAACCTTTGCAGAATTTCTTCACGCTCTGGTGGGGAGAACCTTGGCGGCTGCGATTGTTGCTGAATTATAGGTCTAGTAGGTATTTGGTACCCATGAGTCGGGTACCCTACTCCCCAAGGAGCTCCATACTGTCCTTCAGGATGAAGGGCGTTATAATTGGCCGCTACCATGTATGGGTCGGCTTCAGCGTAACCGTAGTTGGTGTGAGCTGGCTGCTCAAACGGGTTGTACGCCATCGAACCCGTGTAGGCAGGAATCGGGTTATCAAAACCCATCGGTGGTGGTTGCGGTGCAACTGGGTTCGAAGGTTCACCTATGTGTGGATCTTCTTGAAGTGGCGGATAATGACTGCCACTTGATTGTCGAGGAGAGCTAAAATGAAAGTCCCCTCCCCGTGCAGACATACGTGCTCCGGTTCTCCTACGCCTCGGCGGTTGTGGAGGTGCCGGCTGAACTGGTGGCGGTGGAGGCGGTGGCGTGACTGCCACAAATCGTGAATCCTTAGAGGGATCCTGCTGCTGATGAGGTGACGAATGATGCGAGGGTGTAAAATACCACTCGTGCTGATTAAATCGTGTCTGGTAACTGTCCGGACCATGGTAAGGTGATCCATGAAAAGACGAACCATCTGAGACCTCGATAGGATGGTTCGGAGTTCCGGTTGCGGGCTCGACGGGGTCGGTGTCCTCGTCCATATCCTCTGCATGATCGCCGGAGTAATGATCCTCTGGCCCCAATAGGTTAAAACCCACTGGTTCTTGTATGTAATTTGCCGGGTTAAACCGGCCCCTAAAAATAGGTGTGGGGTTACCAAAGGAATTATGCGACAGGGATCGCTGAAGAGGTATGTAAGAAGGTTGAGGGTTGTCGGGCTCATTTTCCGACTGTGGCCCATATGAATTGTGAATGGGAGGTGTCGAACTGTGCGAGACAGATCGTCTAGCCGGTTCAAAAAGGTTCCTCCGGTTTTCTCTAGGGTCAGCACTCGCAGTGGTGGTAGGAGCTCGCATGTGCGAAGGCCCGACCTCGTCGTCATTGGGGGCGGTGATTGGCCCCTTGCTTCGTCCTCTTCGTCGAAAGAATCTTGGCGGAATATTTAATCCTGTCAATACAACATAAGATAACGACAAGAATATATAAAATAAAGGACAAAACAAAACAAAACAAAACAAAGTAGAATTTGTCCTATGTTATTTGTCTAGACTCGAAAGTTTTTGGAATGTGCAATTGTGTAACTGAGATTAAACACAAAAGGCTAGTGTTTAATTCACTCAGTGTTGGCTCTGATACCAACCTGTCACACCCCGAATTCCCACGTGTCACCGGTGGGCCCGGTGGGGGAGTATCGTGACGTGGTTGGCAACATTACAGTCAAACAACACAATATTTAATATGCACAGCGGAGGCAATTGAAAGATATATTTCAACTGAATAAAATATTGTAATATCGTGTATCACAAACAGTTGAAAGTTTATCCACAGAAGGATCAAAATAAATCGGAAACAGTAGTTCAACAGACGTTAGGTATCTTAAGCTTGCGAGACTCTTTATTGATGCTAAGGAGAAAATCCAGCCTATTACGCTTAGTACCTGCATTTAATCTTTTTGGGAAAATACGTCAGTTTACACTGGTAAATACAATCAACTGACTCATTTTAAAAATGATTAAAAATTGATTTGGATGCACATGGCACAAACATTTTATAACTTGGGATATTTATTTAAATATATAAACTTGTAAAAGAATTATATGTTCCTTATGCGTTCAGTAGCCCGGATCGTGCCGGGTTAAAGATCAATAGACACACCACATAATCTATTTATGCACTGACGAGTATACGCCTACACTCCGCGCTTAGGTCGTGGCCATTTCGTAAAATGATGCCAAGGATATCCGGGACATGGTCATTAACCCCCCCCCCCCCAAAGGCTTTAAGTAAACAAAACAATTTAAACGGGCCGATCAAATTTCAATTAACCACCATATGATGGAAGATTTAATGCCCGACCAAGCGGTATTTTATATACCGTACCCCAAGCCTGTATAGGGAAAATAAGTGAAAAGTATTTACCTGAGCAAAGTAATAATCACAATAAGCAAATGCAAGTAGCTTTTACTGGTCCTCCTATTCTGGAACGAAGGTTTATAATAACCTATTAGAATCCTAACGGGTCTTTAGTTAAGCTTAAGCTTAGACCGGTTAGTTTTAAAGATACGGTTCGTACGCACGATTAAGCGAAGACCGGATAGAATGTGATTTAGACCCGACAAGTTTTAAGACTTGCTTAATATGGGTATTTCATACACATTCTGGATTTTGAGATAAAACCGATAAGGTTTGACCCGTTTCGGCTAATTTATGCAAACTAGTTACATAAACCGAACCGAACGCGCAGGAGGCGTAACGGGTAATTATTAGAGCCATATACAGGTTTCCTAAGTTAATATGCCTCAAATATGTTGTGACATTAGTAAGATATCTTTTATTATGCCCGAAACGAATTTAAACACAAACTATGCCCTGTAAGGGTAGTTTGGTGATTTACAAGGTTATAAAAGAGTTTAAGTATTAACCTGAGTTACAGGTCTGATATAATCAACAAAAATACTTATTTTACTAAGTTATAACAGTAGGGTAAAGTAGATATGTGAAATTTATCAATTATAACCAAACTATGCACTGTAGGGGCATTTTGGTAATTTCACATAAGCCGAAAAGCTCAAAACTAAAGTCTGAGTTAAACAACTTTTGCTTACTGTTTAAATATTATAATTTACCTAAAATATCAGTTGGTATCAACCCTTGTATGTTTAAAACAGTCTTAGTACTTACTATGCGTTAAAAACGCTTAAAAAGGCGATTAGAAGCCGTTTCCGGGTTCTATATGGAAAGCTGATATTTTTATGATTCCAGAAGGCTTAAAATAATTTATTTATTATTTAAAATCAGTAGCAAGAGGTTTGGAGTCAAATAGATATGTAAAACTCATTTTATAGCTCGAAAGGGCAAAACCGACAATTACCGGATTAAGCCTATGACTATAAGTTATGCTCAGCCTAAAATTAATTAAAAATCTTCAAAAATCCCAAAATAATATATTACATCAGTGGGTAATAAGTTTGATATCAAAAAGTAGGTTTAAATAGGCTATACGCTAATTATGCCGTTTAATCGCTAAAGAAGCTTTCTAATTACGCTAATGAGCATAACTCTCAATCTACACATCAAACTGATGTCAAACTTTGGGTGCAAGTTTATAATTTAGTAACTAAGGTTTCTACTCTTTTACATTTTCAAAAATCACGTTTTAAGGTGAAAAGGGCATAATGGTCAACATATGAGCAATTAACGGAATCATGCATATTAATTGGATAACTAATGAACCAAGGTGTATAATCACAGAGGATTATACTAGCATGTAACCTAGTCCAATTAAAGCTCTAAGGCATTTCTAAATCATGCCAAAACGGGTCAGAACTGAAGTCAAAGCAAAAGTCAAAGCTTTGCGACTTTCGGTTCTGAACCGGGTCTAAACAGAAAATTGTCGGGTTGAATATGTTTAGTCATGTTCTTAACTAATTACTAAGTTATATTAATGATCAAATAGGTTGTATGGGTTCTACATTGCTAATTATGCATAAATTAGAAATTAAGCATTCTGTTGACTTTTTAATAACAAGTTTGACCTGACATTTGACCTAGTTAGAGTGGGAATCTGAGGGTGCCCTTTTAAGGTTTTATTACCCACATAATTACCAACTTATAACTATTTTCAATTCGACTAATCACTGGACCATTAGTGATTAATCTTGATGTCAACCGTTAATTACGACGGTTTGACTTTTAAGCTAAAACTAAGCAAAAACTTAACTAAGGAAGGTTAAGCAAACTTACTGAAATCCTATGCACGAAATGTGAAGCTTAGAGAGAAGTCTTGAGCTCCAGAATTGTTCCAAAGTGCAGATGGAAGATGTGAGAAAAATGGTTGCAACATCATGGCCTTTTATAGTGGATTTTGATCCATACGATGGTGACAACCAACTCTAACAATGTTCCCTGATCACTAACACATGTCCCTAGTGTCTAGGAGTCACTTAGGGGTCGCCCAAATATGAGGAAAATCGTTTAAAGGTCAGTTATTGCGTTTAAACAGCAACCAGTCAATTTTATAGTCGCTGGCAACCCCTTACGGACCGTAAGGGGTTGTCTTAAGGTCCGTAAGACCTTGACCAGAAGCAAAAATCCTTGTTCTTTCGGGCTTTGAAGGGGCAACTCGTGGGTTTCGAATTTGGGACATGTTTTAACAATATGGGGCCTTATATTATGAGTCTTGAACAGTTATATACCCTACCACTTTGATATGTTTCATTGAATTCTTTTGAAAGTGCCGAAAATGAAGGTTTATCGTAGAAATTTCCATAGGATCCTATCTTGCACTTTTGAATTCAATTACTGCCATCAATTTGCTGTATTGAAGGTATATTAGATGTTCATAATATATAATTGGGTCTTGGGATTTATAAATGAGGTCGTTCAGAGGTGAAAATTAACATGACGACACTTTTAAATCCTGCCAAACATCTTTATTAAATCCGGGTTTATAACGCTTTTTGTCTTACATGACACGTGTCGTTATTTCATTGAATACGAATTTTCGAGGTGTTACATCCTCACCCCCTTAAAAGAAATCTCGACCTCGAGATTTACTGAAACAAATGAGGGTACTTTTCTTTCATTGTGGACTCAACCTCCCACGTGTATTCGGGACCTCTACGGGCATCCCATTTTACCTTTACAATCGGCACATGCTTCCTTCGAAGCTTCTTAACCTGTCGATCTTCAATCGACAATGGTTTTTCCACAAATTTCAAGCTCTCATCTATATGCACATCTGTATGTGGTATGACTAGCGATTCGTCAGCTAGGCATTTCTTCAGATTGCAGACGTGGAATACGTTATGAATACCACTGAGCTCTTCAGGTAAATTTAACTTGTAAGCCACTGATCCGACACATTCGATGACCTTGAATGGTCCTATGTATCTCGGGCTTAACTTACCTTTCTTGCCAAATCGCATCACTCCTTTCCAGGGTGATACTTTAAGCAGCACTTTGTCACCAACTTCAAATTTCATAGGTTACGCTTTGGATCTACGTAACTCTTCTGCCTATCTCGGGCAGCTTTGAGACGGTCACGAATCTGGACAATCTTGTCCGTCGTTTCAAAGACTATCTCTGGTCCTGATAATTGGACATCTCCAACTTCCGCCCAACAAACGGGCGTTCTACACTTTCTACCGTATAAGGCCTCGAAAGGCGCAGCCTTAATGCTGGTATGGTAGCTATTGTTGTAGGAGAATTCGATTAACGGCAGGTGGTTATCCCAACTACCACCTAAATCAATCACGCATGCTCGAAGCATGTCCTCCAAAGTTTGAATAGTACGCTCACTCTGACCGTCCGTCTGAGGATGGTAAGCCATACTAAAATTCAAACGCGTGCCCAAAGATTGTTGGAAACTTTTCAAAAAATGTGACGTGTATCTAGTATCTCTGTCAGAGATAATAGACACAGGTATGCCATGTAAAGCTACAATCTTATCCACGTATAGTTGGGCTAACATGTCGGAGCTATAAGTCTCCTTAATGGGTAGGAAATGTGCTGACTTAGTCAGTCTGTCTACGATCACCCAAATGGTGTCATTTCCTTTCCTTGTCTTAGGTAACTTGGTGATAAAATCCATAGTTACCGTTTCCCATTTCCAAGTGGGAAGTTCAGGCTGTTGTAGCAAACCTGACGGCTTTTGATGTTCTGCTTTGACTTGCGCACACGTCAAGCATTTAGCTACATAGGTAGCTACAGACTTCTTCAAGCCTATCCACCAATAGTTTGCCCTTAGATCCTGGTACATCTTATCAGCTCCAGGATGAGCGGAATATTTAGAACTTTGGGCTTCCTGGAGAATAACATCCCGAAGTCCTCCATAAATTGGAACCCATATTCGTCCATTCCATCTCAGAATTCCATCCTTGCCAAGAGATAACTGCTCCTCAGTTACTCCTAGCTTTTCGTTAGGATAGTTAGCTTCCAACACAGCTTCCTTCTGTGCAGCTAACAACCTTTCATTCAAACTGTTCTTTATTTCAATGCTTTTGGCATTGATTCGGATGGGTTTTACCCTTTCCTTTCGACTCAAGGCGTCAGCGACTACATTCGCCTTGCCGGGATGATATCTGATTTCACAATCATAATCATTTAAAGTTTCCATCCAACGGGGTTGCCACATGTTTAAATCCTTCTGATTAAACAGGTGCTGGAGGCTCTTGTGATCAGAATAGATCACACACTTGATTCCGTATAAATAATGCCTCCATAGTTTTAGTGCAAATACAACGGCACCCAACTCTAAGTCGTGGGTGGTGTAATTCTTTTCTTGCACTTTTAGCTGACGTGAAGCGTAGGCAATAACTTTTCCTCTCTGCATAAGCACACATCCCATCCCGGTGTGTGATGCATCGCAGTAAACTACAAATTCTTCGGTACCTTCAGGCAATGTAAGTACAGGAGCGTTGCTAAACTTCTGTTTAAGGATATCAAAGGATTCTTGCTGCTTAGGGCCCCAAAAAAACTTAACCTTCTTCCTAGTCAAAGAGGTTAGGGGTGCAGCAATCCTTGAAAATTTTTCAATGAAACGCCTATAATATCCTGCCAAGCCTAGAAAGCTACGAATCTCTGTAGGCGTCTTTGGCTCTTGCCAGTTCATAACAGCTTCCACCTTAGCGGTGCTGCTCCAGGGATGATGTCAATTCTGAATTCCACTTGCCTATCTGGTGGTAAACCAGGTAGTTCTTCCGGAAAAACTTCAGGGTATTCAGAAATGACGGGGATGTCTTCCATCTTGGGTTTCGGCTCATCAATAGTCACCTGTGCCATGTAGATGACACAACCCTTCTTCAAACACTTAGAGGCCTTGAGCATAGTCACTTGCTCAGGCAGTCCATACAGGGTATCTCCGTGAATGGTAAGTGATTCACCAGACGTAGTCTTGATCACCACTTGCTTCTTATTACAGAAAATTTGGGCCTGGTTATGAGATAACCAGTCCATGCCTAAAACGATGTCAAAACCGGCCAACTTCAAGGGAAGTAAGGACAAAGGAAAAAGAGTGGTTCTTAATGGATATGAAACATCCATCTAATATGGTTGAGGCAGTTTCTAAGGTGCCATCTGCTAACTCCACCTCATATTTCACTCTTAGGGTTTTAACAGGTAAATTCAACAATTTGCAAAACTTATTATCTACAAATGATTTATCAGCGCCTGAATCAAAAAGTACTCTTGCATAGATATCATTTATGAGAAAGGTACCTGTGATCACGTTATCGTCTTGCACAGCCACCTTCGCATCCATCCTAAAGACCCTAGCATTGGTCTTCTTGGCCTCTTCAGGCTTCTTGGCGTATTTAGGGCAGTTGGTTTTAATGTGCCCTTTCTCATTACAACTGTAGCATGTTGCATCCTTCAGCTTTTTGCAATCCAAGGTCTTGTGTTCCTTGGACTTGCATATCCCGAAGCAAAAGTTCTTGACTGAGTCTGTGAGTTTGATTCGAGTCTGCACTTCCCGAAGTGCTGTTTCTTGCAGACTTTGCATTTGGGCTTCTCACCAGACTGATGCCCGTCTTTCCTTGACTCAAACTCCTTCTTCTTGTCACCGTTTCCTCGGTGCTTCTTGTTTGACCTCCGTGAATTATCATCTTCACGTTTTCTTTTCTCAGCATGTTTGTTCCTCAGCGATCTTTGTCTGACCGCATCCAGAGTGAGGGACAAGGATATGTCAGCTACAGATCTGAAAGTAGCTGGCCGAGAGGCCTTCACGCTTGCCTTTATCTCGGGGGCTAAACCCCCAATGAAACGAGCTATTCGTTTGGGTTCCGGGGTTACCAAATACGGAACCAACCTCGACATTGTATTAAAGCTCGTGAGGTAAGCTTGGCAATCTAGATTGGTCATTACCAACGAAAGAAAATCTGACTCAATCTTCTCGACCTCATGCTGAGGACAGTAATTCTCCCTGATGAGGGCAACGAATTGTTCCCATGACATGTTGTACAATGGGATCTTCCCAGTGGCTTGAATCAGTGATCTCCACCAGGCTAAAGCCTCGCCTTTAAAAGATTGCGACACAAACTTGACTATATCCCTCTCAGCGCACCCACTGATATCCACTACTGTATCCATCTCATCTAACCACGTCATGCAGTCAATGGCTCCTTTTTCCCCAGTGAAATCTCTGGGTTTGCATGAAACAAAGTATTTATAGGAGCAACCCTTACTACGGGGTTCTTGATTTAGTACAATCTGTTGAGATGGAGCACTGTGGTGGTTTGAGGAGAGTCGATCATCATCTTTCTTCGGTTCTTCCTTCTTGGAAGGTGGCTTCGAATGCGGTGTAGATAGGGTCCTACTTCGAGTCCCACTATATTCTTCGTACTGCCGCTCTAATGCCTTTGTAACTGCGTCATCTACTAACACTTTCAGTTCAGCACCCGTTATATTAATTCAGGCGTTATCATTATTCTCCACTGGGTGACTATTAATTTCATCCGAGTCAGCCATTTTAATTGAACTGTTACATAAAACAAGGACAATAGTTTACTTGGGAGTTTATTATGGAATTGTCTTTTATGGCAATTCATTAACCATGGTAACATAGACCATATTTGGTTAATTTATTAATCATATTTATTTAGGATTTTATTATAATTTATCCTAATTATCAAACAATAACAGTTTTATTAATAGCACAAAAGGCCTAGTCACAAGGACATTTTAAATTATAAGCTATGATTTCAGAGAATCAAGGCATGAAGGTTTGAACATAGTTCTTTACCTTTTTCAGACAGGGTCATAGACTATTACTGTCTTTTGTCTCATATGAAAATGAGCAGGGCCCGTAGGCATTATATTGCCAATGTATGGTCAAAATATGATCATCTTAATTGATGATTTAAACCCATGATTCAGAGATCATTAAGTTGGGTTAGGAATCTTTTGAAGAATCCTTATATAATTGACGTGTGTGATTTTAACGAATCACATCTGCCAGGAGTGTTAACATGTTTACAGATGTTAACAGGGGTTTGAATCTTTTAAACAGGTCTTACCATTTTGGCCAGGTCTTTACAATGACACTCAGGCTAGGTTTCACTCTTAAGATTCTTATTCAATATTTAATAGGCAGATTATTATTAAAAGGAATGATTTTGATTTATTTATTTCATATATAATATTTACGCATAAAATGGCAAAAATGAAATTTATAAATTAAACATTCCATTAATTATTAATAGATTACACATCGCCCTAAACGGGACTTTTTAGACAAACAAGTTACCCACGCAGGGGTCAAGCAACATACTAGTCCACGCAGGGACTTAACAAACATCATACCCTCGTAGGGGTTAACAGAAAGATAGACCCACGCAGGGGTCAAAACAAACAAACATACCCACACAGGGGCTAATACAGCAAGACAGGCCCACGCAGGGGCTCAAATGATACAAGGAAAATTACAACAACAGTGGAAGGATTCAATGGTCCTTCTTGCTCTTCCCTTTTATTAGGCTTGTCAATCCTTGGAAGAAACTTTGTCGCTCCCTGCGGTCTCTGTGAAAGTCTCGCTCGACTTGGTCCAACCTTTGCAGAATTTCTTCACGCTCTGGTGGGGAGAACCTTGGTGGCTGCGATTGTTGCCGAATTATAGGTCTAGTAGGTATTTGGTACCCATGAGTCGGGTACCCTACTCCCCAAGGAGCTCCATACTGTCCTTCAGGATGAAGGGCGTTATAATTGGCCGCTACCATGTATGGGTCGGCTTCAGCGTAACCGTAGTTGGTGTGAGCTGGCTGCTCAAACGGGTTGTACGCCATCGAACCCGTGTAGGCAGGAATCGGGTTATCAAAACCCATCGGTGGTGGTTGCGGTGCAACTGGGTTCGAAGGTCCACCCATGTGTGGATCTTCTTGAAGTGGCGGATAATGACTGCCACTTGATTGTCGAGGAGAGCTAAAATGAAAGTCCCTTTCTCGTGCAGACATACGTGCTCCGGTTCTCCTACGCCTCGGCGGTTGTGGAGGTGCCGGCTGAACTGGTGGCGGTGGAGGCGGTGGCGTGACTGCCACAAATCGTGAATCCTCAGAGGGATCCTGCTGCTGCTGCTGCTGATAAGGCGACGAATGATGCGAGGTTGTAAAATACCACTCGTGCTGATTAAATCATGCCTGGTAACTGTCCGGACCATGGTAAGGTGATCCATGAAAAGACGAACCATCTGAGACCTCGATAGGATGGTTCGGAGTTCCGGTTGCCGGCTCGACGGGGTCGGTGTCCTCGTCCATATCCTCTGCATGATCGCCGGAGTAATGATCCTCTGGCCCCAATGGGTTAAAACCCACTGGTTCTTGTATGTAATTTTCCGGGTTAAACCGGCCCCTAAAAATAGGTGTGGGGTTACCAAAGGAATTATGCGATAGGGATCGCTGAAGAGGTATGTAAGAAGGTTGAGGGTTGTCGGGCTCATTTTCCGACTGTGGCCCATATGAGTTGTGAATGGGAGGTGTCGAACTGTGCGAGACAGATCGTCTAGCCGGTTCAAAAAGGTTCCTCCGGTTTTCTCTAGGGTCAGCACTCGCAGTGGTGGTAGGAGCTCGCATGTGCGAAGGCCCGGCCTCGTCGTCATTGGGGGCGGTGATTGGCCCCTTGCCTCGTCCTCTTCGTCGAAAGAATCTTGGCGGAATATTTAATCCTGTCAATACAACATAAGATAACGACAAGAATATATAAAATAAAGGACAAAACAAAACAAAGTAGAATTTGTCCTATGTTATTTGTCTAGACTCGAAAGTTTTTGGAATGTGCAATTGTGTAACTGAGATTAAACACAAAAGGCTAGTGTTTAATTCACTCAGTGTTGGCTCTGATTCCAACCTGTCACACCCCGAATTCCCACGTGTCACCGGTGGGGGAGTATCGTGACGTGGTTGGCAACATTACAGTCAAACAACACAATATTTAATATGCACAGCGGAAGCAATTGAAAGATATATTTCAACTGAATAAAATATTGTAATATCGTGTATCACAAACAGTTGAAAGTTTATCCACATAAGGATCAAAATAAATAGGAAACAGTAGTTCAACAGACGTTAGGTATCTTAAGCTTGCGAGACTCTTTATTGATGCTAAGGAGAAAATCCAGCCTATTACGCTTAGTACCTGCATTTAATCTTTTTGGGAAAATACGTCAGTTTACACTGGTAAATACAATCAACTGACTCATTTTAAAAATGATTAAAAATTGATTTGGATGCACATGGCACAAACATTTTATAACTTGGGATATTTATTTAAATATATAAACTTGTAAAAGAATTACATGTTCCTTATGCGTTCAGTAGCCCGGATCGTGCCGGGTTAAAGATCAATAGAGACACCACATAATCTATTTATGCACTGACGAGTGTACGCCTACACTCCGCGCTTAGGTCGTGGCCATTTCGTAAAATGATGCCAAGGATATCCGGGACATGGTCATTAACCCCCCAAAGGCTTTAAGTAAACAAAACAATTTAAACGGTCCGATCAAATTTCAATTAACCACCATATGATGGAAGATTTAATGCCAGACCAAGCGGTATTTTATATACCGTACCCCAAGCCCGTATAGGGAAAATAAGTTAAAAGTATTTACCTGAGCAAAGTAATAATCACAATAAGCAAATGCAAGTAGCTTTTACTGGTCCTCCTATTCTGGAATGAAGGTTTATAATAACCTATTAGAATCCTAACAGGTCTTTAGTTAAGCTTAAGCTTAGACCGGTTAGTTTTAAAGATACGGTTCGTACGCACGACTAAGCGAAGACCGGATAGAATGTGATTTAGACCCGACAAGTATGAAGACTTGCTTAATATGGGTATTTCATAGACATTCTGGATTTTGAGATAAAACTGATAAGGTTTGACCCGTTTCGGCTAATTTATGCAAACTAGTTACATAAACCGAACCGAACGCGCAAGAGGCGTAACGGGTTATTATTAGAGCCATATACAGGTTTCCTAAGTTAATATGCCTCAAATATGTTGTGACATTAGTAAGATATCTTTTATTATGCCCGAAACGAATTTAAACACAAACTATGCCCCGTAAGGGTAGTTTGGTCATTTACAAGGTTATAAAAGAGTTTAAGTATTAACCTGAGTTACAGGTCCGATATAATCAACAAAAATACTTAGTTTACAAAGTTATAACAGTAGGGTAAAGTAGATATGTGAAATTTATCAATTATAACCAAACTATGCACCGTAGGGGCATTTTGGTAATTTCACATAAGCCGAAAAGCTCAAAACTGAAGTCTGAGTTAAACAACTTTTGATTACTGTTTAAATATTATAATTTACCTAAAATATCAGTTGGTATCAACCCTTGTATGTTTAAAATAGTCTTAGTACTTACTATGCGTTAAAAACGCTTAAAAAGGCGATTAGAAGCCGTTTCAGGGTTCTAAATGGAAAGCTGATATTTTTATGATTCAAGAAGGCTTAAAATAACTTTTTTATTATTTAAAATCAGTAGCAAGAGGTTTGGAGTCAAATAGATATGTAAAACTCATTTTATAGCCCGAAAGGGCAAAACCGACAATTACCGGATTAAGCCTATGACTATAAGTTATGCTCAGCCTAAAATTAATTAAAAATCTTTAAAAATCCCAAAATAATATATTACATCAGTGGGTAATAAGTTTGATATCAAAAAGTAGGTTTAAATAGGCTATACGCTAATTATCTCGTTTAATCGCTAAAGAACCTTTCTAATTACGCTAATGAACATAACTCTCAATCTACACCTCGAACTGATGTCAAAATTTGGGTGCAAGTTTATAATTTAGTAACTAAGGTTTCTACTCTTTTACATTTTCAAAAATCACGTTTTAAGGTGAAAATGGCATAATGGTCAACATATGAGCAATTAACGGAATCATGCATATTAATTGGATAACTAATGAACCAAGGTGTATAATCACAGAGGCTTATACTAGCATGTAACCTAGTCCAATTAAAGCTCTAAGGCATTTCTAAAACATGCCAAAACGGGTCAGAACTGAAGTCAAAGCAAAAGTCAAAGCTTTGCGACTTTCGGTTCCGAACCGGGTCTAAACAGAAAATTGTCGGGTTGAACATGTTTAGACATGTTCTTATACTAATTACTAAGTTATATTAATGATCAAACAGGTTGTATGGGTTCTACATTATTATGCATAATTAGAAATTAAGCATTCTGTTGACTTTTTAATAACAAGTTTGACCCGACATTTGACCTAGTTAGAGTGGGAATCAGAGGGTGCCCTTTTAAGGGTTTATTGCCTACATAATTACCAACTTATAACTACTTTCAATTCGACTAATCACTGGACCATTAGTGATTAATCTTGAAGTCAACCGTTAATTACGACGGTTTGACTTTTAAGCTAAAACTAAGCAAAAACTTAACTAAGGAAGGTTAAGCAAACTTACTGAAGTCCTATGCACGAAATGTGAAGCTTAGAGAGAAGTCTTGAGCTCCAGAAATGTTCCAATGTGCAGATGGAAGATGTGAGAAAAATGGTTGCAACATCATGGCCTTTTATAGTGGATTTTGATCCATAAGATGGTGACAACCAACTCTAACAATGTTCCCTGATCACTAACACATGTCCCTAGTGTCTAGGAGTCACTTAGGGGTCGCCCAAATATGAGGAAAATTGTTTAAAGGTCAGTTATTGCGTTTAAACAACAACCATTCAATTTTATAGTCGCTGGCAACCCCTTACGGACCGTAAGGGGTTGTCTTACGGTCCGTAAGACCTTGACCAAAAGCAAAAATCCTTGTTCTTTCGGGCTTTGAAGGAGCAACTCGTGGGTTTCGAATTTGGGACATGTTTTAACAGTATGGGGCCTTATATTATGAGTCTTGAACAGTTATATACCCTACCACTTTGATATGTTTCATTGAATTCTTTTGAAAGTGCCGAAAATGAAGGTTTATCGTAGAAATTTCCATAGGATCCTATCTTGCACTTTTGAATTCAATTACTGCTATCAATTTGCTGGATTGAAGGTATATTAGATGTTCATAATATATAATTGGGTCTTGGGATTAATAAATGAGGTCGTTCAGAGGTGAAAATTAACATGACGACACTTTTAAATCCTGCCAAACATCTTTATTAAATCCGGGTTTATAACGCTTTTTGTCTTACATGACACGTGTCGTTATTTCATTGAACACGAATTTTCGAGGTGTTACAGGTATTGAATGTTTAATCGTATTCTGATTAAATTATTGAGGTAACCCGTTTTAATCTGTATTGTTTGAAATAAAAGCCTTTAGGGGTTAATGACCATGTCCCGGATATCCTTGGCATCATTGTATTATAAAATGGCCACGCCTTAAGCACAGGGTGTAGGCATACACTGAAAGTTGCTTAAAGGGAAATGGTATCTCACTCTCTTGTGGGCTTATACTTGTGGCGTGTCTGTTAATCTTGAATCGGTTTCTACATCGGGCCCTGAACGTATAACGAACCTGTAAATTTGTATACAAGATTATAAATATAATTGTCGCAAGTTATAAAAGATTAATTTTGCCTTGTGCATTTTAATCAAAGTGTCAAAATATTTGTGCCTGGTGCATCTAAATCAATTTTCTTAAACTCTTTTCAAATGAGTCGGTTGAGTGTATTTACCAGTGAAAACTGACGTATTTTCTAAAGTCTAAGTGACAGGTACAAGTACGTAATTGGCTGGAAGCTCAGGGCGTTAATAAGGAACCTTGCAAGTTCTAGGCGTCTAAAGTCTGTTGAATAATGTTTATGTTTTAAGATCCGCCTGTGGATCCTTTACTTTCCGTTGTAATACTTGGATATTACTTTATATTCGGATTGTAATATATTTATCTTTTGCTTTCGCTGTGCATTTATATATTGTGTTGTTTGACTATGATGATATCAACTGCGTCACGATACTCCCCACCGGGCCCACTGGTCATACGTGGAAATATCGGGGTGTGACACAGAGTCAGACAAAACAGGGCTTGGGGTCGTCGATGTTCATGTGTTGTGCGTGTGGTTGCGCGTCGTTTCAATATCCAACAATTTTCAATTGCCGCCCAAGAATTCTGATTCATATTGTTTGATTATTCTTATATTTTGTAAATGGGCATATCTTGGTGTTCATATGGGCATACTATTAAAAATATTTAATATATATATATATATATAGGAAAATTGTATCGTACAATTGCCCTTAACGTACATTATGTACGCGAGTATAAATCGCATGTTATAAAAAAACGCGTTCATGAATCTGGAAAATCGCATGGATGAAATCGCATGGGGAATGAAATCGCATGTTGTGTTCTATGTGGTGAAATCGCATGGGGGATGAAGATTTGACGATTGGGGTTATCGCGTACGCAATGTACGATAAGCCATTTTGTACATTAACTGGCCTCCACACACACACACATATATATATATATATAGACAGGGTTAGGTTAACGTACAATAGCTCTTATCGTACAATATGTACGCGATCATCTCAGCCGTACGATCTGGTGCCAATTCACTCTTGAACATGCGATTTGTGCTGAAAAACCAACATGCGAAATTGCTTTATATACCAACATGCGATTTCACAATATCGTACGAGCGTACGATAACCCATAATTGTACGTTACACTTTTTCTATATATACATATACATATATATATATATAGGGTGGGGTTTGGCTACAAAGTCCATTTTTCCTACAAAGTGTACAAAGTCATAAAACACCACAATTTCAACCATAAAACACACTCAAAACTCACAAATAACAAAGTAAAGATCACTAAAACACAATATCCAAACACTAACATTCCTTAAAAACTTCAAACACGCCGTCGTAGAACTATGAATATAAAACACAAGATGATGATCATCATAAAACACACTAATGTTTGGCATTCGAAAATCAAAGCCTTATCGTCCAAAACACAACACAAAACCCACAAATATGGCGTTTTAGTAATCTTCACTTTGTTATTTGTGGGGTTTGAGGGTGTTTTATGGCTGAAATTGTGATTTTTTTATAACTTTGTACACTTTATAGGAAAAATAGACTTTGTAGCCAACTCCCACCCTATATATATATATATATATATATATATATATCTTTTTTAAAAATGTACCACTTGGAATCACAGGCCCTGGCCGTGATCTTTCCTGCCCTCTACCGGGCAACCCATGATAAAAATGTCATCTATGCCTTTCCCTAGTGGATAACTTACTCATGTATGTAAACTCCCATATTGTAAATATTGGATGAAATAAATAAAGGTTTTATTTATCAAACATCCAACATAAAAATGTAGATGCATGATCAAAACTACCAAAAATAGATCTAAATAAAAAGTTCATTGTTAAGCATCAAACCAAAGAGTTCATTAAGGTACATGGTGGTCTTGCGACTTACCAAGACTAGTTAAGTGGATACCGTGGAAAAACAAAAAATGCCCAAATTAGATGATCAACGTAATTAAAGCATGTTATTGACTGCGGTGATGTTTGTTTTTAAAAGGTACAATGTCTGCAGTCTGCGGACCACATCTACAGACATCTATAGAAGAAGATGTGGACCAAATCTCTGTAGTCTGCAAGAAGAAGGTTGTTTGGTTTTTAACGTATGCAGACTTATAAATAAACTGGTGGTGGTGTACAGACGGTGGTGGTGGTGCTAGACGGTGATGGTGGTAGACGGTGGTGGTGGGTGGTGGTGGTGGTGATGGACGGTGGTGGGTGGTGGATGGTGGGGGTGGTGGATGGTGGTGGTGGCAGTGATGGACGGTAGTGGATGGTGGACGGTGGTGGTGATGGGTGGTGGTGGTGAGTGGTGGTGAGTGGTGGTGTTTAACCCTCTGCAGACCTTAGAAGATCTTAGAAGTGGTTGGGCCAAGTCTGCACCAAGAAGAGCTAGCGCAGACGTTTTTTAATGAAACGTCTTCAGAAAAACAAACAGTCTGTGCGTGACAATGTTTGCGCGTGGTCTGCACGGCGCAGACAGAAGAGTCTGCATAGAGCTTTTCAGAAAAAACAAACAGCACCTACATGTTTACATAAAATAAGTTTAAACACAAAGAGCAAGTTTACACAAATTATATATTTAGATACTATTTAATGTGTTCAACTAAATAACGTTATATAAAAAACATAATATGCTTGTGATGTTCATTCCAAATTAACTGTAACTAGTGATATTCCCCCGCGTTTTGCGGCGGGGATTAAGCCGATATCAATTTGATTCATTACAGTACCTGCACTCGATATAGTAATTGAAAGAGAAAGAATTACATCGATTGAAAAAAAAACACATATCGATATGGTACCTATATATGTTGTTTAGTTGATATCTGTTCGGTTCGCTTGCATTTTACGTTTATTTTATTTCAACATTACGATATTTTTTATAACGGATATTCTGCCGCTATCGTACCGAGCCCAATCGAAACCAATTGAACAACATTTGTATAGGAACCAATATTTTTTTTTTAGTTTTTTTGCTTTCAATAAATTAATACTGTATCGCTACCATATTGTACCGAACATCATCGGTACCGGTATACATTCCGTTTTATTGTTTCCTGTTTGATAGCGGGTACTATGATCGTATCTTAAAAGTTATATGAGAGAACAAAATATACTTAAAGCAATTTAAGTAATAAACCAAGAAAATAATAAAACCTTAGAAAAAACAATATTGAAAAAAATCAAAAACAATTGTTCCCCTCTCTTTATTTCAACATTACGATATATATTTTTTAAACGGATATTGTCTCGCTATCGTACTAAATTCAATCAAAACCGATTGAATAACATCTGTATCCGTATTTATTTTTAGTGTTTTTGCATTCGATGAATTAATATCGTATCGTTACCATACCGTACTGAACAACATCGGTACCAGTATATATTCATTTTTATGATTTCTTGTTTGATAACTGGTACTTTAATCGTATCTTAAAACTTATATAAAATTATATGTTTATATCAATTAAACAAATAAAACAATATAATACTAATAAAAACCTAGAAAAAAAACAATATTAATAAAAAAATTAAAACACTGTTGATGCACACTTTGTAGAATTTTTTGCAATAATAGGTGGTTTGACCCAGAAAAGAGTGGCATTAGGTGCTCATGCATATTGTTTTCCCTTATAGGTAAGTTGCAA
This sequence comes from Helianthus tuberosus, assembly GCA_030545235.1. Classification (NCBI taxonomy): domain Eukaryota; kingdom Viridiplantae; phylum Streptophyta; class Magnoliopsida; order Asterales; family Asteraceae; genus Helianthus; species Helianthus tuberosus. The sequence continues at coordinate 100,345,893 of CM060367.1, forward strand.
GTTGATATAGCGACCTTCAATGAAGTATTCTGCAAAAGCTGCCAAGTTCTGCAAAAGCTGCAAATGTGATACAAGGTCGCTGAATGATCTTCCAACCTTCTGAAGGTCGCTGTTTCAGAATCCAACCTTCTGAAAGTCGTAGTTTCATGTCACAAACTTATTCAAGATCGCTGTTTCATGTTACATGCTTATTGAAGATCGCTGTTTGAACTCACAAGCTTATTCAAGGTTGCTGTTTCATCTTACAAAGTTGTTCAAGATCGCTGAATGGTGTCACAAAGTTGCTGAAAGTTGCAGAATGATATTACAAAGATGCTGAAAGTCGCTATATTATCAAACAATGTTGTTTAAAGTCGCAAATTGATGTCACAAGCTTATTAAAGATCGCAGAATGGTGTCACAAGCTTATTAAAATAACTGATGTTAGCAGAATTCACATGCAACTTTCGTTTGCATAGGTGACTGTTTGACCTTGTTGTTGTCTTATGCATGAAATGTGAGTGGTTAATGTAAAGGTGAAATGTGAGTGGTTAATGTGAGTGGCAAACAGTAACCTTATGCTAGTATAGATGCTATGACTAAAGCATCGTCTCTCACATTAATTGGAATCAAGCCTGCAAAGTTGAATAGGTTTGTGTAAGAAATCAACTGTGGTGTAAGAAAAATACTGTGCTTGAATATGAATTCGAAAACTGATTCACAGAATGAAGTCTTTAAATTTGAAAACTGGTTTGAACATAAAGCAAACCACAACATTTTCAATATCAAACGAAGCTTCAATCCTTTCATTACCGATAAATATTCAGTCAACTGAATGACCCGAAATGCATTCCGCCGACCAGACGCCCCAGGTATCCGGACAAATTTACCCCTCCTTATAAGTTACAGACAGACGAACCCGGTGGTGGGAGCCACACGGGTGAGGAAACGGCCACGGAAAAGGCCACGTTGGACCTTTTTTGACAAGATAAAAAAAATGACTTTTTACGACTTTCGGGGCCCCCTGAATGACCCGAAATGCATTCCGCCGAGGAGACGCCCCTGGTCCCCGGACAAATTTACCCCTCCTTATAAGTTACAGACAGACGAACCCGGTGGTGGGAGCCACACGGGTGAGGAAACGGCCACGGAAAAGGCCACGTTGGACCTTTTTTTACCAGATAAAAAAATGAGTTTTTACGACTTTCGGGGCCCCCTGAATGACCCGAAATGCATTCCGCCGAGGAGACGCCCCTGGTCCCCGGACAAATTTACCCCTCCTTATAAGTTAGAGACAAACGAACCCGGTGGTGGGAGCCACACGGGTGAGAAAACGGCCACGGAAAAGGCCACGTTGGACCTTTTTTGACAAGATAAAAAATGACTTTTTACGACTTTCGGGGCCCCCTGAATGACCCGAAATGCATTCCGCCGAGGAGACGCCCCTGGTTACCGGACAAATTTACCCCTCCTTATAAGTTAGAGACAAACGAACCCGGTGGTGGGAGCCACACGGGTGAGGAAACGGCCACGGAAAAGGCCACGTTGGACCTTTTTTGACAAGATAAAAAAATGACTTTTTACGACTTTCGGGGCCCCCTGAATGACCCGAAATGCATTCCGCCGAGGAGACGCCCCTGGTCCCCGAACAAATTTACCCCTCCTTATAAGTTAGAGACAAACGAACCCGGTGGTGGGAGCCACACGGGTGAGGAAACGGCCACGGAAAAGGCCACGTTGGACCTTTTTTGACAAGATAAAAAATGACTTTTTACGACTTTCGGGGCCCCCTGAATGACCCGAAATGCATTCCGCCGAGGAGACGCCCCTGGTCCCCGGACAAATTTACCCCTCCTTATAAGTTAGAGACAAACGAACCCGGTGGTGGGAGCCACACGGGTGAGGAAACGACCACGGATTTTTACAAATTATGATTTGAAATTTACACCCTTAATGATAAACAGATATAAATACCTCATTCCCAAAAAACGATCCAACCGATTTTTACTTCTCTTCTTTAAAACAATAAAATAAACGTAAAATATATTGCACTAATAACAACAAAAAAAAACACACTATATTTATTCAAAAATGTATTACACTATGCAAACTATGGGTCATTTTGTGGAAACATGTTCAAGTCGAGAGTCCAATCTAAGGGGTTTGGTTCAACATTTTCATATCGGTTCCGGTGGTCTTCGTTACTTTGGCTTGGGGCCCAGTACTGATAGTCTGTTTGCGTCTCCGGCATAAAGGTGATCGTCTGTGACGCGGGGGTAACAAACCCTGACTGACTTATGTTGTGGTCCATCATATGTGGCGAGGGGCTAAAAAACCCTGCCTGACTTATGTTTGGAGCCACAAACTGATTGTTGTTGTTGTTACCCATATCATTTTCTTGGACCTCCAATAAGTCGGTGACGTCAATACCGTCGGAATTCACGGCCGTAGACAACAATGACTCCCATGGCTCAATATTAACATTGTTTGCCGCTAGATTCGCGTCCGCAAACATAGTGCCAGCGTTTTGTGACCCACCAAAGTTTCCTGGAAAATTTTCATTTTCGTTCACACCGGATCCTGACCCCCCCCCTGTTTCGAAGTTCATGCCCCAATTAGATGGCCCGGGCTCTTGAACGTTTCTACCACCACGACCACGACGTCGTCGCCTCCCTAACCTCTGTGTACGAGGATATGAATCAAGGTCCACCGGCTCCTGTGTCAGATGAGTCGGATATTGTCCATATTCTGGAACATTAGACATCTCAAGGGCCCGATACGCCGCACCCTGAATAACGCCCAGATCTTGAGATCGGTGAATTAGACCCATCGTCTCCGACTGCAAAAAAAATTAAATTAATAATTAATTTTTATACTAACAATAGTAAAGGTAACTTTGAATAATTTTAAACTTGTATATACCATCATTTGGACCCTTGCTCCTTCGTCTTGAAAACCCCTAGTAGGGCCATCTTGCAACTGTGGGTTCATCAGATATAACACGGTATGTTCCATGTACCATGTCATGTAATCATTGGCAATGGAAAAAGATGTGCTGAGTTCCCCGTTGACCAAGGTTTGATGACGTGCCTCCCACCCACGAACATACGGTGCATGACGAGTTAACCAGTTCCACCCGGTTTTCCCGCTCCGGTTCATGGAATGAAGCCTGGCATGCTCAATATTATCTATGGCAATTGGGTTAGGTATATACTGGAACATGCCAAACTGTCGCATCACTCGTTGAGGATAGTGATGCTCCACAACCGAGTAGTATAGCAGAGGGCAACAACTCCGCCAAATTCCCATACCACTCCGACATATATCGGGGAGTCTATCCACAATGTCATCGTATGGTCTCCAATTAAACTGAAACAAAAAAAAATTCAATCTTTACAAACATGTTCAAACAAACTTATATTTTATATGTCAACAACTAACAACCATACCGTTGTCTCTGACATAAATTGCAGCTGAGATCTATATGTTCTCAGGCAATGCGTGGAAATATCTGTACACGTTAAGCTTCCCTTCCACCTAAAAAGATAAATAATAAATTAACATAGTGTTATATACATACCAAATAATAAATTTATTTATTTCCAATTCACACTACCGAGCAGCTAACGGGGCATTGTAGTGGAACCTTCCAATAGCAGGAGCAAAACTGCGAAACCTCTCCCAAACCCACACTTGTAGAAGCACAACTAGGCCAGTAATGGCTATAGCATTTGGTGCTGCAGCGTTACAAAGGTTTCTGTAAAGGTGAGCTAACACAGCACCGCCCCAACTATATCCCGAACATGCGGGCAAGTCTACAAGAAACTCTAAAAATTTGACATCAATCAGGTGGTTTGCATTATCAGGTAAGATTGTGCACCCTATCAAATGAAATATTATTTGACGTGCACGAAAAATGCAGTCTTGATCTGATGCTTGGTTTTCAGAAAATTTTTTACTTATTTCTTGTAAAACTCTGTTGGCCTTAACCCTTTTGCCCCTCACTTCAGTTTCCAAAGGGGTAAACCCCAACACCTCTTGACACTTGTCTCTTACAGTATACAGTGCCATACCAGTGTCAGCCCCAGATATAGGCAACCCATCTATTGGTAGCCCCCACAGCACGTTGACATCCTGTAATGTCAAAGTGGTTTCTCCAAAAGGAAGGTGAAACGTGTGAGTTTCTGGCCTCCACCTCTCAACCAACGCTGTTATTAAGGCGTGGTCTACATACCGGTACCCAATTTGCAGTATCCCGCTGAATCCTGCTGCACGTAGTAAACCTTCTACCCTTAGACCAACCGGATTTTCTTTCATATACTGCCAGAACGTTCTATCTGATCGTCTAATACCTATAGGCTCATCATACTCTGCTGGATTTTTGAATACCTCAAACGCCCGGTGATTCTTGTTCAAGAACAACACCGATGCATCAAGAGGACCAGGATGACATTCAAAATTCATCTTCCGCAGATCAAAGTTGACTGAATATTTATCGGTAATGAAAGGATTGAAGCTTCGTTTGATATTGAAAATGTTGTGGTTTGCTTTATGTTCAAACCAGTTTTCAAATTTAAAGACTTCATTCTGTGAATCAGTTTTCGAATTCATATTCAAGCACATTATTTTTCTTACACCACAGTTGATTTCTTACACAAACCTATTCAACTTTGCAGGCTTGATTCCAATTAATGTGAGAGACGATGCTTTAGTCATAGCATCTATACTAGCATAAGGTTACTGTTTGCCACTCACATTAACCACTCACATTTCACCTTTACATTAACCACTCACATTTCATGCAAAAGACAACAACAAGGTCAAACAGTCACCTATGCAAACGAAAGTTGCATGTGAATTCTGCAAACATCAGTTATTTTAATAAGCTTGTGACACCATTCTGCGATCTTTAATAAGCTTGTGACATCAATTTGCGACTTTAAACAACATTGTTTGATAATATAGCGACTTTCAGCATCTTTGTAATATCATTCTGCAACTTTCAGCAACTTTGTGACACCATTCAGCGATCTTGAACAACTTTGTAAGATGAAACAGCAACCTTGAATAAGCTTGTGAGTTCAAACAGCGATCTTCAATAAGCATGTAACATGAAACAGCGATCTTGAATAAGTTTGTGACATGAAACTGCGACTTTCAGAAGGTTGGATTCTGAAACAGCGACCTTCAGAAGGTTGGAAGATCATTCAGCGACCTTGTATCACATTTGCAGCTTTTGCAGAACTTGGCAGCTTTTGCAGAATACTTCATTGAAGGTCGCTATATCAACTTGCAACTTACCTATAAGTGAAAACAATATGCATGAGCACCTAATGCCACTCTTTTCTGGGTCAAACCACCTATTATTGCAAAAAATTCCACTTTGTAATAATATGTATAATATAATGTGTGAAACAATAATAATAAGATGATATGCCTATAATAGATTTTTTCTTGGAAAACTAGCTTGCTATACACCAAATAACAACATTATAGGTGGTTTGACAATAAGATAAGTGAACCTAGGTGACTTTGAAAATATTGTTGGAGTGTAGCTAATTAGTTAAGGCTGAACGGGGCACTCCCCTAAGAGGGGAGTCCCCTCTCTTACGCACGGTCAATCAGGTTATGCCACGTCAACTCCCCTCTTAAACTCCCCTAACACCCTCAATTTGATGGCGCCACTCCCCTCTTAACTCCCCTTGTTTTTTTATTCAAAAAAAAAAATGTTTTGATTGGTTGAAAATGAGGCTGGCCCACCATCTCTCTCCCTCTTCATGCGGTGAGTTCTCACCGATCTTGCTCCCCTAATTGCCTCACCTAAGTGATGGCGGCGGTGTTCCCCTAAGGTGACTTGGGTCACCGAATGGGGTCACCGAAGGTGCCCCGCTCACCCTAAATGGATGTTAGGACTTTAGAAGAAGAAATTTCAGAAGTTGTCAGATCATGCCTTGAAATTAGTCAAATGGTTTTCAGGACATTCCAAGTTAGCTAAATGGTTTCAGGACTTAAAAGAAATCCTGCCACATTGTTGTCATATTTAGGTGGAGTAGCTCTATCCTTCACCCCTTCAAAAGTGAAGAAGGCTCATCCTTCATGGGATGGTGATGTGGCGCCTATGTGGCGGCCCATCCTCATGGAGATGAGCCTCCCCATACCCACTAGTCTAAGGCTTCAAAATGTCTCCAAATTTCTAGGACTTCAAACAAGCTAGCCACATGGATTCTAGGACTTCAAAAGCTAGGCATGTAGATTCTAGGACTCCAAAACAGATGAAAACGGGCGCGTGAGAATTTCTTGAAGCTAGCCAAATGGGTTCTACAACTTCTTTTTGCGCAGACCACTTCACATGCCATTGTAATTTTATTCGGAATACTCACATGCCAAGCTTAACCGTTTGATGTAATAAAAAAATCAATTTAAAAAAAAATTCATCTTAGCTTTTCAACCATTTCATTTCACCTTTTGACAAACTTTGTCAAAAAGAGGTATTATTATTTTTAATTATAGGAATTTATCATAAGAGGTGGTTATATCACTTTTACCCTTTTAGTCCAAAAAAGATTTTTTTTTATCATCTGAGCCCCCAACGTCTTTTTTCCTAACCCTTTTGGCCCCTAACACTAACCCCATCCATTAAATGTTAAGGTCAAAAGGGTTAGAAAAAAAAAGACGTTAGGGGCCAAAAGAGTTAGAAAAAAGACGTTGGGGGCTCAGATGTTAAAAAAAAATGGGCTAATAGAGTAAAAGTGATATAACCACAGGGGGCCAAAATCGTAATTTACTCATATTATAAAGTAAAAGAATTTAAAACAATTGTGGACCATTGTGGAAACTAGTAATTAAAACCAACCACTTCTCATTCATCAACAAACTTATGAGTTCCTTTCAAATTGCTTCATTTTAACAAAATGGATTGTCCAAATTTAAAAATTTCAAACCGCAAGCTAGTATTTTTTTAAAAACCATATGGTTTATCGATTTCACCGCCTACATAAATCGTTATATATTGTTGTAGGGTTCTTTTTTGTTAGTTTTATTAGATCGATGTTACATTACATATGCATGAAATTATTGAGATCGATGTTACATCTGCTAACGTTTAAAAACCAGTTTGCTTAAGCGTTCGTGTAGTTAAACTTAAAAGGAACAAACATGAATAAGCCATCGTTTGTGTCATTCAGTTCGTTTACAACCCAATTCGTGGCCTTTTTTTTCGATATAAAGTGTTCGATATGAAATCTCAGTTTTCCATAACCTGTCAGGAATTCGAAACTTAAGTTTACAAGTCAAACAACTGCAACGATCTCCTGATTTGAAGAAGTAAAATTCAAATAAAAAATCTCAATATATTTGACGTTGATTCATGAACTTGATTCCAACTGAAGGTTCCCACATCGATAAATGTTACATAATAAGGTGGGTAAATAATAGTGTAACCTGAATCTTAGGTTATCACCAGGTTGTGTGTGGGTGCTGTGGGTCCGCATGTACTTTCAAACCCTAAACCACTCCGCTAAGACCGGAGGTCTTATTTCTCTAATGGGAAGGTAGAAGAATGTGACATGTGATGATTTACCATTCAGGGGTTATCTCTTAACCATTCAGACTTGAGGTGTAGGTGGTGCACCATTGATATGTTGGACGCCTCGTCACTCTAGCACAACCATTTTTAAGTGTCTGTTTGAATTTGTTTTCAGTTGAAATCGAACTGAATTCGGTTCATTTTTCTTATTTGACTGACCGAATAACCATTATATGTTATGTACATAGAATATTTGCGAGTATACCGAGTATCGTAATATAGAAATTTTATACCATCACCACCATGTATGTACGTACATGTATTAAATATAATTACAATACAATGTAAAAAACCAATCAATAAAACAATATTAATTTCTTATATATACATGAATCTAATGTCAATAGTATTAATCTGCAACACCGTCACCTTTAGTAGGAATTGTGACTCAGTATAGAGTATACCCTCCTGGATATAAAGAACCTGATAATGACATCAAATTCAAGATTAATTAGTAAAGCATGGGGTGGGTGATTTAAAAATTAAAATGGACGAGTCGATAGGGTAACGACTCAGAACAGTGTAGAGCTAAAACCGGTATAGTTATATATATATATATATATTTGTTTTTATATCATATAACCAACTGTTATATCAAATACGATAACAAACCAATATTATGCATATAACAGTCGATTTTGTTAGTAAAGTCATTTAGAAGGTCTTTTGCATTTTAACAAATTTCACCCTATTTGACCCGTTAGAGTATACCCAAAATAAATTAACCTATGTGTATACAAACGGGTCAAAATGCGGCATTTATTACATGATGGCCCAATTAAGAAGAAGAGGTACCATGAGAATAGTAGGAACCATATGGCTGCTGAGGTGGATAAACCGAATGATCAGCTGGAGGGTATGGCTGAGGGGGATAAGGAACTGCCAGTGACAGGTATATGAGCGGCATAGGATAAGCTGCAGTGGAGGATGGTGGATAAATCATGGAGGAAGATTGCGGAGGTGCAGAGTACATAGACACATGTGGTGCACTTGCTGATGGAAAATAATTGTTTGCATTGGCACCCGAATAATGCATTATTAAACGTACCTCGCCACCATGCCTGCCATTTTTAGTCTGCAACGGCCAAGAGCTATCGTCGTATCCCTCAGAAATAACCTTTGCTATGTGCACCCTGAAAACCACAAGAATTCATGCATATCATCATTGGAAAAATGTTTTAATAATTAATCTGGTCCGGTCAAAGAGAAGAATTGAAGAAGTATACTTACTTTCCACTGCCGATGAAGTCATCGCGTGAGATGGTATTGCTGTTCCAAACCATAATGTTTAACTCTCGTAATCCTTCAATCATGTTGTATACAAATTTCTCTTGGAATGTTGGGTTCTTGCCTCCATCTGTACAAACACGAGTGCGGTTTCTGGTATTGCCGTATTCGAGACAAACATAAGGATCTTGTCTTGATATCCATTCTGTTGGGATTCAGTGGTGTCAATTTTACTTTTTATCAAAAACAAGTTTGACATATATTATTAATTAAATAGGTAATTAATAAACGCAGCGGAATATTTATAAATTAATCAACACCAAAAACGAACCGAACAGGATCATGGTTACAAACATGCAAATACGGTATATAAAATAATTAATCTACTGATGAGAAAAATTATACCCTTGTGGTTAATAATTAACCGTGTGAGACACCGAGGTACAACGAACGAGTGCTAGACACGAACACGAACCGAGCGGCGGCGGCTATGGCTTGGCCGGTCGTAATACCAATGAACAAAAGGTGGCAGCACTTTTGAAAGTACAAAAGTGGTGGCTGTTTTGAGAAGTGGCCTTGTTCTTTTCTTAGCTATTCGTAAATCAATAGTAGAAAGGTGGAGGGCACTTGAGTGAAAATGGGATTAATTGAAAGAATCACCAAAAGCATGTGGTCATTCTTTTCTTTATGGCAGTAGGTGTATATATAATAGAGGACACAGGAATTTCTTTATATTTGTGTAAAAGTTTGAAAAAATATTGTGGCTTGCTTTTTGACTATAGGAAATCAAATTTCGTGCACACTTTTGAAGATTCAAAGTTTGACATTTTTGAATTCACTTTAACTGTGTATATATATTATATATAATGATTTAATAATTACCCGGGTACCAAATCTAATATATGTAGTACAGGGTTAAGACGCGATAAAGCCCGAGAATAACATAATAAACGTTATACATATTATTTATAATTAGTATAAATAATAAGTCCGTTTATTCCGTTAATTGTTCGTGATTACCAGTTAATCTAGTTAAGTGGATTTCGTGTTCGTTGCCCAAGGTGTAACTCTTACGGGTCATAGCTCGGTCAACAGCGTTGACTTATCGAACCCGTACATATAAATCCAACAATCTCCCACTTGGACGGGTTTCGATAAAATCCTCAACGCAGACAGTCAGCGGCGCTCTAGCTGCACATGGCTGCCCCCAACAAGATATGACACTTTAAAGTCATTAACCAAAACACCTTGCTTTTAGTAACAACTTACTAATGCAAGACAATAGACTTATGGTAATTGTTGTCATTCATCCTTTCTGGAAAAGACATCAATTGAATCAATGAGATATGGATTATGCTCATTCTCATATAGCGTTCAATTATTATTGTTCTCGATCAAGAGTCAAAGTGGTCCGAACAAACACACAGTAAGTTTGGGTAAGGCCTTACACTTCACCAGTTTGAATCAACGAGGGCGCCACAATGTCTAACTGTTACATATCATGTAAGAGTACAGAATCCCTTATCGATTACATACAACTCCCACTGAACTTCAGAACTATTCCCAATTAAAGCCTTTATGACTGGCAGTTACGCGACAGTGGTTGACAGTAATCAAAGAATAATCCTTGGTAAATGGAAGTTCAAATATGTATCTCAGGTCAGAGGATACTAAATGAGTATACCAATATCAAATCATCTTATGACTAAGATCCATGAAGATAATTTGATGCGAGTTACATCCAACGTCATTCATAATGAGGTCTGTGAGTTTGGAAGTCAATTCCTTGAGTCCAAAGTCAGAATAGTCTTAATTCAGAATCGTTCCCACGAGTCTGACCGACTACGGATAATTTAGAATACAAGATTCATGGAATAAACGTATTAAAATCGAACACAGTTGTAAGATTCAAAGTTTGCATTTAACTAGTAAATCAAAGGTGAATTCAAAAGGTACAACTGTTTGAATGTCCGTACATCCAAATACTAAATCAAAACATACTGCTAGCTAATCTAAGCCCGATAGCATCCATGTGCTGATCATGTTTGTCCTGAGTCATGGGCTTAGTGAACGGGTCTGCTAGGTTTTGATCTGTGTCTATTTTGCTTATTACGATGTCTCCACGTTCCACAATTTCCCGTATGTAGTGGAACTTTCTTAGAATGTGCTTGGCCTTGTGATGAGACCTGGGCTCTTTGGCTTGAGCAATAGCACCTGTGTTATCACAGAATATCTCGATGGGTTTCTTAATGCTAGGAACCACATCGAGATCGGTTATGAATTTCTTCATCCAAGCAGCCTCCTTTGCAGCATCTGATGCGGCTATATATTCAGACTCGGTGGTTGAATCCGCCACCACACTCTGCTTGGAGCTCTTCCATGAGATAGCTCCTCCATTTAGAGTGAATACGAAACCTGATTGTGAGCGAGAATCATCTCGGTCAGTTTGAAAACTGGCATCAGTGTAACATCTTATAGTGAGCTCTTCTTCTACTCCTCCAAATACTAAGAACATATCTTTAGTTCTTCTCAGATACTTCAGAATGTTCTTGACAGCAGTCCAATGGGCGATGCCAGGAGTTTGCTGATAACGACTAGTCATGCTTAAAGCATACGAGACGTCAGGTCTAGTACATAACATAGCATACATGATAGAACCAATCGCTGAAGCATATGGAACTGCTTCCATTCACTTATCTTCAATGTCCGTTGGAGGAGATTGCGATTTGTCCAACACGGTTCCTTTAGTCATAGGAACACCTCCTTTCTTGGATTTTTCCATCTTAAAGCGTGTCATTATTTTGTCTATGTATGTACTTTGACTTAGCCCTAGAAGCCGCTTAGATCTATCTCTGTAGATCTTGATTCCCAGAATATAAGCTGCTTCTCCAAGATCTTTCATTGCGAAGCAAGATCCCAAATAGTGTTTAACTTCATTAAGCATAGGGATGTTATTTCCAATGATTAGTATATCATCCACATACAGGATGAGGAATGATATAGTGCTTCCACTAGCCTTTCTGTAAACACAAGGCTCATCTTCATTTTTGACAAAACCAAACTCTTTGATCTTCTGGTCAAAACGAAGAGTCCAGCTACGTGATGCCTGTTTGAGTCCATAAATAGACTTATTCAGCTTACACACCCTACTTGGATATTTAGGATCGACAAAACCTTCAGGCTGAACCATATAGACATCTTCAGAGAGATGTCCATTAAGAAAAGCAGTTTTGACATCCATTTGCCATATCTCGTAGTCATAGTACGCGGCTATGGCAAGCAATATCCTGATCGATTTGATCATAGCAACGGGCGAGAAAGTTTCATCATAGTCAATACCCTGAGTTTGAGTGAAACCCTTCGCAACTAGCCGTGCTTTAAAGGTGTGTACATTTCCATGCATATCGGTTTTTCTTTTGAAAATCCATTTGCTCCCTACTGCCCGAGATTCGGGGGGTAGCTCAACCAAGTCCCAGACTTGATTATCACGCATAGATTGCATCTCAACGTTCATGGCTTCTAGCCATTTCGCAGATTCTGGATCTGAGATAGCAGATTTGTAGTTAGTAGGTTCATCATTAGACTCATCTACTACCAAGACTTGAGCACCTTCGAGATACCAAAGGTATCTGTTAGGTTCTTTACGAATCCTGCTACTTCTGCGAACGCCTGTGTTCATGTCTGATTCATCAGCAACAATTTCTTGTTGTTCAGACGTTCCGACTTCATCACGGTTGTTGTTGGTTCTCGAATTTCTTCAAGATCAACCACATTATTTCCAGTTCCTCGATTAAGAAGTTCTTCCTCGAGAAAGTGCCCCTTCCTTTTGATGGAAATAACATTTGCATCAGGATGGTAGAAATAATATCCGCTTCTTTTATAGTATCCGACGAAAACAGCCTTTTCGCCTCGAGGATCAAGCTTATCATCAGCATCACTGGTGATGTATGCATCACATCCCCATACTTTTAGGTATTCCAAATCGGGTTTACGCCCATGCCATATCTCATATGGGGTTTTGTTTACCTTTTTAGTCGGAGCCAGATTGACAATGCGGACGGCAGTCATAAGAGCATAACCCCAAAAGGAGTGAGGTAAGTTAGGTTTACACATCATCGATCGAACCATATTAAGTAAGGTTCGATTTCTCCTCTCGCTCACGCCATTGAGTTGGGGTGTGCCAGGAGGAGTGGGTTCTGAAATTATTCCACACTCTTTTAGATGATTGAGGAACTCTAAGCTGAGGTATTCGCCACCTCGATCTGATCGAAGTATTTTTATCTTTCTAGTAAGTTGGTTTTCTACTTCATTTTGAAACTCTTTGAACTTTTCAAAAGTTTCATGCTTGTGCTTCATAAGATAGACATAAGCATATCGACTATAATCGTCAATAAAAGTAACGAAGTATCTTTCATGGTTTCTTGTCATGGTTCTGAAAGGGCCACATACATCAGTGTGAATGAGTCCTAGCAGACCATTGGCCCGTTCACTAACACCAGTGAAGGGACGTTTTGTGAGTTTGCCAGCTAAGCAAGATTCGCAATCATCAAAGGAGTCCTGTCCAGTGGATTCAAGAATCCCATTAGATTGGAGCCATTTTATGCGTGCCTTACTTATGTGGCCATGTCTACAATGCCATAGAAATGTTTCATTAATACCAGCTTTGTTACGTTTAGAAAGATTATATATATTATTGTCAGTTTGAACATTTATCTCATAAATACCATTTCGAGGTTTAGCCTCAAAATAAAAGATATTATTCAAGTAGGCAGAAATAGCAATACCATTAAAAGCATACTTAAAACCTTGTTCAAACAACAACGAAACTGAAATGATGTTCCTGGTCAAACCAGGTGCAAAAAGACAATTGTTCAAAACAACAATAAGACCAGAAGGACATGTAAGATTAAATGTGCCAGTTGCTAGAACTGGGACTTTATTTCCATCGCCAACAATTAGCTCCATGCTCCCTGGTTTCAGCTTCCTCCACTTCTCAGGCTCCTGCAAGACATTAACGATGTGATAACCACATCCGGTATCAAATACCCATGTGTTGCTAGAAACAGTGAAAAGTTCAATAACATATATTATAATACCTGAAGAAGTGCCTTCTCCATTAGCCTTCTTCACTTTGAGCTTGGCAAGATACTCGGGACAGTTACGTTTCCAATGTCCCATCTTGTTACACTCAAAGCATTGCCGCTCTTCAGGAAGAGGGGTTTTCACAGCTTGCTTACTCTTGTTGGTGGCAGGTTTGGCAGCAACAAGAGCCTTTCCTTTGTTTTTACTGTTATAACTTTTCTTCTTTGTTTTGGGCTTCTTAACACCACCAGATCAAACCATTAACACTTGGTTTGTTTTGTTGGAAATGTTCATCTCGGCCGTTTTGAGCATACCATGTAGCTCAGGCACAGTCTTCACCCAAGCATTCATATTATAGTTCATAATGAACTGGTCATACGAGCTAGGGAGAGAGTTCAAGATGAAGTCCACTGCCATTTCATCTTGCAGGGGATAACCAAGTTTGTTCATCTGGTCAATGTACCCTTTCATCTTAAGCACATGAGTACTGACACATGATCCTTCTTGCATTTTACAGCTTATGAGCTGCTTCATGGTGTCATATCGCTCCTGTCGGGCTTGTTTCTGAAACATGCCTTTCAGTTGCTGGATCATGTCATAAGCATATTTATCTTCCATGTTCTTCTGAAGTTCAGGAGACATGGTGGCTTGCATAAGGCAGGCTACCTCAATGGCATCCTCGTTATGTTTTTCCAGTGCCTTACGAACAGCAGTAGTGTTACTTTCAGGCTCGGTAGGGACTGGGCCATCTAAGATATATAGCTTTTTCTCCATCTTGAGAACTATTCTCAGATTGCGGTGCCATTCGAGAAAGTTGGTGTTATTAAGTTTTTCCTTTTCAAGTATAGACTTGAGAACGAAGGAGTTGTTTTCAGTAGACATCTGTTAAGCAAAATTATTTAATTAGTATTTTCGATGTATATTTCCTTATTTAATTAATGACCCATTACAGTAATTAAAAACAAGGAATGAGAATCTGGCTAAGTCAGTATTAAAGGAAGCTGTGGCATACACTTTAATAAGTGACTAGGCAGATTGACAACGAGTGTCAATTGTGGGAATTGCACAACTCTCGGATATGAGGCCGCTAAGACAACTCTTGTCTATGCATTGATACGTTTTAGCATCATCTATGCCGACTTTTTACTTTCGAGACAGCTGGAGCATGTGATGAGAAAAGAAAAAGTAATAGTCGTCCTAAAAGAAGGTACTTGTGGAAGGACCGGATGTGTCAACGAAACCCTTGCACATTGGAAGGATAAGCTAGACATCAAGTGCGGTGATGTGGCTCCAAACACTGATGGTTCGCATTACGTTCCAAGTGTAGCTTGTGATAGGATGGCATAGACTATTTATTTTAATTATGGGTTAATTTTAATATTTACCAAATAGGGTCGCAAGAGCCAATTTTAGTATATATTTTAGTCGTGACATCTTGATGAACCCTTTCATCTCTCAGGACACTTAATTTTAAATAACTTATTAAAACTAAGTTTGTCGCGACTTGGAATAACCAATTTTAAGTTAATAGAAAACTACTAAGTTAATAGTTTTGAAAATAAAAACTAGTTTAATTTGTAAAACTTAATTGGTTATTATTTGTTTCAAAAACAACCTTTGTTTTATAACAAAACTTTAACAAGTTGTAAAAAAAAAAAACAATTTAGAACTTGTTTTAATGTGATTGTTTTTAATATTTTAAAACTCCTTTTAAAATCATATTGGTATTTGGGTTGGTTATGTTATAACAAATTATAAGATAAAAGGCAACCACAATAGCAAAATAAATATGTAAATCTATATGGCCAAAAATTTTTCGATCTTGCTAGAGCCTTATAGCAAGATCAAACGGGTCACGGGGTCACAACACACAAACAACCACAAGGATGAACTTGAGTGCATCTTGTTATCTTGAGCAACTCCCACTAACTCCAAGACTCCTCTTGGCATTCGGTTTTTCTTCGGGTCTTCGTATCAACAATATTTAACAAGTAAATATAACAAAGACAAAAAGAAAAAATATCTATTACAACTTTGAACCACACGATGGGCCAAATTAATAAACTAATTATTACAACTTTGAACCATCTCAGTGGCAAAAAATAATAATTACAAAACCGAATAAAATATACAACCATAAAAAATAAGGTCGGGTCAGATTTACATATTCCACAACAATCACAAAATATACCGGGCAATCTTTTGGTCAAGCAAAACAAATAAAATATTGACCAAAATTAAAGTTGCCTCTAAAATTATTTAGAACAGAAACTTTAAAAAAAATAAAGTTTGTGTTCTAATTCCGGTTAAAAGACCGGTACCGATTTGCATGTTGTAAGCGTGGCTCTGATACCACTGTTGGGATTCAGTGGTGTCAATTTTACTTTTTATCAAAAACAAGTTTGACATATATTATTAATTAAATAGGTAATTAATAAACGCAGCGGAATATTTATAAATTAATCAACACCAAAAACGAACCGAACAGGATCATGGTTACAAACATGCAAATACAGTATATAAAATAATTAATCTACTGATGAGAAAAATTATACCCTTGTGGTTAATAATTAACCGTGTGAGACACCGAGGTACAACGAACGAGTGCTAGACACGAACACGAACCGAGCGGCGGCGGCTATGGCTTGGCCGGTCGTAATACCAATGAACAAAAGGTGGCAGCACTTTTGAAAGTACAAAAGTGGTGGCTGTTTTGAGAAGTGGCCTTGTTCTTTTCTTAGCTATTCGTAAATCAATAGTAGAAAGGTGGAGGGCACTTGAGTGAAAATGGGATTAATTGAAAGAATCACCAAAAGCATGTGGTCATTCTTTTCTTTATGGCAGTAGGTGTATATATAATAGAGGACACAGGAATTTCTTTATATTTGTGTAAAAGTTTGAAAAAATATTGTGGCTTGCTTTTTGACTATAGGAAATCAAATTTCGTGCACACTTTTGAAGATTCAAAGTTTGACATTTTTGAATTCACTTTAACTGTGTATATATATTATATATAATGATTTAATAATTACCCGGGTACCAAATCTAATATATGTAGTACAGGGTTAAGACGCGATAAAGCCCGAGAATAACATAATAAACGTTATACATATTATTTATAATTAGTATAAATAATAAGTCCGTTTATTCCGTTAATCGTTCGTGATTACCAGTTAATCTAGTTAAGTGGATTTCGTGTTCGTTGCCCAAGGTGTAACTCTTACGGGTCATAGCTCGGTCAGCAGCGTTGACTTATCGAACCCGTACATATAAATCCAACAATCATTCTGTGTCTTTCAGCTTATTGCACCCAACCACTACATACATACATTCATGAAAGAAAGAAATTTAAATTAACTTGAATAATAGTTGACCCACAAAGAAACAGTCGAAATCTGGTTAGATGAGAGGAAAACACAATGCACGTACCAGTAACTTCAAGGAGATTTGGCATATAAGTTGGTCGATGAGGATGATAAATGGATACTGAATAATTGTTGAATATAATTATGATAGAATGTTGTATTTTATAGGCTACAGCAACGCGTTAGATGATAATTCTTGGTAAAACACTAACCTCAACTTGGGTTGCTTCCACATTCCGCGTCAACGACGGTCAAAGTCAAAATAAATATTGTAACATGTTTATCTTAGGGATGAGCAAAATGGACCCGGTACCGGTACCGAATTTACCGAACCGGGTACCTTTTCGGTACCGATTCGGTACCCACTTTTGACATTTTCGGTACCGGTCCGGTACGGTACCGGTCCGGTACGGTACCGGTTCGGTACCGGTATTTTGCTGGTTTTTACCCTCAAATACCGGTACCGAACCGGTTATATTCGGTACCGGTACCCATTTTTGAGGATTTTCGGTACCGGTACCGGTTCTTTCGGTACCGGACGGTACCGAGCTCATCCCTAGTTTATCTTACATGAAACTTTTAGACACCGAAACATAAACATTGACATATATATCTAGCTTATAAACCCGTGTAACAAATAGGTTGAATATTGATTTTTTTTTGGCAGATTCTAAATGCACCCCCCTCCTGTTTATACCCCCCTTATGAGAGGAAAACTGCCGGTCCCATGCAGGCCCCACCTGTAAGTATGTGAGAGGAGGGGGGTGTAAAAAGTAATTAGGCGGGTGTAGAAAGTAGCACCTTTTTTTTGTGTATCACTCTTATTAGTGAAATGACTTATTATATAAAATAAT
Source organism: Helianthus tuberosus (assembly GCA_030545235.1). NCBI lineage: Eukaryota > Viridiplantae > Streptophyta > Magnoliopsida > Asterales > Asteraceae > Helianthus > Helianthus tuberosus. Next base: position 100,363,985 of record CM060367.1, read on the forward strand.
TAAAGAAAATGAAAATTTCCATTTTTAGGAATCCAAATATAATTTTCTAAGTTTTCACATCTCTATTGAGTTACTATAATCCATCTATTATATACGATCGTAAAAACGCTAAAAATAAAAAAATAATAATTAAGGGGTTGTTTGACAACTTCTGAATGGTTAAGTGCTGAACCAGTAAGAGGTCTGAACCATTAAGTGCTGAACCAGTAAGAGGTCTGAACCATTAAGAGGAAGTATAATGCTTAAACTTTCAGAGACAAATGTCTGACCAATTCAGATTAAAGGTTTTAACCATTCCGACTATGTATAATATTTAACCATTCAGAGGCAAATGTCTGTAAGATATACTTAACCTAAAAGCGTAAATGTTTTTAAAGATATACTGTAAGTTATTAAAATTTGTATCTTCATAAAAACCGATCAATACATTTGTGCTATACCCTATTCTTTGAAATGGTACATTTTGTGTGCTAATTGATTTAGGGGTAAATTACTTTTTGAAGTCCCTATGTTTTAGTGGTTTTAACCATTTGAGACCAAAATCAAAATGTTTAACGCCCTGAGTCCCTATAACCACTTTTCTTATCCACTTGAGTCCAATTTTTTTAACACTGTTATGATATTTTGTTAGTTTTTTTTTAAGACTAAAATACCTCTAACATTTAAAAAGCATAAAAATAAGGGTGGAAGTTGGCTACAAAGTCTATTTTTCCTACAAAGTGTACAAAGTCATAAAACACCACAATTTCAGCCATAAAATACACTCAAACTCCACAAATAACAAAGTGAAGATTACAAAAACGTCATATTTGTGTTTTTGTGTTGTGTTTTGGACGATAAGGCTTTGATTTTCGAATGACTAACATTAGTGTGTTTTATGATGATCATCATGTTGTGTTTTATATTCATCGTTCTACGATGGTGTGTTTGAAGTTTTTAAAGAATGTTAAGGTTTGGATATTGCGTTTTAGCGATTTTCACTCTGTTATTTGTGGGTTTTGAGTGTGTTTTATTGTTGAAATTGTGGTGTTTTATGACTTTGTACCAGTGCCGTTCCTACGTTTTCGGAGGCCCTAATTGAACTACGAAGTAGTGGCCCTTTTGCAAAATTATCATTTTCAACATATTTAGTAACAAACCCCTACTCCTTTATCCGGGCTTGGGACCGGCAATTATAAACTAAAAAGTTTATAATTCGCATAGTTAAAAAAAATTTTGAAAGTCATATGTTTTCTATAATTATAGTATATCTTTAAATAAAATCTACTTTTTTAGTTTTAACAGTAGCAAATTGTTTGAAGCAAATTGTTTGATGAAATTATCGTAATTAGCCCTTATTCAACCAATTAGCCCTAATTCAACAACTTAAAATCAGCCCTAATTCAACAATTTAAAATAATCAAATAAGCCCTAAAGGCCTAAATAACAAACTGAAATCAACAAATTAGCCCTAATTCAACAACTTAAAATCAGCAAATTAGCCCTAATTCAACAACTTAAAATCAGCAAATAATGAAATAAGCATAATCCCTAAACAAGATATTCAAATTGGCAAATATACCCTAGTTCCCTATTCAACAAATGAGGATGTGAATGTCTAACCTGAGTGAGAGCCACAAGATTAAATCGCCAACCATAAAATCGCAAAACTGAGCAAAACTAAACGGCACTACAGAGAAGGTCTGTGATATATCGCCGCTTTGGCTTCTGCACCCACCGCTGCATGTGCTTTCAAACGTCTCTTAGTGCCATTGGGTTATTAGGTTTATGTAATGTCAACAGATGAGAGATTTGGGCCTGATCTATTAGAATTGGGTTATTAGGTTTATGTAATGTTTACAAATAAGAGATTTGGGCCTGATCTATTAGAAAATTGGTGGCCCTTCAAATTGGAAAATTTGTAGCCCTTCAAATTTGGTGGCCCTAGGCTTGGGCCTAGGTTCATATACCCATTGGGCCGGCTCTGCTTTGTACACTTTGTAGAAAAAATGGACTTTATAGCCAAACTCCACCCTAAAAATAAAATGCATAATATATAAACCTACATATACTTTCCCTCACTAATCAAACACACACACACACACTTCCTCTTTATTCTCTCTTTCTCTCTGCAGAAAACAAACTCCATCACCACCATCATAAACCACAGCCACAAGACCACCACTGCAACTACCACGACTAGCCAACACAATCGCCGCAATCACCAACCACCACACCACCCCATCACCATAAACCACCACCGCCACGAGATCACCACTACAACCACCACCACTAACCATCACAACCGCCACCATCACCAACCACCACACCACCCACCACCATAAACCACCACCACCGCCACGACACCACCACTACAACCACCACCACTAGCCATCACAACCGCCACCATCACCAACCACCACACCACCACCACCACCACCACCACCATAAACCATCACCGCAACCGTCACCACTAGCCATCACCAACCAGATCTTTGACGATTTCGGAGCGAAATCTGTTGTTTCTGAAGATTCAAATTTTCATCGATATTGAAATTCTAGGGTTTATGGTTCATGAAATCCCTCAATTTTTCATCGATGTTCATAGTGTATGGATCTTATGTGTGGTTGTGTTGATACAGTTGTGAATATTTGGGCAGAAGTGGTGGTTGATGGTGATGGTGGTTGCATAGTGATGGTTATGGAGAAGGTGGGTGTTGATGGAAAGAGAGAGATGAGAGAGAAAGAGAGATGGCATGTTTTTTTTTTTTTTGTGGTGGCAGTGGTGGGGATGACGGTGGGGCAGTGGTGGGGATGGTGGCTGTGTGCGGTGGTATTTATAGAGAGAGAGAAGAGTGTGTAAAGTTTCGAGAGAGTGTGTGTAGGTGTGTGTGTGTGTTTTATTAGATATATGTAATTATATATATATATATATATATATATATATTAAAAGTTTATGCATTAAAGACATGTTCCTTGTACTTATGTGCATATAAGACTTGTACTTTGTGTGTAAATGACCAAATTACCCTCATAGTTAACAGACTTGGTCGATGGAGTTAGAAATTTGGACTCAAATGATTAAGAAAAGTGGCTATACGGACATTAAACATTTTGATTTTGGACTCAAGTTATTAAAACCCATAAAACACAAGTACTCAAAAATAATTTACCCTTGATTTAGTTTTATGTATTAAAAAGCAAGTTAAAGGAATAATAAACTTTTTTGTTTCTATATTGGCCACTAAAGACCAATGAGGAGAATACATGGATTAGGTTTTCACGTTTTTGTGCTTTGTTAAAATTATTTGTTCTTTTCTTTTTATTTTTGTCGTTTAATTCCAAAACATTGGTTTTTTTCTTTATTTTTAATTTTTTTTATCCGAACACGTTATTTTTTTTTTCACGTAAGATGGTATTGTTTTTGTTTTTTGTTTATATAAAGGTAGGAATGTTATCAACGACGCACATGTTTCGTGTTTATTAGATAAAAACTACGTATGTTGATGGTTCATCAATGCATTACTTTTATCACACGTATGACATTTAAAGTTGTCAAGGTTATCAATACGTCCAAGTTTCGTTTTACTTACATAAACTTATGTTTGTTGACATTTGAACACTATTTTTATTATGGTTTTACGTTATCTCATATTGTTATACCGAGTGTTGCTATGGTATTCATATCATAATGAAGCGAACAAATACCATCCAAATTCTCGCCGTAATGTGTGGGGTAAAAATACGTGTATATTTTAATTCAAACTATTCGAGCGTATGAAATAGGTTGTGATCTATCAAGAAGTTTCGGATGAAGCAGGGCCGGCACTTGGGCCAGCCAACCTGTGCCGACGCCTGATGCCTAAATTTTCAAAGGGCCCAAAAAGTCTTTATAAGCTTTTATATATTTATTAAATTATATATTTAGTATATTCATCCATTTATTATGCAAAAAATGTTTGTGGTGTAGTGAAAAAAACCATATCAAGATGATGTAAAGGTCTCAAGTTCAAGTTTTGCCTTCACCACTAAAGTTTTATTTTTTTAATTCATTTCCCCTTAACCACAATTTCCCCTTAACCACAATTTTGGGCCCAATTCTTTTTTATGCCCGAGGCCTAAATTTTTTGGAGAGTTTTGGGGGACGGCTCTGGGATGAAGTGTTGCTTATGCATACCTTGATACGGGAATGTGTCGTGAGTGGATGAACATCGAATTGTAAGTATAACTCTTACCGTAAATCGTATCTCCTAATTATGATTACATCTGATCAGTTTGAGCTTATGTGGACAACAATACCGATAATCGTGGTAGTATACTTATCCAAAGCTTTAAACAGAAAACAAACATCATGTTGACTAAGACCGTAAGCTGGTATGATTCCTTTTCCTTGAAACTCGCAAAAAGATTGCTCTTGTACATTCGTTTATTGCTTTTTATAGCTTGTCGTTTAGCTTACCGCACTTTAAATTCAGTTTTAGTGTAATTTGTAAAGTTCATTTTTGATCAGCCGAAGTTGTAACTTGGTGTTTTCTGCCGAAAGCCTGAAACCTACTTCATAAAATGTCCTTGCATTTGGTAAACACAATCAAAATGAAAATCTGTTCAGTGTGCAAATTTCAAAGACTTAGTAAATTTTTGGGAAAAGTGTTCACGAAACTCCCTAAGGTCGACGAAACACCTATATGTCGACGAAAGTCCATGGTCAAGGTCAACTATTTTCAAACTTGGTCAAAATTGGTCATAATTCATTTGGTTCACGACGAAACTCCATGTTTCGTCGAGGTCACGACGAAACTCACCTGGGCTTTATTAACTGTCGTCATGGGCTCACTGTTCAAGCCCAAGCCAAGCCCAAACAAGAGTTTCGTCGAGCCCGTGTCATGTTTCGTCGTCGACGAAGTTTCGTCGGGGTCATGAGTATATAAGGGGTCCCAGCTGTCAGAGTCCTCACTTTTCAAACCAACTCACTGTTTGTCTTCTCCAATACTCCATCTCCCATACCGTTTTCACTGACCCTCAAAACCTCCCATTTTCTTTACCATTTTTATCAAAATCAAAGGTATATAAAGGCTCGATCAAATGATTCGAACCTTAGGAACCCTGTGTTTTTGTTCAAAACTTGTTAACAAACCCTCGGTTACCCCTAAGTGTTTCGTTTTCATCATATAAAAATCTGTTTATTATGCTTGTTTGTCAAGAAATTTGATAATGATAGTGTTTGTATGTGTTGATTTGATCTTTGATTTGGGTTGGGTTTCAGAAAACAAAAACAGGGGATGGGTATTGTTTGAATGCTTAACCGTTTTGGGTGGGTTTCGGTCAAAATTTTGTCGGATATGCATTCTGGGTTGTTTCGTGTTGTTTGTGGTTAAATCAAAGTGTCATAATGTGGTGTGTTTGTGAATCATTCATCATTTAACTGTCAATCGACGAAACCCCTTTGATTTTGAAAACCCCCAAATCGACAAAACCCTAGCTGTGACGAAACCCCATTGGACGACGAAACCTATGTTTCTTCAAAATGAAGACGACGAAACTCAGATGACGACGAAACCCCTTTAAAATGAAAGACTGTTGACGAAACTCCACTGGTCAACGGTCAACTCTGACTTTGTTTGACCAAGGATGTTTCATCGTGATGAAGAGAGTTTCGCCGAAGTAATGAAGTTTCGTCGTCCAAGACTTAGAAAATTTTCATGTTTGGTGCCCTTTTCATAGAAGTAATGTATTTGGTTGTTCAATGTCCAATTCATACTCTAACTTGTATTGACATATGTCTAATACACATATTGTGACATTTTAACTTATTGTGGATGTTTGCATATTCAGATGGCACCAAAGGAAAGGAAACGTAAGCCCGTGGCTAAGAAAGAAAACAAATCAGAAGAAGAAGTGATGTCCAAGAAACGTCACAATATGATTGCCTATCTGGATCCCGAAGGAAAGATCAGTGAATTGAAAGAAATCACGCAGTGGATTAGGGAGTCGCGGATTAACAAAGTTGTCACCTTTTCAACTCCAGTTTACAAATCGCTCGTTAAAGTGTAAGGACCTTCAAAAATGTCCTAAAATGACCCATAAGTGAAAACCCGGACCCTGAAACCCTAATCCATATCAAAAATCAAGAAATATGGTCTTCAGGCGGGCCGCGTAAAGGTCAAGCTTAAGTTGACGCGGGCCGCGTCAATGTGGTGTTGACCGGATAAGCGTTCCCGATCCACGTGGCATCCATCTGGCAACTCTACTCGTGACCCAGCAAACCTACACGTAGACTAGGTGGCCACGCGGGCCGCGTAAAGATCAAGGATGGGCTCACGCGGGCCGCATGAGACCCATATTTCACCTATAAATAGATTTGGTCCTGAGCTATCATTCTGTGTCGAAATTTCAATCAAAATCACGAAGTATACTGTCCAAAAGTCGAATTTTCAATTCACAATAGTGCAACGCTGCTACGATACCGGGTATTAACTCGATCGCTGCTACGATTCAATGTCCGATCGATTGAAACTATCCAATGGATGTTTAAGTGCTGCCCACATTAGGGCCATGCTTTGTCATTCGTCGTGAACTCGATGGATGTTTAAGTATTGTACTTTGTCATTCGTCGTGAATTCGATGGATGTTTAAGTAATGCACTTTGTCATTCGTTGTGAGGGTTTTTAATCTCGTGAGTTATCGTAAATGTTGTATTAGTTACTGATCTAGTTCGTGTACATTTAAATTAGGTTACAAGGCTAATCAGTAGGCTAAACTCTACCCGTATAAATCTGCAATGTGAGTCATTCTCTTTTTATCAAATATTTTACAATACTCCATTTTCAAATGTTATAATTACAGGAATTAAGTCATGGTGATCTTAATCACTGGCTAGTGGGGTATTGTGCACATTACTAATTTCTCACTGTTAGGCTAATAAATCCTAACAGTGATAATCATCACTACTTGGGGAAGGACCCAATAGTGGTACGACCATCGTCACCAGGTGACACGGCGCCAGATAAAAATAAGATAGAAGCCATTGTAATCGCTCTTATGCTGTAATTTATAACTATGTGTCATTTTATCAAATTGAGTGACTCGCCAGTATTTCCCAACTGATAAAATATTTTTAAAACATGTTTTAGGCGACCTGCTGTAAATCAAGGAAAACGTGCTACGGAGCACTAACCAGCTTGAAGAGGTGGCTCAGTTAAAATAAGTAAACATGTTTTTATAAATCAGGGAATTCCCTAGTGAAATTCCTCTATTGTAAATTACGGGGTTTTATCCCGAATTATGAAATAAAATAATCGGGCATTTAAAGTTTTAAAAGATCCTGATAAATCTTCCGTTGTCGCATCAATTAATAAATACCACGGGTTCCTGTCCCGCGGCTCCTGACCGGGTCAAACCGGGGCTTGGGCCGTGACAGGAAAACGTGGTATCAGAGCCACTGATTTAAGCCTATTAAGTATTTAAAATACTTAATTTTTCCTGATTATCATCTTGTGATTATATATTTTAACTAACTACTTATTAGTTACAGTATGGGTAAGCAAAGAATTTCGGATATCTATCTTAAATTAGATAGTTCACTAAAAGATAAGGGAACTTCATCCCAATCAAATTCCTCAAGATACTCAGCAGACACTGAGGAGGGAATATTTGTTCGTAAGGCATAGTATGAAAAACCACTTACCCCTAATAAAAGAAGTTTGATTATTAGGAAAAGTCAAGAGAAAATAAAGAAGTCCCAAACAAAAGAAGTGATAATTAATAAAGAGACTCAGGGAACAGGTGATAACCCACCATGGGAAGATGAGTTAGATCAATAATGGGCAAATCTCTACATGTTAGCTTCTGTAGCAGTAAATGTTAACCTTTAAACTACCAATACCCCGACCCAGTACCAACACCTATATCAACTACAAACCAGAAACTTTAAATATAATAAATAACTACTAGTATATTTTAGTTGTACTAAATATAAATATTTTGTTTCAATAAAATGATTTATTAGATGTTTGTAATTAAATAGTAAATTTTCTGATTTTCATTCTGTGATTATGTGAAAATTCAAGTTACAAAATTTTAACCTAGAATTTTGTGTGTTTCTTCCTAACTGCTAAACAGCATGAATGAATTATCTAAAGCCCTTCAGAATCTCAATCTCTATCCTGTTAATGTGGAAGTTTCCAAAGATTTTACCGGGTATTGTGCTGACATAGAGGAACCTATGGAATTTCAAACCCAACCTCCGGAGAAACCCAAACCAAAGAAGAGAAGAAGAATTGTGGGCTGGAGGCGTGTACGCAGGAAGAAACCCGCGACACGGAAAGTTACCAAGACGGAAGATCTCAAAGGTAAAGGCAAGGAAATAGAGATTGGAGAAAGTTCTAGGCAAGATCAGGAGATGTCACCCTGGGAGAAGTTAGATCATAAACTGGCACTTAGTGACCTCATCGGACCTGCCGGTGAAAATCTTTTTAATTATCCAGCAGAAGCACAACTTCCAGTTGACATAGAGCCTGAAATCCCAGATCCTATTATCCACACCCAACCTCTACCTGCAGAATTAGAAGAATGGTGGACCAACGACTGGCAGTTCCAGAATCTCCTAAATAACCCTGATACCTTTTTCCCTCAATTCGACCCAGAACCTCCACTACACCCACCTATGAGCATGGAAAATCTGGCTGAACTCTGCCATTTTGGCGAGGAGCTGGTGGATGCAGGGAACAGAATCCGAGAGGTAGGAGAGAGGATCTCCTGGAAGTACGACGAGAGGGAACGTCGTTTCTGAGATGCCAGCTGACTAAAGTTGTGGGGTTGTAGAAGAATGTGTGTAATAATAATAATATAATCATAAAAATATAATTATGTGAAATAACTTAAAAATAAAACTTTGTAAGATAACCAGTTTGTACGGATGCCTAATATATAAAATATCGAAAGTCGAAAGATCGACAATTTTGGCTATGCTTGTTAATGTGATTATGTGCAATTATTTTTGGTTATTAATTATTTTATACTAATCACTTATATAAATTAATTACCAGATGGCAAACGCTGGTAATGAATAAGTTAACGAGGGTAACCAATCTGAGCAAAATCATGAGGATAAATTTCTGAATAGGCAAGATATTGAAAATATCGTTGCTCAGGGAATAGCCAATGCTATTCCAGCAATAATTGTTGCTGCTCGAAATCCAGTTGAACCTCAAATTATTCCTAGCAAACGTACTCATGAAGACAATTTCAGTAATAGTATAAATGGAGGCGGAAACAACAACAATAACAATAATGATAATATACTGCAAGCCCCAATTCTCAAAAGAATGAAAGCTGCAACGCCTGGTTGCACTTACAAAGAATTTCTTGCCTGTAAACCAACTGAATTTGGAGGCAATGAAGGGGCGACTGCGGCGCTGCGTTGGTTGGAGAAAACCGAAGCAGTAATTATGATAAGTAAATGTGTTGAGGAAGACAAGGTCATGTATGCGTCGCATCTTTTTAAAGAAGGGGCGCTAGAATGGTGGAATACGGTACTTCAAGCCAAAGGAAGAAATGTGGCCTATGCCATGAGTTGGGAAGAATTTAAACAGCTAGTGGAAAGAAAATTTTTCCCTGAATACGAAAAGGAACAAATGACAAATAAATTCCTGAACCACCGGATGGTGGATGTAGACTGTCGAGGGTATACTTCGACATTCTTCGAGTATGCGAGAGTGGTACCAACCTTGGCTTCGCCAGAGCCGGTACTTATTTCCCGCTATATTTGGGGATTGATTGGCGAAATCCGTGATATCGTTAAAGCTGCGAGACCCCGCACTATTGACGATGCAGTGGAATTAGCTAACACCTTAACAGATGGGCTGGTACGCACAAGAGAAGAAAACCGGAAAAAGGAAGTAGCCCAAAAGATTACCCAAGGATTCCGTATGGGTAATCGTAATAATTTCAAGAGAAAGGGAACCGGGCAATCTTCCACTATTCCATTTTGCAATACATGCAAAAGGAAGCATTTTGGAAGATGTAAAGGATATTGCAATTTCTGCAAAATCCCGGGGCACCAAGAAGAAGATTGCAGGAAGAAGAAAGCAACAGTCTGCTACAACTGTGGAGAAGCTGGACACTTTAGGCCAGACTGCCCAAAACTGGTCAAACCAGCCGATAACAAAGCCAAACCTGCAGAAGGAACTACCAAGAAGAATGCAAGAGCCTTCCAGTTGACTACTCAGGAAGCAGAACTAATTCCTGACGTAATAGCTGGTACGTTCCTAGTTCACGACGTTTATGCAAAAGTATTATTTGACTCTGGTGCAAACCAAAGTTTTATAAATAATTCATTCTGCCAAGCTCTTAACTTACCCTTAACCAACCTTAGGCAGATTTTTACAGTCGAAACGGCAGATGGGAATTCTGTTAAAATAAATAAGGTTGTGCGAGAAGGAAAGATAGAACTTTTAGGTCATAAATTTTTGGCAAACCTGTTACCTATGAATTTAGCCGGATTTGATGCTGTGTTAGGAATGGATTGGCTAGTAGCCAATCATGCTCGAATTCTTTGTGATAAGAATTCCATAGAAATTCATACACCCTCAGGAGAATTAGTGGTGATTACAGGAGATAAGCCACGAAAGCCAATGAAATTCATTTCAGTAATGAAATTGGCCAGTTATTCAAGAAAACGAGAAATGGTGTATATGATTTCAGTAATCATTAACACTAAGAGTAAGGAACTTAAGGAAATTCCAGTAGTATCAGAATACCCAGAGGTATTCCCAGAAGAACTACCTGGATTACCACCTGATAGGGAAGTAGAATTTAGAATTCATCTAATTCCTGGAACTACACCGATAGCCAAGGCACCTTATCGGTTAGCACCCATGGAAATGCTAGAATTGAAAAAGCGATTAGATGAATTACTGAGCAAAGGATTTATACAACCTAGTTCATCCCCTTGGGGAGCGCGAGTGTTGTTTGTGAAGAAGAAAGATGGTTCGATGCGAATGTGTATCGATTATAGGGAACTGAATAAAGTTACAATTAAGAATCGATACCCATTACCTAGGATTGATGATCTTTTTGATCAATTGCAAGGAGCTAGATACTTTTCTAAGATAGATTTACGCTCCGGATATCATCAGTTGAAAGTACAAGAAGAAGACATACCTAAAACTGCTTTCAGAACTAGGTATGGTCATTACGAGTTTACAGTCATGCCCTTTGGGTTAACAAATGCTCCAACAGTATTTATGGACATGATGAATAGGATCTGTAAACCGTACTTGGATAAATTCGTAATTGTCTTTATCGAAGATATACTTATTTATTCCAAAAGCCAGGAGGAGCATTGTGAGCACCTGCATGCACTCTTAACATTGTTAAGAAAGGAACAACTTTATGCTAAATTCTCGAAGTGTGAATTTTGGCTACAAGAAGTGCAATTTTTAGGACACATGGTGAATCACGAAGGTATTCAAGTAGATCCTGCTAAGATAGAAGCGATCACTAAATGGAAGGTTCCGCAGTCAGCTATAGAAATTAGAAGTTTTATAGGATTAGCCGGATACTATAGACGATTTATTAAGGACTTTTCCAAAATAGCTGTACCATTGACTAAGCTAACGTGTAAAGCAGTTAAGTTTGAATGGGGACCTAGGCAAGAGGAAGCTTTTAAGATTTTAAAGCAGAAATTAACAAACGCTCCAATTTTAGCTTTACCAGAAGGAACAGAAGATTTTGAAGTCTATTGTGATGCTTCTAAGCTAGGATTAGGATGTGTATTAATGCAACGCAAGAAGGTAATTGCGTATGCATCTAGGAAATTGAAAATGCACGAGGAAAACTATACGACTCATGACTTAGAATTAGGAGCCATAATTTTTGCCCTTAAGATTTGGAGACACTATCTGTGTGGAAGTAAGTTTACTGTCTATACAGATCATAAAAGCTTAAGATACATATTTGGGCAAAAATAATTGAACATAAGGCAAAGGAGATGGATGGAAATCCTAAGTGACTACGATTGTGATATTCAATATCACGAAGGAAAAGCAAACGTAGTTGCTGATGCTTTAAGTCGTAAGTATCATGAAAAACAACGTCGAGTTCGTGCTCTTAGATTAAGTTTACAATTAGACTTAATGGAACAACTGAAAAGCATTCAAGAAACAACAATCAAGGATGATGCTGAAGGAATGAAAGGAAGAATAAAGGAACTAGAACAAGGAAGTGATGGAATTTGGAGATTCCATAAGAAACAAATTTGGGTACCTAAACAAGGAGAATTAAGAAATAAGATTTTAGAAGAAGCCCATAAATCTAGGTATACCATGCATCCTGGTAACAACAAAATGTACCAAGATTTAACGAATAATTTCTGGTGGATAGGAATGAAAAAGGACATAGCTAGATATGTTTCTAAATGTCTTACTTGTTCACAAGTTAAGGCAGAACACCAGAAACCTTCAGGTCTACTACAACAATTAGAAATGCCTGTATGGAAATGGGAACTTATAACCATGGATTTTGTTACTAAGTTGCCCAAAACCAGAAAAGGTAACGATGCGATTTGGGTAATTGTGGATCGATTAACCAAATCAGCTCATTTTCTACCCATGAAGGAAACCTTCAGCATGGAAAGGTTAGCCAAGTTGTATGTAGATGAAGTAGTATCCTTACATGGAGTTCCACTCTCCATTGTATCGGATAGGGATAGTTGTTTCACTTCCCATTTCTGGACAAGTTTCCAAGAAGCTATGGGAACCCAACTAAATCTAAGTACTGCATATCATCCTCAGACAGACGGACAAAGTGAAAGGACGATCCAAACCCTGGAGGACATGCTTAGGGCATGTGTAATAGATTTTGGTGGAAATTGGGATGACCACCTACCTTTAATTGAATTCTCCTATATCAATAGTTATCATTCAAGCATCGAAGCTGCCCCGTTCGAAGTACTATACGGACGTAAATGCAGAACTCCAGTTTGTTGGGCAGAAATAGGAGAAAGTCAATTACCAGGTCCCGAAATTGTGCAAGAAACTACCGACAAGATCACTTAAATCAAGGAAAGATTAAAGACAGCTCGAGATCGCTAGAAGAGCTATGCAGACAATAGGCGTAAGCCGTTGGAATTTCAAGTTGGAGACAAGGTACTATTGAAAGTTTCTCCTTGGAAAGGAGTAGTTCAGTTTGGTAAGAAAAGAAAGCTAAGTCCAAGATACATAGGACTATTCCCAGTAATACAGCGAATAGGACCAGTTGCTTATCGTTTACAACTACCAGAGGAGTTAGCTGGGGTACATGACGTATTTCATGTATCCAATCTCAAGAAATGTCTATCTGACGAATCCTTGGTAGTACCTCTTCAAGATATAGAGGTAAATGAGAAGTTAAAATTTGTTGAAAAGCCACTACAAATAGAAGATAGAAAGATCAAGTTTCTCAAACACAAAAGACTAGTACTAGTCAAAGTCAAATGGGATTAAAAAAGGGGACCCGAGTATACTTGGGAGCTGGAATCGGAGATGAAGCGAAAGTATCCTCACTTATTTCAATAAATCTAGAGGACGAGATTTTAAATAAGGTGGGGAGGATGTAAGGACCTTCAAAAATGTCCTAAAATGACCCATAAGTGAAAACCCGGACCCTGAAACCCTAATCCATATCAAAAATCAAGAAATCAAGAAATATGGTCTTCAGGCGGGCCGCGTAAAGGTCAAGCTTAAGTTGACGCGGGTCGCGTCAATGTGGTGTTGACCGTATAAGCATTCCCGATCCACGTGGCATCCATCTGGAAACTCTACTCGTGACCTAGCGGAAGATTTATTATTATTTGACCCGGTCAGGAGCCGCGGGACAGGAACCCATGGTATTTATTAATTGATGCGACAGCGGAAGATTTTTTTTTAACAGGATCTTTTAAATCTGGAAAATGCCCGATTATTTTTATTTCATAATTCGGGATAAACCCCGTAAGTTACAATAGAGGAATTTCACAAGTAAATTCCCTGATTTATAAAACATGTTTATTCATTTTAACTGAGCCACCTCTTCAAGCTGGTTAGTGCTCCGTAGCACATTTTCTTGATTTACAGCAGGTCGCCTGAAACATGTTTTAAAAATATTTTATCAGCGGGGAAATGCTGGCGAGTTATTCAAATTTGATAAAACGACACATGGTTATAAATTACAGCATAAGAGCGATTACAATGGCTTCTATCTTATTTTTATCTGGCGCCGTGTCACCTGGTGACGATGGTCATACCACTATTGGGTCTTTCCCCAAGTAGTGACGTTTATCACTGTTAGGATTTATTAGCCTAACCCGTGAGAAATTAGTAATGTGCACAATACCCCACTAGCCAGTGATTCAAGATAACCACGACTTAATCCCTGTAATTATAACTTTTGAAAATGGAGTATTGTTAAATACTTTTTGATAAAAGAGAATGACTCACATTGCAGATTTATATAGATAGAGCTTAGCCTACTGATTAGCCTTGTAACCTAATTTAAATAACAATGCACACGAATTAGGTCAGTAACTAATACATCATTTACGATAACTCACGAGATTAAAACCCTCACAACGAATGACAAAGTGCAATACTTAAACATCTGTCGAGTTCACGACGAATGACAAAGTATAACCCTAATTCGAGCAGCACTTAAACATCCATTGGATAGTTTTTAATCGATCGGACATTGAATCGTAGCAGCGATCGAGTTAATACCCTGTATCGTAGCAGCGCCTTGCTATATTAATTGTATTTTCGACTTTGGAGCAGTATAACTTCGTTTTTGAAAGTTGATTTCGACAACAGTGGACTGCTCATGGCCATTCCTATTTATAGCTGAAATTTAAGGTTTACGCGTCCCGCGTAAACCTTCTCTTAAACTTACGCGGCCCGCGAGGGCAACCTAATCTACGAGTAGGCTTGGTGTGTCATGGGTAGGCTTGCCAGTTGGGTTATACGTGGCCCGGATGCTTATCCGGTTGAATTTCAAGTTGACACGGCCCGCGTAAGGGTCTGGTCAACCTTTACGCGGCCCGCCTGAAGACCATTTTTCTATATTTCTTGGTTTTTCATGTGCGTTAGGGTTTCAGGGGTCCGGGTTTTCATTTACGAGTCAATTTGGGACATTTTTGGAAGTCCTTACATTCTCCCCACCTTATTTAAAATCTCGTCCTCGAGATTCACTGAAATAAGTGTGGATACTTTTGTTTCATCTCCGATTCTAGTTCCCAAGTATATTCAGGTCCTCTCTTTGAATCCCACTTGACTTTGACCAGCACTAGTCGTTTATGCTTGAGAAATTTGACTTTTATGTCTTCGATTTGAAGCAGTTTTTCTACGAATTTCAACTTTTGATTTACCTCTACATCTTGAAGAGGTACTACCAAAGATTCTTCAGATAGACATTTCTTGAGGTTGGATACATGAAACACATCATGTACTCCAGCTAGCTCCTCTGGTAGTTGTAAACGATAAGCAACTGGTCCTATTCGTTGGATCACTGGGAATGGTCCAACGTACCTTGGACTCAGTTTTCCCTTCTTACCAAACCGAACTACTCCTTTCCAAGGAGAAACTTTTAATAGTACCTGATCTCCGACTTGAAACTCTAGTGGTTTGCGTTGATTATCAGCATAGCTCTTCTGGCGATCTCGAGCCGTCTTCAGTCTTTCCTTGATTTGAGTGATCTTGTCGGTAGTTTCTTGTACTATTTCAGGACCTGATAATTGACTTTCTCCTATCTCTGCCCAGCAGACTGGAGTTCTGCATTTTCGTCCATATAATGCTTCGAATGGGGCAGCTTCAACACTTGAATGATAACTATTATTATAGGAGAATTCAATTAAAGGTAGGTGATCATCCCAATTTCCACCAAAATCTATTACACATGCCCTAAGCATGTCTTCCAAAGTTTGGATTGCCCTTTCACTTTGTCCGTCTGTCTGAGGATGATATGCAGTGCTTAGTTTTAGTCGAGTTCCCATTGCTTCTTGGAAACTTGTCCAGAAATGGGAAGTGAAACGACTATCCCTATCCGATACACTGGAGAGTGGAACTCCATGTAAGGATACGACTTCATCTACATACAACTTGGCTAACCTTTCCATGCTAAAGGTTTCTTTCATGGGTAGAAAATGAGCTGATTTGGTTAATCGATCCACAATTACCCAAATCGCATCATTACCTTTTCTGGTTTTGGGTAACTTAGTAACAAAATCCATTGTTATAAGTTCCCATTTCCATACAGGCATTTCTAATTGTTGTAGTAGTCCTAAAGGTTTCTGGTGCTCTGCCTTAACTTGTGAACAAGTTAGACATTTAGAAACATATCTAGCTATGTCCTTTTTCATTCCTATCCACCAGAAATTATTTCTTAAATCTTGGTACATCTTATTGTTACCAGGATGCATGGTATACCTAGATTTATGGGCTTCTTCTAAAATCTTATGTCTTAAATCTCCTTGCTTAGGTACCCAAATTCTCTTCTTGTGGAATCTCCAAATTCCATCACTTCCTTGCTCTAATTCTTTTATTCGTCCTTTCATTCCTTCAGCATCATCCTGGATTGCTGTTTCTTGAATGTTTTTTAGTTGTTCCATTAAATCTAACTGTAGATTTAATCTGAGAGCACGAACTCGTCTTTGCTTTTCATGATACTTACGACTTAAGGAATCTGCAACTACATTTGCCTTTCCTTTGTGATATTGAATATCACAGTCGTAGTCACTTAGGATTTCCATCCATCTCCTTTGCCTCATGTTTAATTCTTTTGCCCAAATATGTATCTTAAACTCTTATGATCTGTATAGACAGTAAACTTACTTCCATACAGATAATGTCTCCAAATCTTAAGGGCAAAAATTATGGCTCCTAATTCTAAGTCATGAGTCGTATAGTTTTCTTCGTGCTTTTTCAATTGCCTTGATGCATACGCAATTACCTTTTTGCGTTGCATTAATACACATCCAAATCCTAGTTTTGAAGCATCACAGTATACTTCAAAATCCTCTGTTCCTTCTGGCAAGGCTAGAATTAGGCATTTGTTAACTTATGCTTTAAAATCCTAAAAGCCTCTTCTTGCCTAGGTCCCCACTCAAACTTAACTGCTTTACATGTTAACTTGGTTAATGGTACAGCTATTTTGGAAAAATCCTTAATAAATCGTCTATAGTAACCAGCTAATCCTAGAAAACTTCTAATTTCCATAGCTGATTGTGGGACTTTCCATTTGGTAATTGCTTCTATCTTAGAGGGATCTACATGAATTCCTTCGTGATTCACCATGTGACCTAAATATTGCACTTCTTGTAGCCAAAATTCACATTTCGAGAATTTAGTGTAAAGCTTCTCTTTTCTTAACAAAGTTAAGAGTGCATGCAAGTTCTCACAATGCTCCTCCTGGCTTTTGGAATAAATAAGTATATCGTCGATGAAGACAATTACAAATTTATCCAAATACGGCTTACAGATTCTATTCATCATGTCCATAAATGCTGCAGGAGCATTTGTTAACCCAAAGGGCATGACTGTAAACTCGTAATGACCATACCTAGTTCTGAAAGCAGTTTTAGGTATATCTTCTTCTTGTACCTTCAATTGATGATATTCGGAGCGTAAATCTATCTTAGAAAAGTATCTAGCTCCTTGAAGTTGATCGAATAAATCATCTATCCTAGGTAATGGGTATCGATTCTTAATGGTAACTTTATTTAATTCTCTATAATCGATACACATTCTCATTGATCCATCTTTCTTCTTTACAAACAACACTGGAGCTCCCCACGGGGATGAACTAGGTTGTATGAATCCTTTACTTAGCAATTCATCTAATTGCTTTTTCAATTCTAGCATTTCTGTGGGTGCTAACCGATAAGGTGCCTTGGCTATCGGTGTAGTTCCAGGAATTAGATGAATTCTAAATTCGACTTCCCTATCAGGTGGTAATCCATGTAGTTCTTCCGGAAAGACATCCGGGTATTCTGATACTACCGGAATTTCTTTAATTTCTTTACCTTTAGTGCTAATGATTACTGAAATCATATACACTACTCCTTGCTTTCGTTCATAACTAGCAACTTTCATTACTGAAATGAATTTCATGGGTTTTCGCGGCTTATCTCCTGTAACCATGATTACTTCTTCAGTGGGTGTACGAATTTCTATGGAGTTCTTATCACATAGGATTCGAGCATGATTGGCTACCAACCAATCCATTCCTAATACAATATCGAATTCGGCTAATTTCATAGGTAACAGGTTTGCAGAGAATTTATGACCTAAGAGTTCTATCTTTATATCTTGCAAAACCTTATCTATGTTAACAGAATTCTCATCTGCCGTTTCAACTGTATAAATCTGCCTAAGGTTGGTTAAGGGTATGTTAAGAGCTTGGCAGAATGAAGTATTTATAAAACTTTGGTTTGCACCAGAGTCAAATAATACTTTGGCATAAATGTTGTGAACTAGGAACGTACTAGCTATTACGTTAGGAATTAGTTCTGCTTCCTGAGTAATCAACTGGAAGGCTCTTACATTCTTCTTGGTAGCTCCTTCTGCAGTTTTGGTTTTGTTGTCAGCTGGTTTGGCCAATTTAGGACAGTCTGGCTTAAAATGTCCAGTCTCTCCGCAGTTGTAGCAGACTGTTGCTTTCTTCTTCCCGCAATCTTCTTCTTGATGCCCCGGAATTTTGCAGAAAGTGAAATATCCTTTGCATCTTCCAAAATGCTTTCTTTTGCAGGCATTGCAAAATGGGACAGTAGAAGATTGGCCAGTTCCCTTTCTCTTGAAATTACTTCTGTTACCCATATGAAATCCCTGGGTAATCTTTTGGACCACTTCCTTCTTCCGGGTTTCTTCTCTTATGCGTATCAGTCCGTCAGTTAGGGTGTTGGCTAATTCCACAGCATCGTCAATAGTGCGTGGTCTGGCAGCTTTGACGATATCTCAAATTTCGCCAATCAATCCTCAAATATAACGGGAAATAAGTACCGGTTCTGGTGAAGCCAGGGTTGGTACCACTCTCGCATACTCGAAGAATGTCGAAGTATACCCCCGACAGTCTACATCCACCATCTGGTGGTTCAAGAATTTATTTGCCATTTGTTCCTTTTCATACTCAGGACATAATTTTCTTTCTATTAGCTGCTTAAATTCTTCCCAACTCATGGCATAGGCCATATTTCTTCCTTTGGCTTGAAGTACCGTATTCCACCATTCTAGCGCCTTTCTTTGAAAAGATGCGACGCGTACATGACCTTGTTGTCTTGGACACATTTACTTATTGTAATCACTGCCTCGGTTTTCTCTAACCAACGCCGTGCAGCAGTCACCCCTTCATTACCTGCAAACTCAGCCAGTTTACAGGCAAGAAACTCCTTGTAAGTGCAACCAGGTGTTGTAGCTTTCATTTTCTTAAGGAGTGGAGCTTGCATCCCATCGTTGTCGTTATTAGTATGGTTGCCGCCTCCATTTACACTATTACTAAAATTGTCGCCTTGTGTGCGTTTGCTAGGAATAATTTGTTGAGGTTCAATTGGATTTCGAGCAGCAACAAGTATTGCTGGAATAGCGTTGGCTATTCCCTGAGCAACGATATTCTCGATATCTTGCCTATTCAGAAATTAATCCTCATTGTTATTGTCACACCCCGATAATTCCACATATCACCGGTGGGCCCGGTGGGGTATCGTGACGTAGTTGATATCATCATAGTCAACCATACACAGAATCGCACAGCGGAAGTCTAGGAATATAAAAATATTATTACAAACTTAAATGTCTGAAAATATCAAACTATTTATTATAGAGGAGTCTGTAATATCAGTCCACAGGAGGATCATTACAGAATATATAAAATGAAGCTTAGCAGACTTTATAGCATCTTTAAGGATTTGCAAGATCCTCTTTTTCGACACTGAGCAACTCCCAGCCTATTATGAGTAGTACCTGCCACTTAGCCTTTTGAAAATACGTCAGTTTTCACTGGTAAATACAATTTAACCGACTCATTTGAAAAGAGTTTATGAAAATTGATTTAAGTGCACAAGGCACGAAACCTTTTATAACTTGGGACAATTCTTATTAAAATCTTGTATACTGAATTACATGTTTACCGTACATCTGGGGCCCAGTACAGAGACTGAGACATGATTAAACGACACACCACTTTTAAAACCCATAAAGGAGTTATCCCCAACTTGTGGGTAATTAATAATTTATTATTGGCATCTTTTCGGTGTATGCCTACACCCTGCGCATAGGTTGTGGCCATTTACAAATGAATGAGCCAAGGATATCCAGGACACGGTCGTATTAACCCCCAATGTTTATGTTATCAAACAAGACATATTAAAACGGGTTATGTAAATTTATTAATCACGATCCGATTAAATGATTTCATACCCGGCCAAGTGGTATTATTATAATACCATATCCCAAGCCCGTATAGGGAAAATAAGTTAAAAGTATTTACCTGAGCTAATACTTGATTTACAACAAAATAACTCAGTCGTATCCAATCTATCTAAATGCAGGTAGCTTTTACCGGGTGGCTCTAGTCTGGAGTCATGGTAATATATAACCAAATTCAGAATGCTACTGGTCTTTATTTAAGCCATAGACTTAGACCGGCTAGCTTGAAGTATTTAAAGCGGTACGATACGCTAGATTAAGCGATGACCGGAATAGAATGTTATTTAGACCCAACAAGTTTGGATACTTGTATAATATGGGTAAACTAAACACATTCCGGATTTTGAGACAAAAACGATAAGGTTAAACCCGTTTCGGCAAACATACGTAAACTAGTCACATAAACCGATCCGAACGCATAAAATGCGTAACGGGTAACCAAATGAATCATATACAAATTCCATATGTTATTATGCTTAGAATATGTCAATACATCAGTAGGATGTCAACATATATGCCCAAAAAGTATTTAAAACCATTTTAAGTCCTGTAAGGGCATTTTGGTAATTTTAATATTTATAAAAGAGATTTTATAACAAACTGTAGTTCTGGTCCTTTCTAATCAGTAAAAATATTTAATTTATCTCATTACATCAGTAAGATATTACACATATGTGAAATTTACTATTTATGACCAAACTATGTCCCGAAAGGGCATTTTGGTCATTTCACATAGGCTTTTAAGGACATTTTTGGAAACCTGAGTTCTCAACTTATACCTACTGTAATAATATTAAAATTTGTTTAAAAATTCAGTAGGTAACAAGTCTTAGGTGTTAATTGTGGTTTAAAAACCATACTATACACCTAAATAGCGTAAAAATCGCTAATTGATGATAATTAAGGGGTTTTATGGAAATCTGAGATTTTGATCAGTTTTGAATGCTCAAAATACTTTATTTAATATATGAAATCAGTAGGAAAAGATTTGGCATTCAAATCATTTGTAAATCTTATTTTATGCATGAAAAGGGTATTATCGTCATTTACCGAATAATACAAGAACTCTATGATATGATCAGTTTATAATCTGATCAATAACTCCAACAATCCCTAAAAAAAATATCTTAACAGTAGGTAATGAGTTTCGGGTCAAAATCCAAGTTTAAACACGCTTTATGCAAGATATCGCAATTTACTTAGTTAAAAGCTTCTAATTACGATATCGAGCATAACTCCTATTTAGGACCAAGAACTGATGTCAAATTTTCGGGACAAGCTTATATATCAGTGACAAAGGCTTTTGTCCTCTCACATTTCTAAAAATCTCATCCCTATGTCAAAAGGGCAAAATGGGCGTTTATAAGCATAATAACGGAAACTAGCGTATAATTCAAACCACAAGGAACCATGCTATATAACTCCAGAGGGTTATACTACTGAATAATATGGTCCTAATGGAAGCTTAAAACATGGAAGAATCAAGCTTAATCGGGTCAGAACTGAAAAGTCAAAGCGAAGTCAAGCTTTTGCGACTTTCGGTTGTGAACCGACCCTAAACTTAGAATTGTCGGGTTGGACCAGCTTAGACATGTTCTAATAATCATTACCAAGTTATTAGAGTGTTAAAATATAATTTACAACCTCTACATCTATGGTTTTAATTAATATTCACAAAGCTGCCAAGTTTGACTTTTTACCTAAACGGTTTGACCCGACAATTAATTAAGCAAACGAAGGAATTAGGAGGTGCCCTTTCAGGAGTTAATCACCTACCTAACTATGGTCTTATACCCACTTTCAATTCGATAAGGGGCTGAACCATAAGAGTATAAACCGAGAGTCAAAGTTTATTTGCGATAATTGACTTTTCTGTTCCTAAATCATAAAATTGAACTAATGAGTGGGCTAAGGCACTTACAAAGGGTCCATGCTATCTTTTCTACTAAGATTATGCTCCACTTCAGCTTAGGAAGGTCCAGATTTGAGAGAAAGAATGATAGAGTGAAAGTGGTGTGAGAAATGAATGAGAGCTTCAAGTATTTATAGGTTTTGGGAGTGAATTAGATCAAGACAAGTGTTTTAGAGATAAGTTATGATCAGTACAAGTGTCCTACCAGCTGTTTTAAAACAGGTTACAGCCCAAGGGTTTGATTAAATATGGTTTTGGAGTGGATTGGACCCCAAGGAACTAACAAAATAGAAAATAAAAAAAAATCTGCTGCTGTTCGTTACGCGGCCCGCGTAACCAGGTGGCCCAGGCCCACACAGCCCGCCTGGGTGTCAGGCCCAGCGAATTTATTTTTGCGGTTTTGGTCCCTATTCAATGCATAACTTCAAAACAACTTTTAATGTTGTTGTTTGTTAAAGTTAGCCCACGAAACTGGTAGCCTAATGGGCTTATGACCTGTTTCTAAGCCCAAATCAGTTCAGACATGTTTCAGGCTTTTACAACAACAGCCCCTGACTTCATTCAGTTACATAGTTTGGCAGAATGTCGCGTTTAGTCCCTGCACTTACTTAATGCCATTTTCAACACGTCTGAGGCCCGCCAGGCCATGTTTAAGGCTCTACAAGGTCAATGATGTTTAGAGGACTCAAAATATGCCCGGAAGTATCTCGGATGTCGGTTCGTTTGGTTGTATGGTCACGTTATGCGTCTAATTACGACGAAACACGAACGGACGCTAAAAATGGTCCAAAATACACGACGAGTGGAATTTTATCATGCCACACACTAAAATAAAATATTTTAGTGCTTACATAAATTTTTGGGTATCCGGGGATATTCAGAATGCGAGATATGCGCGAAAGTGCAAACTTGTGCACTTTTTGACACTTTTAGTCCCTGCATGACATAAAAGTTTATTTTTGCGCACCAAACACCTCTAAGCCTATATCTAAGCTATATAAAGTATAAATAGGGTATGTTTAACTCATGGACATATTCCGGAAGGTCCGTTATCAACGATTCGACCTACTTTTGTAGTTTGACGCAATTAGTCCCTTAATTGCGCAAAGTAGCGCGAAATGACGTTTAATGATATCCAAGCCTTCTATAGCCCATAATGGGCATCCCCGAATGTATGTCCAATTATTACAACGCTCCGGTTCTCTTAAAAGGTCCCCGAGAGGCGTAGATTCAAAAGTTGACGCTTAAGGTCACTCTAATGCGCAAACTTGCGCATATCATCGTTTAATAGCATCGAAGCCTTATCTAGTCCATGTTAGGCATTCTTGAGAGTATTATAATACAACACAATGCTTCAAGTTCGTTAAAAGGTTGTTCAGAGGTATAATTAAACATGTTGACGCCTTTAACCCCTCTAAGTTACAAACTTGCGCGTAATTTCACTTATTGGCATAAAAGCCTTGCATAACCAATATTAGGCATTCCCGAGAATATGATGAAGCATAATGAAGCTCTCGGTCTGTTAAAAGGTCACTCAGAGGTAAGAATTAACATGTTGACACTTTTAACCCTTCATTGCGCAACTTTCAAATTATTACGCAACCGGCTCCTTTTGTCCAACAAGTGGCTCGTCTGAGATTACGGACATCGTATAAGGTCACTCAGAGGTCTAGTTTAGGCATGTTGACACTTTCAGTCCTTCTATATTCATAGTTTTCGATTTTGACGAAATTAGTCCCTCATAGTCAACGTTTGACTTTATTAGGGTTCATTACACGTGTCACCACATCATTGGACATGATTTTACGAGGTGTTACATCCTCACCCCCTTAAAAGAAATCTCGACCCCGAGATTTGCTCAAAAAGATGGAAGTACTTTCTGTCGTATACTGGACTTAACTTCCACAGTAATTTAGGGACCTTTACGGGCATTCCCGGTTAACCTAATCCATAGGTGCATGCTCCTTTTCGGAGTTTCTTAACCTGTCGATCCTTAATCGATATAGGTCTTACAATAGCCCTCAGGCTTTCATCAATCAATACGTCCTTACAAGACATTGCTAGTGATTTATTAGCTAGGCATTTCCTTAAGTTGGAAATGTGGAACACATCGTGAATTCCACAAAGCTCCTTAGGCAAGTTTAGCTTATGAGCTATACTGCCATCACATTCGATGATCTCGAATGATTTATATACCCAAGGCTTAACTTGCCTTTATATCGAAACGTGTTGTACTTCCTCATATTGGATATTTTCGATAGAGTCTTGTTCCCCATTTGGAACTTTAAGAGATTTGCGCCTCTTGTTCGCATTGCTCTTTTGCCGATTACGGGCAGTTTTCAGATGATCACGGATTCATAATATCTTATCCATTGTTTTTAATACAAATCTCAGATCCTGTTAATTGGGTTTTTCCCAATTTCCTACCCAACAAATGGGCGTTGGCTATTTCTCCCAAACAAGGTCTCCAAAGGAGCAGCCTTGATGCTTATATAATGCTATCAGTTATAGGAGAACTTAATTAGGGTGAGATAGTTATTCCAACTATTACCTGAATCAATCTTAAGGAATCATCTATCCTCATAGTTAGTAGAACGAATCGACGATCCTGGGCAGCTAATAACGATTCTTAATCGTTTCTTAGTTAGCTTGTAGTAATAAATGCACAAGCGTATTGCACCGTGCTTTGCCTTATCAATAATAACCAGAGTTCTTAATTTGCTGAGCTAGGCTGTACAAGCCTTTCTTTAATAACTCATCTGGTTAGCTTTCAGTTCTTCCGTTTCCGTTGATGCTAACCTATATAGAGCTTTTGTAATAGATACAACTCTTAATAGGATGTTAATCCTAATTCCACTTTGCCTCTCAGGAGGTAAAACAGGGTAGTTCTTTCTGAGAAGAAATCAAATTTTCCAAATATGATAGAGGTAGCACCAATCTTTGACCTTGGTCTACTTACTGATGCTTGTGCCACACAATGACACATCTGTTCTACGAGTGCATGGATGCCTTAAGTAGAGACGCCTACTTAGGCATTCTTATTATGGATATCTTCTTTGAATACCACTAGCTGACTTTAGTACAATATGACTATTGGTATATCTTAGTGGTTCCATGCATTAAACGTCCATACTGATCAGGCATGGAAGCAATCTATGGGACACACTAGGTTACGCCAATCCTCATATGGCGCTTTTATCAAACATAATTGGCATTCGCAGTTGATAAAATCAATGAGAAAAATAATTAAAATAACATATATTGTCGTACTCTATTCGAAGAAAGAGTACTCTTAGATTTTACGGAAGGATCATCGCCGATAATAGAAGAATCGGTCTCTCAGGTTTCATTGCTAAGTTCTACCTGACTTAGAATCTGGAGTTCTTATGAATATCATCAAAGTTTTGCTAAGCTTATGCTTTATGAAAGACTTATTATTGCCTGTATTAAAACAGGATACTTAGGAGAAATTATCATTGTAAAAATGATAAGAAATGTACTGGATGGCATCCTGCACTGCCTCTTGGCATTCATCAGGTTAGTTCAGGCACTTCCTTCCTTAGCCTTTCCAGACTTAGCTGCACCTTCTTTAGCAGCTTTATGGCATCTAATTCTGATGTAGCCTTTCTCACCACAGTCGTAACAGACTGCATTCTTTTTGTCCCTACATTAATGGGACTGATGACCAGTTTCTTTGCAGATGCACACTGCTTTGGTCTTTGATCTATTTGACACTGTCCCTAGTATCTTTATAGCAATTCTTACATACATGCTTCTTACTGAACTTATGATAGTTCTTATTAAGCCCGTAATTTGCTCTTTTTCTTCGATTTCTGGGAGTTATCCTCCTCCCTTGTTCCTCCTTCACATTCGAAGTGCGAACAAAACTCTTTTCATGAGCCATTGATTGAGGTTTTGAATGAAATTCAGAGCGAGAAGCATTCGGCTCTTTGAATTGTTTCATGACCTTTTCCATGGTCTTTCAAACTGCTGCGTAAATCAAAGCTTGGAGACTAACTCCATTAATATTGAGGTTTATGTTTGTAGCATTATTAGCTTTTGTCGCATTAATAGCATCGCGACTGCTACCCCCCTCAATCGAGTTTGTCATACTCTAAACTTGGTATTAACTACCACGTTAAGCAATTGTTAGTCATCATCCTGATGACTTGACATAGATCAGCCACAGCATCCATAACCCGTATAGGCTATTATTTTTCCAAACATTCCTAATGAATGTTATTTGAATGTATATCCATTACATTTAGTCTAGGTCTCAAAAGGACCTGGGACCAGCTTTATCATTATTAGAAGTTTGTTGTTGACGTTTAGAAGAACTTGCTGGAAATCTTCCCTGAGATGCTTCATTTATCGTAAAATATCTAAATCATCAAAGAACTCTGGCTCTTCTTCTAACTCGAATGAATCCCATAAGGTATCGTAGTTGAATCGCCATTAGTCTGCGGGCTTCTGTGGAGGCATGGTATAGCCTTGACATTCAACATGCTGTGCTTCGATGATCTTTTTAAAACTTGGAACAAAGACACGTTTGAGTGGACTTGAATACCCCACGAAGATACCTTTTATGCTCTTTGGACCAAATTTGCCATCGGGATCTAGAACTGTACCCGAACGGCTCTAAATACTCGAGATTAGGCTTTCGATTGTTGATCAATTTGAAACATGTCTTGTTATGCTTCTTCACAGTAAGTACCCTGTTGAGTGTATAGCAAGCGGCTGATACTGCTTCTGCCCAGAAATTAATCGGTAATTTGGAATCAGCAAGCATCCTTCTCGCCGTTTCAATCAGTGTTCTATTCTTTCTTTCTGCGACTCCATTTTGTTGCGGAGTATATGGTGCACTGAATTCTTGCAATATACCTCGTCGATCACAGAATTCCTCCATTCTGTTGTTCTTAAATTCTGTACCATTGTCGCTTCTTAGTCTGCGACTTCTTGTTCGGTACAAATTTTCTATCTTTCTGAATAACCTCAACAAACTCTCAAATGTTTCATCTTTTGACTTCAATAACGACACCCACGAGAATCTCGAATAGTCATCAGTGACTACGAGGCAATAGAGATCACCCGTAATACTCTTGACATTCACAGGACCGAAAAGATCCATGTGAAGTCTCTCTAGCGGCCTCGAGACTGAGTTCATCTTTTTGCCAGGATGGGATTTCTTTCGTTGTTTTCCTTTTATGCAACTAATACACTCCCCCTCAAGATGAAAACTCTTCAAGTGAACACTTTTTACTAAATCATTATGCACCAGGTGGTTCATCTTGCGTAGGTGAATGTGGCCCATCTTCCGGTGCCACAACTGAGACTCCTTTTGAGTGGATTTTGACATGAAGCAATGAGTTTGACCCGTGGTAGTCGTAACAACGCTCATATCCAACATGTACAGATCATTAACTCGTGGTGCTCTCATGATGATCCACTCCTCGGGGATGACGAACCTCAACTTCAAGATCAGACATTCCTTATCAGTGAAATGTGTCGAATACATTCGGTCACATATTTGAGAAATGCTAAGCAGGTTATTCTCCAGCTCTGCTATGTAATTGACTCTTTCAAACGTGATAACACCATTTGATAATGTTCCTTCACCAATGATACGTCCTCCTTGATTACCAGCAAAACCGACGTATCCACTGTTGAACCCTCTAACATCATATAACAGTGTCTTTCTCCCAGTCATGTGCCAAGAAGCTACACTATCCATAATCCAACGTGAGATAGATCTCAGAAGCTCCTGCACATTTTACAAACACTTAGTTAGATTTTGAAGCAACCCAAGCCTCCTTCGACTCGGGTAGCTTGACGTTAAGGTGAGTTGTCATGGTGAACAATGGTGGGAAATTTTTGTCATTCATTTTCAAGCTCTCTTCAGTCCCAACCTCAACTTCTTTGTATAAGAAAAATTCGTCTTTTTGAGGTTGACCAGATGGTTGGTTTTTCTTAGGAACATACTTCTTCCCTGGTGGGGTCGAAGTTTGTTTTTCCAACTTCTGGTAATAATCCAAAGGAACATTCATCTTAACCGGTTTGGTTGAAGATGATTGTTTTTTAGTAACTGAAACCTTTGGTTTTGGAACACTCGATGTCTTATCCTCAGATTTTGGCTTCCAAGTTTGTTGTGGAGAAGCAACCCTTTTGTAAAACTTATCATTTTTCTTTACCGGCTTTTTTACAGGTTCAGTTATGACTTTGATGTTTTCATTTTTTAAGATCTTCTTCTCAACAAACATTGAAGCTTTGCCTTTGACATCGTTCTTCTTTCTTGGATTCTCTACAACCACAGACTTAGGCTTCGGGTTGGTGCACTTTCGTGCAATGTGTCCAACTTCATTGCATTTGAAACATGTGCGGGTGTCAACTTCCCGACTATTGCCTCTAGTCTAAGGCTGTGAGGCCTTCTTCTCAAAGAATTATTCATTTGATTTTGAAAAGATTTCTGATGCTTGTTCGGAATGTGAACTTGAGCTTTTAACAAACACTTTCTTTTCGACAAACTTTTTGTTTTGAAAACTCTTCTTTTGATATTTCTTACCACCCTGTTAACCACCCGACCATTTGTTTTGGTTGTTGTTATTAAAATGTGGCAATACAGCAGGTTTCTTATAGTAAGATTTATCTTTTTCAAAGTTCAAAAACCTTTTTGACTTCTTTAAACCCTCAATTTTAGAAACATCGATTTCAACCAATTTGAACACTTGTTTCAGCTTGTCAACATTCACGTTCTCAAGTGGAAATTTAATATCCGAATACAACTTATCAGAACCCAACATCTTGTACATCACAAGAGTAGGTTCGTCATTTGAGTTGTTTTGGGATTTTGATTTCGGAATATAATTGTTGAGAAAACATTCTTCATCTTCAGTCGAATCGCTGTCTGATTTTAAAATGTTTTCAACCACATTTTTTACGACTTCAGACTGAATACTATCTTCATCAGATGATGAAGTGAATGTGACATCGATTGTTTCTGGAAGTTTCTCAACATCTGATTTTTCATTTGTTTCAGAAATTTTATCCAACCCAGATTGTTTCTTTGAAAAGTTGTTTAACACAGGCAGTGGAACTTGATGATAGCCCACCCCAGTTCCATTCGAGTACACATCTTCACCAGCTTTGTTCTTCCCAATGGGTTTGGGAACTATGTGTTGAAGAACAAAGCTCGCGGAGCTGTAGGATCATTTTGTGACCTAAACGCGTCAATCAGAAGAGTTCTTATCAATTCAAGAGGCGGAAACAGATGAACTGACTTTGAAAACAGCTTGTTTCACACCTAAATGTCTTGATTATTGAATATAACAAGTTTACAGATCAGTAGACACGTCGGCAGCACTTCGGTACCGGAATTACAAAAGTTACAAATGATTTCGCATGAGGAGTATATATAGTGGAGGTGATTTCGCTTGAAAGTGGCAAGTGCCATTTCAAGCGAAATAGCTGATGTTGATTTCGCTTGAAAGTGGCAAGTGCCATTTCAAGCGAAATTAGCTTAATCACATACAAACCCTAGATTTCTCAAACTACGTGCCCTGATCTAACAATTCTAATACAAGACTCGATACAAGACGAAGTCGACAGACGTATGCACCAACAGACTCCCCCTCGGATGTTGACGAGTCTTAAGTGTCGAGTCTTCACAGTCTTCAGTCTTTATCAGTCTTTGGGCTTCTTTTCTCAGTCTTCTCTCTTCTTCTTTCTCTCTTTCACCAGGATCTGAAACTGGCTCTTACATCCTCTTGATCAGATCTCTTGATTCCTTAAGCTCTACATCAACAGACTCCCCGTTAAAGAATGCTTGAGATCATAGTCTGGCTTTCACAGGTTCTAGAATCGCACCCTGGCTCTCTCATAGCCATAACCTGCACATTCCCTACCTCAAAGTAAATTTTACAATTTTAAAATTTTGACAAATTATAAACTTTTTCAAGAGACATCAACTAAGAAATAGTTTTACAATATTAACCTCTGATGAACCACTTGTATGCAAAATATTCAATTTTTTCATTTTAAACAATCTTCTTTATTCCAAACAAACTTTCCCAACCCTGTTGTTCTCATGTTAAGCACTCGTAATTTTGAAAATCAGCTTTTCAACAACAGTTGTCTAAAATCTTTTTGTATTTTTCAAAATTTATGCTAAAACACTCCGAAAATCTTTTTAGATTTTGATGTTAAAGAAATGCAGTAAAGAAATATTTACAAACACTATTTTTGTGAGTTTGTGTAAGAGGATCATATCAGTTTTTGACAAGTCACAAGTACCGTTGAGCTTAGTTACACATTAAGAATTAAACAGTTCACTTAGATTGTTGATATACTGATCCACTTAAATTCTCACACAAATTTCAACTGATTCAGGATATGAATTAGGTGAATTAAGAACTTAAACTTATTCATGTGTCCCACATCTTGAATATACTCCTGTATCCAGATCCCAATATTCAGTCTTACAGGTGAATATACCACAGATGATATCTGTAAGGGGTTTAAATGCGAGGGCCGTGAGAGCTCAGGCTATTGCTTCCGCAAAATCAGAGAGATGACGGCTTCGACTTTTAGTGGGTCCCCTTTAGAGGATCTTTTTTACAACAGCACATGATTAGCACTTTTCAATGTTTCATCATTTTTTATGCTGAGGGCAGGCTATTAATTCAAGCAAGCGTAAAGTATTCTCTGGGGACTAGGCCATTGCTTCCGCAAAATCAGAAGTCCCGGGATAATACCCCAGATATCACTGAGCATAAAGACCTAGTATCTCAGAAAGAGGGACCTTTCAAACAAGATTTCAGGGGTTACCTATATATCCAAGTAGTGTTCACCACGAAACAAGCAAGTTTGAATTTAAGTTTATATCCCGAAAAAGTTTTCTAAATGTGTAAAAACCTATCGGCATATCATCACTGAGACCGTTTAACGCTATTTAAACATTACATTTCTTTAGCATACTGTAACTGTCTACTGATGTACAATCATTTCCTCCTTTTTACAACAAAAACTCATTTTTGATTTTATTATGTTTTTGACTTTTTCAAATTTTCTAATGTTTTTGGATTTTCTGAAAAAATTCTTACTCCCCCTACAATTCAAAATCATTTAAAGGAAATTTGAAAACAAATTGTACAAGGTAAAGTGACAACTGATATCGAATCACTTCAATTCGCCATCCACTTGGCATAAACAATCAGGACTCCCCTACACAACAAAACATTTTCCCATTATGATTTTAAAACACTTAAGTTTGTTTTAATCAAAAATGGTTTTTCTGGAAAATAAGTTTTGTTTTTATCATAAACCACTTGTAGGTTAGGGGATTGATGCGTGTGAAGTGTTATATATATTAGGTGTATATTTTAAGCCCTTTAACACTTTTTTAGCCAAGTTTTAAATTTATAAAACACGATATTTACTAACACTAAACACACATATGGGCAAGTGCACCCATCGTGGGCGTAGTATAGTGTTGGTAAGATACCGAGGTCGTCCAAGGACACAAGAGCTTTTAGTACCGGTTTATCCTCAACGTCTAATCAAATCAAAAAGTTTAGAAAAATGTTTTAAACTAAGAAAAATAAAAACTAATAAAAATGCTGAAAAATAAAAATAAAAGAAAAACAGATAGACAAGATGAATCACTTGGTGACGACTCGTGTATAGTGTAACCTTTGATTATTTCCGCACTTTTGCACTTATTTGAGAGATTATCTTAGTTATTGTAGTAGGCCCCTCTTTTGGAGGTGACGTTACCCTCAACCCAGTAGTTTGAGTCAGCAAGGATACAATCCTAAAGGGTCGGATTATTGAAAGATAATTAATTAAGTTATTAATGCAAATTATGGTAGGCCCCTCTTTTGGAGGTGACGTTACCCTCGACTAAGTAGTCTGAGTCAGCAGGGATACAGTCCTAAATAGTCGGGTTATAGTATTAATAGTAGTTTAACTTATGAGGGGATCAAAGAGTTTGGACCCCCGCCATCCAATACCGTTAAGTATTGAAGGAGGTCCTACTAAATTTGACCCAGGTCCATTGCAGGACCTCTAAACGCTGAACAATGGCAAGACTCTTACCAAACCGTTCCCTTAACCCCGACCAGGTAGCCAACATACCTCCATATAGACCGTGGAGATATGAATGGTGAAAATCTTTTATTTTATATAGACAGTAAAATAATGTCAAGACACCACGGACAAACGATAAGGAAGAATCACCTTCAACATAAGAAACTAGTTATTAAAGTCATTAATACAAAACCAAATAAAAAGTGCGAAAAGATTAGAAATAAAAAGTATTACACTAGACACTTGCCTTCACCAAGTGATGTAAGAGACTTAGGCAAACATGGCCTTGATTGTCAAGAACTCTTACGATCAATATTGGATCCCGAGACGACTCACACACTCTATGATGGAAAATGGATAATGGTGTTATGGTGGTGGTGGGTGGTGGGTGAAGTGTGAGAGAGGTGGTGTGCCAAGGGATGGTTTGAGCTTGAGCCAAGCACTCCTATTTATAGGCTGAACAGAAGCTCGGGCACGGCCCCGTGTCCAGTGGGCACGGCCCCGTGTCCACATCCTTATCTTTCTTCATTTAATGCAGCTTGTCTTATTAGTTGACCACGCCCCCGTTTCCGCTGAGCACGACCCCGTGTGTAGAAGAATCTTTGTACTATGAAGATTTTCCTGGATTGTGCGAATCTTATAGTTGACCACGGCCCCGTGTCCGCTGAGCACGGCCCCGTGGTGGGCAATAGAAGCTTCTACCACTTTGTCTTTTCTGCTGACACTTGGGTACGCCCCCGTGCTGGCTGAGCACGGGGCGTGTTCAGTCTTCTGTCTTCTTGTTTTGCTTGGGAAGATGCTGTCGTGGGGTCGGACATGTCACGTCTTGTTCCTTTTCTTGTATTTATGTTAGATTTTGATGTCTTTTTGCTTCTTTTGTTAATTTGAGCTCATTTAATCCTGAAAATACAAAAGGAAGACAAAAGCACACTTTTTCCAACATTAGTACTAAAAAAGGGTTAGTTTTATGCCACAAATGATGTAATTTATATGTTGCATTTTGCACACATCAAATACCCCCACACTTGAATCTTTGCTTGTCCTCAAGCAAAACTCTTTAATATGTGGCTATTTACACTCCCAAATGGAATGGGTAGAAAAGAAGGTTTTTGGGCTTGTCATAGAGTGTCGGGATTTCCAAGATTCTTTATTTAGTTTTATTTTTATTTATTTACAATCCTATTCGTCATGATTTATTTAAAACTTTTCATAAGATAAATTACTTATTAGGGCATAACATGCCTTTGTAAAATTATATTTATATACAAGTTCACATACCTCACGGGGATCACTCAACACTCGGCCGAAAATGTATTTTTGTGGATCACTCGAGAGCGGCATGGAACTTACTCCTACCATAGGCTTGCCAAGCAATCAATCCTCCTCCTTTTTAACTTATATACCTTTGTAAATATCAAGAGGACTTTTTGGGTGAAGGGTTAGGCTTGGGTTAAAGGTAGGTGGTTGGGTTAGTAGTTAGTGGTTAGTAGAAAAAAGGCGAAAAGCGTAACAAGTATCAGTTTTCGTAAGACTTTCTATTTTTCCACTTTTATTTTATGAAGCTATTTTTCAAACAAAGTCATTTTTGATAAACTTGTTTGTTTATTTGCTTTTGCTTCATAATCAACTATTTTTTTTTTTTAAAGTCATATGAGAAACCGAGCTAGTTACTAAAACAAAGGGTTAAAAATGAAAAAGGTTTTGGTGGGTAAAAAGGGTGTTTGTTTGGGTTATGAAATGAAAAGGTTTAGGCTCAAAGAGGCTAACTAGGGGATTTTTGGGTAGGTGGTAAAAAAAAAAAGTAATGGTGTAGAAATAAAAAGGGTTAGTCCTAATGCCTCCATCATTTACTTACTCGGGTTTAAGTTGGTAAGGACCGGGAATGTATCGTCGTGGCAAGTTCTAGAGTCGTAAGAACCAAGCGGCTATTCACACAAGAAACGAAAAATGAGCATTTAGTTTAAAGATATATATTTGTATGCTCAATAAAGGCTCAAAACTCACTTTTGTGGGAATGGGTTTTTATGTGATCAAGTATATATAATTAAAT
This sequence comes from Helianthus tuberosus, assembly GCA_030545235.1. Taxonomy (NCBI): domain Eukaryota; kingdom Viridiplantae; phylum Streptophyta; class Magnoliopsida; order Asterales; family Asteraceae; genus Helianthus; species Helianthus tuberosus. Next base: position 100,398,429 of record CM060367.1, read on the forward strand.
TTTAACTAAGCTTGTCATGCCTTTTCATAATTTTCTTATGTTGGTTCTTTTTATCACGACGCTATCGGTTGTAAATTCGTAAAATATAACCTTTTTTTAGAACTTGAAATTCCCGAGTTAAACCTAGACAAGTAAAAAAAATGCAAATTTTTTGAAAAAAATTTGGGGTGATTAGCGGTTCCAATAGAGTTTTGTGTAAGGCTTGTATTTAGGACTTGCAAGATTCAAGGTTTTAGCATCCCCCCACACTTAAATTACACATTGTCCTCAATGTGTCCCAAAAATAAGTTTTTAGGTTGATTGAATGTGTAAAAGGTGTGAAAAAGCAAAAAAATTGTGTTACTGGGCACTGAACACGGCCCCGTGTTGTCCGGGCACGACCCCGTGTTCAAGTGCCAGTAACAAAATTAAATCAAGAGAAACAGAAGCCTGGACATGGGGGTGTGTTGGGTGAGCACGGCCCGTGTCCAGTTTACCTGAACTGGGTATTTCTGCAGACTGTGCAGCACGGGGCCGTGTTGGGCGGACACGGCCCGTGCCGAACTTATTGTAAACGAAGAATTTTGTCGGACGGTCCTGTTTTCCTGCATGGGGTGCTGGTTCAAGCTTCCCTTGTATCCTTTGCCATCTCAAGTGTGTTTTATTCCTGAAAATTAAAACTAACTAGAAAACATGAAAATTTAATCTAAACTAAACTAAGGATAGTTCCGTGGAATGCCTCCATGGTGCGCCACGTTTATAAGGGTCCTTGGCTAGACCCAAAGCCTGGTCATATGTCACCCAAGTCGGATGTATTACTTCCCATGTTACACCGTCGGAGAGCGTCATCCAAGCTTGAGTCTATGACCTTCATGTAGTTGACCGGGTCTTCGTCCTCTACTCTCTTTCCACATTCAAACTTCACTTCCTTGTCCCCAAACTTCAATGTTAACGTTCCGTCATTCATATCCACCACTGCTTGGGCGGTGGCTCGAAATGGCCTCCCGAGGATGAGAGGGACATCGGTGTCTTCTTCCATGTCTAGGATGACAAAGTCGGTTGGGAAAACGAAGTTGTCAACCTTGACCAATAGATTTTTAGCGACACCTTGTGGAAATTTGACGGATCTGTCGGCGAGTTGTATGCTCATCTTTGTAGGGCTTGTTGCTCCTAGGTCGAGTCGTTTGAACATGGATGTGGGCATGAGGTTAATGCTAGCCCCAAGATCGGCTAATGCATTACGGACGGGGGATTCCCCGATCGAGCAAGGAATTGTGAAGCTTCCGGGATCAATTTTCTTTTGTGGGAGTTTGTTGAGTACTAAGGCGGAGCATTCTTCGCCTAAGTTAACTAATTGCAATGATTCAATTTTCCTTTTGTGAGTGAGGAAATCCCTCATGAATTTTGCATATTTAGGCATTTGGGTTAGGACCTCAATAAAAGGAATATTAACATGCAATTGTTTTAGTAAATTTTCGAACTTTGCGAATTGCTCATCGGTCTTTTGACGATTTAACCTACCGGGGTATGGAATTAGAGGAGTCTTGGTGGGCTCTTGATTTGGTAAAGAAGTCTTTTCGGGTTGGGGTGCGGGTGGAGTCGTGGTTTGGCTAGACTGGCTTCTTTCAACTGGCGGTATTGGAGCCTCCTCGGGACCCACGGTTCGATTTCTCAATGTGATGAGATGTACTTGAGCTTTTGGGTTGGTTTCGGTATTGCTAGGTAACGCGCCTTGTGGTCTCTCGGAGAAATTTTAAGCTATTTGATTTAATTGTTTTTCCATGTTTTGAATGCTAGCTTGTTGATTTCTAAAATTCGATTCCAATTGTTGAAATCGATCCGAGTTTTTCTTTTCGGTGTCGGATATGAGGCGAGATACAGTATCTTCAAGCCTTTCTCTTCCACCTTGTTGTTGAGAAAAATTTTGCGGTTGTTGAAAGTTAGTTCGTTGGTTTTGTTGGTTACTACTATTGCCGGGATCTCTCCAACCAAGATTAGGGTGGTTACGCCATCCTTGGTTGTAGGTACCCGTTGGTGGACCCGACGGCCTAGGTCTATTATCAATGTAGTTTACCGTTTCTGTTTGGTCATCTACTTCTTTCATACAACTCCAATTTTCATGTGGCCCACCACATCCTTCATAAGCCATAACCGAGGCCGTTTTTGTCATTTCTAGCTTTTTGATTTTCGAAGAGAGGGCCTCGACTTTGGATTGTAAAGAAGTGCTTTCATCAACCTTATGGGCGCCGGGGCAATATATTTATTACCTCGGGGAGTGTGCCATTGAAAATTGGTTTGAGCAATTTCCTCAATTTGATTATATATTTCATTTGGGCGACGATTACCTAAAAGTTCCCCGGAGCTAGAATCAAGTGTTTGTCTTGTGTGTGGCAACAACCCATTGTAGAAAGTGGATACTTGTTGCCATACCGCAAGACCGTGATGAGGACACTTTCTTAGTAGCTCCTTGAACCTTTCCCAAGTTTCATATAAGGATTCCCCATCCTCTTGTGAATATGTATTAATTTCAGTCACTAATTTAGCCGTTTTAGCAGGAGGGAAATACTTATATAGAAACTTTTGGGCTAGTTCATCCCAGGTGTTTACCGAGCCTTCTGGGAGGGTGTTAAGCCAAGCCTGAGCTCGGTCTTTTAGTGAAAATGGAAACATCCGAAGGCGAATGGCATCGTTTGATGCTCCATTGATCTGAAAGGTATCACATATTTCCAAAAAATTAGTAATATGTAGATGGGGATCCTCGTCCGCAAGCCCATGGTAGGTTGCGGAGTTTAGAAGCATTTGTATCAAATGCGGCCGAAGTTCGAAGTTGTTGGCTTCAACATTCGGTGCATTGATAGCGGCGCCTAGATTACCTACGGTGGGTCATAGGTAATCCATGAGGGTACGTTGGTCCGCCATTGGAAGTGGGTCCCCCGAAACTTTCTCTTGGTTTTTAGCTTTAAGTCTTTTTCTGAGAAAGCATTCGGGTTCTTCTAGGGGTTCTTTTATGTCTCTACTAGAACTGGAGCTCATGCACTACGTAGGAAGTTCAAATGTGGCACCTTGGTTCCAAGTCCTGCAACAAAAACAGAAAAGAACGTTGGTCAGAAGGTTCACCACGGTCCCGTGTTCAGTGAACACGACCCGTGGTCGGAGATACAGTGATTGTTTTCCAGATCCCTGTTACTGTGGAGTTGGGCACGGCCCCGTGTTGCACCGACACGGCCCCGTGTTCAGCTCTCTGTAACTCGGAAAATAAAAACTGCCAGTAACAATGCTGAGCACGGCCCATGTCCGACCTGGCACGGCCCGTGCTGAGTTCTGCAGAAGCTGAAAAAATTAAGAAAAATCCTAAAAAAATGAAAAATAAGAAAAAACGATTAGGCCGTTGATTCCTAACTTTCTTAAAATCCTTGTGTCCCTGGCAGCGGCGCCAAAAACTTGATGCGTGTGAAGTGTTTTATATATATTAGGTGTATATTTTAAGCCCTTTAACACTTTTTTAGCCAAGTTTTAAATTTATAAAACACGATATTTACTAACACTAAACACACATATGGGCAAGTGCACCCATCGTGGGCGTAGTATAGTGTTGGTAAGATACCGAGGTCGTCCAAGGACACAAGAGCTTTTAGTATCGGTTTATCCTCAACGTCTAATCAAATCAAAAAGTTTAGAAAAATGTTTTAAACTAAGAAAAATAAAAACTAATAAAAATGCTGAAAAATAAAAATAAAAGAAAAACAGATAGACAAGATGAATCACTTGGTTCCGACTCGTGTATAGTGTAACCTTTGATTATTTCCGCACTTTTGCACTTATTTAAGAGATTATCTTAGTTATTGTAGTAGGCCCCTCTTTTGGAGGTGACGTTACCCTCAACCCAGTAGTTTGAGTCAGCAAGGATACAATCCTAAAGGGTCGGATTATTGAAAGATAATTAATTAAGTTATTAATGAAAATTATGGTAGGCCCCTCTTTTGGAGGTGATGTTACCCTCGACTAAGTAGTCTAAGTCAGCAGGGATACAGTCCTAAATAGCCGGGTTATAGTATTAATAGTAGTTTAACTTATGAGGGGATCAAAGAGTTTGGGCCCCCGCCAACCAATACCGTTAAGTATTGAAGGAGGTCCAACTAAATTTTACCCAGGTCCATTGCAGGACCTCTAAACGCTGAACAATGGCAAGACTCTTACCAAACCATTCCCTTAACCCCCGACCAGGTAGCCAACATACCTCCATATAGACCGTGGAGATATGAATGGTGAAAATCTTTTATTTTATATAGACAGTAAAATAATATCAGGACACCACGGACAAACGATAAGGAAGAATCACCTTCAACATAAGAAACTAGTTATTAAAGTCATTAATACAAAACCAAATAAAAAGTGCGAAAAGATTAGAAATAAAAAGTATTACACTAGACACTTGTCTTCACCAAGTGATGTAAGAGACTTAGGCAAACATGGCCTTGATTGTCAAGAACTCTTACGATCAATCTTGGATCCCGAGACGACTCACAGACTCTATGATGGACAATGGATGATGGTGGTGGATGATGGTGTTATGGTGGTGGTGGGTGGTGGGTGAAGTGTGAGAGAGGTGGTGTGCCAAGGGATGGTTTGAGCTTGAGCCAAGCACTCCTATTTATAGGCTGAACAGAAGCTCGGGCACGGCCCCGTGTCCAGTGGGCATGGCCCCGTGTCCACATCCTTCTCTTTCTTCATTTAATGCAGCTTGTCTTATTAGTTGACCACGCCCCCGTGTCCGCTGAGCACGACCCCGTGTGCAGAAGAATCTTTGTACTATGAAGATTTGCCTGGATTGTGCGAATCTTATAGTTGACCACGGCCCCGTTGTGAGCAATAGAAGCTTCTACCACTTTGTCTTTTCTGCTGACACTTGGGCACGCCCCCGTGCTGGCTGAGCACGGGGCGTGTTCAGTCTTCTGTCTTCTTGTTTTGCTTGGGAAGATGCTGTCATGGGGTCGGGCATGTCACGTCTTGTTCCTTTTCTTGTATTTATGTTAGATTTTGATGTTTTTTTGCTTCTTTTGTTAATTTGAGCTCATTTAATCCTGAAAATACAAAAGGAAGACAAAAGCACACTTTTTCCAACATTAGTACTAAAAAAGGGTTAGTTTTATGCCACAATTGATGTAATTTATATGTTGCATTTTGCACATATCAGGGATCTCATCACATTGTTCTTTCCTTTTCAACCTTTTGAAAAATATAACAATTTTAAATTCAATCAACAAACATCACTTGTAGAAAATCAAGTACAATTTAATGTCCCCGATTTACCACTTGTAAATCGAAATATCAATAAACAATTTACCAACATTCACATTTGTGATATTTCTCAAGAAAAATGCCGATACCTGCTCCACACTTACCAACCTGGGAGCTCCGGCAAGTCAGGTTTTTAAGTAGAAAATGCTGTCACCCAAGCCTGACCAGCAATGGGTGATTTTGGCACACATCTATCCCACCATCTTTTTGATTGATAAAATTCTTTGGCACCTTTAACCTTCCCATCAACCATCTTCCCGAAAATATGTTTGACTTTCCCATTGAAAGCCTTTTCAGCATCAAAATCTCCTTTACCAGGGAAAAATTGACCTGAAATCTCAGTTTTACCAACCTTTAACTTCAAATTTTCTTTTGACAATTTTGGAAAGTTTTCATCGTTCATATCAGGAACGGAATTCTCATTCTTTTTCTCAACAAATGACTCCTCTGATTTTATGGAATCAGATTCATTGTCAGAACTACTCTCAGATTTTACAACCCATTTTTGTTTGTTTTCATCAACTTTTCTTTTGTAAAAACGTTTTGAAGTTTCACCAACTTCAAAATTTGTTGGTTGTTTCTTTTAATCAATATGTATCTCTTTTAATCTTAAGTTAAAAGAAACTCCCTGTTTCGTGTTGTTGGACTGTTGGCAATTCCAAGCAATGTGTCCAATCTTGTGACATTTGAAACAGATTCTTTTGTCAACTCTTGAAACAAATTTCTTCAAATTCTTCTTCTTTTCAGCAAGAAACTCTTGATTTGACTGTTTCCAGAATGGTTTCTTCTGCTCTTCTTCAGAACTTCCTCCGGCAACAAATTTTGTTTTTGATTTATAATTTTTCTCATTTTTATAATTTTCCAAAGAACTAAAACCTAGACCTTTCTTTTTGAAATTACTGTTATGGTTTGGTTTCTTTTGAAAATCAGAACCAGAACTGTAACCCTTTTTCTTGTTCAATCTCTGTTGAACTCTTGAAGTGTACTTTTTATGTTTGTCATGAAGATTCAAATCTCTTATTTCAGAAATATGAATTTCTGTTAATTTGAAAACCTATTTGATCATTTCAGATTTGACACTTCTTATTGGAAATTCCTCATCAGAATATAATTTGTCTGAATCATTCAAAGTATATGCTACTTTGATTGGTCCATCATTCAAATTAGATTTTGATAACATGAATTCTTTATTGTAAACCCTTTTAACCGGTGAACTTGGACTCTTTTCTGACGAACTCGAACTTTCAGATTTTGACTCCGACTTTGACTCTTCATCCATATCCAACACCTGATCGACCACTTTCTTTAACAACTCAGACTCATGATCAGTGTCAGACGCTGTGAATGTGACATCAATATTGTCTGGTAACTCATCAATGATTTCAGACTTTAACTTTATGTTGAGAGCCTTATTTAAACGTTCCTCATTTGGCTTTCTGGGAGAATAACTATTCCAAATCGGGGGCGGACACTTGTTATACTTGACACTTTGTTTCTTACCAGTATCCTCTTCATTTTCCTTATCTTGGAAAGCTTCAAGACCTGCAACAGTAGGATAAACTCGATCAATCAAATAATCACACGTTGTATTACTCAACAATAAATGTTTGATTCTTTCACCCTCAATCTTTTCAAGTTCCAAATCCTGCTTTAGCTTTGCACAGTCTTCAATATACTCATTGATGACTTTCTGCTTTGTCATTAAAGTTGAACAAATCATTGTCATAGCAGCATCAACTTCTAAATTTGTCTTTTTCAAACCATCAACTGTTCTGTTCAGCACATCGTATGACTCTTTCACATACTTTATGTCAGACAACAAATTCTCTTTCAACTCTTCCAATTCAAGAATCTTCTTGTCCTTCTTCTCACATTCTTTGCAAGACTCCAAACATTTTTGACAAGGTTTAATGATCTCAACTGTCTTTTCAACCTCAACAACCTTCTCAACTTCAATGAGTTTCTCAACTTCAACTATTTTTTCGACTTCAACAATTTTCTCAACTTCTACGATCTTTTCTACTATTTTCTCTACTTCAATGATTTTATCTATCACCTTCTTAATCATTGATTCATCATTAGATTCTATTTCTGCTTCGTACTCTTCAACTACGACCTTCTTTGTTGAATTTTCTTCAACTTCTGCTGTTTCAGCTTCCAATTTTGCCTTTTCTTCATCAATTCTTCTTGCTTCCAAGTCTCTCTTCAATCTGGCAGCTTTCTTCTTATTCATTTTTTTTTTAATTTTATCTGCAAAAAAACAAATTAAAACTAAATGAGTCTAAACTTTTTCTTGCATTATTAATGTACTCTTCCTCGTCATCAGTATCATCATCACTTTCTGATGATCTAAAGATCTTCGTTCTTTCGACTTCTTGTTCTTCCAAGATTCTAGCAACAAGACCTGAACCAGGTGGAATGTATTTATCCCAACTAAATCCCTCTGCAACCTTTTCATCATCTTGGTCAATTATACCATAACAAGCTCTTTTGTTCTTGATCATATCTGCACTTCCTTTAAACTTTTGAATCAATGCAGTCCAAATTGATCTTGCAGTACCCTCATGTTGAAGCAAAACAAAGATATCTTCTTTAATTGCTTGTTGAAGAATACTGATCATCATTTTTTCACTTATATATTTCAATTTATCATTCTCTGAAAAGTCACAAAAAGCTTTTTAAAGCCCACGTTCATTTTTCGGTTTCTCGTAATCTTTCTCTAATGAACACCATGCGTCAAACTTATAAGCTTGCACCCAACTCTCAAATCGATTCTCCCATCCTTTATAATCTTCAATGTACATAAGCTTTGGCGGTTTCTGGTGAGTTCCTGTCTCATTCTCACTGTACAATGTTTCAGCAGCTGTAACTGGTGCAACTGGAGTAGCAAACGCATTGTAGAATTCCTCTTCCATGTTTCGGAAAATTGTTTCACAAAAACTCAAGTTTCACACGAAATACAGGTTCAAACGAAATCAACTCTCAAGCGAAATCCCTTTTGAAGCGGAATACCCCTTTGATGCGAAATAACACTTTTGGAACGAAATCACTTCTTTCAAGCGGAATCACTTTTCACACGAAATAACTGATTTCGTGTGAAATATTACACTTTCAAACGGAATATATAATTTCGAGCGAAATATTCAAACGGAATACCAATTTGAAACGGAATTATCTAATTTCGTGTGGAACTGTTCAAACGAAATAACACCCAGAAGCGAAATTAACAATTTCAAGCGGAATTATGTAATTTCGTTTGAAATCAAACAGTAATTCCATATGAAAGACTACTGACGTCACCTAATCTGAACCCATTTTCAAGCGAAATAATGTAATTTGATCGAATTAATGTCCAATTCTTTCAAGGATTCATTAAAACACTGTTTTGCACACAATATGTGAAATTCAAGTCATTTTGACCGTAAAAACTTGTGAATTTTGTAAAAGAAGGTGTAGAAGACAGAAATTATGGCTGTTTTGGCAAGAACTCTTCCTCTGAGCTCTGATACCACTTGTAGGATCGTTTTGTGACCCAAACGAGTCAATCAGAAGAGTTCTTATCAATTCAAGAGGCGGAAACAGATGAATTGACTTTGAAAACAGCTTGTTTCACACTTAAATGTCTTGATTATTGAATATAACAAGTTTACAGATTAGTAGACACGTCGGCAGCACTTCGGTACCGGAATTACAAAAGTTACAAATGATTTCGCATGAGGAGTATATATAGTGGAGGTGATTTCGCTTGAAAGTGCCAAGTGCCATTTCAAGCGAAATAGCTGATGTTGATTTCGCTTGAAAGTGGCAAGTGCCATTTCAAGCGAAATTAGCTTAATCACATACAAACCCTAGATTTCTCAAACTATGTGCCCTGATCTAACAATTCTAATACAAGACTCGATACAAGACGAAGTCGACAGACGTATGCACCAACATGAGCTGTAACTATTCAATTTCAAAGTGATCCTTTCATTTTCAATCTTAGCTTCCTGGAATTGAAGCTTAAGATTTGCAATCTCGTCCAAGTGCTGGTTGATTTGTCTTTCTTTTTCCTGAGGAACTCCAGACATATGAAAATTCTCTTTAGAGGTTTTCGCATTTCGCTCATCAGAATCTTTAACAGTTCTTTTTAACTTTTCCGAATTTTCACAAATTTGTATGTTTTCATGAATTAACTTCTCATTTTCTTTCTTAACACGTTCAACATCAGATTTATCATTTTCAATCTTTTCTATTAACTCTTTTATTCTCTCATTGGAAATTCTAAGAAGTTTGTCTCGATTTAAAAAACCTTCTTCAGTTGTTTTGACTTTGTCAACCAGTTCTTCGGTCTTTTTCATTGTGAGATACGCATTTATGCTGCAAACTTTGCATTGTTTCGTGCAATTTTTGCAATCACTTTCTATTTTAACCCCATCAGTCTTACCTGATTCATTGTTTGAACCAGTTTTACTGACCTTGTTTGTTGACTCAGACGCAGATTTGGAATCTACCTCTAGTTCCTTTGCCATAAGCACTTTGTCTGCCATCTTGGTCAAGTTTTCAGCTGTCATTTCTTTTGTTGTGTCGCTTATCCCATTGTCGACTTTTCTTGACCTTAGCTCTTCCTCTTCAGCTTTCTTTGCCGCATCTCTCTCTCTTTGTTCATCCTCTTGCTTCAAAGATTCTATGAGAGTTTCAACTATGAGTGATGATGGTTCTGCAATTATTTTGCCTTTCGGATGCAAATAGCACTCACGATCAGGATCCCATCTGTTTGCCTTCTTTGCTTCTTTCCAAGCTCGATAGTTTATATCTTTCATAGTTTGAGCTACCATCTTTCGATAAATGTATTTATGCTCTTCAGTACGTGTGTCTTTGTAAGGTTCAGTTTTTGCCATGAATGCAAACCTACAACATCATCTTCTGGAAAAAACTCACTCCAGTCGAAGCCTTCGTCATCATGAATTACAGCTAAGGCTTTTGACTTCTCTATAAGAGTCTCTTCAATTTGTTTCATTCTTGGCGGCTCTTCCCGATTGCGATGATAAATAGCCTTTTTATAGTAGTCGTCATGAAACGGATTAGCTGTTTCATCTGTTGCTGCGTTCCTGCATTCCCTCTTGAAGTGCCCCTTCTATTTGCACTTAAAGCATGTCACCTTTGATTTATCAAATCCCAGCTTCGTTGAAGGCCCATCAATCGAATTTCTTCCTGTTATCTCCATAAACCTTTGTGCTCTTTGAATTACGCTAGCCATGCACCAGCGTATGTCAATTAATTCCATTTCATATGATTCCAAGATTGAGGCAAGAAACACCATTTGTTGTTTTGCAGTTTCTTCATTGAAGTTTTGGGCATTGTTCAGGTTCACTGCAATATTACACTGAAAAACGTTTTTGGGAACAGTTTGTTGTTGCTGGCTTGGAGAGGATGTAGAAGAACCTCCACGATAACCACTGCTGGGTGCTGAACTACTGCTTTATCTTTCTTGAGTAACTGTGTTCGAGCTCTCAGCTGAAAATGCGGTTTTCGGTGAAGAGGTCTTAGGAATCATACTACCCCTGTAGTAAAGATCGACATCTTGTTGGTATGGTGTGTTGTTGACTTTATTCATCTTCTTGATTTCTAACTCATGACTCTCAAACCTTTCTATTAACCAGTCAACAGTCATATCAGACATCTTCATGGTGTTTTTTAGAACCAACCCATAATATTGCCAATCCTTTTCTTCAGGTAAAGATTCAAACAGTTTCTCGACTATCTCTTCTTCAGTCACGGTGATACCATGTCTAGCAAGTTCTATTTTCAAGTGATAGAACCTCTTAACCATCTTTAGCACATTCTCATTCTTCATCCACGTGAACAAGTCAAACTCTTTCTTCAGTAGACGTTTCTTGTTCTTCACTATCTCTGCCCCTCCAATACACTTTTTCTCCAACTTAGCCCACAAATCTTTTGAATTTTCATAACTAATCAACGAAATAATATCATTCCTAACAGACTGATGCAACAGGGCTATACATTTCTGTTCAGCAATAAATGTCTCTTGTTCGCTATCATTCAGGTTTTCATAATCTTTCCTTCCTATGTCGTAGCCATTCTTCATACACTTCCAGCTCTGATAAGCAAACACTTTCAACCAATCCTCGAATCTGCCTGACCATCTGTTGTAGTCTTCTATCGCCATAAGTTTTGGCGGCTTGTTGTAGGTACCATAGGCGTTGTCTACACTGAGTGAATCAGCAATCGCCTTCTTCGGATTTGGATTAGCGTTGGAAGTATCTGTTGATGTTTCTCCGGTATGGTATGCAAATACATCACTGAACGGGTTCATGAATTCATCTGCCATCTTTAAGTACCTGAAAGATATTCAAACACTTAGAAATATTTTCACAATTTTCAAGAATTTCAAACTGATGCACTTGGGTCGGATGGTGATCAGGTCGAGTGGTGATTCGATCGGGTCAAAACCAAGTACAATCATCAGATAGGAACAAGTGTCGGACGGCTATCCGATCAGGTGGTGATCCGATCGGGTGGTCGTTCGGTCGAGTGACACAAGCTCCTTGAAACTTTAAACTTTCAACACTTCACCAATCGGATGGTGATCCGATCGGGTGTGATGATGACGTCAGCAAACAGAATCAAGAACACACTAAGCCAATCCGATCGGATGGTGATCCGACCGGGTGGATTTCGTCAGCACGAACAAAGAACTCGACATGGTTTTTGATTGATTTGATTCAGTTTTAGTTCGAATTTTTCAATGAAACTTTACAGGATTGTTCTATGTAAAATTCCTATTCTAATGATATGAATTTTACTCAATTTTATCTGTGAAATCTTGCTTAATTTTGAGTTTTTCTCGTTTTAAAGTGTGAAAATGTATGAACAGCAAGAAATGAGGTAGAAGATGAGAAATTTGTCAAAATTTCTGGTGAAATTTGACAGAAATCGGCTGAAGATCGCTGAAAATCAGGTGAATTTGTTGTTGTCGTCTCCGATTCAACCTCTTGTGGCTCTGATACCACTTGTTAGGCCGTTTATAAGGACCTGTACAAGTATAACGTGGCTGGATCGATCAGAATCAAGGTGAAGAATCCCTTGATTCTGTCAAAGAATCAACAACGACAAGTTCAACGATTAATCCGTCTGAATTTTATTGAACATTGTGAAAATACAACTGTTCCGGTAGAAATACAGACTGGCAGAGCTTCGCTATCATGTTCAGCAAAAGTCTTCTAATGATCTAACACTAGCAAGCTATTTATAGGCAACCAGGGAGTGAAGTGTGACCCAGATGGATGATGACCCGATCGGATGGTCATCCGATCGGATGGCCATCCGATCGGATGGCCATCCGATCGGATGACAAACGTCTTCCGTCGGATTTCACTTTTACATATCAACACCGTTCCCTGAGTTGTCTTTACACAAACATACATACACATTCATACATATACAAAAATACATACACGACACAAAATGTACAAGACTCGATGCAGACGGAAGCTACAGACATATGTACTAACATAAACGCACATAATCACGATTTGTCCGTTCCGCGCTAAACTATAACAAAATAAAATGTCCACGACCCTAAATTCAACATTTTAATGTCCGTAGGACTTGTAAATAGTATTTGATACCTTAAATAAACTTGGGGATATCAATGAGATATCCAAAACACAAGCTTCCGGTACTACGACGATACATTCACAACTTCGCCGATTTCGCGCCAACGAACTAGTAAGTGGTATTTTTACCATTCTAACACCTATACTAACAAACTAGTGAACTATTTAACCATCGTTTGGCGTCACGAACATTGTCATAACACTAATGACATAAGAATTTCCATAAACCCTAAAATATCTATATAATCTACAATTTTTATATAATTAACTTTTATAAAAAAAAATCCTAACACCCCCCCTATTTTGGTCAAGGGGGCCCCACCTCATCAACCTACTAGCTTGAAAATTTTGATAAATAAGTATGGCTTGGAAGATTTTTTTGAAGACTTTGAAAGATCATATCTTATAACCATACCACCTCCATTTCACCTTCAATTTTCTATCATTCCATCACTCAAAAGTTGCAACCAAAAATCCTCTAGTCTCTCTCTATACACGGCTCAAAGAACACCCCTTTAACACCACCATAATCCACCCATAAATACCATAGTTTAGCCTAAATCAAGCCTTTTCAAGATCATCTAAGCAAGGAGAAAGCATGGAGCATCATTAAGGGCTTGTTTGGAGCTTAATCTTCTTCTTAATCATCTTATAAGCTTGTGCAAAGTTGTAAGCCCATCATTTACCATTTTTAAGCTTATTATTATGTATAGATTATAAAAGTACTTGTTGATCATCTTGGAGATTAAGAAAAATCAAACTAAAAACCCTAATCACATCTTAATAACCTACTAAATATGAAGTATTGTGTGATGATTATGTGTATTAGTGTTAACTAGTTAGTATGATCATGTTGATTTGGTTAAAGTAGGTTGATTAAGCATGTGGATTTATGATGATCGTGATATTTATTTAGTATAGTATTTTGTATTAGTGATGATCATGTTATAACATGCTTAAAAAACATGATTTAAACAAGTAGATGTTTAAATCTTGAAAGATTATCACCTTCTTGTTCATGAGCTTTACATATAATTTTTAATACTTGAAAAATTAAGGACTTTAATGGACTTGAACTTGATTTTGAAGATCTAGTAAACTTGATTTTTATATAAAACAAGTGATTTAATAAATGGTTATAAAAATTACACATAAAAAGTCTTAGCTTTTTAATACATGAAAGTCTTGAAATTTTTAGAAAATTTAATGTATGAAAGCTCGTGAAATGTTGAAGCAAAGTTGTAGGATTAGTTACTTGAAAAATGAGTTTTTGATGAACTTGGTAAATTGATGATGATTTGGAAATTGAAAAGTGGTTTAAACGCGTTTTTAAAACGTGGGAAAACGCCATAGTTTAAGGGAAACTATTGCGAAATTTTCTAAAAATCTAATGCCGATTAAAGTATGATTAACAGGGGATCAACGAGGTTAAACGTGATTAGTGGCCTTACTCGTCATTAAGGAAGATTTAATGAAAAGGGTTTTGTAAATAGGTGAAAATAATAAATATGTGCAAATATAATTTTTGGTAAAAAATATATATTTTAAATACTCTATTTGGTGTATAATATTTGTGCATTATGTGTATGTATTAGTATTAGGAGAATACTAACGAAATACTAAATACATTGCATATGATAATATACAAATACACCACACTCGAAAATCTCATAAATACTTACAATTATGATGACGATTGTGAACCTTCGCGTACATATAAAACCCACACTTATGTTACGCCATAAAACAAGATGCGGATAATCGACAAACGAACATCGGGTGAATCATTTTATAACGATATATATATATATATTTATATATATATATATAACATCGGGCGAATCATTTTATAACGATATATATATATATATATATATATATATGCGAGATAATAATATATATTTCACCGACGATAAACAAACATATTGTCATCTCGAGGAATTACTATGACACGTGGGCAAATTTCGACACAAAGTTACATATATTAAACGACTACAACGACACATCTAAAAATAATATATTTTTAGACACTTAACGAATATATATATTAACGATAACAAAACCGGAAAGTTTAATATGTAAACGATGCTAAGTATAACTATACAACTTACAAGTGTATTAAAATGTATGCTTAATTAATCTATACTTAGTAAAAGTCTACAAAAATACAAGAATATAAAATTATGGGCTTGTATAGTAAATGTTGGGCTAAGCCCAATTTCTTAAATACATCGGCAAGGGCCATTTCAGTAAATGCATATGTAAGGCCTAATTCAAAATATACTTGGGCTAGGCCTAAATACAATAAGGATATGGGCTAGGCCCAAAAACGTAAAGACTTGGGCTAGGCCCAATTACAATAAAGACATGGGCTAGGCCCAATGACATAAAGACTTGGGCTAATCCCAATAACACAAGAATGTGAGCTAGGCCTAATGACAATACTTACATATATATAAAAATATATTGTAAGACTATATTTTAACACCTCTAATATCCGGAAAATATTTACCAAATAATCACTAAGTGTAAAAGTATAATTATACCCGAATAAATTACGTACGAAATACACTTGGTGGAAATACAAAGAATGTACATGTACACGAATACTATAAATACAACGTAAATACCAATACTAAAATATACAAATACAAGTATATACAAACGGTATATGTATACGTATAAAAGACACAAGTACATGGTGATGTACTCAAATACACTTGTTGAAGTGTACTCACAAAGATACCGTACATGTACGTCAACGTATTTACGATGTTAAAAGTAAATATTTTTGACACTAATAACTATGAACGGTAAACAGATATATTTGTGTAACAAATATACATCCTCGAATCGAACATTTTATCATAAGTGAACGAGGTTCACTATATTTAAAATATATATATTTGAAGAATATATATATCACACATAACTAAAGTAAGCCGTGCGTGGCACGGAGAAGCTCATGGGCTAGGCCCACTTATGATTGTGCGAGGCTCGAAGACTCAAGAAGGGCGAGGCCCGTTAATACACATTTTGAATGCAAAGTATATATATATATATAAGAAGTATATGTCACACCCCGACCGCGTTAAAACAACAAACCGTGGCGGAAACGTCGGGGAGTGTCATAACAGAATCATTGTTTCATAACACATAGATTTGAAATTTTGTTTTATTGAATTATTGAACTCATTGTTTTATTACAAATCAGATAAATACAAATAATTGTTTCTCAAGTTTTAAAGTCCCTAAGGCACAAGTCCATCCTATGTGTAGCATGCATCAACCAATCATCAAATAGCAGCACCTGAAACATATGTGAAAATACGTCAGCATAAAAATGCCGGCGAGTTCATAGGTTTTGTAAGAGTATCGGATTCATGGCTCGTTTATATGTTGCAATACCTCGTTTAACTACAAGAGTCGTTACTTGAAAAAAAATTGTATTGAAAAAGAGTTTGGAATTGCAATATGAATAACCAGCTCAAAATGAGGTGGTTATAGTTTATGAAATCTCGTTGCCATGAATCTTAACCCAAAACATTTGTTTATGTAAACCAAATTGTAAATTGTTGTTGAAAGTAAACAATGTATGGTTTATATCTTTAAGTAAACCTTGTAGTGTAACTTCGTTTAGAAAACATTTGTCCAAGTGATCTAGATAACGCAACGACATGTAATGTATTAAAAGCACTTATATATAGGAAGTACCAGCGGTGTATCCACCATGCTTTTATCACATTACACCCGCCCCGTTACCTAATCACTTACCATAACCCAATCGTTCAATAGTTCCAACAGTTCACAATGATCAAATAGTTCCAATGGTTCAAATGGTTCAAATAGTTCAAATAGTTCACATAGATCAAATAGTTCCAATGGTTCAAATAGTTCAAATAGTTCACATAGTCCAATAGTTCCAGTGGTTCAAATAGTTCCAGTGGCTTAAATAGTTCCAGTGGTTTAAATAGTTCAAGTGGTTCAAATAGTTCAATTAGTTCTCATAGTTCAATAGTTCCAGTGGTTCAAATAGTTTAATATAAACCATAGCATTTGTTTTAGGAACTCGAAATTGTTTAGCACATATGAATCACCCCAAAACATTTGAAAGCTGTAAAAGAGGGAACTATGTACTCACCTTGAAGTGCAAAGTATCCTTGATTAAATGAACTAACAAAGCTCGAGCAAACCAAGGAAATCAAGTAGCACCTAGTAATCGGACCGCAAAGTTAATAAATTGACACCTAAATCGGAAGATCGGGTAGAATGAGGTCTCGTAAACCAAATGAGTATTGGAACTCATGTGATCTGGTTTAACAAAGCCTACATTCTAACTCGGAACCTATCCTAAGTGCTTACGACCCGTTACAACCCATTAAGGTAGCTTATGCTACTTTAACGCGTCATTCGCTCAAAAGCGCGTTCGAGACGCCTAACTAGTCCTATGACAAGTATTATATGCCCTAACATGTTTAAATATGTTGCATAATCAGTTTAAGTGACAATATTTTGGTTACATATGCTTAAATACCAATTATGCGTGAAAAGGGCATTTTGGTCATTTACCTAAGGCATATAAACTACCTATCATACAACTAATTAAACTAAGTGACCATAAGGTATAACCTCGGAAGGTTATTCCCTATACAACTATGGTCACTAAACATACTTGGTCGGATCCTAACGATCGACCAAACGGGTCGAGTTCGAAAGTCTAAGCGGTTGTTAAGACCGCTCATCTTACGACTCTATACAAGCACTAGACTAAAAGTAACGAGTTGAACATGTTAAAACATGTTTAACTAAGTTAGAAAACAGGTTTGATATCAAAACAAAGTGTTTTGATACCCGAAAATAGCTTCGATGCAAAATACGCATAAACACGTATTTTAACCGAAACTTTGACTCGTCACTTCTACTAATCAACGTGGTAAAAGCAGAAAGTCAACCATCGTGATTACGCTCACGTTGCATAGTTCAAACGAACTTTGTGTTGACCAACTCGTGGTCAAAGCAGAAAGTCAAACACTGTTTGACTTTCATGCTTGAAAAGCAATAACAAGCATGAAAGAAGCGTACAAAAGGTCCAAGCAAGGAAGAATTTGATCTAAAGCACTCAGGTATGAAGTATTAACTTCAACTTAGAGCAAATTCAGATCAAATATGTGAAGAATGAATGAGGAACAAGTGGGTATTTATAGGAGAGCTTGAAGTTACAAGATCTTGACATGTGTTTTTGCAAGATTCAAGGCTCTAATCTCACCATACACTTGTGCCCATAGATTTCAATACAAGGGGAGTACCAAAACCAGTCCATAGCATTCAAAATCAGGGATCAAAACCATCAAATTCAGCTGAAATGACCAAATTCAATGTTTCTGTCTAGCATGTTGTCACGGGCCGCGAAGAAATAGGCCTCAGTCTTTGCGCCCCTCCTAGGGAACTTTGACAGATTGTCAAGTTTAGTCCCTGTAGGCTTGAAACTTGGTTTTTGATGCATTTTCGACGTATTTAAGCCCC
Source organism: Helianthus tuberosus (assembly GCA_030545235.1). Classification (NCBI taxonomy): domain Eukaryota; kingdom Viridiplantae; phylum Streptophyta; class Magnoliopsida; order Asterales; family Asteraceae; genus Helianthus; species Helianthus tuberosus. The sequence continues at coordinate 100,416,848 of CM060367.1, forward strand.
GTTAACCCCATTTCAAGGCTCTACAATGAAGTTAAAACATAGGAAACATGAAATATGCTTGAAAACATCTCGTATGTCGGTTCGTTTGGTCGTACGGTTGCGTTGTTCGGTTAATTACGACGAAAACTCAAATAGACGTGAAAACGATCCAATTTAAGTGACGAATGGTATTTTTGCATTACAATCACTAAAATAAAATATTTTAATGATTACAAAAATTTTTGGATGTTCGGATATGTTTAGAACGTAAGATATGCGCGAAAATGCAAACTTATGCACTTTTTGACGCTTTTAGTCCCTATTGATCAAATAAGGTTATTTTCGCATACCGAACCCCTCAAAGCCTATTTCTAAGCTATGTAAAGGATATTTAAGGTATGTTTAACTTATGATCAAGTTCCAAAATGTTCATTACTATACGAATCGGCATAGTTTCGCAGTTTGTTGCAATTAGTCCATGCGATCGAATAAACTTGTTTTCGACACATCTAAGTTATGTAAAGCTTCTTTAAGGTATGTTAAGCCTATGTCACTATTCCAGAGTGTTTGTTGCCTTACACTGATTACATTTACGCATCAGTTCACGTATAACTTTCCAGAAAGCGATTTTGTGACAACCCTCACTAAACCAGGTATCCGTACGACTTAATTAATAATTAATTACTGCTTAATTACTGTGCTTGCTTGAACTTGTGGATAAACTGCTACTTGAATACTGATACATGTACTTACTTGCATCATACTTTACTTGCTGTCACTCCATGTTTTGCTTACAACACCTTTGTGACAACCTTGATGCACCAAAAGCACAGTAGCACAATGAACGGATAACCTATTAAACGTGCTGTCATAACTAGCACCAGGCAGGTACTGCCTCTAAGGCCTGTAAGAGCCTGAGATAGTTTGCTACACTAGTGGTGAGTGTAGGGATATAAGGGTTGTAGAACTGCGTCACTAGGAATAAATTACAGTGACCGGATGTGCCTAAAACGTACTCTAAGTACAAAATTCAGCACTTTAATTAAAATCCAGCATTTGGCTAACTAATAAAGTGCCAAAACATGAGGAAAATATTCCCGACACTTTGGAGGAATAAGTTGTGTCACTAAAAATAACAATAACGACACTTTAAAGCTTTGTTAAGCACTTTAACGGATCTCTATCCAACCGAATAACCGGACTTTACCCAGAACATAAAAATATTGTCATCAACACTGTTTTTCTTTTTCTGAGCCAATTAGGGTCCCTGAATACCCTAACACCCGTCACAACTTACTACACACTAGTAACCGAGTTAACCTCCACACTTAACTAACTAATACTTAATGTTTGGTTGAAATCGAACTAGTACCCCCCCCCCCCCCATCCAACGAATTCGGTCCCCAAGGGGGAACCCCGCTTGTACTTTTGTGATTATTTAATTCATTAGTGTCTAATATCTAATAGACACATAAACCATTGGTTAAAGATCATATGAAATGTCTATAAGATCAACACTTAGCACACTAATCATTTCCATCTCAACACATCACAACACAACTCTCTCTCTCTCTCAAGAAGCTCTCGGCCGAACCCCCTTCAACATCCATCAATTTTTCGAGTTTAGTTCAAGCCATTCCAAGCTCACACAAGTGTTAAGGATCACCTACAAGGAAGCTTGGTGCAATCGGAAGGCGAAGGACCTCACTCTATTGCTTTTATCCACTCATTTTGCGTCTAGATTCTTCCCTAGCCTCGAGCTAGTAGTAAGTTGCTTGAATCACACTCTCGAACTATTTTGAAGTGGTTAAAATGTTATGTAACGGCTAAAACTCGTAAACATACAAGTTGATACATAAAAGTCTACTAAAAATGCTAGTAATGGTGGTCAAAAGCTTGAATGTTGTGTAAATCTTGTAGTATTTGATTTGTGTGGTTATTTAGGCCCGATCTATGTTGTGGTAGCTCGGATCATCGTTTAACCCGGATTGGTCATGATCATGGATTATGACATAAAGCTTGTTTAAGTGTAACAAGGGTTAAGTGATGAAACTCTACCACACATCAAACTTGAACTTGTGTAAAAATGATTTTACTTACGAAATAGTGTTTAAAACTAGTAGATCTACGGATCTACAAGCGGTATTTTCAAAGGACCGAGTGTCAAAGAAACCATATTTTTTCTAAAAATGGATCTTACATGAGCAAGAATGATTTTTAGAACACACAAGTGTGTAAACACTTGTGTAGCACTAAGTTTCGACAAAATAACTATCTTTGTAAAAATTGATAAGAAGTTGTAAAGATGGAATTTCTTTAAAAACGGGGTTTTTACGAAACCGGATTGATTTATATAAAGATCCACTAAAAGTAATGGAATTTACTTTATATTCTTGGATAAAACGCAAGTTCATGTAATTTATGCGATATACATATTTATTTACTAGTTTGTTGTTTTGGACATTGTTTTGATTGAATGAAAAGAATGTTGGTTTGATTTATGAAAGAAAATGATACACTTAAAAGCGTGGCCACCTCCAGTTACAGGGGAAACTCTGGCGAAATTTTTCCAAAAACCTAACACTTAGAAATATTTTCACTATAAATGTTAGAAATACTTTTCGACTTGTTTTCAAATTATAGATTTCGCCACGACTTTATTTACAAAACATCGGAGGTGGAATTTCACAAAATAAAACTTGGTAAATATATATTTAGTATATATTTTTCATAAAGTCACTTGATATGTGTTTATGATTATTTTGTGAAAATACTAGTATTATTTTTAGGGTAAAAATAATACTATCTAATGTTAATGGATCCAAAATAATACGAACGTCTCTACGATAAATATATAAGTTACATCGGTAATTATTATTACCACTCGATCATTAAAACGTAACTTACGCATTTTAAGAAAATATGACTTAACGCGTATTTTTGTCAAGGTATTATTTTGGGAAAATTTATGTAATAGAAAATATAATATTTTTGAGAAGAATATTTATATTTTGGAGTTAGAAATAAAATATATTTTAAGTGAGACTTAATAATATATTTCGAACACACATGTATTAAATCCCCCATCCTTGGGAAGGAAAATGATTACCAAGTATTTACTAAATGTAAACACGAAATAGTTGTCTAACTATTTCCCAAAAACTTAAACCATAAAGCTAAGGCACGGCCGTCCGTCTAATAGAATTAATACGTGTAGGTCATCACACAGCTGCTTGATCAGGAGACATACTTGGTAGAGACGCACCACTGTGAGTTCATGTCCCCCTTTTCTCTTAACTGTTTTCAGTTTTCTAAACTGCGGGGGTGAAATACATGTTACTATGATTACGGGTACTTTATACATGGTATGGTTAGCGTAAGGAGGGTTACTACTTAGATCATGTGAGTGGGTAGGCGGGAACTGGAGGCCATTAATCCTCATTGTAGGACCGAGGGACGTAAGCGGTAGATCTATCTGGGTGTAGCGAGCCCAACTCCAGGTCCAACAGTACGGACCTCGGGGTGACTTTGTGCCCAACGCAAAATCCGCTAGGTTTGAGTCTTCCTACTTGCACTTCACACATATCAATGGCCTTGTAAACCATTGGTGATCTCTTTTTCCTTATTTGCTACATACCAGGATTTTTTATATATACAAAGGTTTATTTACTCACTTACACATGAACTCGCTCAACATTATTGTTGATTTTTCAACTTACATGTATTTCAGGGAATTAAGGGATCTGGCGCGGTATGACATGTTTTCCCGCTGCACTAGTTACGAGGTCATCCGGGTTTGGGGAATGTGACTCTTTCCTGGACAAGTCACAGTCCTTAAACTGTGTTTATGTCATGTTGATGTTTGTGTTTGTTGAACAATGTCGTTAGGATGTGTTTCCGTTGAGACAATGTTGTTGTATTTGGTTTTTAAAACTTAATTAAATGGATGATCTTGCATGGTTTTACTTCATATAGCTTTGTTATGGTTAAGCTATGGTATTAAGAAGTCACACCAAAATAACCACGCTTCCACAAAGCCAGGGTGTAACAGCTTGGTATCAGAGCTCTGATCATAGCGAACTAGGATTCCTTCTCGAGTCTAGACTATGATCACTAGGGCTCTCACGAAAACATTTTTTTTATTGCATACCATTTAAGTCCAGATCCAAAACTTTTTACAAACAAATGTTGAGCACATTTATTTATTATTTATAGGCTCAGTCTGGGAGGCTGAGGCTCGGTCTGGGAGGCCGAGGTAGTTGGCTAGTGGGACTAGGAGAATTGGCTAGTGGGACTAGGAGAATTGGCTAGTGGGACTAGGAAGAGCAGTCTGGGAGGCTGGGAGGCTAGTGGGACTAGGAGAATTATTTGATTGCTTACTTGGTGACTAATGTGCTTATCTGATTGTATGACTGATTATTTGTGCACATTTGTGTTTATGTTACAGACACATGGACTCGACCGGCACTGGTGATTCGACACCATAGGCCCTAGACCTATAGTATCAGACGACCTAGAGTCTTTAGAGCGCGAGGTTCACACATCCGACGTTACTAGCACAGACGAGGATGACTTTCAGCCCTTTGCGTTACCTGATGGTGCTGATGAGCTCGCTGATGGCCCTTTGGCCGGGGACCTACCACTTGTAGAGATCCCTGCTCCCATACCACTTGCTTCATATCCTGCTTACGATTTGCTTCCCGACGTCGATCTGTTTGATGACGAGCCCTTAGAGGATGAGGTTCAGGGCGAGGCCCTTCTTCCTGCTAGAGATCTTTTGTTGATCGCAGATGCTCCCGCTGAGGAGTCACCTGCTCACTCTCCGGTCCCATACTCTTTCGAGTCTGTGGCCTCCGCACCTTCACACACTCAGAGTGCGCAGCACTTTTCTCACGGTTCATATCCAGATAGAGCATCCTCTGTTGCCCCTGCTTCTAGCTTTGCTTTCGACTACGATGTTGAGGAGGACTCCGATCCTGTCTTTCCCCCAGGATTCGACCCAGATGAGGATATAGAGTTTATACCCATGGATCAGCCTATGGAGGATCCGGTCGACCCAGTTGATCCCATCGACCCTGAGTTTGATTTTGAGATGGCCTTTGATGATCCCGAGCCTGCCATGGCCCTTGAGCCAGTGGCTGCTCCTGACCTAGTGCTTGAGCATGACCCTGCTCATGCTGGCATGCCTATTGATCCTGTGATTGCTGACCTACCCATTGATGATCACCCTGCTGATGCACCACTACTGGAGGGTGACCATGTTATTGCTGCTGATCATGTTGATCCCCCACTTATCGCTGATGTACCTGCTGACCCTCTTGTTGCACCCCACCTTGACCCTATGCCTGTGCAGATTGATCGAGCACTTTTTGATGCACAGATTGACCCACGAGATGAGCACGCCCAGCATGGGTGGATTCCTGCTGATGATGAGGTTCCACCTATTCCCCCTCAGATCACTGATACCCGTCAAGTTGATACCTCTTTTACTTTCCCTCAGTTTACACCTCCAGCACGACCTGGAGAGGGTTCTTCGGCCCATCCCTTTGGGCATGTGCCGATGTCTGTCCCGTTATGCCACAGTTTTCACCTGTTTTACCCCCTGTTCCTCCATTTCATGTGACACCTTTTGATCCAGCCAGCGAGCAGTTTCTCTAGACGTCACCTTCTGTTATGCCACCGACCGACACCTACCATCCTTTCCATATAGGGTATTCTATTGAGGACATTCTGATGTCGTTTGTTGTCCAGCAGGAGGCGCTCACACGGCGTATTCAGGAGCTCGAGAGAGCTCAGCCACCGCCGTGCCAGTGTCAGGGTCAGACCCACCCTGTTTCTTCGCAGCACTCTCGACCATTGTTACCTGACTATGTTGCACGCCTTTTGGCACTTGAGCAGCAGGTTGCTTCTTGGTTGCGTACCCAAAGAGCCATGGAGGAGGACTGGCTCCAGTTGCGTCGTTTGTTCTACACTCACTTTCCCCCTCCTCCACCGCCATCTGTGTAGGGCTCTTCAGTACCGTATGGGTAGACGTTGGTGAGAAGACGGCGAATGCTTTTGACTGCACAGCATTTTTGGAGACTACATTTTGATTCTGACTTTTGTTGATCATGTATATGGGATGTATTGACACTGATTTGATATAGTTTTTGGACTAGGGTGATGTAGCCCTTAGTCGACTGATGTTGTATGACACTATGATGTACTTGTACGCTTACTATGTGGTCTCAATATATGGCAATCGCAGTATTCTCATCATATTTGATGCTTGATTTGGTTATTTATATTCTATGACATGGGATGTTGTGTGATTGATGTTTGTGACATGGGATGTTGTGTGATAGATATGATTATAATATGAGATGTTATGTACTATTACTATCATAATAAAGCGTATGTATTATAACATGGGATCTTTACTATGGCCTGACCGACGTAAACACATCTTTTAGAAGATGCCGCCGAGACGTCAAACGCCGATGCCTACCAATGAGGCAGAACTCCAACAAGTCATCGCTGCCGCCATCGCGCAATACGCCGCCTCGCAAGGAGGACCCAGCGGAAGCAGCTCAAACAACAATGGCAACAACAATCCACCTCATGGTAATACTAAGTCATTAAGACATACCATGACCTAATTGGATATCTATAGCAATGATGCTAATGCCGATCACATGTTATAATGTATGTGCAGGGTGCACCTACAAGCAGTTTCTAGACTGCAAGCCTGTCAACTTTGATGGCACTGGAGGTGCTGTCGCCTTTGTTCGTTGGGCTGAGAAAACTGAATCTGTTCTTCGCATGAGCAAAAGTGCACCAGACCAGCAAGTCACCTACATTTCTGGGCTATTTTTGGATGGAGCCCTATCTTGGTGGAATTTGCAAGTGCAGACACTTGGTGAAGCTGCTGCCTACGCACTAACATGGACCGAACTGAAGGAACTAATGCGCAAAAAGTACTGCTCTCGTGCGGAAATCCAAAGATTGGAAACTGAGTTCTGGCATTTGAAGATGGAAGGTCCGAAGATTGCGGAATATGTTCAAAGGTTTCACGACCTGTCACAGGTGGTACCCTATATGGTCACTCCAGAATTCAAGCGGATTGAACGCTTTATTTGGGGTTTAGCTCCTCAAATCATTAGTATGGTAACCTCTTCAAAACCGGCAACAATCACTGAGGCGATCGATCTAAGCGTAGCTCTCACTGAGGAGGCGATCCGCCTAAACAAGTTTTCTGATGTTGAGCAAAGGAAGAAGGAGACTCATGTAGAGTCGTCCGGGGATAACAAAAGGAAATTCTCGAATTTCAAACAAGGCACAAGCAGTGATGGCAGGAAAGGAGAACCAAGCGCACCGGTTCAAGCTATGACTGGTACTAGAAGGAAAGGAAAGGGGTATATGGGTGCGCATCCCAAGTGTAACTCTTGCCAACGCCATCACCCTGGCCGATGCGGGCCAAAAGTATGTGAAGCTTGTGGAAAGACTGGTCACTTGAAGGATTCTTGCTGGGCTAGTGCTGGCCGGGGAGGCCAAGGAGCATTTGGGAATAGAAATAATAATCGTGGTGGTATTGGGAATCGCCCACAGGGGAACAATGGAGGAAACGGGAATCGAGGCAACAATGTGAATCAAGCTGGTAATGCGAACCAAAACAACAATCAAGCTGGGAATGGAGCAGGAAATGGTCAAAGAATGGGTTGTTTTAACTGTGGTGACATTGGGCATTTTAAAAGGAACTGCCCAGAATTGAACCGAGCACGTGGAAGGGTTTTCAATATCGAAGCGAGGGAAGCGCGCCAAGACCCAAATGTCGTTACTGGTACGTTCCCTGTGAACCAACGCTATGCATCTGTTTTATTTGATATTGGTGCCGATTATAGCTTCGTATCGTTAGAATTTAAGAATATGCTTGGTTTAACCGCTAGTAAGTTAGATATCCCCTACTCAATCGAATTGGCCAATGGGAAGTTAGTAGAAGCCAATGAAGTTGTCAGAGGCTGTGTGATCAAATTGGGAGAGCGTGAGTTTGCTCTGGATCTACTACCAGTCCAGTTGGGAAGCTTCGACGTGGTGGTAGGAATGGATTGGTTATCAGGCAACAAGGCTGAGATAGTTTGTCACGAAAAGGTTGTTCGTATCCCGACCGAAGATGGCGAAACAATTGTGGTTCATGGTGAAAAGCGTGATACGCCGTTAAGAATTATCAGCTGCCTGAAAGCTCGAAAGTGTTTGCAGAAAGGATGTGCTGCCTTCCTGGCACACATTGTAGACAAGAAAGCCGCAGAACCGAAGATCGAAGACATCCCTGTCGTGAGGGAATATCCAGAAGTCTTCCCAGAGGACTTGCCTGGACTGCCACCTCAGAGGCAAGTAGAGTTTCACATCGATTTAGTTCCAGGCGCCGCGCCTGTGGCTAAGGCACCTTATAGACTTGCCCCGTCTGAGATGCAAGAATTGTCGACACAACTTCAAGAGTTGTTAGACAAGGGATTTATCCGACCAAGCTTCTCGCCTTGGGGAGCTCCGGTCCTGTTTGTCAAGAAGAAGGATGGTAGTTTTCGTATGTGCATCGACTACAGAGAATTGAACAAGCTGACGATCAAGAATAGATATCCTCTGCCAAGAATCGATGATCTATTCGACCAACTGCAAGGTTCAAGCTTTTACTCAAAGATCGATTTGCGATCTGGATACCATCAGTTAAGGATACAAGAGGAGAGTATCCCGAAGACAGCCTTCAGAACTCGATATGGACACTACGAGTTCCTTGTTATGCCATTTGGATTGACAAACGCACCTGCGGTCTTTATGGACTTGATGAATAGAGTTTGCAAGCCGTACTTGGACAAGTTCGTGATTGTGTTTATCAACGACATCTTGATTTATTCAAGAACAAAGGCTGAGCACGAACAACATTTAAGTGCTATTTTGGAGTTGCTGAAGAAGGAACAGTTGTATGCCAAGTTCTCTAAGTGCGAGTTTTGGCTACGTGAAGTACAATTTCTTGGACACGTGGTGAACGGAGATGGAATCCATGTGGATCCAACCAACATCGAAGCGATCAAGAATTGGGAAACGCCAAAGACGCCAACCGAAATTCGACAATTCTTAGGTTTGGCTGGTTACTACCGAAGATTCATTGAGAATTTTTCAAAAATCGCTCAACCATTGACGCTCCTCACGCAGAAAGATAAGAAGTTTGATTGGGGAATCAAACAGGAAGAAGCGTTCCAGATATTGAAGGATAAGCTCTGCAATGCGCCAATCTTAGCACTACCAGAAGGTATAGATGATTTCGTGGTATACTGTGACGCCTCACGTCAAGGATTGGGTTGCGTGTTGATGCAACGCCAGAAGGTTATTGCTTACGCATCGCGTCAATTGAAAGTACATGAAAAGAACTATACCACACATGATTTGGAGCTAGGCGCAGTGATATTTGCTTTAAAGATCTGGAGACACTACCTATATGGTACGAAATGTACAATTTTTACAGATCATAAGAGCCTACAACACATATTCAACAAGAAGGAGTTGAATATGAGACAAAGATGATGGGTTGAGTTGTTAAATGATTACGACTGCGAGATAAAGTACCACCCAGGGAAGGCGAATGTGGTCGCCGATGCCCTAAGTCGAAAGGAGAGGATCAAGCCCATAGGGGGTTAGGGCTTTAGAAATGATTATCCAAACCGATCTTTCCTTGCGCATTCGCGCCGCACAGAAAGAAGCTCTTAAGGAAAGAAATCTTGAAGAAGAATATCTCCGTGGGATGGAGAAGCTATTGGTGCCAAACGAGGAAGGAATGTTATGTTTTGAGAAAAGGATTTGGGTTCCTCTGTTTGGTGGTTTAAGGAAAGTTATTTTTGATGAAGCTCACAAATCTCGGTACTCTATCCATCCAGGAGCGGATAAGATGTACCAAGATCTCAAGGATTACTATTGGTGGCCTAGGATGAAAGGCGATGTTGCTGTTTATGTGAGCAAGTGTCTAACGTGTGCTAAGGTGAAAGCGGAATACCAGAAGCCTTCAGGACTTCTGCAACAACCTGAGATTCCCAAGTGGAAATGGGAACAAATCTCAATGGATTTTATTACAAAGTTGCCAAGAACGCCAAGAGGTCATGACACTATCTGGGTGATAGTTGACCGCCTAACAAAGTCCGCACACTTTCTGCCAATCAAAGAGAAGGATAACACTAGCAAATTGGCTGAAATTTACATGAGAGAGATCGTCGCACGTCATGGAGTGCCTCTCTCGATCATCTCTGATAGAGACGGAAGGTTTGTGTCAAGGATATGGCAATCCTTCCAAGAAGCTTTTGGCTCACAATTAAATCTGAGCACTGCGTTTCATCCGCAAACTGACGGTCAAAGCGAGCGAACGATTCAGACGTTAGAAGATATGCTGAGAGCATGTGTAATGGATTTAGGCGGTAGCTGGGATAAGCATTTGCCACTGGTCGAATTTTCATACAACAACAGCTACCACACCAGTATTGGAGTCGCGCCATTTGAAGCCCTTTACGGACGCAAGTGCCGATCACCCCTATGCTGGGCTGACGCAGGTGATAGGCAGCTTGTTGGTCCCGAAATCGTCCAAGAGACGACAGACAAGATTGCGCAGATTCGAAAACGCATCGAAGCAGCTCGCCACAGACAGAAAGCCTATGCAGATCCAAACCGGAAACATTTGGAATTCCACGTTGGAGATATGGTTTTATTGAAAGTTTCACCCTGGAAGGGTGTGGCACGCTTCGGAAAGCGTGGGAAGTTAAATCTGCGTTACATTGGCCCTTTCAGAATTTTGGAAAGAATAGGGCTAGTAGCATACAAGCTGGACCTACCTGCTGAACTGAATGGAGTTCACGATACATTTCATGTATCCAACCTGAAGAAAAGTCCAACTCAAGATACCGTTGTCATTCCCACCGACGAGATTCATGTTGACGACACGCTCCATTTCGTTGAAGAACCGGTTGAGGTTACGGAATGGAAAGTAAACAAGACCCGTCGGAGCAGTGTCAAGCTCGTCAAAGTTCGTTGGAATGCCAGACATGGTCCTAAATACACCTGGGAGCGTGAGGACCGGATGAAAGAGAAATACCCCCACTTATTTCCTAAGAACCCTGCATCTACAAGCAGAACTTAAAATTTCGGGACGAAATTTTTCTAACGGGGGGAGAATGTGACAACCCTCACTAAACCAGGTATCCGTACGACTTAATTAATAATTAATTACTGCTTAATTACTGTGCTTGCTTGAACTTGTGGATAAACTGCTACTTGAATACTGATACATGTACTTACTTGCATCATACTTTACTTGCTGTCACTCCATGTTTTGCTTACAGCACCTTTGTGACAACCTTGATGCACCAAAAGCACAGTAGCACAATGAACGGATAACCTATTAAACGTGCTGTCATAACTAGCACCAGGCAGGTACTGCCTCTAAGGCCTGTAAGAGCCTGAGATAGTTTGCTACACTAGTGGTGAGTGTAGGGATATAAGGGTTGTAGAACTGTGTCACTAGGAATAAATTACAGTGACCGGATGTGCCTAAAACGTACTCTAAGTAAAAAATTCAGCACTTTAATTAAAATCCAGCATTTGGCTAACTAATAAAGTGCCAAAACATGAGGAAAATATTCCCGACACTTTGGAGGAATAAGTTGTGTCACTAAAAATAACAATAACGACACTTTAAAGCTTTGTTAAGCACTTTAACGGATCTCTATCCAACCGAACAACCGGACTTTACCCGGAACATAAAAATATTGTCATCAACACTGTTTTTCTTTTTCTGAGCCAGCTAGGGTCCCTGAATACCCTAACACCCGTCACAACTTACTACACACTAGTAACCGAGTTAACCTCCACACTTAACTAACTAATACTTAATGTTTGGTTGAAATCGAACTAGTACCCCCCCCCCCCATCCAACGAATTCGGTCCCCAAGGGGGAACCCCCCTTGTACTTTTGTGATTATTTAATTCATTAGTGTCTAATATCTAATAGACACATAAACCATTGGTTAAAGATCATATGAAATGTCTATAAGATCAACACTTAGCACACTAATCATTTCCATCTCAACACATCACAACACAACTCTCTCTCTCTCTCTCTCAAGAAGCTCTCGGCCGAACCCCCTTCAACATCCATCAATTTTTCGAGTTTAGTTCAAGCCATTCCAAGCTCACACAAGTGTTAAGGATCACCTACAAGGAAGCTTGGTGCAATCGGAAGGCGAAGGACCTCACTCTATTGCTTTTATCCACTCATTTTGCGTCTAGATTCTTCCCTAGCCTCGAGCTAGTAGTAAGTTGCTTGAATCACACTCTCGAACTATTTTGAAGTGGTTAAAATGTTATGTAACGGCTAAAACTCGTAAACATACAAGTTGATACATAAAAGTCTACTAAAAATGCTAGTAATGGTGGTCAAAAGCCTGAATGTTGTGTAAATCTTGTAGTATTTTATTTGTGTGGTTATTTAGGCCCGATCTATGTTGTGGTAGCTCGGATCATCGTTTAACCCGAATTGGTCATGATCATGGATTATGACATAAAGCTTGTTTAAGTGTAACAAGGGTTAAGTGATGAAACTCTACCACACATCAAACTTGAACTTGTGTAAAAATGATTTTACTTACGAAATAGTGTTTAAAACTAGTAGATCTACGGATCTACAAGCGGTATTTTCAAAGGACCGAGTGTCAAAGAAACCATATTTTTTCTAAAAATGGATCTTACATGAGCAAGAATGATTTTTAGAACACACAAGTGTGTAAACACTTGTGTAGCACTAAGTTTCGACAAAATAACTATCTTTGTAAAAATTGATAAGAAGTTGTAAAGATGGAATTTCTTTAAAAACGGGGTTTTTACGAAATCGGATTGATTTATATAAAGATCCACTAAAAGTAATGGAATTTACTTTATATTCTTGGATAAAACGCAAGTTCATGTAATTTATGCGATATACATATTTATTTACTAGTTTGTTGTTTTGGACATTGTTTTGATTGAATGAAAAGAATGTTGGTTTGATTTATGAAAGAAAATGATACGCTTAAAAGCGTGGCCACCTCCAGTTACAGGGGAAACTCTGGCGAAATTTTTTCAAAAACCTAACACTTAGAAATATTTTCACTATAAGTGTTAGAAATACTTTTCGACTTGTTTTCAAATTAAAGATTTCGCCACGACTTTATTTACAAAACATCGGAGGTGGAATTTCACAAAATAAAACTTGGTAAATATATATTTAGTATATATTTTTCATAAAGTCACTTGATATGTGTTTATGATTATTTTGTGAAAATACTAGTATTATTTTTAGGGTAAAAATAATATTATCTAATGTTAATGGATCCAAAATAATACGAACGTCTCTACGATAAATATATAAGTTACATCGGTAATTATTATTACCACTCGATCATTAAAACGTAACTTACGCATTTTAAGAAAATATGACTTAACGCGTATTTTTGTCAAGGTATTATTTTGGGAAAATTTATGTAATAGAAAATATAATATTTTTGAGAAGAATATTTATATTTTGAAGTTAGAAATAAAATATATTTTAAGTGAGACTTAATAATATATTTCGAACACACATGTATTAAACCCCCCATCCTTGGGAAGGAAAATGATTACCAAGTATTTACTAAATGTAAACACGAAATAGTTGTCTAACTATTTCCCAAAAACTTAAACCATAAAGCTAAGGCACGACCGTCCGTCTAATAGAATTAGTACGTGTAGGTCGTCACACAGCTGCTTGATCAGGAGACATACTTGGTAGAGACGCACCACTGTGAGTTCATGTCCCCCTTTTCTCTTAACTGTTTTCAGTTTTCTAAACTGCGGGGGTGAAATACATGTTACTATGATTACGGGTACTTTATACATGGTATGGTTAGCGTAAGGAGGGTTACTACTTAGATCATGTGAGTGGGTAGGCGGGAACTGGAGGCCATTAATCCTCATTGTAGGACCGAGGGACGTAAGCGGTAGATCTATCTGGGTGTAGCGAGCCCAACTCCAGGTCCAACAGTACGGACCTCGGGGTGACTTTGTGCCCAACGCAAAATCCGCTAGGTTTGAGTCATCCTACTTGCACTTCACACATATCAATGGCCTTGTAAACCATTGGTGATCTCTTTTTCCTTATTTGCTACATACCAGGATTTTTTAGATATACAAAGGTTTATTTACTCACTTACACATGAACTCGCTCAACATTATTGTTGATTTTTCAACTTACATGTATTTCAGGGAATTAAGGGATCTGGCGTGGTATGACATGTTTTCCCGCTGCACTAGTTACGAGGTCATCCGGGTTTGGGGAATGTGACTCTTTCCTGGACAAGTCACAGTCCTTAAACTGTGTTTATGTCATGTTGATGTTTGTGTTTGTTGAACAATGTCGTTAGGATGTGTTTCCGTTGAGACAATGTTGTTGTATTTGGTTTTTAAAACTTAATTAAATGGATGATCTTGCATGGTTTTACTTCATATAGCTTTGTTATGGTTAAGCTATGGTATTAAGAAGTCACACCAAAATAACCACGCTTCCGCAAAGCCAGGGTGTGACAGATTTAAAGCTCGAAACTGAACAAGAATTGATATGTGCAAATGATACACATATTTATGTAAACTCCAAGTATGAAACACAATATTTCATTGGTTTTGTATTCTTATGATGGTCGTAGAGGTACAGATGTCACAGTCTCCACTACCTTAGGAAATTTCGTCCCGAAATTTATTCATATGAGTCTGTCTGTAACATTGTGTTAAACTATTGTCTTGCATGGAATCTAGGGTGTTATCTATTTGCATAGAGTAACCCATCAAATATTTCCATGTAAGGCATAACTTTGTTGTTCCCTAGAGGGTGCTTCCTTAGATAAAGTAGGAAGTGGGAAAGAGTGATTTGATTAATGATAAAGATCAAACTAACCAGTAGTTCTGTGGGTATCCTTAAGAATCTAACTATTAGGACAGAAAGATCTTGTAAGGATTTGTATTTCATATCTCCAGTGGTTATTCTTTAGAAGCGAGAATGGATGGATGATTCATTCTCTCCATTGGATTCTTCGTCAGATGTAAAGATGAAGGATAATTGAAAAAGATATTCATTTCCCCGATGGATATTTCTTCGGAAGCGAAAATGAATGGATAATTCATTTTCCTCAATGGGTACTTCTTCAGAAGTGGAAATGAAGGATTATTGAATAAGATATTCATTTCCCCGATGGATATTTCTTCAGAAGAGAAAATGGATGGATGATTCATTTTCCTCAATGGGTACTTCGTCAAAAGTGGAAATGAAGGATTATTTATTTTCCTCAGTGGATATTTACTCAGAAGTGAAAATGAACGGATGGTTCATGTTCCTCAGTGGGTACTTCATTAGAAATGAAAACGACAAAATTGATGGAGGATTATTCATTCCCTCAGTGGGTATTTCTTTTAGAAGTGAATATGAATGATCAATTCATTTTCCTTAGTGGGTACTTCGTCGGAAATGGAATGAATTATTCATTTTCCTCAGTGGGTATTTCTTCAAAAGTGAAAATGAACGGATGGTTTATCTTCCTCAGTGGGTACTTTATCAAAAATGAAAATGAATTTGTTCATTTTCCTCAGTGGGTAGTTCTCATAAGCGAAAATGAATGGATAATTTATTTTCCTCAGGGGGTACTTCATAAGAAATGAAAATGAACACAGTTCATGAATAGATTATTCATTTCCCTCAGCGGGTATTTCTTTCAGAAGTGAAAAATGAATAGCTAGTTCATTTTTCCTCAGCAGGTACTTCATCAGAAATGGAAATGAATAGAGTTAACTTTTGTTTCTTGTTTATGTTGATACATGACAAAACTTGTTGTGGTTTCTGTGCACTAAATTCCATAATTATGTATGCATCCATAATTATGTAATTCCTTGCATAGCCCGCATAGTTTTTTTATAATGTGTAGGGGATAGAGTTTGTTGAACATTCTTGAGATAACTTTGATTAGGTCAACACACAAACACATAAGCACATAGTTGTTCACTTAGTTATTAATTCGTTATTAGTTTGTTATTAATTGTTATTAGCTTGTTGTCGATTTGTACATGGGTATACAAAGTACACCAAGAATTCAGTCAATGGACTTCAACATCCTTAAGAATCTATCTGTAAAAATAGGATGATCTTATAAGAATTCGATTTCGTTTACGAGGAATCATAACATTCGTATTAAAGCATACAAATAATTCAATTAAGGACTTTGATTTTGCTCTTTAAACATCTACAAGGATCTAATTATGAAGAAGATCCTATAAGGATTTGGAATTCGTGTAGCGGGAAGAGTTTAGGAATCTTGTACAACGTATACCATGACAACATACGAAACATAGTGTTTATGAAATCAAGGTGCTAGATATGCCAAGACAACATATGAAGCAAACGGATCCTTGAAATCATTGTGCTAAGCGTGCTAAGTCGGCGTACGAAGCAGGGTGTTCTTGAAAATCGTGCGCTACGTATGTTAAGGCAACATACGAGCAAAACTGTTTTTGAGAGCTATGATTGGGATTGTTAAAAAATATGTTTATGAAAACCTTTTGTAATGTTTTTGAAATCATGTACTAAGTATATTAGGTAAACATTTTTGTGAAATGTTTTAAAAACTATGTGAGATGATTTTGAAAACATGTATGAGGTTTTCGAGAACATCCATCATCTTTTGAAATCGTATGCTGTGTAAACTATCGTGAAGTCGGGAAGATATGATATGTAAGACCAATCAAAGGCTTACGGAAGTACTCTTGGGTATCCTATTAAGGATTCAAAGTGGTACTTCGGGTATTAGTCCATAGTTGTAACTCGCACCTTGTACTTTGTTTCCTTAGAAGAAACGGGTACTTAGGATTTTCGTGGAGATCGCAAGCGATCACTAAATGGAAGAATTTCGAGAGTAGTTTGTTTTGCAAGGAACACGGTTCCTTGATTGTCAGTATCGTATGGGATATGTCATTCATACATGTAACCACATTTGTTTTTGTACATCGTAATGCAAATAAAGATTTATTTATAAACAAAAATATTTGTTTCATTGTTCTAGGATCACAAAAGGAAAGTAATACATAAATTCCGATCATTTCAAAACAACGTTGTCTTCCAGTCAGTTGAAATGCTCATCCATGTGCTGGATTTGCATTAGCAAGCTTTGGGCAATTATTTCGGAAATGGCCCATCTCGCCACAGTTGTAGCAAGAACCTGTTGGAAAACGAGCTTGTGCTGGGTTGTTATCAGCTTGACTTGGTGCAGCTACAGCTCGACAAACCATAGCCGTATGACCAGTAAGACCACAATTCAGGCATTTGCGGCATTTCACACTAGCATGATGATGAAGGTTACACTGGTTGCACATAGGTGCAGTTCCATTGTAAGACTTCTTAGCAGGGGGTTGAGCTGGTTGGTTAGGGACAGCCTGGTCGTTTTGAGCAACTACGGCGAAGTTCTGAGAAGCCTTTCGCTTCTTTGACTTCTTGGAGGATTCAGTCTGCTTATCCTTTGGTTTCGTTTCATCGGTTGGTTTCTTGTCGCCTTTTTGGAAAAGTTTACCTTTCCTGATCTGAGATTCAGTCAGGGTAGCGGACAACTCAATGGCTTGTCTAACTGTAGTAGGGTTGCTACCAGTAACGATATCTTGTACTGAGTCGGGGAGGCCATCAATATACTTTTCAATTGCCTTATCCAAAGGCGTAACCATGGTTGGGCATAACAGACTTAGCTCCTCATATCAGTCCGTGTAGGCTCGATGCTCACCACTATCTTGTTTAAGATCATTGAATTCCCTTTCCAGTGCCCTGATTTCATGACGAGGACAGAATTCCTTCATCATTAGAGCTCGAAGCTCTTCCCAAGTTTGAGCCAGTGCCACATCGGCACCCCTATCTCTCATCACACCATTCCACCATGTTAATGCTCGTTTCTCAAAGCCACTAGTTGTGAATTCAACCTTTCATTCATTTGGACACTGAACAAGTCTGAATGTGCTTTCTAGACTCTCGAACCATTGCAGGAGTGCAGTTGCTCCTTGAGACCCAAAAAATTTTGATGGCTTAGCTGAATTGAATTTTTGAAGTTACACTGAGCATTGTTATTGTTGTTAGCTTGGTTTATCTGGATAATGAGGTTCGGAAGCACAGAAGCCATCTGCTGAACGATTGTGGCTGCGAGGGAAGCATCCTGTTATGGATCACGTCTAGGTGGCATATTCTAGAAAGAACAAGGAAACATGAGAAACGAGGGAGATTAACATTTGGATAAACAAAAGAGGTATCGAAGATATTCGTTTGTTACCTCAAACAAACAAATGACGCATAGAGGCTGAACATAGTAAAGAGGTCTTTATAATGTATCGCGAAGACATGCTTTAGCCTATAAGTGGACACTCACCCCAAGAGTTCCCAGGTAAGAGTGACTGGTCCGATTATGTGGATTTGTACGAACACTCTAACCTTAGACAGAAAACTCCGGATACAGGCACCCACCTTTCCAGATTGCACGTGTTCACATTAATAAGACCCAAACTTTGACGAGATTTTGAAAACTTTGAAGGTTCAAAACCTTATAATAAATCATCTATGAGGAGATGATTAGTTTTCAAGTCAGATTTGTATTTCGTGTTCTTGTTGTGGTTGTCACCTAAAGATAGGCAACGGTATTGTTTTAAGACTAAACGCAAGTAAACTCGCGTTAGGGTCCTAGGAAGGTTATAGTCTAGGTCAAAGCATTACTAATAACCTAATTATCTATAACCATGAGCTCTGATACCAACTTTTCTGTCACACCACGACCGCGTTAAAACAACAAACCGCAGCGGAAACGTCGAGGAGTGTCGTAAAGAGGTCTTTATAATGTATCGCGAAGACATGCTTTAGCCTATAAGTGGACACTCACCCCCAAGAGTTCCCAGGTAAGAGTGACTGGTCTGATTATGTGGATTTGTACGAATACTCTAACCTTAGACAGAAAACTCCGGATACAGGCACCCACCTTTCCAGATTGCACGTGTTCACATTAATAAGACCCAAACTTTGACGAGATTTTGAAAACTTTGAAGGTTCAAAACCTTATAATAAATCATCTATGAGGAGATGATTAGTTTTCAAGTCGGATTCATATTTCGTGTTCTTGTTGTGGTTGTCACCTAAAGATAGGCAACGGTATTGTTTTAAAACTAAACGCAAGTAAACTCGCGTTAGGGTCCTAGGAAGGTTATAGTCTAGGTCAAAGCATTACTAATAACCTAATTATCTATAACCATGAGCTCTGATACCAACTTTTCTGTCACACCACGACCGCGGCGGAAACGCCGGGGAGTGTCGTAACAGAATCATTGTTTCACAACACATGGATTTGAAATTTCGTTTTATTTAATTATTGAACTCATTGTTTTATTACAAATCAGATAAATACAAATAATTGTTTCTCAACTTTTAAAGTCGCTAAGGCACAAGTCCATCCTATGTGTAGCATGCATCAACCAATCATCAAACAGCAGCACCTGAAACATATGTGAAAATACGCAAGCATAAAAATGCCAGCGTGTAACGCCCTAACACGTTTTAACCAAATTTAACGCAGCGGAAAACACATACTAAAAATTTCTTTATAAGTTATTCTTTCTTTCACTTAAATACATTAGCCCCCTTTCATAAATTAATTAAAAACTAACATACGTATATCGAATTAAGTGACCACATACACACCCACGTACAATCCATGTCTTGACTCGATCTTCTTCCACGTACACAGCTTGAGCAAGCATTCATAAACCTGTACAACCTGCAGTCACCATAACCAATTACTTCGTTAGCAACCGGTGACATAATACATATACTTTAAAAACATGCATAATCATGCATCAACATCTTTTATCCCTTGCTTATATAAATCCATTCGTCCATCCATTCGGACACTCTCATCCGACTTCCATACTTAACCTTCATACTCCATTATTAGTATACCTGCATGTCCATTTCATTCTTAACCGAAAACGATTAATATCATTAGACTTATCTCATATGTGTAATTTCAAGTATACATATAAACAAATCTCATTCATTTGTGCATCCAACTCACTTCCATTTCATGCATAGATACCTTACCATTCATACTCCATTCATTTACAACTTACATCTTACCCATACGTATAAATACTTAATTCATCTTTGTGCATAATATGATTCACAATAATCATTATACTACAATACATTTTACATCTAAAGTGTAAGTCCGGGATTCACTTACCTTAAGCATCCGTATTTGCATTCGCTTACTTGAGTCTTCTTAGCCCGTTAGCCTTCCACGCTCCCATCCATCTTGACATGATTCCTATACTTTCATGTCATTACATTTACATTCATGTTAGCACATATGATTGTGCATATGAATGATCATATCAAATTCATATCTCACATTTCATACATGACTACCCATTACTTGCGTACAGTTTCACATTTTATTGTCATTTAGACATTTCATCAAACACTTGGTGTGCGTACTACGTTCTAAGCATAGTGTACAAGTATTTCATGCTCTTCTTCCTAATTATCCATTTCATTCATCAACACAAGTAAACATCATACAATTTCCATACCATACTTAGTCTATATACGAGTACACATCACATACTACACATATTCATAATCAAGTTCATACCATTTCATAGATTAAACACAAACCCACCTAGCTAAGTGTAGTAATTCATCCACACACCCAAATTATAGCAATTTACTAAGAATCTTCACATAGGGTTTGTTCCTAAATGAGCATACATCACTAATTTAGCCATAGCTTCTCTAATCCATACATAATCCCCGATTATGATGATTATTCAAACTTTACAACTTCACGAATCATCAAAATTTTACATACCTTATGATCCCCTAGCTTGGGTGATCATTAATTCACGTTCGGTTATGAATTTAGACTTCATTTGGCCCTTCAATTTGATGATATTGTTGAACTAGGGTTTTGGCTCCATGGGAGCCTCTTCTTGAACGATCCAGAACACACACACGAGGTGTGTGTGTGTGTGTGTGTGTTTTCATTTAATAAAACAACTTTCAAGTTGTCCCACTTTGGTCCCTCATGTTTCGTTTGAATTAAATAAGGCCACAACCATTCGTTTAATACCAACGATACTAATATTCAACTAGGTTAGTCATTCCTAGTTAATATTCATTTACGGGTTCAATTTTACCCCTAACGGTATTTTTACCCGTTCCTTTATATTAACCGGGTTTAAATTACCAAACCCATTTTTGGGGTGTTACACAGCGAGTTCATAGGTTTTGTGAGAGTATCGGATTCTTGGCTCGTTTATATGTTGCAATACCTCGTTTGACTACAAGAGTCGTTACTTGAAAACCTTGTATTGAAAAAGAGATTGGAATTGCAATATGAATAACCAGCTCAAAATGAGGTGGTTATAGTTTATGAAATCTCGTTGCCTTGAATCTTAACCCAAAACATTTGTTTAAGTAAACCAAATTGTAAATCGTTGTTAAAAGTAAACAATGTATGGTTTATATCTTTAAGTAAACCTTGTAGTGTAACTTCGTTTAGATAACATTTGTCCAAGTGATCTAGATAACGCAACGACATGTAATGTGTTAAAAGCACTTATATATAGGAAGTACCAACGGCGTATCCACCATGCTTTTATCACATTACACCCGCCCCGTTACCTAATCACTTACCATAACCCAATCGTTAAATAGTTCCAATAGTTCACAATGATCAAATAGTTCCAATGGTTCAAATAGTTCAAATAGTTCACATAGATCAAATAGTTCCAATGGTTCAAATAGTTCAAATAGTTCACATAGTCCAATGTTCCAGTGGTTCAAATAGTTCCAGTGGCTCAAATAGTTCCAGTGGTTCAAATAGTTCCAGTGGTTCAAATAATTCAATTAGTTCTCATAGTTCAATAGTTCCAGTGGTTCAAATAGTTCAATATAAACCATACCATTCGTTTTAGGAACTCGAAATCGTTTAGCACATATGAATCACCCCAAAACATTTGAAAGCTGTAAAAGACGGGAACTATGTACACACCTTGAAGTGCAAAGTATCCTTGATTAAATGAACTAACAAAGCTCGAGCAAACCAAGGAAATCAAGTAGCACCTAGTAATCGGGTCGTTAAGTTAATAAATCGACACCTAAATCGGAAGATCGGGTAGAATGAGGTCTCGTAAACCAAATGAGTATTGGAACTCATGTGATATAGTTTAACAAAGCCTACATTCTAAATTGGAACCTATCCTAAGTGCTGACGACCCGTTACGGCCCGTTAAGGTAGCTTATGCTACTTTAACGCGTAGTTCGCGCAAAAGCGCGTTCAAGACGCCTAACTAGTCCTATGACAAGTATTATATGCCCTAACATATTTAAATATGTTGCATAATCAGTTTAAGTGACAAAATTTAGGTTACATATGCTTAAATACCAATTATGCATGAAAAGGGCATTTTGGTCATTTACCTAAGGCATATAAACTACCTATCATACAACTAATTAAACTAAGTGACCATAAGGTATAACCTCGGAAGGTTATTCCCTATACAACTATGGTCACTAAACATGCTTGATCGGATCCTAACGATCGACCAAACGGGTCGAGTTCGAAAGTCTAAGCGGTTGTTAAGACCGCTCATCTTACGACTCTATACAAGCACTAGACTAAAAGTGACGAGTTGAACGTGTTAAAATATGTTTAACTAAGTTAGAAAACAGGTTTGATATCAAAACAAAGTGTTTTGATACCCAAAACTAGCTTCGATGCAAAATACACGTAAACACGTATTTTGACCGAAACTTTGACTCGTCACTTCGACTAATCGACGTGGTAATCAGTAGGTATAGTCACAAGGGACTATAACCATCATGATTACGCTCACGTTGCAAAGTTCAAACGCACTTTGTGTTGACCAACTCATGGTCAAAGCAGAAAGTCAAACACTGTTTAACTTTCATGCTTAAAAAGCAATAACAAGCATGAAAGAAGCTTACAAAAGGTCCAATCAAGGAAGAATTTGATCTAAAGCACTCAGGTATGAAGTATTAACTTCAACTTAGAGCAAATTCAGATCAAATGTGTGAAGAATGAATGAGGAACAAGTGGGTATTTATAGGAGAGCTTGAAGTTACAAGATCTTGACATGTGTTTTTGCAAGATTCAAGGCTCTAATCTCACCATACACTTGTGCCTATAGATTTCAATACAAGGGGAGTACCAAAACCAGTCCGTAGCATTCAAAATCAGGGATCAAAACCATCAAATTCAGCTGAAATGACCAAATTCAATGTTTCTGTCTGGCATGTTGTCGCGGTCCGCGAAGACATAGGCCTCAGTCTTCGCGCCCCTCCTAGGGAACTTTGACAGATTGTCAAGTTTAGTCCCTGCAGGCCTGAAACTTGGTTTTTGATGCATTTTCGACGTATTTAAGCCCCGTTAACCCTATTTCAAGGCTCTACAATGAAGTTAAAGCATAGGAAACATGAAATATGCTTGAAAACATCTCGTATGTTGGTTCGTTTGGTCGTACGGTTGCGTTGTTCGGTTAATTACGACGAAAACTCGAACTAATGCGAAAACGATCCAATTTAAGCGACGAATGGTATTTTTGCATTCCAATCCCTAGAATAAAATATTTTAATGATTAAAAAAATTTTTGGATGTCCGGATATGTGCAGAACATAAGATATGCGTGAAAATGCAAACTTATGCACTTTTTGACGCTTTTAGTCCCTGTTGATCAAATAAGTTTATTTTCGCATACCGAACCCCTCAAAGCCTATTTCTAAACTATGTAAAGGATATTTAAGGTATGTTTAACTTATGATCAAGTTCCGGAATGTTCGTTACTATATGAATTGGCATAGTTTCGCAGTTTGTCGCAATTAGTCCCAGCGATCGAATAAACTTGTTGTCGACACACCAAACCATCCAAAACTTATTTCTAATTTATGTAAAGGTTATTTAAGGTATGTTAAGCCTGTGTCACTATTCCAGAGTGTTTGTTGCATTAAACTGATTACATTTACGCATCAGTTCGCGTATAGCTTTCTAGAAAGCGATTTAAAGCTCGAAACTGAACAAGAATTGATATGTGCAAATGATACACAGATTTATATAAATTCCAAGTATGAAACACAATATTTCATTGGTTTTGTACTCTTATGATGGTCGTAGAGGCACAGATGTCACAATATATATAATAAAAGCATATACATGAAACAAATGCCAACCTATTATTAAAAATACACAAGTGTTCCAAAAATAACACGAATACAATAACATTCAAGATGAGCAACGAGTAAGGGGTCTAGAAGATACCAAAGTGTCGAATGATGTTAGAACACTTGTAGGTTGACTCACACTTTTGGAACACTATTGCTAGCGTTATCTCTCTGGATGCAAATCTGTGAGGTCATGTCCCTCTTTTCTCTTAAATGTTTTCAGTTTACAACTCTCGGAGGGAAATACATGTCTCGATGTTATGGTTTAGTTATGGAATGAAATGTTAGATCATGTGAGACAAGACTCTCTCTTAAGCACCATAAATCTTTTGTAAGACCGTGGGTGTAACGAGCCCCACTCATGGGTACTTGTGTGGCCACATGTAGTGCTTTTGTTGTACCAGCCGGGTGGACAGGATGAAATCGTCTAGGGTTGAGTGCTTCCTATGTCGTCATACATATTAATGTCCTTGCAAAACATTAATGATCTTTTCATAGACGCTTTATATACCACATTGTTATTTACAAACTGTAACACCCCGTCCCGGAATGGGCCGACGTGTCACAATAACAGTAGTCAGATCAAAAACATAATTCCATTTATACTTAAATGTATTACACGGCTTACAACTTAATAAAGGATATCTAATCCATTACAATTATTTCTACCGTCTTTTCCAAACACTCGAGCACTCTTCCATATTCCGTCCCAGATTGTCCTGATAACCTGACGTAAAGAAGAAAACAAAAAAAACGTACGTCTGAGCAAAATTTCGAAAGTTTTGCCCAGTGTGCGGATAGAGGAAAACAAAAGCTTATTTTATTTAATATCCGGAGGTAACTTCATGTGAAAATGATACGATGCAAAAACATAATTTCATAATCATATATTACGGATGTACCCATGAGCAAACTGAAAACGTGACAATACACAGGTAGCTACTCCTGCATAATTATCACACGAAATGGCAAGTTGGCATACCCGTTATCCATTTCCTGAAAACTTAAATCCTAGGATCAATCCATACGCCCCCTAATCTTATATGTACCACACTTGTACTTAAGAGACGCCGTGAACTGATCTCTCCGTCACGGATGGAGCACATGATGTCGATGCCACAACAACATGCTCGTGGGACACTCCACGAGAAGCGACACTCAGGGTATCAGAATACAAATGGTCTTATTCACATAACTTATAAAACTTATTTTCATAACAAAACGGAACATATATTGGAACATGCGATAATGAGTACAACTTAACAGAAAACTATCGCATGACATGAGAGCTAAAATCAAGGTTATGATTAGAATAGGAATTCAACGGACTGTCAAATGAATCGATAATCAAAGACGTGAGGAGTTTTTTTTTTTTTTTTAAACAAGACATAGTAATTTAAAACAATTTGACTTGAGTAACATAATACTTATATATAATATTAAACTTGTAATTTATTTACTTATAACTTGTAAGCCTTAAGATATTTAATTTGTAACTTGTAAACAATAATTTGATTGAAATTACGAATCTTTAGCGAGATGGAAAATCTAGGAGTGGAACCAGTCACCAAGGTATGGATATCAATCCTATCTTGACAATTTCGTCCCCAAAATGTGGTTTATTAAACGAAACAAGATAAAACCTTGATTTGTTAATAAGGAACCACTAGAGTATAAAATTTGATTTGTAAATTTTATAAACAAATAACTCACCAACATGTATACTTGTAAATACGAAAAGACCATTTTCTAAATAACTGATGTAAAACAAAACCTTTTTCAAAACGTTTGTAACTTCCAATACATATTTCATAACTTAATCTTAATACGGACTTTAAAATCATGAATGATATACCTATATCCAAACGACGTAAATCGAAGGAAAAGAACCTATCCGTACTGAACTTATAACTTATTTCATAACTTAATCTTAATACGGAATTTAAAATCAGGAATCTTATATTCAAACGACGTAAATCGAAAGAAAGGAATTCTATCTGTACGGAACTTATAACTTATTTCCTAACTTAATCTTAATACGGATCTATTCGTACGAAACTTATAACTTAATCTTAATACGGAACCTAAAATCAGAAATGAGATACTTATATCAAAATGACATAAATCAAAAGAAAGAAATTCTATTCGTACGGAACTTATAACTTAATCTTAATACAGAACTTAAAATCAGAAATGATATACTTAAATTCAAACGACGTAAATTAAAGGAAAGGAATCTATCCGTACCTTAAAATTTCCAAGTGATGCTACCTTGTTTCCAATTGTAGATTTATACGGGCAGAGTTTAGCCTACTGATTATCTTCTTAACCTAATTTGCTCACAAACTAGGTATTTAACTTAATACAGCATTTACGATAACTCACGAGATCAAATTCTCACAACGAACGACAAAGTGCGATACTTAAACTCATCCATCGAATTAGCGACGAACGACAAAGTACGATACTTAAACTCATCCATCGAATTAACGATGAACGACAAAGTATAACCCTAATGTGGGCAGCACTTAAACATCCATTGGATATATTGATCGATCGGACAATGAATCGTATCAGCGATTGAGTTATTACCCTGTTCTGCAGCAGCACGCCCCTACTAATTAGTGTTTAGTGTGTGTTATTGGTGATAAACAGAACATAACTCGGTGTATTTTGTGAATTTCTTCGTCGTTTTTGTGCCCAGAATCAAGTCCCAAGCTCCTGTATTTATAGGTGAATTTTGACTCTTAGGCGGCCCGCGTGAGAATTAAGCTTAACTTGAGGCGGCCCGCGAGAGAACTTATTTTATGTATAGGGTTGCCACGTGTG
Organism: Helianthus tuberosus; assembly: GCA_030545235.1. NCBI lineage: Eukaryota > Viridiplantae > Streptophyta > Magnoliopsida > Asterales > Asteraceae > Helianthus > Helianthus tuberosus. The sequence continues at coordinate 100,443,978 of CM060367.1, forward strand.
GGACTAGGCTAGCTGAGTCGACGAAATCATTAAATTCAACTTCGTCCGCAAGTTATTAAGATAATCGTTAAGTAGGGAATACCCCCCTGAGTTTTAGGGGCCCTAATCCTGATTCTGAAAATTCTAGGGTTTGTACAGAATTACTTGGGTGTCTTAATTAGGGTTTCCTATTGGACTATAAATCATAAGGGTTGTTTACATTTTTGTTTTAAAATTTTCGGGTGTTACAAATCTACCCCTCTTAAAAAAAAATTCGTCCTCGAAATTATTGCATACCTATATATATATTAATAATCATACTTGAACGCGACCCACTATGATCAATAGTCATACTTGAAATAAAGCTAAAGCAAAAACAATGAAGATGACGAAATACTTATGTTCGAGACTACCATGAAGTGAAAATAGAAGTTACTAACCGATGTATTGACTGATTGGACATCGAAATCCTAACCCAATGTCTACCCATTACCTCACAGGTCTTAACTTATGTTTAAGTTTTCTACAGGAAAGAGCCTTTGCTCTGATACCATAGCTGTAACACCCCGTCCCGGAATGGGCCGACGTGTCACAATAACAGTAGTCAGATCAAAAACATAATTCCATTTATACTTAAATGTATTACACGGCTTACAACTTAATAAAGGATATCTAATCCATTACAATTATTTCTACCGTCTTTTCCAAACACTCGAGCACTCTTCCATATTCCGTCCCAGATTGTCCTGATAACCTGACGTAAAGAAGAAAACAAAAAAAAACGTACGTCTGAGCAAAATTTCGAAAGTTTTGCCCAGTGTGCGGATAGAGGAAAACAAAAGCTTATTTTATTTAATATCCGGAGGTAACTTCATGTGAAAATGATACGATGCAAAAACATCATTTCATAATCATATCTTACGGATGTACCCATGAGCAAACTGAAAACGTGACAATACACAGGTAGCTATGTAACACCTGTGCCTCCACGGGCATCAAACAAATACCGAACCAATGAAATATTATATTTCATACTTGGGATTTTTAAAAATATGTGTATCATTTGCACATATCAATTCTTGTTCAATTTCAAACTCTAAATCGCTTTCTGGAAGGTTATACGCGCACCGATGCGTAAATATAACCAGTTTAATGCAACAAACACTCCGGAATAGTGACATAGGCTTAACATACCTTAAATAACCTTTACATAACTTAGAAATAAGTTTTAAAGGCTTTGGTATGGCAAAATCAAGTTAAATCGCTTACAGGGACTAAATTTGACAAACTGCGAAAGTATGCCAATTTGAACTGTAACAGACATTCCGGAGCATGACCATAAGTTAAACATACCATAAATATCCTTCACATAGCTTAGAAATAGGCTTTGAGGTGTTCGGTATGCTAAAATAAACTTTTGTGTCATTCAGGGACTAAAAGTGTCAAAAAGTGCACAAGTTTGCATTTTCGCGCATAACTTACGTTCTGAATACATCCGGACATCCAAAAATTTATGTAAGCATGACTATATTATACTTTAGTGTTTTGCTTGCCAAAAATCCATTCGTCGCGTCATTTGGATCGTTTTTCGCGCTTATGCGCATTCCGTCGTAATTAAGCGAACATCGCGTTCGTACGACCAAACGAACCAACACCCGGCATATTTTTGAGCATGTTTCATGTCCTCAATGTTTAGGCAACATTTTAGGGCCTTAAAGTTGGCTTTACGGGCCTTAGAAGTGCCGGAAATGGGCTTAAACGCGTGCAGGGACTGAAACTGACATTTCTGAAACTTTATTCTGATCTGTGACTCCTAGGCGGCCCGCCTCAGGATCTTAACATCCTTAGGCGGCCCGCGTCAGACCTTCTGACCAGGTTAAATGTTTCTAACAGCAGATTGCAGCTGTTTGATCCACCACCACACATTCTCATTTGTCTAGTCAGCTGATAAGAACCATTTTCTAGTCACCATAAGGTTCCAACACTTGTACGGTTACGATTAAGGCACGTTTTCCATGAAACGATCTTAACGGTGGACCTTTTATTATAAATACCCCACCCCCCATGCTTCAAAATTACAAGAATTCTGATTTGAGAACCTCTAAGTTGAAACCATTGTTTCATACCTGAGATTCTTGAATCGGGATTAGCATTCGGGGACCCTTCGTAAGTATTCTTTCGTTCTTTTATTGCTTTTCGAGTCTGAAAGTCTGAAAGTCAAACTTTGTTTGACTTTCTACATTGACCAGTTATGGTCAATGCGAAGTTCGTTTGAACTTCGCAACGTGAGTGTAATCACGTTGGTTATAGTCCCTTGGGACTATGCCCACTGATTACCACGTTGTCTAGGGTCGTAGGGTAGGCGATCTAATAAATCGCCTATACCTTCGAACCCGACCCAATTTGGTCGATCATTAGGATCCGACCAAATACATTAGGTGACCATAGTAGGTAGGGAATAACCTTCCGAGGTTATACCCTATGGTCACATCGTTTAAGTAGTTGTATGATAGGTAGTTTATATGCCTTAGGTAAATTACCAGAATACCCTTTTCATGTATAATTGGTAATTAAGCATATGTAACCTAAACCTTTGTCACATAACTGATTATGCAACATGTTTAGGCATATTCTACTTGTCATAGGACTAGTTAGACGGTCCGAACGCGTTTCACGCGCACGACGCGTTAAAGTAGCATAAGCTACCTTAATGGGTCGCGATGGGTCGAAAGCACTTAGGTTAGTCTCAATGTAGTATGTAGGCCTTGTTAAACCATATCATATGAGTTCCAATACTCATTTGGTTTACCAAGCCTCATCCTATCCGATCTCCCGATTTAAGTCCGGTATATTTATATAGTTTTAGATTGCCGACTGATTCCGTGCTCCCTCAAGCTTTGTTTGGTTGTTGTTCAAGACCTCTAAGCATTCTCAGGCGAGTACATTATTCCCCTCTTTTACTGTTTTCAAACTGTTTTGGGGTGAAGCATGTGTACCTATCTGTTATTTTCATGATTTCAAAGTATAATTGATTATACATGTTATTACTTATCTTTTGACAAACTAAATGACTAATTATGGTTTAAACATTGATTTATCAAAGAACATAAAATAAATTGTTGAATTGTACTTATTTTATGTTCACCAGACCGATTGTTAGTATGATATAGCGCTATAGGATTTGACACCCCATTCCTGTTGTCATGGAATGTCTGAAACCAATTTGTTGCTCCATCCAAATAGGGATTGCCTTTGTGGTATTTCTATAGTCTCAAAGGTGTATCTTGATGCACCAGGTCTGAATGAATTCTCAAATCACACTATTAAAGTATAGTTTAATATACTCTCATGTGTGGTATTGTACAAAACCAACATATATTTACAAAACCAAAAACATAGTTTAATATGTTATTTATCACATCTAAAGCATATTTTGATATGTTATTTATGAAACCAAAACATAGTTTAATATGTTACTTACAAATCCAAAGTATACTTTTAATATGCTACTATAAGGATAATTGTTTAATCTTACATTTATTTATACAAATCACATTGGTTACACATTACATGATTTACATTGGACACTTAAACATTATTGACATTGGTTATACATTTCATGATTTCATCTTGACATAAACATTTTTACACATTATTCAATACGTTTGGCAATTGGTTTAAACATATACATCTTACATTGTTGGTTTGGTTTGAGTAAGTGATTAAGTAACGAGGCGTGTGTAATATGATACAAGCATGGTGGATACGCCGCTGGTACTTCCTATATATAAGTGTTGTATGGTATTACATATTGTAGCGTTATTTGAATCATTTCAGTTTGAGACATAGAACATTTTATACAAGTAACATACTTTTCACAAGACATTTATTTACAAACAACTTATCTTATACAAACTCATTTTACATGGTTATTCATTTAATCATGCATTATTCTCTTATTATACATATCACCTGAACTTATTATTTTTCAAATGATCTACAAAGGCAAAGCAAATTACAAGGTTCATGACTAAACATTTTCTTAAACAGAAGTCATGAATCTTATTTTCACAAAACCTATGTACTCGCCAGCATTTCTTTGCTGACCTCGTTTTCACATATGTTTCAGGTATTGTTGAATGATATCGATTGATAAGATGCATGCTCACATAGGACTGGACAAGGCCTTAGTGACTCAATAACAATGATAGACTATGTTTAATTTGTGTATTTAGATTTCCAGACGATGTAATTATTCAATGTTTAATAAAACGAAACACTTTTTGGTATCCTTGGTTATGAAACATTAATTATGTTGCAACACGCCCCGATGTTTCCGCCGCGATTTGTTGTTTTACGCGGTCGGGGTGTGACAAGCTACTCCTGCATAATTATCACACGAAATGGCATACCCGTTATCCATTTCCTGAAAACTTAAATCCTAGGATCGATCCATACGCCCCCTAATCTTATATGTACCACACTTGTACTTAAAAGACGCCGTGAACTGATCTCTCCGTCACGGATGGAGCACATGATGTCGATGCCACAACAACATGCTCGTGGGACACTCCACGAGAAGCGACACTCAGGGTATCAGAATACAAATGGTCTTATTCACATAACTTATAAAACTTATTTTCATAACAAAACGGAACATATATTGGAACATGCGATAATGAGTACAACTTAACAGAAAACTATCGCATGACATGAGAGCTAAAATCAAGGTTATGATTAGAATAGGAATTCAACGGACTGTCAAATGAATCGATAATCAAAGACGTGAGGAGTTTTTTTTTTTTTTTTAAACAAGACATAGTAATTTAAAACAATTTGACTTGAGTAACATAATACTTATATATAATATTAAACTTGTAATTTATTTACTTATAACTTGTAAGCCTTAAGATATTTAATTTGTAACTTGTAAACAATAATTTGATTGAAATTACGAATCTTTAGCGAGATGGAAAATCTAGGAGTGGAACCAGTCACCAAGGTATGGATATCAATCCTATCTTGACAATTTCGTCCCCAAAATGTGGTTTATTAAACGAAACAAGATAAAACCTTGATTTGTTAATAAGGAACCACTAGAGTATAAAATTTGATTTGTAAATTTTATAAACAAATAACTCACCAACATGTATACTTGTAAATACGAAAAGACCATTTTCTAAATAACTGATGTAAAACAAAACCTTTTTCAAAACGTTTGTAACTTCCAATACATATTTCATAACTTAATCTTAATACGGACTTTAAAATCATGAATGATATACCTATATCCAAACGACGTAAATCGAAGGAAAAGAACCTATCCGTACTGAACTTATAACTTATTTCATAACTTAATCTTAATACGGAATTTAAAATCAGGAATCTTATATTCAAACGACGTAAATCGAAAGAAAGGAATTCTATCTGTACGGAACTTATAACTTATTTCCTAACTTAATCTTAATACGGATCTATTCGTACGAAACTTATAACTTAATCTTAATACGGAACCTAAAATCAGAAATGAGATACTTATATCAAAATGACATAAATCAAAAGAAAGAAATTCTATTCGTACGGAACTTATAACTTAATCTTAATACAGAACTTAAAATCAGAAATGATATACTTAAATTCAAACGACGTAAATTAAAGGAAAGGAATCTATCCGTACCTTAAAATTTCCAAGTGATGCTACCTTGTTTCCAATTGTAGATTTATACGGGCAGAGTTTAGCCTACTGATTATCTTCTTAACCTAATTTGCTCACAAACTAGGTATTTAACTTAATACAGCATTTACGATAACTCACGAGATCAAATTCTCACAACGAACGACAAAGTGCGATACTTAAACTCATCCATCGAATTAGCGACGAACGACAAAGTACGATACTTAAACTCATCCATCGAATTAACGACGAACGACAAAGTATAACCCTAATGTGGGCAGCACTTAAACATCCATTGGATATATTGATCGATCGGACAATGAATCGTATCAGCGATTGAGTTATTACCCTGTTCTGCAGCAGCACGCCCCTACTAATTAGTGTTTAGTGTGTGTTATTGGTGATAAACAGAACATAACTCGGTGTATTTTGTGAATTTCTTCGTCGTTTTTGTGCCCAGAATCAAGTCCCAAGCTCCTGTATTTATAGGTGAATTTTGACTCTTAGGCGGCCCGCGTGAGAATTAAGCTTAACTTGAGGCGGCCCGCGAGAGAACTTATTTTATGTATAGGGTTGCCACGTGTGGGACTAGGCTAGCTGAGTCGACGAAATCATTAAATTCAACTTCGTCCGCAAGTTATTAAGATAATCGTTAAGTAGGGAATACCCCCCCTGAGTTTTAGGGGCCTTAATCCTGATTCTGAAAATTCTGAAAATTCTAAGGTTTGTACAGAATTACTTGGGTGTCTTAATTAGGGTTTCCTATTGGACTATAAATCATAAGGGTTGTTTACATTTTTGTTTTAAAATTTTCGGGTGTTACACAAACTCTCAAATGTTTTAAGACTTATTTGGTGCACATACAAAACACATGAACTCGCCAACTTTTGTTGATGTTTTCAAAACTTACATGTATTTCAGGTAAATGAACGGATCTTGGTGTTGTCGGTTCTCAAGAAGCTTTTGGGTTATCAAGTTAACGATGTCATCCTTTTTGAAGGGGTTTGCTCCATATATCTCATCTTCAATGGGATATAGGAAGTAAAGGCTTATATTTCAAAATTATGTTGAACTAGTCTTTTGTAAAAACTTATAATTTATGTTGTCTTGTACTCTAAACAACTTATGGTGTGTATCTTTTAATTATGTCAATGGATGAACATCGTGTGTTTTTAATCATATAGTTGTTTACTTATGTCGTATGCGATGAAAACTAATCAAGTTTACACTGCGCGCTTCCGCTATCGAACGGGTGAGACGGACCCAATCGATATCTAACAACTGAACCAAATCCAACAATCTCAACACCCAATAACACACCATTCTTTCACTGTTTTTTACCATTAATTCAAAACATACTAGTTGTACACGGCAGACAATCTGACATACAAAATTCGCATCAATTTAAACTTTTTAAATATCAAACGCCACTAATAGAAAAAACTAAAAATATGACATATTTAACCCATGTATCATAAGAACAAGCATTGTGCATATGGACATGTCAAAATTAAAAAAACCAAAACTTATGATAGCCACAGATCTAAATTGTCACACCCCAAACGCGTAAAACAACAAACTGTGGCGAAAACGTCGGGGAGTGCTGTAACAGAATTATTGTTTCACAACACATGGTATTTAAAGTTTGGTTTTATTAATTAAAATTTTTACATTGTCTTAGTTCAAACGGAAAACGGAACATAAATTAAACTGTCTTGCTTCATTTTAAATGTAGCATGATCAACCTCAAACATTAGCTCCTGAAACACACGTGAAAATAGGTACGTTAGCATAAAAATGCATGTGAGATACATAGGTTTTGTTGATGAAGGATTCATGACTTGTAAGTTAAAAGAAGTGTTTAACAAAACATAGCTTTCAAAAACAATTTTGCTCGTATGTTGCCTTAACATGTGTTGCCCACGATTTCCAAGAACACCTTGCTTCACATGCCGACTTAACATGCTTAGCACAATGATTTTGAGGATCCGTTCACTTCATATGTTGTCTAAGCATATCTAGCATGTCACACCTCGACCGTGTTAAAATAACGAAACCACGGCGGAAACGTCGGGGAGTGGAGCAACAGAATTATTGTTTCACAACCATGGATTCAAAAAGTTTTGTTTTATTGAGTCGTTAGATAATTTACATTGTCTTAAACAAAACAAACAAGTTAAACATCATCTATCATCGTTATTAAGTCACTAAGGCCTGGTCCAGTCCTAATTGGGCATGCATCCTAGCAGTCAACATCATTCAACAACATCTGAAACATATGTAAAAACAAAGTCAGCAAAGAAATGCTGGCGAGCACATAGGTTTTTTGAGAGTGTCGGATTCATGGCTCGTTTACATGTTGCAATACCTTATTTAAAAACCTTGTTTTGAAAAGTGTATAGTATTGCGACATAACTAACCAACTCAAATCAAGTTGGTTATAGTTTATAAAATCTCGCAGCCATGCTTCTTAACCCAAATCATTCGTTTAAGTAAACCAAATTGTAAATCACCTCGTTAGAAAAACTCATATGGTTTATATTATTTAGAAAACATCGTTTCGTGACATCGTTTCAAAATCGTTTACCCAAGTGAACTAAATAACGTCACGGTATATAATATGATGAAAACACTTATATATAAGAAGTACCAGCGGCGTATCTACCATGTTTTCATCACATTACACACGTCCCGTTATCTAAACACTAACCAAAAACCAATCGTTTCTCTAATTCGTTTAACTCGTTTAAATCGTTCCAAAATCGTTTAATTGTCCCAAAATCACTCTCGTTTTAATTGTGAAATGTACTTTTGGTCGTCTCGCTAATAACAACCAAACCTTCGTAACTCGTCCATCGCTACTCTCGCATTAATAAACCACCAAAGGGTAAATTAACAAACACAGATTCAGTCGTTACCCACATAACCGCCACACATAACCATGGGTGCAGTCTGATAACGGGATTTGTCAGATCCTATGGTACCATAACCTAATACTGGTCGGTTTGGCCAAAACTAATGAATGTTATTCGTTATGTAACTACGTCCAACAAGTTTGTTCACATTATCGAAATCGTTATTAGTTTAATATAAACCATATTAACCATTTTCGAAATCATCGTTAAAAACATCGAAATCATTTAACACATATGAATCACCCCAAAACAATCAAAAATAGTAAAATAGGGGAACTATGTACTCACATTGAATTGTAAGTATCCTTGATCTAAAGAACTCAACGAAGCTCAGGCAAACCAAGGAAATCAAGTAGCACCTATTAATCAGATCACCTAGTTAATAAATCGACACCTAAATCGGAAGGTCGGATAGAACGAGGTCTCGTAAACCAAATGAGTATTGGGACTCATATGATATGGTTTAACAAAGCCTACATTCTAAAACGGAACCTAACCTAAGTGCTTTCAACCCATTACGACCCATTAAGGTAGCTTTCGCTACTTTAACGCGTCTTGCGCACAAATGCGCGTTCTAGACGCCTAACTAGTCCTATGACAAGTATTATATGCCTAAACATGTTTAAATATGTTGCATAATCAGTTTAGGTGACAAAAGTTAGGTTACATATGCTTAAAATCCAATTATGCATGAAAAGGGCATTTTGGTCATTTACGTAAGGCATATAAACTACCTATCATACAACTAACTAAACTAAGTGAGCATAAGGTATAACCTTGGAAGGTTATTCCCTATACAACTATGGTCACAAATATGCTTGGTCGGATCCTAACGATCGACCAAACGGGTCGAGTTTGAAAGTCTAACAGGTGGTTTAGACCGCTTGACTTACGACTCTTTACAAGCACTAAACTAAAAGTGACGAGCTAAACATGTTAAAAGACGTTTAACTAAGTTAGAAAACAGGTTTTGATATCAAAACAAAGGGTTTTGATACCCAAGAATAGTTGGTTGCAAAATACGCATAAAACGCATTTTGACCGAAACTATAACCATCGTGATTACGCTCACGTTGCAAAGTTCAAACGAACTTTGTGTTGACCAATTCATGGTCAAAGCAGAAAGTCAAACACTGTTTGACTTTTACGCTTGAAAAACGATAAAAGTACGAAAGAAACTTACAAAGGGTCCAAGCTAGGAAGATCTTGATTCAATTTGCTCAGGTATGAAGTGTTAAACCCTAACTTAGAGCAAGAATGAATCAAGTGTGAAGAAAAGAATGAAAGATTGTGGGTATTTATAAATTTCATAGAACCGTTAGGATCATTTCTCGTAAATCGCGCTTCGATCTTGGCCATACATGTGGGCACAAGGTTTTGTAATACAAGGGGTATATAAAAACCATCAAAATCCACCCCATAGCATCCCAAATCGGTGGTTAAAAACCATCAAATTAGCTGAATTGGACAAGGTTCATTGTTTCTGTACTGGAGGTCTGTCACGTCACGCGTAAAGTAGCTCCTCAGCTTACGCGGCCCGCCAGAACAACTTTGGTAGATTGTCAAAACTAGTCCCTACAAGTCCAAAACTTGCATTTTGATGTATTTTTGACACGTTTTAGCCCCGTTAACCTCATTTCAAGGCTCTAAAATGAAGTTAAAGTATAGAGAACTTAAAATATGCTCAAAAACATCTCGGATGTCGGTTCGTTTGGTTGTACGGTTGCGTTATTCGGTTAATTACGATGAAAACTCTAACGGAAGCAAAAACGATCCAAATTACGCGACGAATGGTATTTTTGAATTCCAATCACTAAAATAAAATAAGTTAATGATTACAAAAATTTTTGGATGTCCGGATATGTTCAGAACGTAAGATATGGGCGAAAATGCAAACTTATGCACTATTTTTTCGCTTTTAGTCGCTGTTGATCAAGAAAGTTTATTTTTGCGCACCAAACACCTCAAAGCCTATTTCTAAGCTATGTAAAGGATATTTAGGGCATGTTTAAATTATGATCATATTCCGGAACGTTCGTTATAGAACGAATCAGCATACTTTCGCAGTTTGACACAAATAGTCCCTGCGATCGAATAGACTTGTTTTCAACACACCAAACCATCCAAAACTTATTTCTAAGTTATGTAAAGGTTATTTAAGGTATGTTAAGCCTATGTAACTATTCCAGAGTGTTTGTCGCGTTAAACTAACTGCGTTTACGCACCAGTTTGCGTATAACTTTCTAGAAAGCGATTTAAGACTTGAAATCGAACCTCGAATCAAGTCGTAAAATCATCAAACACAAATACACACATAATAACACCAAAACAAATTGTTTTTTTTATAATTGATATTGTTTTACATTGTACATCGATTACAGAGCATAGTTGTCATAGTCTCCCCTACTTCAGGAAATTTCGTTCTGAAATTTTAACTAGAGGAAGCTTGTGAAAACAAATGCGGATATTTCTCTTTCATTTGGTCCTCAAGTTCCCAAGTAAACTCTGGGCCATGTTTGGACTCCCAATAAACTTTGACCAATCGAATCCGTTTGTTCTTCAACTGTTTAACCATACGGTCCATTATCTCCACAGGTTTCTCGACAAAATGCATCGTTTCATCAACTTGAATCTCATCGAGTGGAATGTGAAAATCAGCATCGGCTAAAAACTTTCGCAAATTGGACACGTGAAAAGTTGGGTGAATATTCCCAAGCTCTGGAGGTAGCTCTAGTCGATAGGCAACCTTTCCGACTCTTTCAACAATCTTAAATGGTCCAACATATCGTGGTGCAAGTTTTCCTTTCTTTCCAAATCTTACCACTCCCTTCCAAGGAGACACCTTGAGTAGGACACGGTCTCCAACTTGAAATTCTAAGGGATTGCGTCGCATATCCGCATAACTCTTTTGACGGCTTCTAGCTGTCACAAGATTATCACGAATTTTCTTGATTTTATTTGTCGTTTCCAGAATGAGCTCAGGTCAAGTAAGCTGAGCTTTACCGATCTCATTCCAACAGACAGGTGAACGACATTTTCGACCGTATAAAGCTTTGAACGGTGCCATATTAATGCTAGCATGATAACTATTGTTGTAAGAGAACTCGATCAACGGAAGATGAGAATCCCAATTACCACCGAAGTCTATCACGCATGCTCTAAGCATATCCTCCAAAGTTTGAATCGTCCTCTCAGACTGTCCATCTGTTTGGGGATGATAAGCAGTGCTTAGATTTAGTTGGGTTCCCAAAGCAGATTGCATGGTCTTCCAAAAATGAGATGAAAATCGAGCAACATGATCAGATATGATATCCAAAGGAACACCATGTCGAGATATAATCTCATTAACATAAATATTTGCAAGTTTATCAGCAGATAGATCCTCGTGAATCAGTATAAAATGAGCTGACTTCGTTAATCGATCGATAACAACCCAAATAGCATCGTGACCTTTAGACGTACGCGGTAACTTAGTGATGAGATCCATCGCAATGTTCTCCTACTTCCAAACCGGTATCTCTGGTTGTACAAGCAAACCAGATGGTCATTGATATTCAGCCTTAACCTTGAGACAAGTTAGGCATTTCGATACATACAAGACAATATCCTTCTTCATACCAGGCCACCAAAACTGAGTACGAAGATCCTTGTACATTTTATCAGCACCAGGATGGATAGACTATCGAGACTTATGAGATTCATCCATCACTAAAGTGCAAAGATCGTCTTGTTTCGGAATCCATAAATGATCCTTGAAATAAAGCAAACCATCGTCTTTCCTTTCGAGTTTAAGCTCAAGTTGAAGCGGTAGCTCATATTTCAATAAGCCTTTGATCATACAAGATCGTTGAGCTTGAAGGATACAAGATTGGATATCAGATAGAATGCGAACAAAATGAAGCTTGGCTCGCTCCTTTCGACTAAGTGCATCAGCCATGACATTCGCCTTACCAGGATGGTAGCGAATTTCGCAATCGTAATCGTTTAAGAGTTTAACCCAGCGTCGTTGCCTCATGTTCAGCTCCTTCTGATTAAGAATGTGTTGGAGACTTTTGTGGTCTGTGAAAACCACACACTTCGTACCATAGAGATAGTGTCTCCAGATTTTAAGCGTGAAAACCACAGCTCCTAACTCAAGATCATGAGTCGTATAGTTCTTCTCGTGAACTTTCAGTTGTCTTGACGCATAAGCTATAACTTTACCTCGTTGCATAAGAACACAACCAAGGCCTAGTTTCGACGCATCGCAATAGACAACGAAGTCATCGTTTCCTTCAGGCAAAGATAAAACAGGAGCATCACAGAGTTTTTGTTTCAGCGTTTGGAACGCTTCTTCTTGTTTAGGTCCCCACTCAATGTCACACCCTGCTAGTAGCGGAAGCGTATTGTGTGCGACGTAAGAAAGGTAATCATTGCATCCAAATGTATTAACAACATGAACCAACAACGATGCCATAGATATATAGTTTTCAACAAAAGATTACAAGTTTTTAACATAGTTTCCAAGTTCAACAACGTTTGACTTAGCATAGTTCTAAGTTATTTTACATATAACAAAAGATAGTTTTTGACACAACACATAGTGAGGTTTTGTCCCCTATATACCCATACGAAGTTGGGATATAAAAGACAAACCCTCCCAAAAGTGGCCATCGTTGTCATTTGTTTTCCCGAATCCCATAGTGAATCACCGGCTCAAGACCTGTTTCCTGAAATACATGTAGTTTTAAAAAGTCAACAAAAAGTTGAGCGAGTTCATGCAGTATTGATATCATATGAAATCTAGTACTTGTTATCTTGTAATCATGGTATGTTCTGATTAAAATCATGGAGTCTGTTAAAGATCTATCAGTGGGTAGCGAGCCCCCTGACATAATGCGCCATAAGCAAAATAACCAAACCGAGAACACTTTGTCCACATTGGGATCACAAAAGCACTCCACGGTTAACAACTAGGAGTGGGGCGTGCCTCAAGCCCAATAGATCTACACCTTTTGCACCTTGGTCACAACGTGATTAATGGTTATAAATGTAGATTCCCTACTTATGCACATTGATCATGCCTCCTACTCCGTAACTAACATACCAATAGTTTTAGCATGTATTTCCCCTCGATGTTTTTGAAAACAAAACATTGAAAACAGTGAAAGGAGGGACATGAACTCACAAGTTTGCGTTCCGTGAAATATGATATCAAGGTAAGCGTCCGTACGTGTCAATAACCTACATGTGTACTAATCTCGTTAGACACTAGGTCTTTCGGACCTCGTACAAGTTGTTCATCTTGAATTCTTTATTATGTTTTCGCTTGTCATCATTATTATTGGGCCTAGCCCTAGTCTTCTTGTTATTGGGCCTAGCCCTAGTCTTCTTGTTATTGGGCCTAGCCCTAGTTTTCTTGTTATTGGGCCTAGCCCTAGTTTTCTTGTTATTGGGCCTAGCCCTAGTTTTCTAGTGAGTCCATTAAATGTACTCTTGCAATTTTTACCAAAAATTCACCAAGCATGTAACTTAATAAGTTCGTTTTTCACATGAAAAATACTTGGTAATTTTTATAGTTTTCGACTTTCCGGGTTCTTGTTTTTGACCACTTAGCTATGTGTTCGCTTTAGTGTCTAAAAATATGTTATTTTTAGACTCGACATTGTAGTAACTTGTTTACGATGTCGATACGTCCAAATTGTCGTCATCAAGTGTTATGTATTTCCATTTCGGTCATTTTATTTAATTGTCCGATTTTACAAGCATTTCTTGGACCATGTAGGAACATGTACGTGTATTTATTTTGATCACCCTATAGGTATCTAATACATACACATATGTAGCACACATTGCAAGTACTTAGAAAGTTTCCGAAAATATATAATTTTTCTTACCAAAAATTATATTTACATATTGTTATATTTTTACCCATTTGTTTTTGTAAAATATAAGTTTAAGTTCATAAGAACTTCTTGAATATTTAAACCTTAAATATTCCCATCAAAGTTTCCATAATGACATTTAAGACCACTAATCGCGTTTAACCTTGTTAATCACCCTTCAATCCCATCTTTAATCGCGATTAGATTTTTAGAAAAATTCGCCATAGTTTCCCCTAAACTATGACGTTTCCCACGTTATAAAAACGCGTTTAAACCCATAATCATAATCAATTTCCAAATCAAGTTTCATTACACCAACTTTGCATGCATGATTCATGCTCTTTTCTTCTTTATTTCCATGAACTTTTATAAGTATATTTTTAACAACTTGGTTAAAAATAATGAAATCTTCACATATTTATTAGGACCTTAAAAATACCATTTTCATTATATTTTCTAATCAAAATCTCCTCTTTAAACCACTTTGTTTACTAAACTTTTAGGATGATCATAATAAGAATCATGGTGGTTATTCTTTATAAAAGTCACTTATGTGTAATAAATCAATTTTTTTTTTTTAGTTGTAGTAAAGTTCATGGATCATGAGGTTGATGATCTTGTTTAGATTTAAACATTACCATGTTTAAATCATCATTTATATTATTAATCATACAAGATCACCCACTTAAAACAACTTACTTTAACATAATCAACATAAATTATGCTAACTAGCAATCACAAATCTAATAAATCAACACATAATATAGTTATATTTAGTGTTTATTAGCTTTGAGGTTAAGGTTTTGGTTTATGTTCATCTTTTATATCAAGATAATCAACTTGTACAATAATAATCTACTAGTAATAAGAATCACAAATATGGTGTTTAGTAGACTTACAAGTGCACAAGCTAGATTAGATAATAAGAAGAAAGATAAGCTCCAAAGATGCTCCTAGTGAAGCTCCATGTATAACCTTTGCATAAGTGATCTTGTAGTGGCTATTATTTAGTGAAAAATGGAGTGTTTATGAAAGATTGAAGGTGGGGTTTTGGTCTCTCCTTGGAGCCGTGAACTAGGGGAACCAAAATGAACATTTTGGAGTTTGATAATGTATTGTGAAATAAGATAAGGATGAGGTCTTCTAATGATGGTGTATACTCATGTTTTCAACAACAAATCTCTAAATACCATACTTCAAATCTAGCATGTTTTCAAATAAGAATCAAGGTGTGGGACCCACCATTTTCGTCCATAATGGGGGGGGGGGGGGGGTATTTTATATTATTTTTTTTTATAAAAAAAAATGTTAAAAAGTAGTTATTTTTGTCATTAATCGAAGTTCGGTGATTAGGGGTTTAATTACACCGTTAAGGGGTAATTAGTGTTACGGAACCAAAATTAATATTAACTAGTTCACTAAACTAGTAAAAATCATGTTTTGATACCTTGGATGCCTTTCGTTCGGTCGTCGGTAGGTTTACGACACTTTTGTGGCGTACCGACGGACTTTGTCGCAAGATGTTATTTCACATCCGAAAGATGTATGGAGTGATTCCGAGACCCAAATTTTACTTAACTAGCTCGCTAGACTCTTCGTTTGGTTGTTTCGTGACGAAAATGTCGCCTACTAGTTTGTCGGTTCGCTAACGAACTATTTTAGCGCATAGCGATGTAATACCGGAAACTTGTGATTATGAACATTCCGTTGATATCATCTTATTGTTTTAGTATGTTTTTCATCAATTGACATTATTTCGAAGTCCCGGAAATGCTTTGTTATAGGTTCGGACGAGTTAAAAATACTATATTTTAGGCCGAAACGGACATTTTTGAAATTAGGGCGTCGTACCGGAAAGTCTTGTATCTTTACAAGATATGTTTTCGTAATAATGTTTTCTTATATTAATGGACTCAGTTATGTTATCCGAGTGCCGTTTTTCAGTGTTTCGGTCTGATTTCACGGTTTGCTGGCATGAATAGTGTGACCGTGAATAGTGCACGCAGCACTTTCTACCAACACTTTTAGGACATTGTTTGCCTGATTTCGCAATGTTGCGAAAACCAACATATGTTTTAGCATTGTTTCCCTGTCCTAACCTTGTTATTAAATTAACGACACTGTTACGTAATTAAATTACGCTAAATGCATGAGATTATGTAAATAAAATAGTGATTAGTTTGTACGTAATTGCCGGTTTATTGCCATTTGTCACACTCAAAAGGCTTATTATTTTGAGTCAAAGCAGTGAGAGGAACCGCTGTAGGATCGTTTTCATACCCGAATGAGTCGATCAGAAGAGTTTATCTCGACATGAAAGGCGGAAACAGAGTTGTAGAGGTCAATTCAGCAAGATATACACTATAAACTGTTGTATTATTGATTTGATGACGTTTTACAACCTGACAACACTTCGGCGGCACTTCGTTGCACAAACCGGATAGTTACAAATGAAATGAGACATGAGGGTATTTATAGGGAGAACCCTTCCGTTTGAAGGTGTCATGGCTCCCTTCAAACAGAACCCTTTCAAACGGATTGCCCATTTCAAACGTGACCCTTCTCAAACGGACTATAACATAACTTTTAAACAAACTTAAACTTTTGTCTTCATGTGCATGTGTTGTATTCACGTGATGTTGTAAGATGTGATGTCATCTTTATGATGTCACACTTGTTCAAATCCGCAACGGATCCAAGACTCGATATAAGATGAAGTCGACAGATGTATGCATCAACAGACTCCCCCTCAGATGTTGACGAGTCTTCAGTGTCGAGTCTTCAACGTCTTCAGTCTTTATCTGTCTGAACGCTCTCTAAAATATCTCACACTGTAAGCATCCTCAAACTTTATATCCTTCTCCTCTTCAGCAACAACAGACTTCCCACGAACAATCTCTACTCGGATGTCTTCAGACTCCCCCTTTCAATATGTTGGGATCGCAGTCTGGCTTGATAAAATCACAAATTCCTCAGGTATCAGAACCTGGCTCTCTAACTCTTAGAAACCGGCACATCCTCTACCTCACAATAAATTTTTTGATGATAACTTTGTAAAAACAATCACACCATTTAATGAACTACTTGCAGGAATTATACAATCAAAGAGTGATTTTACAATGTAGATTTCTGATGAAATACTTGAAGAAATATCATTTTTCTTTTCAAAACACACTCTCCCAAACCATTTGTTCATCATGTCTAGCACTCGGAATTTTGAAAATTAGCTCTCCAACACCAGTTGTCGAAAATCTTTTTGAATTTTTCAAAATTTATGCTAAAACACAGTAAAATCTTTTTGGATTTTTGAATGTAATGAAATATAGAGAAGAAATATTTACAAACAATATTTTTGTGAGTTTGTGTAAGAGGATCATATCAGTTTTGAGACACATCACCAACACCGTTAAGCTTTAGACATTTTAAGTTCTAAACGATTCACTTAGATTGTCAGTATCCTGGTCCACTTAAATTCTCACACAAAGTTCAACTGTTTCGAGATACGAGATTAATGTCTTAAGCACTTAAACTTAATCGCGTGTCCCACCTCAGAATATACTCCCGTATCCAGATCCCAATATTCAGTCTTACAGGTGAGTATACCACAGATGATATATGTAAGGGAATAAATTATAGTACGAAACCGTGAGAGCTCAGGTCAGAACTTCCGTTCAGCACAGAGATGACGGTTCGACTTGGGTGGGTCCCCTTTAGAGGATCTTTTGTATTACAACCGCAATGACTATCAATTTTATTGTTTCATCAAATTGCTGAGGGCGGCGCTATTTTTCAAGCAAGCAGAAAGTATTCTCCGGGGACTAGGCCATTGCTTCCGCAAAATCAGAAGTCCCGGGATAATACCCCAGATATCACTGAGTATAAAGACCTAGTATCTCAGAAAGAGGGACCTTTCAAACAAGATTTCGAGGGTTACCCATATATCCGAGAGATGTTTCCCCACGATATAAGCAAGTTTGAATTTAGGTTTATATCTCGTCACAATTTACTAAATGTGCAAAAACCTACTGACACATCATCAGTGAGACCATTTATCACATTTGACTTTCCAATTCTTTAGCATGCTGTGATAGTCCACTGATGTACTATCATTTCCTCTTCTTTGACACAAAACTCATTATTCATTTTATCATGTTTTTGGCTTTTTCAAGTTTTCAAATGTTTTTGGATTTTCAGAAATTTCTTACTCCCCCTAAAATGCAAACACATTTTAGGAAATTTGAAAACCAACTGTACAATAAAGTGACAACCGATATCGAATTGCTTCAATTCGCCATCCACTTGGCATAAACAATCAGAACTCCCCCTCACAACAAACTATTTTCCCATTGATTTCAAAACACTTAAGTTTGTTTTAATCAAATGGTTTTTCCGGAAAATAAGTTTGATTTTACCACTTGTAAAGTTAGGGGTTCATCACTTTGTTTCCAAATATCACTTGTATGTATGGTCCAATCAAGTTCAACCTAATGACCTTGATTAACCACTTGAAGATTTTCCTACCAATCATACCATTTGTAAAAAACTAACAATTTAAATGATATCACCTGTACTTTACCATTTGTACCACTTGTAAAATTACCAACCAAGAAAGATAGATGCCGATTCATGCTCCACTCTTACAAACCTGGGACCTCCGGCAAGTCCAGAGACTTACTGTTCATAGTATGTACCATCCCAGTCACAAACCAGGGATGGTTCAACTTTATCTTTCTTCGTCTTCTTCTCGTAAAACTCCTTTACTCCTTTGACCTTCCTGTCAATCATTTTTCCAAAAATATGATGAACTTTGGAATTAAAGACTTTCTCAACATCAAAAACCTTTTTGTCATCATAAAATTGGTTTGAAATCTCAACTTTACCAATTTTCTTTTTAAAGTTTTCAGTCCGAAGTGATGGAAAATTTTCATCATCCACAGTCAGAACTGATTTTTCTCCTTTTGAAACAACCTGTGGCTCATCTGATTTTGTGGAATCAGATTCATCGCCAGAAGATAGCTCCTCTAATTTTGACCTATCAGAATCATCGCTAGAACTACCAACCGATTTCTTAACAACCCATTTCTGGTTGTCAAGATTTCCTCTTTTCTTGTAAAACCTGTTTGAACTTTCACCAATTTCAAAAATCGAATTTTTAAAAAGTTTGGTTCTATCAATTGGTGGTTCAAACACAACTTCTTTGTCTTTCAGATTACGAGATGCTCCCTGTTTTGATTGTATTGCCTTGGAACAATTTTTGGCAATATGTCCAACAATGTTGCATTGAAAACAGATTCTCGTTTCCTTCTTTTGATCAGCAGACATCATCTCTTCTTGCTTCTTTGCAAGGAATTCGCTGTTCGACTGTCTCCAGAATTTTTCTTTTCTTCTTCTTCTGCTGATGTTCCTGAAACAAATGTCATTTTTGATTTAAAATCTCGAACATATTTTTCTGTTTTTCTGTTGGAGTAAAACCAAGACCTTTCTTTTTGAAATTACGGTTAGGGTTTGGTTTCTTGTGAAAACCAGAACCAGAACTATAACCTTTTTTCTTGTTTAATCTTTGTTGTACTCTTGAGGTGTATTTTTTAGGTTTATCAGTAAGATTTAAATCTTTTATTTCAGAAATTTTAATTTCTGTAAGTTTGAAAACCTTTTTTATCTTCTCAGGTTTGACACCTCTTATTGGAAATTCCTCATCAGAATATAATTTGTCGGAATCATTCAAAGTATATGAAACTTTGAACGTTTCGTCATTCAAATTAGATTTTGATAACAAGAATTCTTTGTTGTAAACCCTTTTAACTGAAGACTTTGGACTGTTGACTGTCGAACTCGAACTTTCTGATCCAGACTTTGACTCTGACTCTGACTTTGACTCTGAGTTTGACTCCAACTTTGACTCCTCAGTTTCATCTTTATCCAACACCTGATCGACCACTTTCTTTATTAATTCGGACTCATGATCAGTGTCAGATGATGTAAACGTAATATCAATATTTTCTGGCAAATTGACTGAGGACTCCGACTCCCACTGTAAATTTGTTGCTTTTTCGACTCTTTCCAGATTTGGATTTCTGGGCAAATATCCATTTTCTAGCGGGGGTGGACACTTGTTGTAACTGACATCTTGTTTCTTACCAGAATCCTTTTTGTCAGTCTTTTTCTTTGTGTCACTCTTCTTCTTGTTTTTCGTTTCTGGAGTCTTTTCTTCAGCCACTTTTCCATCATCATTCTTTTCTTCAGTTACTTCATCCTCTTCAAATGCCTTCATGCCTTCAACAGTTGGATAAATTTTGTCACTGACATAAGAAGTACATGAGTAACTTTTCAACAAACGATGTACTCTTTCTGTTTCAATTCTTTGTAACTCTAGCTTCTGTTCAAGAGCAGCACACTTCTCAATGTAGTTGTTCACAACTTTTTGCTTTATCATGAACGCTCCCTAAAGTGTCTTCATTGCTGTTGCTTGTTCTTCACTTGTTTGATTATACTGATTCATAGCTTTGTTCAACACATCATAAGATTCCTTCAAACTGTTCAAGTTATAGATCAGTGTGTTGTTCTGTTTCTTCACAGCTTCACAGTTCTCACACTTCACTGGAATCTTTTTCGCATCAACTTCTTCATCAACTTTGAACTTTGGAACTTCAACCTTTACTTTCCTTTTGATCACTGGAACTTCTTCATCATCACTACTGACCGGTGTTTTGATCTTTTTCTTTTTGGCTTTGTCATCATCACTGTCACTTTCTGCCATCATTTTCAAATGATCTGCCATTTTCTTTGACCAATACTCACGATCATCATCACTATCTTCTTCAACTCGAGTAACAAAAGCTGTGTGAGCTGGAGTTTGATCTGGAATATAATCATCCCATGTAAAATTTTCCCAGCTAAACCCTTCAGGCATCTTTTCATCATCTTGATCAATCACACAGGCTTTTGTATCAGATGAAATATACTTATCCCAGTTGAACCCTGTTGATGACTTCTTTTCTTCTTGATTAACCACACAAGCTCTCTTTCCAGAATCTTCAATCACATTTCTTCCATGTGCAGTTTGTACCTGATGTTGTTGTTGTTGAGGTGGTTGTTGAGCAACTTTATGGTAGATGGCCTTTCGATAGTAATCATTGTTGTTGTTGAAAGGATTCTGAGCTCCACTTGCTTCGCGATTTGTGCACTCCCTCTTGAAGTGTCCTTTCTCCCTACAACGAAAACAAGTGACTTTAGATTTATCAAAAGCTAAAGTAGAAATGTTAGCCTCGCAAATATCATTTCTTCCTGTGATTTGCTTAAATTTCTCAGCTCTCCTCAAAACACTGGCCAAACACCACTTAATATCCATAAGCTCCATCTCCTCAGCATCAATCTTATCGTAATCCTCTTTAGTAAGCATAGGATTCCCGATCTTTCCAGCCACAAAACTACTATAAGATTCCAACACCATTCCTAACAAAGACATGTGATTTTTAGCAACTTCCTCGGAGTAATCTTGATCATTCTCAAGATTTAGTACAATGTTACACTGAAGTTTTCTCCCATTCTTTGTTGCTGAGATATTCGGATCGAATGATGGAAATGATGAGAAACTATTACTGCTGGTTGATCCTTTAGATGAGCTTCCTAATGAATTCTTGGCGTTGTAAGCAGTTTCCACTTTTAGCGACAAATTTGTGGTTTTCTCATTCGCCCCTACTTTGTAATACAACCCAATATCATGTTCACCATCGAAATCTTTCATCCGAACAATCTTCCTTTGCTCCATCTCTTGAGCTTCCAACTTCTCAATGAACTTACTCAGAGTGAGTGTATTGAATCATTTCTTGTTTCTGAGCATCATCAGATATGTACCCCATGTCTCGTGTGGCAAAGCATCAGCAAGCTTCTCAATCAACTCCTCATTGTCTTTCTCAATGCTTAATCTCTACATGTTTGCTAGCAGATTGCAGTATCTTTTAATAATTTGCCTTGTGCTTTCATTCTTTAAACCATGAAACAAATTGAACTCTTTCTTCAAAAGCGATTTCTTGTTTTTGACCATTTCTTGACTACCATGGAACTTTGACCTTAATGCTTTTCAAATCGAATATGAAGTTCCATTGTGTTGCAAAAGGACCAAAATATCCTCCTTCACAGCTTGTTGTAAAAGACTTAGCATCATTTTCTCATCTTTGTACTTCTTTCTAGCATCAGCACTTAGATCTTTTATCGGAACAACCACTTCATCATCATTCATCGGTCGAATGTATTTTGTCTCGACACATTCCCAAGCATCCAAGTAGTTTGCTTGCACCCAGTTTTCGAAACGACCTTCCCAACCTTTATACTCCTCGATGTTCATGAGTTTCGGCGGCTTTTGCATCGTCCCTGTTTCGTTTTCCAACATTGTGTTCTGTGCAAGAGAAATCGGGGTAACCGGAGTAGCGAATGCGTTGTAGAATTCCTTGTCCATGATTCGGTATTGAAGGATTTTTCACACAAGCTTTCAAACGAATAAGACTTATCAATTAACAGAATAAGACTGGTACTCGAACTGGTGAATATTCTGTGCAGACTAAAGATTGACACACTGTGCGGACTGCTATGACCCGGATCAAAACAAACGACCTTTTCCAATGACCTGGCTAAACCACACGACCTGAATTCACACTGTGCGAACTGGGTAACGTTCAATCCGTATGAACTGGAGTTTAAACTTGTGTGATCTCAATGATGACCAAACAAAACTTTCAAGCGTTTTTAGACCAACTTCCAAGCGATCTAAGGAACCCAAACTTCAAACAACCTGAACTAATGCTAATGCCAATTGAATTTGGTGTGGACTGACCCAAACCTTGGGCCGAAGATATATTGGACTTTAGTAATGATTGGGCCGACAACACACTAAATGATATTACCAAACTTGTGTGGATTAGAATCACTTAGTGCGAACTGAGATCTATAAACTTCACATGCATTCTGACAAAATTCACATGTACCATCAATTGAAATGGCCGACAAACTTTTAACTTCTAAATTCTCATTAGACCGTAAACATTTACAAATATCCGACAAACATCACAAGATCAATTGTCTCGATTTCCACACTTATATTGAATACCGAAAACAAAATTAATTCAATCACATGTAATCTGACAAACAATTTCTTGGGCTGATGAACACATGCACATATTAATTCAAATGAAATGATGACAATTGATCAGATCAAGACACGTATCTGCTGAACCATTTTCAAACGGAATAGTCATTTTCAAACGGAAGTTATGTTTCAAACGGTACTCTCAAACGGAATAGTCATTTTCAAACGAAAGTCATGTTTCAAACGGTACACTTCAAACAGAATACATTCTTCAAACGGGATGACCCATGATTTTCAAACGATATGTTAATTTCAAACGGAATGTTGCTGTTTCGTTCAAACGGAAGCCAATTTTCAGGCCATTTTTACCACTTTTTCTTTGAATTTTGAACTGATATTCTCAACGGTTTGTTAAAACACAATTACGCACACATTGTGAAAGTTTTAGCCGATTTTAACCGTGAAAAATTGTCCAATTTTGAAAGAAGGTGTAGAAAATCAGAATTAGCGGCTGAATTGGTATGAACTCTTCCTCCTGAGCTCTGATACCACTTGTAGGATCGTTTTCAGACCCGAGTGAGTCGATCAGAAGAGTTTATCTCGACACGAAAGGCGGAAACAGATGTGTAGAGGTCAATTCAGCAAGATATACACTATAAACTGTTGTATTATTGATTTGATGACGTTTTACAACCTGACAACACTTCGGCAGCACTTCGTTGCACAAACCAGAAAGTTACAAATGAAATGAGATATGAGGGTATTTATAGGGAGAACCCTTCCGTTTGAAGGTGTCATGGCACCCTTCAAACGGAACCCTTTCAAACGGATTTCCCATTTCAAACGTGACCCTTCTCAAACGGACTATAACATAACTTTCAAACAAACTTAAACTTTTGTCTTCAAGTGCATGTGTTGTATTCACGTGATGTTGTAAGATATGATGTCATCTTTATGATGTCACACTTGTTCAAATCCGCAACGGATCCAAGACTCGATATAAGACGAAGTCGACAGATGTATGCATCAACAACCGCGATCTTCGAAAAGTTCAAAATGAAACGTCGATAATAACTAGCGAGACCAAGAAAAGAATGAATTTCTGTAGGTGTCGTTGGTGTATTCCAATCCATAATAGCAGCTATTTTGGATGGATCCACATGAATACCCTGCTCGTTAACTATATGACCCAAAAACTGAACTTCTTTAAGCCAGAATTCACACTTGGAAAATTTAGCAAAAAGTTGTTCCTTCTTCAGGAGTTCCAGTGTCAAACGAAGGTGTTGCTCGTGATCGGCTCGAGGCTTCGAATAGATGAGAATATCATCTATGAACACAATGATGAACTTGTTTAAATAAGGTTTACAGACCCTATTCATTAAGTCCATTAAGATAGCTAGGGCATTCGTCAAACCAAAAGGCATGACAGTGAACTCATAGTGCCCATATCTCGTGCGGAATGTAGTTTTGGGAATATCTTCTTCGAGTACACAAAGCTGATGATACCCAGAACGTAGATCGATCTTGGAGAAACATGTAGCACCTTGCAGCTGATCAAAGAGATCATCAATTCGTGGCAGGGGATATCGATTCTTGATGGTAAGCTTGTTAAGCTCACGATAATCGATACACATTCGAAAAGACCCATCTTTCTTCTTCACAAACAGGACTGGAGCGCCCCAAGGTGAATAACTCGGTCGGATGAATCCTTTATTAGATAACTCTTGAAGCTATTTCGATAGTTCTTGCATCTCAGACGGTGCAAGATGATAAGGTGCCTTCGCAATCAGGTTGGCATTGGGTACAAGATCAATATGAAATTTGACTTGACGAACAAGAGGCAAACCAGGCAGTTCATCAGGAAACACCTCTGGATAATCTCGAACAATCGGGATATCTTGAATACGCTTGCTCTTGCTTTTCTCTTCGGTGACATGTGCCAGAAAGGCAACATATCCTTTTCGTAAATAACTTTGGGCTTTCGTACACGACATGAGTTTCAAATCTTTCGAAGGTTTCTCGCCACGAATCTCTAGAATATAGTCAGATGATAGAGGAATACAAACAATCTTATCGAAACCAACCACCTCAGCATGAGACTTAGTTAACCAATCCATCGCTACGATAACGTCGAAACTCCCAAGTTGCATCGGTATGAGGTCAATAGGAAAAAGATGGTTATCGAGGTTCAATTGACAGTAACGAATAACAGAATCGAGTACAGGCGGTTTACCAGTAGCAACTTCAATAGATAAGGGTTTCCTCAGTTTAGTTCTAGGTATCGCAAGTACAGGCTCAAAAGATAACGAAACAAAACTTCTATCGGCACCAGAATAAAAAAGAACGGATGCAGGTCGATGATTAACAAGGAACATACCATTGACAACCTCGTTGTCAGCTCTTGCCTCGTTTGCATTCAAGTTGTACGCTCGTCCACGAGCGGGGTTTGCGTTTGCAATGGCATTCGGATTTGCATTCACGTTCACTAACCTCGGGCATTTGTTACGGAAATGACCAAATTCTCCGCAATTGTAACATGATCCAGGTGGGAATCTAGCAGCATTCCCCTGAACTGGAGTTTGATTCTGAGCAACTAGATTCTGACCCAAAAGACAAATGTTGGCCAGATGCCCAAGTTTACCACACGTAGTACACTGTTTGCAAGCTTGTTGTGCAACATGATGACCATTGCACCGAGCACAGTGAGGTGCAGTACCATCATACTGTTTCTTGGCGGGAGGTTGTGCTGGTGGGTTCTTAGTGGTAACAGCAAAATTATGGGAAGCCTTGCACTTCCTTGACTTCTTAGAAGACTCTCCCTTCTTCTTATCCTTTACCCTTTTTCCTTGTGTTGTGTGGCATCAGCTGATTTCTTCTTCTCACCCTTACGGGTCAGTTTACCTTTTCTGACCTGAGACTCGGTCAGAGTAGCAGCCAGTTCGATCGCCTGACGCACAGTGGTTTGATTACTACCGGTCATAATATCCTGCACAGAATCGGGCAGACCATCGATATACCTCTCAATTGCTTTCTCCAACGGGGTAACCATAGTAGGACACAACAGACTGAGCTCCTCATAACGATCCAGATATGCACGGTGTTCTCCCCCATCTTGTTTCAGATCATCGAATTCTCATTCCAAAGCTCGAATCTCGTGACGGGGACAGAACTCTTTCATCATGAGAGCCCGAAGCTCTTCCCATGTTTGTGCCAGGGCAACATCGACACCCCTATCACGCATCACACCATTCCACCATGTAAGAGCACGCTTCTCGAACACACTGGATGCCACGCTCATTCTGACACTGAACATGTCTGAATGTACTCTCCAAACTTTCAAACCATTGTAGGAGCGCGGTTGCTCCTTAAGACCCATAAATCTTTAGCGGTTTAGCCGAATTGAAGTTCTTGAAGCTACACTGAGAATTATTGTTATTATTGTTGTATAATTGATGGATCTGGGTTACTATGTTCGGAAGTACAGCAGCCATTTGTTGAGAGACAAGGGATGCGATTTCTTCGTTAGTCGAAGGTTGTGCATCTCGTCGAGGAAGCATTTTCTAAAAAGAACAAGGAAACATGATAAACGAGTGAGGTCGGCAATTGGATAAACAAAAGAGCTATTGAAAACATCGACAAAACATAAGGAATGCGATCATTCGTTCGTTACCTCGAACAAACAAATGACACGCGGTGACTAATCAAAGTAAATGGGTCAATATAATGTATCGCGAAGACCTGCTTTAGCCTATAAGTGGACCCTCATCCCAAGAGTTCCCAGGTAAGAGTGACTGGTCCGATTATGTGGATTTGTAGGAACACTCTAGCCTTAGACAGAAAACTAAGGATACAGTCATCCACTCTTCCAGATTGCACGTGTTCACACTATAAGACCCAAACTTTGACGAGATTTTGAAAACTTAGAGGGTTCAAAACCTTATAACAAATCATTTACGAAGAAATGATTGGTTTTCAAAGCGGATTTGTTATTGTGTTCTCGTTGTGGTTATCACCTAAGGATAGGTGATGGTATTGTTTAAAAATCTAAACGCAAATTTCTTACGTTAGTGTCCTAGAAAAGTTATAGTCTAGGCCAAAGCATTACTAATAACCTAATTCCCAATAACCATTGGCTCTGATACCAACTTCTTCTGTCACACCCCGACCGCGTTAAAACAACGAAACCGCGGCGGAAACGTCGGGGAGTGGAGTAACAGAATTATTGTTTCACAACCATGGATTCAAAAAGTTTTGTTTTATTGAGTCATTAGATAATTTACATTGTCTTAAACAAAACAAACAAGTTAAACATCATCTATCATCGTTATTAATTCAATAAGGCCTCGTCCAGTCCTAAGTGAGCATGCATCCTAGCAGTCAACATCATTCAACAACACCTGAAACTTATGTAAAAACAAAGTCAGCAAAGAAATGCTGGCGAGCACATAGGTTTTATGAGATTGTCGGATTCATGGCTCATTTACATGTTGCAATACCTTATTTAAAAACCTTGTTTTGAAAAGTGTACAGTATTGCGACATAATTAACCAACTCAAATCAGGTTGGTTATAGTTTATAAAATCTCGCAGCCATGCTTCTTAACCCAAATCATTTGTTTAAGTAAACCAAATTGTAAATCACCTCATTAGAAAAACTCGTATGGTTTATATTATTTAGAAAACATCGTTGTGTGACATCGTTTGAAAATCGTTTACCCAAGTGAACTAAATAACGTCACGGTATGTAATATGATGAAAACACTTATATATATGAAGTACAGCGGCGTATCTACCATGTTTTCATCACATTACACCCGTCCCGTTATCTAAACACTAACCAAAAACCAATCGTTTGTCCAATTAGTTTAACTCGTTTAAATCGTTCCAAAATCGTTTAATTGTGCCAAAATCGCTCTCGTTTTAATTACACCCGTCTCGCTAATTCACAACTCGTCCATCGCTACTCTCGCATTAATAAACCACCAAAGGGTAAATTAACAATCACAGATTCAGTCGTTACCCACATAACCCCCACACATAACCATGGGTGCGGTCTGATAACGGGATTTATCAGATCCTATGGTACCATAACCTAATACTGGTCAGTTCGGCCAAAACTAATGAATGTTATCCGT
Organism: Helianthus tuberosus; assembly: GCA_030545235.1. Taxonomy (NCBI): domain Eukaryota; kingdom Viridiplantae; phylum Streptophyta; class Magnoliopsida; order Asterales; family Asteraceae; genus Helianthus; species Helianthus tuberosus. The sequence continues at coordinate 100,472,626 of CM060367.1, forward strand.
TATGTAACTACGTCCAATAAGTTTGTTAACATTATCGAAATCGTTATTAGTTTAACATAAACCATATTAACCATTTTCGAAATCATCGTTAAAAACATCGAATTCATTTAACACATATGAATCACCCCAAAACAATTGAAAACAGTAAAATAGGGGAACTATGTACTCACATGGAATTGTAAGTATCCTTGATCTAAAGAACTCCACGAAGCTCAGGCAAACCAAGGAAATCAAGTAGCACCTATTAATCAGATCACCTAGTTAATAAATAGACACCTAAATCGGAAGGTCGGATAGAACGAGGTCCCATAAACCAAATGAGTACTGGGACTCATATGATATGGTTTAACAAAGCCTACATTCTAAAACGGAAACTAACCTAAGTGCTTTCGACCCATTACGACCCATTAAGGTAGCTTTCGCTACTTTAAAGCGTCGTGCGCGCAAATGCGCGTTCGAGACGCCTAACTAGTCCTATGTCAAGTATTATATGCCTAAACATGTTTAAATATGTTGCATAATCAGTTTAGGTGACAAAAGTTAGGTTACATATGCTTAAAATCCAATTATGCATGAAAATGGCATTTTGGTCATTTACCTAAGGCATATAAACCACCTATCATACAACTAATTAAACTAAGTGACCATAAGGTGTAACCTTGGAAGGTTATTCCCTATACAACTATGGTCACAAATATGCTTGGTCGGATCCTAACGATCGACCAAACGGGTCGAGTTTGAAAGTCTAAGCGGTGGTTTAGACCGCTTGACTTACAAATCTATACAAGCACTAAACTAAAAGTGACGAGCTAAACATGTTAAAACATGTTTAACTAAGTTAGAAAACAGGTTTTGATACCCAAGAATAGTTTGGTTGCAAAATACGCATAAATACGTATTTTGACCGAAACTATGACTCGTCACTACACCTAATCAACATGGTAATCAGTAGGTATAGTCACAAGGTACTATAACCATCGTGATTACGCTCACGTTGCAAAGTTCAAACGAACTTTGTGTTGACCAATTCATGGTCAAAGCAGAAAGTCAAACACTGTTTGACTTTTACGCTTGAAAAATGATAAAAGCACGAAAGAAACTTCCAAAGGGTCCAAGTTAGGAAGATCTTGATTAAATTTGCTCAGGTATGAAGTGTTAAACCCCAACTTAGAGCAAGAATGAATCAAGTGTGAAGAAAAGAATGAAAGCTTGTGGGTATTTATAGATTTCCTAGAACCGTTAGGATCGTTTCTCGCAAATCGTGCTTCGATCTTGGCCATACATGTGGGCACAAGGTTTTATAATACAAGGGGTTTATAAAAACCATCACAATCCAGCCCATAGCATCCAAAATCAGGGGTTAAAAACTTGGAAACCTCACCCACATAAGGGTAAGTCAAGTGTTCCATCTTCAAAACAGTTTCTTTGAAGACAACAAAGAACTTAGGTTGAAAAAGAGAAAACTTTTGCGGAGTCTACCCGGATTCACATGCCTTAAAACCAGCAAATAAACCTTGAGCAAGAAGCTGGCTGTACGAATCACCCAAGGCACTATTGAACTCCGATGAATGAAGAAGGTATGTAACAACTTGCTGGAATCCATGTTCAATTAACCATTTGTTATCACTAGTCGCATGGGCTAGCGAAGCTTTCAAACTATCTTTCTCTTCCAAGAAAGCCTACTTCTGAACCTCCAAAGCAGCCCTATCAACCCTGACTTGAACCCTGTCAGCTTCCAAGCGTTTTTCCAACTCAACCATTTCAGTCTTGTGCTGGGAAGAAAGCTCATCAATCCTCAACATCAGCTTTTCTCCCTCCCAGCATAACCCTCTGCCTCCTTCTTTAGAGTAGCTAGTGAAGCCTTCATCTCATCCCTCTTCTTCGAGAAGACATCATATTCTCGCATCCTCTTGCGAAATTGGGATACACCCTCTGGAAGCAAGGCAACAAGGTTACAAGCACCCATTACCATTTTTCGAAATCATCAGGTCATCATCCATAGACGAGCAAGAACCTCGAACAACAGGAGAATCAAAGTGGGTAAGAACATCCTCACAAACGGATGAAGGCTTGAAGCTGTCACCAACTGTGACCTTCTAATCCGGCCAATAAACCTCCCATGGATTAACATTGGTGGAACCTTCACCACCCTTCCCGGAACCCTTCAACCTCACAGCCTTTTTACGAACATCTTTTAGTGCTAATGGATGTTAGCAAGTTGTGGGACAAGCCGGATGTGCTCGTGAGAGATGATCAAGGTATGATATTTTGTATTTTCTGCTTATGTTATATTTTATTTGTTGCAGTTATGTTTGCCTTAGACTTTATCAAGAGCGATGACACATCTGATGTTGTGTTTGGAGATGCCGAGGCTACATCCGGTGAAGATGTTGTTGTTAGGGGCACTGAACATAGGTTCGAGGGTTCAAGCTATGTGAACGTTCCCAATGTCGAGGGTTTCACCAAAGTTGTTGCTTCCAAAGTCTCTACTCGTCGTTCGAGCTGTTGTTTGATAAAGACTGCTGACCAACCATCAGCTTCTGAGCCGGTGGAACTAAGTAATGACATAGAGGCTTCAGATGATTTAGAAGTTGGGGTTGGGGAAAATCAAAAAAGGACAAGGGACGGCCCTTGGTGAATTGTAAATCATCACATGTCACATTCTTCTACCTTCTCATTGGTAAAATTTTTAATGGTTCCATTAAGAGGTAGCCTCTTAATGACCATTCAGAGGCTACCAAACAGCCCCTAAGAAAAAGTCGTCCGGGTCAACCTAAGTGTTGTAAAAAATGGAAATTTTAAAAGGACATCACCCAACCAAGGTCCGACTATTGAAAATATAAACTCAGTAATTATCCCATCAGTAACCATCACTAATTGTGGCTAAGAAAAATGTGTGTTTTTAAAATCTTGGTTGATTGATTAATTGTGTCTCTGGTAATCATGGCTAGTGGAGAGGGAGTTGTTGTCACTCTTGTTAGTAAGTTTGATGCTAGTAATCCTCAGGGCCGGCTCAACCATTTTGGTGGCCTAAACGGCACTTAAGGTTTGGAACGAGTCCATTACCTGTTTGACAGAGGATCATAATGTCACAACTGTCTTTGTCACAAGGACGATTATGAATAGCTCGAAGGCTAGCCTTACATGACTTTTATTATAACTATATACATATATGGCATAAATGCCCATCGCGAAGGACGTAAAAACATATATGGCCTAAAGCCTAGTCACGAAGGACACAAATGATTATATGGCACGAAGGCCTTGTCGCAAAGGACATTTAGATATGGCTCAAAGTGGCCTCGTCACGATGACGTTATAAGACATGGCACCAAGGCCTGTCACAGAGGACATTTATCAATGCTGGCACAAAAGCATGTGACTAGAAATGTTAACATTTAATATGTTAACTTGTCACGAATGATAAATTACTGCACATTGGCTTGTCTCGAAGCGCAGTTAGATGGCACAAAAAGGCCTTGTCACAAGGACAATTAAAACATAATCAATGATCTCTTGGATCAGTGATCTTTAAGGGTCGAACATAGTTCATTGCCTTTTGACAAGAAGTTTATAAAATAAAACTATCATTGTCATGAATACACCTTCGCCCAAAGGCATATATCTTAATTGGATGTTTTGGTGTATACTTCATACTGTTGGTAGATAGCCGTGATTCGTATTGATCATATAGGCTATGAAGGTGGCTTGGGAAAAATCCAAGTACTTTTGGAAGCTAGTGTGGTCTCTCAAGTCACACAGCCAGGAATGTTAACATGTTCTCAGATGTTAACAAAGATTAATTATCTTAAGAGGGTTTTACCATCATAGCCATGTTCATAGACATATAGGCTAGGTTATACCATTAAGAGGATCTTTTGAAATTTTCAGCTGATCGATAAAGTTCTAGTAAAATCAGAACTATTGACTTTCCTAGATTATTAGGAATTTACAATAGTGCCTTAAACAGGACTTTTAGTAATAATACAGAGGACCCAAAGAAAATATAAGTCCATATAAGGATTATAAAATATTACAAATCCATATGTGGATTTTAATGAAACATCAATGTCCTCAAAAGGGACTAATTCGAAATAGCGTATCCCCAAAGGGATCTAAATGAAATAACATGTCCATAAAGGGACGTCAATAAACAATTGCCCTCGAAGGGACTTTATGTCGAAAGATACGTCCTCAGTGGGACTTATTAATGAAACAATATATCCTTGAAAGGATTATAATAAAATATCATATCCACAAGGGATCTTAATGGAACAATATGTCCAAAAAGGGACTTTAAAGAATCAGTATGCCCTCTAAGGGACTATGATGAAATAATATGTCCGCGAAAGGATTATAATGAATTATTATGTCCGCCAGGGGACTCTGATAAAATAATATGTCTACAAAAAGACTTTTATTGAAATACTATGTCCATGAAAGGACTATGAAGGAATATAATGTCCATGAGAGGACTATATCGAAATATCAGGTCCATGAGAGGACTAAATAGCAAATGCCCATATAGGGTCTTAAGTTGAAGGTATGTCCACACAGGGACTAAATAAAAGAGATAGGTCCTTTTAAGGACTCAAAAGACAGAATATTATGAAGGAATGATTATCTAATGTCTTCCTTGCTCCATTCGATTGTTTCTCTTCTGTGTTTACCATACATGGTGAAGGTACAAAAGACCTTAGTGAATAATGCAGATATTCCAATCAGGATCCGTTACGGAAATAGAATTCAAGGATTCAATGGTTAAAGAAATAATATGGATCACAGATTGGGTTTTGACTGATACAATCCAAATCTTGGGATTTCAAAACTTGAAGGTAAGGAATAAGGATCATCAGCATTTCTAGCATTATTTTCAATACGGGAGCCTCAGGGACCACCTGGTATGGACTCCGCTGGCACAGACTTTAAAATTTGAGTCTCAGGGACCTCCGGTATGGACTCTGAAGTCTGATTGCAAGTAAAATGGGTTTGGTTTTAGGAATGAGTCCTTAAAGGTCTTTCCTCCAAACTAGTCGCACGCTTATTATAGCCGTATTGTGAAGCTTGGCATTTCTTGGCTCCGGATGAAGAGAATCTCTATCAACGGCTTCTTTGCTTGGCGACTTATTAAAATACATAAAATCGAAAACAATGTTTACTTAATAGGGATGAGAGCATTCCTATGTTAAGTCTAGACTCAAAAAGGTCTAAGGAATATGCTACTGTGTCATTGAGATTAAACACAAAAGACTAGTGTCTAATTCACTCAATGTTGGCTCTGATACCAACCTGTCACACCCCACTAATTCCACATATCACCGGTGGGCCCGGTGGGGTATCGTGACGTAGTTGATATCATCATAGTCAACCATACACAGAATAGCACAGCGGAAGTCTAGGAATATAAAAATATTATTACAAACTCAAATGTCTAAAAATATCAAACTATTTATTATAGAGGAGTCTGTAATATCAGTCCACAGGAGGATCATTACAGAATATATAAAATGAAGCGTAGCAGACTTTATAGCATCTTTAAGGATTTGCAAGATCCTCTTTTTCGACACTGAGCAACTCCCAGCCTATTATGAGTAGTACCTGCCACTTAGCCTTTTGAAAATACGTCAGTTTTCACTGGTAAATACAATTTAACCGACTCATTTGAAAAGAGTTTATGAAAATTGATTTAAGTGCACAAGGCACGAAACCTTTTATAACTTGGGACAATTCTTATTAAAATCTTGTATACTGAATTACATGTTTACCGTACATCTGGGGCCCAGTACAGAGACTGAGACATGATTAAACGACACACCACTTTTAAAACCCATAAAGGAGTTATCCCCAACTTGTGGGTAATTAATAATTTATTATTGGCATCTTTTCGGTGTATGCCTACACCCTGCGCATAGGTTGTGGCCATTTACAAATGAATGAGCCAAGGATATCCAGGACACGGTCGTATTAACCCCCAATGTTTATGTTATCAAACAAGACAGATTAAAACGGGTTATGTAAATTTATTAATCACAATCCGATTAAATGATTTCATACCCGACCAAGTGGTATTATTATAATACCATATCCCAAGCCCGTATAGGAAAAATAAGTTAAAAGTATTTACCTGAGCTAATACTTGATTCACAGCAAAATAACTCAGTCATATCCAATCTATCTAAATGCAGGTAGCTTTTACCGGGTGGCTCTAGTCTGGAGTGATGGTAATATATAACCAAATTCAGAATGCTACTAGTCTTTATTTAAGCCATAGACTTAGACCGGCTAGCTTGAAGTATCTAAAGCGGTACGATACGCTAGATTAAGCGATGACCGGAATAGAATGTTATTTAGACCCAACAAGTTTGGATACTTGTATAATATGGGTAAACTAAACACATTCCGGATTTTGAGAAAAAAAACGATAAGGTTAAACCCGTTTCGGCAAACATACGTAAACTAGTCACATAAACCGATCCGAACGCATAAAATGCGTAACGGGTAACCAAATGAATCATATACAAATTTCATATGTTATTATGCTTAGAATATGTCAATACATCAGTAGGATGTCAACATATATGCCTAAAAAGTATTTAAAACCATTTTAAGTCCCGTAAGGGCATTTTGGTAATTTTAATATTTATAAAAGAGATTTTATAACAAACTGTAGTTCTGGTCCTTTCTAATCAGTAAAAATATTTAATTTATCTCATTACATCAGTAAGATATTACACATATGTGAAATTTACTATTTATGACCAAACTATGTCCCGAAAGGGCATTTTGGTCATTTCACATAGGCTTTTAAGGGCATTTTTAGAAACCTGAGTTCTCAACTTATACCTACTGTAATAATATTAAAATTTGTTTAAAAATTCAGTAGGTAACAAGTCTTAGGTGTTAATTGTGGTTTAAAAACCATACTATACACCTAAATAGCGTAAAAATCGCTAATTGATGATAATTAAGGGGTTTTATGGAAATCTGAGATTTTGATCAGTTTTGAATGCTCAAAATACTTTATTTAATATATGAAATCAGTAGGAAAAGATTTGGCATTCAAATCATTTGTAAATCTTATTTTATGCATGAAAAGGGTATTATCGTCATTTACCGAATAATACAAGAACTCTATGATATGATCAGTTTATAATCTGATCAATAACTCCAACAATCCCTAAAAATAATATCTTAACATTAGGTAATGAGTTTCGGGTCAAAATCCAAGTTTAAACACGCTTTATGCAAGATATCGCAATTTACTTAGTTAAAAGCTTCTAATTACGATATCGAGCATAACTCCTATTTAGGACCAAGAACTGATGTCAAGTTTTCGGGACAAGCTTATATATCAGTGACAAAGGCTTTTGTCCTCTCACATTTCTAAAAATCTCATCCTTATGTCAAAAGGGCAAAATGGGCGTTTATAAGCATAATAACGGAAACTAGCGTATAATTCAAACCACAAGGAACCATGCTATATAACTCCAGAGGGTTATGCTACTGAATAATATGGTCCTAATGGAAGCTTAGAACATGGAAGAATCAAGCTTAATCGGGTCAGAACTGAAAAGTCAAAGAGAAGTCAAGCTTTTGCGACTTTCGGTTGTGAACCGACCCTAAACTTAGAATTGTCGGGTTGGACCAGCTTAGACATGTTCTAATAATCATTACCAAGTTATTAGAGTGTTAAAATATAATTTACAACCCCTACATCTATGGTTTTAATTAATATTCACAAAGCTGCCAAGTTTGACTTTTTACCTAAACGGTTTGACCCGACAATTAATTAAGCAAACGAAGGAATTAGGAGGTGCCCTTTCAGGGGTTAATCATAAGAGTATAAACCAAAAGTCAAAGTTTATTTGCGATATTTGACTTTTCGGTTCCTAAATCATAAAACTGAACTAATGAGTGGGCTAAGGCACTTACAAAGGGTCCATGCTATCTTTTCTACTAAGATTATGCTCCACTTCAGCTTAGGAAGGTCCAGATTTGAGAGAAAGAATGATAGAGTGAAAGTGGTGTGAGAAATGAATGAGAGCTTCAAGTATTTATAGGTTTTGGGAGTGAATTAGATCAAGACAAGTGTTTTAGAGATAAGTTATGATCAGTACAAGTGTCCTACCAGCTGTTTTAAAACAGGTTACAGCCCAAGGATTTGATTAAATATGGTTTTGAAGTGGATTGGAGCCCAAGGAACTAACAAAACAGAAAATAAAAAAAAACTGCTGCTGTTCGTTACGCGGCCCGCGTAACCAGGTGGCCCAGGCCCACGCGGCCCGCCTGGGTGTCAGGCCCAGCGAATTTATTTTTGCTGTTTTGCGGTTTTGGTCCCTGTTCAATGCATAACTTCAAAACAGCTTTTAATGTTGTTGTTTGTTAAAGTTGGCCCACGAAACTGGCATCCTAATGGGCTTATGACCTGTTTTAAAGCCCAGATCAGTTCAGACATGTTTCAGGCTTTTACAACAACAGCCCCTGACTTCTTTCAGTTACATAGTTTGGCAGAATGTCGCGTTTAGTCCCTGCACTTACTAAATGCCATTTTCAACACGTCTGAGGCCTGCCAGGCCATGTTTAAGGCTCTACAAGGTCAATGATGTTTAGAGGACTCAAAATATGCCCGGAAGTATCTCGGATGTCGGTTCGTTTGGTCGTATGGTCACGTTATGCATCTAATTACGACGAAACACGAACGGACGCTAAAAATGGTCCAAATTACGCGACGAGTGGAATTTTATCATGCCACACACTAAAATAAAATATTTTAGTGCTTACATAAATTTTTGGGTGTCCGGGGATATTCAGAATGCGAGATATGCGCGAAAGTGCAAACTTGTGCACTTTTTGACACTTTTAGTCCCTGCATGACATAAAAGTTTATTTTTGCACACCAAACACCTCTAAGCCTATATCTAAGCTATATAAAGTATAAATAGGGTATGTTTAACTCATGGACATATTCCGGAAGGTCCGTTATCAACGATTCGACCTACTTTTGTAGTTTGACGCAATTAGTCCCTTAATTGCGCAAAGTAGCGCGAAATGACGTTTAATGATATCCAAACCTTCTATAGCCCATAATGGGCATCCCCGAATGTATGTCCAATTATTAAAATGCTCCGGTTCGCTTAAAAGGTCCCCGAGAGGTGTAGATTCAAAAGTTGACGCTTTTGGTCCCTCTAATGCGCAAACTTGCACATATCATCGTTTAATAGCATCGAAGCCTTATCTAGTCCATGTTAGGCATTCTTGAGAGTATTATAATACAACACGATGCTTTGGTTTCGTTAAAAGGTCGTTCAGAGGTATAATTAAACATGTTGACGCCTTTAACCCCTCTAACTTACAAACTTGCGCGTAATTTCACTTATTGGCATAAAAGCCTTGCATAACCAATATTAGGCATTCCCGAGAATATGATGAAGCATAATGAAGCTCTCGGTCTGTTAAAAGGTCACTCAGAGGTAAGAATTAACATGTTGACACTTTTAACCCTTCATTACGCAACTTTCAAATTATTACGCAACCGGCTCCTTTTGTCCAACAAGTGGCTCGTCTGAGATTACGGACATCGTATAAGGTCACTCAGAGGTCTAGTTTAGGCATGTTGACACTTTCAGTCCTTCTATATTCATAGTTTTCGATTTTGACAAAATTAGTCCCTCATAGTCAACGTTTGACTTTATTAGGGTTCATTACACGTGTCACCACATCATTGGACACGATTTTACGAGGTGTTACAGTTATGCTCAGATTGATTAACTTCATTATCAGGTTCATTACCAGCATGTGTCATCTGGTAATTAATTTATATAAGTAATTAGTATCAATTACTTAATAATTATTATAAACAAATAATTGCACATAATCATGAAAACAAATATAGCCAAATTGTTGATTTTCCAACACTCGATATTTTATTATAATTTTATAATATGCAGCCGTACTCACTTGTTATCTTACAAAAGTTTTATTCTTAGGTTATTTCACATAATTATATTTTATTGTTATTATTATATAACCACAAACATTGCCGTCACACCATCCCCGTCAGCTGGCATCTTAGAAGCGACGATCCCTCTCATCGTACTTCCAGGAGATCTGTTCTCCTACCTCCCTAATCCTATTCCCTGCATCCATTAGCTCCTCGCCAAAATGGCGGAGTTCAGCCATATTACTCATTGGTGGATTTGGTGCAGGTTCTAGGTCGAACTGAGGGAAAAAGGTATATGGGTTATTGAGAAGGTTTTGGAACTGCCAGTCATTGGTCCACCATTCTTCCATTTCTCCTAATGGTCGAGTATTGACAAGGGGATCTGGGATGGCTGGTTCCAAGTTAATTGGATGTCGGGTTTCGGCAGGATAAGTAAAAAGATTCTCATTAAAAGGTTTAATGGTATCACAGCTTGCCAGTATGAAATCTAGCTCTTCCTGCAACGTCATTTCCTTGGTTTGTTTAGAACTCTCCCCAATTTCTATTCCTGCTTGCTTAAAATTTCCCTCGATCTCAATTTCTTTTCCTGTATCAATGGGATTTTCTATCTTGGGAATTTTCCTAGTTGCTGGTTTCCTTCTGCGCACACGCCTCCAGCCCACAAATCTTCTTCTTTTCTTTGGCTTTGATTTCTTCGGTGGTGGAGCTTGAAATTCCATGGGTTCTTCCACATCGGCCAAGTAGCCAGTAAAGTCTCTGGAAACTTCTATTTTCACAGGGTATAGATTGAGATTCTCCAGGGCTTCAGATAATTCATTCATGCTGTTTAGCATTTATGAAGAAACACACAAAATTTTAAGTTAAAATTTTAACATAGTCACAGAAAGGAAATCAGAAAAATCTAAGTAATTATACAACCCATTTTATTGAAACAACTTATTTTTATTACAACTAAATTTTGAAATATACTAGTAGTTTATTTAATAGATTAAAGTTTCTGGTTTCTGGATAATATGGATACTAATACTGGGTCGGGGTGTTGACAGTTTAGAGTTTAACATTTACTGCTACGGTAGCTAACATATAGAGATCTGCCTATTTTTCATCTAACTTGTCTTCCCATGGAGGGTTATTGCCAATTTCCTTATTACCCATCACTCATTTTTGTTGGGACTTCTTTATTTTCTCTTGACTTTTTCTAATAATCAAACTTCTTTTATTAGGAGAAAGTGGTTTCTCATACTGTGCCTTACGAACAAATATTCCCTCCTCAGTATCTACTAAGTATCTTGAGGAATTTGATTGGGATGAGGATCCCTTATATTTTGGTACACTATCTAATTGACGATAGATGTCCGAAAGCTTTTGCTTTCCCATACTGTAACTAACAATTAGTCAGTTAATAAAACACATAATCACAAAATGATAATCAGGAAAAATTAAGTATATTTGAATACTTAATAGGCTTAAATCAGTGGCTCTGATACCACCTTTTTCCTGTCACGGCCCCAGCCCCGGTTTGACCCGGTCAGGAGCCGCGGGACAGGAACCCGTGGTATTTATTAATTGATGCAACAGCGGAAGATTTTTTTTTAACAGGATCTTTTAAATCTGGAAAATGCCCGATTATTTTTATTTCATAATTCGGGATAAACCCCGTAAGTTACAATAGAGGAATTTCACAAGTAAATTCCCTGATTTATAAAACATGTTTATTCATTTTAACTGAGCCACCTCTTCAAGCTGGTTAGTGCTCCGTAGCACGTTTTCTTGATTTACAGCAGGTCGCCTGAAACATGTTTTAAAAATATTTTATCAGCGGGGAAATGCTGGCGAGTTATTCAAATTTGATAAAACGACACATGGTTATAAATTACAGCATAAGAGCGATTACAATGGCTTCTATCTTATTTTTATCTGGCGCCGTGTCACCTGGTGACGATGGTCATACCACTATTGGGTCTTTCCCCAAGTAGTGACGTTTATCACTGTTAGGATTTATTAGCCTAACCCATGATAAATTAGTAATGTGCACAATACCCCACTAGCCAGTGATTCAAGATAACCACGACTTAATCCCTGTAATTATAACTTTTGAAAATGGAGTATTGTAAAATACTTTTTGATAAAAGAGAATAACTCACATTGCATATTTATATGGATAGAGCTTAGCCTACTGATTAGCCTTGTAACCTAATTTAAATAACAATGCACACGAATTAGGTCAGTAACTAATACAACATTTACGATAACTCACGAGATTAAAACCCCCACAACGAATAACAAAGTGCAATACTTAAACATCCGTCGAGTTCACGACGAATGACAAAGTATAACCCTAATTCGAGCAGCACTTAAACATCCATTGGATAGTTTTTAATCGATCGGACATTGAATCGTAGCAACGATCGAGTTAATACCCTGTATCGTAGCAGCGCCTTGCTATATTAATTGTATTTTCGACTTTGGAGCAGTATAACTTCGTTTTTGAAAGTTGATTTTGACAACAGTGGAATGCTCATGGCCATTCCAATTTATAGCTGAAATTTAAGGTTTACGCGCCCCGCGTAAACCTTCTCTTAAACTTACGCGGCCCGCGAGAGCAACCTAATCTACGAGTAGGCTTGGTGTGTCATGGGTAGGCTTGCCAATTGGGTTATACGTGGCCCAGATGCTTATCCGGTTGAATTTCAAGTTGATGCGGCCCGCGAAAGGGTCTGGTCAACCTTTACGCGGCCCGCCTGAAGACCATTTTTCTAGATTTCTTGGTTTTTCATGTGCGTTAGGGTTTCAGGGGTCCGGGTTTTCATTTACGAGTCAATTTGGGACATTTTTGGAAGTCCTTACACAAGCAATGACCTTGTAGGACTCATGGTGGCATTGGTGCTTAACAAACCGTTTAGCATCTCAAAGTATATCTTTGCCAACATGAAGGAGAACATGACGAGAACTGGTAGTCGAACATCTGGGAATAAATTCTGGATGTATCCTCGTTTTCTACAGATGATCATGAATGTTCAGCATCCCGGTCTTCCAAAAGCCGACGACGACATCCTGAAGATAGAATCTATGATCGAGCAATCTTTGAGGATATTCAAGGGGCTTGCAATCAAGAGATACAAAGAAAGCAAGCCGCCTAGGAAGTTAATCGGTGCCTTGGTAAACCCGACTACATCGCTCCAGAAAACGACAAATGGCGTCACAATGACAGCCAATCTGATGATGAAGAGCCGGAGTTAAAGAAAAGGATGGATGAAAAGTTTGGTCGAAAGGATTCTGATTCGTCTGATAGTGACAGTGATGATGGTGGTGATGGTGGTGATGCAGGTGCTGGTGCCGTTGGTGCATCTGCTGCTGGTGCATCGTCTGCTGGTGCAGCTGGTGGTACATCAGCTGGTGATGATGAGGAGGATACTGAATCAGATGACAATCCACCTGAGCCTGGGTACGAAGTTTACTTCGATGAACGTGGTGTTAAAAGGACAGGCTGGAAAGACAAGTTGTACAAACCTCAGTTTCCCATCTATCAACAGATAAAGTTCACCTTAGATCCATCGACCAACACGGCGCGTTACAAGCTTGTTTATCAGCCCGCGAAGGTTATGGATAAGATCCCGTTAATGCCGATGAAACAGAACTTTTTGGAAGATATGGCCTTATGGTGCTACGACTCGGATACGCACGAGGCAGTGATTGTGTTTAATGGAGATCGTGAGAATTTTCGGATGTTAGATCCGATGTGGATCGTGAACATGTCCGCGGCCGACATCAACAAGTTGTATCGACACGATATCTTCTACGAAGACAAGGACGCGCATCAAGCGTTGCGATTTTAGCGCGTCGCTTGCTTTTGTTACTATCGTGGGATCCATGCTGGCAGTTCGTGGTCCGAGAAACACTAAAGACGGAAGATTGAAGACCGAAGACAGTAACAGACAAGGGGGAGTTTGTTGATGCATATTTTGGTGTCTGTAACTTGTCTTTATTATCTACATATTTGTACGGTATTTTTAGTTATCAAGTCTGTATTCGCCGTCGACCTTAGTTGGATATCCTCCTATCTTTCTATGTGTCCGACAAGTTTGTCTCAGTTGTTATGTAATGTTTAATGACTATGCATGTTGCATATTTGGGTATTTATGTTGTTTGTGTGTTTATTACAAGTCTGCTGCAAACTGTCTGTTTGCAGCACACACATCTTTTGCAGCCCTCGACGAAACTCCATGTTTCGTCGAGCTCATACATGACGAAACTCCCTTATGGTCATAACTCCTAGTTTCGCCGTGAACAGTGACGAAACTCCTAGAGTTTCGTCAACTGTGATGTTTCGTCAGGCCCAATTGATGTTTCGTCAAGCCCATTTGATGTTTCCTCAACTTATGGGCTGGGATGCCTATATAAACACAACATGGTTTCTCACAGAAACCATGAGAGCATAACCTTACTGAAAGTTTACTGTCATACATTGTGTGTATTTGTTTGATCCTTGTTCTCATCCTTTTAATCAATTGATTGTGTTTCATTGGTTACATTGTGTTATCGTTATCTGTGTTTGGTTTGGCATCGTCACGGGGATTCCGCACTCGTGACTGTGTTTGATATAAACAAGGGTTCGGTTTCGTTATCGATCCTCCGAGAATCGGGACCTACATATGAACTCGTGAAGAATCTGAACCGCGCACCATTAGTGATGGTTGGCAATGAGTATATATAAAAGTAAGAAATAAAAAGTATGTATAATATTAATTCTAGATCAATTACTAGACTCGAATTCCAATAAAATCAGATTCAAGTTTTTATAAACCAAATTCGAACCTTGATAATCGAATTCAAGTTTTTAGTTTTTCGAATACAAATGAGCCCTACAATTATGCTTACATAGTCCAATTATTCTTTTCTTTTTAATTTTAAGGATAATTTTACACCCACTTAATAGATCTTTCAAGCCTAGGCTTGGTTTTAAAGCGCACCTCAGACGCGCAGAGGCGCAAGTTCTAGGGCTTTTTCGCTCATCGCCTTGTGTAATTACAAGAAGCGCCCAAAAGACACAGATTTTTGGGTTTTGGGGGGGCTTTTTGGCTTGAGACGCACGCCTCATGTATCTGAGGCATTTTTTCTGCAGAAAAAAGTTGTAACTTGGGTTTTTTGACGTGTACATGTAAGTAAAATAGTATAAAAGCGTTATTTATAGCTATATATAGGTTAAAGGAAGTTAAAACCTAAGGGATATGTATGGGATATATAAAAAATTATATAAACACCTTGCGCCTCGGGTACAAAAAGCTCACCGCTTTTGCGATTCGCACCTCAATTTTAGATCTCGTCACTTTAGTGCGCCTATCGATTTTTAAAACCAAGAGCCTAGGAACAAAAGTTGAAATTTTGAAAACGTTCCACGTAATTTACTCTATGATAAAAATAAATAAATTTATGTGTAAACCCAGGTCTAGTCCTCTTACCCGAGCCTAATCGACTATTATAAATTACTCGTTTTGACTCTTTATTTACATTCATCCAACAAAACCATTATACCAACTTATTGACAAAAATATATTCCAATGAGCACGCTTATCACCAACTTTCCAGATCATTTCCTTGTAAAAAAAAATATTCTTTTGTCACCAACAATTTCCATACATGTTACAAGAAAATACATATAATCCTCCTTGTAACATTCACTAAACCTTAGAACTAAAATTACTGAATAAATCATAAAAGTTTTTTTCAACTAATAGCTTAAGTTCTTGAAGGCCCAATTTACGTACAATCACCGACAACCACGTATCGCAACTCCCTCCCTCACTCATTCTCAATCACTTCCATAGTTATCGTCGTCTTGAAACGTAAATATAGATGCATCACGCCATTAGCTGTCATCGCCTTAAAGATAGATTCTTAATTGGGTCGACACTGAGTTTTCTAGGGATAGATTTTTAGTCAAACCAGATGGTAAGTATGTTGTTAAGTTAACTAACAACATAATCTTGATAAACTCCGATCATCATTCGATATTTAGGGGTATCTTACATTAGTCAACAAGACTATAAATTCACACCCTTCCAAGTTTTATATTCAAAGGTTCATTGTTTGCCCCAAATTATAGATAAAAAATCCGGATTCAGAAATGTTTAGACTTGTAGATTAAAAGATTTAAATGTTGGTGATCATATCACAAGACTAGTCAACTTAAAGAGATATAAGAAGCGGGCTGAGAGTACCAAACTTAAACATCGCGTGACATCGGTAAAAAAATGTTATGTGTTATATTCGTATATGATACTTGAGTGAAACGTACAAATATCAATTTATATTTTATACACTGATATTGTAAGCCGGAAAGAAAGAGAAGTAGGAGATTAGCTCTTTAGTATACACTGACTTAGTTTTGTTATTCAAAAAGGGGTAGCAGCGCAGCTTGTTTCCCGTTTGCCATCTATCTCGATGTAAATTCATAACATTTATGATTCTAAATTATTAACTGTATGAACAAAGTATGAGTTGAATTGGTGAATTGTTTATGTGATCATCATCGTGTATTTTTCAATCCTAAATTGTACTTTATTATTGGAACCTTGGTTCATTTCAACGACCTGACACGGTAAAAAAATATCAAAATCTGAACACCTGAAACATGATAGCAAAATGCAGCATCTTGATTTCATATGGGTGCAATTTGAACCCATTTGCTTATTTGGAAACAAATAAACAAAGTCAATAAATGTCTCCCACATCGGCTAGTGTTACATTCTATGGTGGGTAAATAAGAATGCAAAGTGAATAATGGTTCATTACCGGGTTGTGTGATGGGTGCTGTGGGTCTCCATGTTCTTTCAAACCCTAAACCACTCCTATCAAAATGGAGGTCTATATATGTTAGATATGGGTTTCTTTTACCGGATTTTCTTAGACCATTAATAAGTAAGTAAAATCCGAGACTGTGTAGACCCATGGCTTTGTTGAACCCACGAGTTGACTTGAAGGTGGTGCACCATTGGTATGTTGGACGCATATCTCGGTCTATTCCTCGTCACTCTAGCGCAACCATTTTTATATGGAGTGTTTACGGTTTCATTTGATTTGAAGGTTTTTTGGGGGTTGAAATTTTTGTGCTATAAAAGTGTTACTTGATTGTGCCAAATGACAATTGCTAAATAACCGTTATATGTGTTTTACTTGAACATGGTGCACCATTGATGAGTTAGACTAAGGGTGATACAAATTATCCAATTTCCTAGCTTGCATATTACTACTAGCATACAACAAATAGAATGGTTGAGATTATCGAACTTACAATATATACTTACAAAAACTTTGCCATACAACATGATTCAATAACTAGCCTCATTGACGTGTGATAGAGCTACTTTGGTAAACCTCGTTTAATCAAAATCTAATCAATAAAACGATACTAATTTCTTATATATACGTGAATCTAATGTCAATAGTATTAATCTGCAACACCATCATCACCTTTAGTAGGAATTGTGACTCAGTATAGAGTATACCCTCCTGGATTTAAAGAACCTGATAATGACATCAAATTCAAGATTAATTAGTAAAGCATGGGGTGGGTGATTTAAAATGGACGAGTCGATAGGGTAACGAGTCAGAACAGTGTAGAGCTAAAACCAGTATAGTTATATATATTTGTTTTTATATCATATAACCAACTGTTATATCAAATACGATAACAAACCAATATTATTCATATAACAGTCGATTTTATTAGTAAAGTCATTTAGAAGGTCTTTTGCACTTTAACAAATTTCAAATAGATTTGACCCTATTTGACCCGTTAGAGTATATCCAAAATAAATTAACCTGTGTGTATACAAACGGGTCAAAATGCGGCATTTTTGTTACATGATGGCCCAATTAAGGTGAAGAGTTACCATGAGAATAGTGGGAGCCATATGGCTGCTGAGGTGGATAAAACGAATGATCAGCTGGAGGGTATGGCTGAGGGGGATACGGAGCTGCCAGTGGTGGGTATACCGGCGGCATAGGATAAGCTCCGGTAGAGACAGGTGGATAAATCATGGAGGAAGATTGCGGCGGTGCAGAGTACATAGACACATGTGGTGCACTTGCTGATGGCAAATAATTGTTTGCGTTGGCACCCGAATAATGCATTATTAATCGTACCTCGCCACCATGCCTGCCATTTTTAGTCTGCAACGGCCAAGAGCTATCGTCGTATCCCACAGAAATAACCTTTGCTAAGTGCACCCTGAAAACCACAAGAATTCGTATCATTGGAAAAATGTTTTAATAATTAATCTGATCCGGTCGAAGAGAAGAATTGAAGTATACTTACTTTCCACTGGCGATGAAGTCATCGCGTGAGATGGTATTGCTGTTCCAAACCATAATGTTTAACTCTTTTAATCCTTCAATCATATTGTATACAAATTTATCTTGGAATGTTGGGTTTTTGCCTCCATCTGTACAAACACGAGTGCGGTTTCTGGTATTACCGTATTCAACACAGACATAAGGATCTTGTCTTGTTATCCATTCTGTGTCTTTTAGTTTATTGCAGCCAACAACTGTATATCCAGAAAAAAGATCCAAATTAATATGTATAGTCTATAGATACGCCGCAAAGATCGAATGCTGGTTATTTAATATCGATGAGACGAAAACACAAAGCATATAATACCAGTAACTTCAAGTAGATTTGCCATATACTTGAGGATGATATTGATAAGTTGGTGGATGATGATGATAAGTGGAAATTGAACTGAAAAATATTATGATAGAATGTTGAATTTTATAGGCTATAGCAGTAGTACTTGAACGCGTTAGATGATAATTCCTGGTAAAAACCTCCACATAGGAAGATACCTCTTCGTCAAGCCTAATCCACTATTACAAATTACTGATTTTGACCCTTTATTTACCTTCATCGAACACACTCATTTTACCAACTTTAATTTATGACAAAAATATATTCCAATGAGCACGCTTATTCACCAACTTTCTAGATCATTTCCATGTAAAAAAAATTGATTCTTTTGTCACCAACAATTTCCATACACCTTACAAGTAAAACACATTCAAATCCACTCATGTAACACTCGTTAAACCTTAGAACCAAATTACTGAATAAATCATATAAGTTTTTCTTTTCAAATAACAACTTAATTTCTTCAAGGTCCAATGAATATAGAATCAACAAAACATATAGCAACTCACACCCTCAATCATTATCAAGTGATTGTTCCATAGTCTTCATCCTCTCCACAAATGCATTAGCTGCCAACACCTTAAAACCGCTTACATCAGGCTCATCAAATCAAATTGAATCATTTTTGGGCCCACTAACAGGACTTATTTGGGTCGGGTCTGAGTTTCCTATATAGAGTTTCTTGGTCAAACCGAATGGTAAGTATGTTGTTAAGTTAACTAACAGCGTAATCTTGATAAACTCCAATAATCATTTAACAATTTGTCATTGTTAAGAACTTAAGTAGGGGTATATTAGTCAAGAAGACTATAAATTCACACCCTTCCAAGTATTGTATTCAAAGGTCTATTGTATACCACAAATTACAGATTTTATAAAGCTTTCATAAATTTTGATTTTGAAATGTTTGGACATGTGTATTGTTAAAAGTTATTTTTGCGCGTACCATGGTATTGTTTTTGTTTTCTTTATCTAAAGTTAGGAATGTTATCAACGAAGTCCAGGTTTCGTGTTTTTATATAAAAATTAATGGTTCATCAATACATTACTTTTTTCACACGTACGGCATTTAAAGTTACTAAGGTTATCAATGACGTCCAAGTTTCGTTTAACTTATATAAACTTATGTCTTACGTTTGTTGACATTTCAACACTATTTTTATCATGGTTTTATGTTATTTCGTATTGTTGCTATACCGAGTGCCGCTATCGTATTGATATCATAATGAAGCAAACAAATACCATCCAAATTCCCGCCGTAACATGCGGGGTAAAAATACGTGTATATTTTAATTCAAACTATTCAAGCGTATGACACATCAAGAAGTTTCAGATGAAGTGTTGGTTATGCTTAGGGTGTTCAACGAATCGAATGACGAGTTTTCGAATTAATCAAATTTATTTTTCTTTTTCACTTGGAATCGAATTTGATTCGTATTCAAACTAGATTTGATTCAATTTGACTCGTATTTGAAACTCGAATTCGTTCAAATTCACCCAAAATACAATTCAACATGTGAATAAAAGAAAATATGGAACTATAAAATCTGTGAACTATAAATCTAGAAGCCGAATATGAAACTTCTATTATTGTGGAATAATTTGTGAACAACATGTGAATTTAACCATTTCCGTGGAATTTAACCTTTAATATGAACTCTTGAAGAATCTGCACCGCGCACCGTTGGTGATGGTTGGCAATGAGTATATATAAAAATAAGAAATAAAAAATATGTATAATATGAATTCAATAGTTCAATTACTAGACTCAAATTTCAGTCGAATCAAATTCGAGTTTTTATAAACCAAATTCGAACCTTGATAATCGAATTCAAGTTTTGAGTTTTTTGAATCTAGTTTGAATACTAACCAACCCTGCAATTATACTTACATGGTCTAATTATTCAGTAATTTGTTTTCTTTTTATTTTAAGGACAATTTTACTCCCACTTAATAGATCTTTCAACCCTGGGAACAAAAGTTGAAAATTTGAAAACGCTCCACGTAATTTAATCTATGATAAAAATAAATAAATTTATGTGTAAACCTATGATGCAGATTATATTAATATTTACTTTTATTATTTATTTAGATTTCAATTTCCTATTTTATCGTATTTGTTTCCTGGTTACATTATGATTTAACCTATAAGTAGGGAGCTAGGGTTTATTGTTTATTTAGTTTTTGATTGAATTTTAATAGAAAAGAACGTTGTTCTTTGAACCTTTCGGTTCGTTTATCGTCTTTGATTAATCAATTGTTCTTGAGCCATTTGATTGCACGCGAAACTACATCAGGAACAATTGATTAATCAAAGACGATAAACGAACCGAAAGGTTCAAAGAACAACGTTCTTTTCTATTAAAATTCAATCAAAAACTAAATAAACAATAAACCCTAGCTCCCTACTTATAGGTTAAATCATAATGTAACCAGGAAACAAATACGATAAAATAGGAAATTGAAATCTAAATAAATAATAAAAGTAAATATTAATATAATCTGCACGCGAAACTACATCAGGTGGTATCAGAGCTTTGGTTTTCAAATGGCTCTACGTGATAGTGATTACTCTTGTGTTCGTAGAATCGCCGACCGAGGCAACGGCAAAGACAGTCCCGACTCACGTGCTCGTGGAGAAGACCGATATCTTACCCGCAGAATCGCCGACCGAGGCAGTGGAAGAGTTGGTGTTGATCCATGGGATTTTGAGATCAGAATACTCCGTCGACGAGTTCGAGCTCTAGAGTTACAACACGAGATCCGACGACTTAAGCAACGGGTCCGAGATCTTGAGGCATCATGGTTGACTTGGGAGGAAACTGAACTGGGAGGATTTGTCTGGGACGATTCAACCAGGGAAGAGGAGGATCCTTTCGAAGGCGACCCTATCTATAATGTGTCACCCGTGTTTGATGAATATGATTTCGATGAAGAAGAATATTCGTTGGTGAAAACGCTTCTTAACAGAATTATTGTGCAAGATGATGAAGATGTTATAAATAAAGAAAATTTTGATTGTAATGCTAGGCGTCAAGTGCAGAAATATTCAAAGATTTCTTCAGGTAACCTTATTGGATTTTTGAAGGATGTCGTGGCTACAAAAGATGGTGCTACGCTGACCACCGATGGTGATATTGTGGCTAACAGTGGTCAACCACTTTCCTTAGATGACCCAAAGATCTCACAAGTAAGTTTGGGAGGTTTGAATTTTACCCATCACATTACCATATCTCCTTCAAATTTGCAATTTGAAAATATGGAAAAGAATAAAATTTCGATTGTGCGAGATATATCTTGAGCCAAAAAAAAAAAATTTGAAAAGTCAAATGGTGGGGTCCAATAGAAAAATTGTTGATGAGAAATTCATGGCATCTCAAGATAAGTTGAAAATTCAAATGAAAGATATTGATTTTTGTGACAATTACCCGATTTATCTTTCCTCGGTTCGGGATAATACCGAAAATAAAGATGGTGTAGATTCCATGCATATTAATAGGCCACGTCATGGTATGGATGCCAATTTGAAAAACGTGGAAGCTTCATATCAAATGGATATATATTGTGGGCCACAAGAACATGCTAAAATAGTTGGAGAACCATGCAAAATTATGTTGGAAGTGGGCTTGCTAGCTAATGGAAATAATACAAAGAAACTAGGGGATTGTGTGCCTTTTATATACAACAATAATCGGCCAAACATAGCAGACTCTATTAAAGTGTCGATTGTGAACATGAGTTGGTGTAATGTTGCATTTGACCCGGGTGGTACAAGTCTAGAGTCGGGCAAGATGATCAAAGAAGTTGGACTGTTTAACCGGGTCGTCACAATAATAATTCAGAACCGGGTTGATGCTCCTTTTGATCTGGGTGGCTTTGGTTCAAAAACAAAACTCGAGGACGAGTTTTTCTCGAAGAGGGGGAGAATGATGCAGATTATATTAATATTTACTTTTATTATTTATTTAGATTTCAATTTCCTATTTTATCATATTTGTTTCCTGGTTACATTATGATTTAACCTATAAGTAGGGAGCTAGGGTTTATTGTTTATTTAGTTTTTGATTGAATTTTAATAGAAAAGAACGTTGTTCTTTGAACCTTTCGGTTCGTTTATCGTCTTTGATTAATCAATTGTTCTTGAGCCATTTGATTGCACGCGAAACTACATCAGGAACAATTGATTAATCAAAGACGATAAATGAACCGAAAGGTTCAAAGAACAACGTTCTTTTCTATTAAAATTCAATCAAAAACTAATTAAACAATAAACCCTAGCTCCCTACTTATAGGTTAAATCATAATGTAACCAGGAAACAAATACGATAAAATAGGAAATTGAAATCTAAATAAATAATAAAAGTAAATATTAATATAATCTGCACGCGAAACTACATCAGGTGGTATCAGAGCTTTGGTTTTCAAATGGCTCTACGTGATAGTGATTACTCTTGTGTTCGTAGAATCGCCGACCGAGGCAACGGCAAAGACAGTCCCAACTCACGTGCTCGTGGAGAAGACCGATATCTTACCCGCAGAATCGCCGACCGAGGCAGTGGAAGTGTAACACCCCGTGTTTTCACGAGTGAAAGTCAAAGTCAAGGTCAAAGTCAACGACCGATTTCGCGCGACTTGACTCGTAGAAATGTTTTTATTTTATTTATATTATGTGGAGTAAGCGTCGTTCATTACAATAATCGAATCATGCTAACCGTATTTCAATCGACCTACGACTGTGAATGATAGGAAGTAACAATGCGATAAAGTTAATCAAGCTATGCTAATCAAATCGACATCGAATCATAACTCGAACTGTGTATCTTACTTGTTGTTTATACGTGTGTGTGTGCTTTACGTGTTACCTGTGCATGTTTATTTTATGTTATGTTGTGATAATCAAGCGAACTCAATCGAACTCGAAGTCTAACTCGAACGTAAACGAACCCGAACCCGAATTCCGAGTCAAACCATATAAGAATTAGTTGGGACTGAAAGTAATTTGACGAGGAAACCCTATCGAATCGCTCACAAATCGAAACCGAAGCAACATCGCACCGAACACACCAAAGCAGGCGGCATCCGCACGGATGGCCAATCCGCACGGATGGCCAATCCGCACGGATTGCCAATCCGCACGGATGACCTATCCGCGCGGATAGCCTACCCGGGTGCGTGCCACGCGCACGGCTCACCCCTTTCCCTTTTTGGCATCCTATAAATACACGGGTCACTCTCCAACATTTCCACTTTTGGCAAGTGACGTCCGAACCGCACGCTTTCTTCACTTTTTCTCAGATTTCTCTCAATCCAGGTAAGATCTTGCACTAATTCTTGTACATCTTTGATCACTACACATGTGACAACCCGTAATTTACGGCTCTTAATTACGTAATTAACAGACGATTAACGCGACAATAAATGGTGTTTACGACGCTAATTAACATAATTAGGCCTTTGGAGTGCCCAGGAACGTTTATTGGACATTACAGTGCGCGTGTGGGATTTATGGGAAATCTGCTGAATATCAAGCGGCAACGGATTGAAACCGAACAGGATACTGACAACGCTGACAAATATTAAATTGTTAGGATATATTAGCTTTGTAATTAAATTTTGGTAACTACAGTCGAAACCGGATCGAAAAATGGATTAAAGAAGGCAAAGGTGTAATTTTGCGCGATTATTACGGTTATCAACGCACAAACGCGACTACGATGGATACCGGCACTATTTTACACGTTTTTAAATCTGAAAAATTACCGTACAAGGATATGGTGATGTCGGGTTTCGTAGACGGTTCGTTAGAGTTAACGGGCCACATAAAAATGCGATTGGACTTGTGGGCCCTAGGCCCAAGCCCAAGACCCACAAGCCTAAACCTACACACAATAGGCAAAATCCCTACAAAATCTTTGCAAAATATTCAAAATCTATACAAGAGATTTTAATCCTAAAAATAAAGCAAATGACCTGAATGTCATTTGTTTGCTCAATAGTCATAAGGAACACTGTGTTCTATAAATAAAGGCCATTCACCTCTCCTAAAGAAACACAGAGAACTCATGCTCTCTAGTACACACAAATAAAACAATACATAGTCCCATCTTCACTAACAGATGACTCACAACCCACCCCTTACCCCTTGATGTCCCAATCGGAGAGCCACAGGTGAAGCTGGCTGAGCTTCGGGCGAGATACCCCCCCCCCCCTTTCTGTCTTCTGCTTATCGGCAGCCACCACCAGATGGTGGTGGCGTGTGACGGCTGCAACAGGAAGGAACGAAGAGAGAGAGAACTGCAGTGAGGAGAGAGAGAGAGAAACCGGCGGTCGGCTCGATTACCCGGCGGTTGGTTCGGTTATCCGGTGGTCGGTTCGGTTATCCGGCGGTCGGTTCGATTATCCGACGGTCCCTGTTTCTGTCCGACGAGTATCCGGTCAAAACCCACCTTTTTCATCTTTTGTTCATGAAGATTGATGATGATGATGATGTAGCGGAGAGGATGGAGATGGTGGTGGTCGGCGACGGCACAGTCACCGGAGCTACAAGGGTACCAGCAATCAGGACCACCAAGTCAGTTGATTCAACTCAAGTACGGATCGGTCCCGGGTCAGATTTGGGTTTCGGCTCAGCTGGTTCGGGTGTTGGTTCAAAGTGTCGGTTCAATGGGTATGTGTATGGTTCAGCGAGTCAACTCGGGTCAACACAGTCAAGATGGGTCAACTTAGTTTGATGTTCGGGCTAGGTGGTTTCGGTCAGATCCAGTTTCGGTTGACTCAGTCAAGCGAGTCAACTCAGCGAGTCAACTCGGTGAGTCAACTCGGTCAACTCAGTCCGCGGTTCGACAAAAGGATTTGGTAAAGATTTTAACGGCGCGTTTATTTCATTATCTTTATAGTTTTGACTATTATCGTGCAAAACGAGCTCGAACCATTTCGTTATAATTTAGCTATATTTTGAAATACTTGGCGAAAACTATATATACTTGATTACATTGCATTGAACTATTGATTAAACTTTGAAAATCGACACTTTAGTTGTCAGGATCGTCCAAAAACAGAGGAAACTCTGCCCGTTTTTCGAGAAATCCGTAAAATAAAGCGAGTTTTTTTTATAAAACAAAACGTGTCCTTTTTTTGTAAAACGACAATTATTGTTATAAAGCGACTTTTATACAAATATAAAGTTTCTTTATCAACAACTTGCAACATCACGAAAACAACGATTCGGATATTATATTTTTGGCAAATCTTTTATAAAATAAAAGGTGATATAATATTTTCAATTCTCTATTATTCTCGACAATTCTTTCGAGTATCAAACACTATGAATTCTTTTTCTAAAATGAATATGATTTATATATTTATTTCAAATATCAAACGACGTGGTTTCGTTTTATACAATAAATATAGTCATATATCTATTCATTTCAAGTATCGAACAACACGAATTCGTTTAATAAAAAAAAATATAGTTTTATATTTATTTGAAACTTCAAACAACTCGATGTTACTTTCGCAAATAAATATAATATTTTATGTTTATTACGAACGCCGAAGCGGCATATACATATATTTTGGCAAAAATATACAAGACGCAATATATATAATACAAGTTTATTATATATTACTTTCATACGAATATTCCCACATACACAAACGACTTCTCACGGCAGTTTAACTTAGTCATTTTCATTAAGTTAACTATTTACCGTCAAATCGTTCGATCAACGATTCGGTAGAGCTCGGTGACACGTAGACTAGTTACGGCTTTTATTTAGAAACTTATTAGATATTCCGTGTTAGGAATATTGTAGAATGCACGCTAGCGAGTCAAGTCTTGGAAACGACATCACGAAGTCGTATTTAGCTAGCTTAGCACAGGAATATTCAGGTGAGTTCATAACCCCACTTTTTTTACGGCTTTACATTTTTATAAATGTTTTCGGGGTGGAAAGACATGCACGTTTTGCAAAAACATACAAAGTTTAGAACAAACGCAAAACTCGTATTTCTAAATCATATTACGAAGGGATTTCGGGGAACACAAATGAATTACGAAAGGTTTATACTAAACATACCGGTTTTACAAAAACAAATGCTTATTTTCGAAATGTGAATGATATTCGGCCAGGGTGACCAGGGATCAGGTCAGGGTGACCAGGAATCTGGTCAGGGTGACCAGGGATTTATTTTATACATGGTATGGTTAGCGTAAGGAGGTTTACTACTTAGATCATGTGAGTGGGTAGGAGCAACATGAGGCCATTAGTCCTCATGGTAGGACCGAGGGACAGGAGCGGTAGATCTATTTGGGTGTACCGAGCCCAGCCCCAGGCCAAACTAGAAACGGACCTCGGGGTGACTTTGTGTCCGACGCATAAATCTGCTAGGTTTGAGTCTCCCTACTTGCACTTCACACATATCAGTGGCCTTGCAAACCATTGGTGATCTCAATTCCCTTATTTGCTACGTACCAGGGACATATATATTTACGAAACTACTTGTTCATACAAATTAAAATACCATGTTTTATACAAAATTCAAAGCACATGATTATGCAGGTAAGGAGTCAAAGTCAGGGTGGGCATTGACGGTTATGCGAACATTACAAATACAAGGCTTTACAAATACATGGTTTTATGAACATAACGTGTTACAAACACAACGTTTTCCATATAACTTGGCAAGAAAATGATTTTTAAATTCATTTTCTCAATACTATTTAAAAAACCGGTTATTCCAAAGATTTATTTCAAATCTTTCACAACTCAAAAGATTTATTTCAAACCTTTCACAACTCAAAAGATTTATTTCAAATCTTTTACAAACAAACTATGAACTCGCTCAACTTTATGTTGACTTTTTCGCATGTTTCTTTCTCAGGTTACAGTTCTAAGACAAGGCACGGTTGGAATAGGAGAACCATGAAGAGTCGAGTACTTAGCGGGCGTTCAATTTCTAGAAGTCTTTGCTTATTTTGCTTCCGCTGTGCAATGACGATACCAGTCCAGTCACGCCAAGCTCTGATAATTTCGGGGTGTGACAGATTGGTATCAGAGCTATAGGTTACAGCGAATTAGGTTTCTGTTGTGAT
This sequence comes from Helianthus tuberosus, assembly GCA_030545235.1. NCBI lineage: Eukaryota > Viridiplantae > Streptophyta > Magnoliopsida > Asterales > Asteraceae > Helianthus > Helianthus tuberosus. The sequence continues at coordinate 100,500,349 of CM060367.1, forward strand.
ACCTAGGCTCTAACCTCACTTTCCTCTGGGAACTTAGATTATTAAGACGTTGAATACATACAGAACGCCTAGTACTCGAATATGGTCTCCAACCGTTGCCGAAAAGCAAACAGTCAAAAATTTTGTTTTCGAACATACGCTATTGTGATGTTTTATACACGGTACACGAAACAATTACATACAGTACACAACAATCTGAGAGTTTAGGAAACATGCATTTAAGACCTTCGGAACAGGGATTCAGTCTGAGAGGCTGGGAGGATAGTCTAGTGGGACTAGGAGATTCAGTCTGAGAAGCTGGGAGGATAGTCTAGTGGGACTAGGAAGTCAGTCTGGGAGGCTGGGAAAATTGTCTAGTGGGACTAGGGAGTCAGTCTGGGAGGCTGGGAGGCTAGTGGGACTAGGAGGACTATTTGATTGCTTATTGGTTATTTGTGCATGTGTGTGTTTATTAAAGGTCATCACGTAGGAACCGCGAATATTAACTCGGGCACACACTATTATCCATATTGTCTATGATATTTTAACTTCCCGAGCAGGCATCCTGCGCATAACAAAACGCTAGCGCATGAGAATACATAGAACTCAAATTTTACGCCAGCGGATGTCGGGGTACATCACCTTCTACGCGGCACACAACGCTAGTGCACAGGTATACGTGAAACTTAAGCTATACATCAACGGAGATTGAAATACGACATACACGACTATCGAGGCGAGGCCTTTGAGAAGGAACGATGACGCAATCTAACGACGACGCTAGATTCCTGTCAGCAGGAGAACTAACAATCAGGAAACGACAACTTGTCACGCGATCCTGCAACGACACGAATCACACCAGGGAGAAGACGATTGTCTCCGCATCCCCCCCCTACCTAACTAACGACGAATACGCTATGTTCGACATTCCATGGTAATGTCACCTAACAATTGGTCGTCACACGAAACCCCAGGTAAAGTCCTCAAATTTCTTTTATTGAAATTTCGAATTTCACACTTACTGTGTAGATTTTTGTATCTCTACTCCTCTTAATGGTCATTGTGTCACGATCATTTCTTTACAAGTTACATACATGGTTTTTTCGTTGTGACCATGCCGAAAGTTTTCTTGTCGATACGTATATTTATTATCGGATTGCGCTAAAACCAAGTTCAATTGTTTGAACTTGCTCATTACACTTATTCGATTCGAGACACCATATGATGTATTGGGAGCATCATATTCAAATCAATTTTTAACGAACACTTCATTTGTTCCGAGTCGTGGTAAACTTGTTTGGTATTCGACTCCATTAAATTGTTGATTTCGACACCTTGTGGTGGTGTTTTCACTTATTTGAACCTTGCGCTAAACTCGTTTACGTGTCTTATGCACGGATTTAATTATTTACTTATTGATTCAGATTAAATCCGCTTTGATTTATCACATTACAACAGTCTTAACACAATTGTGTGTTAAGACAATGGTACACAAATTCATTTCATATTCCGGTGTACCTCATAACAGTTCTTTCAACATCGATCGAATGCTTTGCGACATTCATTGTTTCTTCACCTTCGATCGAAAACATTGTTTCATTGATGTTCCATTTTCAATTGAAAATCCTATGATGTCATTTGAAACAAACCTTCGGATTCACTTTATTACGCTTTCATTTGACTTCAAACACGGTGGATTTGTTTGATCACCGCTATTATTGAATTGTCTAAAATCACTACGACACCTTGTGGTGTCAGTACAAACTTGTAGCTTGGGCTAATTATGATTGAGCGTTTTATGCAAAACACAGGTGATACTTGTTCGATCACCTCTATTATTAAATTGTTTCATTCATTACGACACCTTGTGGCGTCGGTATGACTTGCAGCTTGCGCTGATCACGATCGAGCGTTTCATGCAAACTAGTACATTTGAGATTGTTGATTCTAAGTTCATCCAGTGAATGTTATTGCTTCTAGAACTCATTTACATGTTATAAACGTTCATATGGAATTCTATTGGTCGAAGTTCCTGTACATTGTTGGATCCTTGTTAACTTAGTCGCACTGGTGACTGTATCATTACGTCTCGTTTCCTTTGACATCAATTACTGAGACACATTTCTTTTAAACCGCTGGGATTCCTATTGTGGGGGAATGTCACTAAATTCACATGACTCGAATAAGTCTTATTTCGATTACGCGGTCATTCACTTTGTTATTATTCGGACTTACATGCGAACAACACAATTCTGAAAAGATAACATAGTCTAAATTTCGAGGACGAAATTTATGTAACAGGGGGAGAATGTGACAACCCGTAATTTACGGCTCTTAATTACGTAATTAACAGACGATTAACGCGACAATAAATGGTGTTTACGATGCTAATTAACATAATTAGGCCTTTGGAGTGCCCAGGAACGTTTATTGGACATTACAGTGCGCGTGTGGGATTTATGGGAAATCTGCTGAATATCAAGCGGCAACGGATTGAAACCGAACAGGATACTGACAACGCTGAAAAATATTAAATTGTTAGAATATATTAGCTTTGTAATTAAATTTTGGTAACTACAGTCGAAATCGGATCGAAAAATGGATTAAAGAAGGCAAAGGTGTAATTTTGCGCGATTATTACGGTTATCAACGCACAAACGCGACTACGATGAATACCGGCACTATTTTACACGTTTTTAAATCTGAAAAATTACCGTACAAGGATATGGTGATGTCGGGTTTCGTAGACGGTTCGTTAGAGTTAACGGGCCACATAAAAACGCGATTGGACTTGTGGGCCCTAGGCCCAAGCCCAAGACCCACAAGCCTAAACCTACACACAATAGGCAAAATCCCTACAAAATCTTTGCAAAATATTCAAAATCTATACAAGAGATTTTAATCCTAAAAATAAAGCAAATGACCTGAATGTCATTTGTTTGCTCAATAGTCATAAGGAACACTGTGTTCTATAAATAAAGGCCATTCACCTCTCCTAAAAAAACACAGAGAACTCATGCTCTCTAGTACACACAAATAAAACAATACATAGTCCCATCTTCACTAACAGATGACTCACAACCCACCCCTTACCCCTTGATGTCCCAATCGGAGAGCCACAGGTGGAGCTGGCTGAGCTTCGGGCGAGATACCCCCCCCCCCCCTTTCTGTCTTCTGCTTATCGGCAGGCACCACCAGATGGTGGTGGCGTGTGACGGCTGCAACAGGAAGGAACGAAGAGAGAGAGAGCTGCGGTGAGGAGAGAGAGAGAAACCGGCGGTCGGCTCGATTACCCGGCGGTTGGTTCGGTTATCCGGTGGTCGGTTCGGTTATCCGGCGGTCGGTTCGATTATCCGACGGTCCCTGTTTCTGTCCGACGAGTATCCGGTCAAAACCCACCTTTTTCATCTTTTGTTCATGAAGATTGATGATGATGATGATGTAGCGGAGAGGATGGAGATGGTGGTGGTCGGCGACGGCACAGTCACCGGAGCTACAAGGGTACCAGCAATCAGGACCACCAAGTCAGTTGATTCAACTCAAGTACGGATCGGTCCCGGGTCAGATTTGGGTTTCGGGTCAGCTGGTTCGGGTGTTGGTTCAAAGTGTCGGTTCAATGGGTATGTGTATGGTTCAGCGAGTCAACTCGGGTCAACACAGTCAAGATGGGTCAACTTAGTTTGATGTTCGGGCCAGGTGGTTTCGGTCAGATCCAGTTTCGGTTGACTCAGTCAAGCGAGTCAACTCAGCGAGTCAACTCGGTGAGTCAACTCGGTCAACTCAGTCCGCGGTTCGACAAAAGGATTTGGTAAAGATTTTAACGGCGCGTTTATTTCATTATCTTTATAGTTTTGACTATTATCGTGCAAAACGAGCTCGAACCATTTCGTTATAATTTAGCTATATTTTGAAATACTTGGCGAAAACTATATATACTTGATTACATTGCATTGAACTATTGATTAAACTTTGAAAATCGACACTTTAGTTGTCAGGATCGTCCAAAAACATAGGAAACTCTGCCCGTTTTTCGAGAAATCCGTAAAATAAAGCGAGTTTTATTATAAAACAAAACGTGTCCTTTTTGTAAAACGACAATTATTGTTATAAAGCGACTTTTATACAAATATAAAGTTTCTTTATCAACAACTTGCAACATCACGAAAACAACGATTCGGATATTATATTTTTGGCAAATCTTTTATAAAATAAAAGGTGATATAATATTTTCAATTCTCTATTATTCTCGACAATTCTTTCGAGTATCAAACACTATGAATTCTTTTCTAAAATGAATATGATTTATATATTTATTTCAAATATCAAACGACGTGGTTTCGTTTTATACAATAAATATAGTCATATATCTATTCATTTCAAGTATCGAACAACACGAATTCGTTTAATAAAAAAAAATATAGTTTTATATTTATTTGAAACTTCAAACAACTCGATGTTACTTTCGCAAATAAATATAATATTTTATGTTTATTACGAACGCCGAAGCGGCATATACATATATTTTGGCAAAAATATACAAGACGCAATATATATAATACAAGTTTATTATATATTACTTTCATACGAATATTCCCACATACACAAACGACTTCTCACGGCAGTTTAACTTAGTCATTTTCATTAAGTTAACTATTTACCGTCAAATCGTTCGATCAACGATTCGGTAGAGCTCGGTGACACATAGACTAGTTACGGCTTTTATTTAGAAACTTATTAGATATTCCGTGTTAGGAATATTGTAGAATGCACGCTAGCGAGTCAAGTCTTGGAAACGACATCACGAAGTCGTATTTAGCTAGCTTAGCACAGGAATATTCAGGTGAGTTCATAACCCCACTTTTTTTACGGCTTTACATTTTTATAAATGTTTTCGGGGTGGAAAGACATGCACGTTTTGCAAAAACATACAAAGTTTAGAACAAACGCAAAACTCGTATTTCTAAATCATATTACGAAGGGATTTCGGGGAACACAAATGAATTACGAAAGGTTTATACTAAACATACCGGTTTTACAAAAACAAATGCTTATTTTCGAAATGTGAATGATATTCGGCCAGGGTGACCAGGGATCAGGTCAGGGTGACCAGGAATCTGGTCAGGGTGACCAGGGATTTATTTTATACATGGTATGGTTAGCGTAAGGAGGTTTACTACTTAGATCATGTGAGTGGGTAGGAGCAACATGAGGCCATTAGTCCCCATGGTAGGACCGAGGGACAGGAGCGGTAGATCTATCTGGGTGTACCGAGCCCAGCCCCAGGCCAAACTAGAAACGGACCTCGGGGTGACTTTGTGCCCGATGCATAAATCTGCTAGGTTTGAGTCTCCCTACTTGCACTTCACACATATCAGTGGTCTTGCAAACCATTGGTGATCTCAATTCCCTTATTTGCTACGTACCAGGGACATATATATTTACGAAACTACTTGTTCATACAAATTAAAATACCATGTTTTATACAAAATTCAAAGCACATGATTATGCGGGTAAGGAGTCAAAGTCAGGGTGGGCATTGACGGTTATGCGAACATTACAAATACAAGGCTTTACAAATACATGGTTTTATGAACATAACGTGTTACAAACACAACGTTTTCCATATAACTTGGCAAGAAAATGATTTTTAAATTCATTTTCTCAATACTATTTCAAAAACCGGTTATTCCAAAGATTTATTTCAAATCTTTCACAACTCAAAAGATTTATTTCAAACCTTTCACAACTCAAAAGATTTATTTCAAATCTTTTACAAACAAACTATGAACTCGCTCAACTTTATGTTGACTTTTTCGCATGTTTCTTTCTCAGCTTACAGTTCTAAGACAAGGCACGGTTGGAATAGGAGAACCATGAAGAGTCGAGTACTTAGCGGGCGTTCAATTTCTAGAAGTCTTTGCTTATTTTGCTTCCGCTGTGCAATGACGATACCAGTCCAGTCACGCCAAGCTCTGATAATTTCGGGGTGTGACAACACAATTCTACACATTTCCATCTTTCAAATCTTCACTTTTAACCATCAAATCATCCGGATTTGAGGTATTCTCGGGTGACGTCATCATGAAGTTCTTATGAACTTCAAGCTTGACCTCATTCCACCAAGAATAACTCAGATCTAAACGAGTTCTACAAGAGTAGACGAACGGAACAATCAGACCAGAGACTGTCCGCACGGACCAGCTGTCCGCACGGACAAGCTGTCCGCACGGACAAGCTGTCCGCACGGACAAGTTGTGCGCACGGATTACCATCCGCACGCACAGGTCATCCGGACGGGTTGCCACCCGGACGAGCTACCCTTGGGACCCACTTTCCAAACAAGGTTTGAGTATCGACGAATGAACAATCCGGACGGACGACCTCTGAAAGGATTACTCTTCGGATCATGAGATACTAAGGCCTTCAACTAAAATTCAAACAATGATCATCCGCACGGCCAAGTCGTACGCACGGACAGACTATCCGGACGGATGGCCCCTGCCCGCGCGCACAGACTGTCCGCACGGATCACCACTGTCCGCACGGACTACCATACGCACGGATTGTCGTCCGCGCGACCGGCTTGAAAGGTAGAAACACTTATGTGGTTTCTAAATGCTACAACGAAAACTCCAAAGCACAAGCCATCATACACAAACACATCTCACACTTAGGAAGAAACAATCCACTTGAACGCTTATCCACACAAACAATTTATCCGTACGGATAAGTCATCCGCACGCACAACTAATCCGCACGGGTTACCACCCGCACGGACAGTCGCACGCACGGATAGCTTATCCGGATGGATCACCATCCGCACGCATCACCATCCGCACGGATAGGTCATGCGCACGGATGACTTCTACTCACGGATAGCTGATCCGCACGATCAGCCATCCTAACCACTCTCACTTTGTACTGTTTTACGCGCCACTTATCGTTATGTTATCGAATCTATTCAGGCTAACCGTACTCGCTGTAAAGCGCTCCCTTCAATCCACAATCGCAGTGAGTATACTCGAACCCTTTTTGCTTTAGCACTTTTGGGTGTTACATACGTTACGACAATTCAAACTACAACTATCACACTACTCAAGCTATTTAAACGCTAAACCATTAATGCATGTTATACGTGGCTTATGAATGCTTGTTTGTTATGTTTACACATGGAATGCTGTCTACCTGCCTTAGCAACGATAGTACTATAGTTTGGACTCAGCACCCGTTCACCCGGGGGTTGTTAAGGATCTTTTACTTGCATGGATTACGGTGGTAATCATGTATTGCGAACTGCCTCGGGCAGTCAACCCGCAGTCATTGGTATCGATGGATCTGTGTCGATAACTAACGTGCTTCATTTCACTATGTGTACGTGCTGGTTATGCGTAAACGAATTCGAACTCTATATGCTATTATCAAACTTGTATGCTCACCTTTACATTTTATGTATTGACTTTATTTTAACGTATGTGACAGGTGCTTAGGATGCATATGTGGTAGGGAATGGAAGCTAGAATAAAGCTTTAGAGCCCAACAAATAGTTGTCTGTTGATAACTTATTAGGGGTCTCTAGAAGCAGATAAACAATTGCTACTTATTGAAATCTGAGTTGTCGGAACAGAATATTTGTTTTGATGTTGTCTGTAATAACTTGTTTGACTATTTATGATACGGTATGGGACGTATTGCTTTAATTAAATGGTAATGATAGTTGTTATGGAAACTTCTGGACAATCTGTTTCGCTCAGTGCCACGCCCCGATGATTCCGCCATCGGTTGGGGTGTGACAGATTGGTATCAGAGCCATAACTATAGGGAATTAGGCAAGACTCGACCTAGTCCGGGTCGAAGTCTTAGAGACCTAGTCTATAGTTAAGAACCAACAGACCAACTCACGCGTATGCGTAAACTCGCCACTATCACTCACTCTTTTCTATCACTGCACTCGAATTTTCAAGTTGCGAACAGGTAATGAGGCCGAGAATAGGTGTGAAAACCGCAAACTCTCGACTAAAGTTGCCTAATCAACTTGCGTTTTAGCTACAAACGAGGAGAATCATGCCAAATCAGGAGTGAAATCCATATTTTGATGAATAATCTCCTCAATTTTTATCAAAAACAAGGACGGAAGTTGCAAGATAGGGGTGAAACCCTAACCTTGACGACTCGTCCCGCTTTTATACAAAAACTCCCACCAAAGTTCGATGGACTCCAACGATCTAAGGACACAATATAACCAATAGGAATTGCGCCAATGCCCAAGAACCGAGGCAAAGGCATAGTCCTGGAGGTAATTGTGCACACAGGATCCTTACGAATAGTCGAGCCACTTTGGTTAGTCGAAGTCTATTAGCCACAGACAGTCTACCTTCGATTTACCGATCTTTATGAAAAAAAAAATTTATGCATTTTCTGTTATTTGTTAACGTTTTGAGGTACTGTTGGTTTCGACCCAACACTATTGCTTCTGCTAAAACACAAAACCCACACAACTCATCGCTAGCGAATCGACAATAGAGGCAGTCAGAATGCTTTGTATGCTCGTAGGTACTTTTAGTGATTAAGCTATGTGTATTTTGCTATTGTGCTTATCTGTTTAGGAATATTGTGATTATGTGCTCTATGTGTTTATGTGATTTTGTGCGATTCTGTGATTTTGTGACTATATACGTTTACATGGTGCGTGTTACTGAGCTTTAGTAGTAGTAGACGTGTGAGGTGAGATTCGAATACATGTGTTGAGTTCCATGGCGATGTCAATTGCAGACAATGTCGTCTGGATCCCGTCATCCACTCTCTCGCCAAGAAAAGAAGGACAGACGTCTTGCTTCCATCGTCGCGAAAGCCGTAGCAAAGGCGGTGAGCGATGCCTATGAAAATGCCAGCAAATCATCCGAGGAATCGAGGACTGAAGGTCCTAGAGCTGTCGCAAGACCTTTCAGTTTCAAACAATTCAAGTCATGTGGGCCGAAAGAATTCACATGCGAAGGAGGTCCTACTGCACTATTCCACTGGTTTGACTCTATCGAGGTTACTCTGCGACAAAGTGGTTGCCCTGATGATCTTCGAACTCTGAACGCTACCGGCGTCTTTCAGTCCCGTGCTTTGGACTGGTGGACGGCCGAGAGGAACAAGAGAGGGAATGATGCAGCTTACGGTTTGTCGTGTGACGAGCTCAAGGAAGTCATGCTAGAGGAATTCTGCCCTCCTCACGAGCGTCAAAAGCTTGAAGATGAATTTTGGCACATACATCAGAAGGATGGAGACAATGTTGGCCTCACTGCTCGCTTCAAACAGCTCAGCATTATCTGTCCTGACCAGGTCAAGACTCTTGAGGTGACCATCAAGAAGTACATCTGAGCCCTTCCCGACTGCGTCGCTGATTTCGTGCAAGCGGCTAAGACTGCCACGATCGAAGAAACCTATCTGCTGGCCGTTGAAATCAATGACAAAAGGGTAAAGGTTGGGGTGTGGGATAAGACCTCCAAGCATCTGCATCAAGCCACTACTGCTGCACCAGCTACTGAAACCACCTCGTCAAGCAACAAGAGAAAGAACAGCTCCACCAACAAGAATTGTGCGATCACTGCTGCACCGATCCAAGTTGTACCTGCTCAACAGCGTCAAGTAGTGGCGCCTATGGCCAATGCACCGCCTGCAAAGCGTGCATATACTGGACCACACCCACTCTGCCCTACTTGCACCTATCATCACCCGACTGCTATTCAATGCCGCTTCTGTGCTCATTGCAACGTCTACGGCCACTTTACTGCTAACTGCCGTATTCGTCAAGCTCCAGCCAATCAAGCTCTACTCGCTGCCCCACAGGGTCAACAAGCTCCTCCGGCACCCGCAGTCAAAGCCAGAGCATGCTTCACGTGTGGCGACCCGAACCATTTCGCCAACATGTGCCCGAACAGGGTAGTGAAACAAGAACCGCAGCAGCAGCAACCACAGCAACAACAACAGCAGCAACAACAGGCCGCACGCGCCAGAACTTTCAATCTCAATGTGCGTCAAGCCCAGGCCGACAACAACGTGGTCAATGGTACGTTCCTTGTGAATGGTATTTATGCTTCATGTTTGTTTGATACTGGAGCCGATAATTGCATTGTGTCACTCGAATTTGAGAAACTCCTTAGTCGTAAACGTTCCCGACTCTCCTCTGCATTCGATGTTGAAGTCGCTACCGGAAGAACCGTCGCTGTAAACTCTGTTATTCGTGATTGCACTCTCGAGCTCAACAATCACATCTTCTCAATCGATCTCATTCCAATGCAACTAGGAAGCTTCGATGTCATAGTAGGCATGGACTTTCTTCGCGAAAACCATGCCGAAGTTGTGTGCTTCGATAAAATGATTCGTTTTTCGCTCGCAAACGGTGATTCGTTGTGTGTTTATGGTGATACTACTTCGAAGGGTCTCAAGCTTATGTCATATCTACAAGCCAGCAAGTATCTCCGCAAGGAATACAGGGCTTTCTTGGCTAACGTTGTAGCAGCGGAGAAGGAAAAGAAAGAGAAGAAGGAAGTGAAAGACGTTCCTGTGGTTCGGGAATTCCCTCAAGTTTTTCCAGAGGACCTTCCCGGACTACCTCCGAAGCGAGATATTGATTTTCGCATTGATCTGATTCCTGGAGCTAATCCTATCGCCAGAGCTCCTTATCGACTCGCACCGTCCGAAATGCGCGAACTCTCAACCCAACTCCAGGAATTGCTTGAAAAAGGCTTTATTCGCCCGAGCACCTCTCCTTGGGGCGCACCAGTCCTTTTCGTCAAAAAGAAGGATGGATCGTTCCGGATGTGCATCGACTACCGGGAATTGAATAAGTTGACTATCAAGAACCGCTATCCTCTGCCTCGAATCGATGATTTGTTTGATCAGCTACAAGGCGCTACGTGTTTCTCGAAGATCGATCTACGTTCAGGATATCATCAGTTGCGTATACAAGAGGAGGATATACCCAAAACCGCGTTTCGCACTCGTTACGGTCATTACGAATTCGTTGTCATGCCTTTTGGCCTAACAAACGCACCAGCAGTTTTCATGGATCTGATGAATCGAGTGTGTAAACCATATCTCGACCGTTTCGTCATCGTGTTCATCGACGATGTCTTGATCTATTCCAAAATGAGAGCCGAACACGCGCAACATCTACGTTTGGTTCTCGAGTTACTCCAGGGGAACCAACTCTACGCCAAATTCTCCAAGTGCGAGTTTTGGTTGGGGGAGGTTCAGTTTCTGGGTCACATCGTAAATAGTCAGGGTATTCACGTCGATCCTGCGAAGATTGAAGCTGTTAAGAGCTGGGTTACGCCTAAGAACCCGACTGAAGTCCGCTCATTCCTCGGGCTAGCGGGCTATTATCGACGATTTATCGAAGGATTCTCGAAGATTACTGTACCACTTACCTCCCTCACTCATAAGGATCAGTCTTTTGTCTGGGGAACCAAACAAGAGTCTGCCTTTCGAACCCTAAAGCACATGCTTTGCAATGCTCCAGTTCTCACACTACCCGACGGAAACGATAATTTCATTGTCTACTGTGATGCTTCTAACCTTGGTCTCGGTTGTTTCCTAATGCAACGAGACAAGGTCATAGCTTACGCATCTCGTCAGCTCAAAGTCCACGAGAAGAACTATACAACCCACGATCTCGAGCTAGGTGCCGTTGTTTTTGCATTAAAGATTTGGCGACACTACCTGTATGGTACAAAGTGTACGATCTTCACCGATCACAAGAGCCTACAACACATCTTTAATCAGAAGGAACTAAATATGCGTCAACGCCGATGGGTAGAACTTCTCAACGATTACGACTGTGAGATTCGTTATCACCCAGGCAAAGCAAATGTTGTTGCCGACGCACTTAGCAGACGGAGCTATCTGCTTAGCACACGAAATGTTCAAGCCCAGCACAACCTCGAAGCTCTCATTCGCGACGCCCAACATGCATGTTTCAACGAACGCACCTTGAAGAAAGAAAGAATCTACCACGACGGAGCCCAGCTTGTGAGCAAATCAAATGGGATATTCCACTTCTTAGACCGAATTTGGATTCCCAAGCGAACCAACCTACGACAGATTATCATGGATGAAGCCCACAAATCCCGATACTCTATTCATCCCGGTGCTGACAAAATGTACCATGACCTTCGATATAGGTACTGGTGGCCGGGTATGAAACGGGATATCGCACTCTACGTCAGAAAATGCCTAACCTGTGCTAGAATCAAGGCTGAACATCAAAGACCCTCTGGCTTGCTCGAACAACCACCAATTCCCATGTGGAAGTGGGAGAGTATAGCTATGGATTTCGTAACCAAGCTTCCAACCACGTCATCAGGTCACGACAGCATTTGGGTTGTTATTGACCGTCTGACTAAATCAGCTCACTTTCTGCCAATACGGGAAGACTACAAGGTAGAACGAGTAGCCCGAATCTACACCGACGAGATCATTTGTCGACATGAGACGCCTCGTGACATCATCTCTGATCGTGATGCTCGGTTCACTTCACGATTGTGGGAAACGTTTCAAACGGCACTCGGTACAACGCTTAATCTAAGTACTGCGTTCCACCCACAAACCGACGGTCAGACTGAAAGAACGATTCGGACGCTTGAAGACATGCTTCGTTCGTGTGTTCTAGACTTCGGTGGTAATTGGGATAGACACCTTCCGTTAGTCGAATTCTCGTATAACAACAGCTACCAGGCTAGCATCCAGATGGCACCTTTCGAGGCCTTATACGGAAGAAGATGTCGATCGCCTATTGTGTGGCACGAGATCGGTCACTCGCAACTAACCGGTCCGGAGCTGCTACAAGAAACGACAGACAAAATTTTCCAAATTCGAGATAACCTAGCGAAGGCTCGGGATCGACAGAAAGTTTACGCCGATAAAAAGCGCAAACCCCGGGAATATGGCGTTGGTGACTACGTACTCCTAAAGGTATCACCTTGGAAGGGTGTAGTCCGATTCGGCAAGAAAGGGAAACTCGCGCCTCGATATGTTGGACCTTTTAAGATTCTGGAAAGGATCGGAAAAGTCGCCTACAGACTCGAATTACCGGAGGAACTTAGCAATGTCCATCCGACTTTCCACGTGTCAAACCTCCGAAAGTGCATCGCCGACCACGACTTACATGTCCCTCTAGATGATCTACAAGTGAACGAAACATTACACTTCGTGGAAAAGCCTGTCGAAATCATGGATCGCCAGACCAAAGAACTCAGGCGCTCACGCATTCCCATTGTGAAAGTCCGATGGGAAGGTAAACGAGGCGCGGAGTTCACTTGGGAACTCGAAAGCGACATGAAGGCAAAGTATCCACAGTTGTTTAACGAATGAGTAATGTCCGGTTAAGAAAGGCAAGGTGGCATAATTGTAAATAAGGAGAGATTCCTTATAACCTTGTGCCTATAAATAGAACCCTTAGGGTTAGCGAGAGAAAGTAGAGAGAAAAAGGCAAAACGTGATTCTCGGCTTTGTATACGTCATCATAATCAATAGAATCACGGTTATTGTATACGTTTAATTTAGCGATTTTCAGAGAAAAACGTGACAGAGGTGAAAGATGAAGAACTTGATCAAATCTGGGTGCGTTTGATCCTCGCAATCGATCACCTGCTCAGATACCACTTGTAGGATCGGTTTTGACTCCGTTACGATTATGTGTAGTCACACACGTTCACGGACTCCGCACGATTCATAGTCAACAATAGTCAATACGTATATGTTATCCGCACGGATATGTCATGCGTGCGGTGAACATCAACAGCAACATTCAACATCTTTTTAACAAAAATTAAGATTTCTCCCAAACGGCTTCGAATTAAGATCTGAAACTTTATAGGCTTTTAGATCAGATATTTTCGCACATCATATCCAAAAATCAGCAATTTTAACCGTAAAATCCCGATTAATTTGACGATTTTCAATGGTCCGAACGAAGGACTCTCACATGTGATCCACGGTTAGTTACGGCTTCCAGCTTAATTTCGGGACGAAATTCCCTAAACAAAGGGAGGCTGTAACACCCCGTGTTTTCACGAGTGAAAGTCAAAGTCAAGGTCAAAGTCAACGACCGATTTCGCGCGACTTGACTCGTAGAAATGTTTTTATTTTATTTATATTATGTGGAGTAAGCGTCGTTCATTACAATAATCGAATCATGCTAACCGTATTTCAATCGACCTACGACTGTGAATGATAGGAAGTAACAATGCGATAAAGTTAATCAAGCTATGCTAATCAAATCGACATCGAATCATAACTCGAACTGTGTATCTTACTTGTTGTTTATACGTGTGTGTGCGCTTTCCGTGTTACCTGTGCATGTTTATTTTATGTTATGTTGTGATAATCAAGCGAACTCAATCGAACTCGAAGTCTAACTCGAACGTAAACGAACCCGAACCCGAATTCCGAGTCAAACCATATAAGAAGTAGTTGGGACTGAAAGTAATTTGACGAGGAAACCCTATCGAATCGCTCACAAATCGAAACCGAAGCAACATCGTACCGAACACACCAAAGCAGGCGGCATCCGCACGGATGGCCAATCCGCACGGATTGCCAATCCGCACGGATGACCTATCCGCGCGGATAGCCTACCCGGGTGCGTGCCATGCGCACGACTCACCCTTTTCCCTTTTTGGCATCCTATAAATACACGGGTCACTCTCCAACTTTTCCACTTTTGGCAAGTGACGTCCGAACCGCACGCATTCTTCACTTTTTCTCAGATTTCTCTCAATCCAGGTAAGATCTTGCACTAATTCTTGTACATCTTTGATCACTACACAATTCTACACATTTCCATCTTTCAAATCTTCACTTTTAACCATGAAATCATCCGGATTTGAGGTATTCTCGGGTGACGTCATCATGAAGTTCTTATGAACTTCAAGCTTGACCTCATTCCACCAAGAATAACTCAGATCTAAACGATTTCTACAAGGTTTCACACTAACTTCACCTAGATCTAAACTTTTCTAAGGATAAAAGAGTTGAAAGAAATAAACCTAAGTTCTCTCCTCCTTTTTCCCTTAGAATCGGTACGAATCTGATCGGTTCTAGTCTCTACTCAATAATAGTGATGCACTAGTTCCAGATCTGGAATCCTACCCACAGACAACTGATTTCGGTGTCAACCGGAATGACCGTTCTGAGTCGCGGATAGGCCGAGTTAGGGTGGTTCCTGACCGGTCTAGTCACGTGGGTGAGAATACAATTCCAAGTGGTTGCCACATAATCAGAACGTCTCGATAAACGACAACAGAAACCAAGAGTAGACGAACGGAACAATCAGACCAGATACTGTCCGCACGGACATGCTGTCCGCACGGACAAGTTGTGCGCACGGATTACCATCCGCACGCACAGGTCATCCGGACGGGTTGCCACCCGGACGAGCTACCCTTGGGACCCACTTTCCAAACAAGGTTTGAGTATCGACGAATGAACAATCCGGACGGACGACCTCTGAAAGGATTACTCTTCGGATCATGAGATACTAAGGCCTTCAACTAAAATTCAAACAATGATCATCCGCACGGCCAAGTCGTACGCACGGACAGACTATCCGGACGAATGGCCCCTGCCCGCGCGCACAGACTGTCCGCACGGATCACCACTGTCCGCACGGACTACCATACGCACGGATTGTCGTCCGCGCGACCGGCTTGAAAGGTAGAAACACTTATGTGGTTTCTAAATGCTACAACGAAAACTCCAAAGCACAAGCCATCATACACAAACACATCTCACACTTAGGAAGAAACAATCCACTTGAACGCTTATCCACACAAACAACTTGTCTGTACGGATAAGTCATCCGCACGCACAACTAATCCGCACGGGTTACCACCCGCACAGACAGTCGCACGCACGGATAGCTTATCCGGATGGATCACCATCCGCACGCATCACCATCCGCACGGATAGGTCATGCGCACGGATGACTTCTACTCACGGATAGCTGATCCGCACGATCAGCCATCCTAACCACTCTCACTTTGTACTGTTTTACGCGCCACTTATCGTTATGTTATCGAATCTATTCAGGCTAACCGTACTCGCTGTAAAGCGCTCCCTTCAATCCACAATCGCAGTGAGTATACTCGAACCCTTTTTGCTTTAGCACTTTTGGGTGTTACATACGTTACGACAATTCAAACTACAACTATCACACTACTCAAGCTATTTAAACGCTAAACCATTAATGCATGTTATACGTGGCTTATGAATGCTTGTTTGTTATGTTTACACATGGAATGCTGTCTACCTGCCTTAGCAACGATAGTACTATAGTTTGGACTCAGCACCCGTTCACCCGGGGGTTGTTAAGGATCTTTTACTTGCATGGATTACGGTGGTAATCATGTATTGCGAACTGCCTCGGGCAGTCAACCCGCAGTCATTGGTATCGATGGATCTGTGTCGATAACTAACGTGCTTCATTTCACTATGTGTACGTGCTGGTTATGCGTAAACGAATTCGAACTCTATATGCTATTATCAAACTTGTATGCTCACCTTTACATTTTATGTATTGACTTTATTTTAACGTATGTGACAGGTGCTTAGGATGCATATGTGGTAGGGAATGGAAGCTAGAATAAAGCTTTAGAGCCCAACAAATAGTTGTCTGTAGATAACTTATTAGGGGTCTCTAGAAGCAGATAAACAATTTCTACTTATTTAAATCTGAGTTGTCGGAACAGAATATTTGTTTTGATGTTGTCTGTAATAACTTGTTTGACTATTTATGATACGGTATGGGACGTATTGCTTTAATTAAATGGTAATGATAGTTGTTATGGAAACTTCTGGACAATCTGTTTCGCTCAGTGCCACGCCCCGATGATTCCGCCATCGGTTGGGGTGTGACAGGAAGAGTTGGTGTTGATCCATGGGATTTTGAGATCAGAATACTCCGTCGACGAGTTCGAGCTCTAGAGTTACAACACGAGATCCGACGACTTAAGCAACGGGTCCGAGATCTTGAGGCATCATGGTTGACTTGGGAGGAAACTGAACTGGGAGGATTTGTCTGGGACGATTCAACCAGGGAAGAGGAGGATCCTTTCTTAGGCGACCCTATCTATAATGTGTCACCCGTGTTTGATGAATATGATTTCGATGAAGAAGAATGTTCGTTGGTGAAAACGCTTCTTAACAGAATTATTGTGCAAGATGATGAAGATGTTATAAATAAAGAAAATTTTGATTGTAATGCTAGGCGTCAAGTGCAGAAATATTCAAAGATTTCTTCAGGTAACCTTATTGGATTTTTGAAGGATGTCGTGGCTACAAAAGATGGTGCTACGCTGACCACCGATGGTGATATTGTGGCTAACAGTGGTCAACCACTTTCCTTAGATGACCCAAAGATCTCACAAGTAAGTTTGGGAGGTTTGAGTTTTACCCATCACATTACAATATCTCCTTCAAATTTGCAATTTGAAAATATGGAAAAGAATAAAATTTCGATTGTGCGAGATATATCTTGAGCCAAAAAAAAAAAATTTTGAAAAGTCAAATGGTGGGGTCCAATAGAAAAATTGTTGATGAGAAATTCATGGCATCTCAAGATAAGTTGAAAATTCAAATGAAAGATATTGATTTTTGTGACAATTACCCGATTTATCTTTCCTCGGTTCGGGATAATACCGAAAATAAAGATGGTGTAGATTCCATGCATGTTAATAGGCCACGTCATGGTATGGATGCCAATTTGAAAAACGTGGAAGCTTCATATCAAATGGATATATATTGTGGGCCACAAGAACATGCTAAAATAGTTGGAGAACCATGCAAAATTATGTTGGAAGTGGGCTTGCTAGCTAATGGAAATAATACAAAGAAACTAGGGGATTGTGTGCCTTTTATATGCAACAATAATCGGCCAAACATAGCAGACTCTATTAAAGTGTCGATTGTGAACATGAGTTGGTGAAATGTTGCATTTGACCCGGGTGGTACAAGTCTAGAGTCGGGCAAGATGATCAAAGAAGTTGGACTGTTTAACCGGGTCGTCACAATAATAATTCAGAACCGGGTTGATGTTCCTTTTGATCTGGGTGGCTTTGGTTCAAAAACAAAACTCGAGGACGAGTTTTTCTCGAAGAGGGGGAGAATGATGCAGATTATATTAATATTTACTTTTATTATTTATTTAGATTTCAATTTCCTATTTTATCGTATTTGTTTCCTGGTTACATTATGATTTAACCTATAAGTAGGGAGCTAGGGTTTATTGTTTATTTAGTTTTTGATTGAATTTTAATAGAAAAGAACGTTGTTCTTTGAACCGTTCGGTTCGTTTATCGTCTTTGATTAATCAATTGTTCTTGAGCCCAGGGGCGCAGCTTAGGCATAGCCCGAGGGGGCGCCCGACCCCCCAAACTTTTCGATGCGTAGTGTTATGAATAGTACTTTCGTATAGAAATTTTTTAGGTATATACGTCCCCCCCCCCCCCCCCCCCGGTTTCGGAAATTTGGGGGGGGGGGGGCAAGCTTCGCCAATGCTTGAGCCATTTGATTGCACGCGAAACTACATCAACCTAGGTCTAGTCCTCTTAACCGAACCTAATCGACTATTATAAATTACTCGTTTTGACTCTTTATTTACATTCATCCAACAAAACCATTTTACCAACTATATGACAAAAATATATTCCGATGAGCACGCTTATCACCAACTTTCGAGATCATTTCCTTGTAAAAAATGATTCTTTTGTCACCTAACAATTTCCATACATCTTACAAGAAAATACATTCAAACCCTCCTTTTAACATTCATTAAACCTTAGAACCAAAGAATAAATCATAAAAGTTTTTTCAACTAATAGCTTAAGCTTTAAGGCCGAAGTTACGTACAATCTCCTAGAATCACATATCGCAACTCGCTCACTCATTCTCCATCACTTCCATAGTCGTTGTCTTGAAATGTAAAAGTAGATGTATCAGTTGTCATCGCCTAAAGATAGATTATTGGGTCGAGGCTGAATTTTCTAGAGATAGATGTTTGGTCAAACCAGGTGATAAGTATGTTGTTAAGTTAACTAACAACATAATCTTGATAGACTCTGATCATCATTCCACATTTGTCACTAAGAACTTAATTAGGGGTATAGCAAGACTACAAATTCACACCCTTCCAAGTTTTATATTCAAAGGTTCTATGTTTGCCCCAAATTATAGATATTGTAAACTAAAGTTTTTCAAAATTCCGGATTATGATGTGTTTGGACTGGTGGATTAAAAGATTAAATGTTGGTGATCATATATAGTACAAGATTGACCAACTTAAAGAGATACAAGAAGTGGGTTGAGAGTACCAAACTTAAATATCATGTTCGGTAATAAAACATGTAATGTGTTATATTCGTATATGATACTTGAGTGAAAAGTACAGTGTTGGACGATATCAATTTATATTTGGAAAATTGGTTTTTAATAAATTAACCTTTGTCCCGTTGGTAAATAATAATCTTACCTACCTATCAACATGTTGGTACTCAATGAACTTCCGTTAATTTTTTTTAACTGAAGTTAGTTTTTAAGTTTTATTTATTACACAAACAGTCCCTGTAGTTGTAATTTACTAGTTTTAACTATTTTAAAACTAGTAAATTACAGTCCCTTGAGGTTTTTTTGTTTTATAAGATAGTTAAAACTATTAAATTACAACTACATAGATTTTTTGTGTAATAAATAAAACTTAAAAATTAACTTCAGTTAAAAAAATTAACGGAAGTTCATTGAGTACCAACATTTTGATAGGTAGGATTATTGTATACCAATTACGTAGGTAAGATTATTATTTACCAACGGGACAAAAGTTGGTTTATTAAAAACCAATTTTCCTTTATATTTATAGACAATGATATTGTGAGCCGAAAAGAAAGAGAAGTAGGATAATATGTATTTTAGCTCTTTAGTAAGAGTTGAATTGGAAAATTGTTAGCTCTGATATGATATGAATTCAAATCAAAGTTTTTCATAACCTTATTCAGGAACTTGAAATTCAGATTCCCAGCTCAAAATATTTGCAAAAACTCTGGAGATGGTACACATACTAATTAAAAGTGTCCCACATCGGCTAGTGTTTCATTTGATGGTGGGTAAATAAGAATGCAAAGTGAATTATGTTTCATTACCAGGTTGTGTGAGGGTGCTGTGGGTCCACATGTTCTTTTAAACCCTAAACCACTCCTATCAAACCGGAGGTTTCTAACCATTAGATATGGGTTTCTTTTACCGGGTTTTCTTAGACCATTTACAAAAGTAAGTAAAATCCGAGATTGTGTGGACTCATGGCTTGATCGAACCCATGAGTTGACTTGTAGGTGGTGCACCATTGATATGTTGGACGCATATCTCGGTCTATTCCTCGTCACTCTAGCGCAACCATTTTTAGGAATGTTTGTCGGTTCTGATTTTTAATTGTTTGAACACTTTAGGCAAAAAGGATGATTTGATTGGGCTAAATGAAAAAAAATTATCAACTGTTATTTGTGTTTGACTTGAACATGGCGGTGCACCATTGATGTGTTAGACTAAGGATAGCAATTTTTTGACGTGACACAAACACAACACGGAAAAATATAAGTTTTAGGTCGGGCTAAAACAATCTGTTTTATTAAACATGTCAATCCAAACACAGCCTGTTAAATAGATCCCGAACATGGCCCATCTAAGGAATATGAACTTCTTTTATTCTCATTAAATATAACTACAATAAAATATTAAAAAACCAATAAATAAAACAATGTTTCTTATATACACGTGTATATAATGTAAAAATGCTATAATCAAATGCCAAGAGTATTAAGTCACCATAATGAAATTGGTCTTCTAATCATCTTTAGTTGGAATTGTGTCTCTATATAGAGTATACCCTCCTGGGTATGGAGAACCTGGTAATTACAACAACATCCACATTAGTAACCAAATTAAACTAACCCGTATGTATACAAACGGTTTTGACTGGATTAACCCATTTGACCCTTTAGAGTATAACCAAATTAAACTAACCCGTATGTATACAAACGGGTTGAAATTAGGGCAGGCAAATCGTGTTTTATCAGGTTTAACAGGTCTCTAACGACGTGTGTAACACAATTATTAAACATGAATACAACACGTTTAACTACTTTATATATGTTTATAGCATAGTTTTACGTTTTATGTACCAAGAAGAAGAAATGATGGATCCTAACCTTATAATTATATTTATTTTTAAAAAGTAAAAAAATCACGCTATGTACTTTTCCAGTAAACACAGGTTTAATCGTGTCTTATACAGATATCTATTGCCAGCCAAAATGCCACATTTATTAGATTATGGACCAACTAAGAAGAGGAGTTACCATGAGAATAGTGGGAACCATATGGCTGAGGAGGATAAAGCGAATGACCAGGAGCGTGTGGCTGAGGGGGATAAGGGGCTGGCTGAGGTGGGTATGCGGATGAAGGCATAGAATAAGGTCCACCGGTGGCTGGTGGATATAACATAGAGGAAGATGGTGGCGGTGCAGAGTACATAGACATGACTTGGGGTGTAACATAACTATTTGCATTGGCACCCGAATAATGCATTATCAATCGTACCTCGCCACCATGCCTTCCATGTTTTGTCTGTAACGGCCAAGAGCTATCGTCGTATCCTTGAGTAAGAACCTTAGCTAAGTGCACCCTGAAAACCACAAGAATTAATACCATCAATGGAACAATACATATTTGTGACTCGTCTAATAAAAAAGAAGAGGAATTACACGCACTTTCCACTGCCGATGAAGTCATCGCGTGATATGGTATTCTTGTTCCAAACCATAATGTTTAACTCTCTTAATCCTTCAATCATGTTGTATACAAATTTCTCTTGGAATATTGGGTTCTTGCCTCCATCTGTACAAACACGGGTGCGGTTTCTGCTATTGCCGTATTCAACACAGACATAAGGATCTTGTCTTGCAATCCATTCTGTGTCTTTCAGTTTATTGCAGCCAACCACTAATCCATGAAGGAAAAAAAAAATAGAAATTAATTTGGATAAGCACTTAAAGAACCTTTTTAGGGCCATGTTAAGAGAAAGAATGGAATTATGATTTTTATTATTACCAGTGACTTCAAGAAGATTGGTATGATGATGATGATTTGGTGTTGCAGATGTAACGTAAGGCTGATGATACATAGGGAATGCAATTGAAGTTATAATGATGATATCGAGAGTATTGTGTGTTTAACTTTTTATAGCATCCTAATGAACGCGTTTATTTAAAATAACAAATAACAATTGTATTTTGGCTTTGCCAACAAGATATGACATATTCTATCTTGTCACAAGCCGCCGCGTCTCACCAAGTCGGAACTTAGAATAGTCAAACTCAGAACATTATCGTAATATATATAAACTTTATTCTAGATCATATATTAGTATTTTCATTTAATCGAAATAGATAAAAAAAAAATTAAATGGTCATTTTGGCATTATGTAATTTTGGTTCATCACAATTGTCAAAACTTGTTGACTTGTTATTAGAACATCGGTTTCTTCAATTTCTGAGTAGAATACCGGTATATTCGATACCGATGCTGGTACTCACTTTTCTCGTTTTTCGGTACCGGTACTGATTCGGTACCGAACAGGTGCTGTACTCATCAATGCATTTTTTTTTTGTACATGTATGTATTCTTTCATTTTTTGTTGATCCTAGTTTATTAATGCATTCGCTTTCAAGTTTCAACATAGTATTGTTAACAACATATCCACCAAAAACACACGAGTATATAAGATCCATCCTTCGATGTCGTTGAATGCTGACGTCATCAATGTTGGACCTCGAAATAGAACCTAGTTTTGTTTGATATTTGACTTTTTTGTGTTCCCATTCATCACATAAAGAAATTACATGTCACCCAAGTTGATTTTGACTTGTTATTTAACACATCTAATAAATCCCTTTTACCAACTTTAAGGAACAAGCTATCACCAACTTTCCTGATTATTTCCTAGTGCAAAAAAGAATATTAATAAAAAAAAAAGTTTGATCACTTCTGTCATCAACAATTTCCATACATCTTACAAGAAAATAAAATCAAACTCATCCTTGTAACATTCATTAAACCTTACCAACCAAATTCCTAAAATAATCAAATAAGTTTTTTTTTTTTAAATAAAAAAGTTCTTTGAGGTCCGTTTTATGTACAGGTAACGGTGTATCACAAGTCACTCGCTCACTCATTCTCAGTCACTTTCATAGTCTTCGTCATCTCCAAATGAAAATACAGACGCATCAGCTGCCATCGCCTTAAAATCGCTTGCCGGATCAGTTTTCGGCCCACTAGCAGGATCTATTTGGGCGGGGCCCGAATTCCCTAAAGAGAGATTCTTTGTGTCGCTTGTCAAATTCATAACTTTCCCAGAAGCCAAACTGGTTTCTGATGCAGTGTCGGTTTTTGCTTCAGATTCGGTGTCAGAGAACACCTCGTCTTCTTTTTCCCTGTTTTTGGAGTCTTTAGGTAAGTTTGTGGCGGTGGGTTCAGACGCCGCAGGTGGCGGAGGATCTGCACTTGTACCCTCTGCTGATTTGGTTGTACTTTCGGTTTCGGGTTTGGGTTGAGCAGCACTGTCGTAGTCCACAACCACAACCTCCACTTGAAACCCCGGGGATGGTAATTTCCTCTGCAGATAATTAATTTATATTTTTCATGAACATTTTTGTTGAGCGTTATAATTTATAAAGTACTAAAAACTTACCTTGTCAAACCCGTCAAGATCATGCGTAGTTAGAACCTTCCGGTTCTCAATCATTGTTGTGTTCAGCCAGCTATAAATAAAAAAACAGCGGTTAAGCGGTTAGTAACTTAGTATGATGTTAAGATGACTAACTGAAGATTTGAAGCGTACCAGTAAAAGTCGCCTTGACGGTCATGAAAATGAATCTTGAAATCACCACATAACTCGGTCAAACCGGGCTCACCAGGCAGAGCAAAGACCATTACACCCTTTCTCGGTGCAGAAAACCAAAAGTCTTCAGGCTGCACAGTAGAACATAATCTTCATAATTAACTCCAATCATCACTCAACATGTTGCTGACGTGTCATGAAATTTGGTTAAAAAAAAAAGACGTACAGATAGATCCTTGGTTCTAGGATGTTTTTTGGTTGAAAAGAGAACACCTGCATACAAATAGACATAATATAAAAGAAGGCACATGGGGGAAGATATTTAGACGTGTTGGGTGTTTACCGTTATGATCAGAGATGGTAATAGAGGGCCTGATCCAATATGGGCACCTATGAAGGCGAAATCCTCTAAGCATGCACCTACAATACAGCAAACATGTTTTTGACTATTTTTATGAGCATTTAAATGCGTTAAATATGAGTAACACTATTACAATAATAGGCTCCAAAAAGCTCGCTACCAAACACGACCTAAATGGGCAACACAACACTCAAAATGACATAGATGATTACTTGATTAGCATAAAGGAAAAAAGATTTAAAAATGAAGTATAGGATGTACCTGCGCCCGGGCTGATCTTCTCCATTAAAATATGTCAGAACACGTTCAAAATATTTGACATACCTCTGTCATGATGGAAAACACCAGAGAAGAATATCAGATATATAACAACTTAAATACGAGTATAGCCTATACTCAAAGTTTGACTTACTATTTGACTAGGGAGAACAAGGCCTTTTCCATCAACGCATCGTTTTTGGTTATAGTATGATATAGACTCCTCAGCTGTAGGGAAAAACTGCATTGGGAGAAGTAAAAAAGGCGAAAGTAGATTTAGAACGTCAATATCACGTGCGTTCTACTTCAGTAAAATGAACGTTTGATGATGTCACCTTTAGATATAACAGAAGACTTGAAATCATTAAGCCCGTTCTAGCCATTCCGGCCTTACAATGCACAACCACAACATTCTCAATGTCCTCTTTCAACCATGAGTATGCACTCTGGCAAAATGATATTATGAGTCGAATGGGGGGACAATTATGGTCATCAAATGGGAAACTAGCAACCTGCATATAGTTGAAAAGTATTTAGCGACGTGAAATATCAATGGAAGGATTCAAGTTAGCGGGCCACACTAACCATTATACATATACTTAAAAAAGCTATGTCGGTGGGCCATTCCAACATAGCCACGTGTCACCTTGTGGTTGGCCACAAGAATTTTACTCCTTTCACGCTTAACTTTGGTAATTTACATGTTTTGTCCTTATACTTTAACTTGCCTAGTATACATGTTTAGTCCCTCTACTTTAATAAAATTTTCCCCCATTAGTTAACTTTGCTTATATACATGATTAGTCCCTCTACTTTTGTTCCTTTTAGTATTTCGCCTTTTAGTGTTTTTTCTCACTAACGTGACGAACCAAACCAACTCCAACCAAACAATATCGCTACCGGTATAGGTATTATCAGAAATGGTAATTTTTTCATTTTACTATTTCGTCTTTTAATGTTTTTTCTTCGATACATACGTTGGCGTTTTGATGTTCTTTCCCTGTGGTTTTACGCTGTTGCTACACCTTGTGTCGGTAACCGAACTACCACGCGTTATGTTTAAATAGTAAATAACTAAATATACACTATCATTTGAAATGAAAAAGAAACATATGTGAAAAAAAAATTATTAACATCTGATGTATATAATGGTTTAGATGAAAACAATTCATGTTAAAGGTTATTTAACCCCCTATACTTGTATGCAGAGAGAGATAATATATTATCTTGCTTGACAAAATTCTACTGACAATAATAGCATGATTTTCACTGACCGAAACATGAATATTGAAAGTAGGTTGAGTTGTTGACAAACCTTCCCTTCAAACAGTGATGCATCATAGAGCCTCTCGGAGCAAAGGTTGTACACCTTGTATTTATCCTGATATTTACAAATAACAAAAAAATTCCCGTAAAGTCGTAAACGTAGGGGGGTCTCAAGCAATGTGATTGTAGATTGAATGTAGAAAAGATCAACAAGAAACTGTTTTTACCTTGTGATAGGTTTCAAAGAACCGGATAACTTCCTCCATATGGTTACGATAAAATCCCTACGACAAATTTAAAAAAATAAATCAGCTAAACCAATTTCATCAAATATAATAGTAGAATTCTAAAAAGTCAACGACATAAACACTATATTGACCTCTACATATCCGAAGAAACCAGAGCTCATATCACCAGCGGGGAATCCCATCGCAATTATATTCTCGGTGATGTACGTCATATCTAAATCAAATCCCCCTTCCTGAAACCAACATAAAGTAACAATAACCGATGTGTGTAATAAAATACTTCTTTTCGTGAGACGGTATTATAAAATCCAAATCAAATAAAATACAAAAACTATCATAAAACTCAGCTAATAAACTACTTCTTTTTCCTTATTAAACCCAGTATGAAACTAGAAATGATGTGGGGAAAAATGATAATTTCCCAGAAATTAAAAAAAACATTGATGAATGTACATAGATTTAAGAGTAAAATGCCTTTTTCGTCCCTGAGGTTTGGCCAGTTTTGAGACTTTCATCCAAAGGTTTGTTTTTCCGTATCTGGATCCAAAAGGTTTGAAATCTTGCCATTTTCATTCGGCTCGTTAACTCCATTCATTTTTCACAGTTAAGTCACGGGTATTTCTGTCTTTTTTGTTAACTTAAAGGACAATTCGGTCGTTTTCAGGTGTATTCGGTCATTTTACATAAAGTGAAAAAGACCGAATTGCCCTCTAAGTTAGCAAAAAAGACGGAAATATACCTGACTTAATGGAGAAAAATGGATGGAGTTAACGAGCCATATGAAAATGGCAAAGATTTCAAACGTTTTGGATCCAGATGCGAAAAACAAACCTTTGGACGAAAGTTGCAAAACTAGCCAAACATCAAGGACGGAAATGGCCTTTTACTCTAGATTTAAAGATTTCCAAATTACAACATAGTGAAAGATAAATAAACATACCTGATATCTTCGTTTGTTTTGTGATACAACATGACGAGCCTTGACCTGGACAGCCTTGACCGCATTTTTAGACGTGTCTACAAAACCTTTAGTGAGTGTTCCAATAATGCCAGCTGTCGGTGTTGTTGGGGTTCCATCAGGGCTATTATTATCATCTTGCTGGTGAGCCTTTGGAGACAAACGCAACGCAAGTCCGCTAGTCAAACGAGCAAAAGGTGACCTGGCAGCATTTGCATTTTCAGATGAAGCTTCGTCTTGTGTGGTTCCCATAGATTGGGGAAGTTTCAGACTCTTGGCCCATGTGGTTAAGCCGAACGCAGACGTCTTTGATTGTGAATCTTGTGCGGTATCTGGTCCAGTATCCACTGCCGAAACAGTTTGTGGGCCCACGTCTTTTACGGGAGGCGATGTTGTGTTAGTAGATTCTTGATCCATTTTGTGTATCGGATCTCTTTAACACAAAGCTACGAATACAATACAACAAGATAGTACATGTAAGAGGAAGCCGTCGATGATACCAAATTATCATGATCCCAAAAGCCGATACACAAAGCGCCCACACCACATATGCGAGGCGTTCATTAAAAAATACCAAAAACTTCATATAGGCACACTAGATTAAGTCACTACACAGTACACAGTTTTGGTCATGCAGTCACCTCTTTGATAAACCGTCTATTCGCATTAAAGTATTAAACCAAAAGAAAAAAACAGAGTAAACACACCTATCCAAACTTGACCTTATTTTTTCACAAATAAACATTAACATTTAACAATGGATTAATCAGTACTCATCATCATTTCAAACAAAAGTGTTAGAACATAGTACATACAGATCAGATGTATGTATTTACAGATTAAACACAAATAAAACCCTAAATAGTCCAATCAACTACAGATTCTCAAAATATCACAAACAAATTTGAACATTCACTTCTTTAAAGAGGGCAACGCAATCCACGGATCAAACAAATATTAAATTAGCAAATTCTACAGACAAATTTCATCTGATCTGAAACCCTAATTATATAAAAACACATACTTGTGATATGTATGTATGTATGTATATACATAACTTCATATAAGAAGATAATATAGTTGTAAAACAGTTGGTTATATATGGAGTGACAGTTTAAGGAACGGCGTTAGCTAATATGTTACCGGAATAAGTGGTTTCGGATGGCAGTTAACGGTGGGTTAACGGCGGTTTCCGGTGGTAGTAGCAGGCGTCGTCTTCTTAAGTTGCGTTTTGTATGCCTATGAGATTGAATGAGTGTGTGAGTAAAACAATGAGTCGGATAAATTTTACGTATTTGCAAGAAGGTCCTTATGTTTTGTTTTTTATATGTATATGACCTTTTACTATAGGGGTTGATTAACGTACAATGTTCCTTAACGTACAATGTGTATGTTGGAAAATTACGCATGTTATAAAACTTAAAAAACCCTAATCATGCATGTTGAAAACCATAATCACGCATGAACATAATCACGCATGTACAAAATCAGAAATCACGCATGTTATACAACTAATCGCGCATGTTATATTTCTTAGCGCACGCATTGTACGTTAAACCAGATTGTACAATACACTTTCTCTTTACTAAATTTCAAGTTTAAGAATGTACCGTATAAGTATATAAGTATACAAGTTAAAAGAGTTTATACCTTGTGGCTCGTGTGTCCAAAAAGAAAACATTTGAGATTTGATTTGTTATAAGGCTATGCGTTGCGGGGATTAAATGGGTCATGTCCCTTGTCGCGTTGGAGGTGCCACCGACGTCACATTGTTGTTCTAAGGCGTTAAGTTGGGTGTAGGGCGTGAGCGTGAGGCGAGTTGAGAACATTCAGGAGAAAAAGTGACTATTGGGCATGGGAACCACCCCATCCCCCAAAAAAAAGTTAAAAGTGTAGTGTTTAATAATAATAAATTACTTAAGAGTAAAGTACAATTTCAATCCATGTGGTTTACACTCAATTGCAGGTTCAATTCTCATTTGAAAAAATTCAACAGTCCAGTCCCTGACGTTGTCAATTGCTGTCAATCAAGTCCCTCCATCAAACTTATGTTAGTCAACAGCTTGGATTATGGGTAAAATACCATATTACCCTTAAGGGACTTCGATACGAATAAGTCAAATCACCTTTTAGTCCCCTTCATCTTCACCGGCCACCACCCATCTCCACACAACCACCACCAGTTTAAACTGAATTCTAAATCAAATACAGTTAACAGTTGTTACATTATAATAACAATCAGCGTCGCACGGATGTAACACCCCGTGTTTCGAAAGTCAAAGTCAAGATTGAAGTCAAAGGGAGACAAGAATGTTAATTGCGATCTGTCACTCCTTACTCAATTCCATTTTGACTTCTTTGACTTGTAGTTAGTCTATTTTATGCGTTACGTTAGTTGTATTATGTGGAGTACATATTAATAATCGAGGTTCATTCGATATTTATTGTAAGACCCTAACATGTATTTGACAAAAGTCGCAGCGGAAATTCGTACCATAAAATTTCTTTCATTAAAAACGTCTTGACTTACTTGAAGGTTTGTTTTAAAAAGTATCTCTTTTACAAAACAAAAGCATAACTCCCGTTTACTAAAGTACATACTCGATTATTCCCGTACAATCTATCTTATGACTCGGTCTTCGATCTCTATTCCTTGTGATAATCGCCCGTGATCAATACCACATGCACTCACCACATACATTCATAACATTAGCACACATTATATAAACAAGATTCATTCACGTACACTTCACATTTCGTCACATTTCAAACTTTGAGCATTTTATCTGCGTATCCATTTCCTGGTGAGGCTTCAATAACGTACCTGCATTACTTTTCATTCTCAAGGTACACCATTAATAACGTTAACACTCAACGTGTCTAAATCATACATACTTACGTACTTACATACATACATACATACACATCTACATATGTACCTACCTTTCCTACAACTTTACATACGTGCATACACTCATACATGTCTTTATACATACATGCATACACAACTACATACGTACATACCTTTCCTACATCTTTACATACATGTATACACTCATACATATCTTTATACATACATACATACATACATCTACATACGTACATGCCTTTCCTACATCTTTACATACATGCATACGCTCATACATATCTTTATACATACATACATACACATCTACATACGTACATACCTTTCCTACATCTTTACATACATGTATACACTCATACATATCTTTATACATACATACATACATACATACATACACATCTACATACACGTACAAGATCTTGCATACTTCTTACATACTCATACGTTAATTACATGGGACTTACACTTTGATTTATAGTCCATAAACATCTAAGGATCGATCAAAACCATGTTTAGAAAGTCCGCCGTAGTCCACGGATAACAAACCGAAGCCTACGATACATAAATCAACTTAAATAACAAATTTTTAGACTTTTGGACTTGGGGAGGTCGTCGGCGACGGCCCGTAGTTTTTCCCGTAGCCAAAACCCCGTAGACAGGAAGATAACCCGTCAGCAAAAAAACTAACTTTCTAGAGCCCGTCGGCGACGACCCCCTTGCCCGTCGGCGACTACCTCTAGAAATGGCACTTTTCTGCAGTTCCGTTTCGTCGTCCGTACGCACTAAAACGCGCGTAACTTTTGAACCGCTTACCCGTTTAACCTCCCGTTTCTTCCTACATGCTTGTAAATTCACATTCTATCATATGAACTTAAAATCCCACATCCGGATTAAGGAAATTGTTAACTTACACGCTATCGTCTTATTATTCATTTATGATTTATTCGACCCGTTCATGCATTCATCCACATAACTTGTTTGTTTGACCATAAATTCTTATGAACCTAATAATGTCAACATTGTCTATCATAAAAGATTAAGTTCTCGGATGTCTTGCATCCTCTTGACCCATTTTCGCTCAAGAGCTTATTTTGACCCGTTAAGGGTATTTGCGCAATATAAGGTCCTTAGCTTACGAAAATCATACTTCTCGCTTTCTTACTTTTTCAAAACATTCATTTAATTAAATAGCTTGTTTGTAATCAACTTTTAAGACCATTTGCTCGTTTTACCCATCAAGGGCGTTTTTGTCAAGTTTACTTTATCCTTAACAACAAAGAACTCCCTTGCATAAGTAACCAATCCTACTACTTAGCTACAATTCTTAATTACACATACCTTGCTCGGATCAAAGCTAAGATCCGTTTAATACTTCATCGGTCTCATACAATTCTTTCCTACTTGACCTCGATCATCATACTTAATTAAATTGCACACAACTTTACATAAACAACTAAGAAGTGATTACGAAAATCACTTACCTCATGCGTCCATGTTCAAACTCGTTTCCTCGCCACTTCTTGACCCGATAGCCTTACGTGCTTGATTCCGTCTCGACATGATTCCTATACTTCCATGTCATCGAAATCACATTCTTATTAGCATACATAATTGTACATGTTAACGATCATATCGATCGCATAATCCCCATTTGACTTTCATTAGTTACTTCTAACAAGCATAATACATGTGACCAATTTCATATCATTTCAAACTCATGTAAACCATCATGTCATCGCATTAAACACACATTCGTCAAACACGCTCCATATAACTTACCTTAATCTTACAATTATGACAACACGTCTAACCATCCTTCTTATACACGGTTGACTTTTAGAAGTCAACGGTTCATTTAGTTTAACTTTCGACTCATCATTATATACCCGTAACATCATAACCGACTATACGGACGACAATACATACATTTTATCATACGATTGGTGTGCGTACCACCTTTTAAGCATAACGTACAACTAATTCATGCACAATCTTCTAAATTCATACATAGTTCATCAAATCCTTCTACTAATCAACATGTGGTATTTAAAATTAAACATCAAACATATTATCGTCACATTTTATACACTTCATCTAACAACAATTCATCATTTCTTATCCCATTTCTTTAAACATTCACACACATGTATGATTCCAAACATTATTAACATAAGTAAATCATCAATTTACATTACATCATCTAAAACCCACTTCATAACTACTTGTTAATCACTTACAAGTGATCTAATCTTAAGTTCTTCATAATTTCATCTTACTTTTGATATGTGTACTACCTTGTAAGCATAGTGTACAACTAGTTCATGCATATCATTCTAATCTCATACACAATTCATCAATTTCTTCCTTCTAATCAACATGAATCATACATGCATAAACATCAAACATACTAGTATCACATTTCTTTCAATTCCTCTCACAAGAATCCATCATACAAATCAAAATACATCAATATTAAGCAAGAATTTAGACATAGATGATTTACCCATGTCTTCATCTTCACCATAACAAACGGGTTTCACCCTTAAACATCAAATTAACCTAAACCATGCATAATCCATGTTCCAAATGATGAATCTAACACATACTCATGCTCAATTTCATACAACTTCGCGATTTACAACATAACCCACTTCGTGCATAATCACCAAACTAGCTTTTAAGACATACCTTGCGATCCCCTTGTGAAGGTGATCGTTAATCTTTGCTCGGTTATGAGTTTAAGCTTCATCTTGCCCTTCAATTTGAAGATTTTGAAGAAACTAGGGTTTGAACCCTTTTTTTTTCCTTCCTGATCATCGATACACACACACACACTGTGTGTGTGTGTGGTGTTTTAATTTTGTTTTATAAAATCATGTTTCCCACTGAACGGTTTTGGTCCCTCTAGTTTCATTTTAGTTAAATAAGAGATTAAAACTCATTTCTTTATATCAACCGGGTTTTAATTTACCAAACCCGTTTTTGGGGTGTTACATTTATCGCATGATTTATCGCTATCGCAATCGCACTCACAACTCGAATTACGCGTTCTGGATATTGTTTTATGTGTGTGTGTGCGCCTTATGTGTTACTTGTGCATGTTTAATTATGTTTATGTGTGGTGATTAATCGAAACGCAATCAAAACTCAATCGCAATCGAATCGCAAACGCTAAACGAACACGAAATAAGGATAATTGTATGTTGATGTAGTAGTTGGGATTAAAAGTAATTTGAATAGGAAACTCTATCGCATCGCAACGCTCGCAATCGCAATCGAAACGGCAAAACTCGTCGCACCGAACACTTGAATCAAGTAGCTAATCAACCAAGTGACCAGCCGATCGACCAGCCATTCGATCGGGCTGCTACCCGATCGATCAGCCCCTCTCCTCCCCTTTCCTTTTTGGGAAACCCTATAAATACCCCTGTCAACATCACAACTTACCACTTTTGCACTCTCCTGTCCAACCAGCGCCCCAATCTCACCTTTTCTCCTATTTCTCACGATTCCGGTAAGATCTCAACCTAAATCTTGTACTTTCTTAATCTACACGCACTCCTACACCTTTCTAACTTTTGAATCTTAACTTTTAACCGTGAAATCACTAGATTTGGGGTGTTCTAGGATGATGTCATCATGGTGTTCTTAGGAACTTCATGTTTTGGCTTCAATCCTTCAAGAACAACTTAGATCTGAACGATTTCCACATAAATAAACAAAGATCTTTCAAAGATCTGAACATAATCAAGGTGGAAAGGATTGAAAGATGGATTTTCCAACTTTCTTTCAGCTCTTTTACACTCAATGCACTCAAAACCGATAGAATCGGAGCTTGTCCTGATATTCTACTCAATCTTGTGGTTGTATTGGTTCAAGATCTGGATTCTATCCACGAGATTACCGATTTTAGGTTAAACATGGAACGCCGTCTCGAACAGTTAACTGGTCGGATTTGGGTGATTCTTGTCCGATCAAGTTACTAAGTCGTGACGAGGTTTCTGTTGTCTAATACGTTATCAAATCATCTCGATAAAACGACAAACTATCAAATAACTAAGGAAGAAGACGATCAGGTTGACCAGGTTGGAGTGTCGCCCGATCGGCCTGCACCTTGGCCCCACATTTGACTTTTAATACAAACTCCGGGAGTTTTGAACACCGAACAGATTGTCGTCCGATTGGGTTGCCACCCGATCGACCGACCATCCTACCATGAGATGTTTTGAGACTTCAAATACTTAACAATTTCCTACATGTTCAATGCGCAAGGGTTGCCACCCGATAGGATTACCATCCAATCGAGTGACCCTCCTGCTGTGAATTTGTTCTCAATTTAAGAAGACTCGCCAATCGGATTGCTGTCCGATCTGACTACCGTCCGATCGACCGACCTGAAAGGTAGAGATACTTCTCTGTTTTCAAAATACTACAACAAAAACTTCAAGAGTCAAACCATCATACACAAACACATCCTTCACAAAGGAAGAAACAATCCACACGAAAGGTCACCCGATCGGATGACCATCCGAGCGGATTGTCAACCCGATCGACCGGCTACCCGATCGGATTGCCATCCGATCGGAGTACCACCCGATCCACTGACACTTCCTTCGTTTTAACGCATCGCTTATCGTTATGCTGTCGTTCTGATCAGGCTAATCTTACTCTAAGCGCTCCCTTCAATCCACCAATCGCTGTGAGGATACTCGATCCCTTTTTACTTTACGCACTTTTGGGTGTTACATACGTTACTTATTCTAAATCACATCGAACACACTACTCAATACTTAAACGCTAACCGATTATCGCATGTTATACGTGACTTAATGGATGCTTGTTTGTTATGTTTACACATGGAATGTTGTCTACCTGCCTTAGCAACGGTAGTACTATTTGTTTGGACTCAGCACTTGTTCACTCAGGGGTTGTTAAGGACAATTTGTTACATGGCTCACAGTGGTGAGTGTGTATTACGAACTGCCTTGGGCAGTCAACCCGCAGTCATTGGTATCGATAGGTTCATGTCGATAACTAACATGCCTCATTTTACACTGTGTACGTGCTGGTTATGCGTAACGATTTCGAACTCTATTATATCTATTAAACTTGTATGCTCACCTTTACACTATGTGTATTGACTTTTACTTTAACGTATGTGACAGGTGCTTAGGATGCTTATTTGCTTAGCTTGCTGTGAAATCGAGGCTAGGAAAGACCTAGAATAATAAACAATTGTCTGTAATAAAAATCTGAGTTGTCGGAATAGAACAATTTGACTAGATCTTGTCTGTAATAATTATGTTATCTTTTATGACATGGAATGGGACGTGTTGCTTTAAATAATTGGTAATTATAGTTGTTATGGAAACTTCTAGACAATCTGTTTCGCTCAGTGTCGCGCCCCGATGTTTCCGCCATCGGTTGGGGTGTGACAACGGAGGCTAAGCATGGTTGACGAAAAATGCAATAAACTACACTGTATTTGTAGTTCTAATCGCTACCATTGCTTTTGCTGTTTAGTATATTGTACCAGGAGGTCCAAAAGTTTGAAGGAGCATCATAACATGCTCCTTAACCAAAAGGTGGTGTTGATGGTGGCATTTGGGGGGACACTTATATAATCCACAAAATGCGAGGCTCATTTATCTGACGCATGTTAGATAAAAATGTAAAAGATATATCTGTTTTGAGTAGAAATTGTGTAGACCCTGCAGAACTTCGACCAAGGTTATCTTTATACTCTTCTTCAATAAAAATCGGATTGACTGTCTCGTATATTTTTTTTTGAAAAGTAAATTTCATTCAAAACGGGTCGGTCCTCAAAACAAGGACCGCCGAAAAAGCAAAACGAATTACATCACGTCAAGAGGATATTTACACCACACATTCCCCTCTACACCTTTTATTTTTGTTCTATTTCGAAACCAAAAATACGACGTCATTTTTATGCTTTCCAAAACTTCAACAGGACGACGTCGCACGCCTTTGAAAATTCTCATATTGCGCTCATTCCAAATAATTATATGGCAGAGAAGAATCTATGTACAGGTAGAATATACTATGATTTTTTTTTCTCGTTTGAGTAATTTGGTTTTCTTTTTGGTACATAAGAGTCATTAAGAGATCATTTTTGTAACAGGTTACTTTGTGGATTATATAAAATCGATGCCAACCGTCAGGAATTCAGGACCACAGATACCTTTTGCTCATCACCCATCCTTCATTTGAGATGATAACTGCTTCGATTTTAGGTTCTAATTGGTGTGTTAATTAATAATGTGCATGTATTATCAGTTTAATTGGTGTGTTTAACTAGGGTTTCGTGTTTATTGAGAGAGTGAATGGAGAAGATGGGAAGACTGAATTGTTTAATTTGGGGCTTTGAGAGGGATGGTATGTGTTATATTGGGTTAGAAAATACGAAATGACAATATTGCTCTTCCTTTTTTAAGTAAAAAGACAACAATACCTTGGTCAACTACGGGTTTGATTGAGAGCGATTGACAACGTCAGGGACTGGATTGTTGAATTTTTTCAAATGAGGACTAAACCTGCGATTGGGTGTAAAACCTAGGGACTGAAACTGTACTTTACTCAATACTTAATAGTTAATATTAAAAAACACCCAACTAAACTTCTTCTCTACTATTTTATACTCTTTTGCAACTAGCTTTATTAGAAGAACCCTACCATGGATCATACCAACGACTACTCACATGTTATTGACTTCGTACGATACAAACACTATGGTTCGCATGGATGGGAAATGTCGCCTCAAAGTAATTGGGTACCTAAAACAACAAGGCAGTGAAGCCAAAGGAAGACAGCAGAAAGAGCAAGGGAAACAAGAGAGTAGATAGAGGGTAAAGAGAGATAGAGAGAGTGTACGGGTGTATATATTTATTATTGTAT
The DNA here is from genome assembly GCA_030545235.1 of Helianthus tuberosus. Classification (NCBI taxonomy): domain Eukaryota; kingdom Viridiplantae; phylum Streptophyta; class Magnoliopsida; order Asterales; family Asteraceae; genus Helianthus; species Helianthus tuberosus. Next base: position 100,537,126 of record CM060367.1, read on the forward strand.
TGTTGAAAAATTGTATATTAGGCTTAAAACTCTTAGGCCACACGGGGTGGTCCGTTATACCACCCCGATCACGCGTGAAACAATCACGCTACGCCGCCGCCGCCCCTTTCATCACTCGTGCAAAACATAACGCGTTGAGTGTATAACGCGTTGGAAATAAAAAATGGAACGTTGATGGGTGACCGTTGGGGGGGGGGGGGGAATGACCGTTGGGTAATTTTTTTTTTTTGAAAGTTTATATAAATCTATTTTACCCAATACATTTCATACCAAAATTTATCCAACTCACTTCAAAAAATCCTATAATTCTCCATTTGATTTCAAAAAATATTTTTACAAGAAACATGGAAGGTTCAAGCAAGAGAGGTGGGGGTTCGAAAAAAAGAGGTTCGGGTACGAAGAAAAATCCTGTAAGACCCAAGGTTCGATCGAATCTTGGCGAGCCGACGCACTTTAGGTTGCAAGACGAACCCGACCAAGTCCCACCCTTTCATACCCAACATTATCCACCCTTTCAAACCCAACAATATCCACCATTTCAATCGCAAACGTATCAAAACCAACCGTTCGTCCCACCGTTTCAACCTCACCAATTTCAACCCCAAACGTATCAAACCCAACCCCACCAACTCGACCCACTACTAGAAGACAACACAATTCTCCATCATTTTGCAACCGCGTATCGTGAACCACAACAAAGTCTTGACGACGATGAAGATGATGATTACGTTCAAGAACAACAACAAGAAGAAGAGGAAGAAGAAGAAAATGATGTCGTTCAAGAAATCGTCCAAACCGGCCGACAACTATGGACGAGCGAGGAGGAGGTGTCCTTGGTGCAGGCGTATTTGCACATCTCGGAGAGCAAGAAACATGCCAACGAGCAAAGAAAGGATGCGTTTTGGAGACGGGTCATTAATCATTTTAGGCAACTTCCCGGTGCAAGGATACGAAACATGGACCAAATGACGTCGAAGTAGACGGATTTGAACGGGAAAATTAGTAAGTTCAACGTTTGTTTCATTCAAAAGGTATGTTTTTTATTAAAGTTTAATTTTTTTTTCATTGAAAACTGTTTTTTATTTAAAAAAAAAACAGAAAAGTTAAAAAAAAACAGAAACAGTTTAAAAAAAAAACAGAACAGTTTAAAAAAACAGAAAAGTTTAAAAAAAAAACAGAACAGTTTAAAAAAAAAAACAGAAAACAGTTTAAAAAAAAACAGAACAGTTTAAAAAAAAACAGAAAACAGTTAAAAAAAACAGAACAGTTTAAAAAAAAACAGAAAACAGTTAAAAAAAACAGAACAGTTTAAAAAAAACAGAAAACAAATTTTTTTTATAAAAAACAGAAAACAATTTATTTTTTAAAAAATAGAATTTTTTTTTTAAAAAACATAACCTTTTATATTTTTTGTAGAACCGAAACCCACAAAGTGGAGCGAGCGAGGCGACAATCATGCGACAAGCCACCGAAATGTATTGCGATGTCTACAAAAAGAGGGGTTTTCCACACGTGGCGGAATGAGAAGTTGCGAGAAATCACCCGAAGTGGGTCCCCGTTGAGTTGGTTGACATGCGTGGTCAAAGACATCCGATTCGGGGAACTACACGACTTCCACGTCGGATAACTTGCCCCAAATGAACTTAAACGACGACCCCCTTGACGAACCCGATCAACCCGTTAACGACCCCGTTGAAGAAGTTACACCTACAAGGCCACGACGCAGGAGAGGTGGTGAATCGTCAAACAAAGGGAAGGAAGCGGTGGCGGAGTCGATCTTCAGAATCGAAGAGGAGAAAATGACCCAATTCAAGAAGGCCGAACAAAGAAAAGAAACAATTATGTCCCTAAAAGTTGAACGCGAGCAGGCGTACAAGGATCACTTGAAGACGATTGAAAGACAAAATGATTTAAAAATATTGTGTGAAAAGCACAACCATCTCGACGAACCGTTTAAGTCAATTGTCATTCAACAAAAGCGCGAGATTTACGCAAAGTGGGGTTGGGAGATGCCACCCGTTAGTTTTTTTTTTCCAATGTTAGTTGTTTTTTTATTTTGCTATGTAATTTATTTTTTAAGTTTAATGAAATTTTTAATTTTAGTGTTTTATTGTTAATTTCTAATTTTAAAATGCAAATTAAAAAAATTTGGAAGTGATAGAATTCCATCACTAGTGATACCACCCCCTACATTTCTATACTGATAGAAATGTAGGGGGTGGTATCACTAGTGATGGAATTCTATCACTCCCAATTTTTTTTAATTTTCATTTTAAAATTAGAAATTTTTTATTTTATTTTAAATCAAAATTATAAATTTCACTAATTTTTTATTTTAAATTAGAAATCAACAATAAAACACTAAAATTAAAAATTTCATTAAATTTAAAACATACTACTTCAATTTAACATACTAGAAACATACAATTTAAAAAAAAAACCTACTCCTCGTCCGAATCATGAAACTCCAAACCTAGAGAACCTACTAGTTCGATTAAATCGTATCTCAACCGAAAGTGAGTTTCTTCGTTACGCAATTGTAGATGGATATCTTGTGGAACTTGAACTTGTGTAGGAGGATCCGGCACCCAATCCGGGGATATTGCACGTCCGTCTTCTTTGATCAGCATATTGTGCAATATGATACATGCATACACTATGCTATGTATTGATTTCTTGCTCGTCGCACGAATTGTGTGAAACGTCGAATCCGTAGGGAATTCCATTTGAGAAAGATATAAAAATTGTGTGAAATGGGTTTAAAATAGTTTAAAAGATGTAGATTGGTGTGTGTAAAATGGTTTAAAATGGAGATATAAATAGATAAATGGTTTAAAGGTTTTTTTTTTAAATGAATATTACCGTTTTAAAACGGTCAAAAAATCAACAACGGTCCAATTTTTCAAAAGTTCAACGCGTTATACATTCTATGCGTTACAAAAATAACGCGTTAAACTTGTACTGGCGGCGGTGGTGTTCCGTTTTGCTTTCACGCGTGATGGAGGTGGTATAACGTACCACCGCGTGTGCCCTTATAGATCAAGTGAAATATATTGAAAGACCCTTGCAACAAAATGAAAACCACGTTATCTTTTAGCAGTAAAAAAAGATTAAAAGAAAAACAATTTTGACCAAAACAATAATTTACTCTACTTTAAACCATACTTACTATAAAATGTCGAAATAAAATTAAGTAGTAAACTAAGTAAAATACAATAAAAAATTAAAATTGGAAATAGATGATTTTCATCGACTACTTTTATTTATTGGTTTTCATCAATGTACGTGCGCACCATTCTCTCACCTTTCTCGCCCCATTCACGGTCATCGAGCGCGGTGTGCGCATGACCATGAGCCACATTGGCAGCCTCACGCTCATGGTGACATAGGTACGTCGTGTGGTATTACAAGTGACCTCCTCCAACGCATGCTACACAGCCCTTTCAACATACGACTCCAAGTCACTCTGCGGCTGCTTATGAACATCTGGTTTGAAATAACCTTATCGGAATATAGTAACACTAAATAAACCTACTAGTTTTACAAACTCTTTTCCAAAATATACTATCATAATTCATAAAAAAAATATATATATACAAAGTATAATATAAGTTGCTTTGTTATTTTGAAAGGTGTGAATTATTCGCGAATGTCGGATGATCTAACATACGTTGTCTTAACCGAGTCCGTACTAGAAGCCCCCTCGAGGAATAGATCCCCAATTTAAACCCCTCAATGAGAAACCCCTGTCATCCAGACTCGAATTAAGAGGGGAAAAACTCATCCGGACTCACCATAGATGAAACTTAAATACTGGTGCGCACCCCTAAAATGCTGGTTATAATTGTTAACCCTCTTCAGTAATCTAGGCTGCTATCAGTCAAAGCCCTCACATCAGGTACGTGACGAAAACTCGTCTCTCTCACCAACAAACCCTGCAAATTTAAACGATTTAGGGCATGTTTGGATGGGCTTCTCAAAACAACTTATTGGCTTATTGACTTATCAAGAAGCAAATAAGTTGTTTTTGTGTTTGGATAGACTAAAAGGACTTTTGGAAATAGCTTTTTGCAAAGAAGGAAAATGAGATTTTGAAAAGCCAAGATTTCATGACTTTTGGATCCAAAAGTGACTTTTCAAAAATGAAATTACTAAATTACCCCTTCTTTACCCCCTTATATCTAAAAGAATGCCCATTTTAGTCATTTTACACCAATAAGCTAATCCAAACACTTTTTTTAAAAACTCCTTTTCAAAAACTCCTTTTCCCAAAAGTCCTTTTCCCAAAAGTCCTTTTTAACTCTAATAAGCTTAGCCAAACATGCCCTTGTTGTATATTCACACACTCGCAATGTGGATTAATGGATTGTATACCTTAATTTTGCGTATTCATCCTTCTTTCAAATTTTCAATCGATGAACTCTCAAGTATGTAGAACCTTAAATACCTGAGTCGAATAAACGAGTGTCTGCTATACACGTTGATTGTATTTGTGCATTAGGTTAATTTCAAATTGCTTCTTCTTATTATTATATAGATGAATCTGTATTGCTGCAATCAGTGCTACTTCATTTCTGTAAAAAAAAAAAGAGAGAATAATTTTTGTGTTTGAAAATTAACTGCTGATCTGATTAGTTTAGAGTGAATTAAGCATTTTTAGCATAATCAGATTGAGTGTTGCTTATTTCAAAAACTATAAGCAGCTTCATAGCTGTCCAAGGCGCAAAGGGTGAGCCTTGGGCTTCAGTGCAACAAAGGCTTTTATAGGCAAGACGTATAGACGTATAGTATAGAAATACAATTTTTAGGCTTCTTTAGGTTGATTCCACGCTTGTTTAGGGTTAGTATAATTGTTTCAGACCTGTTCAGGCAATTTTTGGCCGCAATTTTGTCGGAACTTGACGCCCCGCTTGCGGTATGCTCATATAATGTATATGTGTGGGCGCTTGGGGGCAAAAGTGAAAGTGCTCTAATTTTAACGTTATTTTACTAATTTCGTGAAAATAACGTTGAAAGAGGGGATGGTTAATCATGCATCATGTGGTGGCGTTGATAGCCGAAAGACAAGGGGTACATGCACTAATCGGCGTTTGTCTCAATTGCTGAGTGTTATGTGCCTTATGTCCAAGGCTTGATATAAAACTACTATTGAGCCGGAGGTCTCACTGGAAGCAGCCTCTCTATTCCTACGGGGTAGAGGTAAGGCTGTCTACATCTTACCCTCCTCAGACCCTACCTTAGCTTTGCTATTGGTGGGATGTACTGAGTATGATGGAATTTTGTCGGAACTTGACCTGAAAAAATGCACCCGAGGGCCTGAAAATGGGGCTTTTGAAGCGAAGCGAGAAGGCTGCGCTGGGCTGAAAAGTGGGCCTAGGCGCGCGCCTGGGTGAGCCTTGACAACAGAGAGCATCTTTGATAAGTACTCCCCCCCCCCCTATATGTAGATTTCAACTAGTCAAGTATGAATGGTTGAGAAAAATGGAGATGGTAAAGTTTAAATCAGATGGTATCCAAAATCATAGTGTGGATTTTTTTTTTTTTTAACATACGGTATCTTTTCTTTGTGGATCGTGTTATAAACTTATAATTGTCTTTTTATATGGATGTTTGGTAAATTGGTTATTATCAAGACCTTTTTTTTCCATCCCTTGTCTTTGTTTGGTTCATTAAAGATCATCACTTTGATTGTTTTTCATTGTTCCAAGTAATGTTTATTAGGCGTGTTCATATACTTTTGAAAGTTGAAACCAACTGAACTGCCCAAACCGAACCGAACAGGTCTGTTCAACCAATTTAGGATTTATACAGTTTGGTCCATGGTTTACGGTCTGAGAAACTGGGTTTGAAGGTTCAGCTAATGGGTTGGAATGTTGGATCTTGGAACAGGTCGTGTAAACCGGATCGTCATTTTAACCTTTATTATGATTTGTTTTTCGTTTTCATATTTGGAATATGTGGTTATGTATATGTATAATATTCCCGAACATCTTTATCTATCTAAAAAAGTTTTATACGAAATAATGATTTTGAAAAAGAAACCGCTTTAAACTGCCAAACCGAACTTTTTTCGTTTGCCATTTTCGTAATATGTAGTTAGTAGTTCGACTCAATAGTTCAAGTTAAGTGTGAACTTCATTCGTTGCAGTGCTCTTTATTGTTCTTCTTGCAGTAGCTTGATAAAAGTCGGTGTGAGGATCACTTTAATTCCCTATGGCATTTGCACATTTTCATGGACTTCGATCTTTGCAAGTTACTTCACGAGAATGTGTCTTCAACACACGAAATGATACATCCAACAATAGGCGTTATGCTATCAAGGCGTGCATTAAGAAACCTGATGAAAATATTCATCTTGAATCTAAGGTAATTTGTACTAAAAGATGATCGTGACAGCTGCATTTATGTTATGTTTATTCAAGCTTCAGGCATATACTAATAAATAAATTTACATGAAATAAATTTCAGATAAATAAAGTATTGGACAGCGTGAAATGGGACGAAAAGGGTTTGGCTGTGGCTATAGCTCAAAATGTGGACTCGGGAGCAATCTTGATGCAAGGATTTGCAAACAGGGATGCACTTGCGACCACAATTGCTTCCAAGAAGGCGACATTTTATAGCAGATCAAGATCAACATTATGGACAAAAGGAGAGACTTCCCTTAATTTCATCAATGTGCATGATATATTCCTTGATTGTGATCGTGACTCGGTGAGTTTCACCTATTTGCTCATGATCATCATTACAAATAAATCGGCGGTGTTGTTTTTGGTTTAAATAAAGATACAATGTTATTATATTTGTCTTGGTTGAAACATGTTTTTATAGAAATCTGACTAGTTAAACATAGTGCTATAAGTGCTAAGTGAAACTTTTTTTAAGGAGACTGAGTGAGCAAAATTTGAGTAGATTTTATGCATTTGTTTTATGCGGGTTGGAACTTTGAGGGATTGGGTTACAGGTAATTTGTGCTACAGGTCAGTAACAAAAACTCAGTGGGGCCCGGACTCTCAAAATCAATCTTTTACACTACAAAAAAGAAATCGAAAATTTTCTGTAAAATTAACACTACGAGCAAAAAATCAGTGGGGCCCGGGGCACAAGTAACCTCCGCCACTGCTACGGGTCAAAACAGGCCTGACTAGTTGCACTTTTGTCCAAATTTTAAATTTTTTACAAGTAATTAGTGTTCATGATATGTGAAAATTATATCATATTAAACTTACTGAATTAAATGATTAAGGAGGTTTCATGCATAAAAAAATACACTTGGGCAATTTTCGACCACCCGTGACTCATATAACCTGTTTAACATTTTGCCAGATCATATACCTTGGAAAGCCTGATGGTCCTACCTGTCATACCGGAGCCGAAACTTGCTACTACACATCCATTTTTGATTCTTTAAACGAACCACAGGTGCCCGTTACATTCCCTTGATCGCGATTCATTTTCTTTTATTTTTTCTAAATTTTCTGGATAATTTCCTCTGATCTTGTATACCTGTTAATTTTATATTTACTTTTTAGAGTTAATTACATAGTTAGTCCTTGTGGTTTGCATAAAGTAACATACTTAGGTACTAATAGTTTAAAATCACATCCTAGGGTATTAACTTTTCATTTTGTAACGTTTGGAGGTATTAACGTTATTTGTAGGTTTAAAATTAGTACCTAAGTATGTTATTTTGTGCAAACCACAGGGACTATCTATGTTAATACCCTAGAAGTTAATACCTCCAAACGTTACAAAATGAAAAGTTAATACCCTAGAAGGTGATTTTAAACTATTAGTACCTAAGTATGTTATTTTGTGCAAACCACAGGGCCTAACTATGTAATTAACTCTACTTTTTATTAAGGTTGAAACAAGTAATCTGGCATTGACCACATTATACTCACTGGAATCTACACTCTCCAAACGAAAGGAAGAACTGTCAACACCTCAACAAGGCAAACCTTCGTGGACAAAACGCCTATTGCTAGATGACAAGTTGTTATGCTCAAAGATCCGGTATATTGAATTCTTTCATAGAAGTTTCATGTGACCAAAGTTTTTTTTTATAATTTTTTATTTTATTTTTGTAGTGAAGAAGCTGATGAGTTATGTAGAACACTGGAAGAGAACGAAGACGAATCACGAACTCTATCAGAGATGGCAGACGTGTTGTACCATGAAATGGTGTTATTAATTCGCAGAGGTTTAAAGTTTGAAGATGTTCTCGACGTTCTTAGATGCAGGTTTACTCAATCAGGCATCGAGGAAAAGAATAGTCGCAAAGCGAAAACCGTCAAATGATATACCAAGATTTTGCTTTCTGTCATATGAACATGGACATATGCTATGCCATTTCTTATATCTTAAAAATGTTGTTTTTGTTCGATTTCGGAAATCTTGTGCCAAGGAGTAGATCTCATTTGCTGATCTATTTTCTTTTATGCATAAAAGGTTACATTTTGACTTTCAACGTCGAACATTCTAAATGTTTTCGTTAAACGAGTAACGTTGATGTGGGCCCGGTTGAGGTTGAGATTCGAGACATTGTAAATCTGGGTTTGAAGGCTACGTGTTTTTTTCTAATTCTCTTTTAAACTTACAAGTTATTAATGTATTAGATACGATTAGGAAAAATATTGGGCTACACCAACTGCCAAAAAACCAGCCTACGATATTCAAGTTGTGTTGGTCGTGGTTGCCGCCTTGATATTGCGACATGTCGGTGTGTTCTGAGTAACAAGGGTGGCGGTACAATGACTATCGAAGCCATATCATCGTGCATGGTCATTGTATCCAAGGTAGAAGTAATTGGTTCATGTTCATTGTTTCATTGAAGGTCGGCTTCATTCTTCTTGATATAGCAACAATTGGATTAAAGTCCAATATTAACAACAATTGGTTAAGTCAGTTATCTCTATCATGATAGATCTAGAGTTCAAGCCTCAACTCCATTTTTCTTCTTTTTTAACCACTTTTCTATGATTTTTTGGTATTTTTACTTGTATGAATGGTAAAATTATTGTTATTATCAATATTATCCTTTATATGGGCTAAAAGAATGTCCTTACGTCTCTGATCAATCATTCTGTTTATTTAGTTGATTGACTTTAGGAGTGTAGTACATGGCTATGGCTATGGCTATGGGTGTTTAGAGTTTGGTTTAAATCAGTGAAACTGTCTAAATCGGTCATCAGTTTCAAGGGCGATTCTTCTTCTCAACATTTGATAGGTAGATTTAAAAAATTTCAAACCGTGCAAACATATTGGTTTGCAGTTTATACCAAAAGCTTGCCATACAAAACCGGACAGGACCACAAGATTTATTATAGTTAATTTTTTTTAAATATTTGATTTTTATATTAGCCTTAATTAAAATTTAAAATTGTAATAAAAACAAATAAAGATAATGATACCGAATAATGTTTGGTTTGTATTTTGTTTGGTACGACGACATACCGAAAACCAAATGAATAAAGATACTGATGATGTTTGGTCTGTATTATGTTTGGTACGATAACGACATACCGAAAACCATACAAATGAATTGGGTACAAATACCAATGTTGTTTGGACTGAAAAAAAATATTATTAAAATAAGTACTTAAAAAATTATTCACTCACGCGACTAATATGCGATATCAATAAAAATTGGAATACGAATTAGTACAAGAATGCATAGGTCCCAAACTTTTACTAATTTATATGATCGTCGGATTTAATCCTAAATTTCTTTACTTAATGTTTAATCTCTATTGTTTCATCAAAATAATACATGAAGTGGGTGTGCAAAATTTGGTCACATCATGGATATGTTTCTTTTACCTACGAGTTGAGGTTAATTAAGAAAATATACATGTTTTCTTAACTTACTAAACAAATAACACAAAATTACTGATTCTTGAATTTGTTATATTGAAAAAAAAGCTACTTTCAAAAGTTACAATCGAAGATATATGGTGTCGAATACCCAACCCACGGATGACGTTTGATGGATCTTCGGTGACGTCAAGAGCTCTTATCCTTGCTTGCTACAAAAGAATAAACTGTTAGCCTCGCCACGGGGGACCCCGGGAGGGGGATCCGTGACCAAGCTCCGGCGTGAGAGTAAGTAAACTTGCCGGGAATGAGAGGAGCTTCTTCCGGTGAGTATGATCACCGGGAGGTTTCCTCTTTGGTGTGAATCTTGTTAATGTGTGTGTGTAGTAAATACGAGAGAATATTGGTCGGAAGTTAATGTGTGGGGAGTAAATGAGGGTATAGTAAATGAGTGAGAGCTGGAGATGATACCTGCCTCTGTTCTTGCATGCCTTCTCTTATATAATAACCAGCCCTTATCTCATTAGATATTTCCCACATGTGATCTAACGGTTTTTGGAGGTTCTCGGGGAGTGCAGACACGTGTCTGGCTCCCAGCGGTGAGATGTTTGCCTTAATTAATGTTCTAACTGGAGAAGTACAAGGTTTCAGACGGGATCCCATTCTTATCGAGCATTAAATGAGGTCTGCTGCTTTTGCTAGCTGTTTTCCCGCCTATTTCTGAAGTGGAGGAACCTTAACGAGCAAGGTTATTATGATCGGTGGGCTTTTTAAATAATTGGGCTTCCAGGTAAAAAGGCCCAAAGCGGGTAAAGTGGGTTTACCCACTGGCCCGTCGTCAAGTCATCTTTAGTCCCTGGTTCTGAGACCCGAGGCTCATGATCCAGGGCTGAGCCATAACTGCTTTGAAAGAGGTGGTTTTTCCCTGTGGGTCCTCCCCAGGTCAGTTATAATTACTTGTCCCCACGTAATCATTACTTAGTCGATTATCTATAGCGGGAGTTAATCCCCTAGTAACACGTGCCCCTTTTTTAAATTTTGAAGAGACTCTTGACGTGACGGTTACTTGCACGTCAGAGGCCATTCTCTTTAAATGTCCCCTTTTTACCCCTTCCGTCTTCACATTCAAATTTCACATCTTCCTTACTTTCCTCTGTAATCACCTTCCCTATTTACCCTCTCTTTACATTATGAGTCGCGGTGGCCGATCGTCGATAAGGTCTATCTTAACGGCGAAGGACCTGAAATCTTTTATCGAGGCGTATAACATACCGGATCGCTTTTCCCCTTCTTTGCCTGGCCCCAATGAATCAGCAGAATGCACGCCGGATAGGATACCCCTTTATACTCTTGCTTTCTCTTCCTGTGGGGTCCGATACCCCCTTTCTGCCTTCAAGATTTCTTTGCTTCGTCATTTTGGTGTGCATTTCTCACAGATTCACCCTTTGGGGTTCATGAGGGTAGTTCATTTTGAACTGTCCTGTGCCGCTATCTCAGGGGAACCCTCTGTCCCTCTATTCTGTATGTTTTACCGGCTGATTTCCGATGGTGACTGGTTCACCTTTGCTAAACGTCAAAACAGTGTTTCGCGGCCTTGCTACAGCTTTATGCCAACCTCTACCTACCCAAAAGACTGGAAGTGTAGATTCATATTTGTGTCTGCGGCTATGTTACCTGAGTCCCCTGTTCCAAAGGATCTTGATGCCGCTATTGAGGATGTTGTTCCTACCCTTTCTGCAAGTGAGACCGTCCAATGGAAAAGAATGTGTGACAATCCAACGAGAGCCTTTACTTTCTCTGAGGGGATGCTTGCTATGGGAGGGTTAAGTCCCTCTTATCCGGTCCGTCCGAGGGCTTTCTTCGGCAAGAAAGGTACCTTTTTAGTCTTGTTTTGTTTCTTACATCCATTCTCTTTTTCATGTCTTTGGGGATCCTGTAGTCATCTTTAGTGTCTTCTTTTTGTGTGGAGATGACATTGTGGAGGCTTCTACAAGGTGACTCCAAGGATGTAAAGTATGTGGTTGATAATGAGGTTGATCCCCGGTTGAATGTGGAAGTGCAGGTTACAGGGGGATCCGTCCAGGCAGGGGGTTCTGTTACCCTGGGTGATGCTGAGGGGGATTCCTCTGGTGAGGAGGAGAGTTCTCCCGACCTTCCTCCTGTTCATCCTTCGGGTCAAAGTGACGATGAAGAAGTGGAGATACAGCTAGTTCGTAAAAGGAGGTCTGCTAGCCCCCAGCCGGCTCCTGCACCTCGTAACATCCGTCAGAGGCTCCGTAGCGCCAGTGGCCAGAAGCTTCCTCCGTCTTCCAAGGCTGCCTCTGACCTTCCTCCCGCCGGGGTCAAGGGTTCCCTGTCCAAGCATCTAAAGTCCTCAAGCTTAGTGAGTGCCCCGTTACTGGTAAGTTATCCCTTTTCTTCTTCTTTCTTTCCGTGTCATTTCTGATTTATCCCTTTTCTTGTTTTTTAGGGGAGTTCCCGGGAGCCTATAGAAATTCAAACTGGTCCTTCTCCTCCCCGCATTCGGGATAAAGCCTCTAAGGTGGGGGTAGCTCGCTTCTCTTCAGCTTTCGAACTTTCTCCCCCACATGCTACCGGGACTAGCAAGCCTACTACCCTTGAAGGCCCTGTTCATCGATCCCCTCTTGCCCCTTTGTTTGCCGACGCCCTCCCCTTTATTTATGTCCCTAAGTGGAAGGTAACTAATTCTTCCGTTATAGGGACCCCTGAAGCTGCCCGGGACTTTCTGAACCATGCTGTCCCTCCCTCACATAAATTTGTAAACTCCGCCCTGAGGGATGATCTTTTTGACGATCAATACAGCATGTCTTTGTGTGAGAGCTTCTTCAGGGGCGCTGGGATGTTGCAAAGGGTTGATGATCTGAGGAAGGCGAACGAGGGGCTTAAGGCTGAGCTTAAGGCTTCCCAGTCGGTTGTTGCTGGGCTTAGGAGCCGGGTGGTTGATGTCACACCCTGTCTTTTGCGGAAGCGTATGATGTGTGACTAGCTTGTTATCATTGCATTCAATCGTAATAAACAACTACATGATCAAAACGATGTTCATCCATTCATGAAAATTTGAGTATTATAAACACTTGTTATTTAAGTTTTCAAAACACGACCTTTGACAAGGTTACTATTCAACAAAAGTGGATGACATCTAAACTTGTAGTCTACTTCTAGTTACGACACTTGCGCCCAAGATCCATCCTGTCACCTGAAATACATGTAATTTTGGAAAACATCAACATAAAGTTGAGCGAGTTCATGCGTTTTTCTACATTTTTATACTTTGTATGAAAACATAGTATGTGTCAAGTATAATTCAAGTCTTTCTTGAGTACCCCACGTACTCAAGTGTAATTCCCGTTTTCTTGAGTACCCCACGTACTCAAGTATCATTCAAGTTTTCTTGTGTACCCCACGTTTTAAATGATTGTTTATACAAGGACATTAAGGCACGTGAGGACATAAGGAGCATTAGTATATTCTCCTTCAAGGCATGTGAGGACATAGGGAGCATTAGTATTTTCTCCCTCAAGGCATGTGAGGCCATAGGAAGCATTAGTATATTCTTCCTCTAACTATGTCGATTTCCCTCGACTGTGTCGATTAACCTCGACTGTGTCAATTTCCCTTGACTGTGTCGATTACCCTCGACTGTGTTGATTACCCTCGACTGCGTCGATTTCCCTCGACTGGGACACCGAAGCACTCAAGTGGTCACATAAGGACCATGAGTGGGGCTCGGCCGTACCCGTTAGATCTAACCCTCGTCCCTAATTAAGTATTAATGGCATCTCAATATTTAGTTTAAGCTCACATGATCTAGTATTTTCTAGGCTTTTCTTAAAGCTCATCATATTGCACTCACCACGAGTGCTTCTCGTATTTTCAAATCATATTGCACTCGGTTCTCGTTCTCACCAAGAGTGCCTCTCGTATTTTTACCATTTGTAAAAATTGTAATATTTGTAACATGTATTTCACCCCCGAGAGTTATAAAACTAAAAACAGTTAAAGAAAGGGGGAGCATGAACTCACAACTTTGCGTTCCTGCGTCGTAAACTTCACCGGATTTGCTTATCTAACGTCGTGACCTATACGTGTTTTCTTAACGTTAGTCACTAGACTTGTATCGCACAAGTACAGTCACTATCTCTTGTGTACGTATTCTTGTGTTAAAAATATTCTATATTTTTAACTACGTATCTTACTTATATTATTTTCTCTAAAATTAATATAAGTATCTCGTGTTTTGCACTTTGCACCCGAATTATGTATCTTGTATGTTGTATGTGTATTTTTATGTTTATACTCCTCATGAGTATTTAGTGTATTTTTAAGTCTTAATACACTAACACTTATAACACATACTATATACACTTAGCACAAAAGTTGGTGATAAAATAATATATATTTTTCTTTCAAAAATATACATACTTATATCCATTTTTATTCTTGAAGAAATCCTCATTTCTTATCACCAAAAATTAGGGAAACCTTGGTAATACTTTTAAATACTTTTTTTTAGGGAATAAGTTTCTCAAAAACTTATATTTTTCTAAGTGTCAAAATTTATAAAAATTTTGACAGAGTTTCCCCTAAAAATGGAGGTTTCCCATGTTTTCAAAACATGTGTTTATTTTCTTTTAAATCGTCAACAACAATTATCAACAATAATCATCAATAACGATCACTAATTTCTCATTTCATGAACTTGAATATTTACAAAAATGTGTAGTAACTTACTAGTACATTTAGTAAGTCTTGTCATCTTTAAAAATACGTTTAGTTTCTTAAAAACTTTATTTTTAAAGAATATGAAGTTTCACAACTTCTAGTCAAGATTCACAAAAATATTTCTTTGTTGAACTTCCTTGTTACACAAGGGTTTACACACTTGTTTATTTACTAAAAATATATTTAGTTCATGTAAGATCCGGGTTTTAAACAAGACTAATATTTTTGCTTGGTTCTTCCGAAAAACCACTTGTAGATCTTTAGATCTACATGTTTAGAGTCTTATTTTACAAGAAAAATTACTTTTACTCAAGTTCATGTTTAGTGTGTAGTAGAGTTTCATCATTTAACCCTTTTCATTCTTAACATATTCTATGTCATGTTTCATGAACATGACTAATCCGGGTTAGATGATGATCCGAGCTACCACAACATAGATCGGCACTAAATAATCATAACAAGACAAGTCTTACAAGATTTACACAACAACATAGCTTTTATCCAACATTTTTAACATTTTAGTAAACTTTTAGCATGTCTTCTTGTATGTTCATAGATTTTAACCGACAAAGTTCTTTTTAACCACTTTAAAATAGATCGAGAGTGTGTTTAAAACCACTTACTACTAGCTCGAGGCTAGGGAAGATTCTAGTCGCAAAATGAGTGGATAAAAGCAATAGGGTGAGGTCCTTCGCGTTCCGAATGCACCGAGCTCCTTTGTATGAGATCCTTATCCTTTGTAAGTGAGTGGGATTGCAAGATTTAAATTGGAAAATGTGTGGATATGGGTGTGTGTGATCGGCCGAGAGTAGTCAAGGAGAAAAGAAATCAATTTTTTTTGTAAAGTGTTGATGGAAAGAATTTGTGAACTTGCATGTAAATATATGATCCATCCTTCACTATTATCCACTAGATTTTGTGTAGTGTAGATATTAAACAATGTAAATAAAATAATCACCAATTGTAATGGTGTGTCCCCTAGGGACCGATCGGTTGTAATGGGAGGGTGGGTAATTGGTTTAATTTGAACTAAATAGTTAGTGCTAGATAGTTAGTTAGGAAGTTTAATAAAGTATTATGTGTGTTGTAATTTATAACGGGTGTTAGGGTATTCGGGGGCCCTAACTAGCTTAGAAAAATAAAAACATTGCTTCTAGCAATATTTTGGTGTCCCGGGTAACGCCCGGTTGTTCGGTCAAATACCGATTCGTTAGAGTGCTAAATCACACTTTTTAGCTTCTTTTAAGTACCTTTTTGTATCCCTTTCGATTCCCAACACTTGGGGAAATATTCTGGATAATAAAACGACATTTCTGCATAATATTCACATGTCTAAAAGCTGATTATAGCTGAATTATGTAAATTTCTGCACTTAAAGTGCGTTCGGGTGCTTTTTTAGTGCGTATTTTAGCTTCCGGACGGTATATATGTAACCCTTGTATGTATCCTTGGGTTTTAATGTATTTTTGACGTTGGACCTACACCTAGGCCCTAATTCTAATGTCTGACTGCTTTCTGCAGTTCTGTTGACACGATGTGTCTTACCGGTGAGTTTACTAATATCTCTGACGCAACGCTCTCGTTTATGCATAAAACTATATTTTGTAGCACAAAATGTGCATGAATTCACTTGCATGGAATTCAGAAATTTATTTGTCTGGTAAACCAGATCATGCACAGTCATTTAAGCACAAATTACTGTTCATTTCGTGTACGGAATGTACGGAAAAGTGACGGTTGTCACAGTCTCCCCCCGTTAAAAGAATTTCGTCCCGAAATTCAAGCGATGCCATCGGTCGCAGGGGAGTTGTGAAACCAATATGGTCACTTAGATTCATGATTGTCTTCATGTTCCCAAGAAATCTCTGGGTCATGTCGTGAGTTCTATCACACTCAAGTAGATCAATTATGTCTTTTCTGTATCTTGTGGACTCTTGGTCCATAACCTCAACAGGTTTCTATAGTATCACGGTCTCTTGGTCCAAAACCTTAACAGGTTTCTATAGTAATTCTTGTTGTTTTTCGTTGACGTGAATTTTATTTATGGGAACAATGACCGTTCCTTAAGTCAGACTCCTCTACAGACTAGACACATGAATGCGTCGCGATCACTGCTGATCTTTTTCTGGGAGTTTCATCTTGTGAACAATGGTTCTGATCCCTACACCGGGGATTCAACCTTTTCGTTTTCCAACTCACACTATGCCTTCTCTAGGCGAGGCTCTCATTAAAGCCATACTTCTTGTCTCCAATTCTTTCGACTTCTGCCGCTCATCGGCGTAACCTTTCTGTATTCTACGGGCTGTCCTGATATGATTACATATCTGAAGGATCTGGCCTCTAGTTTTCCTGGGCCATCTCGGGCCAGTTGATTGTTTATTTCTCGTCTCCGTTCAACATGACGGGAATTTACTCAATATGTTCCGTCTAAAGCTTTACACGAAGCGGTTTAGACGACGGTGTGATAGATACCGTTTTAGGAAAACTCCACTAAGGGCAAGTGAGTGTTCCGGCTTTTCATCAAAGTTTATCACACAAGAACGTATTGTGTTCATACAGTCTGCATTGTTCAGCAGCTCAGTTCATATTCGAGTTCTTACGATCATCGGTGTGTTGCAACCCTTGTGATCAATAAAGATCGTGCAACGTTTTCTTTCAGGTAATGACGTCCAGTTGCGGCGCGCAATCACTGCATCTATCTCAAGATCTCTTCTCGTGATTCCTTAATCAATGTGCCGCGTGTGCAATGTCGTGGTCTCGTTGCATCGACGTACAATCGAGACTTTGTCGAGAGACGTCACATAATTGCAACTCTAGCTCCTTAGCTCTTGGTCGCAGGGTTGGCATGAATTTCGTTCTTATTCATCATGTATCTTAAAGTTCTCCCTTCGCGAACTCGAAATCCGCTTTTCGTCATCATTGCACATAACTGTGCTTTCTCTAAGAGTTGCAAGGTAAATTGCAGCTGTTGCTCACGACCTTCCTTGGTCGTTGGCCATATAAGAATGTAGTCAATAAGTATATGACTCATCCAGGTATGGCTCACACGTTCGATCCATGAGGTCCATGAATATTGTCGATGCATGTGTTAAGCCAAATGATACGACAAGGATCTCGTAATGCTCGAAGCAAGTTCCTAAAGGTCGTTTTAGGGATGTTCCTCTTGTATTCACAGTAGAGGACCTCTTGTCCTCAAGTTGATCTTTGAGTGGTAACTGGAACCTTACGATTGGCTCATTTGTGTCATCAGTCCCTGGCAAAGGATTCTAATTCTCAATTTTCTGAAGTTTATGCAAAGTGGAGACTACCAATTTTCTCCTTGTCTCCTTAACTAAGGATGTTATGTCCTTAATTTCCCCTGTCTAGCAGCTCTTGCAGTTATATCAGAGGTTCATGCTTTGCTAGTGAAGCTAGTTGGTATGGCGTCATTCGTCACTGGTGCTGCTTCTGGCATGCGATTTATCCTGTACTCTTCTCGTCGCTACGGAGAGGCGTTCCTGGCAAGTCTTCCGAAAAGGCTACTGGGACATCTTCCATCACGGGGATGTTCTCAGGCTCTGCAGTCTATTCGGAGGCGTTTCTATGCCTCTTCGACCAATGAGGGATGTTGTAGATCTGCCGCCTTGTGGGGTCTGGCATCCTTGCACCTATTGCAGGAAGGTTGGGTTTCATCATCCGCATGAGGGATGCGTCTGATTTTCTCATATCGAACAACTTCAGCTGTATACTTGGATTTCTGATCCATGCTAACTATCATATTATGACATCGCGAGTCAATGGTAACAGAAGGTTCCGGCCTTCTGAGTCCCTAAATGCAATCCTTAATTGCTTCGACTGTTTAAACTAGCCTTCTTTATGTCCATTTCTAAGGAATACAGGACGTCTATCTCACTAGGCCAAGCGGTTTCTTAAGTTCTAAGCATGCAAGGTTGGAGTTGTTGCCAGTATTAATTAAAAGTAGATGCATTAGGTTGGTTAATAGGGAACTTACCCGTAACCGCATCTGGATCCTGGCGTGCTTCACGAGTTTCGATCGTGAAAACCCTTCCTTGCTTGTTTCCTCCTAGGGCAATCTTTCCTAAAGTGCCATGCTTCACCACATTTGTAGCAGCCTGGTATTCTCTTATTTCTTCCATCTGGGTCCTTCGCCCAACAGGCATCCTTGTTGTGTCCTTCTTTTCCACACTTTCCGCACGTAGGCCTTATGCATCGACCTTCATGGTGAAAAGTGCATTCCCCGCATCTCGGCTTAGTCCCCGAGTATATTTTACCACCAGCCTTATTAGTGGCTTCATCAGTTTTCCTTCCAGGCGGTGGGTTCACTCTCTTTCTTTTGCCTGTTTTAGAGCTTCCATAGTTGACTTGGGTGCTCATCTTTAGGTTTGAGGACTTCCTCTTCTTGTTGCTTGACGACTCCACATGAGTCTCTTTCTTGTTATCCTCAGATTCCAAAAATTTTCCCACACGAAGAGCTTCTTCAGTAAGTGTGACACTCATATCGATAGCCTCTGCAATGGTTGAGGGCTTTGAGGTAGTAACCATGCTCCTGATCTGAGGTGCAAGTCCCCAAATGAATCGTTCAACCCTTTTGAATTCCGGTTTGACTAAGTAGGGGACGACCCTAGACAAGTCGTGAAACCATTGGACGTACTCAGAAATCTTCGGTCCGTCCATTTTTAAGTTCCAGAACTCCACCTCAAGCTTCTGGATTTCAGCCCTAGAGCAGTATTTCTTTTCCATCATTTCCTTGAGCTCGTCCCAGCTTAGTGCATAAGCAGCATCCGCACCAAGGGTTTGAACCTGAAGGTTCCACCAGGAGAGTGCGCCATCTACGAATAACCCTGAGATATAAGTAACACTCTGTTGGGGCGAACAGTTACTCATTCTTAGAATGGAGTCAGTCTTTTCTGCCCAATGAACAAATGCAACGGCACCTCCTGTGTCATCAAAATTCAATGGCTTGCAGTCCAGGAATTGTTTATAGGTGCAGCCAGTTGGATGGTTATTTTCAGTAGTGCCATCACTGTGCTTAGAGCGGACAGCTTCATGTCGCGCGATTGCCTGTGAGATGCGTTCTTGCAGCTCGGCTTCTGTCGTTGGCAACGTACTGGTGTTTGTGTCTCGCCTGGGCGGCATTCTCTTCTGCCAAAATGGTATGAAGTAGGTTAGACAACATTTCAATTGTCTATGATATACATAGCACCATAAGCCACCCAATTTCACACGTATATATAACCAGTGTATAAGTGAGGAAACAGTTATTGAGCCTTCACATAGGCTTGCCAACTTGGCTTATTGTTTGAAATGAACTCGAGGCTACCTCGCCTTGGTCATTCAATTTTTAGTTATTTCCTGCTACATTGGTTTCCTTAGGTCTTTAGCTTTACTGGTGCGTATATTTCCCCTTTGATGGGGTTGTTTGTTGATGCGTGTGAACTGTTATATATATTAGGTGTATATTTTAAGCCCTTTTTAACACTTATTTTAGCCAAGTTTTAAATTTATAAAACACGATATTTCACTAACACTAAACACACATATGGGCAAGTGCACCCATCGTTGAGTGTAGTATAGCGTTGGTAAGATACCGAGGTCGTCCAAGGACACAAGAGCTTTTAGTACCGGTTTATCCTCAACGTCTAACCAAAATAAAAGTTTAGAAAAATGTTTTAAACTAAGAAAAATAAAACTAACTAAAATGCTGAAAATAAAAAAAATAAAAACAGATAGACAAGATGAATCACTTGGTTCCGACTCGTATCTAGTATAACCTTTGATTATTTCCGCATTTTTGCACATAATTAAGAGATTATCTTAGTTATTGTAGTAGGCCCCTCTTTTGAAGGCGACGTTACCCTCACCCCAGTAGTTTGAGTCAGCAGGGATACAATCCTAAAAGGGTGGATTATTGGAAGATAATGAATTAAGTTATTAATGCAGTATTATGGTAGGCCCCGCTTTTGGCGGTGACGTTACCCTCGACTAAGTAGTCTGAGTCAGCAGGGATACAGTCCTAAATAGCCGGGTTATAGTATTAATAGTAGTTAACTTATGAGGGGATCAAAGAGTTTGGACCCCCGCCATCCAATACCGTGAAGTATTGAAGGAGGTCCTACTAAATTTGACCCAGGTCCATTGCAGGACCTCTAAACGCTGAACAATGGCAAGACCTTTACCAAACCGTTCCCTTAACCCCCTACCAGGTAGCCAACATACCTCCATATAGACCGTGGAGATATGAATGGTGAAAATCCTTTATTTTATATAGACAGTAAAATAATGCCAAGACACCACGGACAAACGATAAGGAAAGATCACCTTCAACATAAGTAACTAGTTATTAAAGTCATTAATACAAAACCAAATAAAAAGTGCAAAAGATTAGAAATAAAAAGTATTATACTAGACACTTTGTCTTCACCAAGTGATGTAAGAGACTTAGGCAAACATGGCCTTGATTGTCAAGAACTCTTACGATCAATCTTGGATCCCGAGACGACTCACACACTCTACGATGGACAATGGATGATGGTGGTGGATGATGGTGTTGTGATGGTGGTGGGTGGTGGATGAAGTGTGAGAGAGGTGGTGTGCCAAGGGATGAGATGAAATGAATCCAAGCACTCCTATTTATAGGCTGAACAGAGAGCTGGACACGGCCCCGTGTCCGCTGGGCACGGCCCCGTGTCCGTCTGACACTCTCTCTCCTCATTAATTGTAATTCGCAATTACAATAAATGCGCCTGCTGTACTTTCGACACGGCCCCGTGTCCGCTGAGCACGGCCCCGTGATGGGCAATAGAAGCTTCTATGGATTTGTCTTTTCTGCTGCTTCTTGGGCACGGCCCCGTGCTGGCTGAGCACGGGGCGTGTTCAGCCTTCTGTCTTCTCCTTTTTGCTTTGGAAGGTGCCGTTGAGGGGTCGGGCAGTCCACTAATGTTCCTTTCCTTGTATTTATGTTGGATTTAGCTGTCTTTTTGCTTCTTTTGCGTTTTTGAGCTCATTTAATCCTGAAAATACAAAAGGAAGACAAAAACACTCTTTTTCCAATATTAGTACTTAAAAAGGGTTAGTTTTATGCCTTATTTGATGTAATTTATATGTTGCATTTTACACACATCATTTGTGTAGAGGTGATAGGGAGTGTATCGTCACTGATTCCTCCTGAATGTCATTCCACCTCTCTTGCTTAAACATCGTCTTCTCAAACGTCTCGTATGCAGGTAGAAGCGTCAGTCACGAAGTAGGCTAAGACAGGCTTCCTACTTTCTAACGTGCTAAAGCACTGATCTATGTGTTGTTCTACCAGATGAAGGTGAGGACACCTATAGATTAATTTTGTATGGTTTTCATTAGCTCGGCCCGCAGAGTCCACCAGGATTCCTGTGCACTACAAGTCGTTATTACGTGGGCCCCCGTAATAATAAATTGTCTTGCACAGTTACCCCAAATTTTCTCTCGTCCAAGCAGATGATCAACCAAGGAGGGGACACTACTGTCCTTATACCTCTTGTCATGGAAAGGACCTTTGCGATGGTCCACGCGCCAATATTCGTTATCGTTACGCGCGTATAGGCACGATGATTAGATGGAATAGGAATAGAGAGCATTCCTAGTAGTTGGAGGGGCACCTTCATGATGAATACTTCATCTTCCTTTTCTGGTCAAGTATGTCGTCAATCTTGCTTCACATAAGCCGCAGGGATCTCGTCCCGTTGATTAAGAATTTGTTCAAGGTTGCCGCCTCTGCCTCGTCATCATCACCGTAGTTAGGCACCTTCACGTTCGAGAGGGAAGAGCAGCCATCTCCTACGGAAGCAAGCTCAGCATCTTGTTTGGTAATCACTCCCAGCCATGAGCTTTGCAAAGGATGCGAGGTCGGTAGCTTCATCGTGCGAGTCACGTATAGTAATAGGAGTCGGAGTCGAAAGTATCTTATTCATGTCAATAATCATTCCGTACACTTATTTGTATGTATGTATATCAATAACATATATGCTACTTAGCATAATCAAGCAATTTAATGCATTATATCACGTATAACTCTCGTTTTTGGGGGGTCATTTTGTTTTTGGCAAGTCTAACTCGTGTAGACTATGCTTTGTTTGGCACCTTATTTTAAAGGTATTCCTCACTAATGTCCTTGCCTTGTCACTTTTTGAAAAGTGTCTGACTCGTGGATCTTGGCGCTTTTGTGAATGCAATGAAAACCTTTTTGAAAAATGTTTTCGTGAGAGAACTCTAGTGATTGTAGTCTAGACTCGAGAAAGAATCCTAGTTCACTACAATCGAAGCGCTGAGCACGGCCCCGTGATGGGCAATAGAAGCTTCTATGGATTTGTCTTTTCTGCTGCTTCTTGGGCACGGCCCCGTGCTGGCTGAGCACGGGGCGTGTTCAGCCTTCTGTCTTCTCCTTTTTGCTTTGGAAGGTGCCGTTGAGGGGTCGGGCAGTCCACTAATGTTCCTTTCCTTGTATTTATGTTGGATTTAGCTGTCTTTTTGCTTCTTTTGCGTTTTTGAGCTCATTTAATCCTGAAAATACAAAAGGAAGACAAAAACACTCTTTTTCCAATATTAGTACTTAAAAAGGGTTAGTTTTATGCCTTATTTGATGTAATTTATATGTTGCATTTTACACACATCAAATACCCCCACACTTGAACTTTTGCTTGTCCTCAAGCAAAACTCTTTAATATGTGGCTTACACTCCCAAATGGAATAGGTAGAAGAGAAGGTTTTGGGCTTGTCGTAGAGTGTCGGGATTTCCAAGATCTTTTTGAGGTTTTATTTTTATTTACTTACACTCCTATTCGTAATGATTTATTTAGAACTTTTCATAAAAGAAATTACTTATTTGGGCATAACATGCCTTTTTAAAATTCTATTTATATACAAGTTCACATACCTCACGGGGAAATCACTCACACTCGGCCGAAGGTGTATTTTTAGTGAATCACTCGAGAGCGGCATGGAACTTATTCCTACCATAGGCTTGCCAAGAAATCAATCCTCCTCCTTTTTAACTTTTATACCTTTGTAGATATCAAGAGGACTTTGTGGGTTAAGGGTTTGGCTAGGGTTAAAGGTAGGTGGTTGGGTTATTGGTTAGTAGAAAAAGGGCTAAAAGCGTAACAAGTGTCGGTTTTCGTATTTTTGCAACTTTTTATTTTGATGAAGCTTTTATTCAAACTAAGTTATTTTTGATTAACTTGTTTGTTTATTTTCTTTTTGCTTCATCATTATCACACTCTTTTTTTTTTTTTTTTTTTTTTTTACGAAGAACCGAACTTGTTACTAAAATAAAGGGTTAAAAATGAAAAAGGTTTTGGTGGGTAAAAGGGTTTTTGTTTGGGTGATGAAACGAAAAGGTTTAGGCTCAAAGGGGCTAACTAGGGGGATTTTTGGGTAGGTGGTAAAAGAAAAAGAAAAATAATGGTGTAGAAAAAAAAAGGGTTAGTCCTAATGCCTCCATCATTTACTTACTCGGGTTTAAGTTGATAAGGATTGGGAATGCATTGTCATGGCAAGTTCTAGAGTCGTAAGAACCAAGCGGCTATTCACACAAGAAACGAAAAATGAGCATTTAGTCAAATGATATGTAATTTGTGTGCTCAATAAAGGCTCAAAACTCACTTTTGTGGGAATGGGTTTTTATGTGATCAAGTATATATAATCAAATTTTAAATAAGTTTGCTATGCCTTTTCATAATTTTCTTATGTTGGTTCTTTTTATCACTACGCTATTGGTTGTAAATTTGTAAAAATATAACCTTTTGGAGAACTTGAATTTCCCGAGTTAAACCTAGACAAGTAAAAAAAAAATGAAATTTTTGAAAAAATTTGGGGTGATTAGCGGTTCCAATAGAGTTTTGTGTAAGGCTTGTATTTAGGACTTGCAAAATTCAAGGTTTTAGCATCCCCCCCACACTTAAATTACACATTGTCCTCAATGTGTCCCAAAAATAAATTTTTAGGTTGATTAGATGTGTAAAATAGTGTTTAAAAAGCAAAAATCTGTGTTACTGGGCACTGAACACGGCCCCGTGTTATCCGGGCACGGCCCCGTGTTCAAGTGCCAGTAACAGAATTAAAATAAAAGAAACAGAAGCTTGGACACGGGGGCGTGTTGGCTGAACACGGCCCGTGTCCAGTTACCTGAACTGGGCGTTTTACTGCAGGTGGTCCAGCACGGGGCCGTGTTGGTTGGGCACGGCCCGTGTTGAACCTTCTGGAATGGTGAGAATTGTCGGGTTGCCTTGTTCTTTGTGCATGGGTTCATTTTTCTCGTTCCCCTTTTCATCCTTTACCACCATGAGTGTGTTTTATTCCTGCAAATTAAATCTAACTAGAAAACATAAAAATTAATCTAAGCTAAACTAAGGATAGTTCCGCGGAATGCCTCCGTGGTGCGCCACATTTATAAGGGTCCTTGGCTAGACCCAAAGCCGGTCATATGTCACCCAAGTGGGATGTATTGCATCCCATGTTACACCGTCGGAGAGCATCATCCAAGCTTGAGTCTATGACCTGCATGTAGTTGACCGGGTCTTCGTCCTCAATTCTTTTTCCACATTCAAACTTCACTTCCTTATCCCCAAACTTCAATGTTAACGTTCCGTCGTTCATGTCCACCACCGCTTGGGTGGTGGCTAGAAATGGCCTCCCGAGGATGAGAGGGACATCGATGTCTTCTTCCATGTCTAGGATGACAAAATCGGTTGGGAAAACGAATTTGTCAACTTTTACCAACAAATTCTCAGCGACACCTTGTGGAAATTTGACGGATCTGTCGGCGAGTTGTATGCTCATCTTTGTAGGGCTCGTTGTTCCTAGGCCGAGTCGTTTGAACATTGATGTGGGCATGAGGTTAATGCTAGCCCCAAGGTCGGCTAATGCATTACGAACGGGAGATTCCCCAATCGAGCAAGGAATTGTGAAACTCCCGGGATCGATCTTCTTTTGTGGAAGTTTGTTGAGCACTAAAGCGGAGCATTCTTCGCCTAAGTTAACTAATTGCAATGATTCAATTTTCCTTTTGTTTGTGAGGAAGTCCCTCATAAATTTTGTGTATTTAGGCATTTGGGTTAGGACCTCGACAAAAGGAATATTAACATGCAATTGTTTTAGTAAATTTTCAAATTTAGCGAATTGCTCGTCGGTCTTTTGACGATTTAACCTACCGGGGTACGGAATTGGAGGAGTCTTGGTGGGCTCTTGAGTTGGTAGAGAAGCTTTTTCTGGCGCAGAAGGAGTCACAGGCTGGCTAGAATGGCTTCTTTCATTTGGTGGCAATGGAGCATCCTCGGGACCCACGGTTCGATTTCTTAATGTGATGAGATGTACTTGTGCCTTCGGGTTGGTTTCGGTATTACTAGGTAACGCGCCTTGTGGTCTCTCGGAGAAATTTTGAGCTAGTTGATTTAATTGTTTTTCAACGTTTTGAATACTAGCTTGTTGATTTCTAAAATTCGATTCCAATTGTTGAAATCGATCCGAGTTTTTCTTTTCAGTGTCAGAGATGAGGCGAGATACAGTATCTTCGAGCCTTTCTCTTCCACCTTGTTGTTGAGAAAAGTTTTGCGGTTGTTGAAAATTAGTTCGTTGGTTTTGTTGGTTACTACTATTGCTGGGATCTCTCCAACCAAGATTTGGGTGGTTACGCCATCCTTGGTTGTAGGTACCCGTTGGAGGACCCGACGGCCTAGTTCTGTTATCCATGTAGTTTACCGTTTCAGTTTGTTCATCTAATTCTTTCATACAACTGCAATTTTCATGTGACCCACCACACCCTTCACAAGCCATAACCGAGGCCGTTTTTGTCATTTCTAGCCTTTTGATTTTTGAAGAGAGGGCCTCGATTTGGGCTTGTAAAGAAGTGCTTTCATCAACCTTATGGGCGCCCGGGGCAATAGATTTATTACCTCGGGGAGTGTGCCATTGAAAATTGGTTTGAGCAATTTCCTCAATTTGGTTATATATTTCGTTTGGGCGACGATTACCTAAGAGTCCCCCGGAGCTTGAATCAAGTGTTTGTCTTGTGTGTGGCAACAACCCATTGTAGAAAGTGGATACTTGTTGCCACACCGCTAGACCGTGATGAGGACACTTTCTTAGAAGCTCCTTGAACCTTTCCCAAGTTTCATATAAGGATTCCCCATCCTCTTGTGAGTATGTATTAATTTCAGTCATTAATTTAGCCGTTTTAGCAGGAGGGAAATACTTATATAAAAACTTTTGGGCGAGTTCATCCCAGGTGTTTACCGATCCAACTGGGAGGGTGTTAAGCCAAGCCTTAGCTCGGTCTTTTAATGAAAAAGGAAACATTCGAAGGCGGATGGCGTCATTTGATGCTCCATTGATCCTAAAGGTATCACATATTTCTAAGAAGTTAGTAATATGTAGATGGGGATCCTCGTCCGCAAGCCCGTGGAAGGTTGCGGAGTTTTGGAGCATTTGTATCAAATGCGGCCGAAGTTCGAAGTTGTTGGCCTCGACATTTGGTGCATTGATAGCGGCGCCAAGATTGCCTACGGTAGGTCGTAGGTAATCCATGAGGGTACGTTGGTCCGCCATTGGAATTGGGTCCCCCGAAGCTTTCTCTTGATTTTTAGCTTTAAGTCTTTTTCTGAGAAAGCGTTCGGGTTCTTCTCTAGAACTGGAGCTCATGCACTACGTAGGAGGGTCAAATGTGGCACCTGGGTTCCAAGTCCTGCAATAAAAACAGAAAAGAACGTTGGTCAGAAAGTTCGCCACGGCCCCGTGCTCAATGAACACGGCCCGTGGTCAGAGATACAGTAATTGTTTTCTGGATTCCCAGTTACTGGGAGTTGGACACGACCCCGTGTTGCACCGACACGGCCCCGTGTTCAGCTCTCTGTAACTCAGAAAATAAAAACTGCCAGTGATGATGCTGGGCACGGCCCGTGTCTGACCGAGCACGGCCCGTGCTGAGCTCTGCAGAAGCTGAAAAACTAAGAAAATCCTAAAAAATTAAAAAGAAAAATAAAAAATGATTAGGCCGTTGATTCCTAACTTTCTTAAAATCCTTGTGTCCCCGGCAGCGGTGCCAAAAACTTGATGCGTGTGAAGTGTTATATATATTAGGTGTATATTTTAAGCCCTTTTTAACACTTATTTTAGCCAAGTTTTAAATTTATAAAACACGATATTTCACTAACACTAAACACACATATGGGCAAGTGCACCCATCGTTGAGTGTAGTATAGCGTTGGTAAGATACCGAGGTCGTCCAAGGACACAAGAGCTTTTAGTACCGGTTTATCCTCAACGTCTAACCAAAATAAAAGTTTAGAAAAATGTTTTAAACTAAGAAAAATAAAACTAACTAAAATGCTGAAAATAAAAAAAATAAAAACAGATAGACAAGATGAATCACTTGGTTCCGACTCGTATCTAGTATAACCTTTGATTATTTCCGCACTTTTGCACATAATTAAGAGATTATCTTAGTTATTGTAGTAGGCCCCTCTTTTGAAGGCGACGTTACCCTCACCCCAGTAGTTTGAGTCAGCAGGGATACAATCCTAAAAGGGTGGATTATTGGAAGATAATGAATTAAGTTATTAATGCAGTATTATGGTAGGCCCCGCTTTTGGCGGTGACGTTACCCTCGACTAAGTAGTCTGAGTCAGCAGGGATACAGTCCTAAATAGCCGGGTTATAGTATTAATAGTAGTTAACTTATGAGGGGATCAAAGAGTTTGGACCCCCGCCATCCAATACCGTGAAGTATTGAAGGAGGTCCTACTAAATTTGACCCAGGTCCATTGCAGGACCTCTAAACGCTGAACAATGGCAAGACCTTTACCAAACCGTTCCCTTAACCCCCTACCAGGTAGCCAACATACCTCCATATAGACCGTGGAGATATGAATGGTGAAAATCCTTTATTTTATATAGACAGTAAAATAATGCCAAGACACCACGGACAAACGATAAGGAAAGATCACCTTCAACATAAGTAACTAGTTATTAAAGTCATTAATACAAAACCAAATAAAAAGTGCAAAAGATTAGAAATAAAAAGTATTATACTAGACACTTTGTCTTCACCAAGTGATGTAAGAGACTTAGGCAAACATGGCCTTGATTGTCAAGAACTCTTACGATCAATCTTGGATCCCGAGACGACTCACACACTCTACGATGGACAATGGATGATGGTGGTGGATGATGGTGTTGTGATGGTGGTGGGTGGTGGATGAAGTGTGAGAGAGGTGGTGTGCCAAGGGATGAGATGAAATGAATCCAAGCACTCCTATTTATAGGCTGAACAGAGAGCTGGACACGGCCCCGTGTCCGCTGGGCACGGCCCCGTGTCCGTCTGACACTCTCTCTCCTCATTAATTGTAATTCGCAATTACAATAAATGCGCCTGCTGTACTTTCGACACGGCCCCGTGTCCGCTGAGCACGGCCCCGTGATGGGCAATAGAAGCTTCTATGGATTTGTCTTTTCTGCTGCTTCTTGGGCACGGCCCCGTGCTGGCTGAGCACGGGGCGTGTTCAGCCTTCTGTCTTCTCCTTTTTGCTTTGGAAGGTGCCGTTGAGGGGTCGGGCAGTCCACTAATGTTCCTTTCCTTGTATTTATGTTGGATTTAGCTGTCTTTTTGCTTCTTTTGCGTTTTTGAGCTCATTTAATCCTGAAAATACAAAAGGAAGACAAAAACACTCTTTTTCCAATATTAGTACTTAAAAAGGGTTAGTTTTATGCCTTATTTGATGTAATTTATATGTTGCATTTTACACACATCATTTGTGTAGAGGTGATAGGGAGTGTATCGTCACTGATTCCTCCTGAATGTCATTCCACCTCTCTTGCTTAAACATCGTCTTCTCAAACGTCTCGTATGCAGGTAGAAGCGTCAGTCACGAAGTAGGCTAAGACAGGCTTCCTACTTTCTAACGTGCTAAAGCACTGATCTATGTGTTGTTCTACCAGATGAAGGTGAGGACACCTATAGATTAATTTTGTATGGTTTTCATTAGCTCGGCCCGCAGAGTCCACCAGGATTCCTGTGCACTACAAGTCGTTATTACGTGGGCCCCCGTAATAATAAATTGTCTTGCACAGTTACCCCAAATTTTCTCTCGTCCAAGCAGATGATCAACCAAGGAGGGGACACTACTGTCCTTATACCTCTTGTCATGGAAAGGACCTTTGCGATGGTCCACGCGCCAATATTCGTTATCGTTACGCGCGTATAGGCACGATGATTAGATGGAATAGGAATAGAGAGCATTCCTAGTAGTTGGAGGGGCACCTTCATGATGAATACTTCATCTTCCTTTTCTGGTCAAGTATGTCGTCAATCTTGCTTCACATAAGCCGCAGGGATCTCGTCCCGTTGATTAAGAATTTGTTCAAGGTTGCCGCCTCTGCCTCGTCATCATCACCGTAGTTAGGCACCTTCACGTTCGAGAGGGAAGAGCAGCCATCTCCTACGGAAGCAAGCTCAGCATCTTGTTTGGTAATCACTCCCAGCCATGAGCTTTGCAAAGGATGCGAGGTCGGTAGCTTCATCGTGCGAGTCACGTATAGTAATAGGAGTCGGAGTCGAAAGTATCTTATTCATGTCAATAATCATTCCGTACACTTATTTGTATGTATGTATATCAATAACATATATGCTACTTAGCATAATCAAGCAATTTAATGCATTATATCACGTATAACTCTCGTTTTTGGGGGGTCATTATGTTTTTGGCAAG
The DNA here is from genome assembly GCA_030545235.1 of Helianthus tuberosus. Taxonomy (NCBI): domain Eukaryota; kingdom Viridiplantae; phylum Streptophyta; class Magnoliopsida; order Asterales; family Asteraceae; genus Helianthus; species Helianthus tuberosus. The sequence continues at coordinate 100,567,416 of CM060367.1, forward strand.
TCTAACTCATGTAGACTATGCTTTGTTTGGCACCTTATTTTAAAGGTATTCCTCACTAATGTCCTTGCCTTGTCACTTTTTGAAAAGTGTCTGACTCGTGGATCTTGGCGCTTTTGTGAATGCAATGAAAACCTTTTTGAAAAATGTTTTCGTGAGAGAACTCTAGTGATTGTAGTCTAGACTCGAGAAAGAATCCTAGTTCACTACAATCGAAGCTCTGATACCAAACTGTCACACCCTGTCTTTTGCGGAAGCGTATGATGTGTGACTAGCTTGTTATCATTGCATTCAATCGTAATAAACAACTACATGATCAAAACGATGTTCATCCATTCATGAAAATTTGAGTATTATAAACACTTGTTATTTAAGTTTTCAAAACACGGCCTTTGACAAGGTTACTATTCAACAAAAGTGGATGTCATCTAAACTTGTAGTCTACTTCTAGTTACGACACTTGCGCCCAAGATCCATCCTGTCACCTGAAATACATGTAATTTTGGAAAACATCAACATAAAGTTGAGCGAGTTCATGCGTTTTTCTACATTTTTATACTTTGTATGAAAACATAGTATGTGTCAAGTATAATTCAAGTCTTTCTTGAGTACCCCACGTACTCAAGTGTAATTCCCGTTTTCTTGAGTACCCCACGTACTCAAGTATCATTCAAGTTTTCTTGTGTACCCCACGTTTTAAATGATTGTTTATACAAGGACATTAAGGCACGTGAGGACATAAGGAGCATTAGTATATTCTCCTTCAAGGCATGTGAGGACATAGGGAGCATTAGTATTTTCTCCCTCAAGGCATGTGAGGCCATAGGAAGCATTAGTATATTCTTCCTCTAACTATGTCGATTTCCCTCGACTGTGTCGATTAACCTCGACTGTGTCAATTTCCCTTGACTGTGTCGATTACCCTTGACTGTGTTGATTACCCTCGACTGCGTCGATTTCCCTCGACTGGGACACCGAAGCACTCAAGTGGTCACATAAGGACCATGAGTGGGGCTCGGCCGTACCCGTTAGATCTAACCCTCGTCCCTAATTAAGTATTAATGGCATCTCAATATTTAGTTTAAGCTCACATGATCTAGTATTTTCTAGGCTTTTCTTAAAGCTCATCATATTGCACTCACCACGAGTGCTTCTCGTATTTTCAAATCATATTGCACTCGGTTCTCGTTCTCACCAAGAGTGCCTCTCGTATTTTTACCATTTGTAAAAATTGTAATATTTGTAACATGTATTTCACCCCCGAGAGTTATAAAACTAAAAACAGTTAAAGAAAGGGGGAGCATGAACTCACAACTTTGCGTTCCTGCGTCGTAAACTTCACCGGATTTGCTTATCTAACGTCGTGACCTATACGTGTTTTCTTAACGTTAGTCACTAGACTTGTATCGCACAAGTACAGTCACTATCTCTTGTGTACGTATTCTTGTGTTAAAAATATTCTATATTTTTAACTACGTATCTTACTTATATTATTTTCTCTAAAATTAATATAAGTATCTCGTGTTTTGCACTTTGCACCCGAATTATGTATCTTGTATGTTGTATGTGTATTTTTATGTTTATACTCCTCATGAGTATTTAGTGTATTTTTAAGTCTTAATACACTAACACTTATAACACATACTATATACACTTAGCACAAAAGTTGGTGATAAAATAATATATATTTTTCTTTCAAAAATATACATACTTATATCCATTTTTATTCTTGAAGAAATCCTCATTTCTTATCACCAAAAATTAGGGAAACCTTGGTAATACTTTTAAATACTTTTTTTTAGGGAATAAGTTTCTCAAAAACTTATATTTTTCTAAGTGTCAAAATTTATAAAAATTTTGACAGAGTTTCCCCTAAAAATGGAGGTTTCCCATGTTTTCAAAACATGTGTTTATTTTCTTTTAAATCGTCAACAACAATTATCAACAATAATCATCAATAACGATCACTAATTTCTCATTTCATGAACTTGAATATTTACAAAAATGTGTAGTAACTTACTAGTACATTTAGTAAGTCTTGTCATCTTTAAAAATAAGTTTAGTTTCTTAAAAACTTTATTTTTAAAGAATATGAAGTTTCACAACTTCTAGTCAAGATTCACAAAAATATTTCTTTGTTGAACTTCCTTGTTACACAAGGGTTTACACACTTGTTTATTTACTAAAAATATATTTAGTTCATGTAAGATCCGGGTTTTAAACAAGACTAATATTTTTGCTTGGTTCTTCCGAAAAACCACTTGTAGATCTTTAGATCTACATGTTTAGAGTCTTATTTTACAAGAAAAATTACTTTTACTCAAGTTCATGTTTAGTGTGTAGTAGAGTTTCATCATTTAACCCTTTTCATTCTTAACATATTCTATGTCATGTTTCATGAACATGACTAATCCGGGTTAGATGATGATCCGAGCTACCACAACATAGATCGGCACTAAATAATCATAACAAGACAAGTCTTACCAGATTTACACAACAACATAGCTTTTATCCAACATTTTTAACATTTTAGTAAACTTTTAGCATGTCTTCTTGTATGTTCATAGATTTTAACCGACAAAGTTCTTTTTAACCACTTTAAAATAGATCGAGAGTGTGTTTAAAACCACTTACTACTAGCTCGAGGCTAGGGAAGATTCTAGTCGCAAAATGAGTGGATAAAAGCAATAGGGTGAGGTCCTTCGCGTTCCGAATGCACCGAGCTCCTTTGTATGAGATCCTTATCCTTTGTAAGTGAGTGGGATTGCAAGATTTAAATTGGAAAATGTGTGGATATGGGTGTGTGTGATCGGCCGAGAGTAGTCAAGGAGAAAAGAAATCAATTTTTTTTTGTAAAGTGTTGATGGAAAGAATTTGTGAACTTGCATGTAAATATATGATCCATCCTTCACTATTATCCACTAGATTTTGTGTAGTGTAGATATTAAACAATGTAAATAAAATAATCACCAATTGTAATGGTGTGTCCCCTAGGGACCGATCGGTTGTAATGGGAGGGTGGGTAATTGGTTTAATTTGAACTAAATAGTTAGTGCTAGATAGTTAGTTAGGAAGTTTAATAAAGTATTATGTGTGTTGTAATTTATAACGGGTGTTAGGGTATTCGGGGGCCCTAACTAGCTCAGAAAAATAAAAACATTGCTTCTAGCAATATTTTGGTGTCCCGGGTAACGCCCGGTTGTTCGGTCAAATACCGATTCGTTAGAGTGCTAAATCACACTTTTTAGCTTCTTTTAAGTACCTTTTTGTATCCCTTTCGATTCCCAACACTTGGGGAAATATTCTGGATAATAAAACGACATTTCTGCATAATATTCACATGTCTAAAAGCTGATTATAGCTGAATTATGTAAATTTCTGCACTTAAAGTGCGTTCGGGTGCTTTTTTAGTGCGTATTTTAGCTTCCGGACGGTATATATGTAACCCTTGTATATATCCTTGGGTTTTAATGTATTTTTGACGTTGGACCTACACCTAGGCCCTAATTCTAATGTCTGACTGCTTTCTGCAGTTCTGTTGACACGATGTGTCTTACCGGTGAGTTTACTAATATCTCTGACGCAACGCTCTCGTTTATGCATAAAGCTATATTTTGTAGCACAAAATGTGCATGAATTCACTTGCATGGAATTCAGAAATTTATTTGTCTGGTAAACCAGATCATGCACAGTCATTTAAGCACAAATTACTGTTCATTTCGTGTACGGAATGTACGGAAAAGTGACGGTTGTCACAGTTGATGCTGAGAGGAAGTTGCAGGAGGAGAAGGTACATAGTCTTCTCCCCCCCCGTTTTTATTTATTCACACATACTTACTGGATCTTTGTTTAGGGAGCTGGGGCTATGCTTGCGAGGAAGGAGCGGGCTTGGGAGCAGGAGATGGCGTCGTTGATCGCGGAGAAGGAAGAGCTTACTGTTGAGCTGAAGCATGTGAGGGAAGTTGGCTCCGTTTCCCAGGAGCAACTTAATACTCTATATGCAGATTATGGGGTAACTTCAGATGATAATCAACGGTTGGCAGGGGAGAAGCACTGGTTGATTACTGAAGGTTTTGGGGCTTTTCTCGCTGCTGTCGCTCGATCGGAAGATTTTAAAAGCGGCTTGGAGGAGGTTTATAGGGCTTATAGGGATGTTGGCTATCAGGTGGGGTTAAAGGATGGTTATGCCTATTCTGCCCAAGGCTTGGGTAGAAAAGAGACTCCTCTCTATAATTCTAAAGCGAAAAAGAGGCTATCCAAACTGAATGAGGAGTTTGGGGGTAAAACCCCAGCTATCCTTGCCAAGATCCTTGAGCATACCTTGATTTCAATTGATGAACTGAAGGCCCTATTCTCCTCCGCGGGTCCCTCGTCTCCGCCGTCCCTTTCCGGGGGTGATCCCCAGTGAATTCTGAACATTTGACAAATTTCGATGTGGTTGTAATAACTCTAACTTACTTTGGGATATTTGTATGTTTTGCTTGACTTTTTTGGATGGTCCTTTGTGTTGGGGGCCATCTTGATCGCTAATCGTATGGCCTATGGTTATGTATAGTTCCTCCTTCGCTTTGTTGCCTGTTCCCTGTCTTGTTTGTTTTTGTTTTGCAGGGGTATTTATCGAAGGCTAGCTTGGCAATTTCCTGGGGACTTTCAAGCTGCTTTAGCGAGGAGCCATGTTTTCGTCTTGCCATGTTTGTAATCTCGTATATTGTTTGATTCTTGCCCAAGTTATTGGGGCTTGTTTTTGTATATGTATTTCGTACTAAATAAAGCAGATTCCCCCTTCATAATTTTCTATATACGGGTGTGTTTGCATTATTTGTTTTTTATCGTTTGCTTCGTTAAACTGTGATTGTCTGTTCGAGGCCAATCGGTGGACAAGTTTATAATGCGGTGTTATGTTATTAACTTGCTTTTGTTCGTTTTAGGTTAGCTAGACCTTTATTAGCCCCACGGCCGGGCTTTGGGCATGCTTTGAATGCCTCATACACGTGTGTTTGTTTGCTCTAGCTTAGATGTAAAGGGTGTTCATAGGCACGTCTGCCCAGGTATGGTTACCCATAGTTTTCAAAATGGGACGTTTTCGTCCGTCTTTCATTTAATCTTAGGGGGATCTATACTCCCCGTCATAGACTGTTTGCAAGAAGGTTTACTTTCTGAGGGGGAAGTCCCCGTACACATAGTTTTCCTACTATAAAAGTGGCTCTTGGCCGTATTTTCCCCCTGGGGGTATGCTCCTTACATGTAATACTTCCTGAGCTGCATGAGGTTCCAGGTCCTGGGGACCTCTTTTCCCTCTAGCGTCTCCAACTTGCATGTCCCCTTACCGTTTGCCCATGTGACTCTGTATGGTCCTTCCCAGTTGGGGCCCAATTTCCCGGTGTTTTCTTGCAGACTGGCCTCGTTGGCTCTGAGAACCAGGTCCCCTGGGACAATGTTGAGTTTCTTCATCCGGGTGTTGTAGTAACTTGCCAGGAGTTTTTTGTAGTGAGCTTCCTTCACTGCTGCTATCTCCCTTCTTTCTTCCAGCAGGTTTAGGTTCATCCTTAGATCCTGTTCGTTCTCCTCATCCCTTAGCCTCATTCGGGCGGTTTGGGACCCTATCTCTGCAGGGATCATAGCCTCTGTTCCGTAGGTAAGGCTGAACGGGGTCTCCCCGTTGCAACTTTTGGGAGTGGTTCGGTATGCCCATAGCACAAATGGAAGTTCTTCCAGCCAGCCTTTCTGTTTCCTCCCAAGCCTACCCTTCATTCCTTTGATGACGCTTTGGTTGGCTCTCTCCACTAACCCGTTACTCTGGGCATAGGTAACGGAAGTGAACACTTGCTGGATCTGCATCCGCTCACACCATGGCTTGAAGGGTCTTCCAGCGAATTGGACCCCGTTGTCACTCACCAACTCCTTCGGGACCCCATATCTGCATATGATGTTATCCAGCACGAACCTTCTCATCTGTTCTCCAGTAATCTTTGCCAAGGGCTTTGCTTCAATCCATTTAGTAAAGTAGTCAATGGCCACCACCACGTATTTGACCCCTCCTGGGCCCTCCGGGAAAGGTCCAATTATGTCAATGGCCCATTTCTGGAATGGCCAAGATGTCGAGACCGGGACCATGGGGTGTTTGTGCTGGTGGGTCATTGGTGCATGTACTTGGCAGTTATCGCACTTTTTGATTTCCTCAGATGCCGTTTCGTACATTCGCGGCCAATAGAACCCTGCGTTCATCACTCTTCTTACTACCGTTCTTGGTCCTGAGTGCATTCCACAGATCCCCTCGTGCATTTCCCTGAGCACATACTCGGCCTCTTCCATATCAATGCACTTTAGGGACGGACCCAGGTACGACCTTCGATATAGCTCCCCCCCAATCAATTCGTATTGTAGGGCTTTGACCCTTATTTTTCTGGCTGCCCATTTCCCCTCGGGTAGAATTCCATCCCGGAGGAATTTAATGATTGGGGTCATCCATGTTTCCTGGGAACCTTCGATCGTGGCCACCTCCGTTGTGTCAAGGGAGGGGGATGTCAGGACTTCTACTTTGACCTCCTTCGCGAGATGGTCGAATGCCACTGAAGCTAACTTGCTGAGTGCATCAGACTTCCTGTTCTTCCCTCGAGGGATGTATTCTAGTTTGAAGGTTCTGAATGCTTTGGCCGTCTCCTTAACTTTCGCCACATATCGGGCCATGGTACTATCCTTGGCTTCATATTCCCCTTGGTACTGTCTTACTACCAGCTGTGAATCAGTACTAGCCTCCACGTGTTTTGCTCTCACCTTCTGTGCCAACCTCATCCCGGCTAAGAGGGCTTCGTACTCGGCGGTGTTGTTGGTGTTCTCGAAATCCAGCCTTACAGCGTATGTCAGCTCTACCCCCTCGGGACTTATCAGTGTGATTCCGGCCCCGCTTCCCTCTTCACTGGATGCTCCATCGGTAAGCAATTTCCACACCGCCTCATATTCTTTCTCTCTTTCTTCTTTCTCTAAAGCTTCCCATTTCAGGAGTGCCCTTTCTTCGTCTTCAGGGACTTCTGCTAAGAAGTCGGCCAGTATCTGCCCCTTTATGGCTGTCCTGGGCTTAAATTCTAGAGAATGTTCCCCTAACTCCACAGCCCACTTAGCTAGCCGTCCTGACAACTCCGGCCTTCTGAGTACCTTTTGAAGGGGCTGATCAGTCATTAAAGTGATCTTGTGTTCTTGGAAATACCACCTGAGTCTTCGGGATGCGAAGACAAGAGCTAATGCGAGTTTCACCAAGGGCATGTACCGTTCCTCGGGTCCTTTAAGTGTCCTGCTGATGAAATATATGGGTATCTGCTTCCCTTCCCTTTCTACCATCATGACCGCACTTATGGTCGTTTTTGAGGCGGATAGATACAGGAGCAATGGGTCCCCGGGCACTGGGGTGGCCAGCATTGGGAGCTTGCAGATGTATGCTTTCATTTCTTGAAAGGCTGCTTCGGCCTCTGTGGTCCATTTAAACTTGTTTGTTTGGAGGCAGTCTTTCAATACCTTCATGAAGGGAAGGGTCTTATCAGCCACCTTCGACAAGAAACGGTTTAATGCTATCAGTCTTCCGTTTAATTGCTGGATGTCCTTCAGGGACCTGGGGGATCGCATCTCAGCTACTGCCTGGGTTTTCTCAGGGTTTGCCTTGATCCCGCCCCTGGTGACCACTACTCCCAGGAAGTTCCCTTCCTCTACTCCAAAACAGCACTTCCTAGGGTTTAACTTCATGTTTACGTCCTGCATAGTGTGGAGAGTCTCGGCTATATCGCTTATCAGGGCTGTCTCCGTCAAACTTTTGATAACAATATCATCAACGTATACCTCCAGGTTCCTTCCTCGTTGCTCCCTAAACAGGGTATTCATAAACCTCTGGTATGTGGCCCCAGCGTTCTTGAGGCCGAAGGGCATCTTGGTGTAACAGAATGTCCCCTCGTCTGTGATGAAAGCGGTTTTTTCCTCGTCTTCTATTGACATCTGAATCTGATGGTATCCCTTATAGGCGTCTAGGAAACATTTCAGGGGGTATTGAGATAGGGAGTCCACCTGGGTGTCTATTTCCGGAAGAGGGTAACAGTCCTTGAGACATGCTTTGTTTAGGTCTTGGAAATCGATGCACATCCTCCATCCCCTGTCTTTTTTCTGAACCATGACTGGGTTGGCAACCCAGGATGGGTATTTAACTTCCCTGACTATCCCCGCTCTGAGTAGCTTCCGAGTTTCTTCACAAGCAGCCCTTCTTTTACTAGGTCCCATACTCCGCTTCTTTTGTTTTACCGGTTTTGCCCATGTAAAGGTGTTAAGCCGGTGCTCTGTTAGACTCCTTGGGACCCCCGTCATGTCCCCATGTTGAAATGCAAACACGTCTATGTTATGGAGGAGCAACTCCTTCAGGGCACTCTTGCATTTGTCACTCAAATGACTTCCCACCTTGACTGTCTGTTCTGGGAATTTATCGCAGAGGATCCACTCTTCGACCTTCTTCCCCTGGGATTTCCCTGGTTCCTCCCCTTTGGATACGGAAGAAACTACTTCGTAGGCGGATTTAACCCATGCGAGGCCTTTTGGTGTTTGGAATACCAAAGCTCCGTGGGGGGTGGAGGCTTGTGCCTGCAGATCACCAATTCCGGGTCTCCCCAAGATTGCATTGTACTTAGAGGGTGCCCTGACTACTGTGAAGGACAGCTCTACCGTTCGGACCCGATCCCCCACACCAACTGTAAAGGGGAGCCTGATCTTTCCCAGGGGATGTGACACGCTGTTGTTGAATCCTACCAATGGAATTGAATCTTCCTCCAACCTGTCCCTTATGTCCCTGTCGAACCTCAGAACACAGTGTTCGTATATTACCTCAACGGCTGATCCTCCGTCCACATGTATCCTAGATACCTTGTGTCTGGCTATCACAGCTGAGATGTTCAGCGGGAGTCGTTGTACCTCATTCTCTTCTAAGTATGGCATAAGGATGGGAGCTTTCATGCAGTTCGGGGAGCCTAGGATTCTGGCCTTTACACTTCGGGTGGTATCAAACTCATTTCTCCTTCTAATCATATCAACATCTGCCCTCCCCGGCTCCCGTGCATCTTTCCCTTTGCGATCCCCTCCCCCTTCTTTGATTTCCCTGACCAAGTGGGCCAGTCTTCCCGTTCTTACTGCAGCCTCTATTTCTCTTTTTAAGTAGAGGCAGTCGTCGGTTTTATGCCCGGGGCCTTTGTGGAATTCACAATATTCGTTTGGTTGTGCCTTCGGTCCAGGCTTTATGGGTGGCGGTCTTGGGAAGGAATTCTTTACCCTTTCAGTAGCCAATATCTCACTTGGCGTCTTGATGAGGGGGGTGAAATTATCGGAGTACGAAGGGGGACCCCTCCCTCGGGGTTTATATGGGGAGTACGAGGGTCTCATTCTGTCATGCATCATTTTATCAAAAGCAGGTTTTCGAGAATAGGGTGTACCTTTGTCTGGGGGTTTCGTGACTGGGGCGATCCTCCGGGGTGCGACGTCTGTCTCCTTGGCTTTGCTAACCGTGTCCTTCCCTCTGACAAAGGCCCTGACCCTGTCCATAAGGCTGTCAAATGAATGGGGGAATTCTTCCCCCAGTTTCTCGCACAGCTGGGCATGTTTTAGTCCGTTTATGAAACTGCTAATCTTCATGACCTCCGGGACGTCTTTAATGTTCATGCTCTCCTTGATAAACCTTTCCATGTATTGATCTATTCGCTCGTTGTCTCTTTGTCTGATATGAAGGATCTCGTTTGGATTTTTTACCACCTTTCTCTGTTGGCCAAAGTTCCTAAGGAATTTCTCGCTTAGCTCTTCGTAGCTATCTATGCTCCCCGGGGGAAGGCTGTCGAACCAAAGACGAGCCCCCTCCGTCAGGGTTTGTACAAACATGTGGCACCATATCGGCATGGGCCATCGCCCCAGCTGTCCTGCTCCTCGGAAGGCATGCAGGTGATCCTCGGGATCTCTTGTCCCGTCATATCGGTCGAAGCCTGGGGGTAACTTGGTCTTGGGGGGCATAGGTGCTTCCGAGATTCTTCTTGTGAACTTTGAGACCTCGGCCAGGTCTCGCGGTAAGTATGGCTGGTCCAAGCCACCGTCATCAAAGTTGTCTTTCTCTTTTCCCTTCTCCTTGGGTTTCTGGCCTGTGATCAGATCCTCCCTTTCTTCAGAAGACATCTGCCTTAGGGCAGACATGAACGTTTCTAGTTGGTCACCGCTGTTGTTCTTGTTTTGAAGGTTAGTTCCCTCCTGGCTGGAGGGTGTGTCGAAGGAAAGCCTGGCCCTGAGGCTCTCGAGTCTTTCCTGTCTCTTCAGGTCTTCAAGATACTTGGTTATCTTTTCCCTGTGCATGGCCACGAAATCAGGAGTGATATGCTCCGTTTCTCCTGGGTTTTCTACCTGGTTCCCGTTACCTTCTTCATGAGTAATATCTTCTATGGTGACTTTATTCAAATCGTTTTGTGTCGTCTGAGTGACATGCGAGTTATGCGGGGTTGTCATGTTGTTTCTGACAGGATAAGCTATTCTCAGGACGTCGAGTGTTTGTGTGGGAACACCGGGCAGGCTGATGTCCCACGGATGGCGCCAATGTCGAATACCCAACCCACGGATGACGTTTGATGGATCTTCGGTGACGTCAAGAGCTCTTATCCTTGCTTGCTACAAAAGAATAAATCGTTAGCCTCGCCACGGGGGACCCCGGGAGGGGGATCCGTGACCAAGCTCCGGCGTGAGAGTAAGTAAACTTTCCGGAAATGAGAGGAGCTTTTTCCGGTGAGTATGATCACCGGGAGGTTTCCTCTTTGGTGTGAATCTTGTTAATGTGTGTGTGTAGTAAATACGAGAGAATATTGGTCGGAAGTTAATGTGTGGGGAGTAAATGAGGGTATAGTAAATGAGTGAGAGCTGGAGATGATACCTGCCTCTGTTCTTGCATGCCTTCTCTTATATAATAACCAGCCCTTATCTCATTAGATATTTCCCACATGTGATCTAACGGTTTTTGGAGGTTCTCGGGAAGTGCAGACACGTGTCTGGCTCCCAGCGGCGAGATGTTTGCCTTAATTAATGTTCTAACTGGAGAAGTACAAGGTTTCAGACGGGATCCCATTCTTATCGAGCATTAAATGAGGTCTGCTGCTTTTGCTAGCTGTTTTCCCGCCTATTTCTGAAGTGGAGGAACCTTAACGAGCAAGGTTATTATGATCGGTGGGCTTTTTAAATAATTGGGCTTCCAGATAAAAAGGCCCAAAGCGGGTAAAGTGGGTTTACCCACTGGCCCGTCGTCATATGGATTGTTTTGAAACCATGAAAACTCACAAAGAACAGCTATAAATGTATTTCTTTTTTCAAATGATATGGTATTTATTGTATGATTTTTTCATTGACGTATTTTATTATAGTATTGTTTTTTATGTGACCCGACTTAAATCGAAAATTACGACGTCAGGAATTAGAAATCCAAATACTGAAAAATATTGACCCCATAGAAAAAATTCGGAAGTGTGTTTACACATGCTTATAACTTGTTTCAAATAAACTTGAAAACATTGAATGTTTTATAGAAGTGCAAACTCATAAGGCATGGGGGTGTGGCTTAACACCACCCTGCCAACTCAGCCCCTGTAGCGCCCCGGAGTGCTTTTTGTGTATATAACAGTTTTTATTTTTGTTAAAAGTGCTCATTAGAAGGGAAAATAAACTAAATTAAGAGCTGCAAAAAAGAGAAATACATTGTTGTGCTTAACAAAGTTTCATATCTTAAAGCTGATATAGATATATTGTATGTTCATACTTTATAGTAACATATTCTAAATTACACAATAGAAGAACAGAATTTAAAGGGGTCAATAACTTGAGTAACCAAAAACCATAATTTAAAAGTGATTGCATTCACGAAAGAGTGCTGATTCTTAGCACGTATTACATAATAAACCGAAAACAGACAACTAGCACCTGAGCAACTTCTTGAAAGCACTCTAGTTGGGAACTGGACCTATTCAACGTCTAATATTAGACTGCAGCAAATACGCAAACTTTTTTATCAAGGTTTTTTGCCACTTACAAGTATTGAATGATTCTCTGGAATCAGCTTCCGCTTTGCATCTGTTTATTCTCAAAGTCGGCCTGAAATAACCGCATATAACACAATAGTCAAATACAAACACATTGTTTCATTCAGCCCTAAAATGATCATCTACGCCACACGCATAAACGTAGATAGGGAGAGAGATTACACGTGGTACTGAAGCAGACCCTTTCGGTATGAAACCTCCAAAACCCTACATCGTCATTTCATAGAAAGTATATTTAAATACCAAATTTAAACCTAACAAATTGTTATTATTTGTGTTTCATGGATTTAGAATAACTTTTTAACACAAATGATACTTAAAAGCAGACAGATTTAACAATGTATGTAACGCTTACACCGCCGATTGGTCCGTAAGTATCGAAATTGTAAACTTCTGGTGTTTTGATATGGATAAAAGCCCCTAAAAAGTCTATCATGCAATCGTCAACATTACACCATATCTTATAGCTCTCCTCCCAACCCACATCATCTCCGACTTGCAGGCCCTCCCTATAAGCATTCGTAGCATTTAGAATTGTGATATCCAAAATGCTACGAATGCTTATAGGGAGGGCCTGCAAGTCGGAGATGATGTGGGTTGGGAGGAGAGCTATAAGATACGGGTGTAATGTTGACGATTGCATGATGGACCTTTTAGGGGCTTTTATCCATATCAAAACACCAGAAGTTTACAATTTCGATACTTACGGACCAATCGGCGGTGTAAGCGTTACATACATTGTTAAATCTGTCTGCTTTTAAGTATCATTTGTGTTAAAAAGTTATTCTAAATCCATGAAACACAAATAATAACAATTTGTTAGGTTTAAATTTGGTATTTAAATATACTTTCTATGAAGTGAAGCTGTAGGGTTTTGGAGGTTTCATACCGAAAGGGTCTGCTTCAGTACCACGTGTAATCTCTCTCTCCCTATCTACGTTTATGCGTGTGGCGTAGATGATCATTTTAGGGCTGAATGAAACAATGTGTTTGTATTTGACTATTGTGTTATATGCGGTTATTTCAGGCCTACTTTGAGAATAAACAGACTCGAAGCGGAAGCTGATTCTAGAGAATCATTCAATACTTGTAAGTGGCAAAAAAAAACCTTGATAAAAAATTTTGCGTATTAGCTGCGGTCTAATATTAGACATTGAACAGATCCAGTTCCCAACTGGAGTGCTTTCAAGAAGTTGCTCAGGTGCTAGTTATCTGTTTTGGGTTTATTTTGTAATAGTTGCTAAGAATCAGCACTGGTTCTCGTGAAAGCAATCTCTTTTAAATTATAGTTTTTGGTTACTCAAGTTATTGACCCCTTTAAATTCTGTTCTTCTATTGTGTAATTTAGAATATGTTACTATAAAGTATTCACATATAATATATCTATATCAGCTTTATTAACCACAACAATGTATTTCTATTTTTTGCAGCTCTTAATTTAGTTTATTCTCACCTCTAGTGAGCACTTTTAACAAAAATAAAAACTGTTATATATACAAAAAACACTCCGGAGCGCTATAGGGGCTGAGTTGGTGGGGTGGCGTTAAGCTACACCCTGGCCCGAAAGTGAAACATAACAACTCGAACTTGAAATAAAATAACCCACCCCCATCTGTCAGCGCCGCCGTCACCATCGCGGCACCGGAGAACCACCACCATCTCCGTCATCTATCTTAATCAGCGGCAGCTTATCATCATCATCAACAGTATCGCCGGAGCTTCGCCGCAGAATCCCACCGGAGTACACCATTACTCCCCTAAAACAACACCCACTGACCGGAGACTTGGGTTTATAAAAAAAATAACGAACATAAACGAAATAAAGAGAAATCATGGGGTTTACCGGGAAAACTTCGTCCCCGACGTTCACCGCTGTCGTACGCCACCGTCGCCGCCGTGTGCGGCGGCTCCCTTTCCTTCTCCGGTCTCTTCCTGGTTCTGTCGGTGGTCTTCATCAACGAAGAACCGAGTGGGGGGTGTCTTGCCTGTAAACGTCGCCCGGATCTGGAATCCGGTGACCGGATTTTGTGTAAGGTGAGAGGGAGATCGAGAGGAAGGTGAGATGGATCAGTTCTTCAATTGATTTGTCTGTGTTTTGTTTGATAAATATGTAGATGAGAGCATTTGGCAGGGAAACAAGTGTTGAGCGGCTGTGTTTGTGAAGATAGGGTTTTGACATAAAGGCAAGGGATAAGGTATACTACAAATATATATGTCTAGGGTTAGTGTTGATTTATGTGGGCTTTGGGCTGGGCCCAAGGTCCACAAGCCCAATCCCTAAGTTTAAGTGGCCCGTAATTCTTACGAGACCTGTTATCAAAACCCGATCTCCATGAAACGTTGTAAATTGGAATTTTAGGTTCAAAATATGTGAAATAGTGCCGGTAGACGTTATTTGCACGTACGTTCGTCGATTACGGTAAGAATCGCGTAAAATTGTGTCGATTAATGTCGAGAAAAAATTCGAGTCTAGTGCTTCTGTTTCGTCGTTGATTGTCGGTGCGTTACTGTTTTCGCCTTTTTTCGTTCGCGTTTGCGTTTTGTGTTGTTTGAAAGAATAATATTTTCGCAAAGCGTAATCCATATGTATATGTTATATGTGTAAACTTGGTAATCAACGGCGTTGTCAGTATTTTGTACGGTGTCAGTCCGTTATCGTTTATCGTTACGCAGTTGTTTCGAAAATCGCCATATGCGCACTGTAGCGTTAGATAAGTGTTCCTAGGCATTCCAATAGCCTAATTAAATTAATTCGTGACTTAAACACTACTTATTATCGGCTTAAACGTTTGTTAATCGCGTAATTAGAAGCCGTTAATTACAGGTTGTCACAGGTGATGGGCGAGTTATTAACTTCCCTTGTGAGCATGCAACACGTGTAATATCCTTAGATTGAAGAATCTTCTGGTTCTTCAAAGAATGACCAAATGAATTTTCTATAATTTTTCGCATCATTATTGATCCGGGATGGCCTAACCGCTCATGCCAAATGATAAAATTTTATCGGTCCATATACTTTTGGTTTATGATTGCATTTGATTCAACTGCACCAATTTTAGTACAATAGAAACCAGAGGCAAATGCGAGTAACCTCTCTAATATGTGTTTTTTCCCGAAATAATATTTGTGATTTGAAGGTACTCATCATGTCCCTCACATGTAGTCTCAAGATGATATTCATTTAGATGAATATCTTGAAAGCTTATCAGATTTCTTTGAGATAGTGGGGAAAATAAGGCATTGTTAATTTTGAGCAAAGTTCCACTTTGTAGAACTACATATGCTTCTCTAAAGCCTTCATTTAATTTTGTTTTACCAGATATAGTACCAACGATTGCCTCTTTCATTGTTAAACTAGAGAAATAATCCCTTTTCTTTAGGATTGTATGTGTAGTAGCACTGTCTATTAGATATACATCTTCACCGTTAATATGAAGTTTAGTTGAATACTCCATATGCTTCAAAACAAAACAAAGCTTCATAAATAAAAGTATAATATGATTCAAACATAACAATTCCATAAAGTGCCCCAAAATACTTCAAAACAAAAGATAACGAAATCCCAAACAAAATGTTTTAATAAAACATCAAGGAAATATCATAATTTTAAATATAATCATTCACGCGTAGGGAAAATTGCAAGCATCCAACTGGTTTGTATCGGCCACGATATCACCAGAATCCAAATTAGCTTGCTCAATAAGGAAATCATCATAATCCATATTAGTTGCATTAGTATGGTCCTTTTCACCACTTGGGACATCAACATTTCCATCTTCATGTGTGAAATTTGTCTCTATTCCTTTTTGTTTGTCTTTTATAGATTGTTGGTAAAGCTTTACCAGGTGTTTAGATGTACGACATGTACCAGCCCAGTGGTTGTTACCACCACATCGATAGCATGCATTCGATGAGGTTCCACTTTTCTTTTTACCTCTTTCATCATTGGATTTCTTTTCATTATCATGCAACTTCTGGCGGGTTCTTTTTATTTTTGAATTGAACACCATGATAATTCCCCCGACCATATGCACGTCCACGACCACGACCACAACTACAACTACGACCATGACCACGCCCACGTTGATAACCACGACGATGTCCGTGACTTCCACTTTGGTCATCATATGTTGCCACATTCACTTCTGGGAATGGGGCTGTACCAACCGGACGAGTTTCATGGATTTTTATTAGTAGCTCATTATTTTGCTCAGCCACAAGCAAACATGATATTAAGTCACTGTATTTGGTGAAGCCCCTTTCACGATATTGTTGTTGCAAGACGATGTTTAAGGTGTGAAAGATGGAGAATGCTTTTTCCAAAATATCCTTATCTGTAACACCTCGTAAAATCACGTCCAATGATGTATTGACACGTGTAATAAACCCTAATAAAGTCAAACGTTGACTATGAGGGACTAATTTTGTGAAAAATCAAAAACTTTGATTATGGAAGGACTAAAAGTGTCAACATGCTTAACATAAACCTCTGAACATAATGCCTAATATGGATTAGATAAGGCTTCGATGCTATTAAACGATGATATACGCAAGTTTGCGCATTAGAGGGACCAAAAGCGTCAACTTTTGAATCTACGCCTTTTGGTGACCATTTAAGCGAACGGGAGCGTAGTAATATTTAAACACATGCTTGGTAGTACCCATTATGGGCCACGGAAGGCTTGTATATCATTAAACGACATTTCGCGCTACTTTGTGCGATTAAAGGACTATTTGCGTCAAACTGCAAAAGTATACCGAATCGAATGGTAGCGAACATTCCGGAACTTGACCATAAGTTAAACATACCATAAATATCCTTTACATAGCTTAGAAATAGGCTTTGAGGGGTCCGGTGTGCGAAAATAAACTTTTAAGTCAAACAGGGACTAAAAGCGTCAAAAAGTGCATAAGTTTGCATTTTCGCGCATATCTTACGTTCTGAATATATCCGGACATCCAAAATTTATGTAATCATTAAAATATTTTATTTTAGTGATTGGCATGATAAAATTCCATTCGTCTTGTAATTTGGATCGTTTTTCGCGTCCGTTCGTGTTTCGTCGTAATTAACCGAATAACGTGATCGTACGACCAAACGAACCGGCATCCGACATATTTTTAAGTATATTTCATATCCCTTATGCTTAGGCATCATTTTAGAGCCTTGATAATGGCTTAACGGGCCTTAAATGTGTCAGAAATGGCATTTAACATGTGCAGGGGCTGATTCTGTAATTTATGAAACTAATGCTGAGTTTCCAGGCGGTCGCGGGCCGCATAAGAAGTAGGCCCAGCCTAGGCGGGGCGCGAGAGCCCCCAGACCTGCGAAAATCAGTTTATTTCAAAACAGTTGCTGGTTTATTGTTTTGCACATAGTTTCTTTCAATCTATGGGCTTGTTAAGTGGGTAACACATGTAGGGTCTTGATCAAAGCACGGGTTACGAGAAACGATCCTAACGGTTCTTGAAATCCTATAAATACCCACCCCCACTTTCATTTCAACTCACACTTCTTTCAAATCTGCTCTTGCTCTCATTCTAAGAGGATCCTGATCAACTTGGGAACCTCCTTCAGTCCTAAGGACCACTCGTAAGTGTTCCTTTCGTGCTTAGTTAAATTGTTTGGCTCTTAAAGCCGAAAAGTCAAGCGTTCGCGATAAACGCTTTGACTTTTAAACGGTCGAGCCATTGTTCGCAACGAACATGGCTACGTGATCATAATTAGGTAGGTATTAATCCCTCAAAAGGGCACCTCCTAATTACCACGTTTGCTTAGTTAATTGTCGGGTCAAAGTAATTAAAATAAAAGTCAAACGAATCGGTTTTTAAATAAAATTCATAACTAATGATGTAAAGGCAATAAAATCAGTTTTGTCACTTTAATAACTTGGTAAATATTAATTGAAAATGTCTAGGCATGTTCAACCCGACAATTCTGAGTTTAGGCTCAGTTCGGAACCGAAAGTCGCAAAAGTAGACTTTTGCTTTGACTTTCAGTTCTGACCCGATTTAGCTTAGTTTAGTTATGCCTTAGGATTCCTTTAGGACCATATTTTATGTTAGTATAACCCTCCAAGGTTATACAACATGGTTCCATAGAAATCCTAGTTCATTGCATGTTTCCGTTAAATGCTTAAAAGTTGACCATTATGCCCTTTTGATATTAAAACGAGATTTTTGAAAATGTGAGAGGAAAAAATATTTATTACTAATATTTAAGTATGTCCTTAAAGTTTGACATTAGATTATGGTCTAAAATAGAAGTTATGCGCGATATCGTAAAATGAAAGCTTTTTATTAATTAAACGGCATTTTTGGCATAAAACCTATTTAATCCCAAATTTTGACACCAAACTTTCTACCCATTGATGTAATATAATATTTAGGGATTTTTAGAAATTTTTATTAAATTTTAAACTGATCATAACATAGAGTTCTTGCATAGACTCGGTAATTGACGATAATGCCCTTTTCGCTAATAAAATGAGTTTTACACATCCTTTACATACCAAACCTTTTTCTACTGATTTTATACATAAAATAAATTATTTTAAATAGTAGAGGCTGATCAAAATATCAGATTTCCTTATTTAACCCGAATATCGTCAAATACCGACTTTTATGCGATTTAGGCGCATAGTATGGTTTAAAGCCATATTTAGCACCTAAGACTTGTTACCTACTGATGTTATGAATAACTTTTTATACTTAAACAGTAAGTAAAAGTTTTGAACTCGGATTTTCGAATCTGACCCTTATAGCATATGTGAAATGACCAAAATGCCCCTACGATGCATAGTTTGGTCATAAATGATAAATTTCACATATGTATGATATCTTACTGATATCGCTTATTAAAATAAATATTTTTACTGATTATTTTAGACCAGAACCTCATATTGCTATTTAACCTCTTTTATAAACTTTAAAATGACCAAAATACCCCTACGGGGCTTAAATTGGTTTTAAATTCGTTTTGGGCATAATGGAAGGTATCCCACTGATATCACAACATATTTAAGGCATATCAACTTGTGAAACATGTTCATGACTCTTTTGGTTACCCGTTATGCATTTTTCGCGTTCGGTACGGTTTATGTAACTAGTTTGCATAAATTAACCGAAACGGGTCAAACCTTATCATTTTTCATTTCAAAATTCAGAATGTGTTTAGTTTACCCATATTATACAAGTCTCCATACTTGTAGGGTCTAAATCACATTCTAATCCGGTCTTCGCCTAATCTTGCGTTTTGAACCGTAAACCTTTCCTTAAAACTAACCGGTTTAAGTTACAACTTAAAACCTTCGTTCCAGATTGAGAGCCCAAGTAGAAGTACTTGTGCTTGCTGATTTGAATATACGGCTGAGAATAAAATTATATTTTAGCTCACGTAAATACTTTTAACTTATCTCCCTTATACGAGCTTGGGATACGGTAAATTATTACCGCTTGGTCGGGTGTAGAAACCTTTTAATCGGAGATGATTAAATTGCATAATCCCATTTTAATCAGTATTGCTTGATAACAAATAACATTGGGGGTTAATGACCGTGTCCTGGATATCCTTGGCTCATTTAAAAAGCGTAAATGGCCACAACTTAAGCACAGGGTGTAGGCATACATCTGTCTGTTGCGTATGTAAAAGATATACTCACTCGTGAGGAAACTTCTTGTGAGTTTATATTTGTGGTGTGTCTATTAATCTTGTTCGGTTTATTTAACACCGGCCCTAAATGTTGGACAAACATTTAAATCTGATACAAGATTGTTATTAATATAATTGTCCCAAGTTATAAAAGAATATTTATGCCTTGTGCATTTAAACCAATTTTCATAAATATTTTCAAAAGAGTCAGTTAATTGTATTTACCAGTGTAAAATTACGTATTTTCCAAAAAGATTAAGTGACAGGTGCTGTACGTAAATTGGCTGGGAGCTCGGGGCGTTAATAAGGAATCTTGCAAGTTCTAAATGTCTAAAGTCTGTTGAACAATGTTTATATTTCTGTTTTAAGATCCGCCTGTGGATCCTTATACAACCGTTGTGTAATATTCTATTATACTTTCGAATCGGTTTGTAATATTATTACTTTAGACTTCCGCTGTGCATTGAACCATGATTATTTGACTATGATGATATCAACTACGTCACGATACTTCCCATCGGGACCACCGGTAATACGTGAAAATATCGGGGTGTGACATTATCAGTAATATTTTCACCACATAGAATCAATTGTGACGTGATTCTAAACATTGCTGAGTTATACTCACTTATAGACTTAAAGTCTTGCAACCTTAAATTAATCCATTCATAACGAGCTCTTGGTAATATTACTGTTTTTTTATGGTCATACCTTTCTTTTAAATTGGTCCATAGGACGAGTGGATCTTTGATAGTGAGATATTCATTTTTCAATGACTCATGAATATGGTGGCGTAAGAAAATCATTGCCTTTGCTTTATCTTGGGTACTTGTTTTATTTTCTTCTTTAATTCTTTCCCCAAGGTTATTGGCATTTAGATGGATTTCAGCATCCAAAGCCCATGACAAATAATTTTATCCAGTGATGTCTAAAGCCATAAACTCAAGCTTTGTAAGATTCGATATGATTATCTATATTAAAGAAATATGCACGGATTAATGTATGTTATTCAAAATTACAATCCATTAAATAATATTTGGGATAACAATTATTGACTACAAAGAAAAACAAGGTTAACAAAATAGTTATGTGTTAAGGCGTTTAGAGATTACACATTAAATTCTAAATTTTGTTTACAAAGATTAATACACAGTATATCCACTCATATATCAAGGGTAGTTAATAATTTGTTAGTTAATCATGTACACACCCGAAATGTATATACACGAAATAAACATAAACTAAATATGATTGTATTTAACATTATATTATAATGTGTAATATTGTTAACAAATACTTAAAACATGTGAAGGAATATAAATGTTATATAATATACTGATAATTCCAAGTTTCCAAACTTACCTTTTAGTTTCTTACTTTTAAGAACTTCTGAATTTATCCAAAACTTTTAGATTATTAATACATGACTTTATTAATAAATTTTATCAACTACTACTGCTGCCGTAACCAATATGGGTAGCAAATCGATTTAAATTAATTAAATATTATTACATTTTAAATGAATCAAAGCTACAATAATTTAATAAGAGTATTGATGTGCATAATGATTTTTTTTTACTAATGATTACTAGACGGAAGGTCTTTCGTTAGTTTATAAAAAAAACGTGTCTGATGGATTACCCTAACTTGCTTAACAATATGAGGCGCCAAGGTAATTGTTATAGTTATTTTGCCAATTGTCTTCATAAAAGTGACGTACCATTTCATACAAGTTTGTTCTCTCATATTAGATTGCTATTTATATAAATTGTAACTACTCTTTCGAACTTGTGTCTCCCAATAATAACTAATGCAAAAGATAACTTTTAAAACTTAATTAAACCTTAAGAAGAAAAAAGAAGAGATACCATTTGATTAATTTTTATTTTGCGAGCAGAATGTAATAAGGAGTAGCAGGAACTAAATTACTACGTAAAGTTTAATAAATTAATTATATAGATTTTGCTATGAACTTATTTATTTTTCTTATAAACACGAATTATTTAAACATAAATATACAAATACAACAAATGTATTATATATAATATGACAAACTAGAATAAAACTTAATTATGATTGAGCATACTTTGATAAACAATAATAAATATAATCTCCATTTAACCCAAAATTATATCAGCTACAAGCTACAATATAGGTTATTTGAGGAAATTAAAGAGAATGATAAACAAGTCTCTAACATAACCCAAAATAGTATGAATTACAATATGGATCATGTATGAGAAAATAATGAATAATGATAAAATGGTTAGAAAATATATTATACCTTAAGATGGTGTGATCCAAAGCAATGGCGCTTGTGATTGATGTGCAAAAAATGCAACATATAAATTACATCAATTGTGGCATAAAACTAACCCTTTTTTAGTACTAATGTTGGAAAAAGTGTGTTTTTGTCTTCCTTTTGTATTTTAAGGATTAAATGAGCTCAAATTAACAAAAGAAGCAAAAAGGCAGCTAAATCTAACATAAATACAAGAAAAGGAACAAACGTGGCATGCCCGACCTCCCCGACAGCATCTTCCCAAGCAAAACAAGAGAACATAAGGCTGAACACGCCCCGTACTCAGTAAACACGGGGGCGTGCCCAAGTGCCAGCATAAAAGACAAAGTTATAGATGCTTCTATCGCCCACCACGGGGCCGTGCTCAGCGGACACGGGGCCGTGGTCAACTATAAGATTCGCAGAATCCAGGAAAATCTTGATAGTACAAATATGCTTCTGCACACGGGGGCGTGCCCAGCGGACATGGGGGCGTGGTCAACTAATGCAGACAAACTGCAATTAATGAAGGAAGAGAAGAGGATGGACACGGGGCCGTGCCCGGGCTGCTGTTCAGGCTATAAATAGGGGTGCTTAGCTCATTTGCAAACCATCCCTTGGCACACCACCTCTCTCACACTTCACCCACCACCCACCGCCATCACAACACCATCATCCACCACCATCATCTATTGTCCATCATAGAGTGTGTGAGTCGTCTCGGGATCCAAGATTGATCGTAAGAGTTCTTGACAATCAAAGGCCATGTTTTCCTAAGTCTCTTACATCACTTGGTGAAGACAAGTGTCTAGTGTAATACTTTTTATTTTTAATCTTTTCGCACTTTTTACTTGGTTATGTATTAATGACTTTAATAACTAGTTTCTTATGTTGAAGGTGATTCTTCCTTATCGTTTGTCCGTGGTGTCTTGGCATTATTTTACTATCTATATAAAATAAAAGATTTTCACCATTCATATCTCCACGGTCTATATGGAGGTATGTTGGCTACCTGGTCGGGGGTTAAGGGAACGGTTTGGTAAGAGTCTTGCCTTGTTCAGTGTATAGATCTTGCAAGGACCTGGGTCAAATTTAGTAAGACCTCCTTCAATACTCACCGGTATTGGATGGCGGGGGTCCAAACTCTTTGATCCCCTCATATGTATCCTTGCTGACTCAGACTACTTAGCCAAGGGTAAAGTCACCTTCAAAAGAGGGGCCTACCATAGTATGCATTAATAACTTAATTAATTATCTTTCAATAATTTGACCCTTTAGGATTGTATCCTTGCTGATTCAAACTACTGGGTTGAGGGTAACGTCACCTTCAAAAGAGGGGCCTACTACATTAACTAAGATAATCTCTTAAAAAGTGCAAAAGTGCGGAAATAATCAAAGGTTACACTAAACACGAGTCGGAGCCAAGTGATTCATCTTGTCTATCTGTTTTTACTTTTATTTTATTTTTCAGCATTTTAGTTAGTTTTTATTTTTTATTTTAAAACCTTTTTCTAACTTTTGATTTGATTAGACATTGAGGATAAACCGGTACTAGAAGCTCTTGTGTCCTTGGACGACATCGGTATCTTACCAACACTATACTACGCTCATGATGGATGCACTTGCCCATATGTGTGTTTGGTGTTAGTAAATATCGTGTTTTATAAATTTAAAACTTGACTAACGTGTAAAAAGGGCTTAAAATATACTTAAAATTATATACACGCCACACACGCATCAAGTTTTTGGCGCCGTTGCCGGGGACACAATGTCACACCCCGAAATATCAGAGCATTGGCGTGACTGGACTGATATCTTCGTTGCACAGCGGAAGCAAATAAGCTAAGACTTTTAGTATGTGAACGCCCACTAAGTACTCGACTCCAGATAGTTCTCCTATTACAACCATGCCATGATTTCGGAGGTGTTTCTTTTGCTGTGATTTCTATGTGTTTGTATATGTATAGATCGAGTGGGAGAGAAAGACAAATTTAAAGTCTGTATTGGTTTAAAGAGGGAGAGTAGAAGAGGGTATTTTATGTGTATGTATAGTATGCACATTTCAAGAATGAGGAAAGGGATATGGGTCATATATAGAGATCTTAGGATCTTGTAAGATCTTTGGGTGTTCCAAACTTTTGAAACACAATCTTTTGTATAGATTTAATGGGATTTTATGAGATTTGGAAATCTTAAAGAGATTTTGAATATCTTGTAGAGATTTTGAGAATCTCTTGTAAATATTTTGTAAGATTTTATAAGTATTGCATATAGATCTTGTATGTTATGTGCGGGTTTAGGCTTGTGGGTTTTGGGCTTGGGCCCAGGGCCCACAAGCCCATCTCGTGTATAAGTGGCCCGTAATTCCTACAAGACCCGATAGCGTAACCCAAACTCCATAGGATAAAATTTTCGTGTAACATCCATACTTGTCGGTGTCGTCAGTATCTTGTACGGTATCAGTTTGTTGTCGCGTAATATTCAGCCTCTGTAAACCACCGTTCGCGCACTGTAAAGTCGTATAAACGTTCCTGGGCACTCCAAGGGCTTGATTAAGTTAATTTGTGCTGTAAACACTATTTATTATCGTGTTAATCACCTGTTAATCACGTAATTATGTGCCGTAAATCACCGGTTGTCACATTCTCCCCCTGTTAATAAAATTTCGTCCTCGAAATTTAGACTACGTTAACTCCTTAGAGTTACGTTATGCGTAGAAAATACGAATAGTACCAAAGTGAACGATCATGAAGTCGAATCAAGACTTATTCAAGGACGTATCACAATATGCAAATGAATTCTAGAAATGGTTGCATCCAATAAATTAATTTAGATTTCAACAAGCTCAAATGTAATCGTTTGCATGAAACGCTCGATCATGATCAGCCCAAGCTGCAAGTTCTACCGACGCCACAAGGTGTCGTAGTGAATGAAACAATTCAAATATAGCGGTGATCGAACAAGTATCACCTGTGTTTTGCATAAAATGCTCAGTCATGATTAGCTCAAGCTACAAGTTTATACTGACACCACAAGGTGTCAAAATCAACAAACGACTTAGCGGAGTCGTAGACCAAACAAATCTACTACGACTCAGAACAACGAAACGCTTGTTAAAACGAATTCGAATATGATGTTTTCAATACATCATATGGTGTCTTGAGTTGAATATGTGTAATGAACAAGTTCAAACAATTGAATTTGATTTCGGCGCAAGCCGACAATAAATACATGTATCGACAAGAAAACTTTCGGCATGGCCACAAGAAATACCATGTATGTAACTTGAAAAGAAAGGGATTTCAAGAAAATGTGTTGACTTGATTACAAAGGAGCCAACAATTACAATAATGCGGGTCATTCGAATCACAAATCAATAATTAGATTTAGCGAAATAATATTTGAACTTTAATGAAACGCTTTATTCGAAACGAAACCACATGCGTAACAAACGATGCATGCGTAACATATAAGTTTTCAAGAAATGAAGCAATGAGTATTCGCCATAATGAAAGAAATGATCGTGATACAATGACCATGTAAAGGAGTAGAGATGCGAAAATCTACTCACTAGATGCAAAAGTCGGAATTTCAATAAAGAAATTTAAGGACTTTACCTGGGGTTTCATGTGACGACCAGTTGTTACGTGACTTTACCATGGAATGTCGAACATAGCGTATTCGTTGTTAATAAGATAGGGGGAATGCGGAGACATACATCTTCTCCTTGGAGTGATTCGTGTCATTGCAGGACCGCGTGCCAAACCGTCGCTTCCTGATTGATAGTTTTCATACTGACAGAATTTGTATCGGCGCTGAAATGCTCCATCTTGTCTTCTCAAAGACCGTGCCTCGTAAGTTGTATGTAACATACTTCAACCTCCGTTGATGTATAGTTGCGTTTCGTGAAGTTTGCACGCCTGTGCTTTGTTTTGCGTAGGTTACCTGCTCGGTTAACTAAAATAGCAAAGACGACATAATAATGGCGTTTGTCCGAGTTAATAAACGTGGTTCCTACGTGATGACCTTTAATGAACTTCAACATGAGTTTCTGAAGGTCTTAAATGCATGTTTCCTAAACTCTCAGAGCTTTGTGTACTGTATGTAATTGTTTTTGTGTACCATGTGTATAACACCACAATAACGTATGTTTGAAAACAAAATCTTGACTGTTTGTTTTTCAGCAACGGTTGGAGACCATATTCGAGTGCTATGCATTCTGTATGTATTCAGGTTTTAATACTCTAAGTTCCCAGAGGAAAGTGAGGTTAGAGCCTAGGTATCTTTACAGAAACCCTATTCGCTGTAACCTATAGCTCTGATACCAATCTGTCACACCCCGAAATATCAGAGCATTGGCGTGACTGGACTGGTATCTTCATTGCACAGTGGAAGCAAATAAGCTAAGACTTTTAATATGTGAATGCCCACTAAGTACTCGACTCCAGATGGTTCTCCTATTACAACCGTGCCATGATTTCTGAGAAGTAACCTGAGAAAGAAACATGCGAAAAATCAACATAAAGTTGAGCGAGTTCATAGTTTGTTTGTAAAAGATTTGAAATAAATCTTTTTGAATAACCGGTTTTTGTAGTATTGTTGAGAAGACGAATTTAAAAATCATTTTCTTGTCAAGTTATATGGAAACTTTGTATGAAAACATGGTATGTATCTTGTATAAATCATGTATTCTTGTGTAAATCAAGTATTCTTGTATGTATCATGTATGTATCATGTATTCTTGTATATATCATGTTTTCTTGTATAAATCAAGTCTTTCTTGTATGTATCATGTTGTTAATGGGTTGCAAGGCCATTAACATATGACACGACATAGGAAGTCACCAAACCATAGGCATTTTTCTAGTAGTCGATTCACGACTGAGACACAAAAACACTACTCGGTACTAGTGGTCACCAAGAGTGGGGCTGCTCTGACACCCGTTAGATCTAACCTTTTGTTCTGCGGTCTTAGTATGTACACGATTAATGGTGCTTATGTTACCTTATTCATGACACGATTTCTCGTATCATTCCTCAATTCTTGTATCATTTCTCAATTCTTGTATCATTTCTCAATTCTTGTATCATTTCTCAATTCTTGTATCTCTTTGTACTTGTATTTTCCCGTAGTTTAGAAAACTAGAATTCATGTGTATGCATATTTCGAAAAAATACGCTTGTTTGAAAAAAAACGGTATAAAACATAAGCTTTCCGTAAACCATTTGCGTCAGTTAAAACTTGCTTGTAAAATGGTTTAGAAATATGTAATTCTTGTATGCTTTGCAAAAAGTGCATGTCTTTCCACCCCGAAAATATTTAGAAAAATGTAAAACCGTAAAAGGTGGGGTTATGAACTCATCTGAATATTCCTTGTGAAAAGCTAGCTAATTACGACTTCGTGATGTCGTTTCCAAGACGAGACTCGCTAGCGTGCGTTCTACAATATTCCTAACACGGAATATCTTATAAGTTTCTAATTAATGCGGTAACTAATCTACGTGTTACCGAGCTCTACCGAATCGTTAATTGAACGATTCGACGGTGAATTGTTAACTTAACGAAAATGACTAAGTTATATTCGTTAAATTTCGCTTATTGTTGATAATAGTTTAGTAAGTCTTGGAAAGACTTAGTTCTCGAGAGATTTAGTATATATAAATATTTATGTAAAAATACATATCGATAAGATCGCTTTGTCGTCCCGAGAAGTCGTAGGTGTACGTAAAGAATATTATATAACAACTCGTATTATATATCGCGTCTTGTATGAAAATTGTCAAAATATGTGTATGTGCCGTTTAGGCGTTTGAAATAAGCATATAAAAGTTATACTTATTTTATAAAAGAATCGTCGAGTTCTTATGTTCGAAAATAAATATATAACTATATTTATTTTTATAAAATGATTCGAGTTTAACGTTTGAAATATAAATATAATAAATTATATTTATTTTGTAAAAATAGTTTGCGTCATCGTCGTCTTTATGAGTTATAAAGTGTCGGCGAAAATAATATACATTTGTGTTTGTTTCTATAATAGTCGTTAGTTCTCGTTTTTAAATAAAAACACATTCGTTTTAAGGATTTTCTCGAAAAACGGGCAGAGTTTCCTCTGTTTTTGGACGCCCCGACAACACAAGTTGTCTTTATATTTTCAAAATTCAATCAATACTCAATCATTAATATATAAAACTTTCATAAAAGCGACAAGGTATAAGATAAACACTAATTTAATTTGGTTCGAGCTCGTTCACGTGAGACGTTAAAACTAGAAATATAACGTAATGAAATCGTTTCTTTAATCTATTACCGAAACTTCTCGCGTCGCTTAGTCGAGTAGGCTGACCGAGTTGACTCGGTTTGACCGAGTCAACCGGAACAACGAACCGAACCGCGGACTTATGTTGATCGCTCCGAAACTTGACCCGAACCACCGTTGACCATGCTTGACCTGCTGCTGACCCGAGTTAACCGGGTTAACTGAGTTCACCGAGTCAGCTCTTGTTGACTGAGTCTTGTTGACTGAGTTGAGGCGAGATGAACCGAGTCGAGCCGAGTTGGACCGAGTCAAGTTGAGTCGGACCGAGTTGAGCCGTATGGAACTGAGTCGAGCCTGAATCTGATGGATTTGACCTGCGACTCCATGAAAACCCAAACCAACATCATCATCTTCAACACTAAAACCGAAGCAGATCCAGTGTCATCATCACACAATCCGTGCTTCAGAAAATGAAAACGAGTGAATGGAACAGGAGTGTTACCGGGAAACTTGTCGGAACAGAACCAAAGACCACCGCCACTGCCGCTGTGACGGTGGCGCTGCCGCCTGTCTCTGTTGCCGCTCGCCGGAGCTCAACAGCTCCTCATCTTTCCATCGCTCTCTCACTCTCCTCGATCTCTCTCTCTCTATTTCTTCTTGTTCTGCCGCCACGCGCCGCCGCGTGCGGCGGTTCTGTCGTCTCCAGTCTGGTGCGAGTAAGGGGGGCTGAAGGTGGGTGTCTCACCGAAGGAGCTGTCGCCGGTCGTTTATCCGGCACCGGCAGCCGCTGGGTGTGTGCAGGGGAAGATCAAGAAGGAGATGGGAGCTCGGAGGTGTTTCTTTTGCTGTGATTTCTATGTGTTTGTATATGTATAGATCGAGTGGGAGAGAAAGACAGATTTAAAGTCTGTATTGGTTTAGAGAGGGAGAGTAGAAGAGGGTATTTTATGTGTGTGTATAGTCTGCACATTTCAAGAATGAGGAAAGGGATATGGGTCATATATAGAGATCTTAGGATCTTGTAAGATCTTTGGGTGTTCCAAACTTTTGAAACACAATCTTTTGTATAGATTTAATGGGATTTTATGAGATTTGGAAATCTTAAAGAGATTTTGAATATCTTGTAGGGATTTTGAGAATCTCTTGTAAATATTTTGTAAGATTTAATAAGTATTGCATAGAGATCTTGTATGTTATGTGCGGGTTTAGGCTTGTGGGTTTTGGGCTTGTGCCCAGAGCCCACAAGCCCATCTCGTGTATAAGTGGCCCGTAATTCCTACGAGACCCGATATCGTAACCCAAACTCTAAAGGATAAAATTTTCGTGTAACATCCATACTTGTCGGTGTCATCAGTATCTTGTACGGTATCAGTTTGTTGTCGCGTAATATTCAGCAGGTTTCTCTGTAAACCACCGTTGGCGCACTGTAAAGTCATATAAACGTTCCTGGGCACTCCAAGGGCTTGATTAAGTTAATTTGTGTTGTAAACACTATTTATTATCGTGTTAATCACCTTTTAATCACGTAATTATGTGCCGTAAATCACCGGTTGTCACACACAAGGATTTTAAGAAAGTTAGGAATCAACGGCCTAATCGTTTTTTTTCTAATTTTTCTGTTTTTTAGGATTTTCTTAATTTTTCAGTTTCTGCACTGCTCAGCACAGGCCGTTCCTGGTCGGACACGGGCCGTGCCCAGCATTGTCACTGACAGTTTTTATTTTCCGAGTTACAGAGAGTTGAGCACGGGGCCGTGTCGGTGCAACACGTGGCCGTGTCCAGCTCCCCAGTAACAGGGATCCGGAAAACAATCACTGTATTTCCGACCACGGGCCGTGTTCACCCGAGCACGGGGTCGTGGTGAACCTTCTGACCCACTTTCTTTTCTGTTTTTATTGCAGGACTTGGAACCCAGGCGCCACATCTGAACTTTCTACGTAGTGTACGAGCTCCAGTTCTAGTAGAGACATAAAAGAACCTCTTGAAGGAACCGAACGCTTTCTCAGAAAAAGACTTAAAGCTAAATACCAAGAGAAAGTTTCGGGGGACCCACTTCCGATGGCAGACCAACGTACCCTCATGGATTACCTACGCCCCACCGTAGGTAATCTCGGCGCCGCTATCAATGCACCGAATGTCGAAGCCAATAGCTTCGAATTTCGGCCACATTTGATACAAATGCTTCAAAACTCCGCAACCTTCCATGGGCTTGCGGACGAGGATCCTCATCTACATATTACTAATTTCTTAGAAATATGTGATACCTTTCGGATCAATGGAGCATCAAACGACGCCATCCGCCTTCGTATGTTTCCATTTTCACTAAAAGACCGAGCTAAGGCTTGGCTTAACATCCTCCCAGTTGGCTCGGTAAACACCTGGGATGAGCTAGCCCAAAAGTTTCTATATAAGTATTTCCCTCCTGCTAAAACGGCTAAACTAATGACTGAAATTAATACATATTCACAAGAGGATGGGGAATCCTTATATGAAACTTGGGAAAGGTTCAAGGAGCTACTAAGAAAGTGTCCTCGTCACGGTCTTGCGGTATGGCAACAAGTATCCACGTTCTACAATGGGTTGTTGCCACACACAAGACAAACACTTGATTCTAGCTCCGAGGGACTTTTAGGTAATCGTCGCCTAAATGAAATATATAATCAAATTGAGGAAATTTCTTAAACCAATTTTCAGTGGCACACTCCCCGAGGCAATAAATCTATTGCCCCGGGCGCCCATAAGGTTGATGAAAGCACTTCTTTGCAAGCCCAAATCGAGGCCCTTACTTCAAAAATCAAAAAGTTAGAAATGGAAAAAATGGTCTCGGTAATGGCTTGTGAAGGGTGTGGTGGGCCACAAAAAAATTGGAGTTGTATGAAAGAATTAGATGATCAAACGGAAACGGTAAACTACATTGATAATAGACCTTGGCCGTCGAGTCCTCCAACGGGTGCCTACAACCAAGGATGGCATAACCACCCTAACCTTGATTGGAGAGATCCCGGTAATAGTAGTAACCAACAAAACCAACGAACTAACTTTCAACAACCACAAATTTTTTCTCAACAACAAGGTGGACGAGAAAGGCTTGAAGATACTGTATCTCGCCTTATCTCCGACACCGAAAAGAAAAGCTCGGATCGATTTCAATAGTTGAAATCGAATTTTAGAAATCAACAAGCTAGCATTCAAAACATTGAAAAACAATTAAATCAAATAGCTCAAAATTTCTCCGAGAGACCACAAGGCGCGTTACCAAGTAATACCAAAACCAACCCAAAGGCGCAAGTACATCTCATAACATTAAGAAACCGTACCGTGGGTCCCGAAGAGGCTCCACTTCCACCAACTGAAAGAAGCCAATCTAGCCAAACCACAACTCTACCCGCACCCCAACAAGAGAAGGCTTCTCCACCAGTTCATAATCCCACTAAGACTCCTCCGGTTCCATACACTGGTTGGTTAATTCGTCAAAAGACTGATGAGCAATTCGCAAAGTTCAAAAATTTACTAAAACAATTGCATGTTAATATTCCATTTATCGAAGTCCTAACTCAAATGCCTAAATATTCAAAATTCATGAGGGACTTCCTCACTCATAAAAGGAAAATTGAATCATTGCAATTAGTTAACTTAGGCGAAGAATGCTCCGCCTTACTACTCAACAAACTCCCGCAAAAGAAGATTGATCCTGGAAGCTTCACGATTCCTTGCTCAATTGGGGAATCCCCCATTCGCAATGCACTAGCCGATCTTGGGGCTAGCATCAACCTCATGCCCGCCTCAATGTTCAAATGACTCGGCCTAGGAAAAACGAGCCCTACAAAGATGAGCATACAACTTGCCGACAGATCCACCAAATATCCACAAGGTGTCGTTGAAAATCTATTGGTCAAAGTCGACAATTTCGTCTTCCCAGCCGACTTTGTCATACTAGACATGGAAGAAGACACCGAAGTCCCTCTCATCCTAGGGAGGCCATTTCTAGCCACAGCCCAAGCACTGGTAGACATGAATGACAGAACACTAACATTGAAGTTTGGGGACGAGGAAGTGAAGTTTGGAGTTGGAAAAAGAGTAGAAGACGAAGACCCGGTCAACTACATGAAGGTCATAGACTCAAGCTTGGATGACGCTCTCCGACGGTGTAGCATGGGATGCAAAACATCCCAGTTGGGTAACATATGACCAGGATTTGGGTCTAGCCAAGGACCCTTATAAACGTGGCGCACCACGGAGGCATTCCGCGGAACTATCCTTAGTTTAGTTTAGATTAATTTTTATGTTTTCTAGTTTAGTTTTAATTTTCAGGAATAAAACACACTCGGGATGGTGAAGGATAACAAGGGAAACTTGAACCAGCACCCTATGCACGAAAACATGGCCATCTGACAAAATTTTCTTCATTACAGCAAGTTCAGCACGGGCCGTGCCCGCCCGACACGGCCCCGTGCTGCACAATCTGCAGAAAATGCCCAGTTCAGGTAAGTGGACACGGGTCGTGTTCACTGAACACGCCCCCGTGTCCAGGCTTCTGTTTATTTTTACAAATTTCTGTTACTGGCGACCTGAACACGGGGCCGTGCCCGGACACCACGGGGCCGTGTCCAGACGCCCAGTAGCATAAATTTTGCTTTTTCACACATTTTTACACATTCAATCAACCTAAAAACTTATCTTTGGGACACATTGAGGACAATGTGTAATTTAAGTGTGGGGAGGGGGGGTTGCTAAAACTTTGAATCTTGCAAGTCCTAATCACAAGCCTTACACAAAACTCTATTGGAGCCGCTAATCACCCCAAATTTTTTCATTTTTTTTACTTGTCTAGGTTTAACTTGGGAATTTCGAATTCTAAAAAGGTCATATTTTTACAAATCTACAACCGATAGCGTCGTGATAAAAAGAACCAACATAAGGAAATTATGAAACGACATGACAAGCTTAATTAAAATTTGATTATATATACTTGATCACATAAAAACCCATTCCCACAAAAATTGAGTTTTGAGCCTTTATTGAGCATACAAATACATATCTTTAAACTAAATGCTCATTTTTCGTTTCTTGTGTGAATAGCCGCTTGGTTCTTACGACTCTAGAACTTGCCACGACGATACATTCTCGGTCCTTGCCAACTTAAACTCGAGTAAGTAAATGATGGAGGCATTAGGACTAACCCTTTTTATTTCTATACCATTATTTTTCTTTTTTTTACCATCTACCCAAAATCCCCCTAGTTAACCCCTTTGAGCCTAAACCTTTTCATTTCTTAACCAAAAAACAAACACCCTTTTTACCCACCAAAACCCTTTTTATTTTAAACCCTTTGTTTTAGTAACAAGCTCGGTTTTTCTTATGATTTAAAAAAAAATTGTTGATGATGAAGCAAAAGAGAAATAAACAAACAAGTTCATCCAAAATAACTTTGTTTGAATAATGGCTTCATCAAAATAAAAATTGCAAAAATAAAAAGTCTTACGAAAACCGACGCCTTTTACGCCTTTCGCCCTTTTACTAACCACTAACCCAACCACCTACCTTTAACCCAAGCCTAACCCTTCACCCAAAAGTCCTCTTGATATTTACAAAGGTATATAGTTAAAAAGGAGGAGGATTGATTGCTTGGCAAGCCTATGGTAGGAGTAAGTTCCATGCCGCTCTCGAGTGATTCACTAAAATACATCTTCGGCCGAGTGTTGAGTGATCCCCCGTGAGGTATGTGAACTTGTATATAAGTTGAATTTTAAAAAAGGCATGTTATGCCCTAATAAGTAATTTATCTTATGTAATGTTTTAAATAAATCATGACGAATAGGATTGTAAATAAATAAAAATAAAACTTAATAAAGAATCTTGGAAATCCCGACACTCTATGACAAGCCCAAAAACCTTCTCTTCTACCCATTCCATTTGGGAGTGTAAAGCCACATTATTAAGATTTTTGCTTGAGGACAAGCAAAGATTCAATTGTGGGGGTATTTGATGTGCACAAAATGCAACATATAAATTACATCAATTGTGGCATAAAACTAACCCTTTTTTAGTACTAATGTTGGAAAAAGTGTGTTTTTGTCTTCCTTTTGTATTTTCAGGATTAAATGAGCTCAAATTAATAAAAGAAGCAAAAAGGCAGCTAAATCTAACATAAATACAAGAAAAGGAACAAATGTGGCATGCCCGACCTCCCTGACAACATCTTCCCAAGCAAAACAAGAGAACAGAAGGCTGAACACGCCCCGTGCTCAGTAAACACGGGGGCGTGCCCAAGTGCCAGCATAAAAGACAAAGCTATAGAAGCTTCTATCGCCCACCACGGGGCCGTGCTCAGCGGACACGGGGCCGTGGTCAACTATAAGATTCGCAGAATCCAGGCAAATCTTGATAGTACAGATATGATTCTACACACGGGGGCGTGCCCAGCGGACACGGGGGCGTGGTCAACTAATGCAGACAAACTGCAATTAATGAAGGAAGAGAAGAGGATGGACACAGGGCCGTGCCCAATGGACACGGGGCCATGCCCGGGCTGCTGTTCAGGCTATAAATAGGGGTGCTTGGCTCATTTGCAAACCATCCCTTGGCACACCAACTCTCTCACACTTCACCCACCACCCACCACCATCACAACACCATCATCCACCACCATCATCCATTGTCCATCATAGAGTGTGTGAGTCGTCTCGGGATCCAAGATTGATCGTAAGAGTTCTTGACAATGAAAGGCCATGTTTGCTTAAGTCTCTTACATCACTTGGTGAAGACAAGTGTCTAGTGTAATACTTTTTATTTTTAATCTTTTCGCACTTTTTACTTGGTTATGTATTAATGACTTTAATAACTAGTTTCTCATGTTGAAGGTGATTCTTCCTTATCGTTTGTCCGTGGTGTCTTGGCATTATTTTACTGTCTATATAAAATAAAAGATTTTCACCATTCATATCTCCACGGTCTATATGGAGGTATGTTGGTGTCACAACCCCCGATCCCTTATCTGTCCCGGGAACGGGCGGACGCGAACTCCGTGGCGGTGGTATCAGCTTGTTAATTTGGCAGCGGAAATTTCATCAGGATCGTAGTTAGGAAATATTTTATCAGAGTAAAACCACCTTATTTTATATTAATAATCACATGGGTAAAACCCAAGTTTCATATTACAACATAGGGTTAAACCCTCTTTTATTGAGTTTAAAACATCGTATTTTAGATAACTTTTATAGCCACAGTTTTACAAGCCGTCCGTGCTCTCGAGCTGGCTTTTTAATACTTGGCTTTCACATTGTGTTACCTGAAACATGTGTTTAAAAACATTTGTCAATGGAAATACTGGTGAGTGAATCCCAGTTTAAACAAGAAACATTTTATCAATTAAAACAGTATTGAGAGCGATCACATTGTTTATTTCTACAGAATTACTCATTCAGTACTGTCAATCCCGACTTGTGGGTCATATTACACATTGGCTAACTCGTCGTCCAATGGTAACGTACTGTCATCCCCGACTTACTATACGCAATAGTAAATTTTGTATACAAAACCTCAACATACCGGCAGTAATTGAAGAACTACAAAGACTCAATCACTGCTTAATCACATTGTAAAACAATTAAGGTTTTGTAAAACATTCCAAAAAGGTTAACAAAAAGAGGATAAACTCACATTGCTATCTTAGACTTCGCGTAAGGGTTTCCTGGGAATAATCTATAATTTACACAATTGTACATAGGTTAGTATCATAACCCTTTGAAAATATTAATGATACCCTCCCCGAGACGGTATTCCAACAACTACATCAGGCAGAACCACGACAGTTGTTACGGAACCCTAAATCAATCGGGCAGCGTATCTATTACGAAACTGGGGTTATAATACTTACAACGGAGCAGAACCTCGCTAATTAGGGGGTATTATACCCGTGTATAATGTCTACACTTTAGAATTGAGAGAAAGAAATGAATTCTGAATGAATTGAAATGGACAGCCGATGCCTCCTTTATATAGTGCCTGACTTAGCTTTTCTCGAAGCCCGCGTAATACAAGACCAGGGTTTACACGGCCTGCGTCAACCCGGTCAACAGCGTAGCCTTGAGGTGTCACTACCCTAGCTTCGCCACGCGTCGCCACGTGGTGGCTTCTGGAGGAGGGCGTGTGGCCTGCCTTGTCGCGGCCCGCGTCAACTAACGGTGTGGCCTTACGCGACCCGCCTAAACTTAATTTTTCTTGTTTTTCATTTATTTTTAATGCTATATTGTATTTCGGGCTCGGTTTTCACATACGGGGTGTATTTAAAGACATATAGGGGCATTCTAAATATATTAGGGGTGTCAAAAATATTTTGGAGGGTTGATATATCTTGGTACAACTCCTGGATTATTTAATAGAATATATAGTGCACTCACACTTAAGTATATTAAACCAATTCTACTTTATCCCTACGTCTCGAGACAGTACCCCAACGAATTTAGGCAGAGCCTTGACATACGTTACGGGGCCCTACGTCACTTGGACAAGGTATCAGTGATCAGGGGCTACAATACTTAAAACGGGGCAGGGCTTTGTAGGATTTAAGGGTGAATAACTAAAGAAATGGGTGAAATAAGAATACAAGGACATAGCTAGGAGGAGTGCAATTCGAAATGTTTAGAGTGTCGATCTATATATATATACTAAGTTTTGAAATCTTGAAATCTTAAGAGTTAAGGTTTTTGACCACATGTCACTCATTTATTTCATTTTGTCAAGTTGTAGAAACTTTCCTATACACGTAAGATTTCATTTTAAGTTAAACATTATTTTATTATTAATATATATATATATATATATTAATTTAACTGCTTCACTTATTTGGTGCTTATAACTTCTAAAATATGATGTTTTATAAAATAATGAATATGTCATTAGAACGAGAATAATTTTATCTACATTTTGAACCAAGTTTCATTAAAAACAGAGTAGGTTCATATATAATGTATTTTTATAATTAAATTATTAAATGGTTCCTAGGCTTGCCCAAAATACCTCATATTTCCATTGGTCAATTTACCCATGATGTATCCTTTTAATAACATAAGTCGATATATATATAAATAAAATTTTTAGGAATGTTACATCCTCCCCACCTTGTTTTAAATCTCGTCCTCGAGATTTCCTGAAGTATGGATGAATATTTTTAATTAGTTTAGTTTCTAGGTATATTTTGGTCCTTGTTTTGAATTGCACTTTACTTTGACCAGAACTCTTCTCTATGAGATTCTTATCCTTGACTGAAATATGTTTTGTATTTTAACACAGCTTTTAGTTACAGGTTTCCTAATGCGTTAATAATTGTAAAGGAAATTCTTATACTTTTGATGGCGTTCCA
The DNA here is from genome assembly GCA_030545235.1 of Helianthus tuberosus. Lineage (NCBI taxonomy): Eukaryota > Viridiplantae > Streptophyta > Magnoliopsida > Asterales > Asteraceae > Helianthus > Helianthus tuberosus. The sequence goes on from CM060367.1 coordinate 100,605,049, forward strand.
ACTTATAGGGTTCGTGTCGTTCATCTTGTTGTATGAATTTCGAGACGGATGATCAAACGAAATCGTGTTTTATACTGAAATTATAGACGTATACGAGAGATTCCTAAATAAATCTAAAATTATCATTGACACACCTGTTCGTGATTTATTCCTAATTGTTAATTATGGTCTTTGGATTTCCTTATAGATATACATATCTATATAATATTTCATATACTGTAATATGCACACTATCCATAATGTCAATGTATTTAACAGATTCACAAGTCAGACATTAGTTCATGGTACTATTTAGGGAATTTCATAATACATACCCCATCTTATCCGGTCTTGCCGGAGAGGTAACCCCATCTCACCCGGACAAGCTGGAGAGTCTACCGCACCATACCCAGTTTTGCCGGAGAGGTAAGCACATCTTACCCGGACAAGCTGGAGAGTCTACCGCACCATGCCCAATTTTACCGGAGAGGTAATTATCATGGTATTTCCCATAAATAGACTTCTCTCAAATTAGGATTTTGAAAGTACATCGTTTATTATAGTTTGCATCAAGAAACAAGAAATCAGTATTCTCATGATGGATCATATTCTAGAACCGAGTAGTACTAATAAACAAGAAATAATAGTGGCCAGTTGTTATCGCTTATGTATCATACAGGCACTGTTCTAGTCATCATCCTCACGGGATACCAATAACCATCACACTTTATCTATGCAAGTAATTGGCTTATCTCAAAGCTTTATACTAAGGCATTCTTCTTAGGTTCAAGTCTAAATACTGGCCTGGTTGTTACCAGTGAATATCAATATCCCAACTCTTTCATTTAAGCATAGATATTATTATGGTTGTGGTTTTCATTTGGTTGGAGAATGGAGTTTCAAATATATAATTGTCTCCATTGATACTATAGCTAGGTCCAATGTAATAAGTATGCTTACAGCTAACTTTATTTATGCTTATATATTGTTAGATTCCATCGCAAGGAATATTTTATTGAGACAAATGGCATTTTAAAACATAGTAGGTTTCATGGTTTATTCTTATAATAACATCATATTTTCATTTGAATTACCAATGACATTTCTTCTTATGTTTATCTCGCAGAAGATATTATATTGGGTATACCATCAAGAAATTCGATTGGGTATATGCATATATGTGTATAAAATTTCAAATTTCTAGTTAATATTAAACTTACAGAATATATACACACAAAAATAATAACTATACATTCGATGGTACCAATCATCAAGCTTATTTCCATGACTTTATTTTATCCTTTTATAAAGGTAGTATATTGAAATAAATTTCTGTCAAATATAATATTTTGGAATTAAAAGTTTAGGGAAATAAAATACTCAAAATATAAATTTTCTGGACTCGTAAGAATAGTTTCATTTTTAACTAATGGGTTAAACTATACCAGACTCACTATTTATGTTACCTTAATAATTTCTCCTCAAGTAACCATCTATATATCTACTCCAATTATCACATTCCTACCTTTTCCTTTATAAGAATCAATTATAATATACATTTAAGATTGAGAGGCATTATTTAGAAGAATATGTGCATATGTGACCCATGACACTGTATTTATGGGTTACCAAGAGATATATATACTATACATAAATTACTTTCTGTAATTCATAACAATATAGCGGATATATATATAAGATTAAATATTAATATATAGTATAAACTTAAAACACATAACATAGTAAGTAATACAAAGTTTGACGTTTCAAAAATTGATTCTAAATATATTTGAGTAATATATATGTATTGAAATATGTATGTATATCCCATACAATATTAGTAGTAATTTATTTAAAGATATTACAATATTAAGATTGTAATCTGAATTTTAAATAAAGTTATATATAAAGGACAAAAGTACTAAACACACATTTGAGTCAACTATTCTTATGTGGGGCATCCATTTTTTTTCTAGTGTGAGAAAAAAAATGAATGTTTAGGAACATTTTAACGTGCCAGGTAAAATAAATAAACAGATACTAAATCATTGATTTAAGTAGGAAAAGATGTTTTCACTGTTATAATATTTTTATTTCTAAAAATTTAATTATCCAATCTCTTTTATATGTATCGATTGTTCAAACCATCAAACCCATCTTTTCTCTCCTTTTAGTATACATCATAAAAATTTTATTACTTTAAATATAATATTCTAAATGATAGAGAATGAAAACCTGATTATTTATATATGATTATCATAATATATACAATGACCCTTTTGATTATACCATCTCTTTATAGTTTTAAATATATAGATTTTACATGTATCCTAATATATATATGTATATATATATATATATATATGAATATATATATATTTTTATATTATATACACGTATATATTATTTAAATGTATTATAGTGTATATACATTTCAAATAAAATAGAATTGTATTATTTAACTATTATACATTAGCCAGCTGACTTGAATATTTTTCTTTATAATTTAGGATACACAATCCTATAACTAATATGACTGGTTAATCTTATAATCTTATATTAGCTATCTCCATGCTTAAGACCTATTCTGTACATACCTTAATATTAAAGATCTGTAGAAACGCTTTCAACGTTTAGTTAGGCTTTTCTACATAGTCCAACCAACCCAAATCTCTTAAAAACTTTAAAAGATTTTATTAAATCATGAATACCTATCATATTCATTTAACCATCTATTTTATTACTAAGTATTTCAATAGAAACTTTTACAAGTAATCCCAACATCAGTTATTTCATAAAACTATGAAAGTATGAAGTCTTATGGTCAACTAGTTATAAATCAGAAAGGATAAAATGGAATGGTAAATTGGTACATCTGGGTTTCAAAACTTGCTTTAGCTAGATCCACTAAAGCAATCTTTTAAAATTTTTATTACTTCTTAAAATCCTTTCGGTTAATTTAATAGCTTCGGTTTTATTTATTTAAATATAAATTATTTTGAAACAATATTATTAAAATCACAAAGTTTTAAAGCTTTATACCATATATTTCAATATGTATTTTAAATCAAAGTAAATGATTGGTTCTAAAAGAGAATTATAAACATGACTGCTTTGTTAATAACTAACTTAGTTTGATGTATATTAACAATTGAATGTATTTAAATACATTTTTATAGGTATACAAATGATTACATTTGTACATTTTATATGTCAGATCTAATGATATATATGACAATATTAAAACATGTATTAAATAATAAATTGTGTAATTATTTTAACTGATCAACTCCTATTTTTAAATAAAATATTTCATGATTCTTTTAACTATTTTAAGTATACATATTACGATATTATTTGAGTAGGTGGTAATTAATTATCAGAGACAAATTTCTACTACAAACATTTGGGTACAATCATAAAATAGATTGATTAAAAACGGCGAACATTGCGACTCATATATATATATATATATACGCACGTATTTATTACAACTACAACTGGAATTCAAAATATATTAGTGATTATGCATCCGTAACTTATTTTAGTCTATCTAGGTTATAGGAGTATTAGGCTCAACATGCTTTTATATAAGGTTTATTTCATCTCCCGTCTCTACTAAGTTGTTATCTAATAGGCAAAGTTCCTTTTAAAGTTTCTAGCTCATAGGTGGCATGGGTGCTGGTACTGGTTTGGTGGTTCAACTATTTAATATAAGTTAGCATTTACTGCTCTAGTGGCTAACATATGGAGATTTACCCATTATCCATCTAATTCATCTTCCCATGGTAGGTTATTGCCTGTTTCCTGAGTTTGTGTATTTATTTCCTGATTAATTATCGCTCCCTTTGGTTGTGACTTCTTTATTTTCTCTCGACTTTTGCTAATAATCCAACTTCTTTTCTTAGTGGTAAATGGTTTCTTAGACTGTGCCTTATGAATGAATATTCCTTCCTTAGTATCTGCTGAATATCCTGAGGGATTTGATTGAAATGAGGTTCCCTTATCTTTTGATGAACTATCTAATTGATGATAGATGTCCGAAACTCTTTGTTTACCCATACTGTAAACTAACAAATAGTCAAATAACATAAAACACATAATCACATAAGTTATTTCCTAACACATAATTTAAAATTTAAGTGTCAGCAGAACACTTCTTTGGCTTGAACCAGTGGCTAGGCTCTGATACCACCTTCTGTCACAACCCCCGATCCCTTATCTGTCCCGGGAACGGGCGGACGCGAACTCAGTGGCGGTGGTATCAGCTTGTTAATTTGGCAGCGGAAATTTCATCAGGACCGTAGTTAGGAAATATTTTATCAGAGTAAAACCACCTTATTTTATATTAATAATCACTTGGGTAAAACCCAAGTTTCGTATTACAACATAGGGTTAAACCCTCTTTTATTGAGTTTAAAACATCGTATTTTAGATTACTTTTATAGCCACAGTTTTACAAGTCGTCCGTGCTCTTGAGCTGGCTTTTTACTACTTGGCTTTCACATTGTGTTACCTGAAACACGTGTTTAAAAACATTTGTCAGTGGAAATACTGGTGAGTGAATCCCAGTTTAAACAAGAAACATTTTATCAATTAAAACAGTATTGAGAGCGATCACATTGTTTATTTCTACACAATTACTCATTCAGTACTGTCAATCCTGACTTGTGGGTCATATTACACATTGGCTAACTCATCGTCCAATGGTAACATACTGTCATCCCCGACTTACTATACGCAATAGTAAATTTTGTATACAAAACCCCAACATACCGGCAGTAATTGAAGAACTACAAAGACTCAATCACCGCTTAATCACATTGTAAAACAATTAAGGTTTTGAAAACATTCCAAAAAGGTTAACACAAAGAGGATAAACACACATTGCTGTCTTAGACTTCGCGTAAGGGTTTCCTGGGAATAATCTATAATTTACACAATTGTACATAGGTTAGTATCATAACCCTTTGAAAATATTAATGATACCCTCCACGAGACGGTATTCCAACAACTACATCAGGCAAAACCACGACAATTGTTACGGAACCCTAAATCAATCGGGCAGCGTATCTATTACGAAACTGGGGTTATAATACTTACAACGAAGCAGAACCTCGCTAATTAGGGGGTATTATACCCGTGTATAATGTCTACACTTTAGAATTGAGAGAAAGAAATGAATTCTGAACGAATTGAAATGGACAGCCGATGCCTCCTTTATATAGTGCCTGACTTAGCTTTTCTCGCGGCCCGCGTAATACAAGACCAGAGTTTACGCGGCCTGCGTCAACCCGGTCAACAGCGTAGCCTTGAGGTGTCACTACCCTAGCTTCGCCACGTGGTGGCTTCTGGAGGAGGGCGGGTGGCCTGCCTTGTCGCGGCCCGCGTCAACTAAAGGTGTGGCCTTACGTGACCCGCCTAAACTTAATTTTTCTTGTTTTTCATTTATTTTTAATGCTATATTGTATTTCGGGCTCGGTTTTCACATACGTGGTGTATTTAAAGACATATAGGGGTATTCTAAATATATTAGGGGTGTCAGAAATATTTTGGAGGGTTGATATATCTTGGTACAACTCCTGGATTATATAATAGAATATATAGTGCACTCACACTTAAGTATAGTAAACCAATTCTACTTTATCCCTACGGCTCGAGACAGAACCCCAACGAATTTAGGCAGAGCCTTGACATACGTTACGGGGCCCTACGTCACTTGGACAGGGTATCAGTGATCAGGGGCTACAATACTTAAAACGGGGTAGGGCTTTGTAGGATTTAAGGGTGAATAACTAAAGAAATGGGTGAAATAAGAATACAAGGACATAGCTAGGAAGAGTGCAATTCGAAATGTTTAGAATGTCGTTCTATATATATATATATACTAAGTTTTGAAATCTTGAAATCTTAAGAGTTATGGTTTTTGACCACATGTCACTCATTTATTTCATTTTGTCAAGTTGTAGAAACTTTCCTATACACGTAAGATTTCATTTTAAGTTAAACATTATTTTATTATTATTAATATATATATATATATATATATATATATATATATTAATTTAACTGCTTCACTTATTTGATCCCCTCATATGTAAGCTACTATTAATACTTTAATCTGGCTACTTAGGACTGTATCCTTGCTGACTTAGACTACTTAGCCGAGGGTAACGTCACCTTCAAAAGAGGGGCCTACCATAGTATGCATTAATAACTTAATTAATTATCTTTCAATAATCCGACCCTTTAGGATTATATTCTTGCTGACTCAAACTACTGGGTTGAGGGTAACGTCACCTTCAAAAGAGGGGCCTATTACAATAACTAAGATAATCTCTTAAAAAGCGCAAAAGTGCGGAAATAATCAAAGGTTACACTAAACACGAGTCGGAGCCAAATGATTCATCTTGTCTATCTGTTTTTACTTTTATTTTATTTTTCAGCATTTTAGTTAGTTTTTATTTTTTATTTTAAAACCTTTTTCTAACTTTTGATTTGATTAGAAGTTGAGGATAAACCGGTACTAAAAGCTCTTGTGTCCTGGACGACCTCGGTATCTTACCAACACTATACTACGCTCACGGTGGGTGCACTTGCCCATATGTGTGTTTGGTGTTAGTAAATATCGTGTTTTATAAATTTAAAACTCTACTAACGTGTAAAAAGGGCTTAAAATTATATACACACCACACACGCATCAGTGATAATACGATCCAACTCTAAAAACAAGCTGTGCTGATAACGTGTTTGAAACCCAACTAGCCTATTAACATTATAGAGATAAGAAAGAGAGATTGGGGAAATGGATATCTTATTGATGTATAGAATGGATCACATATGCCTCTATTTATAGGCTTATAAGAAAGGAGTTAAATGCATGGAGAGATGGAGGTTAAGTATATGTAAAGTCATAATATAATGATAAACCCTAGTGGATAGTCACACAATAAATGGATAATAATTCATAACCAAAATTTCATTGTTTTTCAAAATTTACCTACTAAAAGATAGATGTTTATCCTAATAATTTCCATATGAATAGTTAATAGGTAGCATGTTAAAAGTTGGGGGAATTAGCCTGTAATAATACCAATTAGAGGTCATTGAGTATTGACAGTCTCATCTTTGAATAATCCCCCTACCAGTCTCACCTTTCACCTATTTTTCCTACACCGGTCCCCCGTTAAAAAAACTTAACGGAGTTAAGCTTTTTCCAAATTACAAACACATTTTTAGGGCTTTTGATCAGAACGATGATACAAGTCCATTAATGTAAAACTTACCTCGAAATGGTGCTCTAAATGACTTGATTTTTGTTAATTGGAAATTTAAACACCCGAATTGAAGCGTCATTTTCATCGTTTAGAACACCGTTTCGAGGTAAGTTTTACATCAATGGACTCGTATCGTCGTTCTGATCAAAACCCGTAAAAAACTGTTTGTAATTAAAAAAAAACATAACTCCGTTAAGTTTTTTTTAACGGGGGACCGGTGTAGGAAAAATAGGTGACATGTGAGATTGGTGGGGGAATATTTAAATGTGGGACCGTCAATGGCCAATGATCTCTAGTTTAGATTATTATAAGCTAATTCCCCTAAAAGTTATAACATGAATTGAAACTTTTGCTTGGGACTGGATTTCATACTCGAATCCTTTATTAGACTGATTTTCACCTTTTTATCAAATGGATCTAGTTTGTCACTATTAGGTTTGTATTATTCTAGGCACATTTGTTGAAATTGGTTGGAATTGGTGTCTTGAAATTATTTATAAGGTAACTTCATCTCCATCTCTTATAGCTATGCATCTTATTTGTTATAAAACAAGAGAAAGAAAAGAGAGAAGATTGTATGAGGTGTGGGTGATGTTGTCACCGTGATTATCAAATCAATCTCTTATACTAAAGCAAAATAATGTTGACCATTTGACCATGATGTGGCAATGGTCTTTGGCCAGATAATTGGTTTTTAGGCGCCATTTCTCTCAATTCTCAATGAATTCTCCTTACCGCCTCACAATTCCTTCCTTCTTCTTTGAAACGCTTCTTAGATTATATATGGAAAGTTGAACGATTCATCAATTACCGTAAGAACTGTTGCTAAATTATGGAACCATTTCCAATTTTAAGGCCTATATACAATTTACTGCTTTTAATTGGAGGATTCAAAGGATCATTCAAGTCGCCTGCTTTGTTTTATCTTCATCATCCTTTGAAAGTGAAGCATCAGTAAGTTGGATTCCATCTCTGTTTATGATTTTGTAGTTGTTATAAGAAAACCCTAATTTCGTTGTATGATTTTTATGTTGTATTTTGATGGATTTTGACAAACACATATTGTTTTAATCGTGTAATCTGGTAGGTTAGTAGTCTTTTCGATCTGTAACCTCAAACTAAATATGGATGTCTATCATGTCTTCTCCTGAATCGTTAATCTGGTATGTTAGACGATCTTTATTTATGGTTCTATGCAAACCAGATGTGTGTTTACATGTTTTTAAATCCGATTTGCTTTTTCGCTCAAGGAGTAGGTTATGATATTTGTTAAAAATTGAAGTAATGTTTTGGTATTTTGATGCTGATTTGTTATAACATCAATTATTGCATCATGATCGAGCTGTAGAAACTGTCAACAACAGGCAAAGAGTAATGATGTGCTAAAAGTGGTCTAATTAAACTAACTAATTTTAACCCTAAATTAGACACTCTAAGTTTTAAATTTATAAAAACACACTCTCTAAAACCTAGACCAGACCACCGACAAGTGTACCGGTCAATGCAGTATAGCCTAAGTAAGTCCGAGTATCGAACCCACGAGACTCTCTGATTACGCTAATTAGACTATATCTAGACCTAGACTGACACGAACTCTAACTGTTGATTGAGGGGGGGGGGGGGGGTTACTGAAAATTTAAGGAAATCTATTAAACTAATTACTAAACTATAACTATACTAATACGAACTAATATGAAGACTTTTCTCAGACGATGAAAGAGAACCACCTAGACTAGAATCCTGGACTGATTTTAAGAATTACCGATTAAGTTAAATGCATGAATTATGGAACCGGGATCATATGATACTAAACCTATTAAGGTCCAACTAAGCCCCTCGACCCTTCTCAAGGAGAAACTTGTGGAACTACCTAGGCCGTTAATCCTACTGGTTATTAGACGCCTTTCCAGTTGTCTAATTATCGTGTAAGTACCCTAATGTTGACATACTATTTTCCAATCATAGATCTAGGGTAGTTTGAATTATTAAACTTGACTCGATATACTAATAAACCGACGGGGCAACTAAATTCACGACCTTTTCCAAGGACTGTCTAAAGCAATTCGTCGGGTAAGACCTATCAATAGCCCCTCACTTTCCAGGTATTAGGACTAGCAGAACACTAAAACCTAGCAAATTACTAACAATTACTTCTAGGGGTTATCGGCCGATTCTCCCTAAAGAGTTAAGATTCCTTATGTGATATAGACACTCACCAAAATCCTAAACCCTAGTATGACTCTATGTTGTGATATAGACCGTCACTAAGAATCATACGAAGCAAATGATAATAATAAACCAAATTAAAGTACGCATGTGCATCAAATCAATAAAACAAACTCTTTACTAAACACAATCAATCCATAATATTCATGCAAATAACGAAAAATGTAAAAACTTTATTCAATCCATTCAACTAAGTCTAGGTGGTTAAAAGTTTAGCCAAGCATCATGGTTTTAAAAAGCAAATAAACAAGGGTTAAAATCTGAATTTATTGACATAAAAAATAAAGAAACTAGAAAATAAAAGAAACCGAATACTGTTGGGTCAAAATGGAGAATGATGTTATCAATTACGACATCTTTAGTTAACGACATTATTGTTTTGTATTTTTTAGAATGTTAAGTAGGTTTTCCAAGCAAGAGGCGGCTCGCTTGGGGAACAAGGCTTAGGGGACTATAAATAGACTACTAGACCTCACTTGTGAGGTGTGCATTTGTGAGCCGCCACCCCGGGGGAGCTCACCCGGGGTGGATCATTATCTTTGTATCTCTTTTATCAAATCAATGAAACTTTCTTTGCTACAATCATTAAAGTTTCAATCTTTCTTGTTCATTTATGTTTGGTCTTGGCTCGAATCACCCGTCTCACTATTTTTCACCGAACCGAGACTGAAACCGGATCGTTACGGACCTATCATTTGGTATCAGAGCCTCGGTGGTTCGTTTCAGTTTCGGTTTGGTCGGGTCTTTACCGGAAAACCGCCGGAGACGTAAAACTAGCACAAATTCGTTGTTTTTGTGGCTGTTTCAGGAGCATATTGTTCTTATTGTGCTTCCAGCGACTTTGTTCTTCGGGGTATAGAGATGGAAACAGAGAAAGAAATAAGAACGGAGAAGAGAATGAAGATGGTGTTCAGCATTTTTGTTTGTTCATGGTGTGAGTGTGGTTGCAGTTCAGACTCGTCGGAGATAATGACTTTAACGATGGTTGATGGCGATTCTCTGGTGAGTGTGGTGATTGTCGGTTGGAAGAAGATGTCGGCTGGGTTAGATGGTCGCTTCCGGCGTTGGTTTAGTGTCGGTTGCATCTGTCTCATCAGGTTTCAGTGATCGGAGGTCGTTGTTCGGGAATTGGTAGGTAGAAGTTAACAGCGGATTTACGTTGGGAGCTGATAAGTTAGTTGCTATGATTGTTTCCGGCAAAGTTAGGGAGGTGACGGAGGTGTACGATGTTGACGACGATCAAAATGTTGTTCATTTCGATGACGGCGCTGGGTTTCTGAGACCGTAAAGAGAGAAAGATCGGAGGGTTAGAGTGAGAAAGTGATGTATGGCAGGTTATGATGATGGTACAGGGTGGTGGCGCTGTATCCAGCATCGTTCCGGTGACGGGTGCACGGTGGTTTGTACGGTGGTGGTTATTGTCGGCTGGGTTTCGATGTTGGCGGCTGTAAAGTGTACGGCTAGGGTTTGGCTTATGACTACTGCATGGGCTACCAAGCCCAATGATTAGAGAATGATGAGATTTTCTTTTGGGCCCGCATAAGATGACTAACGTTAGTGGCAGCTGAAAATGTTTATTATTTTGATGGGGGCCACACTGGAGCATGATTGTTGGATTAGATCTCTATAATAAAATGTTCACTGCCTCTCAAAGGCCTATTTGTGATCATCACGTGCGTTAGGGACATGGCAAACACTCTCAATCTCTTGACCATCATGTCTGGGATTTAATAAATTTGTTGGGCAAACTTGCATAGACATTGGGCTTAACGTAATAGATCAAGGTTTATTTGTTTTGTTTGGGCGCTTACAAAATGCTCAGGTATGACAACTTTTATGGGCCGGTAGTACAAGATTAATGGGTCAGATTTTAAAAGTGTATTAATGGGTCTGGAATGTCGATCAGTTTTGGGCCGGGTGTTAAAAGAATTTTATTTGGGCCAAGCACTTTTAAAGTTGTGGGCGGGGTCATGAATTACTAGACAACTAGTGGGTCGGGAGTACAAGATTATTTTATAGGCCAACGACTTTGGTGAGTTTTGTGTTTTTGTCACCAAAGAAATTATCGGCGACTTTAGCGTTGGATCGGGAGCTAAATGCAATCTGACAGAGTTGAAGATTCTCATGATGAAGCTAAGTATTCAATTATTATCATTGGAGTTTGAACCCTATCACATGCCTATTACAATTTTATCTTTAAAAACATACGGAGCTTTGATTGACAAGATATAGGAGGGTCTACATTTGCGGGGGAAAACGACAATGAAGATTTTGGATATTTAGCCGATTTCTGAAGATTCGAAGACGACGTCAGATTTATTTTTGAAGATCATTTGAAGAATTGATAACATCATTCTCGGGGGAATATTGTTGGGTCAAAATGGAGAATGATGTTATCAATTACGACATCTTTAGTTAACGACATTATTGTTTTGTATTTTTTAGAATGTTAAGTAGGTTTTCCAAGCAAGAGGCGGCTCGCTTGGGGAACAAGGCTTAGGGGACTATAAATAGACTACTAGACCTCACTTGTGAGGTGTGCATTTGTGAGCCGCCACCCCGGGGGAGCTCACCCGGGGTGGATCATTATCTTTGTATCTCTTTTATCAAATCAATGAAACTTTCTTTGCTACAATCATTAAAGTTTCAATCTTTCTTGTTCATTTATGTTTGGTCTTGGCTCGAATCACCCGTCTCACTATTTTTCACCGAACCGAGACTGAAACCGGATCGTTACGGACCTATCAAATACAAAACCCGGTAATTCCTTAACTTCCAAGCTTCTTGATCTTCAATCCCAATAATTCTTCGTATCTTCTGTTCGTGCGTCTCCAGGTATGCCGTATATGATTCTTCGTGCCTCTGATGTTTCAGCCGTAGCCCCTTAAAGAAATATTAATAATGGACGCCTCTAATTAATTTGCGTCCCAGAATATTTAGTATCCCTCCATGTTCATGTAACATTACTGGACCTTAATCCCTTTCACGGCCCACAAAAAGTCATATGCTCATAATCTCTCAAAAATTCGTCCAACTTGAGGTCTATATTTTTGTCTCATGTGCTCATTAGGCCCAATCAAATAAAATTCATGCTAGACACATGTATGGCAGCCCAATTGTTCGATCTCCAACAAATATATATAGATGTAGGATTTTGTCTTTTAATAGATAACATAGAGATGGTGGGCTTGATCCAATCAAGGAAAATAGCGGCAATTTTAATTCGGTCTCTGGCATCCTAGTATCCTACTCTGCTCAACTGCCTGATTATTTCTTTATTACCCTTTTTTGCTCCATTTGCACCAGGAGCTGGCAAAACACAAAATAATATAATATACTACTAATACTAAAAAGAACAAATAAAAACTATACAAAAATTATACAATTTACACAGGACAAATATGTGTATTTTACCCCACATCAAATATCCCCACACTTAACCTTTTTTCGTCCTCGAAAAAGAATTATGCAACGGAATCAGAGATTGATAAATACTCGGGTCAAAAACTTATTTATATTTTATTAAAATCAAAACTTGCGTTAGCCGCGATTGCAAATATATTTGTCCCTTTAAACCCAAATCCGGTCTTAAGCCCCTTATCATGCAAATTTAGTTCAAGTGCGGTCAATCTACCTAGGGTCTCACGCCAGAATCTACGGTCCACCTAATCCCACCTCAAGCTTATAGAACAAAAGGAACGATCACTGGACCAATTCCCAGCCGTCTTATATCAAAACCAAGAGAATTTAGAATCAATTTTTTTTTCATTTTTTTTATCATTGCTTTTTTTTTTTTCCTATGAGCTTAGACATTGCTATCCCTAACCAAGAGGCATTCCGGCTGTAGTGTCGTTATCTCCAACTCGGATTACTTAGGCTTCGGTACTTTTTTTTTCATTTCTTTGCAAGGTCGATTTCACACATCCTAGCGGTAATCCGGTTGTAAAGTCACTATCCCCAAAATTCTAGTTTCTAGCTACATAGAACTGCGCTACTTTCATTCAGTTTCTAGCTCATTTTTTCTCTTCTATTTTTTTTCTTTTTTTCATGATTACAAAATTCTAGCAGTTTTAACTTATAACGGTGTCCCTTATACTCTTATTGGCGGTTTCAATCTCCCATATTTCCCAGATGAATACCCACTAGTAGACCGACAGTTAAGGTTATAATTAACTCAAAGGAACCTAAAACCAAACCCGGGCCTAGTCACATATCCCAAACTAGACACAAGCTCGATTTATTTTATCTCTTATTATTATTATTCGAACCCAAGCAAAAATTCATCTTTTCTATCATTTTCCGTTTTAATATGCAAACTTCTCATTTCAAAGGACATTTTCATGATTTTTCAATTTTTATTTTTTTTTTTGGATTTTCAATTTTTTTTTAATTTTTTTTGTATTTTTCAAATTTTTAATGACTCAAGACTCTGCTAACTAGACACTAAACGATAGTTTCTCATCCCCACACTTAAACTCTACATTGCCCTCAATGTAGGATGGAAACCAACTCAAAAGACTAAAAATAACTAAGAAATAAAAGACACATGGCAAAAATGGAAAGGACTTAGCTGGTTATATTAGCGCGTAAGCTCCAAACTCTCGTCCAATCCAGCTCGATCGTATAGCATTTCGTTCGCGATCGGCTTTGACACTGACTGACATGCTTGGTAGATGCCTGGTATCTGATAAGCAGCTCCAAAATCACCCGAATGGAGATTGAGTACGGGTGGTACATATTCAAACCTGCATAAACAAAACAAGCAAAAGCCAAAGCAGTACCGACTAAAAAAAACGACTCAAAAACTACTAACAAAGACTCAATACATAAAAAGTACGCCTCTATACAAACTCTACAAAACCTCCCCACACTTGAATTTAATCAAGAGGCTTTTCCTTGACTTGGACCCGGTCTAACCCGTTCAATTCCACCCGATCCTCATAAGCATTTAAAAATTTAACGGTGGAATTATAAAATGATTTTAAAATTTTTAGCGGGTTAGAACACAAAAATTTGAACTTACCTGGCAGGAGCCGCTGAAACACGATCCCAGGTGTTCTTCTCATAGCCTTCTCCCGTGGTTTTGAACTTTGGCTAGCATTTGCTATCAGTACCACGGGCCAGCTGTGGTGTTCTTTCTCTTCCACCACCACCACTTCTTCTTCTTCTTGTTTGATATCCATCATATGGTTTCCTGGCATAAGCCGCTGAAACACGATCCCAGGTGTTCTTCTCATAGCCTTCTCCCGTGGTTTTGAACTTTGGCTTGCATTTGCTATCAGTACCATGGGCCAGCTGTGGTGTTCTTTCTCTTCCACCACCACTTCTTCTTCATGTTTGATATCCATCATAGGGTTTCCTGCAAGTAAAGCTTCTAAGTAAGCAAGGTCCCCCTCTGGATCAAACTCCTTTACCTCTTCATCTACCCGCAAACCCTCTAACTCATCCGCAAATTCTCTCTCCCAAAATAGATCATCTTCACTTTCCTCATTCTCTTCATATAACAAATCCCATATTGGTTCGGTGGGATAAGTCTCATCATCAGAGATATCTACGTTAATAGGATCACCTGCCATTAAGAGAGTAGAAAGAGTTGAACAAGGTAGAGAGAATAAAAGAAAACTAACTAAAAAAAATTACACAACTACACAAGTAGCACAGATTTTTCAATTAAGTCTAATCAAAGCTAACAAACGCAATCGCCAAGAGTCCCCGACAACGGCGCCAAAAACTTGATGTGCTAAAATGTCACGGCCCCCGACCCGGTTTGACCCGTTTCAGGAGCCGCGGGACAGAAATTCCCGGGGTATTTATTTAACAGCGGAAGTTTCTTCAGGATCTTTTAAAAACTGTAATATTTTCCGATTATTTTATTTCACAATTCGGGATAAAACCCGATAATTTACAATACTGAGATTTCACGAAGAAATCTTTTATTTTCAAAACATATTTCTTTATTTAATAGTGAGCCACTTTCTTAAGCTGATAGTGCTTCACGGCACTTTTCCTGGATCACAACAGATCACCTGAAACATGTTTGAAAAAGGTTTTGTCAGCGGGAAATACTGAGTGAATCATTCATTTTACTAAAAAGACACATTTATAATATACAGTATTAAGAGCGATTATAATGTCTCTATCTTTTAAATTAACTGATCCAGTTGTCACTTGACCGGACGTGTGACTGTGGACATATCACTTGCTGGGTCCGTTCACCCACAAGTGATAAATAATTAGTAGCTATGTGCACATCCCCCCACATACTGGCAGTAATTTCAAATTACATAGACTTAATCCCTGTAATTATAATCTTTGAAAATAAACATGCTTTTGTAAATAAATTTGATAAAAAGAGAATGACTCACATTGCAGATTTAACAGAGCTTATTCTACTGATTAGCCTTGATAACCTAGTTTAAATAATCAAGCACACAAACTAGGTTAGTAACTTAATACAGCATTTACGACAACTCACGAGATTACAACCTTCACAACGAATGACAAAGTGCGATACTTAAACATCCATCGATTTAACGACGAATGACAAAGCATAAACCCTAATGTGGGCAGCACTTAAACATCCATTGGATAGTTTAATCGATCGGACATTGAATCATAGCAGCGATCGAGTTATTACCCTGATTGCGGCAGCACTTCGTGAGCAGTGTGTGTTTATTGTAGTATTCAGACACTATCTCAACGTACAATTTGAGTTTGAACGTCGAACTAACGCACAATTTCATGAAACAGACGAAGCTATTTATACATGAAAAATGTCCCCCCTCGCGCCACGCGAGGGGTTCTCCTGTTCCTGTCGCGTGGCGCGACAGGTCCTAGTCTACTATAGGCTTGCTTCGTGTCTCAGTAGCTTAGCTGAGTTGGTTTCGTGTGATTTTAAATTTTTGACTGCAAACTGTGTGGATTTTACCGAGTAGGGTTTACCCCCCCTGAGTTTTAGGGGCCCTGATCCTGATTCCGATTGTTCTGAAAATTTTAGGGTTTGTTCAGAATCACGTGGGTTTCTTAATTAGGGTTTCCTATTGGATAATTAAAATACTAAATAGTACTTTTTTTAGAGTTGTTACATTCTCCCCACCTTTAATAAAAATCTCGTCCTCGAGATTTACTGGAATAAGTGAGGATACTTTCGCTTCATTTCTAATTCCAGCTCCCACGTGTATTCAGGTCCTCTCTTTGAATCCCATCTGACTTTGACTAAAACTAATCGTTTGTGCTTGAGAAACTTGATCTTTCGATCCTCAATTTGAAGAGGTTTCTCAACGAATTTCAACTTTTCGTTTACCTCTATATCTCGAAGAGGTACTACCAGTGATTCATCTGATAAGCATTTCTTGAGATTGGATACATGAAATACATCATGTACTCCAGATAATTCTTCTGGTAATTGTAAACGATAAGCTACTGGTCCTACACGTTGGATCACTGAAAATGGTCCTACGTACCTTGGACTTAGCTTTCCTTTCTTCCCGAATCTAACTACTCCTTTCCAAGGAGAAACTTTCAATAGTACTTTGTTTCCAACTTGGAATTCTAACGGCTTGCATCTATTGTCTGCATAACTTTTTTGGCGATCTCGAGCCGTCTTCAGCCTTTCCTTGATTTGAGTAATCTTATCAGTCGTCTCTTGCACTATTTCAGGACCTGATAATTGACTTTCTCCTATTTCTGCCCAACAAACTGGAGTTCTGCACTTTCTTCCATATAGTGCTTCAAATGGGGCAGTTTCAATACTTGAATGATAGCTATTGTTATCGGAGAATTCAATTAATGGTAAATGATCATCCCAACTTCCACCAAAATCTATTACACATGCTCGGAGCATGTCTTCTAGAGTTTGGATTGTTCTTTCACTTTGTCCGTCTGTTTGGGGATGATATGCAGTGCTAAGATTTAATCGAGTTCCCATAGCCTGTTGGAAACTTTTCCAGAAATGAGAAGTAAAACGACTATCTCTATCCGAAACAATGGAGAGTGGAACTCCATGTAAGGATACAACTTCATCTACATACAATTTAGCCAGTCTTTCCATGCTAAAGGTTTCTTTCATTGGTAAAAAGTGAGCTGATTTGGTTAATCGATCCACAATTACCCAAATCGCATCATTACCTTTTCTGGTTTTGGGTAACTTAGTAACAAAATCCATGGTTATAAGTTCCCATTTCCATACTGGCATTTCTAATTGTTGTAGTAACCCTGAAGGTTTCTGATGTTCTGCTTTAACTTGTGAACAAGTAAGACATTTAGAAACATATCTTGCTATGTCCTTTTTCATTCCTATCCACCAAAAGTTCTTCCTTAAATCTTGGTACATCTTATTATTTCCTGGGTGCATAGTATACCAAGATTTATGAGCTTCTTCTAAAATTTTAGGTCTTAAGTCTCCCTGCTTAGGTACCCAAATTCTACTTTTGTGGAATCTCCAAATTCCATCTGCTCCTTGTTCTAATTCCTTGATTCGTCCTTTCATTCCTTCAGCATCATCCTTGATTGCTGTAGTTTGAACATTCTTCAATTGTTCCATTAAATCTATTTGTAGATTTAATCTGAGAGCACGAACCCGTTGTTGTTTCTCATAATACTTACGACTTAAGGCATCTGCAACTACATTTGCCTTTCCTTCGTGATACTGAATATCACAGTCGTAATCACTTAGGATTTCCATCCATCTCCTTTGTCTCATGTTTAACTCTTTTTGCCCAAATATATATCTTAGACTTTTGTGGTCTGTGTAGACAGTAAATTTACTTCCGTAAAGATAATGTCTCCAAATCTTATGGGCAAAAATTACGGCTCCTAATTCTAAATCATGAGTCGTATAGTTTTCTTCATGCTTTTTCAATTGCCTTGAAGCATATGCAATCACCTTTTTGCGTTGCATAAGCACACATCCATATCCTAGTTTTGAAGCATCACAATATACTTCAAAATCTTCAATTCCTTCTGGTAAGGCTAAGATTGGTGCATTTGTTAATTTCTGCTTTAATATTCTAAAGGCTTCTTCTTGCTTAGGTCCCCATTCAAACTTAACTGCTTTACAGGTTAACTTAGTTAATGGTACGGCTATTTTGGAAAAATCCTTAATAAACCGTCTATAATACCCAGCTAAACTTATAAAACTTCTAATTTCCATTACTGTTTGTGGAACCTTCCATTTGGTAATTGCCTCTATCTTAGCAGGATCTACATGAATACCTTCATGGTTCACCATGTGTCCTAAGAATTGTACTTCTTGCAACCAAAATTCACACTTTGAGAATTTGGCATAAAGTTTTTCTTTTCTTAACAAAGTTAAGAGTGCATGAAGGTGTTCACAATGCTCTGTTTGACTTTTGGAATAAATAAGTATATCGTCTATGAAAACAATTACAAATTTATCCAAATATGGTTTACAGATCCTATTCATCATGTCCATGAATGCAGCAGGTGCATTCGTTAACCCAAAGGGCATGACTGTAAACTCATAATGACCATACCTAGTTCTGAAAGCAGTTTTAGGTATGTCTTCTTTTTGTACCTTTAATTGATGATATCCGGAGCTTAAATCTATCTTAGAAAAATATCTAGCTCCCTGAAGTTGATCAAATAGATCATCAATCCTAGGTAATGGATATCGATTCTTAATTGTAACCTTATTCAATTCTCTATAATCGATACACATTCTCATTGAACCATCCTTTTTCTTCACAAACAACACTGGCGCTCCCCAAGGGGATGAGCTAGGTTGTATGAATCATTTACTTAGTAATTCATCTAATTGCTTTTTCAGTTCTAACATTTCTGTGGGTGCTAACCGATAAGGTGCCTTGGCTATCGGTGTAGTTCCTGGAATTAGATGGATCCTAAATTCTACTTCCCTATCTGGAGGTAATCCCGGTAAATCTTCTGGGAATACATCCGGATACTCTGAGACTACTGATATTTCCTTAAGATCTTTACCCTTAGTGCTAATGATTACCGAAATCATATACACTATTCCTTGTTTTCGTTCATAATTAGCAACTTTCATTACTGATATGAACTTCATAGGCTTACGTGGTTTGTCACCTGTAATCCTAATAACTTCTTCGCTGGGTGATTGAATTTCTATGGAATTCTGATCACAAAGAATTCTAGCATGGTTGGCTACTAACCAATCCATTCCTAATACAACATCAAATTCAGCTAAATTCATTGGCAATAGATTTGCAGAGAATTTATGTCCTAACAGTTCTATGTTTTCTTCTTGCAAAACTTTATCTATTTTAACAGAATTTCCATCTGCTGTTTCAACTGTAAAAATCTGCCTAATATTGGTTAAAGGTAAACTAAGAGCTTGACAGAATGAAGTATTTATAAAACTTTGGTTTGCACCAGAGTCAAATAATACTTTTGCGTATACGTTGTGAACTAAGAACGTACCCGCTATCACATCTGGGATGAGTTCTGCTTCTTGAGTGGTCAGCTGAAATGCCCTGACATTCTTTTTCGTAATTCCGTCGATCGCCTTGGTTTTGTTATCGGCTGGTTTGATCACTTTAGGACATTCTGTTTTGAAATGTCCTGCCTCTCCACAATTGTAACAAATTATGGATTTCTTCCTGCAATTTTCTTCACGATGCCCTACAGTTTTGCAAAAATTGCAATATACTTTGCATTTTCCAAAATGTTTCTTTTTGCAATTTTGACAGAATGGCAAAGTTGAAGATTGCCCTGTTCCTCTTTTCTTGAAACTGTTATTATTACCCATCCGAAATCCTTGGGTAATTTTCTGAGCTAAATCCTTCTTCCTGTGTTTATCTTGTGTGCGTACTAATTCATCGGTTAAGGTATTAGCTAATTCCACAGCATCGTCAATAGTGCGAGGTCTCGCAGCTTTAACAATATTGCGGATTTCACTAATCAGTCCCCAAATGTAGCGAGAAATGAGTACCGGTTCTGGCGAAGCCAGTGTTGGTACCACTCTAGCATATTCAAAGAATGTCGAAGTATAACCACGACAATCTACACCCATCATCTTATGATTTAGGAACTTATTAGTCATTTGTTCCTTTTCATACTCCGGACAGAATTTTCTTTCTACTAAACCCTTAAATCCTTCCCAAGTCATAGCATAAGCTATTATTCTTCCTTTTGATTGTAACACAGTGTTCCACCATTCAAGTGCTCCTTCCTTGAAGAGATTTGATGCATACATTGTGACAACTGGCCCAAACCGGTAATTTCCGTACACATTAATTATTGCTTAATGACTGCAATTATGAGTTTAATTGTCAGCAATGTCTGAACACATGATTAAACAAGTGAATTCATGCATGTTGTATACTACAAAATATTGCTTTATGCATAAACGAGAGCGTTGCGTCAGAATAATAGTAAACTCACCGGTAAGACACAATGTGTCAACAGAACTGCAGAAGCAGCCAGACAATAAAAATTGGAGCCTAGGTGTAGGTCCGACAGCAAGAATGCATTAAAACCCAAGAGTACATACAAGGGTTTAATATATATGCAATACGAAAGCAAAAATAAGCACTAAAGAGCACCCGAAACGCACTTTAAGTGCAGAATTTATACAAATCAGCAATAATTCAGCATTTAGACATATAAATATTATGCAGAAATGTCGTTTTATTATCCAGAATATTTCCCTAAGTGTTGGGAATTGAAAGAGTACAAGAAAGGTACTTAAACGACACTAAAAAGTGTAATTTAGCACTTTAACGAATCGGTATGCAACCGAACAACCGGACTATACCCGGAACACTAAAATAATGCTAGAAGCATTATTTTTATTTTTTCTGAGCTTGTTAGGGTCCCCGAATACCCTAACACCCGTTATTATACATAACACTATAGTGACTAAATTAATTACCTAACTAACTCCACTAAGATTACTTAAGTATTAGTTGGAATCCAACCGATTATCCACCCCCCTTATAAAAGTCGGTTCCCCCCTAGGGAACACACCACCCACACTTACCCTACCTTGAATAATTTAATCCTAATGTTGGATATCTACACTACATATTACATATTGGTTAATGGTGAGGAATGTATTATAAATTAACATGAAAGGCAAAGACTTTCATTTCACCAATATACACAACAAACCACATTCCCTTTTCCTTCTTTAAAGCTTACGGCCAAACACCCCTTCCACATACATTCATCTTCAAGTTTGGTTCTTGCCATTCCAACATCATACATACATCAAAGGTCACATATTAGGAGGTTTGGAGCAAACGGAACGCGAAGGACCTCTCCACTTTGCTTTTACCCACGCCATTTTCGTCAAGAATCTTCCCTAGCCTCGAGCTAGAGGTATAATGCTTAAAACTCGTTGTTGAACTAGTCTAAAGTGGTTAAAAGGAATTATGTCGGTTAAATCTCGTTAAAATGCAAGATGATGTTTTAAAGTCTACTAAAAATACTTGTAATGGTGGTTAATAGCACATAAGTTGTGTAAATGATGTAGTATTCGAAATGTATGATTATTGAGACCCGATCTATGATTGTGGTAGCTCGGATCACCATTTAACCCGATGTAGTCATGTTCTTGGATCATGACATAAGGTTATGATAGAAGATATAAGGGTTAAAAGGTGAAACTCTACCACACATGAAACATGAACTTGTGTAAAAGTATTTTTACTTGCAAAATAGTGTTTAAAACTAGCCGATCTATGTATCTACAAGTGGTATTTTCAAAAGACCAAGCATCAAAAGAAATCACATGTTCTAAACCGGATCTTACACAAACAAAAGTGGTTTTTGTGAACAAACAAGTGTGTGGACACTTGTGTAACAAAAGTTTTAACAAAGAAATAATTTTCGTAAAAACCGACTAGAAGTTGTGAAACTTCATGTTCGTTAAAAATAAAGTTTTAAGAAATTAAACTTATTTTTAACAATAACAAGGCTTACTAAATGTGCTAGTAAGTTACTACACATTTTTGTAAATATTCAAGTTCATGAAATGGAGAAACTAGTGATTATTGCTGATGAGTATTGTTGATAATTGTTGTTGATGATTGATAATGATTTAAAAGAAAATAAACACACGTTTTGAAAACGTGGGAAACCTCCATTTTTAGGGGAAACTCTGTCAAAATTTTTATAAATTTTGACACTTAGAAAAAAATATAAGTTTTTGAGAAACTTATTCCCTAAAAATGTATTTAAAGGTATTACCAAGGTTTCCCTAATTTTTGGTGATAAGAAATGGTGATTTTTCAAGAATAAAAATGGATATCAAGTATATATTTTTGAGAGAAAAATATATATTATTTTGTCACCAACTTTTGTGCTAAGTGTGTATAGTATGTGTTATACGTGCTAGTGTATTAAGACTTAAAAATACACTAATTACTCATGAGGAGTAGAAATATAAAAATACACATACAACATACAAGATACATAATTCGGGTGCAAAGTGCAAAACATAAAAGACTTATATTTATTTTTTTGAGAAAATAATATAAGTAAGATACGTAGTTAAAAATATGGAATATTTTTAACACAAGAATATACAAAAGAGAGTGACTGTACTTGTGCGACGCAAGTTTAGTGACTAACGATAAGAAAAACGCGTATAGGTTACGACGTTAATTAAAGCAAATCCGGTGGAGTTTACGACGCTAGGAACGCAAAGTTGTGAGTTCATGCTCCCCCTTTTCTTTTAACTGTTTTCAGTTTTTATAACTTCGGGGGTGAAATACATGTACAAAAGTACAATATTTATAAATGGTATGATATAAATACAAGAAGTACACTTGGTGAGAACGAGAACCAAGTGTGACAAAATATAAGAATACAAGAAGTAGACTTGGTGAGAACGAGAACCAAGTGTGACGAAATATAAGAATATGAGAAGCGCACTTGGTGAGAACGAGAACCAAGTATGGGGCGCTATGAGAAATGATAACAAGAAACGCGCTTGGTGAGGACGAGAACCAAGTAGGATGCGTTATGAGAAAAAGTGTCACGAATAGGGTAAAGAAGCACCATTAATCAACGTATACATTCAGACCGCAGAACAAAAGGTTAGATCTAACGGGTGCCTGGCAGCCACACTCCCGGTCGGGGCGAGAACCGAGGAGTGCTTTTGTGTCTCAGAATATACCAATTAAATGCCTTAGGTTTGGTGACTTCCTATGACGTGCCACATGTTAATGGCTTTGCAACCCATTAACAATCTGATATTTACAGAAATACTGTATTTACATAAAACTCATACCAGACTAAAATTGATATATAACTTGAAGTACGTGGGGTACTCAAGAAGATTGAATGATACTTGAAGTACGTGGGGTACTCAAGAAAATGAGAATTACACTTGAGTACGTGGGGTACTCAAGAAGAAATTGAATTATACATGTGTATGTGGTGTACACATGAAACTGAATTTATATATGAAAACTTGATTTACTCACAAACTATGTTTTCATACAAAGTATACAAACATGAAATACAAAACTGCATGAATTCACACCAACATTATGTTGACGTTTTTCCAAAACTCACATGTATTTCAGGTAACTAGAATGGTTGTGCGCGTGGTCTTACTCATGCTCGTGGATGTCGCTTTATTTATCTTTAAATAAAGTCGTGACTTTTAAGACAATATGATATCTGGTGTTGTAAACACTTGACATATGTTTTTGGTAATGTAATATTTGAAGTTATTTTTGAGCATGTAGTATGTTTACTCTTCGTATGCAATGAGAACCTTTCAAGATCACACCTCGTGCTTCCGCCGTAGAAAGGGGTGTGACATACATGACCTGATCATCTTTAGCACATTTACTTATTGCAATTACTGCTTCAGTTTTCTCTAACCAACGCAGTGATGCAGTTGCTCCTTCATTGCCTGCAAATTCAGTGGGTTTACAAGCAAAAATTCTTTGAAAGTGCAACCAGGCGTTGCAGTTTTCATTTTCTTAGAAAATGGAGCTTGATGTGGTTCTGCATTATGATTGACATTATCATTTCCTCCGTTTACACTATTACTGAAGTTATCTTCAGTAATACGTTTACTTGGAACAATTGGTTGAGGTTCGATTGGATTCTTTATAGCAGCAACGAATGCTGGAATAGCATTAGCTATCCCTTGAGCAACAATATTTTCGATATCTTGCCGAGTCATATATTGATCTCCTGAATGTTGCTCTGACTGATTAACCTCATTTACTGGTTCATTACCAATGTTTGACATCTGATAATAAATTTTATGTAAATAATTAGTAAAAATATGGATATAATAAAACAGTTTACACATAATCATATTAACATGTATAATCAAAATTATCAATTTCACAAGTTTCATTTTTATATATTATATTATGCCTCGTACACACGATTATCATACAACGTTTTATTGTTAAGTTATTTACACATACTGGTTATTATGTTTATTTATTAACATATATTCCTGCAACTCTGGTCAGCTAATTCCTTAAAAACGACGCTCCCTTTCATCATACTTCCAAGTAACTCTTTCTCCCACATCCCTAATCCGATTTCCTGCATCAATCAACTCTTCGCCCCAGAGGTGAAGTTCAGTAAGATTCTCCGGGCTCATGGTTGGGTATAGGGGAGGTACTGGGTCAACTTGTGGGAAAAATGTATCAGGGTTGTTTAAAAGATTTTGGTATTGCCAATCAGTTGTCCACCATTCATCTAATTCTACGGGTAATGGTTAAGGTTGGACAATAGGATCTGGAATAGCAGGTTCCAGATTGATTGGGATTTGAGCTTCTAGTGGGTAACTGAAAAGATCTTCTTCAGTAAATATAAGGTTTGGATTAGCTGCTTCAAGGTTTCCATCGGCAGGTCCGATGAGGTCACTCATTACCAATTCACGATCTAATACTTCCCAAGGAGTCATTTTCTGTTTCTGCCTAGAACTCTCTCCGACTTCTCTTTCTGCTTGCTTACAACTATTCTCAGTTTCCATCTCTTTTTGATTAATATTTTCCTCAATTTCTACCCCTTTTCCTTTGTCTTTTGGTTCTTCAATTTTAGTAACCTTTCTGGTTGCTGGCTTTTTCCTTCGTACACGCCTCCAGCCCACAAATCTGTTTCTTTTCTTGGGTTTAGGTTTTGCCGGTGGTTTGGATTGAAATTCAGTGGGTTCTTCTTTGTCAGCGAAGTAACCGGTGAATTCATTGGAAACTTCTATCTTAACGGGATAGAGGTTAAGATTTTCTAAACCTTCAGATATCTCATTCATGCTGTTTAGCAGATATGCAAAATACATACCAAATGTTAAAACAACATTTTATAGATAACCCGTAGATATTATTGCATACACAAAACAACTGACAAGTAAATTATACTACGATTTACTGTAACTTATTTATTTACTAAATAAGGTTTCTGGAAATAAAAGTGCTAAAACTTTTGAGTACTTAGAGATTTGCATTTTCTGCTACTGTGGCTAACATATAAAGATTTGCCCATTTCTCATCTAATTTGTCCTCCCAAGGTGATTTATTGATTAAATCCTGGGTTTCTTGTTTCACTTTCTTCTCTCGGTTTTTCCTTATTTCCTCCTTACTTTTCCTAATAATCAAACTTCTTTTATTAGGAGAAAGTGGTTCCTCGTAATGTGCCTTACAGACAAATATTCCTTCTTCAGGAATTACATAAGGTTTTGTTTGAGATGAACTTCCCTTCTCGTGGGATGACCTATCTAGTTTGAGATAGATATTTGACAGCTTTTGTTTACCCATACTGTAATTAACAAATAATCAGTTAATAAACACATAATCACATAATTGGCAATCAGTAAAATTAAGTATTTCTAAATACTTAATAGGCTTAAATCAGTGGCTCTGATACCACCTTATTTCTGTCACGGCCGCCGACCCGGTTTGACCCGTTTCAGGAGCCGCGGGACAGAAATTCCCGTGGTATTTATTTAACAGCGGAAGTTTCTTCAGGATCTTTTAAAAACTGTAATATTTTCCGATTATTTTATTTCACAATTCGGGATAAAACCCGATAATTTACAATACTGAGATTTCACGAAGAAATCTTTTATTTTCAAAACATATTTCTTTATTTAATACTGAGCCACTTTCTTAAGCTGATAGTGCTTCACGGCACTTTTCCTGGATCACAACAGATCACCTGAAACATGTTTGAAAAAGGTTTTGTCAGCGGGAAATACTGAGTGAATCATTCATTTTACTAAAAAGACACATTTATAATATACAGTATTAAGAGCGATTATAATGTCTCTATCTTTTAAATTAACTGATCCAGTTGTCACTTGACCGGACGTGTGACTGTGGACATATCACTTGCTGGGTCCGTTCACCCACAAGTGATAAATAATTAGTAGCTATGTGCACATCCCCCCACATACTGGCAGTAATTTCAGATTACATAGACTTAATCCCTGTAATTATAATCTTTGAAAATAAACATGCTTTTGTAAATAAATTTGATAAAAAGAGAATGACTCACATTGCAGATTTAACAGAGCTTATTCTACTGATTAGCCTTGATAACCTAGTTTAAATAATCAAGGACACAAACTAGGTTAGTAACTTAATACAACATTTACGACAACTCACGAGATTACAACCTTCACAACGAATGACAAAGTGCGATACTTAAACATCCATCGATTTAACGACGAATGACAAAGCATAAACCCTAATGTGGGCAGCACTTAAACATCCATTGGATAGTTTAATCGATCGGACATTGAATCGTAGCAGCGATCGAGTTATTACCCTGATTGCGGCAGCATTTCGTGAGCAGTGTGTGTTTATTGTAGTATTCAGACACTATCTCAACGTACAATTTGAGTTTGAACGTCGAACTAATGCACAATTGCATGAAACAGACGAAGCTATTTATACATGAAAAATGTCCCCCCTCGCGCCACGCGAGGGGTTCTCCTGTTCCTGTCGCGTGGCGCGACAGGTCCTAGTCTACTATAGGCTTGCTTCGTGTCTCAGTAGCTTAGCTGAGTTGGTTTCGTGTGATTTTAAATTTTTGACAGCAAACTGTGTGGATTTTACCGAGTAGGGTTTACCCCCCCTGAGTTTTAGGGGCCCTGATCCTGATTCCGATTGTTCTGAAAATTTTAGGGTTTGTTCAGAATCACTTGGGTTTCTTAATTAGAGTTTCCTATTGGATAATTAAAATACTAAATAGTACTTTTTTTTTAGAGTTGTTACATAAAAGTGGTCTAATTAAACTAACTAATTTTAACCCTAAATTAGACACTCTAAGTTTTAAATTTATAAAAACAGACTCTCTAAAACCTAGACCACACCACCGACAAGTGTACCGGTCAATGCAGTATAGCCTAAGTAAGTCCGAGTATCGAACCTACGAGACTCTCTGATTACGCTAATTAGACTCTATCTAGACCTAGACTGACACGAACTCTAACTGTTGATTGGGGGGGGGGGGGTTACTGAAAATTTAAGGAAATCTATTAAACTAATTACTAAACTAGAACTATGCTAATACGAACTAATATGAAGACTTTTCTCAGACGATGAAAGAGAACCACCTAGACTAGAATCCTGGACTGATTTTAAGAATTACCGATTAAGTTAAATGCATGAATTATGGAACCGGGATCATATGATACTAAACCTATTAAGGTCCAACTAAGCCCCTCGACCCTTCTCAAGGAGAAACTTGTGGAACTACCTAGGCCGTTAATCCTACTGGTTATTAGACGCCTTTCCAGTTGTCAAATTATCGTGTAAGTACCCTAATGTTGACCTACTATTTTCCAATCATAGATCTAGGGTAGTTTGAATTATTAAACTTGACTCGATAGACTAATAAACCGACGGGGCAACTAAATTCACGACCTTTTCCAAGGACTGTCTAAAGCAATTCGCCGGGTAAGACCTATCAATAGCCCCTCACTTTTCAGGTATTAGGACTAGCAGAACACTAAAACCCTCAAATTACTAACAATTACTTCTAGGGGTTATCGGCCGATTCTCCCTAAAGAGTTAAGATTCCTTATGTGATATAGACACTCACCAAAATCCTAAACCCTAGTATGACTCTATGTTGTGATATAGACCGTCACTAAGAATCATACGAAGCAAATGATAATAATAAACCAAATTAAAGTACGCATGTGCATCAAATCAATAAAACAAACTCTTTACTAAACACAATCAATCCATAATATTCATGCAAATAACGAAAAAGGTAAAAATTTTATTCAATCCATTCAACTAAGTCTAGGTGGTTAAAAGTTTAGCCAAGCATCATGGTTTTAAAAAGCAAATAAACAAGCGTTAAAATCTGAATTTATTGACATAAAAAATAAAGAAACTAGAAAATAAAAGAAACCGAATACAAAACCCGGTAATTCCTTAACTTCCAAGCTTCTTGATCTTCAATCCCAATAATTCTTCGTATCTTCTGTTCGTCCGGCTCCAGGTATGCCGTATATGATTCTTCGTGCCTCTGATGTTTCAGCCGTAGCCCCTTAAAGAAATATTAATAATGGCCGCCTCTAATTAATTTGCGTCCCAGAATATTTAGTATCCCTCCATGTTCATGTAACATTACTGGACCTTAATCCCTTTCACGGCCCACAAAAAGTCATATGCTCATAATCTCTCAAAAATTCGTCCAACTTAATGTCTATATTTTTGTCTCATGTGCTTGAAGATACATGTCCGGCCTCGGACATAATCCTTTGGACGAACCGAACTCTACCAGGACGAACGTATTTCGAGATATCCGTTCCCCCCATCGCTCCGAAGATGAACCCCTATTCAAGTGCGTCTGGACGAATGACGTCATCTTAGTTGACCATTATAAATACCCCATCAAGTACAAAGCCAAGTACGATTTTCTGAACCTTCGTCCATACTTTCTCTCTCTATTTTCTCTCTCTACAAATACTTATCCTCACGCTGGAGGGTGGTCGCAGAGGGGCCCTCCCATCTCTGCGGTGAGCCTAACGGTTTTCTGTTTTGCAGGACTGTTCTCCAAGCTCACTTACAAGATCCAAACCCTCGTTTACAGGACTGTTTTGCAGGACTGTTCTCCAAGCTCGTTAGGCCGGAGCCTGTAAACGAGGGTTTGGATCTTGTAAGTGAGCTTGGAGAACAGTCCTGCAAAACAGAAAACCGTTAGGCTCGCCGCAGAGATGGGAGGGCCCCTCTGCGACCACCCTCCGGCGTGAGGATAAGTATTTGTAGAGAGAGAAAATAGAGAGAGAAAGTATGGATGAAGGTTCAGAAAATCGTACTTGGCTTTGTACTTGATGGGGTATTTATAATGGTCAACTGAGATGACGTCATTCGTCCAGACGCACTTGAATAGGGGTTCGTCTTCGGAGCGATGGGGGGAATGGATATCTCGAAATACGTTCATCCTGGTAGAGTTCGGTCCGTCCAAAGGATCATGTCCGAGGCCGGACATGTATCTTCAGTGCTCATTAGGCCCCATCAAATAAAATTCATGCTAGACACATGTATGGCAGCCCAATTGTTCGATCTCCAACAAATATATATAGATGTAGGATTTTGTCTTTTAATAGATAACATAGAGATAGTGGGCTTGATCCAATCAAGGAAAATAGCGGCAATTTTAATTCGGTCTCTGGCATCCTACTCTGCTCAACTGCCTGATTATTTCTTTATTACCCTTTTTCGCTCCATTTGCACCAGGAGCTGGCAAAACACAAAATAATATAATATACTACTAATACTAAAAAGAACAAATAAAAACTATACAAAAATTATATAATTTACACGGGACAAATATGTGTATTTTACCCCACATCAAGTAAGTACCCGGAATTGGGTTTTTTTTGTTTTTATTGTCTTCGGTTCGTACTTCGTCTTTCAGCTACAACCTGTTACATCCATTTAATCTTATGTGAATCGTTTTCTTGTGTACTACCTGTTTTTAGGTTTGTAAGAAGATTAGGGTTTTCTTGATTGAAGTTTAGCTTCGGATAGATGGGTTCTATTTCACAATATAAATATTTTCTTTGTTGGATAAAACGAAAAAAAATTCAAATCTTTATCTTTTGTTACTGTAATCATGTTTGATTAAATATTTATATTGTGATGTGTGTTTCTTAGTCCAGGGATGTTGTAACAACCCTCGGTAAAACCAACACCCTCATAAATATTTCCGACACTCTAGTATATTTTAAAATACCCTTATATGTCTCTAAATACACCCCGTATGTGAAAACCGAGCCCGAAATATGTTATGACATATAAAATAAATAAGAATCTGAAAACAGTAAGTTGAGGCGGGCCGCGTAGACCCACCCTAACCATTTACGCGGACGGTATCAAGGTGGATACCGGATTCCTTTGAGTTTCCTTAGTTCAAACGGGCCGCGTAAGACCTCGTTTAAGTTAACGCGGGCCGCGAGAGACCTACAACGCGGAGACATCCTGAGCTGACACGTGTCGACATCGTGGCGGGTCTAGATCATGACCGGGACAAGCTAGTCAGTTGACCAGGGTTGACGCGGGCCGCGTAACCCTTGTCTGTTCTTTACGCGGGCCGCGTGGAGACCAGTTTTTTAGCACTATATAAGAAGGCAACGGGTTTTCGTTTTCCGTCGCTCAATTCCTTTCATTCTAAATCATAATTTCTGTAGTAGGCTTATAATACGCGGGTATTATACCCCTAATTAGCGAGGTTCTGCTCCGTTGTAAGTATTATAACCCTAGTTTCGTAATAGTTACGCTGCCCGATTGATTTAGGGTTCTGTAACAACTGTCGTGGTTCTGCCCGACGTAGTTGTTGGAATGCCGTCTCGGGGAGGGTATCATTAATATTTTCAAAGGGTTATGATACTAACCAATGTACATTTGTATAAATTATAGATTATATCCAGGAAACCCTTACGCGAAGTCTAAGATAGCAATGTGAGTTTATCCTCTTTTTGTTAACCTTTTTGGAATGTTTTACAAAACCTTAATTGTTTTACAATGCGATTAAGCGGTGATTGAGTCTTTGTAGTTCTTCAATTACTGCCGGTATTATGAGGTTTTGTATACAAAATTTATTACTTGCGAGTAGTAAGTCGGAATGACAGTACGTTACCATTGGACAATGAGTTAGCCAATGTGTAATATGACCCACAAGTCAAGGATTGACAGTACTGAATGAGTAATTGTGTAGAAATAAACAATGTGATCGCTCTCAATACTGTGTTAATTGATAAAATGTTTCTTGATTAAACTGGGATTCACTCACCTGTATTTCCCGCTGACAAAATACTTTTAAAACATGTTTCAGGTAACACAATGTGAAAGCCAACTGAGAAAAAGCCAGCTCGAGAGCACTGACATCTTGGAAAATAAGTGGCTATAAAAGTTATCTAAGAAACGATGTTTTAAATAAAATAAAATAGGGTTTGTCCCTATAAATGTATTGTAATAAGAAACTTGGGTTTTGCCCATGAGTTGATTAATATCAAATATGGTGGTTTTACTCTGATAAACATTTCCTAACTACGGTCCTGAAGTAAATTCCGCTGCAAGATTAAATAGCTGATACCACCACTACTGAGTTCGCGTCCGCCCGTTCCCGGGACAGATAAGGGATCGGGGGTTGCGACAGATGTGTTTGAAATTGTTAATGTAATCATGTTTGATTAAATAAAGTGACATTTTCTTGGATTTTATCTAGGAAAAATTACAAGTTTTGTCCTTTATCTTTATAGTACTTTACAGGTGGTGTCCTTTTTTTCAAATGTTGACAGGCGGTGTCCTTTACAAGGAATTTTGTTGCACGTTTTGTCCTTTAACCCTAACCTAGTTAGATTTTTTTGTTAAATATGATCATATGCAAGGCACATGAGGGCATTCTTGTAATTTCATATGAAAGGACTAAATATGTAAAATAAAAATGTTATCTCCTATCACTTAGAACACCCACCACCATCACCACCACCGCCATCTCTTACCACCATCACCACCACCGCCATCTCCCACCACCACCACCACCACATAAAAACAGATATTTTTGGGGAAAAAACAAAACTTCATGAGAGTGTTTTGAATTTTCCCCAAATTTAGATGGAGTATGGAGATGCAGAAACTTTTTTTTTAGAATTAGGAAAGTTTAACAGTTTATGGCTGCATTTTTTTTCTGAAATGTACAGTGGATTAAACCGGTTACTGGTGCTCCATTGTTTTGTTCTAAAGTATAGATAAATTTACAATTTTACAATTTCTTCAAAAAATTATGAACAAAAGAAAACAGAGTCCTGTAAATTTACAATTGCATAATTTGTTTTATGGATAGAAAACCAAATTCTGCTCCATATCACACTTTTTTATAAAAATAAATTATGTACAATAGGGAGCAGAGCTCTACAAAGTTGCAATTTTTGAAGACAAAATGAGTTTTAACAGCAAAAATTGAGCAAAAACTAACCAAATTGCATAACTTTTGTGCATAGAAAGCCAATTACACTCCACTTCACATATTTAGTTCTACCAAATTACAATTTTTGACCCGTGACACCCCAACTCCGGCTTCTTTTATAAGATCCCCGATTTGCGAATCGTCAAGAAGCCCCAAAATCAACTGATCCAACTCGAATCATCAAGAAGCCCCAAAATCCCTGTTAGCATCTACATGAATGTCGGTATACCGCTGTGCTTTCACTGCAACAGCAGCAGATCAACGATCAGCAAATCAACTGATCCAACTCGAATCGTCAAGAACCCACCAACAAATTCCCACCGGAAACGCCTCGCCGCACCTGAAACTCCTGACACAAATTCCCACCGGAAACACCCCGGTGGGTTGCTGTTGATTTTGTGGGGGTGGGTTGCAGTTGATTTTGTGAAATAACACACCCACGGTGGTGGATGGTGGCGTCGCCGCCATTGTTTCTGGGTTGGGGTTTTAGTCGGGTGGTGAAACAGTGGGTTAATGGTGGTAGTCGTTGGCTGATGGTGGTGAGAGGTGGGAGGTGGTGAAACAGTGGGTTAATGGTGCTGATCGTTGGCTGATAGCAAAGAGAGAGAGAAGTAAAGAGAGAGAGAGTGGTCTAGAGAGAGAAATAGAGTTTATATATAATATTAATAACAATAATAATAATAAAGGGGTAAAAAGACTAAAATACCCCTTGGTAATCAAATTTAACAAAAAAATCTAACTAGGTTAGGTGGAAAGGACAAAACTTGTAACAAAATACCTATTAAAGGACACCGCCTGTCAACATTTGAAAAAAGGACACCGCCTGTAAAGTACTATAAAGATAAAGGACAACACTTGTAATTTTTCCTTTTATCTATGTTGGTTCAGTTTGTTAGTTTTGTTAATCATCTTATATTTTTAAACATGTAGAATTTGAATTACTTATAAACTCATTTATGTGTTAGAAACTCAGCTGTAGATGGTGCAACAACATGGCTAGGGAGAGACCCTTCATATGCTTTTGCTTATGGAACAAAAGATTCTCAGCTGTCATTTGATTTGTCCCCTGCACAAGACATGTTTGGATTTCTAATTCGCAGCAAGTTCCAGAACTTAAGTCAGAAATTGGTGGTCTTAAACAGGAACCGCAACATGCAAGGTAAGTTTTTTTATTGTTGATAGTAATTGTATTTTGGTATAATTTGAGAAGGAAAGCTAATATGGTTTTTACTATGGTCCGTATTCGTATTTTTTGGCTGCTGTCATGTAAAGCTCGCTGCTGGGTCTATTTGGCTGTGTTTTTGGTAACCCGCCGGAGTCCCTAAGGCCCTGTATAAAAAAAGTATGTGTTTCGCAATGATGTATCGGTAGATAAATTGATGCGGGTAAAGTGGTTATGGTACTGCCTTTAATGCTTTGTTTTCATTCAGATGTAGGCATTGTTGTTGGTATGTAATGTTAATGTTAGAATCACTAAAACATTAATTTTGAGAATTCGGCTCCTGAGGTGTTGTTTTTTTAGCAACCATAATCTTTGTCATTATCATTCTAACCATGGAGTTCTTACGACAACCAGTTTTATTTTTTGTTTCAAATCACAATAGTCCCATAATCTACAATAACCTTTTAAGCTAACAAACCACAAGCTTGATTCTTTTTTTCATTTAATTGTATAGTAAACTGGAACAGCTGGTTACATGAGTTAATCTAACTTTACACACCATTATATGCAGCTTGCCATTGGGATACCAATTTAATTCTTGCAGATCAATTAGTAAGTATTTCAAGCCCTGTAATGAGATCAATCAAACAAATTTTATCAACTCTCAAACCTTTTTCCTTCTTATTGTTGAATGGGGTTGAATATACACATTCAGGAAGCTTCCTCCACTATTATATAAAGCCACATAACTTTTTGTTGAGTTTCAGACGAGGTATTTTCTTTTACATTGCAAGTTGTAGCCTTCTAAATGTTATCTTTATATATTGTTAATATTCAATATTCCACATTTTCCACTTTATTTCAGAGTGTCTATTTTTGTTTAACATATTAAACGGGTCAAACAAGGCAAGTGGAACATAGTTAACGGGTCAAACAAGGCAAGTGGAACATAGTAAAAGAAAAACAAAGGTCAAATTGGGCTGAAACAAAGAGGGCGCTTTGTTCTCTTATATATGTATGTAATTTCAATTAGAAGAAGTTTCCTTTATACAACTCGTGTAATACAGGGGAACTTAAACTTGCTAAAAGTCAAAACTGGTGGAAGAATTCAAAAGATATATTTAATTGACAATCTTTGTGATCATATTATACTTTAACGAATGAGGAGAACGAGGAAAGCTAATTCAAATGAACTGATTATCGTGGATGTACTGCTGCTAATAAGGTAAAGTCCATTCTTTGCTGATATGGTAGTTCTTTTTAATGCCCAATTTCGTTAACTATTTTTCACCATTATGCTATTTTTTATTACAGTTTAATCTATATCGTGTTATATTTCCTATATCCTCTTCATAGAAATGTAGTGGTAAAGGTGTGCTCCTCCCAACCAACTGGCGGGAGTTCGAGTCTCGGGGGTGGCCCAAACGGGTGATTTTGCTGTTAAAAAAGAAGAAGAAACTTAAATATAGGTGATTAAAGTCCAAGCCTGTAATTGATTTTGTTTATTCCATCGTTAATTTATGGCATATATGTACATTGTAGATATAATACTACTCACTGAATATTCGTCAACACTTGCAAGGTACTTAGGGTTGATAATTTATCTATTCAAATTTGAATTGTTTATATGTTTGATTAAAGTGGTGTTTGTTTGTATTTTCAATCCATTCACTCAATTTAATACAATTACGATTCAATATGGGGTTGATAATAGTAGACTTAAGTTCTAAGCTAGATTATATTATTTGATTAGATGTATAGGTTTTGGTTAAGTTTTGGCATTTACTTGTGTCACGGCCCCCGTCCCGGTGTGACCCGGTCCAGGAGCCACGGGACAGAAACCCGTGGTATTTATTATTTGAGTTAACAGCGGAAGTTTAACAGGATCTTTTAAAACTTGAAACTGCCCAATTATTTTATTTCATAATTTGGGACAAACCCAAATTTACAATAGAGGAATTTTACTAGGAAATTCCCTGTTTTACAAAACATGCTTATTTATTTTACTGAGCCACTACTTCAAGCTTGTTAGTGCTCCGTAACACGTTTTCCTTGATTCACAGTAGGTCACCTGAAACATGTTTTGAAAAATATTTTATCAGCAGGGAAATATTGGCGAGTCATTCAGGTTAATAAAATGACACATTAGTTATAAATTACAACATAAGAGCGATTACAATGGCTACTATCTTATTTTTATCTGGCGCCGTGTCACACCCTGGTGACGATGGTCATACCACTATTGGGTCCTTTCACCCAAGTAATGATGATTATCACTGTTAGGTTAATGAACCTAACCGTGAGAAATTAGTAATGTGCACAATACCCCACTTGCCAGTGATGCAAGATAACCACGACTTAATCCCTGTAATTATAACTTTTGTAAATAATTGGAGTATTGTAAAACATTGTTGATGAAAAGAGAATGACTCACATTGCAAGTTTAGTTTGGCAGAGTTTAGCCTACTGATAAGCCTGATAACCTAATTTAAACATCAATGCATACGAAACTAGGTCAGTAACTTAATACAACATTTACGATAACTCACGAAATCAAAAACCTCACGACGAATGACAAAGTATAGCCCAATTACGAGTAGCACTTAAACATCCATCGGATTGGTTTCAATCGATCGGACATTATATCGTAGCAGTGATCGAGTTAATACCATGTACTCGTAGCAGCGTTTCACTACTTAGAATTTCGATTTTGAGCAGTAGACTTTGTTTTTGAATGAAATTTTCGAACACAGATGAACTGCTCATGCACCAGCAATTTATAGCAAACTTTTGGGTTTTACGCGGCCCGCGTAAACCCTCTCTTGAATCTTACGCGGCCAGTGAGGGCCACCTAGTCTACAACTAGGGCTAGCGTGTCATCAGTAGGTCCGCCACGTGTGTGACATGTGGCCTGGAAGGCTTATACGGTCAACTTTAAGTTGACGCGGCCCGCGTAGGTGTATCCTTATGGTTTACGCGGCCCGCGTGAAAACTAAAAATCTGATTTTCTCGGTTTTTCACTTGCGGGTCGTTTATGGACAATTTTGCAGGTTCTTACATTCTCCCCACCTTATTTAAAATCTCGTCCTCGAGATTTACTGAAATAAGTGAGGATATTTTCGCTTCATCTCTGATTCCAGCTCCCAGGTATACTCGGGTCCTCTTTTTGAATCCCACTTGACTTTGACAAGTACCAATCTTTTGTGTTTGAGAAACTTAATCTTTCTGTCTTCTATTTGAAGCCGTTTCTCCATGAACTTCAACTTTTCATTCACCTGTATGTCTTGAAGAGGGACTACCAGAGATTCGTCACATAAACATTTCTTGAGGTTGGATACATGAAATACGTCATGTACCCCGGCTAACTCTTCTGGTAGTTGCAAGCGATAGGCGACTGGTCCTATTCTCTGGATTACTGGGAATGGTCCTATGTACCTTGGACTTAGCTTTCCTTTCTTACCGAACCGAACTACTCCTTTCCAAGGAGAAACTTTCAATAGTACCTTGTCTCCAACTTGAAATTCCAGCGGTTTGCGTCTATTGTCTGCATAACTCTTTTGGCGATCTCGTGCGGTTTTCAGTCTGTCCTTGATTTGAGTGATCTTGTCGGTGGTTTCTTGCACAATTTCAGGACCTGATAATTGACTTTCTCCTATTTCCGCCCAACAAACTGGAGTTCTACATTTACATATAGTGCTTCGAACGGGGCAGCTTCAATGCTTGAATGGTAACTATTGTTATAGGAGAATTCAATTAAAGGTAGGTGGTCATCCCAATTTCCACCAAAATCTATCACACATGCCCTGAGCATGTCTTCCAGGGTTTGGATCGTCCTTTCACTTTGTCCGTCAGTTTGGGGATGGTAGGCTGTACTTAAATTTAATCACGTCCCCATGGCTTCTTGGAAACTTGTCCAAAAATGTGAAGTGAAACGACTATCCCTATCCGATACAATGGAGAGTGGGACTCTATGTAAGGATACTACCTCGTCTACATATAACTTTGCTAGCCTTTCCATGCTAAAGGTTTCCTTCATGGGCAGGAAATGAGCTGATTTAGTTAATCGATCCACAATTACCCAAATCGCGTCATTACCCTTTCTGGTTTTGGGTAACTTAGTAACAAAGTCCATGGTTATTAGTTCCCATTTCCATACAGGCATTTCTTATTGTTGGAGTAACCCTGAAGGTTTCTGGTGTTCTGCTTTAACTTGTGAGCAAGTTAAGCACTTAGATACATATCTAGCTATATCCTTTTTGATTCCTATCCACCAGAAGTTATTTCTTAAATCTTGGTACATCTTATTATTACCAGGATGCATGGTATACCTAGATTTATGGGCTTCCTCTAAAATCTTATTTCTTAAGTTTCCGTGCTTAGGTACCCAAATCCTTTTCTTGTGGAATCTCCAAATTCCATCATTTCCTTATTCTAATTCTTTTATTCTTCCATTCATTACTTCAGCATAATCTTTGATTGCTGTTTCTTGAATGTGTTTCAGTTGTTCCATTAAATCTAACTGTAGATTTAATCTAAGAGCATGAACTCGTCGTTGTTTCTCATGATACTTACGACTTAAGGCATCTGCTACTACATTTGCCTTTCCTTCGTGATATTGAATATCACAGTCGTAATCACGTAAAATTTCCATCCATCTTCTTTGCCTCATGTTTAATTCTTTTTGCCCAAATATGTATCTTAAACTCTTATGATCTGTATAGACTGTAAATTTACTGCCATACAGATAGTGTCTCCAAATCTTAAGGTAAAAAATTATTGCTCCTAATTCTAAGTCGTGTGTCGTATAATTTTCCTCATGCTTCTTCAATTGCCTTGAGGTGTACACAATTACCTTCTTGCGTTGCATTAGCACACATCCTAATCCTAGCTTAGAAGCATCACAATAAACTTCGAAATCTTCTGTCCCTTCTGGTAAGGCAAGAATTGGGGCGTTTGTTAACCTTTGCTTTAAAACCTTAAAAGCCTCTTCTTGTCTAGATCCCCATTCAAACTTCACTGCTTTACAGGTTAGCTTAGTTAATGGTACAGCTATTTTGGAAAAATCCTTAATAAACCGTCTATAGTATCCGACTAACCCTAGAAAACTTCTAACTTCCATGGCTGATTGTGGGACCTTCCATTTGGTGATTGCTTCTATTTTGGAGGGATCTACGTGAATACCTTCATGATTCACCATGTGTCCTAAAAATTGTACCTCTTGTAGCCAAAATTCACACTTCGAGAATTTGGCATAAAGCTTCTCTTTTCTTAACAAAGTTAAGAGTACATGTAGGTGCTCGCAATGCTCGTCCTGAATTTTGGAATAAATGAGTATATCGTCGATAAAGACAATTACAAATTTATCCAAGTACGGTTTACGGATCCTATTCATCATGTCCATGAATGTTGTAGGAGCATTTGTTAATCCAAAGGGCATGACTGTAAACTCGTAATGACCATACCTAGTTCTGAAGGCAGTTTTAGGTATGTCTTCTTCTTGTACTTTCAACTGATGATATCCGGAGCGTAAATCTATCTTAGAAAAATATCTAGCTCCCTGAAGTTG
The DNA here is from genome assembly GCA_030545235.1 of Helianthus tuberosus. Classification (NCBI taxonomy): domain Eukaryota; kingdom Viridiplantae; phylum Streptophyta; class Magnoliopsida; order Asterales; family Asteraceae; genus Helianthus; species Helianthus tuberosus. The sequence continues at coordinate 100,644,662 of CM060367.1, forward strand.
ATCGAAAAGATCATCAATCCTAGGTAATGGGTATTGATTCTTAATTGTAACCTTATTCAATTCCCTGTAATCGATACACATTCGCATCGAACCATCTTTCTTTTTCACAAACAACACTGGTGCTCCCCAAGGGGATGAACTAGGTTGTATGAATCCTTTGCTTAATAATTCCTCTAACTGTTTTTTCAATTCTAACATTTCGGTGGGTGCTAATCGATAAGGTGCCTTGGCTATCGGTGTAGTTCCAGGAATTAGATGAATTCTAAATTCTACTTCCCTATCGGGTGGTAATCCAGGTAGTTCTTCGGGGAATACATCTGAGTATTCTAATACTACTGGAATTGTGACAACCCTCAAAATTCCATGTATTCCGTACAATTTTTTTTATTGATAATGAAAGTGCTTGACGACTGTGTGGAATTACTTAACTGCATTCTGATATCTGTGTTATGCTTACGTGTGCTTGTTAACATACTAGTAGTATGCAGAAAAGTCACTAAATAGTCCGTTATAATTTCCTAAGTGTTAGAAACTAAAAGTGTTACAAAAATATACATAAAAGACATTTTACGGATTAATTAAGCACTTTAACGGAACAGTATCCAACCGAACAACCGGACTTAACCCGGAGCATAAAAATATTGTCATTGACACTATTTTTCTTTTTCTGAGCCAGTTAGGGTCCCCGAATACCCTAACACCCGTTATAATTTACTACCCACTAATAACTAATTAAATCACCTAATTAGATATAATATCACTAACCTTTATCATTGAGATTCAACCATAACCCACCCCCCCCCCCAACGATTTCGGTTCATATGTGGGGACACCCCACTAGATTTGTGATTATTAAATTAACCCATGTCTAATATCATGAGTACACATTACATGAGGGATAATAGAAGTGCATGGACTATATGTATGCCTAAGGAGTAATCAAAATTCATTCACTCAAACACTTTACAAGAAAATTGTGCTCTCTCTCCCTCTCCATTTGCAATCGGCCGAACCCCCTAGCAACATCCAACTAATTTCAAGTTTCAACCTTGTAATTCTACTAACATACAAGGGTGAAGGATCACGTATAAGGAAGCCCGGTGCTTGCGGATTGCCAAGGACCTCTCTACGTCGCTTTTAACCAGCCGTTCTTCGTCTAGTTTCTTCCCTAGCCACGAGCTAGTAGTAAGTGATTCTAATCACCTTCTTAAGCTTGTCTAAAGTGGTTAATAAGAATTTTGTTGGATAAAAATCATGAACACTAGAGTTCAAAACTAAAAGTCCACTAAAAATAATAAACATGGTGGTTAATGAATGAATGTTAGTGTAAAACTTTTGAAATTAGTTTTGTTATGATTCTTGGTTGATTATCTGATGTTTTGCTGGTTAGTATTGATGTTTAATGTTGTTGTGATTAATAAACTTGCTAACGGAAATCAATCGAACACGAACTAGGAAGTTAAAGAGTGAAAGCAGAATCTGTCCCGGTTTTACAGCCAACTTCAGTTGGCTGTAAACAGGTCATAAACTCTACGAAAAACTGATATTTCGAGTCTAAAACATGTTATTATGAAATACGGTTCTAATGGCACCGGAATCGTAATTTTTGGACTTCGTTTACTATTTTTAAAGCGTCATTTCGTAACAGCAACAAGAGCTGCATTTTTCTGCTGAAAATATATGTTTTGTTTTCTGTCATAACTCTGGTTCTGTGTAGAGTTGGATCATGAAACTTGTACTGTAGATGACCACTGATGTATTTGTAATTACCCCACTGGACTTTCGTAAATCGGACGCTCGATGAATTTTTAATAAATTGTTCCGTGGACTGTGGTCAGAAATATATAAATCTGAGTTCAGTCCGGAATATGAATTTTTATAAAATATTGGTAATGAACTAGACCCCGATATTTTTACAAAATAAAATTTGGAACGTTTAAGACGTCCTGTAAAAATTTTGGAATTTTTGGAATAATTTAACTATTTTATTAAAATGTTCGAAAACAGCCGGTTTTGAATATAAATGCCGAAATGACATAAGTTGTGACTCGCGTGTCTAAATGTCGAGTATGCTATCTGTGAATGATCTAACATGTTATATGTGTTACGTGCACTATCGTATGTTTGCTTACGAGTGGGGAATGGATGGGAAGTATATATACGGGCATAAATAGTTAAAGTAGTGCATGTTATGTGATAGATACGTGTAGGAACTTTGTGCTCTATTTGAAACCACTAAATGACTAACTGGTAAATCATACTAGGACGTGATTGACCGACCTTGACTGTTAGCTATATTTGAGAATCTAACCGAGGTGAGTTAACACTTTTCTACAAAGCATGGTAAATTCCCGGTGGGAATGGGAATGGGTACATGAATAGGGATTCCTCGTCCTTTGAGACGTGTTCAGGAATGTAAATTCCTTGTCCTGTTGGGACGTGTTAGACTTACTGGACTAGAACTCTATCAGCGAAGTCCCTCCCTTTGTATCGACTTAATCACCGAGGCTATGGCGAGCGGGTCATTAGTTAATAGCGCTATTAGGTTTAACAAACCTCACTCCGTGCCAGTTGGACGGGTGTGTACTAATGGACTATGGCACGTCGGTGGTGATAGAACACCGACGCTAGGGCACAATTGATTTTTGTTAGTAGTCTATATGATAAACGAGTCTGGTAGTTTAAAATACTGGGGCAGCTCCCCACGGCCAAAGTGCCGGGCTGGATAGCCAGGGAAGGTGGACATGGGATGGTTAACAAATAAACGTTTTTGAACTATGGGGTAACCCCCACGGCTGGATAGCCGAATGAGATTAAACTATGTTTTTGGAAACAGCTCTAAAATGGACAACCAACCGTGAACTCACTCAACGTTGTTGTTGACTCGTTATTACATGCTTTGCAGGTCATTAGATGCTATGGAGCTTGCATATGGAGGTGGTCGTTGTGGGATGCGAACTGATATGTCCCGTACTTAATGAATAAACTTTATAAACTTATTTAACCTACGTTTTGGACTTTAAACTTATGAACTATGGACTTATGTTTTGAACTTATGTTTTATGCTTCCGCTGTTAACCTAAAATCGGTTTACTTCCTTTTGGTCACCAATCGTATGGTGTTTGGTTTTATTTACTTAATTATGTTGTTCAATATGATTGGTGGCTCGATCCTGGTCATGTCACGCCTCCAAGCGGTGATACTCCGCATGGTGGATTTTGGGGGTGTGACAGATTGGTATCAGAGCCATTGGTTATAGTGAACTTGGTTTTTAAAAAGGAAAAGTTTTTGATAAAACCAGACTATAACCAGTACAGTGCTCAACGATCCACAACAACGCTACGCTCCATGTGCAAGGCTCGACACCATAAGTGGTATGATTTATGTTATATTGTCGGTTAGATAGTTCTCACTGTGCATTAGATAATGTAGTAATTGTTATTTGAACCTTGTGTGCTTACTCTCTATTGCCGTCCCACACTTACGCACTTTCGCGACACTTTTCTCACTTATGTTGCTTCATTATGAAGATCATGAGCGGACGCGGAGGACGTATCAACCTCACTCAAGCCCAGTTGACGGCTTTGATCAACGAACGAGTCGCTGAGGCACTCGCAGCCAACCCTGCAGGAGGTATAACCTGCCATATCAACCCACCTTAGGACGTTTAGATCCTACCTTCGCAAACCAATCCTCGTGCTTAACCTTATCTTTTATTCTCGTGCAACAGGTCAACACGCTCAACCTCCTGTGTGCACGTTCAAGACGTTCATGGACTGCCGACCTACCACTTTCAGTGGCACCGAAGGAGCAGTGGGCCTTCTTCACTGGTTTGAAAAGCTTGAGTCAGTTTTTGAGATGTGTGAATGCCCCGAAGACCGTAGGGTGAAATATGCTACCGGAACACTTGAAGGGGTAGCGCTCACATGGTGGAACGCTCAGGTTCAGCTGCTGGGGTTGGTTGCTGCTAATGCAACCCCATGGAATGGTTTCAAGGAACTGATCAAAGAGGAATACTGTAGTCGGGATGACATCCACAAACTGGAGGTGGAATTTTTCAATCTGAAGATGACGGGGTCTGAGATTGAGGCGTATACCAAGAGGTCGAATGAACTGGCCATCCTGTGCCCTACTATGGTGGACCCTCCCATCAAACGTATTGAGTTTTACCTCAAGGGCCTTGTACCAGAAATTCAAAGTCACGTAACTTCAGCCAACCTGGGTACTATTCAGTAAATTATCAAGTTGGCTCATCGTCTCACCGACCAGGCGGTGGAGCAAAACAGGCTACCCAAACGTATCAGTGCCACAGCTACTTCTGATGCACCTACCGACAACAAGCGAAAATGGGATGGGAATTTAGGCAAAGGTTCTACTTCAGCTCAGTCCCAGCAGCGAAAGACAGATGAGTAGAGGAGCCCCAGTCAGCAGTCTTCTGGGAATCAAGGTCAGGGTGGATACAAGGGAAATCACCCCAAATGTAATCGCTGTAACTTGCACCACAGTGGGCCATGTGGTAAAGGCAACTGTCATCGATGCAACAAGCCTGGTCAGATGGCAAGGGACTACAGGAGTCAGCATACGGCGAATCAGAACCGGCAGCAACAACAAGCCCCACCCAATCAACGCCAGCAACAGCATTAGCAGGGAAATAAAGGATGCTTTCAGTGTGGCGCTGAAGGCCACTTTAAGAGGAACTGCCCCCAGCTGAACCAAAACCAGAACAATAACCAAAGAAACAGGAACCACAAAGGAAACAACAACGGAGGCAACAATGGAGGTAACAATAATGGAAATGGCGCCCAAGGTCGTGTGTTCGTGATTGGTCAGGGAGAAGCAAGGAACGATCCCAACGTTGTGATGGGTAAGTTTCTTCTGGACGACTTCTTTGTTACTGTTTTGTTCGATTCGGGTGCCGATACTAGTTATGTGTCCTTAAAAGTTAGCCAAATGCTTAAGCGCACTCCAACACTTTTGAACACCAAACACGCGGTAGAACTAGCTAACGGTAAAAGTCTTGAAGCCACACACATAGTTAAAGGTTGTAACCTCGTCTTAGCTGGTCAGACTTTCTCTATCGATCTTATTCCTATCACACTTGGTAGTTTCGACGTTGTTATTGGGATGGATTGGCTATCCCATCATCAAGCGGAGATTGTTTGCAAGGAGAAAATCGTCCGCATTCCTCGTTCTGGTGAAGAACCTCTCATGATTCGTGGCAACAAGAGTGGTGCTGTCGAAGGCATCATCTCTTTCCTTAAGGCCCAGAAGTGTTTGCGAAAGGGCCACACTGCCATTTTAGCACTCGTTACTGACACATCAACGGAAGAGAAGAGAATTGAAGACATTCCTATTGTGCGCGATTTTCCTGAGGTATTTCCTGAGGAATTACCTGGTCTTCCGCCTCATCGCCAAGTTGAGTTTCAAATCGAGCTAGCTCCTGGAGCAGCACCAGTAGCTCGAGCGCCATATCGTCTCGCCCCATCAGAACTCGAAGAACTGTCTACGCAACTACAAGAACTCTTGGAAAAGGGTTTCATACGTCCTAGCTCTTCGCCCTGGGGAGCTCTAGTACTATTCGTGAAGAAGAAAGACGGTACCTTCAGAATGTGTATTGACTACCGCGAACTTAACAAGGTGACCGTGAAGAATCGTTATCCTCTACCACGCATTGACGACTTGTTCGACCAGTTGCAAGGGTCGAGCTATTGCTCCAAGATTGATTTGAGATCGGGATACCATTAGCTGAGGGTCCGAGATGAGGACGTCTCCAAAACAGCATTCAAAACTCGTTACGGCCATTACGAGTTTCTGGTTATGCCATTCGGGCTGACGAATGCACCAGCGGTCTTTATGGATCTCATGAACCGAGTGTGCAAGCTTTACCTGGATAAGTTCGTTATTGTGTTCATCGACGATATCCTGATCTATTCCAAGAGTCAGGAGGAACACGAGCAGCATCTACGACTTATGCTAGAACTTCTTCGAAAAGAGCAGTTGTATACCAAGTTTTCGAAATGTGACTTCTGGCTTCGCGAAGTCCACTTTCTAGGCCATGTGGTAAACAAGGATGGGATTCATGTGGATCCATCTAAGGTTGAATCGATCAAGAACTGGCCTGCACCCCGCACACCAACAGAAATCCGCCAATTCTTGGGTTTGGCCGGATATTACAGAAGGTTTATAAAAGATTTCTCCAAGATTGCGCAACCTCTCACTTCACTGACTCAAAAGGGTGTCATCTATCATTGGGGTGATGCACAGGAGTCCGCATTTCAACACCTAAAAGATAGACTTTGTAGCGCGCCTATCCTCTCATTGCCTGAAGGCACATATGATTTCGTGGTTTATTGCGACGCTTCCATCCAAGGACTGGGTTGCGTATTAATGCAACGTGACAAGGTCATTGCCTACGCATCACGCCAACTTAAAGTTCACAAAAGGAACTACACTACACATGACTTGGAGCTGGGAGCAGTTTTTTTCGCACTTAAGATATGGAGACATTACCTGTACGGTACCAAGTGCGCCATTTACACCGATCACAGGAGCCTCGAGCACATCTTCAAGCAAAAGGAGTTAAACATGCGTCAACGCCGATGGGTTGAGCTCTTGAACGATTATGAATGCGCTATCAAATATCATCCGGGCAAGGCCAATGTTGTGGCCGACGCCCTCAGTCGAAAGGATACTATACCTAAGCGTGTACGTGCATTACAGCTTACCATTCAATCCAACCTCCTCTCTCAGATTCGTGATGCTCATGTCGAAGCATTGAAAGCAGAGAACATCAGGGCTGAATCCCTACGAGGATCGAGGCAGCGGCTAGAACAAAAGGAAGACGGTGCCTACTATGTAAACGAACGCATCTGGGTTCCACTTTATGGCAACTTACGCGAGCTTGTGATGGATGAAGCACATAAGTCTCGTTATTCAGTACATCCTGGTTCGAATAAAATGTACCACGATCTTAAGACTACGTATTGGTGGCATGGCATGAGAGCCCACATAGCAACCTACGTTAGCAAATGTTTGACTTGTGCGAGAGTTAAGACTGAATATCAGAAACCATCAGGCCTACTTCAACAACCGGAGATCCCAAAATGGAAATGGGAGCAAATTTCCATGGATTTCGTTACTGGTCTGCCTAGGTCTCAACGCGGAAACGATACCATTTGGGTGATCGTAGATCGACTGACCAAGTCTGCACATTTTCTGGCTATTAAGGAAACGGATAAGTTTTCTACTCTTGCAGACATTTATCTAAAGGAAGTAGTGTCAAGGCACGGAGTGCCAACCTCTATTATATCTGATCGTGACGCGCGTTTTACTTCTGAACTGTGGCAAGCAATGCACAAGTCTTTTGGCTCACGTTTAGATATGAGCACCGCTTATCATCCACAGACGGATGGGCAATCTGAACGCACCATCCAAACCCTCGAAGACATGCTTAGGGCGTGCGTAATCGACTTCGGCAATGGCTGGGAAAAACAACTCCCGCTAGTGGAGTTCTCATATAACAACAGCTACCACACCAGCATCCAAGCTGCTCCGTTCGAGGCATTGTACGGACGCAAATGCCGATCACCTCTCTGTTGGGCAGAAGTTGGTGACAGCCAAATCACTGGCCCAGAACTTGTGGTAGATACCACCGAGAGAATTGCTCAGATACGACAGCGAATGGCGGCAGCTCGTGACCGTCAGAAAAGCTATGCTGATAAGGGAAGAAAACCACTCGAGCTCCAGGTTGGGGATCGAGTGCTACTCAAAGTTTCACCTTGGAAAGGTGTAGTCCGCTTTGGCAAACGAGGCAAACTCAATCCGCGTTATGTCGGACCATTCGAAGTCATTGAGAAAATTGGCAAGGTAGCCTATAGGTTGAATCTACCCGAAAAACTCGGCGGAGTTCACAACGTATTCCACGTGTCAAATCTGAAGAAGTGTCTGTCAGATGAGACCCTCATAGTTCCTCTTAAGGAACTCACTATCGACGACCAGCTGCGATTCGTCGTGAAACCAGTAGAGATTACGGATCGAGATGTTAAGATCCTTAAGCATACCAGGATACCTATCATTCGAGTTCGTTGGAATGCACGTAGTGGCCCAGAGTATACCTGGGAACGAGAAGACCAAATGAAACTCAAGTATCCCCAACTGTTTAAGAAAAACGCAACCACTACTGAGGCTGAAGCTACTGCAGAATTTCGGGACGAAATTCCAAACCAACGGGGGGATGATGTGACACCCCAGGAAAATCAGGAAAACAACGCAACTTAACTAGCTTCCTCAGTAACCACGCGCTAAATTTCGGGACGAAATTCTCTTAACAGGGGGAGAATGTGACAACCCTCAAAATTCCATGTATTCCGTACAATTTTTTTTATTGATAATGAAAGTGCTTGACGACTGTGTGGAATTACTTAACTGCATTCTGATATCTGTGTTATGCTTACGTGTGCTTGTTAACATACTAGTAGTATGCAGAAAAGTCACTAAATAGTCCGTTATAATTTCCTAAGTGTTAGAAACTAAAAGTGTTACAAAAATATACATAAAAGACATTTTACGGATTAATTAAGCACTTTAACGGAACATTATCCAACCGAACAACCGGACTTAACCCGGAGCATAAAAATATTGTCATTGACACTATTTTTCTTTTTCTGAGCCAGTTAGGGTCCCCGAATACCCTAACACCCGTTATAATTTACTACCCACTAATAACTAATTAAATCACCTAATTAGATATAATATCACTAACCTTTATCATTGAGATTCAACCATAACCCCCCCCCCCCCCCCAACGATTTCGGTTCATATGTGGGGACACCCCACTAGATTTGTGATTATTAAATTAACCCATGTCTAATATCATGAGTACACATTACATGAGGGATAATAGAAGTGCATGGACTATATGTATGCCTAAGGAGTAATCAAAATTCATTCACTCAAACACTTTACAAGAAAATTGTGCTCTCTCTCCCTCTCCATTTGCAATCGGCCGAACCCCCTAGCAACATCCAACTAATTTCAAGTTTCAACCTTGTAATTCTACTAACATACAAGGGTGAAGGATCACGTATAAGGAAGCCCGGTGCTTGCGGATTGCCAAGGACCTCTCTACGCCGCTTTTAACCAGCCGTTCTTCGTCTAGTTTCTTCCCTAGCCACGAGCTAGTAGTAAGTGATTCTAATCACCTTCTTAAGCTTGTCTAAAGTGGTTAATAAGAATTTTGTCGGATAAAAATCATGAACACTAGAGTTCAAAACTAAAAGTCCACTAAAAATAATAAACATGGTGGTTAATGAATGAATGTTAGTGTAAAACTTTTGAAATTAGTTTTGTTATGATTCTTGGTTGATTATCTGATGTTTTGCTGGTTAGTATTGATGTTTAATGTTGTTGTGATTAATAAACTTGCTAACGGAAATCAATCGAACACGAACTAGGAAGTTAAAGAGTGAAAGCAGAATCTGTCCCGGTTTTACAGCCAACTTCAGTTGGCTGTAAACAGGTCATAAACTCTACGAAAAACTGATATTTCGAGTCTAAAACATGTTATTATGAAATACGGTTCTAATGGCACCGGAATCGTAATTTTTGGACTTCGTTTACTATTTTTAAAGCGTCATTTCGTAACAGCAACAAGAGCTGCATTTTTCTGCTGAAAATATATGTTTTGTTTTCTGTCATAACTCTGGTTCTGTGTAGAGTTGGATCATGAAACTTGTACTGTAGATGACCACTGATGTATTTGTAATTACCCCACTGGAGTTTCGTAAATCAGACGCTCGATGAATTTTTAATAAATTGTTCCGTGGACTGTGGTCAGAAATATATAAATCTGAGTTCAGTCCGGAATATGAATTTTTTATAAAATATTGGTAATGAACTGGACCCCGATATTTTTACACAATAAAATTTGGAATGTTTAAGACATCTTGTAAAAATTTGGGAATTTTTGGAATAATTTAACTATTTTATTAAAATGTCCGAAACAGCCGGTTTTGAATATAAATGCCGAAATGACATAAGTTGTGACTCGCGTGTCTAAATGTCGAGTATGCTATCTGTGAATGATCTAACATGTTATATGTGTTACCTGCACTATCGTATGTTTGCTTACGAGTGGGGAATGGATGGGAAGTATATATACGGGCATAAACAGTTAAAGTAGTGCATGTTATGTGATAGATACGTGTAGGAACTTTGTGCTCTATTTGAAACCACTAAATGACTAACTGGTAAATCATACTAGGACGTGATTGACCGACCTTGACTGTTAGCTATATTTGAGAATCTAACCGAGCAAACCGAGGTGAGTTCACACTTTTCTACAAAGCATGGTAAATTCCCGGTGGGAATGGGAATGGGTACATGAATAGGGATTCCTCGTCCTTTGAGACGTGTTCAGGAATGTAAATTCCTCGTCCTGTTGGGACGTGTTAGACTTACTGGACTAGAACTCTATCAGTGAAGTCCCTCCCTTTGTATCAACTTAATCGCCGAGGCTATGGCGAGCGGGTCATTAGTTAATAGCGCTATTAGGTTTAACAAACCTCACACCGTGCCAGTTGGACGGGTGTGTACTAATGGACTATGGCACGTCGGTGGTGATAGAACACCGACGCTAGGGCACAATTGATTTTTGTTAGTAGTCGATATGATAAACGAGTCTGGTAGTTTAAAATACTGGGGCAGCTCCCCACGGACAAAGTGCCGGGCTGGATAGCCAGGGAAGGTGGACATGGGATGGTTAACAAATAAACGTTTTTGAACTATGGGGTAACCCCCACGGCTGGATAGCCGAATGAGATTAAACTATGTTTTTGGAAACAGCTCTAAAATGGACAACCAACCGTGAACTCACTCAACGTTGTTGTTGACTCGTTATTACATGCTTTGCAGGTCATTAGATGCTATGGAGCTTGCATATGGAGGTGGTCGTTGTGGGATGCGAACTGATATGTCCCGTACTTAATGAATAAACTTTATAAACTTATTTAACCTACGTTTTGGACTTTAAACTTATGAACTATGGACTTATGTTTTGAACTTATGTTTTATGCTTCCGCTGTTAACCTAAAATTGGTTTACTTCCTTTTGGTCACCAATCGTATGGTGTTTGGTTTTATTTACTTAATTATGTTGTTCAATATGATTGGTGGCTCGATCATGGTCATGTAACGCCTCCAAGCGGTGATACTCCGCATGGTGGATTTTGGGGGTGTGACAGGAATTTCCTTAAATTCCTTACCTTTAGTGTTGATGATTGCCAAAATCATATACACTGTTCCTTGTTTTCTTGAATAACTAGCCATTTTCATTACTGAAATGAATTTCATTGGCTTACGTGGCTTATCTCCTATAATCATCACTAATTCTCCTGTGGGTGTATGTATTTCTATGGAATTCTTATCACAGAGAATTCGAGCATGGTTGGCTACTAACTAATCCATTCCTAACACGACATCGAATTCGGATAAATTCATAGGTAACAGGTTTGTAGAAAATTTATGGCCTAAGAGTTCTATCTTTTCTTTTTGCAAACCCTTTTCTATGTTAACAGAATTCACATCTGCCGTTTCTACCGTAAAAATTTGTCTAAGGTTGGTTAAGGGTAGATTAAGAGCTTGGCAGAAAGAAGTATTTATAAAACTTTGGTTTGCACCAGAGTCAAATAATACTTTTGCGTAAACATCGTGAACTAGGAACGTACCAGCAATCACATCAGGGATTAGCTTTGCTTCCTGGGTAGTCAACTAGAAGGCTCTTGCGTTTTTCTTGGTAGTTCCTTCTGCAGGTTTGGCTTTGTTGTCAGCTGGTTTGACCAATTTAGGGCAGTCTGGTCGAAAATGTCCAGCTTCTCCACAGTTGAAGCAAATTGTGGATTTCTTCCTTCTGCAATCTTCTTCTTGATGCCCTGGAATTTTGCAGAAATTGCAATACCCTTTGCATCTTCCAAAATGCTTTCTTTTACAAGTACTGCAAAATGGAGCAGTGGAAGGTTGCCCGGTTCCCTTTTTCCTTGAAATTGCTACTATTACTCACACGAAATCCTTGGGTAATCTTTTGAGCCACTTCCTTCTTCCTGTTTTCTTCTCGCGTGCGTACCAGTCCGTCGGTCAAGGTGTTAGCTAATTCCACAGGATCGTCAATTGTGCGGGGTCTCGCGGCTTTGACGATGTCACGAATTTCGCTAATTAAACCCCAAATATAGCGAGAAATAAGTACCGGTTCTGGCGAAGCCAGGGTTGGTACAATTCTAGCGTACTCGAAGAATGTCGAAGTATACCCTCGACAGTCAACATCCACCATCCGGTGATTCAGGAACTTATTCGCCATTTGTTCCTTTTCATATTCGGGATAGAATTTTCTTTCCACTAGACTCTTAAATTCTTCCCAACTCATGGCATAAGCCACATTGCTTCCCTTGGCTTGTAATACCGTGTTCCACCATTCTAGTGCCCCTTCTTTAAAAAGATGCAAAGCGTACATGACCTTGTCTTCCTTGGCACATTTACTTATTTTAATTACTGCTTCGGTTTTCTCTAACCAACGCAGTGCAGCAGTTGCCCCTTCATTGCCTGCAAATTCGATTGGTTTACAGGCAAGAAATTCCTTGTAAGTGCAAACAGGCGTTGCAGCTTTCATCTTCTTAAGAAATGGGGCTTGCATCACATCATTATCATTATTATTAATGTTTCTGCCTCCATTTATACTATTACTGAAATTTTCGCCGTGAGTACGTTTGCTGGGAGTAGTTGGTTTAGGTTCAACAGTATTTCGGGCAGCAGCAAGGATTGTTGGAATAGCATTTGCTATTCCCTGAGCAACGATGTTTTCTATATCTTGCCTATTAAGAAATTGATCTTCATGGTTTTGTTCGGATTGATTAACTTCGTTAACTGGCTCATTGACGGTGTGTTCCATCTGATAATTATATATATATATATATATATTATTTGCACAAAATAAACTAAATAATAACCAGTCACAATAAAATAATCACACAGAATCATGTCAACACAAATAGCCAAAATTGTCGACTTTGCGACGTTGATATTTTTATATATTAGTATGCATCATTACACACCCGTTATATTACAAAAGTTTTATTTTAAGTTATTTTACATGATTATATTTTGATTAATATTTATTATTATTTTATTATTATTAAACACATAAGCACACAACCACATACGATCCTCGTCAGCTGGCACTTCAGAAACGACGTTCCCTCTCGTCGTATTTCCATGAGATCCTCTCCCCCACTTCCCGGATTTTGTTTCCTGCGTCCACCAGCTCCTCGCCATAATGGCGGAGTTCAGCCAAGTTCTCAGTGCTCATAGGTGGGTTTGGTGCAGGCTCTGGGTCAAACTGGGGGGAAAAAGTGTAAAGGTTATTCAAAAGATTCTGAAATTGCCAATCACTTGTCCACCATTCTTCCAGCTCTCCTGGTAGAAGTTGGTGGTTGACAATGGGATCTGGGATAGCAGGTTCCAAATTAACTGGGAGTTGTGATTCAATTGGGTAATTGAAAAGGTCTTCATTGGCAGGTCCAATGAGGTCACAATTTGCCAGTTTGCGATCAAGCTCCTCCCAGGGTGGCATTTCCTGGGCTTGCCCTGAACTTTCCCCAATTTCTTTTCCTTTCCCTTTATCCCCGGGATTCTCAGTTTTTTTAATCCTCTGTGCAGCTGGCTTCTTCCTCCGTACGCGTCTCCAGCCTACGATTCTCCTTCTCTTTTTCGTCTTCGGTTTTTCCTGGGCTTGAGCCTGGAATTCCATGGGTTCTTTAGTGTCGGCCAGATAATCGGAAAAGTCTCTGGAAACTTCCATACTAGCAGAATGGATATTGAGATTCTGAAGAGCTTCAGACAACTCATTCATGTTGTTTAGCAGATATAAAGAAAACACAAAATTGCAAGTTAAATTTTCACAAATCACAGAATGGCAAGTTGAGAATTTAAGTATTTCTAAATACTTAATTGACTTAAATCAGTGGCTCTGATACCACCTTTTCCTGTCACGGCCCCCGTCCCGGTGTGACCCGGTCCAGAAGCCGCGGGACAGAAACCCGTGGTATTTATTATTTGAGTTAACAGCGAAAGTTTAACAGGATCTTTTAAAACTTGAAACTGCCCAATTATTTTATTTCATAATTTGGGACAAACCCCAATTTACAATAGAGGAATTTTACTAGGAAATTCCCTGTTTTACAAAACGTGCTTATTTATTTTACTGAGCCACTACTTCAAGCTTGTTATTGCTCCGTAGCACGTTTTCCTTGATTCACAGTAGGTCACCTGAAACATGTTTTGAAAAATATTTTATCAGCAGGGAAATACTGGCGAGTCATTCAGGTTAATAAAACGACACATTAGTTATAAATTACAGCATAAGAGCGATTACAATGGCTACTATCTTATTTTTATCTGGCGCCGTGTCACACCCTGGTGACGATGGTCATACCACTATTGGGTCCTTTCACCCAAGTAATGATGATTATCACTGTTAGGTTGATGAACCTAACCGTGAGAAATTAGTAATGTGCACAATACCCCACTTGCCAGTGATGCAAGATAACCACGACTTAATCCCTGTAATTATAACTTTTGTAAATAATTGGAGTATTGTAAAACATTGTTGATGAAAAGAGAATGACTCATATTGCAAGTTTAGTTTGGCAGAGTTTAGCCTACTGATAAGCCTGATAACCTAATTTAAACATCAATGCATACGAAACTAGGTCAGTAACTTAATACAACATTTACGATAACTCACGAAATCAAAACCCTCACGACGAATGACAAAGTATAGCCCAATTACGGGCAGCACTTAAACATCCATCGGATTGGTTTCAATCGATCGGACATTATATCGTAGTAGTGATCGAGTTAATACCCTGTACTCGTAGCAGCGTTTCACTACTTAGAATTTCGATTTTCTTGGATTTGGAGTTAGTTATATGTTGTATTGGCATGATGAAAAAAGTTGTCGAATCTTGAGTTCCATTATTCCTTGGTTTTAAAAAAGTGTGAGGCCCTTTGACGCGTTTAAATCTTGAAAATTAAGACAAGAGCTGTGTTCATTATAAATGTAAATAGTATATGCTATGAAGTTAATTTGATTAATTGAAGTGCTGGTTATTTTCACTCGATATAAGTTATTAATCATTATTTCTAACATGGTGATATACTGATATTGGAGATGATAATCATGAAAATTGGCTTCCAGTTGTTTTGAAAATCTTTACCTAAGTAGAGATATAGATCTGAACTTATTTAGTTTCATATGGCCGAGATACTGATGCATGAACCCATTGACTTCATTTTTAATGTTTTTTATAGACCTCGGCCAAGAAAGCCAAATATTTTCTCCCATTTATGGACTGTAACCGGAGGATGCCGGCTATCGTTGGTAAGCATGATTTATTTACCAAAATTGATCTTCTTTTTGGAGGCTGGCTGTTATCTTTTTGGCAGAGATAATATTAACCATGACCGTGTTTGTAGCGTTAAATACGGTAATATCTGGCAATGGCTCAGACAGGTAGCACTGGAGTTTGGATACGACTGGGCGTTTTACTGTGAAGAGCCTAAGGGAACTAATGCAGAGCAGGAGGCGTCCGGAGTTGGGTCAGGGTTTTGTTTGGAACTCTTTGACTCCACTGAAGGTCAACTTTCTGCTGTGGAGGGTATATATGGGACGTGTACCAATAAGGGTGGCTTTACGAAACCGTAATATTCAAGTTTAGTGTGTTAGATGTCCTATATGTGGTGCCGAGGATGAAACGGTTGAGCATGTATTCATCTCATGTACATTTGCGCAAAGGTTATGGGATGAAATGGGTCAGTGGGATTCAGGGGCTTTTTTTGCTGGAAAGAAAGGACATAATTAACTTTCATCTATTCGCCCGGGGTTCGGCTAAGGCTAAGTGGAAGAAGATAGTTTATGCGGTAATGCAAACAGTTGTTTGGTGTATATGGCGGTGCCATAATGATGCAGTTTTTAACAACAAGCAGCCTCGGATCTGGAATGTGTTTGAAGAGGTCAAAACTATGAGTTTTTTATGGGTCAAAAGTAGAGCCAAAGCTGCAGGCCTTAGTTGGGATTTATGGAGGTTATTTAATTTGGCTTCTTTAGGTGTGTAAGTCAATTTGGGTGGATGAGATGTCCTGTATGTTTTTTTCTTTCTTTTTGCTCACTGTTTCTTTTGATTTGCTGTATCTTGTAAGCTGGTGTGGGTTAACTGATGTTAACCTTTGGATAAATAAATTGGCGATTTTGTTGCCCGTTCAAAAAATAAAAAATAATGTTCACTTTGTTTATAATAGATCCATACTAAAGGATATGACTACACTAAAGGATATGACTACGTATAAAGGGTACTAATGGATGATTTTTTCTTGGTAATTATAGGTATTTATAGTTTTTATTAATACTTCTATGTATTTAAATAAATTTTAACACTTTTCAGTGGATGGGGTGGTGAGTGAGAAGATGAGTCAGAGGGTTCATTTGTCGATAACCATCTTCTTTGGCACAACATTTTACATCCAATCTTGAATTAGCAAGTACAACAAACATAATGTAATTCATAGCAGACTTAAGACAAAACACATTGCTACTGTAAAACTATAGATATCATTGAACTTTTAATCAAATCCACCACTAAATACATCTATGCCATGTTAGATAGACGGCAAACCTACCGATAAAACAACAAATGTGGTGTATAAAGAAGTATTTAACGATTTGTGAGTTTTTTATATTCATTTATTTCAGTTCAGTGTAATAAAATATTTACGTTAGCACTTGAATGTTTCTTTAGTTAAAAGGTTTAGGTCAACACCATTAAATAATATATTTTATTATGAGACCACCCGTGTAATACACGGGTACTTAGACTAGTAGAATTCATATACAAGAATGAATAGAATTATATGATTGTGTTGAATAGATTAAATAGACTCATAACCAAGAATGAATTGAACGATAGGACAGATTACATGCATACATATACACAAAATACACGAATTAACCTGGGTACAGGCGAAGTATAGAAGGGGCGGGAGGGGGCGCCTGATCTCCCGAACTTTTCGCTCAGTAGTGTTATATATGTAGTTTTCGTATAGAAATTTTTTTGTTATATACGTTTTCGACCCCCCCCCCCCCCCCCCCGGTTCTATAGAAATTTTTGGGTATATATGTTTTTGACCCCCCGTTATTCGGTCAAGCTTCGCCAGAATGAACCAATTACATGCCTATAGATGAAAGGTTTTGTAATAAGCGTAGAAAGAAATAAATCTAATGTTTTTTACTTAGATTAACAAACCGACTCTTACTTCCTACAAAATATAGGAATTTTAAAATTGTATTTCTAAACTGAAAACTGAACCAAAACTGAATAAGGAGTAAAGTTAAGATCTGAGAACCGAACTACTAATACACAAATACACAATGGGTCAGTTCCAAGGCTCTATAGGTTCGGTTCTTCGGGCGACCTCGGGTTGGTTCATTTAGTGGGGTTTCACCCAATCACTATACCACCCTTACCTTTTCATTAACACTTAGTTGTGTCAAAACGTACAGTAACTCACATTTATACCGTCGAATGGAAAGATAATATACCTGACCCGACTCATTGCTGAACAAAATTTACGTCAAAACACAGACCAACTGAAAACGTACAAAAACATAAGCATGAAAATGTAATATATTTGACCCGACTTGTTTAAAAAAAAAAGATTACGTGGAAAGATGAATTTATACCGTTTACGTCGAAATGTGAATTTATGCTAACATGTACATAAATATAAGCACATCAGAAACAATGTTTTTTTAATTTTTGTCAAAATGTAGAACAACTGAAAACGAACATAAAAATAAGAATGAATACATGTTATATTTGACCAGACTCGTTTCATAATAAAAATCAGGTCGAAATGGGTATTTATACCGTTTACATCAAAATGTTAATTTAGACCGACAAGTACATAAAAGTTAGTACATGAAAAAATTGTGTTTTTTTAAGTTAAAAAATGAAAATACTGGGGTAAACTCGAAACGTTAGAAACTCAAGCAGGGTAAAAATAAAGTTTTATAAAGTTTTTAGAAAGTGTAGGGATCCAATTTAAAAGTGTAGGGGTTTTTTGATCGGTGACAAAGGCCACCGACTTTGGTTTTTAAAATAGATAGTAATTGTCGAAACGTACATAAAATGTACTCAGTAAAACGTATTATATTTAACCCGACTTGTTTCTAAACAAAATTTACATTTGAACCTAGACCAACTCGAATTTATACCAACGCATACATAAATAAGCATGCAACAAATTAGTTCTTTTAGTCAACGAACAAAAGTTATTAAGGAAAAATCGGATTATATACTCTTGAGAGGGTGAAAATGATATTTTACAAAAACTAATAGAAAGTTAACGGGTAAAATAGATATTTTCTAAGCTTAAAGGACTAAGGTAGTGTTTGGTATGTAGGAATGAGAGGCATAATGGAATGGATCATTACGAGGGACTAAAGAAAGGGGTGTTTGGTTGGTCAATGAAATGGAATCACTCATTCCATAAGGCATTTCATTCTCTCAAAATCATTACATCCACTCCCTATGTTTTTTTTTCATTCCATCTCATCTAGCACCATTCATCACCAACACCACAACCCACCACCTTCGCCACCACCACCACCACCGACGCCATCGTCGCCTCCACCCGCAACCCGTCAACGCCTCCACCGCCACCCCGACAGCCACCGCCGCCGCCGCCACCCACCCGCCACCGTTGCCACCAACCCCCATCGCCGCCAACGCCAGTCGCTGCCGCCACCCACCACCACCGTCGACGCTGCCACCACCGTCACAACCAACCATCGCCGCCGCCGCCACCCACCGCTACCTCTGCCTCCACGCACCCCCCGGTCACCACCACCCGCCATCGCCGCCTCCACCGCCACTCGCCGCTGCCGCCACCCACCACCGCCGCCGCCACCCACAATCCCTACCATCGACCACCACCACTCACCACTGAATTTATTCCTTCTTTTTTCTTGCCTACCAAACAAATTACACAATAATAATGTAATCAAACAATACATGAAATGGTAATGACCCATTGCATTCCCTTGTCCATTCCATTACCTCATCCATTTCATTCACTCGTCCATTCCATTACCCCGCACCAAACAAACCCTAAAAATGAGTTTCCACAAACTTTTGGGGTAGTATGATCCATGGCAACATTTGCCTTGAGAATACAAAAGAATAAGAATATGAAAATTTATATAACTAAGAGTCTAAGACTCATCATATTGCTATTGCATGAGGGACCCCAAAGAAAAACAATCAAAGCCCAAAATTATAATCAATGAAGAGAGTTTGGACAAAGTGTTGCTAGTTTGATCTTGATGGTACAAAAATATGGGACGAACCCAAACTCATCTTTTCATTTCATTAATAAATTCCTCAAATATCAATATATCATTAATCTTAAGTCTAATTAAGCATACGCTTTGGATCTTGTTACACAACCCCATGAACTAGTAATTATATAAGCATATAATAAATGCTTAACGTATGCCCATATTTATTGAAAAATCCATCTTCTATATTTTTCCAAGCTATCGTTTAACTTTAACACTTAACACTTGGGTGATTGATCACTTGATATAATTTAAAATAACGAGCTATTTATATTTTAAAAGTGATAATATCCTTAAGATACATTTATATACTATTATTTTGCGACATGTTAGTTGTATCCTATGCATAAACTGCTTTTTGTGCTCATTTATGTTGTACAACATCTACACAATTTGTGTAGACTTTTTTTTGGTTGCCTTGGTGTCTTCTATTGGTTAGGTGTATAATTTACTTTAATTTATTGTTGAATGGTTCACATTATCCAAATTTTGATAAAGCTGATTTATTTGGTCTTTTTCCCTTTCTTTTTTAATTGCCTCTTGGTCAAATCAAACAAAATACAAGTTAATTTACAATTTTAAAATCCATGTCCTTTTTTAAATCAAACAGATTGATACAATGATTGTTGTAATGTATGCATTATGGTTTGTATAGTGGTAATAATATATATTATATATAGATTACGATGAACCTGTCAAACGGGAAAAATAGACGCGGGTTCATCGTAACGCACGAGTCCTAGATCAACTTAGTTATTTTATTCTATGTTTTACGTTTCGGTTTAATTTTTTCGCATTAACACGCCGCAACTTCAGTGTCGGTGTAACCACTGGGTGTCAGCCTAGTGGTCACCGACACCCATCTTAAAACCTGCAAGGGGGAGGTCGCAAGTTTTTATTCTTACCCTGAGCAGACTGGGGAATTCACCGTCAGGGCGCTTGGTCGGGTAGCAAACTGGGGAGGGGGATCCCTCCCGCGGTCAGGGTTACCGTGCATTTACCCTTTTCAACTTCAGCGTCGGTGGTCGCTGGCAGTAGTGTGACATTAGTGCTCGCCCCCGCCGCAACACGGGGGTGCTTAATACTAGTTGATACAATAAATTATCAACTACTAATTGTTGGTCGAAATAAACATTGTGATTGAATATAACCTTTATGCAAGTTATTCTTGCATAAAATAATATTCGTTTATTGATTACCCCTGACACTTGTTCAAGTGATAATTAAGGGTGTGGGATTGGAAGAGGGAGTTGAGAAATGCGGTTGAATAGGCTGAGCTTCAGCAGCTAAATGCTCTTCTGGGGCTGCCGAGACTAGCGAGCGGGTCAGACAGGTGGTCATGGTCCTTAGACCATGTGTAGTGGTAGTGGGTTATAATGCCCCCACCATGGGGCATTATCCGACACGTGGCGTCCTAGTCAGCGATGGGGCATTATAGCAAAAGTGGCGTAGTGGGGCATTATGCCAATAACCCTCATATTATTTTTAATGCAAAAAAAAAAAAAACAAACGAAAAGTGGGTAGCTCAAAAAGTTGTCAGGTACATGAGGGTGTCTCAAATATCATTGGGTATACAAAAGTGATTGTCAGGGACTTTTGGGTGGACCACAATGTTGGAGACTTTTGATTGGCTCAAGCAAATGTAGCAAAGCGTTTTAATTAAAACGCCAATTCGATTTTCTTTCCAAAATAACGCCTAATAACGCCCCGTGTAATGGGGGTGGGGGCGTTTTAGGGGGTTTTTTTTTCAATTTTTTTTAAAAATCACGCCCCACTACGGAGGGTCTTAGATGGTACAGAAGTGTTCACTGTTCAGAGTGTCAGGGCTGCACTTATAAGGCAACAACACATTCCTGCTTCGTATGTCCCGAAACGAAATAACTGGGTTCCGAAAAAGGTAGAAATATTAGTTTGGAGGGCTGAGTTGGATAAGCTTCCGACTAAATATGCTTTGATGAGATGAAATATAAACGTTGGTTCGACCTTATGTCTGATGTGTGGGGAAGTGAATGAATCGTCGGAGCATCTGTTTGTGTCATGCGGCCTCGCTCAGGCCTTTTGGCAGGCGATATCGTCATGGTGCAAGGTACCTCCTATCTATGCTTTCGGGTTAAAAGATATTTTGGAGTTGCATACTGTTGTGGGCTCGTCTCCTAGGTTCAAGAAGGCGGTGCATGCGGTGTGTTTATAGGCAATCTGGTGTATATGGAAGGCTCGAAACGAATGTGTTTAAGCAGAATAGATGGTCATTGGAGAAGATGATGGTCAATGTCAAGACACTAAGCCTCTTATGGGTCAAAGGGAGGTCGAAACACGCTGGCCTTAACTGGGAAATTTGGCGCGGTTTCAACCTGCATCGAGTCAGTTAGTGGCGGACATACCTTGTATTAAGGAGTAGCCTCCGCTACCCCTTGACGATCCGACGGTAGTGTAAATTTTGGAAAAATTGACGTTTTTTTGATTTCGTTACCCAGATTTTTTGAAACGTTACCCCTATAAGGATTTTCTAGATATGCCACTTATCGAGTGGGATGGTAGTCTGTTTGAATGTAATAGTGTATGGTTGTTTGGTGTAAGTTATATAGTTGTCTGGTGTATGTTTTGGTGACACTGTGTATAGTAGGCTAGTAGCCTCTCTAGCCGTTTGGCGAGTAATAATATATTTCGTTGACTGTTAAAAAAAGAGAGTCATTTATTTGATTTTGGCATTACCCTTGACATAAGACTAAAGGGAGTGGGGCGTTCTCCCCCTCCAAGACGCCTAAGGCCGCCCTGCACATCACCCCCATTAGGCGTCCTCTTCTCGTCGCCAAGCTCCTCACACAAATCAAGAATTCCCCCCTCCAACGGCTACTTTGACCAATTATTGTTTTTTTTTTTTAACCAAATCACCTATATATATAACACTTTATATTTTTAACATAAAAAAAATCAAAATTAAATGGGTGTCACGTGTCGCAAGACGCCCTACCCAGCAAAGTTGCCCCACTCCCCCTTTTTTGCTCAAAATCCTCTAATCTGACGTAGCGCCACGTGTTGCAAGACGCCCTCTCAAAATGATGCCCCACTCCCTTTAGTCTAACACTTCTTTTAAAAAAAAAACATAATGCCCCTAATTAGCGGTGTTGCTTTTTAATGATTGCCACTAAGAAATAACACGATAACACAATTAAATATATGCTGAAAACATGT
Source organism: Helianthus tuberosus (assembly GCA_030545235.1). Taxonomy (NCBI): domain Eukaryota; kingdom Viridiplantae; phylum Streptophyta; class Magnoliopsida; order Asterales; family Asteraceae; genus Helianthus; species Helianthus tuberosus. The sequence continues at coordinate 100,667,294 of CM060367.1, forward strand.
CTAGTGTTTAATCGAAATTATTTATTTGGCAAAACTCAATAACACCATTAATTTAAGTCATAATAACTCTTTTCGGATATAATGATTTTGCTTTTAGTTATTTTATTGTTTAAAGTAACAAACATGGGAATTAGGGATGAGAATTTTTTCCTCGAATATCGGTGCCGTATCAAGTATCGTATTGGTATTAATATCCATATTGATTTTGTATGTTGGATACGTGTATATTTACTCAGAGTTTCAATATACGGTACCGGTACTTTTTCGGTTAAAAAAGATATTGGTGTCAAATTTGATATTATGTTTTATTTTTGTATTGTGGTATTAATATGGTTTTGATATTATGGTTTCCTGAATATTGGTACACATAATGATTTAGACTATTTGGTACTCGTATGGGTACGGTAACAGAAGTCCATAATTAATACGGTTCTCGAATAATAAAATAAAAAAGTCGTAGTAAAGCGGGTATCGGTATCGATACCCGTGCCCGTACAGGTATCATACCAATATATTTGGTACGGTAATCGATATCCAGTTTTGTTCAAATTCGACATTGTTTATTTTCGATAGAGCTATGGATACGATTACTGTACCGATCTTGTGCTTAATGGGAATGATGAGTTTCATTTTGTACCAACTATAACAAAATAAAATTATTTTACTCTTCAAAAGTTTATTATTACTAAAACTGATTATTCAAACTTCAATATAAATACCTCAACATCCATTTTTTTAATCATCATAATACCAAAAGGGTAAACATTATATCTCAAAATAGTATCATTTAAAAACGATAGACGAAACTTAAAAGTATTAACTAATATAAACTAGATGATCCGCCTCCTAGCTCAGTTGGTGGGTCGGCCGGGGGTTTGCTTAGGCCACCCCGGTTCGACTCCCGGCACCTACGGTTAGTGGGGCGGATTGTCCCAATGATAGATCGTCTCCTACCGAGGCATGGAACGGTCTTGAGGGCAACCCGGTTTTACCCAGCTGTTACCCCAGCGAGTCTCTCGTGTGGGGGCAGTATGGTTTCCGGGCGGAAGTCAGCTCACGCGGCAGGCCGGGGCCCAATCGAACATCGCGTCCGCAGATGCGGGGCTGACAGGGGAATGTCTTTGACATAAACCCGGTGACCACTGGTCCAGTACATAGAAAGTCACCTTCCAAAAAAAAAAAAAACTAATATAAACTAATACATATAGAGTCATATATAGGATGTTCAAAGTAAAAATATCTAGATTCATATACATATATGGGGTAGTACATAGAGAAATCTCACTCTACTTAAAGGAACTTAAGAAACTCATTGTGTGGACATAAAAATGCCACGTGTTACACTTTTTGGTAGTCAACTTTTCCGATTTTTGTGTACATTTTTTTGGCAGAAGAAAGAGGATAGAGAATGTGTGAATGTGTTACATTGTTTTCAGCGTTACATTTTTCTGAACTTCACCTGTCACATTTTTAATAGCAGATTTTCCAAAAATTTGAACTTGAAGTGTTACAATTTTCATTAATTTCAGATTTTACAAAGATTTTTAGTTTTGCAGTGTGTAGAAACGTGATCCCGAAGAACACCTCTTCAATGAATACTCTTAATGGCAATGATCCAAACCCGAATCTGTAAAGAGAACACCGTTAGGACTCGTTACATGAATGAATGTATTCCTGTAACCACCATTGTCACACCCCAACATTTCCACGTATTACCGATGGGCTCGGTGGGGAGTATCGTGACGTAGTTGATATCATCATAGTCAAACAACACAATTTTAAAATGCACAGCGGAAGCAAAAGATGAATCACATTACAAACCGAATATAAAGTAATATCAAAGTATTACAAACGGACTGTAAAGGATCCACAGGCGGATCAAATAAAAAGGAAACAAAGTTCATCAGACTTAAAATGCATCCAAGCTTGCGAGACTCGTATTGATGCTAAGGAGAGGCCAGCCTATTTCGATTAGTACCTGCACTTAACCTTTTTGGGAAAACACGTCAGTTTACACTGGTAAATACAATTAACTGACTCATTTTGAAAATGTTTAGAAAAATTGATTTGAATGTACAAGGCACAAAACATTTTATAACTTGGGATAATTATTTATATATAAACTTGTAAAAAAGAATTACATGTTCGTTATACGTTCAGTAGCCCGGATTGACACCGGGTTAAAGATTAATAGACACACCACATGATATAGTCCCGCGGCGAGTTATTCCCGAAACCGGCGGTTATACCTTATTATTTATATATGCTCTGTCGGGTGTACGCCTACACCCCGTGCTTAGGTCGTGGCCATTTCTTAAAATGATGCCAAGGATATCCGGGACATGGTCATTAACCCCCCAAAGGCTTTAAGCAAACAAAACAATTTAAACGGGTCATATCAATAAATTAACCTTCATACGATTAAAGATTCAATGCCCGACCAAGCGGTATTTTATATACCGTACCCCAAGCCCGTATAAGGGAAAATAAGTTAAAAGTATTTACCTGAGCAAGTATAATTCACAAACAGCAAGTGCAAATAACTTTTACCGGGTCTCCTAATCTGGAACAAAGGTTTTTAATAACCTATTAGATTCCTAACGGGTCTTTAATTAAGCCTAAACTTAGACCGGTTAGTTTTAAAAGAAGATACGGTTTAAACGCACGATTAAGCGAAGACCGGAATAGAATGTGGTTTAGACCCGACAAGTTTGAAGACTTGTGTAATATGGGTAAACTAAACACATTCTGGATTTTGAGACAAAAATGATAAGGTTTGACCCGTTTCGGCTAATTTATGCAAACTAGTTACATAAACCGCACCGAACGCGAATAATGCGTAACGGGTAACCAAATGATTCATGAACAGGTTTCCTAAGTTAATATGCCTTAAATATGTTGTGACATCAGTAAGATATCTTCTATTATGCCCAAAATGGATTTAAACTCATATTATGCCCCGTAGGGGTATTTTTGTCATTTAAAAGGTTATAAAAGAGATTTAATATGATTCTGAGTTTCAGATCTGATATAATCAGTAAATACACTTAAATTAATAGGTAATATCAGTATGGTATTAGATATATGTGAAATTTACCATTTATAACTAAAATATGCACCGTATGGGCATTTTAATAATTTCACATAAGCCTAAAAGGTCAATTCTGGAAATCTGAGTTTAAAACTTTTGCTTACTGTTAAAATATAAAAATTTACTGAAAATATCAGTAGGCATCAAACCTTATATGTTTAAAATAGTTTTAATACATACTATGCGTTAAAAACGCTTAAAAAGACGATTTTAAGCTATTTCCGGGTTTTATATGAAAAGTTGATATTTTTATTATTCCAGAAGGCTAAAAATATTTTATTTATCATATTAGATCAGTATAAAAAAGTTTGGAATCAAAATGATTTGTAAAACTCATTTTATAGACCAAAAGGGCAAAACCGACAATTACCGAATTAAAGCTATAACCCTATGTTATGCTCAGCCTAAAAATAAATAAAAATCTTCAAAAATCCCAAAATATTATATTACATCAGTGGATAAAAAGTTTGATATCAAAAATTGGGTTTAGATAGGCTATATGCTAATTATGTCGTTTAATTAATAAGAAAGCTTTTCATTTACGCTAATGAGCATAACTCCTAATCTAGACCTCAAACTGATGTCAAATTTTAGGAACAAGTTTATAAATCAGTAATAAAGGTTTCTATTCTTTTACATTTTCAAAAATCACATTTTAAGGTCATATGGGCATAATAGTCAACATTTAAGCATTTAGTGGAAACATGCATATGAATCGGATAACTAATGAACCAAGTTGTATAATCACAGAGGGTTATACTAACATGTAACCTGGTCCAAATAAAGCTCTAATGCATTTCTAAAACATGCTACATTGGGTCAGAACTGAAAGTCAAAGCAAAAGTCAAATTATGCGACTTTCGGTTCCGAACCGAGCCTATACTGAAAATTGTCGGGTTGAACATGTTTAGTCATGTTCTTACATTAATTACCAAGTTATATTAATGATAAAACATGTTGCATGGCTTCTACATTGCCAATTATGTGTTAATTTGAAAATAAGCTTTCTGTTGACTTTTTAAGATTAACTTTGACCCGACAATTGACCTACTTAGAGTGGGAATCAGAGAGTACCCTTTTAAGGGTTTATTACCCACATAATTACCAACTCATAGGTACTTTCAATTCGAGATTTGACTGGACAAATTTAAATTAATCTCGAAGTCAAACCTTAATTACGACGGTTTGACTTTAAGCTAATTAACTAAGCAAAACTGAATTAAGGAAAGTTAAGGACACTTACAAAGGTCCTAAGCACGACTAGTGACTCCTAGGAAGGGTGCTTGAGCTCCAAAATTCTCCAGAAGTGAAGTTGTGAAGCTTGCAAGTGAATGTGTGAAGTGTTGCAACTAAGGAGCTTCTTATATATGGATTTTGATTCAACTAGATCATGCCAAGCAACTCTATGCATGGATTCAGATCATCACAACTGTCCCTAGTGCATGAAAATCCATTTGCACAGCCCCTGGTATCCTTTTACAGGCCCTTAAGTCGGTTAACACACCTGAACTGGCAGCTTCCAGGAGTTTTCTGTCGCTGGCATGCTTACCCGGGCCGCCTAGACTCTTAAGGAGTCTTACGCGGGCCGCCTGGCTTCTGCTGACCTGCACACAACTTTCAAAAATTGTTGTTTTGGTCCCTGGTCCTTCGAAACATGGTTTTAAGTTTATTTCTTGCACTTTTGGCCCTCTAACTTGACTTTTAAGGGCTCCATGACATGACCAAACACCGTTAAGTCCTTGGTTAACTTTGTGATCACCCGTAAGGCCCTAGATTTCAACGTTGATGCTTTTAACCCTTCGTATACGAATATTGTCATAACTTTCTCATACTTTATCGAAACCTTGTGAAATTTTTATCACTCATTCTAGGGAGCATAATTAATCATTACAAAGCTTCGGGTTTGCTAAAAGGTCACTCAGAGGTATACTTTAAACATGTTGACACATTTAACCCCCTGTAGTTTGTAATTTCTCATTTTCTCTCACAATTAGCTTCGTATGATCCATGATTCATTTGTTTAAGGGTGTAAACATCGTGTAGGGTTATAGTAAAGTATATTTATCCATTGTTGACACTTTGAAACCTTATATTCACATACTTTCTTTGTTTGTCAACTTTAGTCCTTCATAAGTAATCTTTTACACGTGTAAAGCTCAAGACACGTGTCGATACATTATTGGACATAAATTTTCGAGGTGTTACAACCATCCAATGTGAGAATAAGAATGGTTGAAGTATAAAGTATGATAAGAGTATGGCAAGAGTGAATGAATATTACCTTAATGCATTCATCTATTTATACTGTTTGGTTCATCTAGAGTTTCCCCCTTATTAGGTGTCAACGTTTGCATTTGGTGGGCCCATGACTGGAAGATCATGCGGATCTTCCCAGCATTCCGGAGATTCAGTTAGTTATGTTTTTCATATTTATATTAGAACCTTCTAGAATAACTTGTGGTATATTTGAACTTATCGGTTTGGCCGACCCAAGTTGACCGAGTCGGGTCATACCCCGACATGTCCCCCAGTTCGATATTATGCATGGGGTCGAACTTGAAAAAGGTAGAATTAAAAAATCTTAGGAATAACTCTTTAGAAACGAAAAAGAAATGGAAAGAAAGCACGTGCTTGGAAATGATGTACAGTGGCATGTAACAGTTGCGAGACCTTTGATGTGATGGCCAAAAATTCCCAGTTGTCACACCCCGATGATTCCACGTATTACCGGTGGGCCTGGTGGGGAGTATCGTGACATAGTTGATATCATCATAGTCAATTTATCACAGTTCCATGTACAGCGGAAGTCTAAAAGTAATAATATTACAAACAGAATGAAAGTAACATATGTATTACAAATGGAATGTAAAAGGATCCACATGCGGATCAAAACAAAGGAAATATTGTTCAACACATTTTAAAGTGAAAAAGCTTGCAAAACTCTTTATTTAATTCACTCAGGAGTAGCCAGCCTATTCCGCCTAGTACCTGCACTTAGCCTTTTGGAAAATACGTCAGTTTACACTGGTAAATACAATTAACTGACACTTTTGAAAATGTTTTAAGAAAATTGATTTAAATGCACATGGCACAAATAATCTTTTATAACTTGGGATAATTATTTAGAAATAAACTTGTAAAAGAATTATATGTTTGTTATACGTTCAGTAGCCCGGGCTGAATAACGAGATAAAGATTAATAGACACACCACATAATATATCCCACGACGAGTTATTCTCGAACAGGCGGGTACATTATTTTACATACGCACCTACAGGTGTATGCCTACACCCCGTGCTTAACTCGTGGCCATTTCAATGAATGAGCCGAGGATATCCAGGACATGGTCATTAACCCCCCAAAGGCTTAAAACAAACAAAACAGATTAAACGGGTTATCTCAATGATTTAACCTTCATATGATTAAAAATTCAATACCCGACCAAGCGGTATTTTTTATACCGTACCCCAAGCCCGTATAAGGGAAAATAAGTTAAAAGTATTTACCTATGCAAAATATTCAATTTATCTCAGCCGTATACAATCAGCAAGTGAAAATATCTTTTACTGGGCTCCTAAATCTGGAACGAAGGTGTTAATAACCTATTAGATTCCTAACGGGTCTTACTTAAGTTTAAATTTAGACCGGTTAGTTTTAAAGAAAGATATACGGTTCAAAACGCAAGATTAAGCGAAGACCGGATTGAAATGTGGTTTAGACCCGAAAAGTATGAAGACTTGTATAATATGGGTAAACTAAACACATTCTGGATTTTGAGGTAAAAATGATAAGGTTTGACCCGTTTCGGTCAATTTATGCAAACTAGTCACATAAACCGTACCAAACGCGAAAAATGCATAACGGGTAACCAAATAAGTCATATACATGTTTCACAAGTTAATATGCCTTAAATATGTTGTGATATCAGTAGGATACCTTCCATTATGCCCAAAACGAATTTAAAATCAATTTATGCCCCGTAGGGGTATTTTGGTCATTTTAAAGATTATAAAAGAGATTAAATATTAATATGAGGTTCTGGTGTAAAATGATCAGTAAAAATATTTATTTTTGTAAGTCATATCAGTAGGGTATTGCATATATGTGAAATTTATCATTTATAACCAAACTATGCACCGTATAGGCTTTTTGGTCATTTCACATAAGCTTTAAAGGTCAAATTTGGAAATCTGAGTTCAAAACTTTTACTTACTGTTAAAGTATAAAAATTTACTTAAAACATCAGTAGGCATTGAGTCTTATGTGCCAAAAATAGTTTTAACCCATACTATGCGTTTATAACACGTAAAAAGTCGGTTTTAAGCGATTTTCAGGTTATATAAGAAAAACTGAGATTTTTATCAGTCAAGAAGGCTTAAAATATTTTATTTAACATATAAAATCAGTAGCAAAATATTTGGTATCAAAATGTTATGTAAAACTTATTTTATTAGCAAAAGGGTATAACTGTCAATTACCGAATCAAATCAATAACCCTATGTTATGATTAGTTTAAAAATTAATAAAAATCTTCAAAAATCCCAAAATATTATATTACATCAGTGGGTAAAAATTTTGGTGTCGAAATTTGGGTTTAAATAGGCTTTATGCTAAAAAATGCCGTTTAAGTAATAAAAAACTTTCAAATTACGATATTGAGCATAACTCTTATTTTAGACCACGAACTTATGTCAAATTTTTAGGACATGTTTATAAATCAGTAATAAAGGTTTTTGTCCCCTCACATTTTCAAAAATCTCGTTTTAATATCAAAAGGGCATAATGGTCAACATTTAAGCAATTAACGGAAACATGCAAGTGAATCGGATAAATAAGGAACCATGTAGTATAATCCTCAGAGGGTTATACTAAGATGTAATATGGTCCTAATGGAACCCTAAGGCATATCTAAAATAAGCTAAATTGGGTCAGAACTGAAAGTCAAAGCAAAAGTCTTCTTTTGCGACTTTCGGTTCCGAACCGAGCCTAAACTCAGAATTGTCGGGTTGAACATGCTTAGACATGTTCTTATATTATTTACCAAGTTATTTTAATGTTAAAACATGTTTCATAAGTTCTACATTATCAGTTATGAATTTATTTGCAAAAATAGTTTTCTGTTGACTTTTTAATATTAAGTTTGACCAGACAATTGACCAAGTTAGAGTGAGAATCAGTATGTGCCCTTTTAAGGGTTTATTACCTACATAATTACCAACTCATAGCCACTTTCAATTCGAATAGTGGCTGGACCATTAGTTATTAATCACTAAGTCAAAGCAGAATTACGATGGCTTTGACTTTTGGTCATTAAGCTAATAAAAACTTAATTACAGAGGCTAAGTACACTTACAAGAGTCCTTAGCACGAAGATTAAGACTAATAGAGCTTCCTTCCAAAGTAGGATGCTCCAGAGAATGATTTAAAAAGCTCCAAAGCTTGAGAGCAAGTTTGAAAGTATGATTTTGAGTTTGCAAGTGAGAATGGCTGCCAAATTTTGCCCCTTTATATAGGTTTTTGGCTTGATTTTGGATTGCAACATGTGTCCCCAAGATTAATCTGAAGCATACATGTGTTTAGGAGGTTTTACAATACCATTAACAGCCCATAGAATCGATCAAAACCTTGCAAAGGTGAAGAACTTGCAGAACCTGCACCTGTGCATGACTTTCTGCCCAGATCAAGCCGTCGCGTCGTGCGACGGCAGAAGATGTTGGTGGTGGTGTGGCGCCACCATGGGGGTCACATGATCAGCAAGTTTCCAATGTTGACATTTTCACCCCTGGACCTTCTAAAGCGTAAATTCTTTCATTTTAAGCATATTTAATCCATTTAACTTTTATTCTTGGGATCCATGAGATATAACCAAACACCATTAGGTCCGGTTTCGTTAAATGATAACCGAAAACACAAATTTTGCCTTGTTGACGTTTTTAATCCCTTAATTACGAAAGTTAACGTATTTTCCTCATACGATATCGAAACCTTGTGAAATTTTTATCACTTATTCTTGGGAGCATAATTAATCGTTACAAGGCTCCAGGTTCGCTAAAAGGTCACTCAGAGGTATTAATTAAGCATGTTGACACATTTAACCCTCGCGTCTTGTAAACTTTCACTTTCTTCCACAAACGGTTTCATACGCTTCATGATTCATTCGTTTAAGGGTATAAACATCGTGTAGGGTTGTTGAAAGGCAAAATTTTCATATGTTGATACTTTGGATCCTCTTACACACGTACTTTCTTCGTTTGTCAACTTTAGTCCCTCGTAATCAATTTGTTAATCGTTTAAAGTCCATGACACGTGTCAATATAATATTGGATATGATTTTTGCGAGGTGTAACACCAGTGTCAACACGCGTACAATTGGGCTCCAAATTTGAAATTAAAAAAGGTGCCACAATAGTATAGGATAGAGAAAGTGGGGTTTTGGGGAAATGATTTCCCCCAAATTTATTAAACACCCTTTTTCCCTTTGATCGTCATGGCCTTAAAGACCTCCGATTCTACTAAGACCGACAATGCTTTGTATAGCAAATGGGGCAAGACATCGTTTGTAAATCTTATACGAGTGTTTGGAATCAGACCAGAGTGGGAACCCGTTCTTCCATCGGAGAAAGGCGTCACTTTCCCATTAAAGGAGAAGAAAATTACACTATTTAGTGATTTCTTTAAGTTCTACAACTTTCGTCTTCAAATAACCAAATTCTGCAAAGAGGTATTAGATGACAATGCCATCCATCTCTCATAGTTGCATCCATTTGGTCTTGCCAAGGTGCGACACTTTAAATATGCCTCCCTAAGTTTATGTAACAACCCGCGTTCAAAAAGTCAAAGTACAAGTCAAAGTCAAAGGAAGAAAAGATTGCTAATTGTGATCTGTCACTCCTTGCTTAACTATTGATTTTACTTCATTGACTTGTAATCGAATCCTTTATTTTGTTAGCTTTAGTTGTATTATATGGAGTATCTATAACAATCGAGGTTTAAACGCATGTTAATCGCTAATCTATTTATCGCTATATCGCTAATCGCATCGCAATCGCAACTTGAATAATAGGTTCTGTATATTGTTTTACGTGTGTGTGCTATCTATGTGTTACTTGTGCATGATTACTTTATGTTCTTGGTGATTAATCGAAACGCAATAGCACCTCTATCGCAACGCAATCCAATCGTAAACGCTAAACGCAAGGTTAATTATGTTGTTGTATGTTAGTTAGGTTATTTGTGTGACTATTAATTAAATCCATCGCATCGCTTAATCGATACTCGCTTAAACGTATCTCAACGCTCAACGCACGAATCGAAACATCGAAAACCAAAACGCGGCAACCCTTCGATCGAATGACCATTCGATCGAATGGTCATCCGTACGGATGACCATCCGATCGGATGGCCATCCAATCGGGTTGCCATCCGATTCGCCTCCACCGCCTTTCCTCTTTTGGAGTACTATAAATAGCACCTGTCACATCACAAATAGTGATGTGACAGCTCTCTACTCCGACCAGCACGTTCCAGCCCTCTTTTCTCTCGATTTCTTGCGAATCTTGTAAGTCTTCAACTCAAATCTTGTACATCTATCATCTACACACACTTCTTCATCATTTTCACCTTTGAATCTTAACTTTTAACCATGAAATCGAATGGTTTGAGGTGTTGTAGGGTGATGTCATCATGGGGTTCTTATTAACTTCAAGGTTTGGCCACATTCAACCAAGAACAACTCAGATCTAAGAGATTTCCACCTGTTTAAACATTGTTTCATCTAAATTTAAACGTTTTCAAAGATTACAAGGATTGAAAGACGTTTTCTAACTTTCTTTCAACTCTTTTACACTCAATGCACTCAAAACCAGCAGAATCGGAGCTCATTCAGGCCTTCCACTCATTTGCTAGTGAAGTGTCGGTCTGAGATCTGATTCCTGTCAACGAGATAACTGACTTAGCGGGTTGAACATTAACAACCGTCAAGAACAGTTAACTGGTCAAACGGGGTGATTCCCATCCGATCAGATAGCTTGGGCTTGGTGGGGTTTCTGTTGTTTAACACGTTGTCATACCGTCTTGATCAAAACCGCAAACTTTCAAACTTAACGAATTTCAAAACGATCAAGTCACCAACTGGATTGCCGTCCGATCGGATTGCCATCCGATCGAACGACAATCCGATTGGATTGACATTTGGTCTCAACACTTTAACATTTTCATAATTTTCAAAGATCATCAGTTTCGAATGGATTGCCATCCGGTCGGAAGACAGTCCGATCGAATGACCATCCTGCTGTGAACTTGTTCTCACTGAAATGCCTCGCTGATCGGATCGCCATCCGATCGAACGACCATCCAATCGGATGACTGTTTGATCGAACGACCTGAAAGGTAGAGATACTTCTCTGTTTTTAAAAAGCTACAACGAAAACTTCAAAGCCATCATACACACACACATCCATCCCAAACAAATGTCAATCCGACTGAATGGCCATCCGACCGGATGACCATCAGAATGGATTGACATCCAATCGAATGACCATCCATTCGGATTGTCATCCGATCGGATGACCATTCGTCACTCAGTCACTCGTCACCGTTTAACGTGCCATTCATCGCTTATGCTATCGTTCTGTAATCAGGCTAACTTTCCAGCGCTCCCTTCAATCCAAGACGGTGTTTATTTATTAAACGCTATTTGTGAGTATACCTGAACCCTCTTTGCTTTGTGCACTCTTACGTTACATACGTTACTTATTCAAAACGCAATCGACACACAACGCAAACACTTTTATACGCTGACCGTTATTGCATGTTATACGTGTTATTCGATGAATGCTTGTATGTTATGTTTACAGGGGTTGTTAAGGGCTTTGCTTCACGTGTCCCAGTGGGGATATGTGTTGTGCATTCTACAACTCGCAGTCACGTCTGTGCATATTTCATTGTCGATAACCTACTAGCTTCACTTTGATACATGTTACGTGCTGGTTATTCGTAAAACGATTTCGTTATCTACTATACTATTAAACTTGTATGCTCACCTTTACACTATGTGTATTGACCTCTATTTTAACGCATGTGACAGGTGTTTGAATGCCTAGGATGCTATACTTGCTATTTTTGTGGAATCAAGATAGGATGAGTCTAGAAACCAAACAAACAATTTATTTATTTGAGTTCTCGGAACAATGATTTGCCTAGAGATATCTATGTATGTAATAATTGTTTTACTTGATAAGTTCTGGTATGGGACATAATGTTAATTATCCGGTAATTTAGTTGTTATGGATTTCTCTTGGACAATCTGTTTCGCTCAGTGCCTCACCCCGATGTTTCCGCCATCGGTTGGGGTGTGACAGATTGGTATAAGAGCCATAACTATAGAGAATTAGGCAAGACTCGACCTAGTCCGGGTCGATGTCTTAGAAACGACCTAGTCTATAGTCTAAGTACCAACAGACTGCCTTGTGTGAACCCGGAAGGGGTTCCGCACGAGTCTATCTCTTCTACTCGATTGATTCGCAATCATACAATACTCTATCACTCTGCCTTTCCTAAGGCAGGCACGCTGCACAGTTTTCAAAAATGAACGAGTGATTAGATCGAGACTAGGTTTGAAAACCGCAAACTCTCGATTGGATCGCTTGTTCGACGCACAATTTTTACTATAAACACAAGACTTTGCGTCGAATCAGGAGTGAAATCCGTACTTCGACGAAATTCTCTCACTCTATCTCGTGATTCTATCACACAAACAAGAATGTAGTCGCTAAGTTAGGGGTGAAACCCAAACCTTGATGACTCATTCCACTCTCAATTTTGGTTTTACAAAACTCTCACCAAGGTCTCAATGGATTCCAACGACTCGAGTTGCGTAAATAACCGAAAGGATGTGTGCTATTCACCGTTCTTCAGTGATAGAGCCCAGTCTATTAGGCCAAAATGTATCCTCGAAGTCTTTGAGAATAGTTGAATCACTTTGGGTAGTCGACGTCTACCAGCCGAAGGCAATCTATTTTCAATTTCAAGTTCGCAATCGCTGATTTTATATTGTTTTGATCCTGAGCCCACAACCGCTGACTCTGTGATTTATCGTTTTTATGTGGACTTTATGTGATTTATGTGGATTTTATGTGATTTATGTGGTTTTACATGTTCATGTGTTTTGGTTTTGGTGATTTATACGCTTTTCGCTTTGATCAACACGCACAACCCGCACAACCCGCACTGCACATCTATCTCAATACCCTAACAAATCGCTGCTACCTTGTGGTTAATCGCATGCTATGTTACTCGCTTATGTTATACTACTCGCTATGTTACTCGCTAATCGCAATCGCTATTCTCGAACGCGCGAAACTTGAATGATAAAGGAACACGTTCGACACATATAGGTGAATATGTGCAATATATGTAGGTGAATACGTGCAATATATAGTGTGGTTTCTATGGATTACGTGCTTTCGTGCTCTACGTGCTTATGTGTTTCTGTGGTTATGTGTCTACATGACTATATGCTTATGAGATTAGATGTGTTCCTGAGTTTTATTTAGTGGTAGTGCGTGTGAGGTGAGATTCGATTATGTAGTATTTGAGTCCTATGGCGATGTCTGTTGTAGACAATGTCGTCATTTGGATCCAGTCACTCTCGCGCTGCCCGAAGAAACCACGAGGACAAACGCATCGATGCCCTCGTCGCTAAGCAAATGGCGAAAGTTATCCCTCATATTGTCAGTGAGCTGAACGAAAACACTAGCAAGTCCTCTGAGGAATCAAGGACTGATTCGCCTAATGGTAACTTCAGCTTCAAGCAGTTTAAGGCCTGCGGCCCAAAAGACTTTACGGGCGAAGATGGACCTACCGCGAAGTTCCAATGGTTCGATTCAATCGAAGTCATGCTCCGTCAGAGTGGATGTCCAGAACACCGACGAACTGTCAACGCTACCGGTTTCTTCCAGTCTAGGGCTCTGGAGTGGTGGACAGCCGAAAGGAACAAACGTGGGAATGATGCAGCCTTTGGGCTCACTTGGGAGGAGTTAAAAGACCTCATGATGAAGGAATTTTGCCCACCTCACGAGCTTCAAAAGTTGGAGAATGAGTTCTGGCATATCAAGAAGGACGGTGGTGATAACGCCAGTCTTACTGCGCGCTTCAAACAGCTGAGTATCATCTGCCCAGGCCAGGTGGCAACACCTGACATGACGATCAAGAAGTATATCCGAGCTCTACCGGATTGCGTTGCTACCTTCGTGCAAGCCGCGAAGACAACAACAGTTGAAGAAACCTACCTACTCGCTGCTGAGATAAACGACAAGCGAGTTCTCGCTGGGTACTTCAAGAACACTCCAAAGAGCCTTCATCAAGCAACCGCCGCTCCCACCGCTGATACCGCCGCACCGCAAGCTTCAAAATCCTCGCGCCGCAAGAAAAAAGAACAACAACAGTATCAAGAATTGCGTTGTCACAGCTGCCGCTCCGCTTCAAGCCATTCCAGCTCAACCGCAACCCCAAAACCGCCAAGTAGCGATACCGGTCACCAATGCACCTCTGGCCAAGCGTGCATATACTGGTCCTCACCCGACCTGCCCTACTTGTACCTATCATCATCCCGTGGGGATTGCTTGCAGATACAGTGTTCTTAGCAATATGTACGGCCACTTTACTGCTAATTGCCGTACTGGTCCACGTCAAACTCCAGCTCAAGGTCAAGCTCCTGCACCACAAGCTCTCCTACCTACTCCTCAAGGCCAACATGCACCCGCGATCCACGCTAGAGCTTGCTTTGCATGTGGTAATCCCAACCACTTTGCAAACATGTACCCCAACAGAGTGGTGAAGCAAGAGCCGCAGCAGGAGCAACCTCAACATCAACAGCAGCAGCCTCAGCAGTGGCAGCAGCCAGCAGCCCCCGAACGTGCTTTCAACATCAACGCCCGTCAGGCTTAAGCAGATAACAATGTGGTTAATGGTACGTTCCTCGTAAATTGTATATATGCTTCGTGTTTATTTGATACTGGAGCCGATAACTGTTTTGTGTCGTTAGAATTCGAAAAGCTCCTTAATCGTAAGCGCGCTCATCTCCCCTCGACGTTCGATGTTGAAGTTGCCACTGGAAGAACCGTTAGTGTCCATTCTGTTCTACGTGATTGTACTATAGAACTCAACAATCACGTCTTCCCCATCGACCTTATCCCGATGCAGCTTGGTAGTTTCGATATCATAGTAGGCATGGACTTTCTTCGTGAAAATCGTGCTGAAGTCGTTTATTTTGATAAAATGATTCGTTTCTCGCTCGCTAATGGTGATCAACTCTATGTCTATGGTGAAGTCGCATCGAAGAATCTCAATCTTATGTCGTGTGTCCAAGCAAGAAAGTATCTCCGCAAGGAATACAAAGCTTTCTTAGCACACATCGTAGTAGCGAAGGAAAAGGAAAAGAAGGCAACGGATAAGGTGCCTGTGGTTCGTGACTTTCCTAATGTCTTTCCTGATGATTTACCTGGTTTACCCCCGAGACGTCATATTGATTTTCGTATTGACCTCATTCCTGGAGCCAATCCTGTTGCTAAAACACCTTATCGCCTCGCTCCATCTGAAATGCGCGAACTCTCGAGTCAACTCCAGGAATTACCTGACAAAGGCTTCATTCGCCCTAGCACCTCTCCTTGGGGCGCACCAGTCCTTTTCGTCAAAAAGAAGGATGGCTCGTTCTGGATGTGCATCGACTATAGGGAGTTGAATAAGCTGACTATCAAGAATCGTTATCCCCTGCCCTGAATCGATGATTTGTTTGATCAATTGCAAGGTGCTACGTGTTTCTCGAAGATCGATTTACACTCAGGCTATCACCAGTTACGCATTCAGGAGGAAGATATACCGAAAACCGCTTTCCAAACCCGATATGGCCATTATGAATTCGTCGTAATGCCCTTTGGTTTAACCAATGCACCCGCGGTTTTCATGGATTTGATGAATCGCATGTGTAAACCATTTCTTGACCGTTTCGTCATCGTTTTCATCGATGATATCCTTATCTATTCGAAGTCGAAAGCCGAACACGCGCAACATCTACGTTTGGTTCTCGAATTACTCCAAGGGAATCGACTCTACGCCAAGTTCTCCAAGTGTGAATTTTGGCTAGAGGAGGTTCAATTCCTCGGTCACATAGTCAATAGTCAAGGTATACACGTCCACCCCACGAAGATCGAAGCTGTTAAGAGTTGGGTTACTCTAAAGTCACTATCTGATGTTCGTTCGTTCCTCGGATTGGCGGGCTATTACCGTCGATTCATCGCTGAATTTTTGAAAATCGTCGTTCCTCTTACTTATTTGACGCATAAAGACAAGCCTTTTGTTTGGGGAACCGAAAAGAGACTGCTTTTTAAACTCTCAAGCATATGCTCTGCAATGCTCCTATCCTCGCTCTACCCGACTGAAACGATGACTTCGTTGTCTATTGTGATGGCTCGAACCATGGTCTCGGTTGTGTTCTCATGCAACGGGACAAGGTTATCGCTTACGCCTCTCGACAGCTCAAGATCCACGAGAAGAACTATACAACCCACGACCTCGAGCTAGGTGCAGTTGTTTTTTGCGTTGAAGATTTGGCGACATTACCTTATGGTACCAAGTGTACGGTCTTCACCGACCATCAGAGCCTACAACACATCCTCAACCAAAAGGAACTGAATATGCGCCAACGCCGATGGGTTGAACTTCTCAACGATTACGACTGTGAGATTCGTTATCATCCTGGCAAAGCAAATGTTGTGGCCGATGCTCTAAGTAGACGAAGCTATGTGTATAGCGTTCTTAATACTCATGCCCAACATGACCTCGAAGCCTTGATTCGTGACGCTCAGCATGCCTGCTTCGTTGAAGATACCATGCGAGAGAAAATGAAAAAGTGTGGAGCTGATTCGCACTTTGTCACCAAATCGGACGGTATCTACTACTATCTGGATCGCATCTGGATTCCAAGTCACAATAACCTTCGAGATATATTGTTGACTGAAGCACACAAGCCTCTATATTCCATTCATCCTGGCGCCGACAAGATGTACCATGACCTGTGTCACACCCCCAAAAACACCACAAGCGGAAACCCCCGCGAGGCGTGTGACGTACCAGGATCTAGCCACTAATCACATTGAACCATAAAGAAAATAGAACTTCCCAATAGTATAACTCAAACATCAGTTTAGAAAATCAAACATGTTCAGCGGAAGCATAATAAATTATTCAATGCGTTTAAAATGAAAATGTTCAAAAGAATGCAACAGCGAGAAACGTTACCAAACATCACGACGCATGACCACTCCAGCTTCCCAGACAGCAAGTTCCATGACAGTGTACCAAAGGACCTGCAAGCATGCAGAAAAGTATATCAGACAACGCTGGTGAGTTCACAGTTTGTTTAACCGATTGTTACCAAGTATTGACTTATGTTATGTTATGTTGATAATAACTCAATACCGCAGACGGCTCCTTTTTGCCCTTCTCCAATGCTCTATCAAACATTGGTCATGATTTTAAAGTTATTAGTTCACGCCCATCCTATCCAGGTACGTCGTGAGGGTGCCAAACCTAATAGCACTATCAACTAATAACCCCGTTGCCCTACAAGCAACTAACCCGGTAGTATGATGGGACTTAAGTGATAGAAAATGAGTGTATTATCCAACATCAACATTTACTGAAAACTGCCTCATATCCCCTGCAAGGATATGGGTTTATGAAAACCTGTTTACTTGTTTGTCTGTTTGATTGTCCCCACCGGACGCATGCTTGTATTTGGAAGAAGTGAACTCTCCTTCGTTTTGCTCGGTATGTTAAGTTACCCGTTCAATTCAATCAACCAACCCTACCGTGGTCACCAAGGAAATCAGTTCCATAGTCAAACAAGTCACGTATATTCACAGTTTGCATTCATAGCAAATATCACATAGTAGTTATTCAATCTCATACAGGTCATAACTATTTGACACCTTATTGTTCAGAAGGTTCTGTTTGTTTATTCTTTTGCAACATCCTCACGAAGAAAAAGTCCTTCGTGGGATACTCTCACGGCGAAGAACCCTCCAGGCGAAGAACCATGTTTTGTCGGAGATGATTGTGGCGAAGAACCTTAGTTCTTCGTCGAATGCCAGTCAACGAAGGATCAGTCCTTCATCAACCTGGGTTCTTTGCTGGGGAGTCCTTCGTCGCCGTATCACAACAGTTACATGATTTCTTTCTGTGATTCTCCTCTACTCACGTAATACAGTTTACAGATCAATTGACACAATTTAGCACGTTCAAACAACCGTATCATAAACACTTATCAGATTTTATAACCCTAATCATTGATTATTAATATACACAATCCCTAATCAAGTCGAATCACCATAATTCCCATGAACATACATCGCCATCCAAACCCTAGTTTTTCATATAACATCTAAACCACAATAACAATTGATTCATACTCTCAAATCATCATCACTTTATGCATACTAGTTCTAGATCTACAATTCTATTAACGGAACCCTAATCCCACATGAGATCACAACATTAGGATTTTAGTAACAGACAAGGACGAACACGAGCCGTGATACCGAAGTAATTAACTAAAGCGAGATGGAAAGGTTTCGAGATCCCACAACTGTCGTCGCACAGAGGATAGGGAGAGAGAGAACTTTAGGATTTTTGTGTTTACATTTGCCAGTTACGAGAGGTTATACAAGCAATATGACAATCAGGCCCAGTCTGGGCCGCGAATAATCTTGGGCCGAGGCCCTTTTTAGTGAAAGACCTCATGGCGAAGAACCTCCTTCGTCATGGGGTGCTTGGCGAAGAACCCAAGTTCTTCGTCGACTTGGGTTTTTCGTCGATATAAGTGTGGTATACACATGTTAAGACCAAACATCAACCATTAAACAATTCCTAAGTTTCATGCAACAACCAAACATAACCATACCTTAATCATTCAAACATCATGCACATAATACAATGTAAAACGAATTGGGAAAGTAAGATTGTGAAACAAATAATGCGTAGAGGAAGGACCTTGAAATCTCGGGTTGTCACATCATCCCCAACTTGAAAGAAATTTCATCCTGAATTTTGATAAGTAACCCCAAGGCGGTGGAGTGTTAGATCAGGATGACTGCGGGGTTTACTCGGGCGCCACATCATCCCCATCTTGAAAGGAAATTTCATCCCGAAATTCACCAATTGCATCAGGCTTAGATTGGTCAGTTGGGAAGAGGTGAGGATACTTGAGCTTCATCTGATCCTCGCGTTCCCATGTGAACTCCGGTCCACGTCTTGAGTTCCAACGGACTCTCACGATCGGAATTCGGCTATGCTTACGCACCTTGACTTCCCGATCCATAATTTCGATAGGTTCCTCGACAAACTGCAACTTGTCATCGATTTTCAGTTCTTGCAACGGTACTACTAGTGTTTCATCGGACAAACACTTCTTTAACTGCGAAACATGAAATAAATCATGAACGTTACCCAACTCAGCAGGTAACTCGAGCTTGTAGGCCACTTTACCAATCCGTTCTAGAAATTTGAATGGCCCGACATAACACGGATTAAGCTTGCCGCGCTTCCCAAAGCGTAGTACTCCCTTCCAGGGTGAGACTTTCAACATGACACGATCACCAACAGCGAACTCCAAAGGTTTCCTACGCTTATCAGCGTAGCAATTCTGGCGATCACGTGCTGCCGCCATACGATTTCTGATCTGCACAATCTTCTCGGAGGTTTCGAGCACAAGTTCTGGACCTGTGATTTGGCTGTCACCCACTTCAGCCCAACAGAGGGGAGATCGACATTTCTGCCCGTATAAAGCCTCGAACGGGGCTGCCTGAATGCTCGTATGGTAGCTGTTGTTATAAGAAAACTCCACCAAAGGCAAGTGTCTTTCCTAACCCTTACCAAAATCGATAACACATGCCCACAGCATGTCTTCTAATGTCTGGATGGTTCGCTCACTCTGACCATCCGTTTGAGGGTGATAGACAGTGCTCATGTCAAGACGTGTAACATATCCATTTTTTCATATAAGAATTATAGGTTTGTTTAAATTTATTAACCACTACTAACTAGTTTTATTTTTAATATAGTTATTCGACCCATATAGTTTTAAAAACTATTTTTTTATATATATAGTTGGTTAGAATGTTATACTAATTAATTGGCTTGTATACATTTGACATTTCTATTTTCTATATTAAAATAAAGTATATAAAAACTTATATTATTAAACGGGTAGGCTATGGGTAAGTTGACTGTTAGAAATATGAAGTACCTAGACGAGCCTAGGAACCGTCTAAGAATTTAACTATAAAAAATACGTTATATTTGAACCTACTCCGTTTTTAATGAAACTTGGTTCAAAATGTTGATACAAATATTCTCGTTCTAATGGCATATTCATTATTTTATAAAACGTCATATTTTAGAAGTTATAAGCGCCAAATAAGTGAAACAGTTAAATTAATTATAATATATAAAATAAAAAAATAAAATTCTAAATGTTAAAAGCATATGAGTGCACGTAGACATGAATTAAATGATGAAATGTTTGCCTGTCACTTGATGGCGGTTGAAAAATCAACTATAAATACAAGAAGCCTTCAAAAGAAAAATTTACTCCCATCTCCTCTATGTCTCGCAGCTCTAATTTCTATTTTATTTTTATTTTTATTTTTCATCTATAATAATAATAAAGCCCTGCCCCATTTTAAATGTTTTAACTCCCGATCACCGATACCCTTTCCGATTGATCTGGAGCCCCATAACGCATGTTAAGGCTCTGCCCGACTAACTTCGTTGGGGTTCTGTCTCGTAACGTCGGGATAAGGTTGAATTTGGGTTACTATACTTAACACGAGTGCATTATATATATTTTTTTTAAAAATAGCTCAGGAGTTATACCCAAGATTTATACAAGGAGGCTTTCTAGTTGAATCCTAAAGTTACAAAGTGAGTCCATTCTCTTTTCTCACAGTTTGTTAGTCATTCTTCTTTTTATCACTTTTTGTGATACAGTTATATTAAAAAATGCTTTCCAAAATCCTAAATGTTTATCAGTTATATTTACAGTGAATATATTTTTGTATTCTGCAATAATTCCCGGTATGGGAGGTTTTATACATTACTTAACCCTCGTTACTATTGGCTAAAAAATTAACCAATAGTAGCATGACCACAAGCACGGGGGAAATTGTGCCTCAGTGGCCATAGCCTATAACTAATACAATTTTTTTATTAAATAATTAATAAATTTAATGTATGATTGAAATAAATTTAATTAGTGTCTATATAAAATAGAGCTTTATTAGTTATATTAATATATATATATATATATAATAAACCTAATTTAACTATTGACATTATAAAATAATAAATGTATTATCATAATAAATATGTCAACTATAATATATTCTACTTTTAATATACTAAGATTATAATTTAAATCTTAGTCACACTAATCTATTAAGTAATAATATCACAATTATTTAATTAATATATTATATTTAATAAAGTTATAGCTATTAATTTGACAGAAAATGATATATTTCATTTTCTAGGCTAATTGATTTTGTGCCATAGAAAATATATTTGACAAAGTAATGTCATGGGACGCTGCTAAGTTTAGAGTCACTAGTTGATAGAATGATCAACAGTGACAAAACCAAAGGCACTGGTTGAGAGAATGATCAACAGTGTTATAACCACAGTCACTAGTTGAGAGAACGATCAACGGTGATGAGACCACAGGCACTAGTTGAGAGAATGATCAACAGTGTTATGACCCCAGTCACTAGTTGAAAGAATGATCAACAGTGATTTGACCACCGTCACGGGAATCGCATAGTGACAGATACTTTGAATAATAGTAAAATATAATTACTTGATAAATTCACTATTGGATAAAAGTGGGCCAATAGGTGATATGACCACCGTCACATCGGAACTGCCACCATGTGACAAATACTTATTGAATTTTTTGTAAATATAAACAAATATAAAAACCCTTAATGCTATAAGGTATAACAATATATTTTTTATAAAAATGGAATGAACTCGCCAGTATTTTATTACTTATAAAATATTTTCAAAACGTGTTTCAGGTAACTTGCTGTAAAGATAATAGAAGCCAACAATGGAGCACTGAAGGCTTAAATAAAGTGGCTATAAATACCTGAATAAAAGAAGAAATTCATGTTTTATTTATTTGGGTTTATCTTTATAAAAACAATTGAATTAAATATGGATTTTAGTCCATTTATTTAGTATTAAAAGTTGGTGTTTTATCAACTCTGAAATTATTTCCTAACTACGATCCTGATGAAAAAAAATTTCGCTGCATATCTAATGAACACCGATACCATCTGACTGGTTCACGGCTCCCGCTCCTAGGGTAGGGTCGGGGGTTGTGACAGAAGGTGGTATCAGAGCCACTTGTTTAAGCTATTTAGGTGTTCTTTTAATACCTAAACTTGTTGGGATTGAACCCTATCAGAGGAACAGATAATTAAAACCAAAACTGGATCAGAGCAGTGGATCCAGAATAAGCAGACGTTTACAGATAGTTCATGCAAATCTCTCCCCTTGAAAGTGGCTTTGTATCTGCTGATCTCCTATCTACTGATCTTACCAAGTGCTGATTCACAACTGTTGCTTTGCATCTACTGCCAAGTGTTAAAAACTGATAGAAGACCAAAGCTCTGCTGACTCAATCTACTGCCTTGAGTCAAGTACTGCTGATCCGGACAAGCACTGCTGGGTTCACAGCAGTGGAAGGATGCAGCAGCTGTTTATATGTCTTTTATGTATTAGATTGTAATAGCAGTAGTTAGCATATCAGTGTTTGTATAGATCAGAGGTTAGAGTTTGTTAGGAGGTTAGATGTCACTTTCATGGTGACGTCAGCTAAGATGCTCAGTGGTTTGCAAGTGCCTATAAATAGTTCAGTACTTTGTACTGTTCTATTAGCTCTTTCACCACACCGTCTTCTTTGCACGAACAAACTACTGAGCTCTGGCTGAGGGGGAGTTTGCATTCATACATCATCATTGTAATCGTTGTTGAAATAAATTCAATCTTTCGGTTCTTTGTGTAAAGATGTTTGATAAAAGTATTACTCTCGTTTGATTGTATGCAAAGTTTGCTTTCATCTTAATTCCGCTGCACAACTCTTTCATCTCCATCTTAATTTACAAACGAAAATACAATCAAAAAGAAACTCAGATCCAACAATTGGTATCAGAGCTTGGACAGTCAAATTTGATTTAACAATCATTTTGACGTAAATAGTTCAGCTCATAACAGTTGATACTGATCGTTTGTTCGTCCGTTGAAAAACAGAGCAAGGATTAATCACCATTAAAGTTGATTTCTCAGTGTCTGTAAAACAACAAGAATGACGTCACAATCTCAGGATGATAAAAACAACATCGGCTCGCTTTTTAAACCACCTATGCTAAAAAGAAATGAGTACAACATCTGGCAGAGGAGGATGGGACACATCCTCGCTCAACAAAGCACAGGTTGTTGGAAATCTGTCATTTATGGTCCCCATGTTCCTTCAGTGCCAAGTGCTGAAGATGCTAAAAAGTTCGTTCCAAAACCAGTTGAAAATTATACCGAAACCGACTTTCAAAAGATCGAACTAGATGCTAAAGCGTTTAGCATCGTAGCATCTGCGCTGCCCAATGAGATATATGCTGGACTGTTACATTGTAACAGTGCCAAAGAGTTATGGGACGCACTTAAGGAACAGTTTGGGGGAACAGAGGAAGTCATAGAAAACAATAGGGAAATCCTGAACCAACAGTATGAAACATTTTGCTATGTTAAAGGCGAATCACTAACACAACAATTTGAACGTTTCAGCTGTCTCATCAGTGAACTGAGGCTTGTTAACACCACTTTTACAAACTCAACTCAAAATAGCAGGTTCCTCAGGTCACTGCCAGAAAAATGGGACACCATAGCTTTTGTCACCCGAAACTCACCTGAATTCAAGGATCTGACCTTGACCTAACTCCATGGTCGACTCCTGACCTACGAAAGGGAGTTGAACCAGAAAAGGAGGTTATAAGAGTCAGGAAAAGTTACCGATGATTACACTTTCTCTAATACTGCTCTTCTGGGTCAAGAAGAATCTGGGAGCAGTGGTAAGGATCAGGGTTATGATCACTTCATTGACATAACTGCTGGTGCAAATTTTAACAACCCTGATCCTCACTCTGCTAGTTATGCATTTACTGCAAATGAAAACCAGATGTCAGACAATTTAAGCTTTGAATTAAATGATTTGCAACATTTTGACCCCACTGATTTAGAGGAAATGGACATCCTGCACCAACTGGCCTTGTTAAGTGTTAGAACTAGCAAGTTCTACAAAAGAACAGGGCGAAAATTCCCAGGTTTGCATGGGAATCTAAGGGTTGGGTTGGATAAATCGAAAATCAAGTGCTATAAGTGTAATAGGTTGGGACATTTCGCTAGGGAATGTAGGAGTCAAACTACTGGTCCCATAATTACTCATCCTAGCTCAAATCCTAGACCTCAAAACCAAAACACTGTGCACTATGCCCAATATGCCCCAGCAGTTCAAGTGAACACTGCTCACTATGCTGCTGCCCCTGTGCCAGTACATTATGTCCAAACTACTGTTCCACAAATCCAATATGTTCAAACCCCTGCTCCACAGGTACAAGTGCAACCTGTTGCACCTCAAACCACTGCTCCAGCAGCAGCACAACCAGATCAACAAAGTTTTTTCACTCAAGGGTTTGTTGACTGGAGCAGTATGCCTGATGACCTTAATGATGAAAATTTTGCACTCTTTGCTTCTAATGATTCTTCTCATAATGAGTTTTGTTTGATGGCATTAGAATCAATACAGGAGGGGGTTGAAACTGAGGAGGAACAGCAGAGCTTTGAAACAGTGGAAGAGGTGACTGAAGCAGTGGTTTCTGCTGTAGCTGGTAAACTACTGTTGGGAGAAAGTTCAGGTTCCCTGATTGAACCATTGACAGATCCATGGTCCAAAGAGGACAAAGAAGAAGAGAAAGAAGAAAAGGTGGGTGAAAAGAAGGTGAAAGCTGATGATGAAGAAGATCATCAATGTGATTGTGCTATGATGGCAGCTGCCAAGGTATCTCCTCAAGTTCTTGAAAAACTGTGTTCTGACAATTGCATAATTGCTTTTGCTAACATTAAAGAGGTGAATGAAAACCTTCGGGATAAAATCTTGTCTGATGAGGTCAAATTTGAAAGGTCTTTAAAAGAACTTAAAAACAAATTGACTAAAAAAGAAAAAGAGAACAACTGTCTAAAAGAAGAGCAAAGTATTACCAAAACCCAACTTCAAACTATGGTAGAAAAATACCAAGTTTGTAAAAAGGAGTTGGAGTCCGCCCAGATTACTTGTGAAAGATGGGTGGAATCCTGCAAAGGATACGAGGTGATGCTTGCTAAACAGATTGAAAGCAATGTGAAATTTGGGGTTGGATATAGAAAATATGATGATGAACATGTTGTTTTTGAAAAATCTGTCCAAACAACTGATGTAGCCACTGAGCACATCCCCACAAACAAGAAAGGCCAAGAAGTGAAAATCTTTGACAAACTTGGTAACAAAATCACACTTACCAGACCAATGGGATCCTCCACTTTCAAGGAGCTTGAAGATCATCAGTTTAAACCAAAATGGTCTGATGAGTGTGATATTCTTGAAAATTTCAAACCAATGGACTTTACATCAACTGATGGTGCTAAAGCTCCAAAAGCTAAAGTCATACCTCTCAAAGACATTCCAGCAGTGGTTAAAACCTCTGCTACAAAGGAGTCTGAAAAGAGAAAGAAGAAAGAAAAAATTGATAACTTGTTTTGTGAATTCTGTGAGAAAAGGAATCATCTAACAAAAGATTGTTTCCACTTAAAAGCTTATGATCTAAACAGAACAAGTGTCATTGTCTCAGCAGAAAGCTGCATTGTTTGTGGTAAGACAAACCACAAAACTCAAGCATGTGTGTATCTCAAAAACTTTGATATGAAAAAGAATGAGTACATGGTTAAAACATCCTTGAGTCCACCATCATCATCAACATCTGTTAAATTCACCAAGAAACAACCACTGTTTGTGCCAGTTCAAACAGCTGCACAAAATAGCTGAACCAAACATCTGTCAAAAGAGATGTTCAGGTTACTGATGCACCCCCTGCCAATCAGTTCAAGAAAGGCAGAGAAAAACAGTCTTACCAAAGGATTCCTCACGTTTATGAGGCCTACAAAAGGCCCTCTAAACCCAAAGTGAACAAGCATCCTTTTGGTTACCAGCAGATGATAGGTCAGGACCCACAACAGTGGTTAGAAAAACACTGTCCTAAAACAGTCCAAAACCCTGACCTAACCACTGTCCATCTTTCTGCATCCATCCCAGACACTGTTGAGACCCCATCCAAAGCCCTGTTGGCTTTGGAGACCTTAATGAACTAATCCTTTTACTTCATGTGCAGGGAGCTTCTGCATGCTTTGATAGTCTTTGGTATGTAGATAGTGGAGGCTCCAGGCACATGACAGGATGTAAAGCCCTCCTCAAAGACTTTAAAATCCATGGAGGGGGTGATATATCCTTTGGGAATAATAGTAAAGGAAAAGTTCTGGGGTCGGGCACAGTGGAGTCTGGAAAAGTAAAATTTGAAAATGTCAATCTAATAGACAATCTAAAATTCAACCTTCTGAGTGTGTCCCAAATGAGTGACAAGGGATTTGGGTCATTCTTCACAAAAGACTGTTGTAGGATTGTTGGACCATAAATGGTCAAAAAGATTGAAGCAATAATCAACTCTGGTCAAACTAAACTTGTTGCTCAAAGAAGTGGCAATGTTTATGTTGTTGACATGTCAAAAGAGTGTCCCATAGCTGATGCCTGTCTGTTCTCAGCTGCCTCTAACAAAGAGACAGAACTTTGGCACAGAAGGCTGGGACACACAAATCTTAAGACAATCACAGAAATTTCAAAAAATGGTTTGGTGAGAGGCCTACCACAAAAATTGTTTTCATGTCCTGAACATTGCATTTCCTGTTTAAAAGGAAAACAACATAAAAGTTCTTACAAGTCCATTGAAGAGTCCAAAACAACCCAGTGTTTGCAAATGCTGCACATGGATTTGTTTGGCCCAGTTCAAGTCATGAGCCTCAAAAAGAAAAGATATTGTTTGGTTATTGTTGATGACTTTTCTAGGTTCACATGGACTTTCTTTTTGCACTCAAAAGATGAAACTGCAGGCATTTTGCAAGACTTTGTAATACAGGTTGAAAAGCAATTTGACCTTCCAGTGAAAAGCTTCAGGAGTGACAATGGCACAGAATTCAAAAATAGGGAGTTGGATGCCTTCTGTGTGAAGAAAGGGATAGTAAGGCAGTACAACATCCCTAGAACACCAGAGCAGAATGAGGTAGTGGAAAGGAAGAACAGAACTCTGATTGAGGCTGCCAGAACCATGCAAGCAGATTCAGGTTTGCCATTAACTTTCTGGGCAGAGGCAGTAAATACTGCTTGCTATGTTCAGAACAGAGTTTTAATAAACCCCAGGCACAAAAAGACTGCCTATGAAATTCTGTATAAAATTAAACCACTGATCTCATATTTCAAAGTGTTTGGCTGCCCATGCTTTATTTTGAACTTAAAAGATTCCATTTCAAAATTTGCAGCCAAAATTGATTGTGGTTATCATTTGGGATACTCAACCACTGCCAAGGCCTACAAAGTGTTCAATACACGGACCAAGGCAGTGGAGGAGACTTTGAATGTAAAGTTCAATGAACTTTCATCAATGAAAATCCCAGCAAACCCTGCAGATCTGTTTGATCTTGAAAAATTCACTTTTGAAAATACTGCTGTCAAGACTAACAGTGCAGGTCCATCAGAGGATACAACACAAGACTATGGGTATGAAATCATCATCCCTCAAAGGTCTGCCACAAAGGGAAAAGCACCAGCTATTCAAAACAGTTGTCAAAGCCCAACCACTGCTACCTCAACAGTTGTTGACCAAAGTAGCCCATCAACCACTGCTTCCACATCCTCAAACACTGCTGACAAAAGTCCTCAAACAGTGGATAAAAGTCAGCAGTTGTCCACTTCATTACCTCCTATTCCACCACCTTTTGAAGCCACTACTGGATCATCAAAGTCCCCAGCAGTGGTTAGCTCAGATGATACACATTTGCAGCCTTCACCAACCAATGCCATCATACCATACCAAGGAGATTTAATCTTCTTGAGATCTCATCCACCTGATCAAATCATTGGCAACATAAATGAAGGGGTACTCACAAGAAGTCAAACCCAAAACATTTGTCTTTTTGCTGGTTTTCTATCACTCCATCAGCCAGTCAAGTACCAAGAGGCACTGAAAGACAACAGCTGGGTAGAAGCCATGCAAGAGGAGCTCCAACAGTTTAAAAGACAACAAGTATGGGAGCTTGTACCACTGCCAGAAGAGGTTAGTCCCATTGGCACAAAGTGGGTCTTCAAGAACAAAACTGATGAAAGGGGTATTGTTGTCAAGAATAAAGCCAGGCTTGTAGTTCAAGGTTACAGACAGGAAGAGGGGATTGATTATGATGAAACATTTGCCCCTGTTGCAAGATTGGAAGCCATTAGACTGTTCCTGGCCTTTGCTGTCAACCACAATATGAAGGTGTTTCAAATGGATATCAAAAGTGCTTTCCTCTATGGTACAATTCAAGAAGAGGTGTATGTTTGTCAACCTCCAGGTTTTGAGGATCCATTTTATCCAGATCATGTCTACAGGCTAAACAAAGCCTTGTATGGCTTGAAACAAGCACCAAGGGCCTGGTTTCTCAGACAGTGACTTTGCTGGATGTCACACCACAAGGAAGTCCACATCAGGAGGGTGCCAGTTTCTAGGTGATTGCTTAGTTTCATGGCAAAGCAAAAAGCAAGCAGCTGTTTCAACATCCACTGCTGAAGCTGAATACATTGCCGCTGCAAGCTGTACAGCCCAACTCCTGTGGCTTCAAAATCAGTTGCTGGATTTTGGTATCACTGCCTTGAAGACACCACTCATGTTGGACAGTCAGGCAGCAGAAAATATCATCAAAAATCCAGTTTCCCATTCAACCACCAAACACATCGACATCAGACATCACTTTGTGAGGGATTGCTATGAAAAAGGTTTGATTTCTCTGCATCATGTCCCAACTAAAGACCAGTTGGCTGATGTGCTCACAAAAGCACTTGATACAGCCACTTTTGAAAGTTTGGTCTCTAGAATTGGGATGCTGAACATGGAATAACAAGCAACATCTTGTTTTTCTATGAATAAAAGCAACAAAATGTTTTCAGAAAATCAAAACTCCATCCTTAAAAATAGCTAAAAATGAAATTTTTCATTAAATCCTTAAAAGTCTGCCATTAACCACTGATTGTTCAAAAGTCTGTTCTAATTCAAAAGTCTGTCCACTGCTGAAAGTCAACCCCTGCTCTCTCATTCCTTTGATAAACTCTGTTGTTCAAAAGCAGTGTCTTATCCACTGATATGCTATCCACTGATAGTGAAAATCATCCACTGCTTTCATACCACTGCCTTCATCTGTCCCCATCACACAAGTACTGTCCTTCACTTTCAACAGGGGTTGTCACGTGGACAGTACATATTGGTCAGACCTTTTGTAACGGCTGCCACCTCAGCATTCATTTTCTTCCCTATAAAATTCCCCACTCACCATCAAAACAGGGTTTTACTGTCGAATTGGATTCTTAAAAATTCTCTTCTCAAAGCAGTTTTTCATCTCATTTCTTCACAAATTTCTTCGATCAATCATCCTCAAAATGACAAAATCAAAGAAATCTTCAAAACCCTCATCCAAATCATCATCGAAGACAGCCTCTCAAAAGACAATCTCCACTGAAATTCCACATAAACCAAATCACAATCTCCTGGGTCTTCTCACAAAACCAGGAACCACCAGAGTTTTCGATTCCACCATTGATCTCATGGCAAAATCAAAGTACAAAACTTTGTTCACTGCCGATG
Source organism: Helianthus tuberosus (assembly GCA_030545235.1). Lineage (NCBI taxonomy): Eukaryota > Viridiplantae > Streptophyta > Magnoliopsida > Asterales > Asteraceae > Helianthus > Helianthus tuberosus. Next base: position 100,697,463 of record CM060367.1, read on the forward strand.
CACCAATCTATTTGGCGACCCAAAGGGAGTTCTGGAAAAATGCAACCCTTGAAAAACAAGGAGACACTGCAACCACCATAACCTCTCTTATAAAGGGTAAAACTGTCCAAATCACGCCACAATCCATTTCAGAAGTCTTTCAACTCGGTGATCAGGAAGGTAAAATTTCTTTCACTAAAACCGAGTTACAAACTGACTTCATTGAGAGAGGGTATGAAGCCACCATGATGAAGAAAATTACCTTAGAAAAAGGTTATTTTCCTTCTGCAACCAGATTCTTATTTCATACCCTCCTATTATGTGTTTCAAACAAAACCACTTCTTTCAATGAAATCCCTTTAAAGATTCAAAATCTGGGATATGCAATTCTTCAAGGAGAAAATTTTAACTATTCTCGGGAAATTTTTAAAGATTTGGTTAACAATGTTGAAACAAAATCATTCTTACTGTTTCCAAGGTTTTTAAGTTACTATTTTTCAAAGAAATTTAGTAAGGATGATTTAGCTATAATAAACCAAGGTGATTCTACTCAAATAAACTGTCTAACAAATGAAACTTTTTCAAGAATGTTAGCACCTTGCAAAACACAAGCAGAGGTGCCTGAGCAGATTTTAGCAGTTACAACTGCTCCTCAGGTATCTGCTGCTGAGCCCACTGCTCAAGGTGATCAAAGCAGCAGCACAACTGTTTTGAAACCCACACCTAAAATCACCAAAAGAGCCATAAAAAGAAAAGTTCAAAAACCCCCAAAACCATCAAAAAGGCATCTCTGGAGGATGAGATACCAGAGCTCCTGCCAGTGACAACACAAAAGTCACAAGAAACCACTGCTGCTACTTCCTCACAGCAGTTGGTACAAATATCTCAACCCATAACCGAAACTCCTCCTGCTTCTTCACAAAAAGAACAGGTTGTACAAAAAGGGTCTCCACATCATGATGCTCTGGAAACACTCGTTTCTATCATCCACAGCTCAATACCCGGGGCAAATCCATCTTCTACACCACCCATCACATCCACATTTCCCTCACCAATAAAACCACTGTTGGATGCAATTGATTTGAACCAGGCATTAACCAGTCCTTCTCAATCACCTGTTAATGAGAATATACCTCAACAACTGACTGGGTCTGATGTATCAATCTTTGCTAACCCACCAACACAACCTGAGGAGGTTACACCCCATGAGTTACAAGTAACTCTTGGTGGTAATCCAAGTGAAGCAGCCACTACAACTGTTGAACCTACAGGTTTACAGTTGGACAGTGGTTACATTAATAAGACTTCCTTGGAGGCAATTCCTTACATAGCACCTCTGCCAACCACCAGTGGATTTATTTATCCTACTGGCAACATCAAACGGTTGTCAAGTGTTGAAGGAAGAAGACCCCAGTACCAAGAAAAAGGGGCATCAGTGGTTAATGTTTGGAGTACACTCCCTACATCAACTGCTGATAAAACCACTGCTAGTGGGAAATCAGATGATCCCATTAAATTGGGTGATGGTTTAAAGTACCAGAAATTGACGGATCGTATTGCAAAGCTTGATAACTCTGTTGCAGAACTCAAAGATATGCTACAACAGGTGTTACAAGTTCAGAAGGTACAATCAACTGCTGTTCCACCTCAAGCACCTGCTTCACAAAGAGCACCTGCTACAAATGAGCTCTGGACTCTATTTCAATCTTTTCTCCATCAACAAGCCCAATTAGCAGATCAGCAACATGAAAAACATGTACAGCAGCTGAGACATGCAATGGAGTCAAGGTTCAAAAACACTCAGGCTGACTTAAAGGCTCTCAAAACTCAGATCTTGCACACCACTGGCACTGCTCCTCCAAAAGTACGTTTCATTTATGAACTCCCAGAAGATAATGCCAAAAAGGGGGAGAAAATCAAGGAGTGGAAAAAGAAGGGTATAGAGGATGGCCTTTATCTTGAACCAGAAAATTCAAACATGACCAAAAAGATCCCTTTGCCAGATGGTAGCAAGAAAATTGATGTGACAACAAATGCACTAGCAGAAGCACCTGCAAGTGTAAAAAGAGATAGAGAGGCCAAAAGAAAAGCCAGGGTGGACAGAATGGATCATCCAGATCAGGGTACTTCTGGGTCAAGGGATCATGAAAATCTTATTGAGGAAAAGAAGAGGCCTACTAGAAAAGTAAGGCAACCCAAATCCATTCCAACCAGACGTTCAAAGTCTGCTCAAAAACCACCATACAAAACAGCTGATGCAGCAGGAGTTACAAAAACTACTGTTTGCCAAACAGTTGTTACATCAACACACACCACTTCAACACACACAACATCCACTGCTTTACCGTCATCACCACCAAAAACAACACCTGCTGACATACAGCAGAAGACAGCAGATGTTATAACATCTGTTGTAATGACAATAGTGGTTGGAACACCAGTTGTTTCAACAGTTGTTAGTCAATCACAATCCACTGCCACTACATCTACCTCCATTGTTCCATCCAAAACATCATCAGTCTCTCCTAAACCAAAAAGGAGAAGGCTAATTTTAAAAGATGATGACACATCACCACCACAAACATCTTCGAAATCTTTAGCTCTTGTCACAATACCAAAACCTGTTCCTCTCTCTTCGGTTCCAATGTACAAGTCCTTACCTCCTGCAGGTGTTCAATTTCCTCTTGAACTAGCAGCTGTTAGAGATGAAATAAAATCCTTCTACTATGAGGATGACCCTGCCAAAAGGAGTTTGCCATCAATAAAGGGATATCCTTGGCCTAAAAATGTTGATGAATACTTGGAAATCAAAGCCAAGCAAGCAGAGGATATCTCAAAAAGAAACACACAAGGGAAGTCTGACAAAGAAATTTCAAGAAATTATCAATATCTGCTCACACAAGTCAGATCCCTAGAGCAATTTGCAAAGAATGTTAGTCAACAAATTTCTGAAAGAGCAGCTGAATCTCTGAAGAAAGACTACATTGAAAGCATCATGGCTCACAAAAAGTACAAAGGAGAGAGATATATGTACAAAGAGTGGACTGTTCCTGAGCTTGAAAATGAAGCTGAAAGAATTCAAGACATGATAAAAAGGAAGGTCACTCACACTCCTCCTGACTGGGCAAAGTTCAAAAAGAATGTACCTGATAAACAGGAAGAACTGAAGAGAATGAAAGAGGAACTGGTAGCAGCTGATTATGGAAACAAAAGACAAGTTGCCAGATGGAAAGAAGATGTGGTCAGGGCTACCTACAAAAAGTTGGAACAACTGAGAAAGAAAGATCCCACAGTTCCTCAAAAGCCTGACTATCCTGCAGCAGCGGTTTCAAAAAGACCATCAAAGCTGCAAATCAGGAGATCCACAGCTCCAGCTAGTGCAGCAGTCTTTAAAAGAAGGCCACACAAACAGCTGATTGTTGAAACCATCAAAGAGTTAATGGAAGGTGAAGACCTTGGAAAAGAGGGTATAAAGCAAATGATCAGAGAAACTCTTGGTTTGGATCTACCTGCAAACACTGCTCAGCCAGTTATGAATAGGCCAGCCTCACCCAATACTTCTGCAAATAAACATCTCCCAAGAAACCCACCAGGCTCAAAAATACAAAAGTGGGAAACTGACAAACAGACCTGCGTATTGACTTTGCTCAGGTCTGGTGGAGTAGTGGAGAAAATATCAAGGGAACAAGCTCTTGGCCTGAGTCTTGAAGATTTGCAGGATCTCCTTGATCTTCCACTTAGCAGGGATGATGAAGATACAGATGCCCTAGACTTTGAGTTACAATTTAAAGGTCAGATAAGGGAGCTGTTGATGAGGCAATAAAGATTTCCACAAATAATGAAGAGTTTTGGCATTATCTGTTCCAGGGGGAGATTGTTGGGATTAAACCCTATCAGAGGAACAGATAATTAAAGCCAAAACTGGATCAGAGCAGTGGATCCAGAATAAGCAGACGTTTACAGATAGTTCATGCAAATCTCTCCCCTTGAAAGTGGCTTTGTATCTGCTGATCTCCTATCTACTGATCTTACCAAGTGCTGATTCACAACTGCTGCTTTGCATCTACTGCCAAGTGTTAAAAACTGATAGAAGACCAAAGCTCTGCTGACTCAATCTACTGCCTTGAGTCAAGTACTGCTGATCCGGACAAGCACTGCTGGGTTCACAGCAGTGGAAGGATGCAGCAGCTGTTTATATGTCTTTTATGTATTAGATTGTAATAGCAGTAGTTAGCACATCAGTGTTTGTATAGATCAGAGGTTAGAGTTTGTTAGGAGGTTAGATGTCACTTTCATGGTGACGTCAGCTAAGATGCTCAGTGGTTTGCAAGTGCCTATAAATAGTTCAGTACTTTGTACTGTTCTATTAGCTCTTTCACCACACCGTCTTCTTTGCACGAACAAACTACTGAGCTCTGGCTGAGGGGGAGTTTGCATTCATACATCATCATTGTAATCGTTGTTGAAATAAATTCAATCTTTCGGTTCTTTGTGTAAAGATGTTTGATAAAAGTATTACTCTCGTTTGATTGTATGCAAAGTTTGCTTTCATCTTAATTCCGCTGCACAACTCTTTCATCTCCATCTTAATTTACAAACGAAAATACAATCAAAAAGAAACTCAGATCCAACAAAACTTAAACAATAAAGTTAGGAAACTAATACAAAGTAACCTATGTGTTATTTTTGTAGATTTAAATATAGGTATATATATATATATATATATATATATATATATATATATATAAGCACATATGGTTCTTGAAAGTATAATTTTGTTTTAATTATTCTGTGATATTAATAATTGAAAATGTTTGTAATTCAGATGTCGAATGAAGTATCACATAATCCAGAAGTTCATGCTAATAATGAAAATCCTTTGGATAAAAATGCTATAGAAAATATAATAGCCCAGGGAATAGCTAATGCTATACCTTTAATAATTAAAGCTGTTAAAAACCCCGTAGAACACACCAAAGCTGCGAGTAGCAAGCATACTCGTGACGACAGTTTTAGCCATAGTGTCAATGGATGCAATGATAATATTATCAAAACCCCATTTCCCAAGGAAAAGAAGGCGATGACTCTCGGGTGTACCTACAAAGAATTTCCAGCTTGTAAACCAACTGAGTTCGCGGGCAGTGAAGGAGCCACAGCTGCTCTGCGATGGTTGGAAAAGACGGAAGTTGTTCTTAAAATCAGCAAATGTGCCGAAGAGGATAAGGTGATGTATGCTTCCAACCTCTTTAAGGAAGAAGCCTTAGAATGGTGGAATACAATTCTTCAGGCAAAAGGAAGTGATATGGCTTATGCCATGAACTGGGAAAAATTCAAGGAAATGGCAGAAAAGAAATTTTACCCCCCATATGAAAAGGAACGAATGGCTAACGAGTTCCTAAATCATAAAATGATAGATGTGAATTGTCGTGAATATACGACAACGTTCTTCGAATATGCAAGACTGGTACCAACTCTGGCTTCGCCAGAACCCGTACTAATTTCTCGTTATATTTGGGGATTAGTTAGCGAAATCCGAGACATGGCCAAGGCCGCTAGACCACAGACTATTGAAGAAACAGTTGAACTAGCTAACATCCTGACAGATGGACTAATCCTCACAAGAGAAGAAAACAAGAAGAAAGAGTTAGCCCAGAAAATTTCCCAAGAATTCAAGAAGAAAGGAACTGAACCGTCATTGGAGCAACCTACCTGCAGAAGCTGTAACAAAAAGCATTCAGTAAGATGTCGTTTTAGGAGAACACCCTACTGTAACTTCTGCAAGATGACCGGGCATATAGAAGAAGAATGTAGAAGGAAAACTAATATCTATTACAATTGTAGAGAAACAGGACACATCAAATCGTATTGCCCAAAACTGAATAAAGCACTCGACAACAATGCAAAAACAACAGACGGAGCTAAGAAGAACGCGCGATCATTCATACTTACTACGCAAGAAGCAGAAATGATTCCAGACGCAATCACTGATATGTAATATCTAAGTTAAGTTATTATTTGACCCTAGTACAAATAAAAGTTTATAAATAAATGCATTCTGTCAAATACTTTATCTATTCAAAACCATAACAGACTTGTTTGGTCTTCACTTTCATTGAATCCTGTTTTTGGTTACGAAACCTTGTGGTATCGTTTTCTTTAATTTGAAACTTGAGCTAATCTCATTTTCACACCTGATGTATGGATAATTTCTGTTGGTTCATTATCTTAAAACAGTCTTAATACAATTATGTGTTAAGATAAGAGTACACAAATTCGTATTATATTCCGGTGTACCTCCAAAGATTCTTTCATCATTGATCGAAATTATATGATATTCATTTGGTCTTTCATCATAAATTGAAAATCCTATAAGATTTATTTGAAATGAATATCTAAATTTACTTCATTAAAGCTTTCAGTTGATTACGAACATGGTGAAAATTGTTCGGTCACCATAATTATTAAGCTATTTCAGTCATTTCGACACCTTGCGGCGTCGATATAAACTTGTAGCTTGGGCTAATCATAATCATACGAATCATTCAAAACCACGTATGTCTTTCATTTGATTCATCATTCAAAAGTAGTCTTGATACAATTATGTATTAAGACAATGATACACTAAACTCTATTGTAATTCAGTGTATCCTTGCAATTCAATAAATGTCAACACACTGATTTTTCTCTTGTTGTGGTTCGATAGTTGACAAATCATTTTCGTACTTCTATTTCATTTGATCTCGTTGATTCCTAGTCTTCCTCAGCTGACAATCAAAGTAAGTTTTTTTTACAAGTGAATTCTACTGTTTCTAAAAGTCGTTTATAGTCAATTTCGACATCTATTGATCATAAATCTCTTTTGGCTTGAACCTAGTCACCTTGCAAATTATATAATTTCACATCGTTCGTTTGACATCGATTTCTTGAATTAATTCAGTTAAACCATTGATTCCTATTTATTGTACAACTCGTATTCACAAAATTTGATGTTTTGATTCTGTATCATTTACCTTAATACTGTTCTTATTGACTAAGACATGACATAACTTTAAGAAGACATCGTAGCCCAAATCTCGAGGACGAAATTTAAAATAAAGTGGGGAGGATGTAACATATCCATTTTTTTCATATAAGAATTATAGGTTTGTTTAAATTTATTAACCACTAGTAACTAGTTTTATTTTTAATATAGTTATTTGACCCATATAGTTTTAAAAACTATTTTTTATATATATAGTTGGTTGGAATGTTACACTAATTAATTGGCTTGTATATGTTTGACATTTCTATTTTCTATATTAAAATAAAGTATATAAAAACTTATATTATTAAACGGGTAGGCTATGGGTAAGTTGACTATTAGAAATATGAAGTACCTAGACTAGCCTATGAACCGTCTAAGAATTTAACTATAAAAAAAATACATTATATTTGAACCTACTCCGTTTTTAATGAAACTTGGTTCAAAATGTAGATACAAATATTTTCGTTCTAATGGCATATTCATTATTTTATAAAACGTCATATTTTATAAGTTATAAGCGCCAAATAAGTGAAACAGTTAAATTAATTATAATATATAAAATAAAAAAAATAAAATTCTAAATGTTAAAAGCATATGAGTGCACGTAGACATGAATTAAATGATGAAATGTTTACCTGGCACTTGATAGCGGTTGAAAAATCAACTATAAATACAAGAAGTCTTCATAGGAAAATTTTACTCCCATCTTTTTTTTGAACGGCGATTGACTCCAACAGTCGAGAGGATCACACCCACATTGCATGGGTCCCTAGTCCCCCTCGGGCGAGGCATCCGAGGTTGACCATAGGCGCTCCACGAGAAAATTTCCAGCCGACAGCCACTTGACTGCCGTTGCAGCCTCCGCACTCAAGAGCCGGAGTAACCGCACTGTAATAGAAAACTCGTGTGCGGCTCAAGACTCGAACCCGGGCTATTACGCACTCAAGGCTCTTATCCATCATTGCCATGACCCCTCAACAAGTTTGGGGCCATTTTCCCCCAAATGCAGTGGGTGGGGATCGAACCCGGGTCTCCAAGGAAACCCAAGCTCTTTCCACCACTCCACCACAACTCCCATCTCCTCTATGTCTCTCAGCTCTAATTTCTATTTTATTTTTATTTTTATTTTTCATCTATAATAATAATAAAGCCCTGCCCCGTTTTAAGTGTTTTAACTCCCGATCACCGATACCCTTTTCGATTGATCTGGAGCCCCATGACGCATGTCAAGGCTCTACCCGACGAAGTTCGTTGGGGTTCTGTCTCGTAACGTCGGGATAAGGTTGAATTTGGGTTACTATACTTAACACGAGTGCATTATATATTTTTTTTTAAAATAGCTCAGGAGTTATACCCAAGATTTATAACAGGAGGCTTTCTAGTTGAATCCTAAAGTTACAAAGTGAGTCCATTCTCTTTTCTCATAGTTTGTGAGTCATTCTTCTTTTTATCACTTTTTGTGATACAGTTATATTTAAAAATGTTTTCCAAAATCCTAAATGTTTATCAGTTATATTTACAGTGAATAAATTTTTGTATTCTGCAATAACTGCCGGTATGGGAGGTTTTATACATTACTTGACCCTCGTTACTATTGGCCAAAAAATTAGCCAATAGTAGCATGACCACAAGCACGGGAGAAATTGTGCCTCAGTGGCCATAGCCTATAACTAATACAATTTTTTTATTAAATAATTAATAAATTTAATGTATGATTGAAATAAATTTAATTAGTGTCTATATAAAATAGAGCTTTATTAGTTATATTAATATATATATATATATATATATATATATATATATATATATATATATATATATATATATATATATATATATATATTTAATAAACCTAATTTTACTATTGACATTATAAAATAATAAATGTATATCATAATAAATATGTCAACTATAATATATTCTACTTTTCATATACTAAGATTATAATTTAAATCTTAGTCACACTAATCTATTAAGTAATAATAGCACAATTATTTAATTAATATATTATATTTGATAAAGTTATAGCTATTAATTTGACAGAAAATGATATATTTCATTTTCTAGGCTAATTGGTTTTGTGCCATAGAAAATATATTTGACAAAGTAATGTCATGGGACGCTGCTAAGTTTAGAGTCACTAGTTGATAGAATGATCAACAATGACATAACCAAAGGCACTAGTTGAGAGAATGATCAACAATGTTATGACCACAGTCACTAGTTGAGAGAACGATCAACAGTGATGAGACCACAGGCACTAGTTGAGAGAATGATCAACAGTGTTACGACCCCAGTCACTAGTTGAAAGAATGATCAACATTGATTTGACCACCGTCACGGGAATCGCTTAGTGACAGATACTTTGAATAATAGTAAAATATAATTACTTGATAAATTAACTATTGGATAAAAGTGAGCCAATGGGTGATATGACCACCGTCACATCGGAACTGCCACCATGTGACAAATACTGATTGAATTTTTGGTAAATATAAACAAATATAAAAATCCTTAATGCTGTAAGGTATAACAATATATTTTTTTATAAAAATGGAATGAACTTGACAGTATTTTATTACTTATAAAATATTTTCAAAACATGTTTCAGGTAACTTGCTGTAAAGATAATAGAAGCCAACAATGGAGCACTGAAGGCTTAAATAAAGTGGCTACAAATACATGAATAAAAGAAGAAATTCATGTTTTATTTATTTGGGTTTATCTCTATAAAACAATTGAATTAAATATGGATTTTAGACCATTTATTTAGTATTAAAAGTTGGTGTTTTATCAACTCTGAAATTATTTCCTAACTACGATCCTGATGAAAAAATTTTCCGCTGCATATCTAATGAACACCGATACCATCTGACTGGTTCACGGCTCCCGCTCCTAGGGTGGGGTCGGGGGTTGTGACAAGACGTGAGCCAAATGATTTGTGCATCGCTTGCCACAAATCGGATATGAAACGCGGATCACGATCAGAGATAATGGAGGTTGGCACTTCGTGCCTGGAAACTATTTCCTTTAGATAGATACCCGCCAGCTGCAAGAACTTGTCAGTTTCTTTGATTGCGAGGAAGTGCGCAGATTTTGTGAGACGGTCAACGATCACCCAAATGGTATCATTTCCGTTTTAAGTTCTTGGCAATCCAGTGACGAAATCCATAGCATTTTGCTCCCACTTCCACATAGGTATCTCTGGTTGCTGAAGCAGACCAGAGGGTTTTTGATATTCCACCTTAACTTTCGCGCAAGTCAAACACTTACTTACACACGTCCGATGTGGGCCTTCATCTTCGGCCACCAGTACAAGACCTTGAGGTCTTGATACATCTTATCCGAACCCGGATGAACAAAGTATCGAGACTTGTGTGCTTCCTCTATCACAAGCTCTTTAAGATTTCTAAACAAAGGAATCCATATTCGTTACATGAAATATTTAATGCCGTCAGATCTCTCTACGAGTCGTTTCCCCATACCCCTCAAATACTCAGCTTCAATGTTTTCCCCTTTCAACGCTTCAGTTTGAGCAGAACGGATCTGGTCAGATAAATTAGAATGGATGGTGAGCTGCAAGGCGCGAACACGCTTGGGTTTCGTTTCCTTTCGACTAAGGGCATCAGCTACAACGTTAGCCTTACCTGGATGATACTTGATTGCACAATCGTAGTCGTTTAAGAGTTCCACCCAGAGACGCTGTCGCATATTCAATTCCTTCTGGTCAAAGATATACTGAAGGCTCTTGTGGTAGGTGTAAATAGTGCATTTGGTACCGTACAAGTAATGCCTCCAGATTTTGAGCGCAAACACCACGGCCCCCAACTCTAAGTCGTGAGTCGTGTAATTCTTTTCGTGAGTCTTCAATTGACGAGAGGCGTAAGCTATCACTTTCTCGCGTTGCATCAGCACGCAACCGAGACCCTGAATAGAGGCGTCACAGTACACCACGAAATCTTCGGTACCCTCAGGTAAGGACAGAATCAGTGCACTGCAGAGTTTTTGCTTCAGAAGCTGAAAGGCGTCTTCCTGTTTCGTCCCCCAAGAATACACTACACCTTTCTTTGTCAGAGCGGTGAGAGGTTGAGCGATCTTTGAAAATCCCTCAATGAATCTACGATAGTATCCAGCGAGACCCAGGAATTGTCGCTCCTTCGAAGGATTCTTTGGCGCAACCCAATTCCTGATACAGTCGATTTTTTCGGGATCCACATGTATTCCCAGCTCGTTGACTATGTGACCAAGGAAGTGTACTTCTCGAATCCAGAAGTCACAATTAGAAAATTTCGCGTAAAGATGCTCCTTCCTCAGGAGCTCCAAGATAAGACGCAAGTGCCGCTCGTGGTCTTCCTTGCTCTTAGAATAGATCAGGATGTCGTCGATAAACACGTTGACAAAATCGTCAAGGTATGGTTTACATACACGGTTCATGAGATCCATGAATACCGCGGGTGCATTGGTTAACCCAAATGGCATGACAAGAAACTCGTAATGACCATACCGCGTTCTGAAGGCTGTCTTGGGAACATCCTCTTCTTAGACTCTCATCTGATGATAGCCCGACCTTAAATCAATCTTTGAGTAGAAGCTTGACCCTTGCAACTGGTCAAACAGATCGTCAATGCGGGGAAAAGGATAATGATTCTTGACTGTTACTTTGTTGAGTTCGCGGGTAGTCGATACACATGCGAAAAGATCCGTCCTTCTTCTTTACAAACAAAACTGGGGCTCCCCAAGGCGAAGAACTGGGTTGGATAAAGCCTCTATCCAACAGTTCTTGGACTTGATTAGACAATTCTTGCAACTCTCCAGGTGCAAGACGATAAGGTGTACGAGCAATCGGAGTTGCTCCTGGTGTAAGATCAATTTGGAATTCTACCTAATGGTGTGGAGGTAGACCTGGAAGTTCCTCGGGAAAAACGTCAGGAAACTCTCGAACAACAGGTAGCTCCTCAATTCTTTTCTCTTCAGGCCGAGTATCAGTAATAAGCGCAAGAATAGCAGGATAGCCCTTCCGCATACACTTATGGGCTTTGATGGATGAAATGAGACTGACGGTTGCACCACTTCGATGACCCTGGACAGACAACGATTCCCCACTAGGGAGAGGAACACGCACGATTTTCTCCTTGCAAAGTATATCGGCTCGGTGTTTTGACAACCAATCCATACCAACAACTATATCAAATCTACCAAGAGTGATGGGAAGAAGGTCAATGTCGAACACTTGACCTAGAAGATCGAGTTTACACCCTAAGAGTACATGTGAGGCTTCTATCGACTTACCATCAGCCAATTCCACTATGTGCTTGACCTCGAGAGGTGTTGGAGTTAACCCTAACTGACGGCTGAACCCCAAAGACACATAACTCCAGTCGGCACCAGAGTCGAATAACACAGAAGCGAAAATACCATTGACAGAGAACGTATTGGTCACGACGTTGCCATCGTTCCTTACATCACCTGCTCCAATAGTAAACACTCTCCCACGAGCGCCGTTCCCACCACCACTCCCATTATTGTTGTTTCCCGCGTTGTTGTTCTGGTGATTACCCCCATTGTTATTGTTGGCATTCTGATGCAATTATAGGCAATCATTCTTGAAGTTCCCTTCACTGCCACAATGATAACATCCCATCTGATTACCCCGATTATGCTGGGGTTGCTGCCTTTGTTGCTGTTGTTGGGGCTGTTGCTGTTGTTGCTTGGGATGTGGAGCTCTACAGTCTTTCGCCATGTGACCCACCTTGTCACACCTTTGACATGCTCGGTTACACGAGCCGTAGTGGTTAAAACCGCACTTGTTGCACTTCGGCTGTTTCCCTGCATAAGAACCTGAAGTTTGACTATTGTTCTGATTCTGGTTGACAGAAGAGGACTGACTGAAGCTGCGGGTGTTGTTGTTGTCAGGCTTCTTTTGCGACTGATTCGAGTTGGTTGCCTTATCTGCGTCATTCCACTTACGCTTGTTGTCGGTGGTGGGGGTAGCAGTAGTAACAGTAGTAGCAGCAATAAGTGGTGGCAGCGAGCCACGCTCCACATCCTGATCAGTGATCTTATGAGCCAGTCTGATGATTCATGGCAGGTTGTCGAGATTCGCTGCAGTGACTAATCCCGTAACTTGTGGTGCCAATCCCTTAATGTAGAGTTCGATCCTGCGGGGTGGTGGTCGGGGTAGGTTAGGACACATGTTCGCCAGCTCGTGAGACCGTTTCATATAAGCCTCAATCTCGGATGCCTCCATCTTCAAGTTATAATACTCGTTTTCCAATTTTTGCACTTCATCACGAGGACAATACTCCTCTCTCATCAGTTCCTTAAAATCATCCCAAGTAGTAGCGTTTGCCATCTCAATGCCCAGCCTCTGCACCTGAGCATTCCACCAAGTCAAAGCACCGTCCTCCAAGGTGCCAGAAGCAAACTTCACTCTGTCCCCAGCTGGACAGTTACACATAGCAAAGACGGATTCGGCTTTCTCGAACCAACGGAGCAGTCCCACGGGACCTTCAGCTCCACTGAAAGTTTGAGGCTTGCAATCCATGAATGTTTTGAACGTACACACAGGTGGATTGTTCTGGTTTTGGTTCGCAGGTTGACCTATTACAAAAGGAAAGTACGCACAAATAAGAATCGAGTGAAATGACCGAAGACTATGCTTTGTCTGGTATATATTGTACCAGCTTGCCGAGCTGCCAAAGCCTCAGCCACGCGTGTGTTAATCAGGTCAGTCAACTCGGCTTGAGTCATGTTGATGTTGCCACGTCCACGGCCGCAGCCACCTCCACGTCCACCGTTACATCCGTCACGTCCGCTCATGATTCTAAACAAGAAGAGTGGAAAATATAAGGATCGCAGTTGAGTTGAAGTCAATCATCACTGACTTCCATGGATTTGAGAAACTCTATCATTAAACGAATAGTGGAACAGAACTCCTTTCACACTTATTAAGCCTCACTGGGATTCACATGCACCTCACATCATTATTATGTGTGCACCCATAATAATAAGGCAATTTGCATGCTTATCTCAGTGTCTCTTAACTCGCGCTAAAAGGTTTCCCACACTCAAACAATAAAACGAAGGATATTGCAAAACTAGGAATCACAGAAGTCGAAGGGTAGTGTTAAACTATCAAGCATCATTAGAGCATGTAACACATGTAATCACATCATGGTATGTAGTTTCATGCAAGTCGTGGGCGTGTGTCTACTAGGTAAGTAATGCATAAAGTAAACAGAGGACGAACCTTGCAATCTGGAGCAGAGTGTCATGGTCGTTTTCGATACTGTTTGGTTATAGTCTGGTTTTATGAAAACGTTTTAAAACCTAGTTCACTATAACCAGTGGCTCTGATACCAAACTGTCACACCCCTAAAAACACCACAAGCGGAAACCCCCGCGAGGCGTGTAACTTACCAGTATCTAGCCACTAATCACATTGAACCATAAAGAAAATAAAACTTCCCATTAAATAAAATAGTATAACTCAAACACCAGTTTAGAAAATCAAACATGTTCAGCGGAAGCATAATAATTTATTCAATGCGTTTAAAATGAAAATGTATAAAATAATGCAACACCGAGAAGCGTTTCCAAACATCACGACCCATGACCACTCCAGCTTCCCAGACAGCAAGTTCCATGACAGTGTACCTAAGGACCTGCAAGCATGTAGAAAAGTATATCAGACAACGCTGGTGAGTTCACAGTTTATTTAACCGATTGTTACCAAGTATTGACTTATGTTATGTTATGTTGATAATAACTCAATACCGCAGACGGCTCCTTTTTGCCCTTCTCCAATGCTCTATCAAACATTGGTCATGATTTTAAAGTTATTAGTTCACGCCCATCCTATCCAGGTACGTCGTGAGGGTGCCAAACCTAATAGCACTATCAACTAATAACCCCGTTGCCCTACAAGCAACTAACCCGGTAGTATGATGGGACTTAAGTGATAGAAAATGAGTGTATTATCCAACATTAACATTTACTGAAAACTGCCTCATATCCCCTGCAAGGATATGGGTTTATGAAAACCTGTTTACTTGTTTGTCTATTTGATTGTCCCCACCGGACGCATGCTTGTATTTGGAAGAAGTGAACTCACCTTAGTTTTGCTCGGTATGTTAAATTACCCGTTCCAATTCAATCAACCAACCCTACCGTGGTTACCAAGGAAATCACTTCCATAGTCAAACAAGTCACGTATATTCACAGTTTGCATTCATAGCAAATATCACATAGCAATTATTCAATCTCATACAGGTCATAATTATTTGACACCTTATTGTTCAGAAGGTTCTGTTTGTTTATTCTATTGCAACATCCTCACGAAGAACCAGTCCTTCGTGGGATACTCTCACGGCGAAGAACCCTCTTGGCGAAGAACCATGTTTCGTCGGAGATGATTTTGGCGAAGAACCTTAGTTTTCGTCGAATGCCAGTCAATGAAGGATCAGTCCTTCGTCAACATGGGTTCTTCGCTGGGGAGTCCTTCGTCGCCGCATCACAACAGTTACGTGATTTCTTTCTGTGATTCTCCTCTACTCACGTAATACAGTTTATAGATTAATTAACACAATTTAGCACGTTCAACCAACCGTATCGTAAACACTTATCAGATTTTATAACCCTAAACATTGATTAACAGTTTAATATACACAATCCCTAATCAAGTCGAATCACCATAATTCCCATGAACATACATCACCATCCAAACCTAGTTTTTCATATAACATCTAAACCACAATAACAATTGATTCATACTCTCAAATCATCATCAGTTTATGCATATTAGTTCTAGATCTACAATTCTATTAACGGAACCCTAATCCCACATAAGATCACAACACTAGGATTTTAGTAACAGACAAGGACGAACACTAACCGTGATACCGAAGTGATTAACTAAAGCGAGATGGAAAGGTTTCGAGATCCCACAACTGCCATCGCACAGAGGATAGGGAGAGAGAGAACTTTAGGGTTTTTGTGTTTACAATTGCCAATTACGAGAGGTTATACAAGTAATATGACAATCAAGCCCAGTTTGGGCCGCGAATAATCTTGGGCCGAGACCCTTTTTGGCGAAAGACCTCATGGCGAAGAACCTCCTTCGTCATGGGGTGCTTGGCGAAGAACCCAAGTTCTTCGTCGGCTTGTGTTTGGGACGAAGAACCCTAGTTCTTCGTTGGCTTGTGTTTGGGACGAAGAACCCTAGTTCTTCGTCGACTTGGGTTTTTCGTTGATATAAGTGTGGTATACACATGTTAAGATCAAACATTAAACAATTCCTAAGTTTCATGAAACAACCAAACATAACCATACCTCAATCATTCAAACATCATGCACATAATACAATGTAAAACGAATTGGGAAAGTAAGATTGTGAAACAAATAATGCGTAGAGGAAGGACCCTGAAATCTCGGGTTGTCACAACCTGCATCTACGGTACTGGTGGCCTGGAATGAAGAAGGATATCGCAATCTATGTTTCGAAGTGCCTGAATTATTCGAAAGTCAAGGCCAAGCAACAAAGACCCTCTGGCTTGCTTGTGCAACCCGAGATCCCGATGTGGAAATGGGAGAGCATGCCATGGACTTTATAACAAAACTTCCACGTACACCTTCAGGTCACAATAGCATCTGGGTTGTCGTTGACCGTTTGACTAAATCTGCTCATTTTCTGCCGATACGAGAAGACTTTAAGGTAGAAACATCTTCCGTATCTATACCGATGAGATTATCTGTCGACACGGGATGCCTCGTGACATCATCTCTGACCATGATGGTCGGTTTACCTCACGCCTTTGGGAAACGTTTCAATCTACTCTCGGTACTACGCTAAATCTAAGTACCGCTTTCCATCCCCAAACCGACGGTCAGACTGCTTCGCTCGTGTGTCATAGACTTCTCAATTGGGACACGCACTTACCTTTGGTCGAATTCTCGTACAATAACAGTTATCATTCTAGCATTCAAATGGCACCGTTTGAGGCATTATACGGAAGAAAATGTCGATCACCGATTGTGTGGCATGAGTCGGAGATGCGCAAATAACCGGTCCTGAGCTGCTGCAAGAAACGACTGAAAAAATCCTCCAAATTCGAGATAATCTGCTGAAAGCTCGGAGTCGTCAGAAAAGTTACGCCGATAGATGCCGCAAGCCCCTTGAATTTGACGTTGGCAATCACGTACTCTTAAAGGTTTCACCTTGGAAGGGGGTGATCAGATACGGTAAGAAAGGGAAACTCGCGCCTCGATATGATGGACCCTTTAAAATTCTGGAAAGGATTAGGAAGGTGGCCTACAGACTTGAACTACCGGAGGAACTTAGCAACCTCCACCCAACTTTCCATGTTTCGAACCTCAGAAAGTGCCTGGCAGAGCAGGATTTACAAGTGCCACTTGAGGATCTACAAGTGGACGAAACATTACACTTCGTTGAGAAGCCTGTCGAGATCATGGATCGAGAAACCAAGAAGCTCAGACGCTCACACATTCCCATTGTGAAAGTTCGCTGGGAAGGCAAACGAGGCGAAGAGTTCACCTGGGAACTCGAAAGTGACATGAAGGCGAAGTATCCCCAGTTGTTTGTTATGCCTACGGCCTAAATTTCGGGACGAAATTCCCTTAAGAGCGGGAGGCTGTAACAACCCGCGTTCAGAAAGTCAAAGTACAAGTCAAAGTCAAAGTCAAAGTCAAAGGAAGAAAAGATTGCTAAATGCGATCTGTCACTCCTTGCTTAACTATTGATTTTACTTCATTGACTTGTAATCGAATCCTTTATTTTGTTAGCTTTAGTTGTATTATGTGGAGTATCTATAACAATCGAGGTTTAATCGCATGTTAATCGCTAATCTATTTATCGCTAATCTCATCGCAATCGCATTCGCAACTTGAATAATAGGTTCTGTTTATTGTTTTACGTGTGTGTGCTATCTATGTGTTACTTGTGCATGATTACTTTATGTTCGTGGTGATTAATCAAAACACAATCGTAACTCTAACGCAACGCAATCCAATCGCAAACGCTAAACGCAGGGTTAATTATGTTGTTATATGTTAGTTAGGTTATTTGTGTGGCTATTAATTAAATCCATCGCATCACTTAATCGACACTCGCTTAAACGCATCGCAACGCTCAACGCACGAATCGAAACATCAAAAACCAAAACGCGGCAACCTTTCGATCGAATGACCATTTAATCGAATGGTCATCCGTACGGATGACCATCTGATCCGACACCTCCACCGCCTTTCCTCTTTTGGAATACCATAAATAGCACCTGTCACATCATAAACAGTGATGTGACAGCTCTCTCCTCCGACCAGCACGTTCCAGCCCTCTTTTCTCTCGATTTCTCGCGAATCTTGTAAGTCTTCAACTCAAATCTTGTACATATATCATCTACACACACTTCTTCATCATTTTCACCTTTGAATCTTAACTTTTAACCATGAAATCGACTGGTTTGAGGTGTTCTAGGGTGATGTCATCATGGGGTTCTTATGAACTTCAAGGTTTGGCCTCATTCCACCAAGAACAACTCAGATCTAAGAGATTTCCACATGTTTAAACACTGATTTCATCTAAATCTAAACGTTTTCAAAGATTACAAGGATTGAAAGATATTTTCTAACTTTCTTTCAACTCTTTTACACTCAATGCACTCAAAACCGACAGAATCGGAGCTCATTCAGGCCTTCCACTCATTTCCTAGTGAAGTGTCGGTCTGAGATCTGATTCCTATCAACGAGATAACTGACTTAGCGGGTTGAACATTAACAACCGTCAAGAACAGTTAACTGGTCAAACGGGGTGATTCCCATCCGATCAGATAGATTTGGCTTGGTGGGGTTTCTGTTGTTTAACACGTTGTCATACCGTCTCCGTCAAAACCACAAACTTTCAAACTTAACGAATTTCAAAACTCACCAACCGGATTGTCGTCCGATCGGATTGCCATCCGATCGAATGACAATCCGATCGGATTGACATTTGGTCTCAACACTTTAACATTTTCATAATTTTCGAAGATCATCAGTTTCTAACGGATTGTCATCCGATCGAAAGACCGTCCGATCGAATGACCATCCTGCTGTGAACTTGTTCTCACTGAAATGCCTCGCTGATCGGATCGCCATTCGATCGAACGACCATCCGATCAGATGACTGTTCGATCGAACGACCTGAAAGGTAGAGATACTTCTCTGTTTTTAAAATGCTACAACGAAAACTTCAAAGCTATCATACATACACACACATCCATCCCAAACGAATATCAATCTGACCGAATGGCCATCCGACCGGATGACCATCCAAACGGATTGACATCCGATCGAATGACCATCCGTTCGGATTGTCATCCGATCGGATGACCATTCGTCACTCAGTCACTCGTCACCGTTTAACGCGCCGTTCATCGCTGATGTTATCGTTCTGTAATCAGGCTAACTTTCTAGCGTTCCCTTCAATCCATGACGGTGTTTATTTATTAAACGCTATCTGTGAGTATACTCGAACCCTTTTTGCTTTATGCACTTTTGGGTGTTACATACGTTACTTATTCAAAACGCAATCGACACACAACGCAAACACTTTTATACGCTGACCGTTATTGCATGTTATACTTGTTATTCGATGAATGCTTGTATGTTATGTTTACACAGTGATTGTTGCCTGACACCTTAGCAACGATAGTACTATAGTTTGGACTCAGCACCTGTCGTGGACAGGGGTTGTTAAGGGCTTTACTTTAGGTGTCCCAGTGGGGATATGTGTTGTGCATTCTACAACTCGCAGTCACATCTGTGCATATTTCATTGTCGATAGCCTACTAGCTTCACTTTGCTTTACATGTTGGTTATGCGTAAAACGATTTCGCTATCTACTATACTATTAAACTTGTATGCTCACCTTTACACTATGTGTATTGACCTCTATTTTAACGTATGTGACAGGTGTTTGAATGCTTAGGATGTTGTGCTTGCTATTTTTGTGGAATCAAGATAAGATGAGTCTAGAAAGCAAACAAACAATTTATTTATTTGAGTTGTCGGAACAATGATTTGCCTAGAGATATCTATGTCTATAATAATTGTTTTACTTGATAAGTTATGGTATGGGACATAATGTTAATTATCCGGTAATTTAGTTGTTATGGATTTCTCTTGGACAATCTGTTTCGCTCAGTGCCTCACCTTGATGTTTCCGCCATCGGTTGGGGTGTGACAGTTTAGGGCACCAGCCAGAAATGGTGGTTTTCCGCGTATTTTGTAGTTTGGTTTGGAAAGCCCCCCTTTTTACCTTGATCACCAGGGGACTGATGTGACATTCCTGTAAGTCGTTCTGTTAAGTTCCAAAGACAAAGATTGGAAGAAAAACTTCTTTTACGGAAATGTTGATGTTGTCCCTGGAAGTATGACGTGGAGAGAGGTGGCACCTAAAGAAAAAGTTAAGGATCAAGCGTCGCAAGCGGACGAGTATAAAGAAAATGTCCTGTTCAAAACCCTATGTGCTCATCCCTCGGAATGTATGGTTATCCCAGAAGGCGCCCTAGTGTTGGTTGGATTGAGCCAGGCATGGAAGGATACACGCGTGCCTCCAGGTTTCAAAAGTTCTAACGGCGGTATGCATTCAATATGCATGCTTGATATTTGTGTATCCTGATAAGTGCATATTAATTTATCTGCTTTTTCAGGAAACTGGTCGTTCTTTGATTTCTTTAATCCCGAGAGGCGGCAGTGCTAATCGCGGATGTAAAGATGGGCGGAGTGGCGTGACTTAAACACCAAGGGGTAAAAGGGGTAGACGTAGCTTTCAACGTAGTTGCTGCGCCTGACAACTGGTTTTACCCTGTAGGGTACAAGAGCAAGCCCGCCGAGGATTCCCCCGTCGTGGTGACCCCCGTTGTTCGTGGTAATCTCTCGTACCCCAGTGGTGATTCCGCGTCAAACTCCAGATTTAACGATCTGGTAACGGCTGGTTCGGAAGAGGTGCCTCGGTTGTAGCAGACAATTATGCTCCCCCTTGAGTACATGATGTTACGTCGTTGCTTGTTGTAATGAGACTCGCGTTCTGATACTCGCCAGGGTATCTGTCCCCAAGTATGTATATATTGGGTCCCACTAATGGCGCCAATGTAGAGACGTAATCCCGAAGAACACCTCTTCAATGAATACTACTAATGGTAATGATCCGAACCCGAACCTGAATCCGTAAAAGAGAACACCGTTAGGACTCATTACAGGAATTGGGGTATTCATGTAACCACCCTCCGGCGTGAGAATACGTATGGGTTGGAGTATAAAGTATGATAAGAGTATGACGAGAGTGAATGAATATTACCTTAATGTCTTCATCTATTTATACTATTTATAATGTTTGGTTCATCTAGGGTTTCCCCCTTATTAGGTGTCACCGTTTGCATGGGGTGGGCCCATGACTGGAAGATCGTGGGGATCTTCCTAACATTCCGGAGATTCGGTTAATTATGTTGTTCATATCTTCTATTAGAACCTTCTAGAATAACTTGTGGTATATTTGAACTTACCGGTTTGGCCGACCCAAGTTGACCGGGTCAAGTCATACCCCGACACAGTGCCAGTAAAAATATGTTACATTTTATTAGTAACTTTGTTTTGTGCAACACTTACAGACAGACACACTTTTGTGTCAGACTGTGTCAGACATAACAAATTATGAAAAAAAAAATTGCGTCTTTTACACTCTTTTGAAAATATAACTTTTTGTATTTGATTTGATCTACACCATAGATTAAATTGATGAATAGTGTAGATGAGACTTTCTTGATTTTCTTAACAAGGTTTTCATTTTAACCTTCCAGTATATACTTTCTGCTTTAAATGTCGACCACACACCTTTTTAATATATTTCATATATCACATATAACTACTTACACGGTTCTTGTAAGTTTTATATTTAAAACTAATGTAAACTAGAATTGAGACCCGCCGCAATGCTGCGCAAATTCTTTAGTTATAACTAAGTCGATTTAGGACCTACACGTTATGTTAAACCTGTCAAACGGGAAAAAATAGACGATGTAAAAACGTTCACCCACACACGTACGTAGCGTCGTGTTAACTCGCAAAAATTTAGAACGAAACGTAAAAACGTTAAACCAAAGACGCACATTGCGATGTGTTAAGTCACAAAATTTAGAACCAAGCATAAAATGAAAAATTTGCGAAAAATGAAAACTATAAAGGACCAAAGTTGAAAGTAAAAGAAGTTGCGAGGATAGATTGCAAAAGATAAAAAGTTTTGGGTTAAAAGTAAAAAAAAAAAATAGTTTTGGGTTAAAAGTCATTTATGAAATATTTTTTGGTGAAAAGTAAAAAAATCATTTTTTTTAAAACCTCCAAAGCCAATGTCACGACAACCATATGTATAACCATTTTTTCTTTAGAAACGCCCCAAAGCACACCCCGCGTTGTGACGTGGCGTAAAACGCTGTCAAATAGTACTAATGTCATACAATCGTCATCGACCACCAACACTGACTCGACCTAGGATCTGCGAGTTGCGACGAACCTGTCAAAAATGAAAAAATAGAGGTAAAAACATTGAACCACACGTGTACGTTGCGCCGTGTTAACTTGCAAAATTTGAAACAAAACATAAAAAAGTTGAACCACACTCGTACGTTGCGTTGTATTAAGTCGAAAAATTTAGAACTATACGTAAAACGAAAATTTGCCAAAGATGAAAAGTATAAGTGAAAAAAGTTGTGAAGTTAAATTGCAAATAATGAAAAGTTTTGGGTTAAAGTTAAAAAAACAAATTATGTAAGGTTAAAATTGCAAAAGCTAAAAACCTTTGTGTTAAAAGTAAAAAATAAGTTTAGTTTTGGGTTAAAGTAAAAAAAAAACAAATTATGTAGGGTTAAAATTACAAAAGCTAAAAACCTTTGGGTTAAAGTAAAAATCAAGTTTTATTTTTTGAAAAACTCCTAAAACACAAGTTACATGATGCACTAAAAAGTTGCTTATTTATTTATATAGGAATAATTACAAATAAATTCTTTCAATGTAAAAGCAGTTGCTCCACCGACAAGAAAACAAAGCCCACTACTTCTGAGGGACCGGGAGACCAGACCACGACCCATCCGGCCATCCTCATCCCCACTTTTAACTTTTACATTGGACTCAAATATTTTCCCTCCGAACAATTCATCTCACTATTTATTTACTTTTCAATACTTTCACCTTTTGAATATGTTATATTTCTTTCTTGTAGAATTATGATATTTAATCATTAACCTCATCAACCTAAAGAAACTGAAAAAGTGTGTTGATATTATTATTGTACTTGTTCAGTTTTCAATTCTTTTACATAATGTTCAAAACCTTTTAACTATAGTGATTTTACAACTTTAAAAAACTTTTTTCGGCTTGACTACTTGCATTTTGTTTTTCTAATACATCATTAAAATAGATTAAACTCTGGCAAAATGTTTCAGTACGTGACAAGTATATACATGTAATTGGATATGTGAGTTGGATTACAGGTCTTTTAAATTGGTTTAGACTAAATCATTATAAATAAGTATTTGATTTATAAACTAATGAAAGTTGGTTTATTAGAATTAAATTAACCCATTGCATGATACTAAAGGGTGTACTTTCCGATTGCATAAGGATTTTCTATTAGGTTCCAAAGGATTTCTTCTCGTTTCTTAGAACGAAATCTATAAATTCATGAATGCATGCTCTCTCACTTTCGGATTCTATCACTAAGTTAATGAGGTTCAATAAACTTTTGTTGAAAACTTGAAAGGTTAGCTTTGGAAAGTCGGTGTTTGTTTTGCATGTGTCGACCAACCCATGAGCTAACTTAGTGAGTCTATATATGGTGATTTAGTTAAGATCTCTAAGGCTATAGCGTGTGAGGAGCATGGTTGGGCCATTAATTGTCACGTAGGACTATCAATTGATTGCTATATCACCTCCTTTTCTCATCCACCATGATTCCCATGGATTAAACTATGGCTACCATGAGCCTCCTTTCCTTATTCAATATTTCATTTCCTTTTCACAAAAAATAAATTAAAATAAGATAATACTGGTTTGAATCATGACCACACCCTTAGGGTAGTGGTTTTGGATGATAAATTAGAAATAGGTGACATGACGCTGATATGAAGGGTCATGACTACACCCTATAGCCTAAGTGGATTGTCACATGTATAGTACTAGACTACTAGTGCATACATCATCACACGTTGTAAAGTACACATCTTATTTTGAGTTATGTGAACATGTGAAACAAATGCTAAAATATTTATATGCTCATATTTTTCATTTACAAATCACTTAAAGAAACTTGCTTGATGTCCCAGAATTACAAAATCATTAATTTCGTTTAAATATAATAGTAACTAGGTTCGTTAACGTCGCGCGTTGCGGCGAAACAAAGCAAATGACAATGGAAAACAAACGTTATTTGAAATTGAAGCATGTTGTTTAGAAAGGTAAACCGTCAGAAACGGTTTAGTTTATCATCATACCGTTTTACGACACCAAATAAATATTTTATTTTGAATACAATTTCATTTTAACAAAATTTATACTAGAATGTAGAGGGAAATAATTAAACACAACTAGTACCTAAGTTTTTAGAAAAAAAAAATTAACAAACGTAAATTATTAGAGAAATTTGAAATTAACTGATAATTGGAAATATGATTAAAAACATAAAATTAATTACTAAAAGCAAAAAATAAATGATATAAAAATATAGTTTTAAAAAAGTAAAATAATAGCAAAGGTATTTTAAAACTTAATTAAAAGTAAATATAATAATAAACTATTATAGTATTAAATAATAAAATATTAAAAAACTATATATTATTATGAAAATGAAATCATTTTTTATGGTCTTAGAAAAAATTAACGGACTAAGTTATTAAAGAAATATCAAACTAATCGAACACGAAAATATGATTTAAGGAGAAAAAATAAATTAAAAAATAAATGATAAATGAAAAAGAAAATATGCGTTTACAAAAGTAAAATAATAATATAAAAATATGTTAAACTTAAAAGTGAATATATTATTATAATATTAAATAATAAAATATTAAAAAGCTATATATTATTATAAAAATAAAGTTATTATTTATGAAAAAATAAATAATAAATGAAAAAATAAATAATAAATGAAAAAATATGGTTTTACAAAAGTAAAATAATAATATAAAAATATGTTAAGTTGAAAGTGAATATACTATTATAATATTAAATAATAGAATAATAAAAAGCTATGTATTATTATAAAAATAAAATTATTATTCATGAGCCTTCGTCAACAATATAATATATATATATATATATAAAATTACTACAAGTATCTTTATAAAGTGGTGTTCAGTGGATTTCATAACCAATGATCTGACTTGCTTGTTAGAATACAATGCATAAGCTATAAGACCACCCGTAGTGGGGCTGTATTTTTAAAAAAAATTGGGAAAAAAACGCCTAAAAACGCCCCCCCCCCCAATTACATGGGGCGTTTTTTTTTTTAAATTCAAAAAATGGATTATTGCGTTTTAATTATAACGCTGAATAGCAATTGCATGTGGCCAATGGTTTGATGATTGGGAGTGGTCCAAGGTTTGACTAGCCAATGAACAACTAGTTTGTTTGTTTTTGTTTTTTTTTTTTTTTTGTTTAATGATTGGAATGGGCATTATTAGGCATTATGCCCACTACACCACTTTTGCAATAATGCCCCATGCTGACTGGGATGACACGTGTCGAATAATGCCCCATGGTGGGGGCATTATTTTTCTCTACCACTACACCCGGTCTAACAATCACTGACATAGTATTGAGTATTCTAGTACTCCTCCAACTTCTTATTGTAATCCAACTAGTAAGAGTGTTCGCGCTACGCAACGGAGTTAGAGTCGGTATTGGTTCGGTTTTGTAAGACATTGGCGCGCACTCGATAAAGCAATCATATGTCCAAGAGGATATCGACACATGTTTTACATCGACTATAACTCATAAACAGAAATTTACATCTGATGGTATCGTTGTGGCACATTAAAACGCTAACATTCCTAGCTGAACTTTCTTCAAAAAAAAAATAAAGTAAAATATTAGCTTTTAATTTTCAAATAAACTTAATTAACGTCGTTTACAATCAAAATATCTTACTCAAAATGTGAAAAAAGATAACATCTATGAAAATGTCAGTCAACAATAAAAGAAGATTATAGGACGATATGATATCGTCACTCGGTATAACAGCCGAATACATATGCCCAAGAGGATACCAAAGTGTGTTTTATATTATCCAAAAATCATAAAAACGAATATCGGCACCAATTAAGATTTCATCAATACTGGTACGATATTATTTTTTCGAAATTGGTTCGGTTGTCAATAAAACCATAAAAACAAATAGTTGGGCCGCGTTGGGCCGCTACCGATGTTGTGGGGACGGAATCGGCTTTGTTCATCACGCTAAATAACTAAGAAAATATTTTATCCGATTTTTAATCTAACTTTTATCAGGACATAGATAAAAATAAGTACACCGCAACGGTATATTCAAAAATTTTATATACAATTATATTATATAATCATAATAACGAGAAGTGTAACCTTTGTCATTTTTTATTAAAAGAAAAAAAAAACTAAACTGTAAGATAATTTCTATGACATGTACGTTTATATTTCCATTACCTTTACATAACTGTACACAACTCGATTTTATGTAAAACTTATCCGGAGAAGTAAACAAATATAGCATCATTACAACGGCATACTCAAAATTTTATGAAATACAATCTCTTAATAAATAGGGTTATTGGATTTTATCACCCGCAACTATTGGCCTTTGGCCGATGACACCCGCAACTAACACTTTGACACCCGACACCCCCAACTTGTCTTTTTGTTTGCACTGGCACCACTCAGTTAAATATTCTCTAACCTGGTTAGTTATTTGTTCGACGTGGCACCATTATGCTGATTGTACATGCTGATGTGGATGATGAGGTGTAATGTCTCACTTATATACCCTACCTTACATCATAATCTCAGTCATCACCTTCACTCATCACTGCGATCATCACATGAAGCCAAATGGAGCCCTAATCTGCCGATTGTAAGGTAACATTTCTTGAAATTACTCATTTATTTGAGATGTCTTCAACCATAGATGTTATGCTATGGATTGGCGGTCACATTGAGGTAGGATTTGGTCAAGCACAGTATGTAGGAGGTGATTCAAAGCTTGTTAAAGTAGATGTAGACCACATTTCTTACTTTGAACTTGTAGATTATGCCATGGAATCCAGTTTTTACAGTTCTAGAAAATTTCATATGTATGGGTTGGATGCTGATGATGGGGGACTTAATCACTTTGAGAGTGATAAAGATGTGTTGCACTTGGCCGGTAAGGTTATGAAATGGAAGGAACCATTTATGGAAGTCCTGATCCAACCAGGTCCTATATTGGCAGATGAAGCCCACTCCTGTTCCAGGCCCACTAAACCATCTCCCCGGGCCAATGAGCAAAAATCCCAATCCACAAAGCCTCCTAGGTCAACTGATAGGGTTTCAGTGGATATAGACAATGAATATGGAAGTGATAGTGATGACAGTGAGTATAAACAATCAGCTGGATCAGGAGAGTCGGATGATTATACTGATATTGATGACCTAGTTCCAAGCAGTGATCATGATGAGGAAGAGGTTGTAGAAGAGGTAAATGGTTCCGAGTCTGATAGAGAGGACTTGGAATGGAGACAGTCACAAGATGAAGTTAGAAAGGCTACTCATGTTGATTGTCAAGCCAAAAAAAAGTTGTTTGACGAATGCTTAAAGGAGAAAGAAACAGAGGGAGAGTTGCATGAAACTAATGATGCAGTGGGTGCACATATAGAGGGGTACAGTAGCTACGAGGAATCAGATGGTGACATTCTTACACCCGGTGAAAGTGAGGACGATGATATCAGGGGTAAGAAGTATAAGGAAGCTGCTCCATCTGTAACTGAATAAACTAACTGGAAGAAATTCATTTGGAAGGTAGGAACAAGGTTTGCATCAAGGGATGCCTTCAAAGAGGCAGTGAGAAGGTATTCAGTGACTAATGGTAGGAATTTGATCCTTGCTAAGAGTGAGAAGGGCAATTGTGGTCGTATAGTTGTTAAGTGTATAGAAGGGTGTCTATTTTTCTTATTGTGCTCACTGCATAAGGGTAAGGAGTCTTATATGGTTAAAAGAGTGAAGAATAAACATTCTTGCCAAAGGAACATGATAAAGAACAGACAATTAACAGCAGGGTTTATAGCTAATGAGTTCCTACCATTGTTTAGATCCAAGCCCAATTGGTCAGCTAAGGAGATTGTATTGGCTGTAAAACAGAAGTATAAGGTCATAATTACTAAGTGGTTAGCTTACAAGGCTAAATCTTGTGCTCATAAGAAGTTGCATGGATCAATGAGGGATCATTATAGTAAAATTGGTGCATACATGGATATTTTGAAGAAAACAAATCCAACATCAACGTTTGTTCTTGTAACTGCACCACCAGGTTTTATCAATCTAGATCCAACAGCCACATGTGAAACATTCTTTAGGTTATTTGTATGTTTTGATGGTGTCAAAAAAGGATTTTTAGCCGGATGCAGGAAGGTGTTATGTTTAGATGGTTGTTTTCTGAAGACATTCTTGGGGGGAATGTTATTAACAGCTGTTGGTAGGGATGCTAACGATCAGATGTATCCTTTGGCATGGGCAGTGGTTGAAGGGGAGACCAATGATAGTTGGGAATGGTTCATGGAAGAGCTCAGGAAGTGTTTGGGAATAAATGATGGTGGGGAAGCATGGACATTCATATCAGATCAGCAGAAGGTACCACTTTTCTATGATGATCACTAGAAATACCTTTGTTATATTCTGCATAGTATTAACACTTATGATATTCATATGCAGGGTCTATTGAATGCTGTTGCACTAATATGGCCAAGGGCAGAGCATAGAAAATGTGCAAGGCACATCTATGCTAACTGGCACAAGACATTCAAGGATGAGGAGTTGAAGGAACTGTATTGGAAAGCTACAAGGGCTTATTGTGAACCTGAGTACATTCAAGCACTTGATGAGATGAGATGAGATCAAGCAACCCTGATGCAGTAGAAGCATTATTGAAACAGGATAAAACTTGTTTCAATAGGTGCTACTTGAAAACTCACACTAAATGTGATGTAATAGTGAACAACATGGCAGAAACATTCAATGGTTACATCATCAATGCAAGGTCAAAGCATATTATTCACATGTTAGAGGATATCAGAATTCAGATCATGAGTAGGTTAGTGACAAAAAAAATAGAAATGGCTGCCAAAGATGTTGTCATCTGCCCTAACATACAGGAAAAACTTGAGTTTTCCAAGAGTAAAGCTTTTAGGTGTGAAGTGTACCCCTCATCTCATCAAGTTTTCCAAGTAAGAGACTTTGATGATGTATCCGTTGACTTGGATAAGAGAACCTGCACATGTAGAAAGTAGGAACTTAGGGGATATCCATGTAAGCATGTGTGTGCTGTGGCTGGGTTTTTACATAAGAATGCAGAAGATTATGTGGACCAGTGTTACCACAAAGATACATACATGAAGATCTATGACTTCACAATCCCTCCATTGCCAAGTGAAAAATATTGGCCAAAGGTTGATTATCCACTGGATCCACCTCCAATAAAAGCTGCTCCTGGTAGGCCTAAGAAGAACAGAAAGAGAGACCCTCATGAGGACCCTAAAAAGCCAGGAAAACTAACTAAGCATGGGGTTATAATGACATGTGGTATTTGTGGAGCACAAGGTCATAACAAGAGAAGATGTGCTGAAAAAGGGAACATCAATACAGGTGGTATTTAGCGTAGATATCTAATTATGCTAACTAATGTTGTAGATCTCTAATTATGCTAACTAATGTCATTTTATTGCTCATAGCTGAACCTGGATCAAAGAGAAAGAAGGGGAACATAAGGAAGAGAAAGTCAACACAGCAGTCAACACAACAGTCAACTCAACAGTCAAGTCAACGGCAGTTAACTCAGCAGACAAGTCAACTCAACAGCCAACCCTCCAGTCAAAGAGGGGGCAAAATGTCAGCTAAAAGAGGAAGACCTAGAGGGAAGGGCAACAGAGAAGGATGTGCTTAGTTGATGAATGTTTAACTTATGTTTGGACAATTTAGTGTTTTGCAATGCCTCTTTTGGACAAGAATCATGTAGGCTTAATGTTAAGTAATGAAACTATGTAATGTAATGACTTAATGTGGTATGTAATGTTTTGGTTAGTTAATATTAATGATGCAGGGGTAATTTGGTCATTTTACAGGTGTGGTATGTGTAACACCCTAACACGTTTAACCTTAAAATGACGCAGCGGAATTTCGAGTCTGAAAATTTCTTTCATGACATACATCTTGTCATTCTAAAAATTCAGTTTATAATATAAAAACATAACTTATCGACACTAAATTACATATTTAAACATTCCCGTACAATCCGTCTTGTGACTCGATCCTCTATCTCTCCTCCTTAGTAATCCTCATGGCTTGTACTACCTGCGCTCACCATTAAAATTCATAATGTTAGTACGTATCATTAGTATACAAGATGTGTACACGTTTACTTTTCATTTCATTAACTCTTTACATCCTGGCTTTCCCTATGATCATACGATCCGTAGTGAGACTTCCTTGGTATCCTGCGTTACACTTCATCACCAGGCACGATGTTATTGTCGTTAGTACTCAATTTCATTAAGTGCAAACGTACATACTTTCATACAACCTATACATACACTTACGATCACACATAGCAACATACATACCAATGTACCTACATACATACGTACGTGCATACTTAAATACATCCATTCATACATACCTACATACATACTTACATGCCTACATACATACATACCTACATACATACATACATACAAACATACATACATACTTACATACAAACATACATACATACTTACATACATACTTACATGCCTACATACATACATACCTACATACATACATACATACAAACATACATACATACTTACATACAAACATACATACATACTTACATACATACGTACATAGTTATTCCATACCTTCTCACAACTTACATACATGCATACCTTCGTACATACTCACTTGGATATACATATATACATACACATACTACCTACATGCATACATACATTCCTTACCTTCACGCATGCCTACATACGTGTATACGCTCATATATACCTACTTGCATACATACACACATACATTCATTCATTCATACCACTTATATTCATGCATACATGCATACATACCTTCATACGTATCTACTTTCCCTAAAACAAGGAATAAACTAATCATTCTTAGCTTATACGCGTTAAAAAACGGTCCAGACGGGTTCGCAATGCATCAACAGTTAAAATAAACGATTTTCGCGAAACTGACCACCGTCGCGTAGCGCTACTGCCTAGGGCCTTGGCAGTCGCGCTACGCTACTGCCTAGTTTTTGACAGAATGTTGCTGCTGTTGATCTGTAGATTTCCAGCACGTCCGCGTTTCACGGAAACGGTCATAACTCACTCGTTTTTGATCCGTTTTACCCGATTCTTTTTCCTACGCGTCCGTAATTTAATTCTCCATCTAATGGAACTAAAATCCAACATCCGACTTAATATAATTTCCGACTTTTAACTCTTCGGCTTATTACCCTTTTACCACTTTTCGACCCGTTCATGCATACGTCAACATAACTTGTTCTTTTTACCTAAACCTCTTATACACATAATAATATAAGTGACGTCTATCGTAAATTACCAAATTCTTGGATGTCTTGCATCCTCTTAACGCCTTATCGTTCATATGCTTATTTTTGACCCGTTAAGGGTATTCGTGCATTAATTGGTCTACGACTAACCAAACATAATCCCCACTTCCATACTTGTCCAAAACCTTACACTAATCGGATAACTTGCTTCAAAACTACTTTTAAGCTCGATTACCCCAAAATACCCATCAAGGGCATTTTGGTCAACCTTAAACCCATCATTTACGACGAAGGACTTTAACACATATTTGGCCTCAAACGTCTTGTTTAATTCATTACAACACTTTATTACTTACTAGTACTAAGAAGTGATTACGGAAATCACTTACCTTATGCGTCCGTGCTCGTATCCGATCCCTTGCCTCTTCTTGATCCGTTAACACCTTATGCTTGAGTCCGTCTCGGCGTGATTCCTATACTTATGATCCTCTCGTGTTGGTGATCATTAATCCATGCTCGGTTATGGATTTGGGCCTTGATTCATCCTTCAAATTGAAGCTTTTGAAGAACTAGGGTTTTGGGGCTCTTGAGAGCCCCTGATCGATCCATCCAGAACACACACGAAGTGTGTGTTTGTGTTCTTTTCTTTTTAATAACCCAACTTTCGTTAGTTCCACTTTAGCCCCTCGGGTTTTGTCTTTAAAACATCCTGACATTACCTTCCTCTTTTAATTCTTTTGACCACACTTATAACTAGGTTAAATAGCCTAGTTATTTATTTCAGGACGTGTCATATCGGAACACACGACAATTATTAACATTAGATTTTTGGGGCGTTACAGTATGTATATGCAGTGGGTTATATGAGCTTTAAAACATGCAGGGGTAATTTGGACATTTTACAGGTGTGGTATATATATGCAGTGGGTTATATAAGTTTCAAAGCTTGCAGGGGTAAATTGGTCATTTGACAGCTGTTGTGTGTATATAATAGTGGGTTATATAACCTTTAAATCTTGCAGGGGTATATTGGTTATTTGCCAGCTGTGGTATATATATGTCAACTGTGTGTATATGACAATTGTTTAAGAAATGGGTCAAAACAGCTGTGTGCTGCACAAGTATGCAAATGATCACAAGGTGTTGCACAAGTATGCATATGATCACAAGGTGCTGTCATGCCCACTATTGCTCATTGACTTATGTTTGGTCATTACCATATCATCCAAATGGGTCAAAACAGACTAGTATTGGTCATTGATTTATGTTTGGTCATTACCAAATCAATAATATGGGTCAAAACAGACCACTGTTGGCTGCTCTTTGGTTTGGTCATTACCAAATCATGACAAATGGGTCAAAACAGACCAGTATTGGTCATTTATCTATGTTTGGTCATTACCAAATCATCCAAATGGGTCAAAACAGACCATTGTTGGCTGCACTTTGGTTTGGTCATTAGCAAATCATCCAAATGGGTCAAAACAGACCAACTGATGCAAAAGTCAAGACTGTACAATGCAAAATCAACTATTAATTGGCCAAAAAACATACTAAACAACTGTCAACTTGTTTTCATTAATAAGTTCAATATTGTACAACCTAATTAAATCACTTGTTCAAAATGTACATCCATATGGCAATGACAAAACACATAGTAAACACAAATGGTTGCTTCCACATGGACTTTTTGCCAAGAATTTGTCTTTTCAACAACGTGTTCTCTTCGAGTAGCAACTTGTTCTGCAATTCCAAGTTCTCATTTTTCAGTTCTTGATAACTGACTGGACTTGAACTACAATTTGAATGTGCTTCGAAAAATTTGTCGAAATCTTGTTTCCACATAAAGAACTTGCAATCTGATAACTACAAAACAATATACCAACCTCAGTTTCAACAAGAATTTAAGTTCAATCCATAAGTAAACCACTTACAGGCCATTGAGGGCAACCATAAAATTGATCACCATGTCGAACACTTTTAGGACCAGCGATGCGAAGAACAGCAACAACTTCATGATGACAATACAAGTTTCCATCCAAATCAACCTTGAACAATTTAGGGGTTCGGTTCACACTCCATGATGAATTGGAAGATGAACTCATCTCGATTAGGGTTTCTGTGGGATGAATCGATGAATTGTGGGATGAATCGATGAATTGTGGGATGAATCGATGAATTGCAGTGATTATGGGATGAATGGAGAATTAGGGTTCATTTGGGATGTCTGTGTTATAAAGGAGAAGGAGACATTACACCTCATCATCCACATCAGCATGTACAATCAGCAAAATGGTGCCACGTCGGACAAATAACTAACCATCTACGAGCTTTCCATCCATATATTCCATCCAACATATGACACATGATAAAAACGCTTCTCTAGACAATCTGAGATTATGTTCCGTTTTATTACAGTCGTCATAATCAACTACTGTAGAGTGATCTTCATGACTTGAAGTTGTACAAGGATCTTCGATAGTCTTCCAAGATCAAATTTCTTCGTTTCCCATGATTATGAAACTTCGTTTCGTGAGGTGGTATTCTTTCATGTATCACAAAATAATTTGAAGGCTCACAAATTTCAAAATCATTTTGGTGATTTTCTGAGTGTTTGCAAGCTTCTTTTAGTATCATTACATTTTTGTACCATTTAAGACTAACTGTAATTTTAGTACAACTTTCTCTCTCAAACCTTTCTAAAACTAGGAAAAAAAAAACATTAACAACTAACAAAGATTGAAGAACAAAAGAAGAAAATGTTGCTCTTTGTTACCAAGCATGTCATCTGAAACAATTAATAGGACATTGTTGTTCAACAGGATTTGCTTTCGGTGATCTCTGTTAAATTTTTTCGAGACTTTTTGTTTGCAATATATATATATATATGTTTTGAATTAAATTGATTTAAAAAAAAACTATATACGTTTTGTAAAAATAAAAGAACTTTAAATTATATATGTTTTATAAAAATAAAACAAAAATCTGTAACTTTTCAATAAAAAAACACAACTAAATAAAGTCAAACAACAAACTAACAACCCATTTTTTTCATCAAAACCTCACTTTTTCCCAAAAAATAAACAGTCAGCCCAAAACGCCCCGCTTTAGCCATAGCGGTGCGCTTCGGTACGAGGTCACCAGACAAGGACTGACATGCTCAGCCCTTGTCTGTTGACTTTAACCTAAAGTGTCCCGCTTTGATTAAAGCGGCGCATTTTAGGATGTACGAATAGACCAAATGGGTGTGCGAATAGCCAGAGGCAAATTTTAACTTCGTATTAAATTCGAACTTGTTTCAAAATTTTAACTTCCTAGTAATTTCGACCCATCAAAATTCAAAAATATACTACAAAAAACACATGTAGATGCATGTGAGTTAGACACGCATTTCATTATCTTGAGTATTATTCTTACATAAAAATTCCGTGATATTCTTGCACAATTAATAACAAAGACAGTGTATTTATTTTCGAATTGTGGGTCACCATTCTGCTACTACTAATAACCTCGTGATATGAGCCCTCCCTTTCTCTGTCACCTTAAATCTCTCTCTCCCACACACTCTCTCTCCTCACTCTCTCTCTCTACACTCCCAAATGAAACCCACTACCAAATTCATCGTCCTCCACCCCTCCATCCACAAACCACCACTCACCGCCACCACCACAACCACCACCCACCCCCGCCTCTACCTCTTCACCCTCTTCATCCTCCTCTCTCTCCTCTTAACTTTCTCTCTCATCACCACCCTTCCGTACACCACCACCACCCCCATCCCCACCACCACCCCCCACCCACTACCCACCACCGTACACGACGCCCTCCTCCACTACGCCACCACCACCGCCCCAAACCTCACAACCCCACCTCGTATGACCCCCGCTGAACTCACCTCCATCACCACCGTCCTCCGCCGCTGCTCCGCCGGATGTAATTTCCTAGTCTTCGGTCTCACCCACGAAACCCTACTCTGGCACGCCCTCAACGTATACGGCCGTACTACGTTTGTGGATGAGAACCCGTATTTTATGTCTAAACTAGAGGAAAAACACCCAGGTATCGAAGCGTACGATGTTCAGTTCACTACGAAAGTATCCGAACTGAAAGAGTTAATGAATTATGCGAGATCCGAACTAAGAAACGAGTGTAGACCCGTGCAGAATTTACTATTCTCCGAATGTAAACTGGCGATTAATGATTTACCGAATCATGTATACGACGTCGCTTGGGATGTTATTTTGGTGGACGGGCCTCGCGGGTACTTTCCGAAAGCGCCTGGGCGATTGTCGGCGATCTTTACGGCGGGCGTGTTAGCAAGAAGTAAGAGCGATAAAACGCATGTGTTTGTTCATGAGTTTGATAGGGAGGTGGAGAAAGTTAGTAGTGATGAGTTTTTGTGTAGTGAGAATTTGGTGGAAAGGGTTGGTTCATTGGGGCATTTTGTGGTGGAGAAGAGGGATTTGAGTGTGGATGGGTATCAGTTTTGTCGGAATCCGCCGTTGTCGGCAGTCGCGTTAACTGAACCCTAAACCTTAAATCCTAAACGCTAAATGGGGAGTAGTTTATAGGTTATGTAAATACAAAAGTATTATATATTGTGAGACAAGTTGTTGATGTTTTCAGCTTTTATGTTGTATTTATGTTTCATGTAATTGCATCTTCAATGATTGTTCAGATGCATTCTCTTAGTTTAATCATTAATGGATGATAAACTAAACTTTTCTATATTGTGAGATTGAAGATAATGGGTTTGGAAGTTGAGATATAAACAACAAAAAGTCAAGGTTATATTCTTGTTTTAGTGTTTTTTTAAACAAATAACGGGTTTGGAAGTTGAGATATAAACAACAAAAAGTTAAGGTTATATATACTTAACTTTTTGGGGTTTAAATTATTTTCAAAACCGATTTGTTTGTAGACTTAGGGCTGTTTGTTTACCTCTTAATGAGACTTTTAATGGTTCAGTATTTAATGGTTCAGACTGTTTGTTTCACGAGCAGATGTCTGAATGGTTTAGACATTTGACTCTGAATGGTTAAGATTTATACAGAGTCTGAATGGTTAAGACCTCTAATCTGAATTGGTCAGACATTTACTTCTGAACAGTTAAGCATTATACAGGCTCTTAATGGTTCAGACCTCTTACTGGTTCAGCACTTAATGGTTCAGACTTTTTACTGGTTCAACACTTAACCATTCAGATGTTGCCAAACAACCCCTGTTAACTATATCAGGTTGATGGTTAACTATTTTGTAATGATCGTATATAATATTTTTAGCTTTTTTAAGGGTATATATAAAGTTAATTTTATAAAAGGAAAAAAAGTTAAAAGATGATAAGCCAACTCACGTGCTGCGTTTCCTAACGTTTGAAATCCTGAATTTGAAGATGCTCCATTTTAATACAATTCTATCAAACTCAAATATGCATATAAAACTGAAATAGAAGGCAATTAAATTAAATGATGGAACAGTTATTGAAACTTATACAAGATTCACCGTTTTTCTATAATAAATTATGTTATAAAAGAAAAAAGGGTATATAAGAAACCGAAATAATCGAAAGAACCAAATGATACGAGCCAATTGCTTACTTATAACCGATGGGTTAACAATCCAAAAACTCACGTATTTTTTTTTGCCTGCCCCGGTGGAGACTTCCGCTAATGTCACCTATTCTAATACTACTACCACCTGAGCATGCATAAATGTGAAGCTTTCATGTGCTCCACAGCTAACTAAGCCCAAAACGCGTTGGTGATGTAAGAGGCAGGGCATGTCTTGTGAATCAATAATCTCTTCTGGCCACGGCCGATGTAGGATTTGCCTAGGGTGTCACAATATAGTTCATTTTAATATTCTCAGTATCGGTATCGGTATCGGTATCTATCTGTCTCGTTACATCGAGTTTATGGTTATGTTATGGTTATGGGTAGGGATGAGATCGGTGGGTAGTGTATCAAACCGGTACCGTAACGCATAGTACCGATACCAAAAAATTTCTAAAATCAGAATCCGTACTGTTTTTGTTCGGTCAGTACTAGTCTGGTAAGATACGTTCAAATTCCCAAACCAATACCGTACCACATGGTACTAATACTGAAATTGAGCTAAATTTAAAACCGAATA
This sequence comes from Helianthus tuberosus, assembly GCA_030545235.1. Classification (NCBI taxonomy): domain Eukaryota; kingdom Viridiplantae; phylum Streptophyta; class Magnoliopsida; order Asterales; family Asteraceae; genus Helianthus; species Helianthus tuberosus. Next base: position 100,735,418 of record CM060367.1, read on the forward strand.
CGAATATCGTATATGTTAGATTAAAATGTATATAGTCTATACTAGTCATAAGTATACCAAACCAATCTAGACAAACCGAACTAACCTCTAAACAAAACAATAATATATCCGAAAAATTATGTTAAATATTTTATAAATTAACATGTTTGTTATTTGACCCATGACCCACGGTCAATTAAATTAATTAACTACACTTCCTTTTTTTTTAAACTAGAATTACCACCCGCCGCAATGCGGCGGGATGCATTAGTTATATATCATATTAGATGAAAGGCAAATGTTTCTTACATGACCGCAAGTCTGTGTGTAAAATATAAAAAATAATAACTGAGCCGATCTATGACCCACGCATTGCAACAGACCTATCAAACGGAGAAAAATAGACGCGTTGTGACGGGCTTGCCAAACAGGATAAAGTAGATGAAAAAATGTTGAACTCCACACGCACGTTGTGGCATGTTAACTAGGAAAATCTAGAACGAAACGTTAAACACAAAACTTGCGATAGATGAAAAGTATATGGGGTCAAAGTTGCAAAAGTTGAAAAGCTTTAGGTTAAAAGTAAAAAAAATCAAAGTGGTTAAATCGTAAAAGATGGAAATTTTTGAATTAGAAGTGAGAGTCCAAATTAATTAAAGGGGTTAGATTGTATAAGATGAAAACTTTTGAAGTAAAAGTGAAAAATCAAATTAATCAAGGGGATTAAATTACCAAAGATTAAAACCTTAAACTAAAATTGTCAAAGATTGATACTTTAGGGTTAAAAAGGGAAAATTCCAATTTTTTTTGAAACACTCCCAAAGCTAAAAGTACAAGACATCTATGCATAAAGAAGTTGCTAATTTATAGGTTTAACTAGACTTCTTTTTTTTTTTTAAAACTAGAATTACCACCCGCCGCAATGCGGCGGGGATGCGTTAGTTATATATCATATTAGATGAAAGACAAATGTTTCTTACATGACCACGAGCCTGTGTGTAAAATATAGAAAATAATAACTGAGCCGATCTATGACCCACGCATTGCAACAGACCTATCAAACGGAGAAAAATAGACGCGTTGTGACGGGCTTGTCAAACAGGATAAAGTAGATGAAAAAATGTTTAACTCCACACGCATGCTGTGGCATGTTAACTCGGAAAATCTAGAACGAAACGTTAAACACAAAAGTTGCGATAGATGAAAAGTATATGGGGTCAAAGTTGCAAAAGTTGAAAAGCTTTAGGTTAAAAGTAAAAAAAAATCAAAGTGGTTAAATCGTAAAAGATGAAAATTTTTGAATTAGAAGTGAGAGTCCAAATTAATTAAAGGGGTTAGATTGTATAAGATGGAACATTTTGAAGTAGAAGTGAAAAATCAAATTAATCAAGGGGGGTTAAATTACCAAAGATTAAAACCTTATACTAAAATTGTCAAAGATTGATACTTTAGGGTTAAAAAGGGAAAATTCCAATTTTTTTTAAACACTCCCAAAGCTAAAAATACAAGACATCTATGCATAAAGAAGTTGCTAATTTATAGGTTTATAATAATAATTAACTAGACTTCTATTATAACCAAAGGAGTAAAGAACTAACATAGTTGACCAAAATTTTGTTTTTGGTTTCTAGTTTTCTAAAAGGACACAAATTACTTCCCAACTTTGTAACACATTTAGTTCTCAACTTTGGTTACTGACTATTCTCTGTGATTTATACTTTATAACACATTTACTTCCCAACTTTTACCAAAGTTACGTGGATGGTCTTGTTGTTTGCACTTCATAACGTGCTAAAACCTTTAGATTTCATCGCTGAGGACTAAAGGTGTTACAAAGTGTAAGCCAAATGGACCATTCGTGTACTTTTGAAAAGCTAGGAACCAAATCCAAAATGGTGATTAACCACATGGACCATATGTGTACTTTACTCTAACAAAAAATGGAATAATCGTAACTAAAACTAGGGCACATATTTATGAAACGATCTATATACGACACGAAAAAACTAGTTTTGTATCAGTTGACATACTTGTTGTTAGACAATCTACCTAAACTACACGACTCGTTGTTAGACGATCTACCTGAACACGACACATTTAAAAATGGGTCAAACCAAACACAACGCGTTTAATAATTGGGTTGGGTGGTTGTTGGTTGTGACAACTGTCACTTTTTCGTACATTCCGTACACTAATTGAACAGTAATATGTGATTTAATAATTGTGCATGATCTAGTTTACGAGACAAATGAATTTCTGATTACTGTTATATACATACAATGGCATTTCATGTTGCAAGGCTTTTATCATTACTACATGCAACACGATATAGTTCTAATAATGCACAGAACAAAATTGGCACCATTATCAGAAAAACTAAAAGCACTGACATGAGTTCAGTACAGAGACAGGAAATGTTTTGAGAACCAGTGTGAGCCAGAAACCAAGTTCTACACTAGTATAGTGTGTAGGGAAGTAAGGACCACAAAACTGCATTCCTAAGTGATAGTTTAAGTGCCGGGAAGTGCCTAAAACTCACCCAAAGTGTAGAATTCTGCATAATTCAGCAAAAATCAGCAATTTAATAAGCTAGTAACATGCAAAAATATGACTAAATGGTCCTGAATGCTTTCCTAAGTGTCGGGAATTAAAAGTGTCACAAAAGGGTACATAAAGAACACTAAACGGTATAGTTTGGGACTTTAACGAACCGGTATCTAACCGAACAACCGGACGTTACCCGAAACACCAAAATTATACTAGAAGCATTGTTTTAATGTTTCTAGGCTAGTTATGATCCCCGAACACCCTGACACACTATATAACACATCATATGCATGGACACTAGCTAATGCTCCTAACTTCCAACTAAATTCTTTAACTTATCATTAAAACCAAACCAAGACCCCCCCCCCCCCCCCCCCGCGCCCCCATGGTGGACGGCCACCATGTGGCCCCACCTTGATCTTGTGTAATCTTCTCTAAATCTTGCTTAAATCTTCCTTGGATTGCCTAGATTTGTTTAGATCTTGCTTGTACTATTTGAAACATGTTACACAATGGACAAAGAAGTTAAATGGTTATAAGAAGTCATGAGATCATTCACAATCACCACAACCCATCTTCCTCTCCTCCCTTGCTCTATTCTCGGCTGAAACCCACCCAAGCACCACCATCATTTTCATCCATTGTCCATCCATTCCAAGACCATCCTAAGGTGTAAGAAGGTGATTAAGGAAGTGTGGAGCTTGTGGATCTTGAAGGACCTCTCCCATTAGCTTTTATCCTCCACATTTGTCATCCATAACATCTTGTGTTCATCCCTAGCCTTTGTGCTAGTAGTAAGGCCCTCATAACCCTTTGTTACTTCATATGTTGATGGTTAAAAGATGATGAACATTGTTAAACATAAAGAACACTAAAGAACATATTCAAGAAACTCTAACATAAGCTTATAAACATATGAATACTTGGTGTTTAGTGATGATTTGCTTCTTGATGATTGATGACTTATGTTAGTGATGTTAGACACCATAAGAAACCTACTAGATTGGGATTAAACACGTGATCTAGTAAGTTAAGGTGATGATCTTGTGAAAGACCAAGATCATCATGCCTTATGTTTACATGAACTTGAATAATAAAAGTTGTTTTAATGTGATGACGATTTAAACAAAATACAAGTCTTGTAAGTGGATGGTTTCTAAAATAGTTTTCCAAAGAAACCAAGTTAAATAACAAGATTTACATAAACATTGTTTTTAAAGAAACTAATCATGTTTCTAGTGTTGAAACAAGTATAAGAATACATTGTTTGCAAGAAAAATACAAAAGAATGATTTTTGGAAAAATCATCTAGTAAGTTGTAAACACCTAAATCTTTCAAGAATGAGATTTTTAAAGAAATAAACACACTTTAAAGGGGTAACTAAACCCACTAAACACACTACCAAGTTACTACAAGTTTTTATGAAAACTCAAGTTCATGATCATTATGTAGATAGCTTTGTTTTAGCACTTGGTAAGTGTAGATTGATTGTTGATTGTTTGTAATGATTTTTGAAAAGAAAATGATATGCTTTGATAGCATGGACACCTCCATTTTTAGGGGAAACTATGGCAAAATTTTCTAAAAATATAAACACTTAGAAAAATATTTTCTAAACAAATATTTACAAGTGTGTTTTAACTATGGTTTTCAATATAAACTTTGCCATAGACTTTGCTACAAAAATACAAGTATTGGAGGTTGGTTTTTATAAATAAAATGGGATAAATATGTATTTAGAATATATATTTACATTAATAACACATTGTGTGTGATTATTTGTATACTTGGTGTAATAGTTATATTATTTTAGGATTTAAAGTAATATAACTTAACAAAATACCAAGGATTTATAATCCAAAACAATACCAAAAATCATAAGGAATAAATATATAAGTTACACACATAATACTGTGAAACTGAACGAAAGAACGTAACTTACAAGATATTCCGGAAACTACATTTATGAGCATATTTTTGGTAAATATTATTTTGGATACAAAAGAAATGAAAGTACGATTTTTATTATTATTACAAAGTATATCATATTTTCGACAAGGAGAAAATATATTATTTTCGGAAGTTAATTATATTTTCTTGAAATATTTAGAAGATATATGATTTTTGGGAAAAATATATATATTCTTGACAATACATCATTTTTGGACAAAATAAGCTTATATATATTTTCTAAAGTTAGACTTGAAAATATATTATTGTGGAACTACAAATACAAGAATACGAAAATACATGTATGAGATACCCCCATCCTTGGGAAGGAAATACGAAAATAAATACTTGAGAAGTATTGATACAAAAATATTGTTTAACAATTATTCCAAAATAAAACATAATTTAAAGTTAAAATATTTATTATTTTTAACAAGTAATTATAACTTGGAATAATATTGGAGGCATAAAAGAAACGTAACTCAAACACGTAAATACAAAGTCAAGGCACGACCCGTTCGTCTAATAGACCTTAGTACATTATAGAGAGTCGTGTTGCTGACGAGATTTGAGTTACGAGTATCGAAGACGCAAAATTGTGAGTTCATGTCCCCCTTTTCTCTTAACTGTTTTTGGTTTTATAACTCTCGGGGGGTGGAATACATGTTACGAATACTTAAACGGTATGAATTGCCTATGAAATGAACTACTAGATCATGTGAGCACAGACTAAATATTGAAATGCCATTAATACTTAATTAGGGACGAAGGTTAGATCTAACGGGTACGGCCGAGCCCCACTCATGGTACTTGTGACCACTTGAGTGCTTCGGTGTCCCAGTCGAGGGAAATCGACATAGTCAAGGGAAATTGACATAGTCAAGGTAAATTGATATAGTCGAAGGGAAATTCGACATAGTCGAGGGAAATCGACATAGTCGATGGAAATCGACAAGGGTATAAGCCTACTCAATATGAGTGCTCCCTATGTCCTTACATGCCTTAATGTCCTTGTACAACATTTATTTAGTATGTAAATACACGCTTTTCATACCTGTTTTCAAAGGAGTCTCTCAAAGGTTTACAAGTACTAAAAAAAAATGCATGAACTCGCTCAACTTTTGTTGATGTTTTCCAAAATTACATGTATTTCAGGTGACAGGTTGGATCTTGGGCGCGGGTGTTGTTTCTAGAAGTAGACTTCAAGTTTAGATGTCATCCACTTTTGTTGGTTTGTAACCTAGTCAAAGGTTGTGTTTTAAAACTTAAATAACCGGTGTTTGTAATACTCAAATTTTATGAATGGATGAACATCGTTTTGACCATGTAGTTGTTTATTATGATTGAATGCAATGATATTAAACCAGTCACACATCATACGCTTCCGCAAAAGTCAGGGTGTGACATTGGTGGTGGTGTTGGATGGTGGAGGTGGCAGTGGGTGATGGTGGTGGAAGTGATGGTCAGTGGCATTGACCGTTGGTGGTGGGGGTGATGTAGGGTGAAAAAGGAATGTGACTAAAAAAAGTGCGGTGGATAGAATGAGTATAGGGTGTTTTGAAGGGAATGAAATAGACGAGGTATCAGGTGATTCTATTCCATTAATCCAAAAACATTTTAGATATAGATAAACAAGTATGCCAAAAAAATTTAAAAAGACACCAGTAAAAAAAATCATTTGAGTGGTAGCAATATTTTGATTAAATATTTACCTATATTAGTAGATGTTAGTCGTATTCATAAATTAACATAAAGTGAGTGGACTCAAACACGACAAGATTTTAACTAGGTCGGACACGACACAACATGATTTAAGTGGGTAATCATGTGGGTCTGATATTATTATATATATCAATTTACAACACTACATTGCGCTAGTGTCTTTGTCACTTTTGGCTTTTTCACCACAGAAGTTTCCTTTCTTTTATTTTTGCACTTATAGGCATTTTAGGGTTTTAACATCATCAATCCACACTTTGAAAACCCTAAACAATATTCGCGCACACAACAAGCAGACCCCCCTCTCTATCTCTCTCGTGTCTTGAACGGCGACCGGAGATCGGAGCTCCGGCGCCACGTTTTTCTCCGGCGAATCACTCACCCATACACCCACACCCTTTTCTCACTCTCTCACGCCGCTCCGACAACCGGAGATCGAGGTTCTGGCCAGCTCCGCCATCATTTTCGACAACCACAACCACTCTCCGACTGTAACATCCCAAAAATGGGTTTGGTAATTAAACCACGTTATTAGTGACGACGGGTAAAATACCCTTAGTGGTAAAAATTAACCCGGTTAACATTGGGACTTAAATAAATAAATTTGATGCAAATTAAAGAAGGGTAAATATTTGAGAAAACAAAGTATGTAGAAGGCCCGAGTTAACGGGACTTAAAATAATGCGAGTTATAGCTTCCCGAACCCATCAAGTTAACTAGGAGTAATTAACCTAGTTAATAAGGTGTAAATAAGTAAAGAAAACATGATGTTCTAGTCCCTAATAATTAAAATCTAAACTTGAGGGACCTAAATCGTTAAAAAGGAAACAAGTTCTATTAAATAAAAAAAAACACACCACACACACATCTTGTGTGTGTGGATCGATCATCAGGAGCGACCAAGAAGGTTCAAACCCTAATCAACACAAATTCATCAAATTGAAGGGGCAAATCAAGTCCAAATCAAAATCCGAGTATGAATTAGTGATCTCCATTGAAAAAGGAGTCACGAGGTATGTAAATTTCTTGAGAAATCTCTAGTTGAAATTCTGAGCAAACCTAGAGAACTCGAATCTGAGCTTGCATGTTTGTTGTTTGGATGAAATTAGTGATGAAACTATGTCTAGGAGTAAACCCTAGTCATGCATTTGTCGAATTGATGTTCATGGTTGTGAATTCATGATCATACACTCATGTGTCAAGTGGGTTTTGATTATGTAGTAAAGATGATGATGTACACATGTTTAAAATCATCATAGTTGCTAGTAGAAACAAGATACTTGAACAATTTGCAAGTTTGAGTGTTGAACATACATGACTTGAAATGGGTTTTGGATAATTTAATGAAATTGATATTGTATTGGTGTTTATAAACACCATACTAACTTGTATAAACGAACTATTTGAACAAAATGGGGATTTGTTAAGAGTTCATACTTGATTTGAAGTGGGTCTTGACACAAGAATTAAACTCATAATTTATGATTTAGTTCAATAGGAAAAATAGTCAAGGGTTCATAAGGTGTGAAAGTCATGATTTAGAATGACTAATCTAACAACCTTGTGAATAATGAATGATAGTTGGCGCTTAACAAGCTAGATGAAGCTTGGGGAGCAAGCGGGTCGATCGAAGCAAGTGAGAAAAGAAAAGCGTAATTTGGATGTGAGGTAAGTTAAACTTACACCTTTTATTTGATATCTATTGGTATTATAGACTTATAAGTAAATTGACCGTACGGTGTAAACCGGTACGAGTTATGTAGATGAGATGATAATAATTCCATCTCGTAAAAGTAAACGGTCATATAAGACCAAACGGGTCAAAAGGTGAAAGTATCACCCTTTGACAATATCGGCTAATGTTTTGTCGAGTTGCATGATTACAGAAATAATTATCGATTGAATGATGACATCGCTATTACTTAGCGCCACTAAGGCAAGGTATAGTAACGGGTCAATACAATGATCCGGGCCAGGTATGTAAAATAACACAACTCATCATGTAGAAATTGGAGTTCTATAAGAGTTAGACAAGGTTGAAATATAGATATTCGGTTATCTTTTAGGTAAACTGAATAAATTGAATTATGTTTATGGTGATTTAGAAGCACATGGGTTATAAACAAGATTATAGTTAGAAGGGTCAGATTTTGGGTCAAACAAGTATTTAAAGGACCTAGTAGTAAAAAGGGGATGAAAATTAATCAAATTGCCCTTGTATGCTAATTCGTAGGAACGACCCTTAGAGGTGGTTTAGAAATGAGTCTTATGAACAAATAAATGCTTAGAATAAGTATAGGTAGTGAAAGATGTAAATTCTTGGGTCTAAAGACTTTATATGAGTCCTTGCCGTAAAATGATAATTCGAAGGGTAAAACTCGGAACATATAGATCTCTACATTAAATCCACCACAAATAAAGTTGTGGTGGAAGATTACTTGATAAGAAATGTAGGAATAGGATGTTAGAAATAAACGAGTATGAATTATGCGGAAAAGGGCATAAATACCCTTAACGGGTCATAAATACCCTTAGGGCAAGCATTTACCAGGTGCACGTTTAAATTATTGCATGAATATAAACATGCAACCAATACGTAGAAATTGATAGTTGCAGATTTAGATTGAAAACTTGGACAAACCTGAATAGAATACCTATCCAGGATATTGTTTCCAAGAGAAACAAATAGAGGCATTACTTACATGGGGTGTAATGCGAAAATTATAAAAAGGTCATGTATACCAGGTGTTGATCGCTTACTCTGGCCAAGTAAGTAGTGAACACGTGGTACCATGAACTTCTTATGATGGACACATTTATGTCCGATGTAGTAAGGGTGGGGTGAATGGGACTAACTTAAATGGTACCCAAATGAATCAAATAAGTAAGACGTTTGATGGTAAACGTAAACGTAAACGTAAGTCGGATGGCGGAAGCGTATTACGTAAGAATAACAAGCCCGAGAGAAGGGACAAGGATTAAGTAAAAAGAAAATACAGATCGACCAATAGGAATGCTAAGGCATAGGGATAAAAGCTTGACTGTCACAAGTGATGAAATTCACATGGACAAGTCAAACGAATTGAATAAAGAATAAAGGACTTGATTGAATAAAAGCAATGGATCTTGCTAAGACGACCAAATAAATTAAAATAACGTCTAAAACCATATAAAAATGGCTACTTGAAAATGATTATGGTAAAGATACCCGATGAGTGGGTAGGATTTGGAAAGAATGCGTAAACCAAGAGACGGGAACGCGAAACAGAAAGTCAATATACTCGGAATATGAGTCATGACTAAAAGACAATGAGAATTTGCAAACATAAATGTTAATAACTACGCTCAACTATTTTAAAGTTGAACGGGTCGAATAAAGAACAGAGTTTGATGTTCACAAGAACAAGTCAAACGAGATAAATAAAGTATAAAAACTTGGTAGTGCAAGTAAGCGCAAACCGAATAATGGAAGCGCGAAACATTAATGAACCTACGTGATGGCTCATAAAGGAATATATATATATATAAAAAAACGCAAACTAGCGAAACAAAAATGTTAAAAACATTAAAATAAAAGAACCCGGGTAATGGGACGTAAAGAAGTATAGGTAAGAACCGGGTAACGGTAAGTGTAGGGCAAACTGACGTATAATTGACGTTAGAAGTCAAGAAGTCGGAAAGATAATTCAAAAGAAAACAATGTAGCCTTAGACTACGGTCAAGGTCAAAAGAAATCCAAAAAGTAAAGGTGAATAATTCTAAAACATAAGAAGGGGTGCCTTAACGCCATATGCGTATATAAATGTATACACATTTGAATAAAGACTCGAATAAAAGATGATATACGGGATCATCATAACCTACGGGATATTAATTAGAGCAAAGGTCTACGGGGCCAAAATGACCCACGGGTCATGAATTGAAGAAAAAGGATCATAAGGGCCTCGCCTCAAAGAGGTGAAAGCCTAAGGAAATAGCCTACGAGGTTAAGTGAAGGAACCTACGGGTCGATAGTGTGAGGTAAGGGAACTTGTTACGATTCCCCGTATAAAACTAAGATTTTAAAAGAATAAATTATGGACTGTCAATATCATGATATGGATAATTGACAAAAGTTAAAGAAAAGATCCTAAAACTAAAACTTCGATTTTAGTAAGAAATAACGTTGTTACAAATATAAATTCTGATAGGAATTTGAATAGTAAGCATGAAAGGTTCAAGTCCTGACACTGATAGGCGCAAGACGATATATTCGAAAAGTGATATTTTCGAAAATGAAAGGTTGATACAAACTAAACACGATGTGACACGATCACGGTTAGGAAATGTAATGTGAAGTAAAATCACATTATAACCAAGCGAGCGCTAAAAAGTAACGGGACTAATAAGTCTAGTTAGTAAGACCGGTTAAGGCCAGTAATTCAAATCAACAAAAATTGGTTTGCTTGTAAGCGGTGGATTCGGTATAACTGAACCGAATAAATAAATCTGAAAACAAGAGAAATTATTGCTAAAAGTGAAATATTTCACTAAAGACCTTTAAACGGGTCAAGGTAACGGATTCACCAAGAGTTCGATAATATAGAAAAGCGATGGAAATCGCTAAGTTAACTAAACTAGTAGAAATAACGGAATTACGTTATTTCAAGTTACATTATGTCGTATGAGGTACGTAGAGGTTCTGTAACCAAAAAGATATTACCATAAATTTTCTGGTAATACTAACAATTGGTTAAAGTATGAGTAATGCTTAAGAGATTACTCAGGTCAAACGCATTGAGTTTAGAACTCAATGAACTATGTAAGCAAGGTTTCGAGGACAAAACCTCTTTAAGGGGGGTAGACTTGTAACATCCAAAAAATGGGTTTGGTAATTAAACCATGTTATTAGTGACGACGGGTAAAATACCCTTAGTGGTAAAAATTAACCCGGTTAACATTGGGATTTAAATAAATAAATTTGATGCAAATTAAAGGAGGGTAAATACTTTGAGAAAACAAAGTATGTAGAAGGCCCGAGTTAACGGGACTTAAAATAAAACGAGTTATAGCTTCCCGAACCCATCAAGTTAACTAGGAGTAATTAACCTAGTTAATAAGGTGTAAATAAGTAATGAAAACATGAAGTTCTAGTCCCTAATAATTAAAATCTAAACTTGAGGGACCTAAATCGTTAAAAAGGAAACAAGTTCTATTAAATAAAAAAAAACACACCACACACACATCTTGTGTGTGTGGATTGATCATCAGGAGCGACCAAGAAGGGTCAAACCCTAATCAACACAAATTCATCAAATTGAAGGGGCAAATCAAGTCCAAATCAAAATCCGAGTATGAATTAGTGATCTCCATTGAAAAAGGAGTCACGAGGTATGTAAATTTCTTGAGAAATCTCTAGTTGAAATTCTGAGCAAACCTAGAGAACTCGAATCTGAGCTTGCATGTTTGTTGTTTGGATGAAATTAGTGATGAAACTATGTCTAGGAGTAAACCCTAGTCATGCATTTGTCGAATTGATGTTCATGGTTGTGAATTCATGATCATACACTCATGTGTCAAGTGGGTTTTGATTATGTAGTAAAGATGATGATGTACACATGTTTAAAATCATCATAGTTGCTAGTAGAAACAAGATACCTGAACAATTTGCAAGTTTGAGCGTTGAACATACATGACTTGAAATGGGTTTTGGATAATTTAATGAAATTGATGTTGTATTGGTGTTTATAAACACCATACTAACTTGTATAAACGAACTATTTGAACAAAATGGGGATTTGTTAAGAGTTCATACTCGATTTGAAGTGGGTCTTGACACAAGAATTAAACTCATAATTTATGATTTAGTTCAATAGGAAAAATAGTCAAGGGTTCATAAGGTGTGAAAGTCATGATTTAGAATGACTAATCTAACAACCTTGTGAATAATGAATGATACTTGGCGCTTAACAAGCTAGATGAAGCTTGGGGAGCAAGCGGGTCGATCGAAGCAAGTGAGAAAAGAAAAGCGTAATTTGGATGTGAGGTAAGTTAAACTTACACCTTTTATTTGATATCTATTGGTATTATAGACTTATAAGTAATTTGACCGTACGGTGTAAACCGGTACGAGTTATGTAGATGAGATGATAATAATTCCATCTCGTAAAAGTAAACGGTCATATAAGACCAAACGGGTCAAAAGGTGAAAGTATCACCCTTTGACAATATCAGCTAATGTTTTGTCGAGTTGCATGATTACAGAAATAATTATCGATTGAATGATGACATCGCTATTACTTAGCGCCACTAAGGCAAGGTATAGTAACGGGTCAATACAATGATCCGGGCCAGGTATGTAAAATAACACAACTCATCATGTAGAAATTGGAGTTCTATAAGAGTTAGACAAGGTTGAAATATAGATATTCGGTTATCTTTTAGGTAAACCGACTAAATTGAATTATGTTTATGGTGATTTAGAAGCACATGGGTTATAAACAAGATTATAGTTAGAAGGGTCAGATTTTGGGTCAAACAAGTATTTAAAGGACCTTGTAGTAAAAAGGGGATGAAAATTAATCAAATTGCCCTTGTAAGCTAATTCGTAGGAACGACCCTTAGAGGTGGTTTAGAAATGAGTCTTATGACCAAATAAATGCTTAGAATAAGTATAGGTAGTGAAAGATGTAAATTCTTGGGTCTAAAGACTTTATATGAGTCCTTGCCGTAAAATGATAATTCGAAGGGTAAAACTCGGAACATATAGATCTCTACATTAAATCCACCACAAATAAAGTTGTGGTGGAAGATTACTTGATAAGAAATGTAGGAATAGGATGTTAGAAATAAACGAGTATGAATTATGCGGAAAAGGGCATAAATACCCTTAACGGGTCAAAATAAGTATTTAAGAACGAACGGGTTAAGAATATACATAAACTCGTGAATTGAACTTATTATGATAGGAAATAATGAAATTATGAGATTCATGTGAGTTGGGATCAAACAAACATGTTTGTTTGACAAAATGCATAAACGGGTTAAAATTCGGTAAAAGGGCAACAAGTCGAAGGCTTAGAAGTCTGAAAATTTGTTATGTTGGATGTAGGATTTCAACTCCACAAGGTGGAGAATCAAATTACAAACACGTAGAAAGAAACGGTAGGTCAAACGGACAAGCGGATTGAAAGATACGGAGATTTTCGTGTCAAAAACGGCAAAATGGAAAGGTTGGTTGCAGGGGCCACCGTAACTTACGGTGCCACCGTAAGTTAGGGTGTAGCTAAAATGGTTACGGTAGATTCCCCCTGATTTACGGTGGGGGGAATTAACAATCAGAGGCCACCGTAACTTACGGTCCCACCGTAAGTTACGGTGGAAGCCAATTTGAAATCAATGTTTTTGGATCATGAGATTTACATCGGGATTTCCTTCCATTATCATTTATCTTGTCTTGTACCGTTATTTAGATTATCAAAACTAATTGTTAAGTTGGTTTTGAACACAGGTATATGTCGAGAGCCCGGATGAAGATAAAGCGTCGAGCAAGAACCGAACACATGTTAAATAAAGTTTCCGCAAGTTGTTTCGTTCGTTATTATAAAACGGCGAATTAAATCGCATTATGTTATATCACTATAAATTGTAAAAAGTTTTTAACAAGCCCGTGTTTTCAGTATAATCGTGATTGTAATTACATGATTATGAGTTTAAATTATACGAAAAACGTTAAATAATAACTAGGGTGTTACACCGACACCCTCCTTGCTTCTCTGATGATGACGGCTGAAGATGATGTTTCGCTATGAACATGATCGAAGATGATGATGTTGACGCTGGTTATGGTTGACGGTGACGGTGGTGCCTCGGAACTCCGGAAGCCGTGATGTATACGGTAAGTTTCGTTTCTATTTAAGCCTAGGGAAGTTTTGTTTGTTTTACATAAAACTGATTTTTGGGGTTTTTGCTAATTGTGGTGGTCGCCGATGACTGGGTGGAGTCCGGTGACGGCGGAGAGTCGCCGGCGACAGTGGCGACAGGGCAGTGGTGGTGGCTGTGCTAACAGGCCACTCTATCTCAGATACGTTTGGTTCAGTCAAGTCCGGCTTAGATTCAGGCGACACGGTTCAACTCGGTTTGGTTCGGTTCAGGTTCTACTCGGGTCAGACGTGGTTCGGGTTTCGCAGCGGGTCAACAAGTCAACAGTACAAGGTATCGCATCTCAATTCACAGTACAAGGTATCGCATCTAACCTAACTTCACTGAATCTATGCATATCTACTCTGATCTGATGCCAAAATAGCTTTTGAAGCTGTTTATTGGACCGATTTTTGATTCGTTATGTGCAATTAGATGTTAGTAGGTAGTGCATCTTATTAGGAGTTTGGACTGTTTAAATAAGTGTGATACTGTGCAATTGGTTCAAGTATTGAACATTTGAACAACCGAATTACTGTAAGGACACATTTGCATCTAATTAGTTCTATAGTTTTGTGTTTTGGTGAGATTTTACGGTTTTAGCCGGTTTACGCCACGTGCTATGTATGTGAAGATGTCTGATTGAAAATGATGATCGTTGGTTATTTGGAACCTTAGACTCCTTGGAACATAGGTTTCAATTCAGTTTATGAAGTTTCTCATTCTGGGTATTTGCGTTTTAGTAGTTAGTGCATCTTCATACAAGTTTGAAACGCTGAATGACTGTGATACTGCGTAATTGGTTGAAAGTATGAACATTTGAACTACTTAATTACTGTAAGCGGTAAGCGCGCCTTTGCGTCTAGCAAGTTCTACAGGTTTCTGTTTCAGGGAGATTTTATGGTTTTAGCTGGTTTCTTACGTCTCGAGTAACTCACCCGACAAAAAACAAATATCTACAGGCCGATTGATTTTGAATTTCATTAAGGACATAATGTAACCTAATGAATCGTTATCATAATAAAGCTTACTTCGCCCGCCGCAACGCGGCGGGATACATCCTAGTTGAAAACAATTTAGAATTAATTTCATGTATACATTTACAAACTTGAAAATTTTCATATATACTCAACCAAATTTAAAAATATCATATATGCCCATAACAAAATAGTTAAAATATCAAATATACCAAATCTAAAAAAAACAATCTGATTAATAATCATTTTACCCTTATCTTTTAACTTCAAATTTTCATATATGCACATCTTTTAACTTCATATTTTTTTATAACAAATTTTAAGGTTAAATTTATTTTTACTCATTTTTATTTTCATAAACCATAGTATTCTTCATGTATAATATTTAAGCTAAATAAATTAAACTAGAAATAAGTAAATATAATATTTAAATTTAAAGATCATATATGAGATCTCAAAGTTTTAGGAAAATAATGGTAAAATTGTCATTTATTAAATTGTTTTTATAGAATTGGCTATATATGATATTTCAACTACTTTGAAAGGGTATATATGATATTTATAATTTTGCAAAGTTATATATGATATTTTGCAAGTTCGTAGGATATATATATAAAGTTGCCTTTTTTTATAAACACTCATTTGCATACCCTTTTGAAGATTATTACCACCTTTTCACATTTACTTGTTTACTTTTGAGTAGATTACACAGAGTTTCTATGATTTGGATCAAATTTTAAAATGCTAAAGTTTTTTTTTTATTTGGCCCTTGTGTTTCGTATTCTGTTCCAATGGTGGTTCAAATGGCTAATATGTTTTTTTTTTTAACTGATATGTAAAGTTACATCTTTACTATATTGGTATTAAAAAATTCAAAATTAAAACCAAATCAAATGAATCATCCGTATAATTTACTAAAAAAGTTTAGAAAATACATGTGTTTACAATATACTTTACTCAAACTCATCATAACTATATACATTAACCAAGTGATACATAGAAAGAATTGGCAAATCATTAAACTTGTTTGTTTTGCCGTCCCGGTTTTCGGGATCGGTGTGTGTTAATGAAGTTCTCCTTTCAAAAAAAAAAAAAGCAAATCATTAAACTTGGCCCTTCTTAAGTGAAAGGTTTGCGGAAATTGCAAAGTTACCATCACTTGATGAGTCAACTCATACTCATGAGTACCTTTATCTAAAAAGGGTAATTGCATTGCTAATCTCTCTACAAACATACAAAGAAATGCCCCACAATCACTTGGTATAGGTTCATGTTCATGGTGAGGTGCTCTAAAAACTGGTTAAAAAGCAACTCATTCCCGCCTACTACACTACCAATAACCCCATGAAGTACTCTACCTAATTGTGCAGCCATCAAAAAGTCACATTCTTGTGTAACCCGCCCAACACAAGTATTGAATACACCTACCTCCAATGTATGTGGGTCGAGATGCAAGAGGAACCAATGAGTGAGATGACAACTTATCGGAATACGTTTTATATTAAATTACAAAACAAAATATATTCGAATCTTGGATTGTTGGTTAAAAAATAACGAAGAGAAACTAGTCACTTGACTGATAAGGTACTATGTCCTGTTAACATATGACACAAGATCATATGCAAGCCTTGCGCATAATTAAGTTTTTATTTCAAAACATGTGGGTACAATCGGCCAATGATGGTTGTATGCTCTACCTAGTTGCAACCTCCCTCACAACAATATTATAATCCAACCGTGGATATATATGTTGTTAGAGACATGTTACAACTATTTTGTCGGTTTATAGTTTCATAATTAAGAGTAAAATCATAAAGTTTTTTTTTTTTTTTTTGAAAGTTAACTATTATTCACAGACTAACCCAAAAACAAGGGCAGCCAAACAACCAGCAAAAACGATTACAAGATATTAAACGAGCACCAATCACTCCAACTAATACTACGATTGCTCGACCTATTACGGTACCAATGGAAGCCTAACACTTTTATGTCATGAAAAATATCTGTAATACCTTTTCTATTATTATTGAATCTACAATCATTCCTGGCCGACCATAAGCACCAGCATCCCACCAGAATTATCCCTTGAAGAACCACTTTAGCTTTCTTTTCCAGCCCAGCAAATTCATGAATTGAAGTCAGATCTTTGATGGAAAAAGCGTATATGGGGCTAATCTTACACCATTGGCTGATCAAAAACCAAATGCTGGAAGCCACAGTGCACGAACAAAAAAGATGGGAGGCCGATTCATCATCCTCTTGACACAACTGGCAAATCGGGTCTCCGTTGAAGCATCTTCGTTTACTGAGCGCATCTAAAGTAGCAATCCTCCCCATCTCTGCTCTCCATATGAGAATACTACATTTTTTCGGAACCCATTTAAGCCATTTAAACACAAAATTATTACTACAATCAATCCCGCTTCTTAAAAAAATTTTAACCTCCTTAACCGAGAATTCCTTCCGATTTCCCCCGCTCCATTCCCAACTATCTTTAGAATCAGAAAGAGATATACCTCTCAGCTGATTCTCTAACATGATCAGCTCTTCGTCTTCAGCACCTGTAGCTGGCGACCTAGACCAAGACCATTTACCGACAAAAGAGTTCGACCCAGAGTTGTATCTTTCAGTCACCTTGCAGCTCTTGTTAACTTCAAGGCGATATAATGAAGGAAAACTCTCCTTGAGAGGCCTATTGCCAGTCCAAGGATCCAACCAGAACTTGAGAGACTCGCCGTTCCCGATTTTTCCAGAGAAGTTTTGCGAAAGCTTCACCGGACCCACCTTAGCTTTTCCAACTTCAGATATAATGTTTCTCCAAACCCCTCTAATATTATTATTAACCGGAATAAGGCTCCAGTTATTTTTCCCAGAATGAATGGAGTCGATGACCCTCCTCCATAAACCTTTTTCCTCTGTTATATAACGCCAATACCATTTCGACAACAGCGCAATATTGACATCGGACAATTTGGTAATGCCTATACCACCTTTATCAATCGGAAGCGCAAGTCGGTCCCAAGCCACCCACGGAATTTTATACACTTCGCTATCCCCCCCCCCCCCAACAAAAACTTCCTTATAATTTTCTCCAACCCTTTAACTACTCCCACAGGGGCTTTAAACAAAGAAAAATAGTAGTTTGGGATACTCTCGAGGACAGATTTGATAAGGGTCAGTCTGCCCCCGATGGATAACACCGAAGCCTTCCACTTCGCTAATCTGGCTTGAATAATATCAAATACGGCTTTCCAGTTATGAAGTCTGTGCATTTTGGCTCCAACCGGAATCCCTAAATGAACAAAAGGGAGTTCCCCAGCTTTACAATTTAGATTAACAGCCATCCTATTTACCTCAGCACCCTCCACTCCTACTCCGAACAAAACCAACTTCTTTATATTGATCTTTAGGCCAGCACATAAGTAAAAACACCTTAGGAGTTTCAGAACCGTTTTCAGATTATTCTCGGACCACTCACCGAGAAAAACACAGTCATTCGCGTATAAAAGATGCGAAAGAATCGGGCCGGAACCGGGAAGCTTAACCCCCTCCAAAGCCCCCACTTCGACAGATTTTCGAATCATACTAGAAAAATCATAAAGTATTTTATACTTACTTCGTGCTTAAAATCTCTAGTTCCATAACCATAAGTTTACCTCAAAAGTCCTAACCTAAATGTAATATAACACTTGTAACACCCCAATCGCGTAATATAACAACACGCGGCGGAAATATCAGGGAGTCACGTTACAAATTGCTCACAACTACTGGTACTAAACTGTTTCAATATCATTAACATCGTTTTACAAACAAAGAATAAAAGTAATTGTTCTTTTTAGAAGTCTAAGGCCCGTATGCAGTCCTATGCGTTGCATGCTTGAACAGTCGAAAACCTGAAACATATGCGAAAACAGTCAGCATAAAAATGCCGGCGAATACATAGGTTTTATTAGCCAAATAAATGGCAAAACATTTAGTATTAATCTTAATTGTGAAAACTCGTGACAAAATAGGTTTATATATGGCAATATGATATTTACCAAGTCATTTTATGCCTTATATTGAAATCTCGATTAAACCATCGTAAAAACTTGTTAATATGTTATTAGGAATCCAATCAAGGATTAATAATAACTGTTTTGAAATAAATCAAAACTTATATAAGTATTATATAAATCAAATCAATGATCTATGATAATACTTTAAATATCCTTCTAAGAATCTAACATAAAAAGATATGGGAGATTCTACAAGGATTTCGATAATCGAATACTGAAACAATAGTACACAAAATCCTAAAGTGATCCAGATAACGCTACAAGAATAATAAAATAAGAACACTTATACATAGGAAGTACCAGCGGCGTATCCACCATGTTCTTATTTTATTATACCCGTGTCGTTATCTAAATCACAACTACCACATAACACATAAATCGTCAACTTGTACCAACTCGTAAACACACATTAAAGCACACAATGAATCCAATCAAGGACTCCAATATCAGTACTTTAAACATCCTATAAGAATCAACCTATGAAGATAGATAGATGCTATAAGGATTCGGGTTCTGTCACATTGTCTAATCTAACATGCATTAAAGTATACAGTGAATCCAAACATGGACTCCAATATTAGTACTCTAAACATCCCATATATGTCTAACTATGAATATAGATAGATACTACAGGGATCCTGGGTTCTTGTCATATTGAATCATTGAATCAAAACAATCCTAAATCCTAAAGGTGATTCGGGATAACGCCACGAAAGGTAATACAATAAGCACACTTATATATAGGAAGTACCAGTGGCGTATCCACCATGTGCTTATTGTATTATCTAGTTTCGTTATCTAAATCACCAACAATCTACACAAAACCAACCATCGAGTTGTAAAGTACTTCTTAAAAATCTCACTATGAAGATAGGAAGATTTAAGATTGTACTTCAAATATCCTACATGAATCTAACTATGAAGATAGGTAGATCACTTAAGGATAAAACATTACATTTGCATAATCGGAATAATACACATAAAAGCACTTAGCGAACACACATATGCCATACATTTTGAAAATAGATCGATTACACATATGAATCACCCCAAAACATTTGAAAACGTTAAAAAGAGGGAAACTATGTACTCGTCTGGGGTTACGTAAAGTCCCGGTTTAAAGGGTATAACAAAGCTTGAAAGACCAAAAGTTCAAGTGTTGAAGCGGTTCAAAGGGTCCAAGCTAGGAAGTTTGATCCAAGTTTGCTCAGGTATGAAGTGTTTAAACCTCAACTTAGAGCAAAATGAATCAAGTGTGAGTTGAAGTGAATGAAAGCATGGGTATTTATAGATTTTGGATAACCGTTAGGATCGTTCCTCGCAAAACGTGCCTTAATCTAGACCTTACATGTGGGCACATGGTATTCAAAACCATGGGAATACTTAAAACCATCAAATTCCAGCCCATAGAGTGCTAAACCTTGGGTTAAAACCATCAAATCCTCAAAAATGGACCAAGTTCAATGTATCTGCCAGAAATTTCAAAAATGGTCCCTGCACTTGTAAAACTTGATTTTTTTGGCACTTTTAAACCCCGTTAACCTCATTTCAAGGCTCTAAAAAGATGTTAAAGTATAGGGAACTTAAAATATGCTCAAAGACATCACGGATGTCGGTTCGTTTGGCCGTACGGTTGCGTTATTCGGGTAATTACGACAGAAGTCGTAACGAACACAAAAAAGATCCAAATTAAGCGACGAATGAAATTTTATCATGCCAATCACTAAAATAAAATATTTTAATGCTTACATAAATTTTTGGATGTCCGGATATATTCAGAACGTAAGTTATGCGCGAAAATGCAAACTTATGCACTTTTTGATGCTTTTAGTCCTTATTGATCAAATAAGTTTATTTTTGCGCACCAAACACCTCAAAGCCTATTTCTAAGCTATGTAAAGGATATTTAGGGCATGTTTAACTTATGGTCAAATTCCAGAATGTTCGATACTATGTGAATCAACAGACTTTCGCAGTTTGACGCAAATAGTCACTGAGTGTGAATAAACTTGTTTTTGACACACCAAAGCTTTCAAAACCTTTTTCTAAGTTATATAAAAGTTATTTAAGGTATGTTAATCCTTTGTCACTGTTCCGAAGTGTTTTCCACATTAAACTGATTACGTTTACGCATCAGTTCACGTTTAACTTTCCAGAAAGCGATTTAAAGCTTGTAAATGAACTAGAATCAAAATGTGAAATTGTAAAACCAAAATAAATAAATTTTTGAGACCAAAACACATTGTTTCTTGATAAAAGATAGTGTCCTACATCGTGTGTGTTTACGGATCACAAGTGTCACAGTCTCCCCTACTTCAGGAAATTTCGTCCCGAAATTTGTTCGAAGGAGACAGTAGAGTGGAATTGAAACAACTAATGGATAAGCAGATTGCTAGATCCCAAAAATGCGGAGCATCATTTGGAAGGGAATTCAAAATGTGATTTGGGATATTCAAAGTATCTCAAGGTATCCAACCTTTTGAAACTTGTGGTAGTCGACTAGTGTTCAAAAATCATTTAAGTATGGCACTATGTTATACTAAGCTCCTAGTGTAATTCCTAGCAAACAAAGGGGTGTACATTCAAGCCCTACACGTACACGGTTTCTATCGTCCCACGAGGTACATCCAATGCACCATGAGCATCTCATGCATAGGAGACGGGTCAATATACCTATGGCATCAAGATCGTCACCTTTAACACCATAATATACTCCCGGTCAGCTCGATTTGAGTTAATGAATGTACTCGTCGTCTTCCATCGGAAATAACCACACAAATAACACTAAAACACATAATCACATAATGGTCCAAGATAACATAAAATCACCAAATGATCTCAGTAACGTTCTGAAGAATAACACAATAAGAACACTTATATATAGGAAGTACCATCGGCGTATCCACCATGTTCTTGTCGCATCATACTTCTCCCGTTACCTTAATCAATCTAGATTTTATGCCACCATACTTAACAAGGCTTACTATGATTCTCATGCGTCGAATCTCATAATTAAGTGTGCACCCATAATTACTCGTTTCGTCGCATGGTCCACATAGCTCCTCTTGTTAAGCGAGGGTAAACAAACAATAAGGTCGAACTATCATCTAAATCAACTAAATAATGTCACAATAATATATCTGTCAAATCAAATCGTATTTCATACTAGCATTGATAATACTACTTATTTTGCATACAACAATTTCAGTAGTAGGTGTTCTATTCTAGTACGAATATTTATATATATGTTTCATATTAACCAAACAGGTAGAATGCAACATATACTAATTATACATTATCACCATAATGTAAGCATATCAAGAAAATGTTCTCAAATCATGTGCTAGGTACGCTAAGTTAACATACTAAGCAAAAATGTATTAAGTATGTTATATTAATCATACGAAGCAAATTGTATTTATAATCATGTACTATACATATTAGATAAACAAATCATGTATGTAAGGTTATGATTATAAAACAGTATTAACTTATTCATAGTATTCGTATCGATCATGTCACCACGTTCGTATGAAGGCACCGGAGTGCAATTTATATTATGCTAATATTATAATATTTAGTTCCTAAAGAACGGAATCCTCAAAATCAGCATGAATTTGAAATCACACATAGTGCAATCACATTAGAATTTGAAATTGAAAATTGAATAACAAGGTTAAAGATAAACTTCTTGAAATTTATATCGTCATTACAAACATAATTAAAATATGTACATTGATCTTGAAAATAAACATGAAATTTAGAGGTTCAAATGATCATAAGCACTTGATCATTAGCTTGAGCCTCGTTGATGTTGAATACTCGTCCATTAGCATTGGCAAGCTTGGGGCAGTTTCGCTTGAAATGATTTAGGTCACCACAATTGAAACATGCTCTTGGGCGAGTTTGAGTAGGGGTTGCTCGACTCTGGACACGACAGGTTGCAGCTAGATGTCCAAATAAACCACAGATTGTACACTGGCGATAAGGAGAATTTGACACATGATGATAATTGCAATGATTGCACCGAGGTTGCTTCCCATGACAAAATCCCTTAAAGGGTACTGAGTTCAGTGGAGCAGGTGCAGGAATTGCAAAATTCTTTGAAGCCTTGCGCTTCCTAGAACTTTTAGAAGATTCGGCCTTTGATCTTCTCGAATTCTCGTTAACAGATTCGGTGTCTTGTTTCTTGTCTCCTTGTCGAAATAACTTACCTTTTCTAACCTGAGAGTCAGTCAAGATATCAGCTAATTCCTTAGCCTCCCTAAGCGTTGCAGGTTGGCTACCAGTGATAATGTCTTGGACAGGGTCAGGTAAACCATTGATGTATTTCTCAATGGCCCGATCCAAAGGTGTGACCATAGTGGGGCAAAGTAGGCTTAACTGTTCAAATCGGTCAGTGTAGGCACAGTTTTCCCCACTATCCTGTTTTAAATAATAGAACTCATTTTTAAGTGCCTTAATTTCGCTTCGTGGGTAGAATTCTTTCTTCATAAGATTCTTAAATTCCTCCCACGTCAGTTCCATTGCTACATCGACACCTCGGTCTCTCATAATACCATTCCACCAAGTGAGTGCTCTCATTTGAAAGACACTCGAAGTGAAATCTACCTTGCGCTCATTGGGGCACTGAGCATGGCAGAATGTGCTTTCTATACTTTCAAACCATTGCAAGAGTGCGGTTGCTCCTTCAGACCCAGAAAATTTTAGCGGTTTGGCTGAATTAAAGGTCTTGAAATTACACTGGGCATTGTTGTTGTTATTGTTGTTGTATATCTGTTGAATCTGGGTTACCATGTTTGGAAGCACAACAGCCATCTGCTGAGTGACAAGGGCTGCGATTTCTTCGTTGGTTTGAGGTTGTGCATCTCGTCGAGGAGGCATTT
Organism: Helianthus tuberosus; assembly: GCA_030545235.1. NCBI lineage: Eukaryota > Viridiplantae > Streptophyta > Magnoliopsida > Asterales > Asteraceae > Helianthus > Helianthus tuberosus. The sequence continues at coordinate 100,759,434 of CM060367.1, forward strand.
CGAAAATACAGCTATAGAGAAAACCAAGAGTTAGATTTATCCAATTGTTATGAGTTTGTAACATTTATTGTATTAGGAAAACTTTGATCTAGTAAAATTTTGTTCATTGGTCTTGTTCTTATACTTAGAATATATGGTGTTGTGGATTTTTGTTTTGAAACAAGATTTGTTTGAAAATATACTTTTGTAATATTTTTGGATGAGAGAATACAAACCGGGTTAATGGTTTGTATCATAAATTCTTTACCTGTTAAAAATTTATTACTTTTAAGACAAAAATGTTTTTAATTTTAAAATTTTAAAATAAAGAAACTTTGTGTTTGAAAATTTGAAAATTCTCATCCAAATGGTAAAAAAAATTGATTTTTTTTTAAAAAGACAAAGGTAGTATTTTGAAAATAAAATAGGATCTCGTAGAGTCGTGAAATGAAATGAGATTAATTTCAACTATATTGAATCAAGATATTACCAAAGGTAATATGATGAAATGGTATTGGGAAAGGAAGGATGCTTCGATTGTCATGAAGAGCAAACACATTACCCGAGGGTAACATGAATGAGTAGGGTTACAAAGGTCGTTTAGAAATCGATCGGTAGGGTCAAGATGGATAGGTTTTTATAATGCTTCACGAAGACATGCTTCAGCCTATAAGTGGACACTTACCCTAAGAATTCCCAGGTAAGAGTGACTGGTCCGATAATGCAGATTTGTACGAACACTCTAGCCTTAGATATAAAACTCGGGGTTGTAGGATCGTTTTCTGACCCAAACGAGTCAATCAGAAGAGTTTTTACTCAATATGAGAGGCGAAAACAAACGTATCAAGTCTAATTCAGCTAGATATTCACTTTAAACTGTCTTTTGATTGATATAACAACATTTTACAGCGAGTTGACACTTAGGCAACACTTCGGTTCTGAAACCGGAAAGTTAGAACTACTTCAAACGAAATCACAAGGCACCTATTTATAGGCTGGCTTATTTCGCATGAACAAGTTCACACGAAATCACTTTCACACGAAATTCCTATTTCGTGCGAAATACCCTTTTCACCTATATTTGACATTTTTCTCGTACTACGTGCCCTGATCTATCTATATACAATACAAGACTCGATACAAGACGAAGTCGACAGACATATGCACCAACAGACTCCCCCTTGGATGTTGACGAAGTCTTCGGTGTCGAGTCTTCAATCTTCAGTCTTTATCAGTCTTCTCTAACTCTTCCTGAAGTATCCGACAGTGTAAAACATCCTCAGTCTTTTCTCTTCTTCTCTCTACCAGGATCTCAATCTGACTTCATCTTCTCTTGATCAGATCTCTTGATTTCTTAAGTTCATCAGCATCCTCAGATTCATGATCAGAACCTTGCTCTATACAACTTCAGACTCCCCCTTAAATTGTGCTTGGGTTCGCAGTCTGCCTTCCACAGGTTCAAGATCATGACCTGGCTCACATCCTACTCAGGATCGAAACCTGGCTAACCTGCACATTCTTAACCCAGAAATAAATTTCACAAATTTAAAATTTTACAAATTTAAAATTTTACAAATTTATTCTCTGCTTACCACTTGTAGACACAAATACAACATCATTTGCAAGTATCATACAAAATGATTTAACATTTTTTAAACTCAGATGTATCACTTGTAAGAAAATCTTTTCAAACATACTTTCCCAAACCTGTTCATCCTGTTTAGCACTTGGAATTTTGAAAATCAGCTCTTCAACATCAGTTGTCTAAAATCTTTTTGAATTTTCAAAATTTAAGCTAAAACGCACTGAAAATCTTTTTGGATTTTGATTTTTAAAGAAAATGAAATAAAGAAATATTTACAGACAATATTTTTGTAAGTTTGTGTAAGAGGATCATATCAGTTTTTGAGACAAATCACTAACACCGTTAAGCTTTAAACATTTTAAGTTCTAAACGATTCACTTAGATTGTCAGTATATTGATCCATTTAAATTTTCACACAAAGTTCAACTGTTTCAAGATACGAGATTAATGTTTTAAGAGACTTAAACTTATTCGCGTGTCCCACCTCAGAATATACTCCCGTATCCAGATCCCAATATCCAGTCTTACAGGTGAGTATACCTAGATGATATCTGTAAAGGGTTAAATGCGAGGGCCATGAGAGCTCAGGCTATTGCTTCCCCAAAATCAGAGAGATGATGGCTTCGACTTTAAGTGTGTTCCCTTTAGAGAATCTTTTCTTCAACAGCACATGATTAGTATTTTTCAATGTTTCATCATTTTTTATGCTGAGGGTGATGCAATATTTCAAGCAAGCGAAACATATTATACGGGGACTAGGCCATTGCTTCCTCAAAATCAGATGTCCTAGGATAATACCCCAGATATCACTGAGCATAAAGACCTAGTATCTCAGAAAGAGGGACCTTTCAAACAAGATTTCGGGGGTTACCCATATATCCGATAGATGTTCCCCACGAGATAAGTAAGTTTGAAATTTTAGGTTTATATCTCGACACAATCTACTAAATGTGCAAAAACCTACTGGCACATCATCAGTGAGACCGTTTATCACATTTTATCTTTCCAATTCTTTAGCATGTTGTGATAGTCCACTGATGTACTATCATTTCCTCTTTTTCACAACAAAACTCATTTTTTATTTTATCATGTTTTTTACTTTTTCAATATTTTCAAATGTTTTTGAGTTTTCTAAAAATTCTTACTCCCCCTAAAATTCAAAAGCATTTATAAGAAATTTGAAAACAAACTATACAAATAAAGTGACAACTGATATCGAATTACATCAATTCGCCATCCACTTGGCATAAACAATCAGAACTCCCCCTTACAACAAACTATTTTCCCATTATGATTTCAAAACACTTAAGTTTGTTTTAATCAAATGGTTTTTTCGGAAAATTAGTTTTGTTGTAAACATAAAATCACTTGTAGGTTAGGGGATCAATTCATCACTTTGTTCTTTCAACTTCAACCTTTTGAAAAATATAACAGTTTTAAATTCAAACATCAAATACCACTTGTAGAAAGTCAAGTACAAATTAATGTCCGTGATTTACCACTTTGTAGAATAAAACCCTTCTTCATCCACTTGAAGGTTCACAAACAAACAAAATTCAAGAAAGATGCCGATACCTGCTTCACAGTTACCAACCTGGAAGCTCCGGCAAGTCATACTTTTCACATATGAAAAACAGACATCCAAGCCTGACCAAACTTGGATGTGACCTCTTCAGTTTCACTCGGGGTGTAAGTTGCTTTCTTTGTTTCATAAAAATCTTTTACCCCTTTTACCTTCCCATCGACCATCTTCCTAAAAATCTTTTTCACATTTCCATTAAAAACCTTTTCGACATCAAAAATTTTCTTCTCAGAATAAAATTGATTCAAAATCTCGACCTTTCCAACTTTTTGTTCAAAATTTTCAGCTCGCAATGGTGGAAAATTGACATCATCCATTGGCGGAACTGATGTTTCTAATTTTTGAACAACTTGTGGCTCCTCTGACTTTGTGGAATCAGATTCATTACCAGCTTTCACATCAGATTTCTTAACAACCCACTTCTGGTTGTCAAGATTCACTCTTCTTTTGTAAAATCTTTTCGAACATTCACCAACCTCATATGTTGAATTTTTAAACACTTTAAAATTTTCAGTTGGTGGTTCAGTTTTATCAACAATCTTTTCTTTGAGTTTAGAAACAACTTCCTGTTTTGTGTTGGTTGCCTTTGGACAATTCCAGGTGATGTGACCAACTTCTTGACATCGGTAACAAGTTCTTGTTTCTTTTCTCTAATAAACTCTATTCTTCTCAAACTTTTGTTTTTCAGCAAAGAACTCTTTATTTGATTGTTTCCAGAATGAACTATTTTCTTCTTCCACAGAACTAGCTCCTGAAACAAATACAGTTTTTGTTTTAGAAAATTTCTCATTTTTATAATTTTTCGGTGGAATAAAACCTAGACCTTTCTTTTTGTAATTACCGTTATGGTTTGGTTTCTTTTGAAAACCAGAACCAGAACTGTAACCTTTTTTCTTGTTTAAACGTTGTTGAACTCTTGAGGTGTAAGGTTTGGGTTTTTCAGAAAGATTTACATCTTTTATTTCAGAAATATTAATTTCTGTTAATTTGAAAACCTTTTTGATCAATTCTGTTTTAACACCTCTTATTGGAAATTTCTCATCAGAATATAATTTGTCTGAATCATTCAAAGTATATGCCACTTTGATTGGTTCGTCATTCAAATTAGATTTTGATAACAAGAATTCTTTATTGTAAATCCTTTTGACCGATGATTTTGGACTGTCAACTGATGAACTCGAACTCTTGGATTCAGACTTTGACTCTGACTCCTCATCTTTATCCAACACCTGATCGACCACTTTCTTTATTAACTCAGACTCATGATCATTGTCAGATGATGTGAATGTAACATCAATATTTTCTGGTAACTCATCAGTTGTTTCGGACTTCAATTTTATATTGACAGCCTTTTTGACTTGCTCCTCATTTGGTTTTCTGGGAGAATAACCTTCCCAGATCGGAGGCGGACACTTGTTATAATTTGCACTTTGTTTCTTACCAGTATCCTTCTCTTTTGGCTTCTCATCTTGAAATGCTTCAAAACCTACAACAGTTGGATAAATTTGATCAATCAAATAATCAGAACTAGAATAATTTGCAGAGGTATTTGGTGAGGCTGGCCTATTCATGACTGGCTGAGCAGCACTTGCAGATTATTCCAATTCAAGATCTTCTTTTATCATTAATTTCATGCCTGCTTTTACAATAGCATCTCCAGCTTTTAGATCTTGAATTGTTTCAGTACTCGACTGGTTTTGGCTCCTTCTTTTGTAGATGGCAGCACCAGCTGGAGCATTGGTTCTTTTAGTTTGCAGCTTTGGTGGTCTTTTTGAAACCTCTGCTTTAGAATAGTCAGGCTTTTGTGGAACTTTTGGATCTTTCTTTCTAGGTTCCTCTAACTTCTTGTAGGTAGCCCTGACCCTATCTTCTCCCCACTTTGACACAGAATTCTTTGACCCATAATCAGCTGCTATCAGCTCCTCTTTCATTCTCTTCAATCTTAATGCCTTCTCAGCTTCAAATTGTTTGAATTTTTCAGGGGGAGTCTGCTTGACCTTATTTTTGATCATTTCTTGAATCCTGGCTGCCTCTTTTTCAAGCTCAGGAATGGTCCAGTTTTTATGCATGTATTTCTCCCCCTTGTATTTCTTGTAGGTCATGATATTCTCAATGTAGTCTTTTCTCAAAGACTCATCTGCCCTTTCAGAGATTTGCTGACATACATTTTTGGCAAATTGCTCCATTGCTCTGACCTGTGTGAGTAGAAATTGATAGTTTTGTTGAAATTCTCTATCAGATTTCCCTTGTTTATTTTTAATAGCAATATCCTCAGCTTGCTTGGCCTTGAGTTTCAAGTATTCTTCAATATTGTGAGGCCTGGGATATCCTTCAACTGATGGCAAACTCCTTTTAGCTGGGTCATCCTCATAATAAAAGGATTTGATTTCTTCCCTAACTGCAATGAGTTCTAGAGGAAATGAGACACCAGCAGGAGGTAGTGGTTTTAGAATTTGAGCTGAAGAGAGAGGTATGGGTTTAGGAATTGTGACAAGTGACAGAGATTTTGAAGATGTTGGTGGTGGAGATGTGTCATCATCTTTTAGAATTAGCCTTCTCCTTTTTGGTTGAGGAGGGACTGATGATGTTTTAGGTGAAGAAGTGGTGGTAGATTTAGTGGCAGTGGTTTGTGATTGACTAACAGCTGTTGAAACAACTGGTGTTTCAATCACTGTTGTCATTACAACAGATGTTATAACATCTGTTGTCTTCTGCTCCTTGTCAGCAGGTGAAAATGGTGGGGAGATTGTTTTTGGTGGTGACAGTGGTGGTGGTAAAGTAGTAGTTGTGGTGTGTGTTGAAGTGAGAACAGATGTTGAAACAACTGAGGTACCAGCAGTAGTTGATACAACAGGAGTTACAACAGCTGTTTGGGTGGAGGTTAGATGCTGATGGCTTTTGGATGGTGGTTTTGGAGGCTTTGGAAATCTGGATGGGATGGACTTAGGTTTCCTTTTTGTCTTCGGATTTTTAGTATCCTTTGATCCAGAACAACCTTGCTCATACAGTTCCATGAAAGCTCTTTTCTCCTCATTCCATCTTGAGATATCCTTTGCCATTCTATCTCTTTTAACACTTGCTACTCCTTCATCAAGTGCTTCTTGAGTAGCATCAACCTTTTTACTACCATCTGGCAATGGAATTTTTCTGGTCATAACATCCTTCTCAGGTTCAATGTACAGACCATCATCTATTCCTTTCTTCTTCCACTCCTGAACTTTCTCCCCCTTTTTGGCATTATCTTCTGGGAGTTGATCAATGAAAAGTACTGTTGGAGGAGCAGTGCCAGTGGTTTCTAATAAATGGACCTTGATTGCCTTAATATCTGCTTGAGTGTTCTTGTACCTAGACTCCATAATGTTTCTCAGCTTTTGGACATGAAGTTCATGTTGCTGATCAGCCATTTCTTTTTGTTGTTGGAGAAAAGGTTTGAAAAGGTTCCAGAGCTCATTTGTAGCAAAAGCTTGTGGTGGATCAGGTGCTTGAGATGGAACAACAGTGGATTGCATCTTTTGTGTTTTCAACACCTGCTGTAGCAAATTTTTAAGATCTGCAACAGATGTATCCAATTTTTCAATTCGTTCCGTCAAATCCTAATATTTTAAATCATCACCCAATTTAATGGGATCATCTGATTTCCCACTATTAGTGGTTTTATCAGTGGTTGAGGTAGGGAGTGTACTCCAAACACTAACCACTGATGCCCCTTTTTCTTGGTACTGGGGTCTTCTTCCTTCAATATTTGACAACCTTTTGATGTTGCCAGTAGGATAAATAAATCCACTGGTGGTTGGCAGAGGTGCTATGTAAGGAATTGCCTCCAAGAAAGTCTTATTAATGTAACCACTGTCCAACTGTAAACCAGTGGGTTCAACAGTTGTAGTGGCTGCTTCACTTGGACTACCACCAAGAGTTACATGTAACTCAAGGGGTGTAACCTCCTCAGGTTGTGTTGGTGGGTTAGCAAGGATTGATACATCAGACCCAGTCAGTTGTTGAGGTATATTCTCATTAATAGGTGATTGAGAAGGACTGGTTAGTGCCTGGTTCAAATCAATTGCATCCAACAGAAGTTTAGTGGGTGTGGGAATTGTGGATGTGATGTTTGGTGTAGAAAGAGGATTTGCTCCAGGAATTGAGCTGTGGATGATGGAAACGAGTGTTTCCAGAGCATCATGATGTGGTGTCCCAATTTGTACAACCTGATCTTTTTGTGAAGAAGCAGGAGGGGTTTCGGATATGGGTTGAGATATTTGTACCAACTGCTGTGAGGAAGTAGCAGCAGTGGTTTTGTGTGACTTTTGTGTTGTCACTGGCAGAAGCTCTGGTATCTCATCCTCCAGAGATGCCTTTTTGATGGGTTTGGGGGGGTTTTTGTGTTTTTCTTTTTATTGGCTTTTTGGTGATTGTAGGTGTGGGTTTCAAAGCAGTTGTTCTGCTGCTTTGATCACCTTGAGCAGTGGGCTCAGCAGCAGATACCTGAGGAGCAGTTGTAACTGCTAAAATCTGCTCAGGCACCTCTGCTTGCGTTTTGCAAGGTGTTGACATCCTTGTAAAAGTTTCAGCAGTTAAGCAATTTATTTGAATGGAGTCACCTTGGTTTATTGCAGAAAGATCATCCTTACTGAATTTCTTTTCAAAATAATAACTTAAAAACCTTGGAAACAGTAAGAATGATTTTGTTTCAACATTTTTAACCAAATCATTAAAGATTTCCTGAGAATAATTAAAATTTTCTTCTTGAAGAATAGCATATCCCAGATTTTGAATCTTTAATGGTATTTCATTAAAAGAAGTAGGTTTTGTTTGAAACACACATTAGGAGGGTATGGAATAAAAATCTTGTTGCAGAAGGAAAGAAACCTTTTTGTAAGGTAGCTTTCTTCATCATTGTGTTTGCATACCCTCTCTCAATGAAGTCAATTTTCAACTCGTTTTTAGGGAAAGAAATTATACCTTGCTGATCCTCGAGTTGAAAGACCTTTGAAATGGACTGTGGTGTGATTTGGACATTTTTTCCCTTTAGAGAAGAGTTGATGGCAATTACAGTTTCTCCTTGTGTTTCAAGGGTTGCATTCTTCCAAAACTCTCTTTGGGTTGCCAAATAAATTGGTGCATTGGCTGTTAACAAAGTTTTGTACTTTGATTTAGCCATTGTGTCGATGATGGAGTCGAAAGCCTCTGTGGTGCCGGGTTTTGTGAGAAGACCCAGAAGATTGTGAGAAGGTTTGTGTGGAATTTCAGTGGGAGTGGCCTTTTGAGAGACCGCTTTCGATGATGATTTTGAAGTGGGTTTTGTGGATGGCTTCGATTTTGTCATTTTGAAGATGATGATCGAAGAAATTTGTGAAGAAATGTGAAGAAAAACTGCTTTGAGAAAAGAATTTTTGAGAATTCAATTCGACAGTAAAACCCTATTTTTGGTGTGAAGTGGGGGTTTTATAAAGGAAAAAGTGAAGGCTGACGTGGCAGCAGTTACAAAAGTACCGATCACTATGTACTGCCCACATGCCAAACTCTGTAGAAATGAAGGACAATACTTTTATGAAAGTTACTGATGAAGGCAGTGGTTACAACGGTAAAATGGAAGCAGTGGATGATTTTCACTATCAGTGGATAGCATATCAGTGGATAAGACACTGCTTTTGAACAACAGAGTTTATCAAGAAAATGAGAGAACAGAGGATGGCTTTCAGCAGTGGACAGACTTTGTAGTAGAGCAGTCTTTTGAACAAGCAGTGGTTATGGCAGACTTTTAAGGATTTAATGAAAGTTTCATTTTTAGCTATTTTTAAGGATGGATTTTTGATTTTCTGAAAACATTTTAATGCTTTTATTCATAGAACGACAAGATGTTGCTTGTTATTCCATGTTTAGCATCCCAATTCTAGAGACCAAGCTTTCAAAATTGGCTGTATCAAGTGCTTTTGTGAGCACATCTGCCAACTGGTCTTTAGTTGGGACATGATGCAGAGAAATCAAACCTTTTTCATAGCAATCCCTCACAAAGTGATGTCTGATGTCGATGTGTTTGGTGGTTGAATGGGAAACTGGATTTTTGATGATATTTTCTGCTACCTGACTGTCCAACATGAGTGGTGTCTTTAAGGCAGTGATACCAAAATCCAGTAACTGATTTTGAAGCCACAGGAGTTGGGCTGTACAGCTTGCAGCAGCAATGTATTCAGCTTCAGCAGTGGATGTAGAAACAGCTGCTTGCTTTTTGCTTTGCCATGAAACTAAGCAATCACCTAGAAACTGGCACTCTCCTGATGTGGACTTCCTTGTGGTGTTACAACCAGCAAAATCACTGTCTGAAAATCCTGAAAGCTTGATATTCCCATTAGCTGGATACCAGATACCAAGTGTGGGAGCACTTTTTATGTATCTGAATATCCTTTTTACAGCAATAAGATTGGATTTTCTAGGGGCTGATTGACTTCTTGCACAGACACATGTTGCAAACATGATGTCTGGCCTAGATGCAGTTAGGTACAATAAAGACCCTATCATACTTCTATATAAAGTTTGGTCAATCAGCTCATCCTTTTCATCAGACATGACAAGCTTATTGGTTGCCATGGGTGTGCTGCATGGTTTACAATCATTCATATCAAATTTATTCAAAAGTTCTTTAGCATATTTGCTTTGATGAATGAAGGTTCCATTTTGCATTTGCTAAACTTGGAGACCAAGAAAGCATTGCAGCTCACCCATTGCACTCATTTCAAACTCAGCTGTCATGAGTTATCTAAACTCTTCACACATTGAGTTACATGTGCTTCCAAAAATAATGTCATCCACATAAATCTGGACAATCATTAAATCCTTCCCTCTCCATTTTAGAAACAGTGTTTTATCAATGGTACCTCTTTTGAAACCATTTGAGAGTAGGAAGTTGGAAAGAGTTTCATACCAGGCCCTTGGTGCTTGTTTCAATCCATACAAGGCTTTGTTCAGCCTGTAGACATGATCTGAAAAAAATGGATCCTCAAATCCTGGAGGTTGACAAACATATACCTCTTCTTGAATTGTACCATAGAGGAAAGCACTTTTGATATCCATTTGAAACACCTTCATGTTGTGGTTGACAGCAAAGGCCAGGAACAGTCTAATGGCTTCCAATCTTGTAACAGGGGCGAATGTTTCATCATAATCAATCCCCTCTTCCTGTCTGTAACCTAGAACCACAAGCCTGGCTTTATTCTTGACAACAATACCCCTTTCATTAGTTGTGTTCTTGAAGACCCACTTTGTGCCAATGGGACTAACCTCTTCTGGCAGTGGTACAAGTTCCCATACTTGTTGTCTTTTAAACTGTTGGAGCTCCTCTTGCATGGCTTCTACCCAGCTATTGTCTTTTAGTGCCTCTTGGTACTTGACTGGCTGATGGAGTGATAGAAAACCAGCAAAAAGACAAATGTTTTGGGTTTGGATTCTTGTGAGCACCCCTTCATTGATGTTGCCAATGATTTGATCAGGTGGATGAGATCTCAAGAAGATTAAATCTCCTTGGTAAGGTATGATGGCATTTGTTGGTGAAGGCTGCAAATGTGTATCATCTGAGCTAACCACTGCTGGTGACTTTGATGACCCAGCAGTGGCTTCAAAAGGTGGTGGAATAGGAGGTAATGAAGTGGACACCTGCTGACTTTTATCCACTGTTTGGGGACTTTTGTCAGCAGTGTTTGAGGATGTGGAAGAAGTGGTTGATGGGCCACTTTGGTCAACAACTGTTGAGGTAGCAGTGGTTGAGCTTTGACAATTGTTTTGAACAGCTGATGCTTTTCCCTTTGTGGCAGACCTTTGAGGGATGATGATTTCATACCCATAGTCTGGTGTTGTATCCTCTGATGGACCTGCACTGTTAGTCTTGACAGCAGTATTTTCAAAAGTAAATTTTTCAAGATCAAACAGATCTGCAGGATTTGCTGGGATTTTCATTGATGAAAGTTCATTGAACTTTACATTCAAGGTCTCCTCCACTGCCTTGGTCCATGTATTAAACACTTTGTAGGCCTTGGCAGTGGTTGAGTATCCCAGATGATAACCACAATCAATTTTGGCTGCAAATTTTGAAATGGAATCTTTTAAGTTCAAAATAAAGCATGGGCAGCCAAACACTTTGAAGTATGAGATCAGTGGTTTGATTTTATACAGAATTTCATAAGCAGTTTTTTTGTGCCTGGGGTTTATTAAAACTCTGTTCTGGACATAGCAGGCAGTGTTTACTGCCTCTGCCCAGAAAGTTAATGGCAAACCTGAATCTGCAAGCATAGTTCTGGCAGCCTCAATAAATGTTCTGTTCTTTCTTTCAACTACGCCATTTTGCTCTGGTGTTCTAGGGATGTTGTACTGCCTTACAATCCCTTTCTTCACACAGAAGGCATCCAACTCCTTATTTTTAAATTCTGTGCCATTGTCACTCCTGAAGCTTTTCACTGGAAGGTCAAATTGCTTATCAACCTGTGTCACAAAGTCTTGCAAAATGCCTGCAGTTTCATCTTTTGAGTGCAAAAAGAAAGTCCATGTAAACCTAGAAAAGTCATCAACAATAACCAAACAATATCTTTTCTTCTTGAGGCTCATGACTTGAACTGGGCCAAACAAATCCATGTGTAGCATTTGCAAACACTGGGTTGTTTTGGACTCTTCAATGGACTTATAAGAACTTTTATGCTGTTTTCCTTTTAAACAGGAAATGCAATGTTCAGGACATGAAAACAATTTTTGTGGTAGGCCTCTCACCAAACCATTTTTTGAAATTTCAGTGATTGTCTTAAGATTTGTGTGCCCCAGCCTTCTGTGCCAAAGTTCTGTCTCTTTGTTAGAGCCAGCTGAGAACAGACATGCATCAGCTCTGGGACACTCTTTTGACATATCAACAACATAAACATTGCCACTTCTTTGAGCAACAAGTTTTGTTTGACCAGTGTTTATTATTGCTTCAATCTTTTTGACCATTTCTGGTCCAACAATCCTACAACACTCCTTTGTGAAGAATGACCCATAACCCTTGTCACTCATTTGTGAGACACTCAGGAGGTTGAATTTTAGACTGTCTATCAGATTGACATTTTCAAATTTTACATTTCCAGATTGCACTGTACCAGACCCCAGAACTTTCCCTTTACTATTATTCCCAAAGGATATATAACCCCCTCCATGGATTTTAAAGTCTTTGATGAGGGCTTTACATCCTGTCATGTGCCTGGAGCCTCCACTACCTACATACCAAAGACTATCAAAGCATGCAGAAGCTCCCTGCACATGAAGTAAAAGGATTAGTTCATTTGGGTCTCCAAAGCCAACAGGGCTTTGGATGGGGTCTCAACAGTGTCTGGGATGGATGCAGATTGATGGACAGTGGTTAAGTCAGGGGTTTGGACAGTTTTATTACTGTTTCTTGCTAACCACTGTTGGGGGTCTTGACCAATCACCTGTTGGTAACCAAAAGGATGCCTGTTCACTTTAGGTTTAGAGGGCCTTTTGTAGGTCTCATAAACATGTGGAATCCTTTGGTAAGACTGTTTTTCCTTGCCTTTTCTGAACTGATTAGCAGGGGGTGCATCAGTAACCTGAACATCTCTTTTGACAGATGTTTGGTTCAGCTGTTTTGTGACAGCTGTTTGAACTGGCACAAACAGTGGTTGGTTCTTGGTGAATTTGACAGATGATAATGATGGACTCAAGGATGTTTTAGCGATGTACTCATTCTTTTTCACATCAAAGTTTTTGAGATACACACATGCTTGAGTTTTGTGGTTTGTTTTACCACAAACAATGCAGCTTTCAGCTGAAACAATGACACTTGTTCTGTTTAAATCATAAGCTTTTAAGTGGAAACAGACTTTTGTTAGATGATTCCTTTTCTCACAGAATTCACAAAACAAGTTATCAATTTTTTCTTTCTTCTTTCTCTTTTCAGACTCCTTTGCAGCAGAGGTTTTAACCTCTGTTGGGATGTCCTTGAGAGGAATGACTTTAGCTTTTGGAGCTTTAACACCATCAGTTGACGTAAAGTCCATTGGCTTGAAATATTCAAGAATATCACACTCATCAGACCATTTTGGTTTAAACTGATAATCTTCAAGCTCCTCAAAAGTAGAGGATCCCATTGGTCTGTCAAGTGTGATTTTGTTACCAAGTTTGTCAGTGATTTTCACTTCTTGGCCTTTCTTGTTTGTGGGGATGAAACCAGTGGTTACATCAGTGGTTTGAACAGATTTTCCAAAAGCAGTGTTTTCATCATCATGTTTTCTATAACCAACACCAAATTTCACATTGCTTTTTATCTGTTTTTCAAGCATAACCTCATACCCTTAGCATGATTCCACCCATTTTTCACAGGTAATCTGGGTGGACTCTAACTCCTTTTTACAAACTTGGTATTTTTTTACCATAGTTTGGAGTTGAGTTTTGGTTATGCTCTGTTCTTCTTTAAGACTGCTGATCTCTTTTTCTTTTTCAGTCAATTTGTTTTTAAATTCTTTTAAAGAACTTTCAAATTTGACTTCATCAGTTAAGATTTTGTTTCGAAGGTTTTCATTCACCTCTTTGATGTTAGCAAAAGCAATAATGCAATTGTCAGAACACAGTTTTTCAAGAACTTGAGGAGATACCTTGGCAGCAGCCATCATTGCACAATCACATTGATGATTTTCTTCATCATCAGCTCTTTCTTCCTTCTCACCTGCTTTCTGTTCTTCCTCTTCTTCTTTGTCCTCTTTGGACCATGGGTCTGTCAGTGGTTCAATCAGGGTTTCTGAATTTTCTCCCAACAGCATTTCACCAGCAACTACATTAACAACTGCTTCAGTCACCTCAACCACTGTTTCATCACTTAGCTGTTCACCTTCAATTTCACTTCCCTCCTGTATTGACTCTAATGCCATCAAACAAAATTCATCATTAGAAGATTCATTAGAAGCATAGAGTGCAAAATTTTCATCGCTAAGCTCATCAGGCATGCTGCTCCAGTCAACAAAGCCTTGAGTGAAAAAGCTTTGCTGATCTGGTTGTACCACTGCTGGAGCAGCAGTTTGAGGTGCAGGTTGCACTTGTGCCTGGGGGACAGGGGTTTGAACATATTGAATCTGTGGAACAGTAGTTTGGACATAATGCACAGGCACAGGGGCAGCAGCATAATGAGCAGTGTTAACATGTGCTGCAGGGGTATATTGGGTATAATGCACAGTGCTTTGATTTTGAGGTCTAGGGTTTGAGCTAGGATGAGTGATTATGGGACCAGTTGTTTGACTCCTGCATTCCCTAGCGAAATGACCTAGCCTATTGCACTTGTAACACTTGATTTTCGATTTATCCAACCCAACCCTTAAATTCCCATGTAAACCTGGGAATTTTCGCCCTGTTCTTTTGTAGAATTTGCTAGTTCTAACACTGAGCAAAGCCAATTGGTGCAGGATGTCCATTTCTTCTAAGTCAGTGGGATCAAAATGTTGTAAATCATTGAGTTTAAAACACAAATTATCTGACATCTGGTTTTCAGTGTTTGCAGTAAAAGCATAATTTGCAGAGTGAGGATCAAGGTTGGTAAAGTTACCACCAGCTGTTATATCAATGAAATGATCATAACCCTGTTCCTTACCACTGCTACCAGATTCTTCCTGACCCAGAAGAGCTGTGCTACCGAATGAATAATCATCAGTAGCTTTCCCAGACTCTTGCAGCTTCTTTTTCTGGTTCAACTCCCTTTCATAGGTCAGGAGTCTACCATGAAGTTGGGTCAGGGTCAGATCTTTGAACTCAACAGAGTTTCTAGTCACAAATGCAATTGTGTCCCATTTATCAGGTAGTGATCTAAGAAACCTGCTATTTTGGGTTGATTTTGGAAATTCAACCTTAACAAGCCTTAGCTCACTGATGAGACAGCTAAAACGTTCACCCTTAATGTGACAGAAGGTTTCATACTGTTGATTCAGAATTTCCCTATTGTTTTCAATAACTTCTTCTGTACCACCAAATTGTTTCTTCAATGCATCCCATAGCTCTTTGGCACTGTTACAATGTAATAGTCCAGCATAGATCTCATTTGGTAATGCAGATGCTATGATGCTAAATGCTTTGGCATCCAGTTCGAACTTTTGAAAATCAGTTTCAGTATAGTTTTCATAAGGTTTTGGTACGTTCTTCTTTGGATCCTCAGCACTTGGCACCATAGGAACATAGGGACCAAAAACGACAGACCTCCAACATCCAGTGTTCTGTTGAGCAAGGATGTGACCCATCCTTCGCTCCCAGATGTTGTATTCATTTCTTTTAAGCATAGGTGGTTTAAAAAGCGAGCCAACATTATTCTTATCATCCTGTGATTGTGACGTCATCTCGGTTGTTTTACAGACACTGATTAATCAACTTTAATGGTGATTAAACCTTGCTCTGTTTTTCAACTAAAACGAACAAACTATCGATATCAACGATTTTGAGCTGAACTATTTATGTCAAAATGATTGTTAAATCAAATTTGACTGTCCAAGCTCTGATACCAATTGTTAGATCTGAGTTTGGTTTTGATTGTATTTTCTGTTTGAATTAAGATGGAAATGGATGAGTTGTGCAGCGGAATTAAAATGGAAACAAACTTTGCATACAATCAAACGAGAGTATTGCTTTGATTAAGACATTTTCAACAGAGAACCGAATGATTGAATTTAATTTCAATAACGATTACAAAGTAATGCTTGAATACAAACTCCCCCTCAGCCAGAGCTCAGTGTTTGTTCGTGCGAAGAAGACGGTGTTGCAAAGAGCTCATAGAACAGTACAGAGCACTGTTCTATTTATAGGCACTAGCAAACCACTGAGCATCTTAGCTGACGTCACCATGAAAGTGACATCTAACCTCCTAACAAACTCTAACATCTGATCTATACAAACACTGCTATACTAACTACTGCTATTACATTTCATTACATAAAATACACTTAAACAGCTGTTGCATCCTTCCACTGCTGTGAACCCAGTAGTGCTTGTCCGGATCAGCAGTACTTGACTCAAGACAGTAGATTGAGCAGCAGAGCTTTAGTCTTCTATCAGTCTTTACAAGAGCAGCAAATTTGACGGTCAGTGGCTTGTACGATCAGTAGATAGGAGGTCAGCAGGTGTTGAAACCACTTTCAAGGGGAGAGACTTGTATGTAACATCTGTTTATTCTGGATCCACTGCTCTGACCCAGTTTTGGCTTTAATTATCTGTTCCTCTGGTAGGGTTCAATCCCAACAATAATTGATGCCTTCTGTGTGAAGAAAGGGATTGTAAGGTGATGTGGGGTAAAATACATATATTTGTCCCGTGTAAATTGTATAATTATTGTATAAGTTTTATTTGTTTTTATTTCGTTTTAGTATTATATTACATTATTTTGTGTTTGGCTAGGTTCTGGTGCAAATGGAGAAAAAACGAGTAATGTGGAAATGACCAGCCAGTTGGGCAAAGTGGGGTGCCAGTGACCGACGTAAAATCGCCGCATTTTTTGTGATTGGGCCGAGTCCACTATATCTATTTTATAAGCTAAAAATGGCCATAGATCATACTAGCCATCACAATATATAGATAAATTCTATGATGGTTAAATATGAGTGGTAAATCTACACAAAGAAATTATGAGTGTTGTTGTGTTGTGAACAGAAAATAATAAAAAGAAAAGGTCAAGTGAATGAACGAAATTAGATCATGATGGGCTGAATTCAAAATATAAGTGAAATGGCAATTTTGTCTTTTGATGATCTATTAATTTCAAAGAATGTCAACGTCTCCATTTATTTTGTTTTGGGCGTGCTGGAGATGCAAAATAGGCCCATTACATGTCAGGAATTAATTGGGCCAACCCGTACATCGGAAACGATTGGACGCAAATTATAAACAATATGAGATACATCGAATCGATTGGAGGAAGACAGTGGGCTTTGGACGCCACTTGGAGAAAAAGAAAGCCATCTATTTTTAAAAAGAAGGAACCGACTTTGTGGCGCAATATATAGACATCAATATTGACGGCAGGAGGGAGGCAACATCAGACGCACAAAAACAGCAGCATACATCTACAAATTTTAGAGTTTTTGGACAACTTTGGAGGCTGTTTTGAAGCTTGTTGAAGGTTCGGGAAGCCAAGGAATCATCGGGAAACATTCGGGAGCACACGGGATCGAAGTTTACGGGTTCTATCATCTTGTTTCTTCGTTTTTCGTTTGTTTTTGATTGTTTAATGATGAATTCAGATTATACTATGAGTATGAACTTGTTCTTGAACATGTTTAGTGGCTAGATTTCTTGTACTACCTAGACATTGTTGAATGATTGCATATGTTTTGATTATTCTTGGATTTTTGAATGCTATGGATAGTTTATAAATTGTAAACGGTTTGTTCTATCAGTTAGATGTGTTTGCGTGCTTGATGTTGTTTAATTATCGTTTATTGCTTCGTTCGATTCTTGGTGACGGTCTTTATCACATAATAGAGTCGGGCTAGGGTTTTAGGTTTTGGTGAGTGTCTATATCACATAATAAATCTTTGATCCTTTAGGGTGAAAATCGAGTAAGTAACCTTAGAAGTAATAATCAGTAATTTAATAAAAACAAGTGTTCTACTAATCGTCAATAGCTGTAAGGTGCGAGATTATTGCTAGGTCTAAGTGATTAAACCGCAAGGTGGGTCCTTCTTAGGAAGTTAACCTTTTGGCTGCTGTCTAGCAAGTCTAGCTGAGAAAACAAACCTATCCTAGGTTTAGGTCTCGTAAGGGAGTGAGCCTTGTAGGATACTTTTATAAACCCATTAGATGTCTTGTAAAGGAGTCTAATAACCGGTAATTTAACAACCTTTAGGGGATCTTAGCGTGCTCTTGAGAAGGATTAGGGGTCCTTAGATTTCCCGAGAGGTGAGAATTTCAAGATCCCGGTTCCATAGCAGACAACTTCCAATTATAATCATAACTAAAAGCAATCAGGATTCCTGTCTAGGTAGTTCCTTCATTATCCTTGAGTTCAGCCTTCGTGTGAGTTCGTGTCTAGTTCGTTTAGTTAATTTAGTTGATTTTTAATTATAATTCTTAGGATCTTTAGAAACCCCCCCCCCCCCTTTAATTATCTGTTCCTCTGGTAGGGTTCAATCCCAACAATAATTGATGCCTTCTGTGTGAAGAAAGGGATTGTAAGGCAGTACAACATCCATAGAACACCAGAGCAAAATGGGGTAGTTGAAAGAAAGAACAGAACATTGATTGAGGCTGCCAGAACTATGCTTACAGATTCAGGTTTGCCATTAACTTTCTGGGCAGAGGCAGTAAACACTGTCTGCTATGTCCAGAACAGAGTTTTAATAAACCCCAGGCACAAAAAGACTACTTCTGAAATTCTGTATAAAATCAAACCACTGATCTCATACTTCAGAGTGTTTGGCTGCCCATGCTTTATTTTGAACTTAAAAGATTCCATTTTAAAATTTGCAGCCAAAATTGATTGTGGTTATCATCTGGGATACTCAACCACTGCCAAGGCCTACAAAGTGTTTAATACATGGACCAAGGCAGTGGAGGAGACCTTGAATGTAAAGTTCAATGAACTTTCATCAATGAAAATCCCAGCAAATCCTGCAGATCTGTTTGATCTTGAAAAATTTACTTTTGAAAATACTGCTGTCAAGACTAACAGTGCAGGTCCATCAGAGGATACAACACCAGACTATGGGTATGAAATCATCATCCCTCAAAGGTCTGCCACAAAGGGAAAAGCATCAGCTGTTCAAAACAATTGTCAAAGCTCAACCACTGCTACCTCAACAGTTGTTGACCAAAGTAGCCCATCAACCACTGCTTCCACATCCTCAAACACTGCTGACAAAAGTCCCCAAACAGTGGATAAAAGTCAGCAGGTGTCCACTTCATTACCTCCTATTCCACCACCTTTTGAAGCCACTGCTGGGTCATCAAAGTCACCAGCAGTGGTTAGCTCAGATGATACACATTTGCAGCCTTCACCAACAAATGCCATCATACCTTACCAAGGAGATTTAATCTTCTTGAGATCTCATCCACCTGATCAAATCATTGGCAACATCAATGAAGGGGTGCTCACAAGAAGCCAAACCCAAAACATTTGTCTTTTTGCTAGTTTTCTCTCACTCCATCAGCCAGTCAAGTACCAAGAGGCACTGAAAGACAATAGCTGGGTAGAAGCCATGCAAGAGGAGCTCCAACAGTTTAAAAGACAACAAGTATGGGAACTTGTACCATTGCCAGAAGAGGTTAGTCCCATTGGCACAAAGTGGGTCTTCAAGAACAAAACTGATGAAAGGGGTATTGTTGTCAAGAATAAAGCCAGGCTTGTGGTTCAAGGTTACAGACAGGAAGAGGGGATTGATTATGATGAAACATTCGCCCCTGTTGCAAGATTGGAAGCCATTAGACTGTTCCTGGCCTTTGCTGTCAACCACAACATGAAGGTGTTTCAAATGGATATCAAAAGTGCTTTCCTCTATGGTACAATTCAAGAAGAGGTATATGTTTGTCAACCTCCAGGCTTTGAGGATCCATTTTATCCAGATCATGTCTACAGGCTGAACAAAGCCTGTATGGACTGAAACAAGCACCAAGGGCCTGGTATGAAACTCTTTCCAACTTCCTACTCTCAAATGGTTTCAAAAGAGGTACCATTGATAAAACACTGTTTCTAAAATGGAGAGGGAAGGATTTAATGATTGTCCAGATTTATGTGGATGACATTATTTTTGGAAGCACATGTAACTCAATGTGTGAAGAGTTTAGAGAACTCATGACAGCTGAGTTTGAAATGAGTGCAATGGGTGACCTGCAATGCTTTCTTGGTCTCCAAGTTCAGCAAATGCAAAATGGAACCTTCATTCATCAAAGAAAATATGCTAAAGAACTTTTGAATAAATTTGATATGAATGATTGTAAACCATGCAGCACACCCATGGCAACCAATAAGCTTGTCATGTCTGATGAAAAGGATGAGCTGATTGACCAAACTTTATATAGAAGCATGATAGGGTCTTTATTGTACCTAACTGCATCTAGGCCAGACATCATGTTTGCAACATGTGTCTGTGCAAGAAGTCAATCAGCCCCTAGAAAATCCAATCTTATTGCTGTAAAAAGGATATTCAGATACATAAAAAGTGCTCCCACACTTGGTATCTGGTATCCAGCTAATGGGAATATCAAGCTTTCAGGATTTTCAGACAGTTATTTTGCTGGTTGTAACACCACAAGGAAGTCCACATCAGGAGGGTGCCAGTTTCTAGGTGATTGCTTAGTTTCATGGCAAAGCAAAAAGCAAGCAGCTGTTTCTACATCCACTGCTGAAGCTGAATACATTGCTGCTGCAAGCTGTACAGCCCAACTCCTGTGGCTTCAAAATCAGTTACTGGATTTTGGTATCACTGCCTTAAAGACACCACTCATGTTGGTCAGTCAGGCAGCAGAAAATATCATCAAAAATCCAGTTTCCCATTCAACCACCAAACACATCGACATCAGACATCACTTTGTGAGGGATTGCTATGAAAAAGGTTTGATTTCTCTGCATCATGTCCCAACTAAAGACCAGTTGGCAGATGTGCTCACAAAAGCACTTGATACAGCCAATTTTGAAAGCTTGGTCTCTAGAATTGGGATGCAAAACATGGAATAACAAGCAACATCTTGTCGTTCTATGAATAAAAGCATTAAAATGTTTTCAGAGAATCAAAAATCCATCCTTAAAAATAGCTAAAAATGAAACTTTCATTAAATCCTTAAAAGTCTGCCATAACCACTGCTTGTTCAAAAGACTGCTCTACTACAAAGTCTGTCCACTGCTGAAAGCCATCCTCTGTTCTCTCATTTTCTTGATAAACTCTGTTGTGCTATCCACTAATAGTGAAAATCATCCACTGCTTCCATTTTACCGTTGTAACCACTGCCTTCATCAGTAACTTTCATAAAAGTACTGTCCTTCATTTCTACAGAGTTTGGCATGTGGGCAGTACATAGTGATCAGTACTTTTGTAACTGCTGCCACGTCAGCCTTCACTTTTTCCTCTATAAAACCCCCACTTCACACCAAAAATAGGGTTTTACTATCGAATTGAATTCTCAAAAATTCTTTTCTCAAAGCAGTTTTTCTTCACATTTCTTCACAATTTTCTTCGATCATCATCTTCAAAATGACAAAATCGAAGCCATCCACAAAACCCACTTCAAAATCATCATCGAAAGCGGTCTCTCAAAAGGCCACTCCCACTGAAATTCCACACAAACCTTCTCACAATCTTCTGGGTCTTCTCACAAAACCCGACACCACAGAGGCTTTCGACTCCATCATCGACACAATGGCTAAATCAAAGTACAAAACTTTGTTAACAGCCAATGCACCAATTTATTTGGCAACCCAAAAAGAGTTTTGGAAGAATGCAACCCTTGAAACACAAGGAGAAACTGTAATTGCCATCAACTCTTCTCTAAAGGGTAAAAATGTCCAAATCACACCACAGTCCATTTCAGAGGTCTTTCAACTCGAGGATCAGCAAGGTATAATTTCTTTCCCTAAAAATGAGTTGAAAATTGACTTCATTGAGAGAGGGTATGCAGACACAATGATGAAGAAAGCTACCTTACAAAAAGGTTTCTTTCCTTCTGCAACAAGATTTTTATTCCATACCCTCCTAATGTGTGTTTCAAACAAAACCACTTCTTTTAATGAAATACCATTAAAGATTCAAAATCTGGGATATGCTATTCTTCAAGAAGAAAATTTTAATTATTCTCAGGAAATCTTTAATGATTTGGTTAAAAATGTTGAAACAAAATCATTCTTACTGTTTCCAAGGTTTTTAAGTTATTATTTTGAAAAGAAATTCTGTAAGGATGATCTTTCTGCAATAAACCAAGGTGACTCCATTCAAATAAATTGCTTAACTGCTGAAACTTTTACAAGGATGTCAATACCTTGCAAAACACAAGCAGAGGTGCCTGAGCAGATTTTAGCAGTTACAACTGCTCCTCAGGTATCTGCTGCTGAGCCCACTGCTCAAGGTGATCAAAGCAGCAGAACAACTGCTTTGAAACCCACACCTACAATCACCAAAAAGCCAATAAAAAGAAAAACACAAAAACCCCCCAAACACATCAAAAAGGCATCTCTGGAGGATGAGATACCAGAGCTTCTGCCAGTGACAACACAAAAGTCACACAAAACCACTGCTGCTACTTCCTCACAGCAGTTGGTACAAATATCTCAACCCATATCCGAAACCCCTCCTACTTCTTCAAAAAAAGATCAGGTTGTACAAATTGGGACACCACATCATGATGCTCTGGAAACACTCGTTTCCATCATCCACAGCTCAATTCCCGGAGCAAATCCTCTTTCTACACCAAACATCACATCCACAATTCCCACACCCACTAAACTTCTGTTGGATGCAATTGATTTGAACCAGGCACTAACCAGTCCTTCTCAATCACATATTAATGAGAATATACCTCAACAACTGACTGGGTCTGATGTATCAATCCTTGCTAACCCACCAACACAACCTGAGGAGGTTACACCCCTTGAGTTACATGTAACTCTTGGTGGTAGTCCAAGTGAAGCAGCCACTACAACTGTTGAACCCACTGGTTTACAGTTGGACAGTGGTTACATTAATAAGACTTCCTTGGAGGCAATTCCTTACATAGCACCTCTGCCAACCACTAGTGGATTTATTTATCCTACTGGCAACATCAAAAGGTTGTCAAGTGTTGAAGGAAGAAGACCCCAGTACCAAGAAAAAGGGGCATCAGTGGTTAGTGTTTGGAGTACACTCCCTACCTCAACCACTGATAAAACCACTAATAGTGGGAAATCAGAAGATCCCATTAAATTGGGTGATGATTTAAAATATCAGGATTTGACGGAACGAATTGAAAAATTGGATACATCTGTTGCAGATCTTAAAAATTTGCTACAGCAGGTGTTGAAAACACAAAAGATGCAATCCACTGTTGTTCCATCTCAAGCACCTGCTCCACCACAAGCTTTTGCTACAAATGAGCTCTGGAACCTTTTCAAACCTTTTCTCCAACAACAAAAAGAAATGGCTGATCAGCAACATGAACTTCATGTCCAAAAGCTGAGAAACATTATGGAGTCTAGGTACAAGAACACTCAAGCAGATATTAAGGCAATCAAGGCCCATTTATTAGAAACCACTGGCACTGATCCTCCAACAGTACTTTTCATTGATCAACTCCCAGAAGATAATGCCAAAAAGGGGGAGAAAGTTCAGGAGTGGAAGAAGAAAGGAATAGATGATGGTCTGTACATTGAACCTGAGAAGGATGCTATGACAAGAAAAATTCCATTGCCAGATGGTAGTAAAAAGGTTGATGCTACTCAAGAAGCACTTGATGAAGGAGTAGCAAGTGTTAAAAGAGATAGAATGGCAAAGGATATCTCAAGATGGAATGAGGAGAAAAGAGCTTTCATGGAACTGTATGAGCAAGGTTGTTCTGGATCAAAGGATACTAAAAATCCGAAGACAAAAAGGAAACCTAAGTCCATCTCATCCAGATTTCCAAAGCCTCCAAAACCACCATCCAAAAGCCATCAGCATTAAACCTCCACCCAAACAGCTGTTATAACTCCTGTTGTATCAACTACTGCTGGTACCTCAGTTGTTTCAACATTTGTTCTCACTTCAACATACACCACTTCAACACACACCACAACTACTACTTTACCACCACCACTGTCACCACCAAAAACAATCTCACCACCATTTTCACCTGCTGACAAAGAGCAGAAGACAACAGATGTTATAACATCTGTTGTAATGACAACAGTGATTGAAACACCAGTTGTTTCAACAGCTGTTAGTCAATCAGAAACCACTACCACTAAATCTACCACCACTGCTTCACCTAAAACATCATCAGTCCCTCCTCAACCAAAAAGGAGAAGGCTAATTCTAAAAGATGATGACACATCTCCACCACCAACATCTTCAAAATCTCTGTCACTTGTCACAATTCCTAAACCCATACCTCTCTCTTCAGCTCAAATTTTAAAGCCATTACCTCCTGCTGGTGTCTTATTTCCTCTGGAACTCATTGCAGTTAGGGAAGAAATCAAATCTTTCTACTATGAGGATGACCCAGTTAAAAGGAGTTTGCCATCAATTGCAGGATATCCCAGGCCTAACAATATCGAAGAATACTTGAAGCTCAAGGCCAAGCAAGCAGAGGATATCGCAATCAAAAACAGAAAAGGGAAATCTGATAGAGAATTTCAGCAAAACTATCAGTTTTTACTCTCACAGGTCAGTGCTATGGAGCAATTTACTAAAAATGTATGTCAGCAAATTTCAGAAAGGGCAGATGAGTCCTTGAGAAAAGACTACATTGAGAACATCATGACCTACAAGAAATACAAGGGGGAGAAACACATGTACAAAAACTGGACCATTTCTGAGCTTTAAAAAGAAGCAGCCAGGATTCAAGAAATGATTAAAAATAAGGTCAAGCAGACTCCTCCTGAAAAGTTTAAACAGTTTGAAGCTGATAAGGCATTAGAGTTGAAGAGAATGAAAGAAGAATTGATAGCTGCTGATTATGGGTCTAAGAACTCAGTGACAAAGTGGGGAGAAGATAGGGTCAGGGCAACCTACAAAAGCTTAGAGGAACTTAGAAAGAAAGATCCAAAAGTTCCACAAAAGCCTGACTACTCCAAAGCAGTGGTCTCAAAAAGACCACCAAAGCTGCAAGTCAAAAGAACCACTGCTCCAGCTGGTGCTGCCATCTACAAAAGAAGGAGACAAAACCAGTCAAGTGCTGAAACAATTCAAGATCTAAAAGCTGGAAATGCTATTGTAAAAGCAGGCCTTAAATTATTGATAAAAGAAGATCTTGAATTGGAAAAATCTGCAAGTGCTGCTCAGCCAGTCATGAATAGGCCAGCCTCACCAAATACCTCTGCAAATAAACATCTCCCAAGAAACCCACCAGACTCAAAAATACTAAAGTGGGAAACTGACAAACAGACCTGCGTATTGACTTTGCTCAGGTCTGGTGGAGAAGTGAAGAAAATATCAATGGAACAAGCTCTTGGCCTGAGTCTTGAAGATTTGCAGGATCTCCTTGATCTTCCACTTAGCAGGGATGATGATGATACAGATGCCCTAGACTTTGAACTACAGTTTAAAGGTCAGATAAGGGAACTGCTGATGAGGCAATAAAGAATTCCACAATAATGAATAGTTTTGGCATTATCTGTTCCAGGGGGAGATTGTTGGGATTGAACCCTACCAGAGGAACAGATAATTAAAGCTAAAACTGGGTCAGAGCAGTGGATCCAGAATAAACAGATGTTACATACAAGTCTCTCCCCTTGAAAGTGGTTTCAACACCTGCTGACCTCCTATCTACTGATCGTACAAGCCACTGACCGTCAAATCTGCTGCTCTTGTAAATACTGATAGAAGACTAAAGCTCTGCTGCTCAATCTACTGTCTTGAGTCAAGTACTGCTGATCCGGACAAGCACTGTTGGGTTCACAGCAGTGGAAGGATGCAGCAGCTGTTTAAGTGTCTTTTATGTAATGAAATGTAATAGCAGTAGTTAGTATAGCAGTGTTTGTATAGATCAGAGGTTAGAGTTTGTTAGGAGGTTAGATGTCACTTTCATGGTGACGTCAGCTAAGATGCTCAGTGGTTTGCTAGTGCCTATAAATAGAACAGTGCTCTGTACTGTTCCATGAGCTCTTTGCAACACCGTCTTCTTCGCACGAACAAACACTGAGCTCTGGCTGAGGGGGAGTTTGTATTCAAGCATTACTTTGTAATCGTTATTGAAATTAAATTCAATCATTCGGTTCTCTGTTGAAAATGTCTTGATAAAAGCAATACTCTCGTTTGATTGTATGCAAAGTTTATTTCCATTTTAATTCTGCTGCACAACTCATCCATTTACATTCAAGGTCTCCTCCACTGCCTTGGTCCGTGTATTAAACACTTTGTAGGCCTTGGCAGTGGTTGAGTATCCCAGATGATAACCACAATCAATTTTGGCTGCAAATTTTGAAATGGAATCTTTTAAGTTCAAAATAAAGCATGGGCAGCCAAACACTTTGAAGTATGAGATCAGTGGTTTGATTTTATACAGAATTTCATAAGCAGTCTTTTTGTGCCTGGGGTTTATTAAAACTCTGTTCTGGACATAGCAGGCAGTGTTTACTGCCTCTGCCCAGAAAGTTAATGGCAAACCTGAATCTGCAAGCATAGTTCTGGCAGCCTTAATCAATGTTCTGTTCTTTCTTTCAACTACCCCATTTTGCTCTGGTGTTCTAGGGATGCTGTACTGCCTTACAATCCCTTTCTTCACACAGAAGGCATCCAACTCCTTATTTTTAGATTCTGTGCCATTGTCACTCCTGAAGCTTTTCACTGGAAGGTCAAATTGCTTTTCAACCTGTGTTACAAAGTCTTGCAAAATGCCTGCTGTTTCATCTTTTGAGTGCAAAAAGAAAGTCCATGTAAACCTAGAAAAGTCATCAACAATAACCAAACAATATCTTTTCTTCTTGAGGCTCATGACTTGAACTGGGCCAAACAAATCCATGTGTAGCATTTGCAAACACTGGGTTGTTTTGGACTCTTCAATGGACTTATAAGAACTTTTATGTTGTTTTCCTTTTAAACAGGAAATGCAATGTTCAGGACATGAAAACAATTTTTGTGGTAGGCCTCTCACCAAACCGTTTTTTGAAATTTCAGTGATTGTCTTAAGATTTGTGTGCCCCAGCCTTCTGTGCCAAAGTTCTGTCTCTTTGTTAGAGGCAGCTGAGAACAGACATGCATAAGCTCTGGGACACTCTTTTGACATATCAACAACATAAACATTGCCACTTCTTTAAGCAACAAGTTTTGTTTGACCAGTGTTTATTATTGCTTCAATCTTTTTGACCATTTCTGGTCCAACAATCCTACAACACTCCTTTGTGAAGAATGACCCATAACCCTTGTCACTCATTTGTGAGACACTCAGGAGGTTGAATTTTAGACTGTCTATCAGATTGACATTTTCAAATTTTACATTTCCAGATTGCACTGTACCAGACCCCAGAACTTTCCCTTTACTATTATTCCCAAAGGATATATCACCCCCTCCATGGATTTTAAAGTCTTTGAGGAGGGCTTTACATCCTGTCATGTGCCTGGAGCCTCCACTATCTACATACCAAAGACTATCAAAGCATGCAAAAGCTCCCTGCACATGAAGTAAAAGGATTAGTTCATTAGGGTCTCCAAAGCCAACAGGGCTTTGGATGGGGTCTCAACAGTGTCTGGGATGGATGCAGATTGATGGACAGTGGTTAAGTCAGGGGTTTGGATAGTTTTATTACTGTTTCTTGCTAACCACTGTTGGGGGTCTTGACCAATCACCTGTTGGTAACCAAAAGGATGCCTGTTCACTTTAGGTTTAGAGGGCCTTTTGTAGGTCTCATAAACATGTGGAATCCTTTGGTAAGACTGTTTTTCCTTGCCTTTTCTGAACTGATTAGCAGGGGGTGCATCAGTAACCTGAACATCTCTTTTGACAGATGTTTGGTTCAGCTGTTTTGTGACAGCTGTTTGAACTGGCACAAACAGTGGTTGGTTCTTGGTGAATTTGACAGATGATAATGATGGACTCAAGGATGTTTTAGCGATGTACTCATTCTTTTTTCACATCAAAGTTTTTGAGATACACACATGCTTGAGTTTTGTGGTTTGTTTTACCACAAACAATGCAGCTTTCAGCTGAAACAATGACACTTGTTCTGTTTAAATCATAAGCTTTTAAGTGGAAACAGACTTTTGTTAGATGATTCCTTTTCTCACAGAATTCACAAAACAAGTTATCAATTTTTTCTTTCTTCTTTCTCTTTTCAGACTCCTTTGCAGCAGAGGTTTTAACCTCTGTTGGGATGTCCTTGAGAGGAATGACTTTAGCTTTTGGAGCTTTAACACCATCAGGTGGAATATATTTGTCCCAATTAAAACCTTCTGCCACTTTTTCATCATCTTGGTAAATTATGCCAAAATAAGCTTTCTTATTTGCTTCTTCGATCATTTTAGCATGTGCAGTTTGTGGTTCTTTTTGTTGATAAGGTTGATGAGCAACTTGTTGATATATGGCTTTTCGATAATAATCATTACCACCAAACGGATTCTTTGCTCCACTTGCTTCTCGATTGGTACATTCCCTTTTGAAATGTCCTTTCTCCCTGCATCGAAAACAAGTAACTTTAGATTTATCAAAACCCAAAGTAGAAACATTTGCATCCAAGAAATCATCTCTTCCTGTAATCATTTTGAATTTTTCTGCTCTTCTAAGAAAACTTGCTAAACACCATTTAATGTCCATGAGCTCCATTTCCTCAGCATCTATCTGATCGTAATCCTCTTTTGTCAACATAGGATTTCCGATCCTTCCTGCAACCAATCCTTCATATGATTCTAACACAGTAGCTAGCAATGACATATGACTTTTAGCAACTTCTTCAAAAAAATTTTGACCATTCTGAAGATGCAATGCAATGTTGAAGTGTAATACATGACCATTGCTGCTGTTTGAACTTTGGAACTGATGACTCGAGGTTGATTCCTTTGGATTAACACTTGGATATGAGGAAAATCCACTGCTGTTGTTTGGACTTTGAATAATTGATCCAGATGAGTTTTCTGCACTGAATGCAGTTTGGATTTTTGGACTTGCTTCGACATTCTGAACACTCCCTTTGAAGTACATCTTAACATCTTGTTGTGCACTTGGATTGCTCATTCTAGCAATCTTTTGTTGCTCAAGATCTTGTCCTTCAATCTTTTCGATGAACTGAGAAATTGTCAAGCCATCATATTCTCCAGTATTCTTTATTATCATCAAAAATATACCCCATTCTTTCTGAGGTAAAGCATCAGCTAATTTGTCAACCCATTCCTCACGATCTTTGTTGATACCTAACAATGACATTGACCGTACTAAGTGACAATATCTTTCAATCAATTTCTTTGTATCTTCTCCCAGCAAACTTGTAAATAAATCAAATTCTTTCTTTAACAATGATTTTTTACTCTTGATCATCTTCTCACTTCCCTCAAACTTAATTCGAAGTGCTTCCCAAATTGAACGTGAAGTCTTATCATGTTGAAGCAATATGAATATGTCTTCTTTAATAGCTTGCAGAAGTAAACTAATCATCATCTTTTTTGCTTTGTACATATCTCGTTCTTTATCCGTAAATTCAAAAAATTTCTTTTCAACTCCCAAGTCTGTATGTGGTAGTACATACTTTTTCTCAACACACTCCCAAGATCTCAAATGATTAGCTTGAACCCAGTTTTCCAACCGATCTTTCCAACCATAATACTCTTCAATGCCCATTAGCTTCAGGGGTTTTTGCAAAGTTCCAGTTTCATTTTCCATGTTCATGTTCTGAGCAATGGCAACAGGTGTATTCGGGGCAGTAGCAAATGCGTTATGAAATTCCTCTTCCATGATTAGGTAACAAGTTTCACAAATTTAGAATGTTTAAATGAAATCAACTACTTTCAAACGAAATAACCCATTGGTGTGAAATACCCTTTCAAGCGAAATAACCAATCCTGTGCGAAATCACTGTTTTCGTGCGAAATAACACCCTTTCAAACGAAATAGGTGATTTCGTGTGCAATACCCAAATGAAATTCCAATTTGATGCGAAATAATTGATTTCGTGTGGAACTCTCAAACGAAATTCCAATCTGGTGCGAAATAAGGCTTATTTCGTGCGAAATACTGTTGATATCATCATCTCAAGCTGTTTTTGCCAAAATTTATTAGGTTTTAAGTCGTTTTAAGAACTGAAACTTTCTAGGATTTGTTAAAACACTGTTTCGCACATTATGTGTAAATTTCAAGTCATTTTGTCCGTGAAAACTTGTTAATTTTGAAAAAGAAGGTGTAGAAATCAGAATTTTCAGCTGAATTGGTATGAACTCTTCCTCCTGAGCTTTGATACCACTTGTAGGATCGTTTCTGACCCGAACAAGTCGATCAGAAGAGTTTTTACTCAATACGAGAGGCGGAAACAAACGTATCAAGTCTAATTCAGCTAGATATTCACTTTAAACTGTCTTTTGATTGATATAACAACGTTTTACAGCGAGTCGACACTTCGGCAGCACTTCAGCTCTGAAACCGGAAAGTTAGAACTACTTCAAACGAAAGCACAAGGCACCTATTTATAGGCTGGCTTATTTCGCATGAACAAGTTCACACGAAATCACTTTCACACGAAATTCCTATTTCGTGCGAAATACTAAGAGTTGATTTCGTGCGAAATACCCTTTTCACCTATATTTGACATTTTTCTCGTACTACGTGCCCTGATCTATCTATATACAGTACAATACAAGACTCGATACAAGACGAAGTCGACAGACATATGCACCAATAGGGGTACATGAACCCACTCTTCCAGATTGCATGTGTTCACATTATTAAAACCCAAGATTTCGACGAAAAAAGTTTGAAGAAAACATTTAAGAAATCTTGTGATACAAATCGTTTGAGATAAAACATGTTTGCGAAATATTCTGACAAAAACGTTTTGAGAAAACATTTTGAGGAATACCTTAAGGCATAAAGCCTAAGGGTTTTAGGATGAATCATCTAAGGTTAGATGAATCGTAATTCATAGAGCAGTTGTGACACAAATAAGGATGAGGATTAGGAAAGAAATCCTAAGTCTACTCATGTTTGGGTCCTAGGAAGGTTATAGACTTGGTTTAAGGCAGGCTAATAACCTAATTCCCTATAACCAGTGCTCTGATACTAATCTGTAACACCCCAATCGCGTAATATAACAACACGCGGAGGAAATATCAGGGAGTCACATTACAAATTGCTCACAACTACTGGTACTAAACTGTTTCAATATCATTAACATCGTTTTACAAACAAAGAATACATGTAATTGTTCTTTTTAGAAGTCTAAGGCCAGTATGCAGTCCTATGCGTTGCATGCTTGAACAGTCGAAAACCTGAAACATATGCGAAAACAGTCAGCATAAAAATGCCGGCGAATACATAGGTTTTATTAGCCAAATAAATGGCAAAACATTTGGTATTAATCTTAATTGTGAAAACTCGTGACAAAATAGGTTTGTATATGGCAATATGATATTTACCGAGTCATTTTATGCCTTATATTGAAATCTTGATTAAACCATCGTAAAAACTTGTTAATATGTTATTAGGAATTCAATCAAGGATTAATAATAACTGTTTTGAAATAAATCAAAACTTATATAAGTATTATATAAATCAAATCAATGATCTATGATAATACTTTAAATATCCTTCTAAGAATCTAACATATAAAGATATGGGAGATTCTACAAGGATTTCGATAATCGAATACTGAAACAATAGTACACAAAATCCTAAAGTGATCCAGATAACGCTACAAGAATAATAAAATAAGAACACTTATATAAAGGAAGTACCAGCGGCGCATCCACCATGTTCTTATTTTATTACACCTGTTTCGTTATCTAAATCACAACTACCACATAAATCGTCAACTTGTACCAACTCGTAAACACGCATTAAAGCACACAATGAACCCAATCAAGGACTCCAATATCAGTACTTTAAACATCCTACAAGAATCAACCTATGAAGATAGATATATGCTATAAGGATTCGGGTTCTGTCACATTGTCTAATCTAACATGCATTAAAGTACACAATGAATCCAAACATGGACTCCAATATTAGTACTCTAAACATCCCATATAAGTCTAACTATGAATATAGATAGATACTACAGGGATCCTGGGTTCTTGTCATATTGAATCATTGAATCAAAACAATCCTAAATCCTAAAGGTGATTCGGGATAACGCCACGAAAGGTAATATAATAAGTACACTTATATATAGGAAGTACCAGCGGCGTATCCACCATGTGCTTATTGTATTATCTATTTTCGTTATCTAAATCACCAACAATCTACACAAAACCAACCATCGAGTTGTAAAGTACTTCTTAAAAATCTCACTATGAAGATAGGAAGATTTAAGACTGTACTTCAAATATCCTACATGAATCTAACTATGAAGATAGGTAGATCACTTAAGGATAAAACATTACATTTGCATAATCGGAATAATACACATAAAAGCACTTAGTGAACACACATATGCCATACATTTTGAAAACAGATCGATTACACATATGAATCACCCCAAAACATTTGAAAACGGCAAAAAGAGGGGAACTATGTACTCGCCTGGGGTTACGTAAAGTCCCGGTTCAAAGGGTATAACAAAGCTCGAAGACCAAGAGTTCAAGTGTTGAAGCGGTTCAAAGGGTCCAAGATAGGAAGTTTGATCCAAGTTTACTCAGGTATGAAGTGTTTAAACCTCAACTTAGAGAAAAATGAATCAAGTGTGAGTTGAAGTGAATGAAAGCATGGGTATTTATAGATTTTGGAGAACCGTTAGGATCGTTCCTCGCAAAACGTGCCTTGATCTAGACTTTACATGTGGGCACATGGTTTTCAAAACCATGGGAATACTTAAAACCATCAAATTCCAGCCCATAGAGTGCAAAACCGTGGGTTAAAACCATCAAATCCTCAAAAATGGACCAAGTTCAATGTATCTGCCAGAAATTTCAAAAATGGTCCCTGCACTTGTAAAACTTGATTTTTTTTTGGCACTTTTAAACCCCGTTAACCTCATTTCAAGGCTCTAAAATTATGTTAAAGTATAGGGAACTTAAAATATGCTCAAAGACATCACGGATGTCGGTTCGTTTGGCCTTACGGTTGCGTTATTCGGGTAATTACGACAGAAGTCGTAACGAACGCAAAAACGATCCAAATTAAGCGACGAATGAAATTTTATCATTCCAATCACTAAAATAAAATATTTTAATGATTACATAAATTTTTGGATGTCCGGATATATTCAGAACGTAAGTTATGCGCGAAAATGCAAACTTAGGCAATTTTTGACGCTTTTAGTCCCTATTGATCAAAAAAGTTTATTTTTGCGCACCAAACACCTCAAAGCCTATTTCTAAGCTATGTAAAGGATATTTAGGGAATGTTTAACTTATGGTCAAATTCCGGAATGTTCGATACTATGTGAATCAGCAGACTTTCACAGTTTGACGTAAATAGTCCCTGAGTGTGAATAAACTTGTTTTTTGACACACCAAAGCCTTCAAAACATTTTTCTAAGTTATATAAAAGTTATTTAAGGTATGTTAAGCCTTTGTCACTGTTCTGGAGTGTTTACCGCATTAAACTGATTACGTTTACACATCAGTTCGCGTTTAACTTTCCAGAAAGCGATTTAAAGCTTGTAAATGAACTAGAATCAAAATGTGAAATTGTAAAACCAAAATAAATAAATTTTTGAGACCAAAACACATTGTTTCTTGATAAAAGATAGTGTCCTACATCGTGTGTGTTTACGGATCACAAGTGTCACAACACTCCTGTCTAGGCTACAAGTAGAATCCATGATCAACAATTAGGGTTTAGGCTCACTCTTTTTTTAGATCCTTCAAGGTTATATCTTTTAGATGCCACCACCTCTTCATGTTTAGTGGAATGTTCTACCGTATCTTCAAAGACGGCGACAAGGACATGAGACGGCCAAACTCAATCAAAACTTGGGGGTTGCAACGTCGCTCGACCCTACTTTGATGAACTTGGAAATGTTGGAAAATTGTTAAAATAGCATTTTTCACAAATATAGGTAAATGATTTTTTTTCTATTTTGGACTAGAAATAAATATAATAAAATGAGTGGGTTTTATATATTTATTTATGGGTTTGTGTTCTATGTTTGAAGAGCTTCGCAACGAACTAAACCACGTCCAAAACAGAGCTAAGATGAATGAGATATCGATACTCAAAGTTCGGTGTTTGAAACTTGAATGCTGAAAAAGGTGGGAAAGTGGCACCTTGTCCCACATCGGATGAGAGATGAAACTTAAAGGGGTATTTAAGTGGGAACTCTCCATCCTTATTGTTTCATGGAAGCACTCACTAAGTGTACTCGCGAAGGGTACCCTAACTCGCACTCAGGCGCGCGCGCATGTGGCATGGGCAATGTGGCGCTTTGATGGCGCACTTCACACGCTCGCATCGCCGCGAGACGCTTGGCAGCCGCCTATGTATTTTTGACCGCGTGCGCGTGGTGGAGCACAAGGGTTGCAAGGACCAAGTGGTAGGTGATGTGGTATGACCCTGGTGGGTCCGCGCGCAGTGGCGCATGACATGGCAAACATGCGCATACGCGCGCGAGTACACATGGCATGGAGGCGAGCCGTTGCGCATAGTGCATAGGGCCTGATGTGACGTGCGCGACGCACCAGAGTGAGCCAAGACGGTGTCACACCCCGACCACGTAAAACAACAAAACGTGGCGGAATCATCGGGGAGTGTTGTAACAGAATCATTGTTTCATAACACATGGAAATTTGAAATTTTGTTTTATTGATTAAAAGAGTTACAATGTCTTAACAAACAAGAAATGTAACATGATTGACTAGTCTTGCATCTTTTATTATCACTAAGGCCCAAGTCCGCCTAAGTGTATCTTGATAACTCCTATGCATCATTTCCTGAAACACATGTTAAAATAGGAACGTCAGCATAAAAATGCCTGTGAGATACATATGTTTTGTGAAAATAGGATTCATGACTTATAAGTTTAGAAAAGGTAAGTTGTTTAACAAAAGTTAGTCATGATTCTTGTAAAATGTTGTGTTTTATAATTATTTGAAAAACGATGATAAAGTAGATGATATCTAAAAGAGTAATGTAAGGTTAAATGAATAACCAAGTAAAATGAGTTTGCATAAAATGAGTTGTTTTGTAAAACAATTGTTTAGCGAAAACATGTCATTTGTGTAAAATGTAATATGTCAAATGTTGAAATGGCTTAAATAACGCTACGATATGTAATATTATAAAAGCACCTATATATAGGAAGTACCAGCGGCGTATCCACCATGCTTTTATCTTATTACACACGCCTTGTTATTTAAGTTACTTAAACAAAACCAAGCATCAATGTAAAAATGTTTATGTATAGTCAAATGTCAAATGTTTATGTAAAAACCATCAAAATGAAATGTTTAAACCAATTGTCAAATGTTTTTGATTAAACCAAGTCTATTGTCAATATAAACCATGTAATGTATAAGCAAAAGTCATGTATGATAAGTAAGATGAGACTACTTAAACCACAAGAAAAAAAATGTACAAAACAAAGTATTTGAATAAATCAAAGGTTATGCTTTGTAGAATAATGCATGCTTTACTGATACAACATTTATGCGGTAATGTTAAACGCCTACATTCAAGCCTTGAGAGAGACGGATAACCCTCAGTCAGGATTATCAAAAGAAATGTTTTCGGATTCGGTCATTCCTTCCACCCAAACAAACCTAGGGTTTTAGGAACGGGATTTGTCATGTCCTATGGTACCACTACCTACTACCGAGCGGCATGATCGGTGTTAATGAATGTAATTTAGTCCCGTTAAACAAACCAAATGATATACCAAATGTAAACATGTTTTATGAAAATAAAGTACCTAGTATGCTTGAATGAACATACGAGGTAGAGATGTAAATAATGTGTCCATATGTTACGGGAACATATGCAACAGAGATGCAATGTAGAACAATATGCTAGCATGCCAAGTCATCATACATAGCAGAAAATGTAATGTAAATCATGTACTATAAGTGTACTAATGAACATAACAAGCATATGATATAAAACATGAAAAGCATGAAAGTAACAAGTAGGCACATGTGTTTCACCCCAAAATAGTTTGAAACAGTAAAAGAGAGGTCTATGTACTCACCTTTGGGTGC
Organism: Helianthus tuberosus; assembly: GCA_030545235.1. Classification (NCBI taxonomy): domain Eukaryota; kingdom Viridiplantae; phylum Streptophyta; class Magnoliopsida; order Asterales; family Asteraceae; genus Helianthus; species Helianthus tuberosus. The sequence goes on from CM060367.1 coordinate 100,795,507, forward strand.
GTATTTATACGTTAACACAATCCCACATCTTGTTTATTTTTCCTAAATTAAATAAGAATGATTAAATAATCAAAACTCACAATAATGCATGAGTTTCTCCGATACTTGGAATTTTCACATAACCTTGAGATTTCTCTCAAAAAGTTATTTTTTTATTATCTTGGTGTATTTGTATATATGTACTCGAGCGTAATACTTATAATTTTTTCAACACTAACACATTACTATAAACATATTGTAAAACACATAGCACATTGTAACACATAAAATAACCCATGAACAACCCATTCTAGTGTATGTCGAAAAACACTTATTTTTGCGATTCGGTGACATTTTTGGGCGTCGGAAGTCACGTATGGCTAACCAAACACCAAGTAAACTTAATATTAGTTAAAATACTTATTTTTATATCAAAAATATCAGTTTGCTTACTGATCTAAAACAGTTTTATAAAAGTCCTCCGAAAAGGCGATTTTCGACCGTTTTACCGCATAGTTTTGCATCAAACGTTACCCGAACCATCCGAAATCGAAACAACTTGAAATTTTGACACAACCCATGTTATTTACTGAATAAAATAATGGTTATACTCATGATAGTTCAGGTCTTAAATAAAGCACATAAATCATGCAAATTTCACCTAATTTACCACTTTTTAAGCTATATGTACAACATGCAAAGCTATCAAACCTATGTCAAAGTTTCATGTCACTATAATACATCAAATAATATTATTTTTAGTGTTTATAACCAGATCTAAAACAGTTTTTGTCATTTAGCCATTTTCATCATCTCTTGAGCTTTAAATCATCATATTTTCACATGTACAAGTGCCTAAAGCACACTAACATTTCATCATCCTTTTATATGGGTTTAGATGCATAAAATATGATATATATTCAGATGTATTTTCTGATGTAATTTAAATTTAACATATCATTCATAAATCACCAAATATTTGCATTTTTACCACCATTAAATAACATGTAACAACATAAACAAGTACTTAACAAGATATCAAACTCAAACTCAAAAATAAACTCATATACATACATATATATGTACAGTTATATACATATATACATCACCATTTTTACTTGTATCATGACCCATTTCATTGTTAGATTTCAAGTTTAGTGAAAATCCCAAGATTCAAGAGAAACTTCAATCATCAAGTACAACCAAGAATCAAAGTATGATTTAAACATAATGTTATACCTTCAAGATTTAAGTGGGTTGTAGGATGAGATTTTGATGATAGGAAGCTTGTAATCACTTGACAACACCTTGGAATCACCTTAGATCTTCATACTAACTTGAAGGTTGCTTGAAATAGGACTTGAAGGTGATGAACAAAGCTTTGAAGGTTTGAAGGTAGAGAGAGGAGAGAGGGGACAGTTGGGAGGGAGAGAGAGTGAGGTTGAGTGGAGTGTTGATCTTGTTGAGAAGATATGCAAAGATATGTAGAAGATGTTTGGAGATCTCAAGAGATAGCATGCAAGACAAGTGTCACCAAGGATCAAATGAAATATTTTGTAGGATCTTACAAAAATTTGGTGGGGCCACATTAGATATGACCGAATATTGTATGGGGGAGGGGTTAAAGTGTAAGTTTTTATATAAATATGCCATAAGTAGGCTAAAACGGGTGTTTAACTGGATACCGGGTATTTTATCTAGCGTTTAAATCCCGGTTTATGGCGTTCTAAATTATTTTTATTATTGTATAAAAATAAACCTGCCAAAATATTACTGAAATAAATTTCAGTTGCCGAGATTTGGCTGCGTTGTCTGCGCTTTGCTGTAGAAGCACTGTGTCGCGCAGAAACACACGGTACGCGCTTAAACTTGAAAAATAACGTTTTTAGGCGTTTTAATTTATTTTTCAACACGGACCTGATTAAAATAAAAATTTTAATCATAACAGAATATTTTTGGGATTCAAATATTATCCGGGCGGTCACCAACGTTCGTTTCGCAGTTTTGTCGCAAATAGTTTTAAAGTTCGAACAAACATGTTTTTGCCATACCGAATCCTTCGAAGCTCATTTCTAAGTTATGTAAAGGACATTTAGGGTATGTTTAGCTTACGTCATAGTTCCAGAGTGTACGTGGCGTTAAACTGATTGCGTTCACGCACCAGTTTGCGTATAACCTCCCAGAAAGTGATTTACAGCCCGAAACCGAACAAGAATTTGATATGTGCAAATGATACACATATTTACACAAATCCCAAGTATGAAATACAATATTTCATTGGTTTGATATTTGTTTGATGGCCGTGGAGGCACAGGTGTCACAGTCTCCCCTACTTTAGGAAATTTCATCCCGAAATTTTATTTAGAGGAAACTTGTGAGAGCTTGAAAAATGAAGTTGAAGAGATCGAACAACACTGGTTAGAGTTCTTGAACTTCTAGTAACTTTAAATAACATCACGCTTACAATGTAGGAGGGACACTTATATATAAGTCTATTAAGCATTATTGGTGCGTCCACCGTACCTCCATTACGTCGTTCACAGTTTGTTATTGTTGTCACTATCGGTTCTTACACATAATAAATCTTACTGGGTTTCTGTGCACTGAATTTCATAATTATGTATGCATCCATAATTACGTAATTCCTTGCATAGTCACGTAGTGCATCTTATAATGTGTAGGGGAAGAAAACAATGGACGAGCCTGTGATGATTGTGACTAGACCACCATAGGGTCCTTTTAATTAAATCATTAAATGGACTATCAAGGAGTCTGTTCAGCTATATCAGCACATGTCATTCTTAACCAGATTCTGAATCTATCTTTTTTACTAGACCTCTAAAAAGGTCTCTTATGAATCAAGGAATGGTACTATATAATCCAAGGGTCTTGACTATCACGTAGAAGCCCAATAAGGATTTAAGGTAGTACCTTTTTGAATATCCTACTACGAATCCCTCATGTGAAGATATGAAAGATTCTATGAGGATTTGGATAACGAATATCCAGAGTATACAAAAACACAAAATGCATAAAAGAAAACACAAAATACATAAACACATAATCACATAATTGTTTAACTTGATTTTTGAATTTGTTATCATTTTGTTAATTCGTTCTGCTAACAGAGCATATGTATTTAAGGCACACTAGGAATCCATTCCGTGGATTTTATTTGGTACTTTAAACATTATCAAGAATCTAACTATGAAGATAGAAAGATTTTAAAGAGAAAATTCGATTTCGATTATAAGGAACCGAAATGTTCGAACTAAGGCATACAAGGAATCCAATTAAGGACTCTGATTTAAATGATAATCGTCCACAAGGGTCTAAGATAAAAGATCCCATATGGATTTTAGAAGTTTGAAGATGTTTCGAAACCTCGCACTGGATGTGCTTAAGTCAAAACATGAAGTAAAAAAAAAATGCTTATGAAGTTGAGATGCTAGATATGTCAAGGCGACATATGAAGTAGAATTTGAAGGTTGAGTCAATGTATGAGAAAAAATATTTTTGAAATCTATGCATGGGGTTCTAAAAAAAATGTGTTCAACATTTTTGAAACCTTATATTTAATACTTTTGAAATCATAAAGTAGATGTATTAGGTAAGTATATTTATAAAAATATTTTAAAATCATGAGTTGAATTTTGAAAGTATGTATAAGGTTTTTTTTTTTTTTTTTTTTTTGAAAACCTGAATGATGCTTTTGAAATCGTATACTTGATATATTACATAAAATTGTTTTCAAACTATATGAAATTTTTGAAATCATGAGGGTTGTTTTTGAAAAACTTATGTTATGCATGTTGAAAAATCAGAACGTAATGGTATGAGATTTGAAAACATCCTTAGTTATCTAACCAAGGATTCAAAGGCACAGATGTGCAAAAAACACGATTACTCATAATTTCGCTTTATTTCTTGTACTTCGTCTCCTAGAATAAAACGAGTACTTAAAATTTCTCGAGGAAATCATGAGCGATCACTTGAAAAGAGAGAATCACAAGAGTAGTTTGTAAAGAACATAGTTCCTTGATGTAGGTATCATGGGGAAATGCCATACACACATGTAACTATACTTGTACATCAGAATTGTGAACAACAATTTATTCATAAACTGAACACATTGTTTCCGAGTTCAAAAAAAGAAACCTAAGCAACAGATACAAATTATTTAAAGCAGCAGCTTCTTCTAATCAGCCAAATGCTCATCCAAGGGTTGGATTTGCATTGACAATCTTTGGGCATTTGTTCCTGAAATGGCTCGTCTCGCCACAGTTGTAGCAAGTACCCGACGAAAAACGAGCTTGAGTAGGGTTGACTTGGAGTTGGGTAGCAACAAGGTTTATAGCAGCTTTGTTTTGGATAGCAAAGCGGCATATGTTAATCAGATGTCCCCATCGTCCACAGTAGGTACATTTGGAGCAGGGTATGAGGTTTAAATGATGACGGTTGCATCGCTTGCACCATGGGGCAGTTCCCAAGTACGGCTTCCTAGCTGGTGGCGCTGCCACTTGGCTAGGTCCCGCTTGATTGGGTGTAACTGCTGCGGGTTTCCTTGAAGCCTTACGCTTCCTTGATTTTGGTGCAGGCTTGACTTATGCTTCCTTCGATGACTCTTGAGTGGCTTCCTCCTGGAGATGGTACATGGCAGTAGCTAATTCAACAGTCTTCAGGACGACTTCGCCTATTCGCTGAGCGAATTTGGCAGTCTGCTCGGATATCTGGGTGTCATCGCGATGAAGAGACATTCTTGAAGAAAATGAAAGACATAGGAAGAAACAAGTGAAAGGTTATCGGATAGTTAAAACAGAATGGCAAAGCATAAAAGTTGCGATCATTTGTTTGTTACCTAAGGCAAACAAATGAGACGGTGACTAATCAAAGTAAACGGGTCATATTAATGTATTATTGATGTGCGTGAAGTGTGTTATGGTTTTAATGTTTATTTTAAGCCCTTTTACACTTTATTAGCCAAGTTTTAAATTTATAAAACACGATATTTACTAACACTAAACACACATATGGGCAAGTGCACCCATCGTGAGTGTAATATAGTGTTGGTAAGATACCGAGGTCGTCCAAGGACACAAGAGCTTTTAATACCGGTTTATCCTCAACGTCTAATCAAATCAAAAAGTTAGAAAAAGGTTTTAAACTAGAAAAATAAAAACTAACTAAAATGCTGAAAATAAAAATAAAAGTAAAACAGATAGACAAGATGAATCACTTGGTTCTGACTCGTGTATAGTGTAACCTTTGATTATTTCCGCACTTTTGCACTTTTTAAGAGATTATCTTAGTTATTGTAGTAGGCCCCTCTTTTGAAGGTGATGTTACCCTCAACCCAGTAGCTTGAGTCAGCAAGGATACAATCCTAAAGGGTCGGATTATTGAAAGATAATTAATTAAGTTATTAATGCAAATTATGGTAGGCCCCTCTTTTGAAGGTGACGTTACCCTCGGCTAAGTAGTCTGAGTCAGCATGGATACAGTCCTAAATAGCCGGGTTATAGTATTAATAGTAGCTTACATATGAGGGGATCAAAGAGTTTGGACCCCCGCCATCCAATACCGTTAAGTATTGAAGGAGGTCCTACTAAATTTGACCCAGGTCCTTGCAGGATCTATACACTGAACAAGGCAAGACTTTTACCAAACCGTTCCCTTAACCCCCGACCAGGTAGCCAACATACCTCTATATAGACCGTGGAGATATGAATGGTGAAAATCTTTTATTTTATATAGACAGTAAAATAATGCCAAGACACCACGGACAAACGATAAGGAAAAATCACCTTCAACATAAGAAACTAGTTATTAAAGTCATTAATACAAAACCAAGTAAAAAGTGCGAAAAGATTAAAAATAAAAAGTATTACACTAGACACTTTGTCTTCACCAAGTGATGTAAGAGACTTAGGCAAACATGGCCTTGATTGTCAAGAACTCTTACGATCAATCTTGGATCCCGAGACGACTCACACACTCTACGATGGACAATGGATGATGGTGGTGGATGATGGTGTTATGGTGGTGGGTGAAGTGTGAGAGAGGTATTTGTATGCTCAATAAAGGCTCAAAACTCAATTTTTGTGGGAATGGGTTTTTATGTGATCAAGTATATATAATCAAATTTTAACTAAGTTTGCCATGCCTTTTCATAATTTTCTTATGTTGGTTCTTTTTATCACGACGCTATCGGATGTAAATTTGTAAAAATATAACCTTTTTTAGAATTTGAAATTCCCAAGTTAAACCTAGACAAGTAAAAAAAATGAAAATTTTTGAAAAAATTTGGGGTGATTAGCGGTTCCAATAGAGTTTTGTGTAAGGCTTGTATTTAGGACTTGCAAGATTCAAGGTTTAGCATCCCCCCCCCCCCCCACATTAAATTACACATTGTCCTCAATGTGTCCCAAAAATAAGTTTTTAGGTTGATTGAATGTGTAAAAAGGGTGAAAAAGCAAAAATTTTGTGTTACTGGGCGCTGAACACGGCCCCGTGGTGTCCGGGCACGGCCCCGTGTTCAAGTGCCAGTAACAAAATTAAATCAAGAGAAACAGAAGCCTGGACATGGGGGCGTGTTGGGTGAGCACGGCCCATGTCCAGTTTACCTGAACTGGATATTTCTGCAGACTGTGCAGCACGGGGCCGTGTTGGGCGGACACGGCCCGTGCCGAACTTACTGTAAACGAAGAAATTTTGTCGGATGGTCCTGTTTTTCTGTATGGGGTGCTGGTTCAAGCTTCCCTTGTTTCCTTTGCCATCTCAAGTGTGTTTTATTCCAGAAAATTAAAACTAACTAGAAAACATAAAAATTAATCTAAACTAAACTAAGGATAGTTCCGCGGAATGCCTCCGTGGTGCGCCACGTTTATAAGGGTCCTTGGCTAGACCCAAAGCCTGGTTATATGTTACTCAAGTGGGATGTTTTGCATCCCATGTTACACCGTCGGAGAGCGTCATCCGAACTTGAGTCTATAACCTTCATGTAGTTGATCGGGTCTTCGTCTTCTACTCTCTTTCCAATTCCAAACTTCACTTCCTCATCACCAAACTTCAATGTTAGTGTTCCGTCATTCATATCTATCACAGCTTGGGCAGTGGCTAGAAATGGCCTCCTGAGGATGAGAGGGACTTCGGCGTCTTCTTCCATGTCTAGTATGACAAAGTCAGCCGGGAAGACGAAATTGTCGACTTTGACCAATAGATTTTCAGTGACACCTTGTGGAAATTTGACGGATCTGTCGGCAAGTTGTATGCTCATCTTTGTGGGGCTTGTTTTCCCCAGGCCGAGTCGTTTGAACATTGATGCGGGCATGAGGTTGATGCTAGCCCCAAGATCGGCTAGCGCATTGCGAATGGGGGATTCCCCAATCGAGCAAGGAATCGTGAAGCTCCCAGGATCAATCTTCTTTTGTGGGAGTTTGTTGAGTACTAACGCGGAGCATTCCTCGCCTAAGTTAACTAATTGCAATGATTCAATTTTCCTTTTGTGCGTGAGGAAGTCCCTCATAAATTTTGAATATTTAGGCATTTGGGTTAGGACTTCTATAAAAGGAATATTAACATGCAATTGTTTTAGTAAATTTTCGAACTTTGCGAATTGCTCATCGGTCTTTTGACGAATTAACCAACCAGGGTACGGAACCGGAGGAGCCTTAGTGGGCTCTTGAGTTGGTGGAGAAGCCGTTTCTGGTTGGGGACCGGGTGGAGTCGTGGTTTGGCTAGATTGGCCCTTCTCCGCTGGAAGTAATGGAGCCTCCTCGGGACCTACGGTTCGGTTTCTTAATGTGATGAGATGTACTCGGGCCTTTGGGTTGGTTTCGGTATTGCTTGGTAACGCGCCTTGTGGTATCTCGGAGAAATTTTGAGCTACTTGATTTAATTGTTTTTCAATGTTTTGGATGCTAGCTTGTTGATTTCTAAAATTCGATTCCAATTGTTGAAACCGATCCGAGTTTTTCTTTTCGGTTTCGGAGATGAGGCGAGATACAGTATCTTCGAGCCTTTCTCTTCCACCTTGTTGTTGAGAAAAATTTTGTGGTTGTTGAAAGTTAGTTCGTTGGTTTTGTTGGTTACTACTATTGCCGGGATCTCTCCAACCAAGGTTAGGGTGTTTATGCCATCCTTGGTTGTAGGTACCCGTTGGTGGACCCGACGGCCTAGGTCTATTATCAATGTAGTTTACCGTTTCCGTTTGATCATCTACTTCTTTCATACAACTCCAATTTTCATGTGGTCCACCACACCCTTCACAAGCCATAACCGAGGCCGTTTTTTCCATTTCTAATTTTTTTTTATTTTTGAAGAAAGGGCCTCGATTTGGGCTTGTAAAGAAGTGCTTTCATCAACCTTATGGGCGCCCGGGGCAATAGATTTATTGCCTCGGGGAGTGTGCCACTGAAAATTGGTTTGCGCAATTTCCTTAATTTGATTATATATTTCATTTGGGCGACGATTACCTAGAAGTCCCCCGGAGCTAGAATCAAGTGTTTGTCTTGTGTGTGGCAACAACCCATTGTAGAAAGTGGATACTTGTTGCCACACTGCTAGACTGGAAGGGGAAGAAAACAATGGACGAGCCTGTGATGATTGTGACTAGACCACCATAGGGTCCTTTTAATTAAATCATTAAATGATTTAAATGGACTATCAAGGAGTCTGTTCAGCTATATCAGCACATGTCATTCTTAACCAGATTCTGAATCAATCTTTTTGACTAGACCTCTAAAAGGGTCTCTTATGAATCAAGGAATGGTACTATATAATCCAAGGGTCTTGACTATCACGTAGAAGCCCAATAAGTATTTAAGGTAGTACATTTTTGAATATCCTGCTACGAATCCCTCATGTGAAGATATGAAAGATTCTATGAGGATTTGGATAACGAATATCCAGAGTATACAAAAACACAAAATGCATAAAAGAAAACGCAAAATACATAAACACATAATCACATAATTGTTTAACTTGATTTTTGAATTTGTTATCATTTTGTTAATTCGTTCTGCTAACAGAGCACATGTATTTAAGGCACACTAGGAATCCATTCCGTGGAAGCTTCCAGCAGTAGTTAATGCTGTGCAGTTACGTTTCAGCATTCGAAACTGACGAATTTAATGCGTTTGACTGAGAATTAAGTGATGAATTAAAGTGCAATAAAGACGTTTAATGCAGTTTAATTCACCCATTTAATTCATTTTCAGTTTCTTCAAGACCTGCAACTATAAATAGGAGCATCCTATTGCAAATTTAACACACCGAAAAGACATCAGCTCTCTCTACAATCTTTTCTCAGAATATTTCTCTCATCTTCAAGCAGCAAGGTATACCTTCGGGTTGGAGTCAAGACCGGCAGTTCAACTGCTTGCGGCTGTTGTATCCTAGAAACAAACATGTTCCCCTGGGAGACACGAAATTTGTTTTAAGGGACCCGTGTCTAACACGATCCTCAGCCAAGAACAGTTTTTTCTGTTCGCGTTTCTGTTCTTGTTTTCCTTTTTTCAGTTGTAATAGTACTGTATTTTATTTTCATTCTGATTGTTTCTGTATTACAAGTTAATAAAGAATTTTTATTTAATTTTACACGAACGGATTCCTACAATATTAAAACAAATTTTAAAACACCGTTCGTGTAAGACACAAACAATTCTGCTGTGATTATAAAAAAAAATTTCTCACAGCTGGTTGTGTTTTAAAAAGGTTTTTTCCTGTTTTGATTCAAAGTAGCGACTTTGTTAAAACAGATTCTGTTCTTCTACTCCTTCTTCGTCTTTAGGTTCTAAGATCTTCTCTTGTAGTCTTCAAAGTTGGACTTAGGAGCTACGAGGCTGATTTTGTTACTCATCGATTCTGTTAATAAAATAATAAATCAGCACATTTATTATTCTAACAGATTTATTAACTTGGTTTTGTGGAATTTTTCAGAATGTCGACTGAAAATACCAACGTCAACGTTGTTGTCGGTACCCTTGCCAACACTGTGGCAGCGTCCACAGTGGCGAATCATGCTGAATGACCCGAGAAGTGCTCGGGTCTCCACTTCAAAAGGTGGCAACAGAAAATGTTTTTCTATCTGACCACCATGAACCTTGCGAGGTTCTTGAATGAGACCGTTCCCCAACCTGTGGGAGGGGAGACCGATGCTCAGGCTCTGAGCGCGGTAGAGGCTTGGAAGCACTCAGACTTTATATGTCGGGACTATGTACTCAACGGTCTCTCGGATGCTTTGTATAATGTGTACTACAACGTCAAGACTTCCAAAGAATTATGGGATGCCTTAGACAAGAAGTACAAAACGGAGGATGCTGGCACAAAGAAATTTGTGGTAGCCCGTTTCTTGGACTATAAAATGGTTGATAACAAGACTGTTATGAACCAAGTCCAAGAGTTACAGATTATACTTCATGACATCCACGCTGAGGGTATGGTACTCAGCGAGACATTTCAAGTGGCAGCAATGATCGAGAAATTACCTCCTGCTTAGGTGGATTTTAAGAATTATCTTAAACACAAGCAAAAGGAAATGTCGGTGGAGGAACTTGTTGTTCGTCTTCGTGTAGAAGAGGACAACTGGGTGGCCCAAAAAGGCACCATTTTGCAAGCTTCGGCTAAAGCAAACATGGTGGAAGTTGGGGAGTCCTCAATGGGCAAGAAAGGCAAGGGTAAAAAGGACAACAAAGGGAAAGCAAAGGTTAACAACCTTGGACCGAAAAAGGGGGCTGTGAAAAAGAAGCCTGCGCCTTTCCAAGGTACTTGTTACAATTGTAACGAGACGGGGCACCGTGCTAACCAATGCAAGAAACCTAAGCGTGAGCGTGCGCACATGGTTGATGAGGATGATATGCCTATAATCGCAATGATAACCGAGGAAGCGGCTATGATTGAAGAAGTCAACGCAATGGGTGAAAACCCGAAAGGATGGTTCGTTGACACGGGTGCAACACGTCATGTTTGTGGAGACAAGGCTCTTTTCTCTACATTCAAGGAAGCGTCGGGTGAAGAAAAGCTTTATATGGGGAATAAAGCTACCGCAAGCATCAAGGGGGAAGGCACGGTCGTCTTGAAGATGACTTCGGGCAAGGAGGTTAGCTTGACAAATATGCTTTATGTCCCAGAGATACGGAAAAATCTCGTGCCGGGATGGATGCTCAACAAGTATGGATTTCGTCTAGTGTTGGAAAGGGCTATGCCCTTAATGGTATGTTTAAAATGAATGTAATGGTTGTAAACCAAAAAAAAAAAGTTTGAATGAAATTTCTACTTCTACTTACATGATTGAGTCTTCTAATGTTTGGCATGGTAGACTAGGGCATGTAAATTTTAATTCATTACGACGTTTAATTAAATTAAACTTGATACCAACATTCCATATCGAGTCCAATCACAAATGCGAGACATGTGTTGAATCCAAACTTACGAGATCATCGTTTAAATCGGTTGAGCGAATAACCGAACCCCTTGATTTAATTCATACCGATGTGTGTGATTTAAAAGCGATTCCCACGCGTGGAGGAAATAAGTACTTCATCACGTTTAGTGATGATTGTACTAAATATTGCTATGTGTATTTACTAAAGAGTAAAGACGAAGCAATAGACAAGTTTATCTTGGACAAAAATGAAGTTGAGAATCAACTTAAAAAGAAGATAAAAGCTGTGAGAAGCGACCGAGGAAGTGAATATGTTGCACCATTTGCGGATTTATGCCCAAAAAGTGGCATTGTACACGAGTGTACACCTCCTTATTCTCCACAATCAAATGGCATGGCGGAACGAAAGAACCGCACATTGAAAGAGATGATGAACGCCATGTTGATAAGCTCGGGAATGAATAGAGAAATGTGGGGGACGCCATTCTCTCAGCAAACTATCTTTTGAACAAGATACCTTTGAAAAATAGGGACGAAACTCCATATGAGTTATGGAGAAAAAGGAAGCCTTCGTACAAATACTTGAAAGTGTGAGTGTGCCACGACCCCCGTCCCGGTGTTACCCGGTCCAGGAGCCGCGGGACAGAAAACCCGTGGTATTTATTATTTGATTTGACAGCGGAAGTTTAACAGGATCTTTTAAAACTTGAAAATGCCCAATTATTTTATTCCATAAATTGGGATAAACCCCATAATTTACAGTAAAGGTAATTTCGCGAGGAAATTCCTTGTTTTACAAAACATGTTTATTTATTTTACTGAGCCACCACTTCAAGTTTGTTAGTGCTCCGTAGCACTTTTTCCTTGATTCACAGTAAGTCACCTAAAACATGTTTTAAAATATTTTATCAGCGGGGAAATACTGGCGAGTCGCTCAATTTTGATAAAACGACACACAGCTTTGAATTACAGCATAAGAGCGATTACAATGGCTACTATCTTATTTATATATGGCGCCGTGTCACACCCTGGTGACGATGGTCATACCACTATTGGGTCCTTTCACCCAAGTAGTGATGATTATCACTGTTAGGTTGGTAAACCTAACCGTGAGAAATTAGTAATGTGCACAATACCCCACTTGCCAGTGATTCAAGATAACCACGACTTAATCCCTGTAATTATAACTTTTGAAAATAATTTGAGTATTGTAAAACATTGTTGATAAAAAGAGAATGACTCACATTACGAGTTTAGATGGGCAGAGTTTAGCCTACCGATTTAGCCGTGTAACCTAGTTAAAATAACAATGCATACGAAACTAGGTCAGTAACTTAATACAACTCTTTACGATAACTCACGAAATCAAAACCCTCACGACGAATGATAAAGTATAGCCCAAATACGGGCAATACTTAAACATCCATCGGATCGGTTTCAATCGATCGGACATTTTATCGTAGCAGTGATCGAGTTAATACCTTGTACTCGTAGCAGCGTCGTGACCCCTTAATACTCATTTTTAAGGTGAATATGGACTTTTGAAACTAAAATTTCGAACACAGAAGCAAGTCCCATGCACAGGCTACTTATAGCAACAATTTAAGTTTTACGCGGCCCGCGTAAACCTTAACATGAGTTTTACGTGGCCCGCGAGGACTCATAGTCTACGTGTAGGGCTGGTGTGTCACAGGTAGGTCCGCCACATGTGCGACACGTGGCCTAAGTGCTTATCCCGAGACTTTTTAAGTTAACGCGGCCCGCGTAGATGTAACCTTATGGTTTACGCGGCCCACCTGAACTTCAAATTGCATGTTTTCTTGGTTTTTCATGCACATTAGGGTTACAGGGGTCCGAGTTTTCACTTATGGGTTGTTTATGGACATTTTTACAGGTCCTTACATCCTCCCCACCTTATTTAAAATCTCGTCCTTGAGATTTACTGAAATAAGTGAGGATACTTTCGCTTCATTTCCGATTCCAGATCCCAGGTATATTCAGGTCCTCTTTTTGAATCCCACTTGACTTGACCAGTACCAATCTTTTATGCTTGAGGAACTTAATTTTTCTGTCTTCTATCTGGAGTGGTTTCTCCATGAATTTCAATTTGTCATTCACCTCTATGTCTTGAAGAGGTACCACCAGTGATTCGTCAGATAGACATTTCTTGAGGTTAGATACATGAAACACGTCATGTACTCCAGCTAGCTCTTCTGGTAGTTGTAAGCGATAGGCAACTGGTCATATTCGTTGGGTAACGATAAATGGTCCTATATACCGTGGACTCAGTTTTCCTTTCTTACCGAATCGAACTACTCCTTTCCAAGGAGAAACTTTCAATAGTACTTTGTCTCCAACCTGGAATTCTAACAGCTTGCGTCGATTATCTGCATAACTCTTCTGGCGATCTCGAGTCGTCTTTAGTCTTTTCTTGATTTGAGTAATCTTGTCGGTGGTTTCTTGCACGATCTTGGGGCCTGATAATTGAATTTCTCCTATTTCTGCCCAACAAACTGGAGTGCGACACTTTCGTCCGTATAGTGCTTCGAACGGGGCAGCTTCGATGCTTGCATGATAACTATTGTTATAGGAGAACTCAATTAAAGGTAAGTGGTCGTCCCAATTTCCACCAAAATCTATGACACATGCTCTAAGCATGCCTTCTTGGGTTTGGATCGTCCTTTCACTTTGTCCGTCTGTTTGGGGATGGTAGGCTGTACTTAAATTTAATCGTGTCCCCATGGCTTCTTGGAAACTTGTCTAGAAATGTGAAGTGAAGCGACTATCCCTATCCGATACAATGGAGAGTGGAACTCCATGTAAAGATACTACTTCGTCTACATACAACTTTGATAACCTTTCCATGCTAAAGGTTTCTTTCATGGTTAGAAAATGAGCTGATTTGGTTAATCGATCCACAATTACCCAAATTGCGTCGTTACCTTTTCTGGTTTTGGGTAACTTAGTAACAAAGTCCATTGTTATGAGTTCCTATTTCCATACAGGCATTTCTAATTGTTGTAGTAGACCTGAGGGTTTCTGGTGTTCTGCCTTAACTTGTGAACAAGTAAGACACTTAGATACATATCTAGCTATGTCTTTTTTCATTCCTATCCACCAGAAGTTATTCCTTAAATCTTGGTACATCTTATTATTACCAAGATGCATGGTATTCCTAGATTTATGGGCTTCCTCTAAAATTTTATCTCTTAAGTTTCCTTGCTTAGGTACCCAAATCATTTTCTTGTGGAATTTCCAAATTCCATCATTTCCTTGTTCTAATTCTTTTATTCTTCCCTTCATTCCTTCAGCATCATCCTTGATTGCTGTTTCCTGGACATTCTTCAGTTGTTCCATTAGGTCTAATTGTAAACTTAATCTAAGAGCACGAACTCGTCGTTGTTTCTCATGATACTTACGACTTAGGGCATCTGCTACTACATTTGCCTTTCCTTCGTGATATTGAATATCACAGTCGTAATCACTTAGAATTTCCATCCATCTTCTTTGCCTCATGTTTAATTCCTTTTGCCCAAATATGTACCTTAAACTCTTATGATCTGTATAGATAGTAAACTTACTTTTGTACAGATAATGTCTCCAAATCTTAAGGGCAAAAATTATGGCTCCTAATTCCAAGTCATGAGTCGTATAATTTTCCTCGTGCGTTTTCAATTGCCTTGAGGCATACACAATTACCTTCTTGCGTTGCATCATCACACATCCTAATCCTAGTTTAGAAGCATCACAATAAACTTCAAAATCTTCTGTCCCTTCTGGTAAGGCAAGAATTGGGGCGTTTGTTAACCTTTGTTTTAAAATCTTAAAAGCCTCTTCTTGTCTAGGTCCCCCTTCAAACTTTACTGCTTTACAGGTTAGCTTAGTTAATGGCACAGCTATTTTGGAAAAATCCTTAATAAACCGTCTATAGTATCCGGCTAACCCTAGAAAACTTCTAACTTCCATAGCTGATTGCGGGACCTTCCATTTGGTGATCGCTTCTATTTTGGAGGGATCTACGTGAATACCTTCGTGATTCACCATGTGTCCTAAAAATTGTACCTCTTGCAACCAAAATTCACACTTCGAGAATTTGGCGTAAAGCTTCTCTCTTCTTAACAAAGTTAAGAGTGCACGTAGGTGTTCAGAATGCTCGTCCTGACTTTTGGAATAAATGAGTATATTGTCGATAAAGACAATTACAAATTTATCCAAGTACGATTTACAAATCCTATTCATCATATCCATAAATGCTGCAGGAGCATTTGTTAGTCCAAATGGCATAACTGTAAACTCGTAATGACCATACCTAGTTCTGAAAGCAGTTTTAGGTATGTCTTCTTCTTGTACTTTCAACTGATGATATCCGGAGCGTAAATCTATCTTAGAAAAATATCTAGCTCCCTGAAGTTGATCGAAAAGATTATCAATTCTAGGTAATGGGTGTCGATTCTTAATTGTAACCTTATTCAATTCCCTGTAATCGATGCACATTCGCATCGAACCATCTTTCTTTTTCACAAACAACACAGGCACTCCCCACGGGGATGAACTAGGTTGTATAAATGCTTTACTGAGCAATTCATCTAACTGCTTTTTCAATTCTAACATTTCGGTAGGTGCTAACCGATAAGGTGCCTTGGCTATCGGTGTAGTTCCAGGAATTAGATGAATTCTAAATTCTACTTTCCTATCGGGTGGTAATCCAGGTAGTTCTTCTGGGAATACATCCGGGTATTCTGATACTATTGGAATTTTCTTAAGTTCCTTACCTTTAGTGTTAATGATTACTGAAATCATATACACTATTCCTTGTTTTCTTGAATAACTGGCCATTTTCATTACTGAAATGAATTTCTTTGGCTTACGTGGCTTATCTCCTGTAATCACCACTATTTCTACTGTGGGTGTATGAATTTCTATGGAATTCTTATCGTAGAGGATTCGAGCATGGTTGGCTACTAACCAATCCATTCCTAACACAACATCGAATCCAGCTAACTTCATAGGTAACAGGTTTGCAGAAAAATTATGGCCTAAGAGTTCTATCTTTCCTTCTTGCAAAACCTTATTTATGTTAACAGAATTCCCATATGTCGTTTCTACCGTAAAAATTTGTCTAAGATTGGTTAAGGGTAGGTTAAGAGCTTGGCAGAATGAAGTATTTATAAAACTTTGGTTTGCACCAGAGTCAAATAATACTTTTGCATAAACGTCGTGAACTAGGAACGTACCAGCTATCACATCGGGGATTAGCTCTGCTTCCTGGGTAGTCAACTGGAAGGCTCTTGCGTTTTTCTTGGTAGTTCCTTCTGCAGGTTTGGCTTTGTTGTCAGCTGGTTTGACCAATTTAGGGCAGTCTGGTCTAAAATGTCCAGCTTCTCCACAGTTGAAGCAAATTGTGGATTTCTTTCTCCTGCAATCTTCTTCTTGATGCCCCGGAATTTTGCAGAAATTGCAATACCCTTTGCATCTTCCAAAATGCTTTCTTTTACAGGTACTGCAAAATGGAGCAGTGGAAGATTGCCTGGTTCCCTTTTTCTTGAAATTACTACTATTATTACCCACACGGAATCCTTGGGTAATCTTTTGGGCCACTTCCTTCTTCCGGTTTTCTTCTCTCGTGCGCACCAGCCCGTCAGTTAAGGTGTTGGCTAGTTCCACTGCATCGTCAATAGTGCGGGGTCTCGCAGCTTTGACAATATCCCGAATCTCGCTAATCAACCCCCCAAATATAGCGAGAAATAAGGACCGGTTCTGGCGAAGCCAGGGTAAGTACAATCCTAGCATACTCGAAGAATGTCGAAGTATACCCTCGACAATCAACATCTACCATCCGGTGGTTTAGGAACTTATTTGTCATTTGTTCCTTTTCATATTTGGGACATAATTTTCTTTCCACTAGTCTCTTAAATTCTTCCCAATTCATGGCATAAGCCACATCGCTTCCCTTGGCTTGTAGTACCGTGTTCCACAATTCTAGTGCCCCTTCTTTAAAAAGATGCGACGCGTACATGACCTTGTCTTCCTCGGCACATTTACTTATTTTAATTACTGCTTCAGTTTTCTCTAACCAAGGCAGTGCAGCAGTTGCCCCTTCATTGCCTGCAAATTCGATTGGTTTACAGGCAAGAAATTCCTTGTAAGTGCAACCAGGCGTAGCAGCTTTCATTTTCTTAAGAAATGGGGCCTGCATCACATCATTATCATTATTATTATTATTGCCGCCTCCATTTACACTATTACTGAAGTTGTCATCACGAGTACGTTTGCTGGGAATAACTGGAGGAGGTTCAACTGGATTTCGGGCAGCAGCAAGGATTGCTGGAATAGCATTGGCTATTCCTTGAGCAACAATATTTTCTATATCTTGCGTATTAAGAAAGTGATCTTCATTGTTTTGCTCAGATTGGTTAACTTCATTAATTGGCTCATTGACAGCGGGTTCCATCTGATAATTTTCAATATATAAATGTATAAATTATTGGCACAAAATAATAACCAACCACAATAAAACAATCACACATAATCATGTCAACACGTATAGCCAAAATTGTCGACTTTGCGACGTTCATCTTTTATATATTAGTATGCATCCACACACACCAGTTATTTTACAAAATTTTTATTTTAAGTTATTTTACATGATTATATTTTTATTAATATTTATTATTATTAAACACACAACCACATACGATCCCCGTCAGCTGGCACTTCAGAAACGACGTTCCCTCTCGTCGTATTTCCATGATATCCTCTCTCCCATTTCCCGGATTCTATTTCCTGCATCCACCAGCTCCTCGCCAAAGTGGCGGAGTTCAGCCAAGTTCTCGGTGCTCATTGGTGGGTTTGGTGCAGGCTCAGGGTCAAACTGGGGAAAATAGGTGTTAGGGTTATTCAAGAGATTCTGAAATTGCCAGTCAGTTGTCCACCATTCTTCCAGCTCTCCGGATAGAGGTCGGGGGTTGACAATAGGATCTGGGATAGCAGGTTCCAAATTGGCTGGAAGTTGCGATCAAGCTCCTCCCACGGTGGCATTTCCTGGGCTTGCCTAGAACTTTCCCCGATCTCCTTCCCTTTGCCTTTATCTTTTGGATCCTCAGTCTTTTTAACCTTCTGGGCAGGTGGCTTCTTTCTACGCCCACGTTTCCAATCCAAAATTCTCCTCCTCTTTTTCGGCTTTGGTTTCTCCTGGGCCTGGGCCTGGAATGTTATTGGATCTTCAGTATCTGCTTGGTAGCCAGATGGGTTACCTGTGGTGTCCATATCGGTGGTATGGATAGTGAAGTTTCGGAGTGCCTCTGACAGTGCATTCATGCTGTTAGCACACATGAAGACACACACAAATTTAAGTTAAATTTTATTTTTCACAAAATCACAAAATGGCAATCAGAGAAGTTAAGTATTTCTAAATACTTAATTTGGCTTAAATCAGTGGCTCTGATACCACCTTTTTCTTGTCACAGCCCCCGTCCCGGTGTTACCCGGTCCAGGAGCCGCGGGACAGAAAACCCGTGGTATTTATTATTTGATTTGACAGCGGAAGTTTAACAGGATCTTTTAAAACTTGAAAATGCCCAATTATTTTATTCCACAAATTGGGATAAACCCCATAATTTACAGTAAAGGTAATTTCGCGAGGAAATTCCTTGTTTTACAAAACATGTTTATTTATTTTACTGAGCCACCACTTCAAGTTTGTTAGTGCTCCGTAGCACTTTTTCCTTGATTCACAGTAAGTCACCTGAAACATGTTTTAAAATATTTTATCACCGGGGAAATACTAGCGAGTCACTCAATTTTGATAAAACGACACACAGCTATGAATTACAGCATAAGAGCGATTACAATGGCTACTATCTTATTTTTATATGGTGCCGTGTCACACCCTGGTGACGATGGTCATACAACTATTGGGTCCTTTCACCCAAGTAGTGATGATTATCACTGTTAGGTTGGTAAACCTAACCGTGAGAAATTAGTAATGTGCACAATACCCCACTTGCCAGTGATTCAAGATAACCACGACTTAATCCCTGTAATTATAACTTTTGAAAATAATTTGAGTATTGTAAAACATTGTTGATAAAAAGAGAATGACTCACATTGCGAGTTTAGACGGGCTGAGTTTAGCCTATTGATTTAGCCGTGTAACCTAGTTAAAATAACAATGCATACGAAACTAGGTCAGTAACTTAATACAACTCTTTACGATAACTCACGAAATCAAAACCCTCACGACGAATGACAAAGTATAGCCCAAATACGGGCAGTACTTAAACATCCATCGGATCGGTTTCAATCGATCGGACATTGTCTCGTAGCAGTGATCGAGTTAATACCCTGTATTCGTAGCAGCGTCGTGACCCCTTAATACTCGTTTTTAAGCAGAATATGGACTTTTGAAACTAAAATTTCGAACACAGAAGCAAGTCCCATGCACAGGCTACTTATAGCAACAATTTAAGTTTTACGCGGCCCGCGTAAACGTTAACATGAGTTTTACGCGGCCCACGAGGACTCCTAGTCTACGTGTAGGGCTGGTGTGTCACAGGTAGGTCCGCCACCTGTGCGACACTTGGCCTAAGTGCTTATCCGGAGACTTTTTAAGTTAACGCGGCCCGCGTAGATGTAACCTTATGGTTTACGCGGCCCGCCTGAACTTCAAATTGCATGTTTTCTTGGTTTTTCAGGCACATTAGGGTTACAGGGGTCCGGGTTTTCACTTACGGGTTATTTATGGACATTTTTGCAGGTCCTTACAGGGGGTGCCTAGCCAAGGTGATTGTACCACCTCCTAAGGCTCTTAGGATAGGACCCAAAACGGTTGATTGCATTTTCATAGGATATGCACATCAAAGTAGTGCACATCGTTTTCTTGTACATGAGTCCAAGAATCCCGATGTACACAAACACACTATCATAGAGGCAAATTCTAACACCGTCTCATATTTTGAGAATGTGTTTCCTATGTTAGGACGAACACATGCACCTTCATCAAGAGCGGTTGATGAAGCAGGTCCACATTCATCTACATGGTTAGATGAAGCAGAACCAAGTTCATCTACGCGGTTAGATGAAAGACATGAATGACCCGAGGTCGAGGAGGATGAGCTTAGATGAAGTAAACGACAAAGGGTTGAAAAATCCTTTGGTCCAGACTTCATGAGCTACATGGTTGAGGGTGAGCCCAATACCTACCGCGAGGCGGTTAACTCCACAGAAGGACCTCAATGGCAAGAAGCAATTAAGAATGAAATTGATTCTATATTGCAAAATCATACTTGGGAGTTAGTAGATCTTCCACCTGGTTGTAAACTACTTGGATATCGTTGGATATTCAAAAGGAAGATGAAAGCCAATGGAAGTATTGATAAATACAAGGCAAGGTTAGTAATCAAAGGATTTAGACAAAAGGAGGGTCTAGACTACTTTGATACTTACTCGCCTGTAACGCAAATAACCTCTATACGATTGGTTCTTGCAATTGCGGCTCTAAGAAATTTGGAAGTTCACCAAATGGATGTAAAGACCGCATTTCTAAATGGCGATTTAGAAGAAGAAATTTACATGGAACAACCTGAGGGTTTTTCCGCCCCAGGAAACGAGGGCAAAGTATGTAAGTTGGTCAAGTCTTTGTATGGCTTGAAGCAAGCTCCAAAACAATGGCACCAAAAGTTTGATCATGTCATGATTGACAATGGTTTCAAAATAAATGAGTGCGGCAAGTGTGTTTTATAAAGACACACCAAGAGGTTATGTGATCTTATGTCTTTATGTAGATGATATGCTTATCATTGGGAGTGATGATAACATGATCAACTCAACGAAAGACATGGGTCACGCGGATGTGATTCTTGGAGTAAAAATCACTAGAACCCAAAATGGTCTTGTGTTAAGTCAATCTCACTACATGGACAAGATCCTTGGGAAATTCAATTCGGACGATGCGAGTATAGCTCGCACTCCAATTGATAATACCCAACACCTAAGGAAGAATTGAGGCGAGAGTGTTTCTCAGTTAGAGTACTCAAGGATCATTGGTAGTCTCATGTATCTAATGACATGTACTAGACCCGACTTGGCATATGCTGTGAGCAGGCTAAGTAGATACACCAGTAATCCGAGCGAGGATCATTGGAAAGCTATCATGAGGGTGCTTAGGTACATCAGATACACAAGAGACTATGGATTGCATTATACCCGTGATCCAGCAGTGATCGAAGGATACAATGACGCGAATTGGATATCGGATATAAAGGATCACAGATCCACAAGTGGTTACGTGTTTACACTTACTAGCGCAGCTATAGCTTGGAAGTCTTCCAAGCAAACGGTTATAGCTAGATCCACGATGGAATCCGAATTCGTCGCTTTAGATAAAATCGGGGAAGAGGCGGAGTGGCTACGTCAATTTGTGGAAGATATTCCAAAATGGCCAAAGCCGTTGACGGCGATCTGCATACATTGTGACAATCAATCTGCGCTTGTTAGAGCACAAAGCGCAATGTACAATGGCAGATCAAGGCACATTCGACGTAGACATAGCACCAGTACGATAACTTATCTCAACGGGTGTTATCTCAGTTGCCTTTGTGAGGTCAAATGAGAACATTGCGGACCCGTTAACAAAAGGCTTAAGCACAGATAAGGTGTATAGGTTGTCAAGAGGAATGGGACTAAAGCCCATAGATGAAGGGAATATGAGGGAAACCTAACCTAGTTGACTGGAGATCCCAAGATCTAGGTCCAATAGGCAAACTTAATCATAAACCCAAAGGGAGTCAGTGTGGGGGGTGCCCCAAAATCAATAAAGGGAGTTGTATACTTCCTAGTCCATTCCAATCAGTGACATGAAGGAAAGGTTAAGCATGTTGAGGTTAAAGGATTTTGAGGAAATCCAAATTAACCATGATGCTTTTAATGATCCAGAGGAATCACCTATGTTTGAGAGAAGTGGGGTCGCTTCGAATGGATTTGTGGGGAGGCGCAAATCCTAGAGCTCTCGCAGAATCAGGAACGTGTTCCATGACCATAAACGGACACAACCATGAGGACTTGACTCGACTAGGGAGAGTATTGTGTGAATGTATATTGTCGCCTACATAAATGGGGGATTGTTCAAAGACACCGCGTCTACAAGACCCTAGGAGGCTAAGTATGCTTCACAAAAGTAGGTTCAAAGGTTACACCTACCTATCTTGCAATACTCAACTGTTGAAACTTGATAGATCGATTTCTATTCATGTGGGGGATTGTTGGAAAATTGTGAAAATAGCATTTTTCACAAATATAGGAAAATGATTTTTTTTCTATTTTGGACTAGAAATAAATATAATAAAATGAGCGGGTTTTATATATTTATTTGTGGGTTTGTGTTCTATGTTGGAAGAGCTTCGCAACGAACTAAACCACGTCCAAAACGGAGCCAAGATGAATGAGATATCGATGCTCAAAGTTTGGTGTTTGAAACTTGAATGCTGAAAAAAGTGGGAAAGTGGCACCTTGTCCCACATCGGATGAGAGATGAAACTTAAGGGGTATTTAAGTGGGAACTCTCCATCCTTATTGTTTCATGGAAGCACGCACTAAGTGTACTCGCGAAGGGTGCGAAGCACTCGCACTCGCGCGCGCGCATGTGGCGTGGGCGATGAGGCGCTTTGATGGCGCACTTCGCACGTTCGCATCGTCGCGAGCCGCTTGAGAGCCGCCTTTGTATTTTTGACCGCGTGCGTGTGGTGGAGCACAAGGGTTGCAAGGACCAAGTGGTAGGTGATGTGGCATGACCCTGGTGGGTCCGCGCGCAGTGGCACATGACGTGGCAGTCATGCGCATACGCGCGCGAGTACACATGGCATAGAGGCGCGCCGTTGCGCATAGTGCATGGGGCCTGATGTGACGTGCGCGGCGCACCAGAGTGAGCCAATACGGCGCGACTGTGTGGCGTGCTCGTATAGGTTCACAGGTGACGTGGCACACGCGCGCATGGACCTGAGTCAGTGTGGCGCACGCGCGCATGGCAGTGAGCCAAAAGGACGCACCACGCATGAGAGTGCAGACCTGTGCGCGCATACCAGAATGTCTTGCGTGCGCACGCAGAAGCTTCCAGCAACAGTTAATGCTGTGCAGTTGCGTTTCAGCATTCGAAACTGACGAAGTTAATGCGTTTGACTAAGAATTAAGTGACGAATTAAAGTGCATTAAAGACGTTTAATGCAGTTTAATTCACTCATTTAATTCATTTTCAGTTTCTTCAAGACCTGCAACTATAAATAGGAGCATCCTATTGCAGATTTAACACACCGAAAAGACATCAGCTCTCTCTACAATCTTTTCTCAGAATATTTCTCTCATCTTCAAGCAGCAAGGTATACCTTCGGGTTGGAGTCAAGACCGGCAGTGCAACTGCTTGCGCCTGTTGTATCCTGGAAACAAACGTGTTCTCATGGGAGACACGAAGTTTGTTTTAAGGGACCCGTGTCTAACACGATCCTCAGCCAAGAACAGTTTTTTCTGTTCGCGTTTCTGTTCGTGTTTCTGTTCTTGTTTTCCTTTTTTTCAGTTGTAATAGTACTGTATTTTATTTTCATTCTGATTGTTTCTGTATTACAAGTTAATAAAGAATTTTTATTTAATTTTACACGAACGGATTCATACAGGAAATTCATTAACCAGATCCATCTTGTGTTTACTAATAATGCTAGAAATGTTTATTATACTTACTCTTTTAAACAAAAGCATATAGAAATTTCAACAAAAAAGTATTTACTCATCTATAACAGATTGCAAATTAGTGTCAATAACATAAACAAAGAAATTCAGCAGAACAAACTATAGTCTATAGAAAACTTGAGAGTGAAATAAATACATAAGATTTCTAGGGAATGAATACATCACAAAGTAACAAAAATAAGTTTAAAATATGTAGAAGAATATAGTTATTTTACAAAATAAATACACAACAACATTTAGACAAAACAAAGCCACTGCATTAAGTATGAAATGGTAATTAGTCATGACATTGTTTGTGCTATTTTTGTTATCTCAATTCTCAACTAAGGTGTCTCATTGTGTTGATACTTTTATAACGGCAATTTCGGATCACTAAGGTATCATTAATTCACCATAGTCTCTAAGTCTTACCTCACTTCTAAAACACCACTAAACTATAATACCATGATCCATTTTTATAATTTAATTGTTGATGCAAGATTTTCAAATAATTATTTTTATAATGACATTTTTTTATAATGACAAATGTCATTAAACAGTTATGTAATCATTGGTTTGGTAATAAACATACTTTATCTTTTATCTGATTTGATAATTGCCTTTTTAACGAGCTAATTATAGTTTTTACCTACCGATTTGGGTTATTTTTTAATAATTATAGTTTTTACCTACCGATTTGGGCTATTTTTTAATAATTTTTTACCTGCCGATCTGGGTTATTTTTTAATATAATTTCTAAGTAGACCTTTTGAAATAGAAAATATGTTTCAGTTTTAGTTAACACTTACTTTTAGTTAACTCATACTTTTATGAAATAGAAAATATACATACAACTTTTAACACATAAGAATTCTAAGTAAATCAACTGAAATCATCCATCGACCCCTTTGATTAAATAAATTGACACGTCAACTCATTTACGATATGTTTTAACTTTTTAACTTGTTTAAAACTTGATTACAAAATCACCAACGTACTTAATTTATTTAGATAAATGTGTTAAATGAGTTTTATTCTAATTACACGATTTAGATGTGTTTTAGCCTTTTAGCTTTTGGTTACGTTTCTTTTTGCAAGATTAGATATGTGAATTGTGTTGGGTTTAACAATTTAACTAGTCACTATGACGAATATGACATGATTGATTAGGGGTATACACGGTTCGGTTCGGTTATTAGCATTATCCGTAACCGTAACCAAACAGTGGCGGATCTAGGATTCCGACCAAGCGGTAACGTTTTATAAATAAGCGGTAACGAAATCGAAAAAACGTCAATTTTTTCCAAAATTTACACTAAAAACGTCAAAAAATTTCCGACCAAGCGGTAGCGGAGGCTACCCCTTGTTCCATAATACATCCGCCCCTGTAACCAAAGTCATCGGTTAATCAGTTCGGTTCGGTTAATTTTCGGTTAATAACCAATTCAAACAAGGGCTAAAGTTTTTGTTTAGAAATACATGTAATGGATATATAAATACATGAAATAGATGTATAAATACATGAAATGAATTTATAAATAAATGAAATGGAGGAATAAATGCATGAATAGATATTTAAATACATAAAATGGTGATATAAATAAAAGAAATGAAAGTATAAATAAATGAAATGAAGGTATTATTACATGAAATGAAAGTATAACACATGAAATACATGAAATAGATGTATAAAAGCTAGAAATGTATAAAAAATAAATGATTCGGTTCGGTTCGGTTAATTTTTGGTTAACCGATGGTAAAAAAAATGTCCGCTAACCGACTTTCGGTTAATTCGGTTTCCGTTAATTTCGGTTCGGTTTTGTTGGTTTTCGGTTCGGTTAACGGTTCGGTTATTGCACACCCCTATGATTGATACTATGTATACACTCGTGTAATGTAATAAAATTGTGTCCATCATATGACTAGTATAGATTAGGCTATTCGGTATGGAAGAGGGTAGTCCTTGGAGGATTACCCTTCACCTCAACACCACGTCATAGTACTTGGAGTATGCCCTTCCAAGGATGGAAGTAAGGAAATGAGTGATTGCCCTACCTCACCTCGTTAACTTATTTATTTTTTGGCAATTTTTGACAAACCGACTCCACTTATTAATTCAATTTTCATTCAACCCACCTTTAATTTCCCCCATTAAATCATTCCCCCAATTCAATTTTCCGCAATAATCACAAACTCAACCTCAACCCTGTGTCGGTCACAACACCACCCCATCTGCCTCACCGGAGCCCCACCCACAACCCTGTGTCACTTTCTCTGGCAACGGTGACGGTGACGGAGAAGATTCCGAAGATTCCGCCGTCACAGATCTGAGAAATGATGAAGTTGAACAACAACAAACGATTTAAAGCAAAATCAACAAAGTTTGAAAGATTACCGGTGAAGAATTAGATATGAGAAGATGATGAAGTTGAAGAATTAGATCTGAGAAGATGAACAAAGTTGAAGATGATTCAAACAAAGTTGAAGATGATTTAAACGGCTAGAATTTTTGTCTTGTATTGCCCGTCTTCAACGTCTGGGAGGCGACGATTAGAATGACGACATCCAGAACGATATGGTGTTGAGGCCCGGGGACGGGCCAGGACGGGCCAAGCCGAGCCCCACACCGAGTTGCGTTATAAACACTTCAATCTAAGACCATGTATAGTGGTACACATGAATAATGCCCCCACCCATGGGCATTGTGCGACACGTGTCATCCCAGTCAGCAAAGGGGCATTATGGACGTTTTTCACAAATGGGCGTAGTGGGATAATGCTCTTTCAATGATTACCCAATTATTATTTTCCTGTTTTTTTTAATTTAAAATTAATTGTATTTGACATGAAATAATCTCATTGGCCAAACAATTTGAAGAGAGGCACATTTGAGCGTGTTTCAAATCACGCGAGGGGGGTTGCGGAATAACACCGGAAAACTCCATGGGGGTGGGAGACGGGCGTGTTTGGGGGAAAACACCGGAAAAGGCCACCACCACGGCTGATCTAAGGGTGTAAGGGGCACTCACCTAAGAGGTGAGTCCCCTCTCTTACGCCCAACCAACCAACTAGTGGCACGTCAACTCCCCTCTTAAACTCCCCTAACACCCCAATTTGATGGCGTCACTCCCCTCTTAACTCCCCTTGTTTTTTTATTAAAAAAACAAAAAACAAAAAAAAAACAAATCTTTTGATTGGTTGGAAAAGGGGCTGGCCCACCATTTGGCAACTCCTCTCAATCGGTGAACACACACCGATTTGGCAACTCCCCTCGCGGTGAATGAATGATGGCGGTGGTGTTCCCTCGCGGGGACTTGGGTCACCGAACCCACTCCCCGCTTACGCCCCGTACACCCTAACAAACATGAAAGTAACTTGATGTGACAGGTTAGGTTGTTGGATCATGATTAAAGACATCTTCGGGTGGAATTATTAACACTTACCAGCTTTTCCTTAACTACCTCTGATTCCAAATATATATAGTATAATAAAAGTATATTTTATTATAAAACAGTTAAAAAGTTATATTAATTCTAATACATTTTGAATGTAGGGGGTAGTTGCACGGACCTCCCATCCGCCGGAGTATTGCAACTCCGCAAGCTAGCTTAGCCCCATAGCTGCCTGGCGGTGATTACCCACGGTGAAGAGCCCCAACACCCTATAAGGGCATTGCCGGGAATCGAACCGGTGACCTCAAGTAGAGGCCTGGGTGAGGCTGGCCAACTGGGCTTCCCCAGAATATTATGTGATTGTACTTTTAAAATTAATTATTGGTAAAACAAAATTCTTATGTTTGATAAAAACAAATCGCACTTGTAAAACTTAAATTCTAAAAAATCCGAAGAAACATGTGATTGTACTTTTAAAATCAAGTTTTAGACCATGCGTAGTGGTAGAAGCTTATAATGCCCCCACCATGGGGCATTATACGACACGTGGCGTCCTAGTCAGCAAGGGGGCATTATAGCAAAAGTGGTGTAGTGGGTATAATGCCCCATAATGCCCCATTCAATCATTAAAAAAAAAAAAAAAAGCAAACACTTACCTGGTCAAACTTCATGATGTCAGACAAAGCAAAAGCAAATAATCCTATTGGCCACCACCTTTGCATGATGTCAGCCAAAGCATATATTGGGCGTTTTAAAAAGACAAAATTGCAGAAAACAACCTTTATGTATACCCAAAACTGCACTTTATACCTTTCACTATGAAATCCGCCAAAACCAACCTTTACGTTCATGTTTTGCTACAACTTCAACCTTTAACACAAACTCTGTTAATATTCTTGGTTAAATCACCTCACATGCTTTGCATGTGAGGGTATTATTGTCATTTCAACCTTGTTTTTTTTGTTTATTAAATCACATGGTCATCATCTTCCCTCACATATTCAGACATGTAGTTTTAACTTGTACCTTGAGCATATAAGTTTGTACCCTCCATTAAAACACAGATTCAAGCTTATGAAAAGAAAACCCAGTTCATTAAATCATACAGTTTCATTTTTATGCTTGCAAATCTGAATCATTAAATCATTTAAAGCTCACAACTTTCGTATCATCTATATTAACACATACAACTTCAATGTTAACACGAATCATCAACGTATTTTCTAGCAAATATCAAGCATGACCAGGTTGTACTCTGCGCACACACAGTTGTACCCACCAAGAACACAGTGACAAAACCAAGAATCCTTTTATAACTTTACATCAGTGTTTTTCTCACAAGCAACCATTGAAACATGGAAACCCAGATTCCTACTCGGATTCAATATAAACAGAGCGAATCATCAACATCAAGTTTTACACAGATTTAATATCAACATTAATATGAATATCTTCATATACCCAGTTTGAATGATGTGTTCTTAAATCTGGGTTTACTTTGAGTGCATGATGTAGTGTTTTCATGGTGGGTACAACTGCCTATGCGCAAGGTACAACCTGGTCAAGCATGTTAGTGGTAGTGTTAGAATGACCCTTGATGAAAATGATATTGTTAGAATGGTATGTTAGAATAAAATGATACTGTTAGGGTGTTGTGAAATGATGATGATTATGATGGTCGATAATTGCTAAGAATGATGTTCCTAATTTCACCGTTACTTTACTATATGTTTGTATGCTGTTGCCGATCAGGTAAGCAAGCCATGACCTTTCTGTAGTATCTTCTATTTCATATACGTTGCTATGATAATGTATCTAGCTTTTTTATCAAAACGTTTAGCTGTTCTTGGTGGCCTGCATTTGTTATGATAGTGTAGTGTTCCTTCTGAATGGACCATCATTTGGATCTTCAAAGCCCATTGTAGCCACTTCAATTTGGGTGTTACACATGTTTGAAGTTTGAACTTTATAAACTATGTATTCTACAACTGCCTATGAACTCGTGGTTTCTGTCTCAACTAGCATGGACATTATCATGGCAGGAGGGAGCAAGCAAAGAGGACATTGAACTGCTGCCAAAATTCACATTTCGCCGGGATGGTGCAGCTGGAAAAACTGTATAATCTGCATTGTGTGTAAATATTGTCCAACTCAGTTTAGTAAAATAAAGTGTCAACTGCACGAAATAGAAACCAATTTACATTTTAGGGTAAACGTCATACGATAGCAATCTGCTTTCACTTTTGTCCTAAGATGGCACCTGGACAGTTTTAATGTGAGTATGGTATGTGAGTTTTCAAATTTCATTTGGTTATGGTACATGAGGTGACGCAATATAATCTATTATGTATCAATCGTTCAACTGTTTTGATGTGTAAAGTTATGACTGCAATATTTGGTTAGCTTGAAGGTGGCTGGAACATACCAAGGTGGTCGGCGGTTGTTTAGGTGTGTGTATGTGCAGAGATTAAAAGGAAATAAAAGAATATTTGACTTATGTTTTTTGACTGATGAAACAAAAAATAGAAAAGAAAATAAGGATTTAAAAAGACTAAAATACCCTCACATGCAAAGCATGTGAGGTAAGTTAACTGACTTTTTTGACTAGGTTAGGTGTAAAGGTTGAACTTGTAGCAAAACATGAACGTAAAGGTTGGTTTTGGCGGATTTCATAGTGAAAGGTATGAAGTGCAGTTTTGGGTATACATAAAGGTTGTTTTCTGCAATTTTGTCTTTTAAAAATCACGCCAAACCTCAATTTTTTGATTTTTTTTTTTTTATAACGCCCCAGAACGCCCCCTGTAATGGGGGGTGGGCGTTATTGGGCGTTTTCGGGCAAAAATTTTTAAAAAACACGCCCCATTACGCATGGTCTTAGTAATACATTTATTTTAAGACCTGATTTTCACTACTCGTCCGGGGCTTAAATATTTTTTAGAATTCTCGGTGACGGACGTGCATGTTTGGATTCTAATATTTAATTAAGTGTGTCATGTTTGAGTTTACTTGTTTACCATTAACCCGATTAGATCCGTTTAACTTGTTTTTTAATGCTCATCAACCCGCTTAACATGTTTACAAGTATCCGTTAACCCCTTTGATACTTTAGACAAATGGGTTGTATTTGGATTACACTATTTTAAGTGTGCGTAGATTAGAATTAATTATTTTTACATAAAAAGGAAAAAACAAGTTGTGTTTGAACTTAACAATTTAACCCGCCAATCTAAAACCCGAAAACCCGCCAAACACACACGATTAACAATTTCAACACTAGAAATAATGACACATCAAATAACGTCAAAAGTGTGAAAGCTACATGGTCTTAGCATGAGTTCTTGCACGTGGGTTACATGGAGTGAAATCTGTCGGTGCGACGGTGTGAGTAGAAAACCACAATAAGGTGATGGGACCCGGGTGAGAGAGTGGGTTCAATGTGGTTCACACAATATGGAACCCATTTGGTGTTTGTGCAAATGGGTTTGGTCAAGTGTCATATACGAAATACTATCACTCTACTCTATTATTGTGTCATTATACACCAATTGGGACACCGTACATTTATTTATTTTGTCATAGAATTGGTAGTTCTACTTGTTTTTGTCACATTTAATTTTTAATATTTTGTTTACATCGATATTTAATTTTAATTCTTTTTTTCATTCTCATTTTTATATTTTAATTTCATTTTATGATTTTTATTCGGGTGTAGTCAAGGGCGTAGGATAGTGGGGGCGGGAGGGGGTGGCCGACCCCCCGAATTTTTCGCTCAGTAGTGGAGAGTATGTAGTTTTCGTATAGAAATTTTTGGGTATATACGTTTTCGACCCCCGTATTATAGAAATTTTTGGGTGTGTACGTTTTCGACCCCCTGATTGGAAATCTCAAGTTTCGCCACTGGGTGTAGTATGGCAAATTCAATCTTTTGGACACGATCTGGAACATGACACATAAACATCATGTTTTGGATTGTTATATTTAACTGGCTTAATAAATTTGTCGTGCTCAAATTATTTAATTATACATGTCGATTTGTCAACACTTTTAAATAAAAATGTTGTTCCGTTGACACGTTTATGGTTGTTTAACCAATTTATACAATCTGTCAACCTGTTTAGCATGTTTATAATTCTTATAGGTTTAGATAAATGGTTAAACATGTCGTGTTTTGGTCACACAATTTTAGTAGTATTTGAGTTATCATTGACGTTTTTGAAATAGATAAATGTATCGGCCATGTTTGTACTCAAATGATTCAACCTGACTACCTGAAACTAATCAACTCAACCATCTCAAAGTATAAATGAGAATATTGAGTAAACTGAACATAAAAAAATATGGGATGCACAGCAATTTTTTTTTTTTTTCAAATTTTATACTTAAAATTGTCTATGTTCCCTTTTACATTTTATTTTTGGGAATATGCCACAGAATAGTAATGAAGTTTTAGGAGTCTTTCAATTAGGTCACTAATAAAATTTATTGTTCCAATTAGATCGTTCTACTTTATTTTGGCTTGATTGACGTTGGTTGCTGAAGATTGTTCTTGATTCGCCATCGTTGAAGCTTTTCCTCTCCACGCAAATCGCCGAAACTCAACCCTAACGAGATCTGAATGTCGTTCGAAACACAAACCGGCAGTGCGTGAAACTGGTCGGTCCATGAAGACGTCCGACTGAGATTATAGAGGAAGAATATTGATATACGAATGGATGGTAGGGTTTACAATTGTTATAGTTGATTGTTTTGGGTTTTGATTTGTTTGTAATTTATTATATTTGTTTGATTTGATTTAGGATTTGTAATATTTGATCGTTTTGGGTTTTGATTTTGTTTTCATTTATCATATTTTTTTTATTTGATTCCATGTCATCATGTTTAAAAAAAATTAAATAAATGTCATGTAGGACTATGACTTGCTATTCAGGTAAAATATATAGCTTTAGAACACCAAAATAAAGTAGAATAATCTAATTGGACAATAAATTTTATTAGTGACTTAATTGGAATACTACTAAAAATTTCATTACTATTATGTTGCATATTCCCATAAAAGGCATATGACAAGTAAAATGTGAGTAAAACCGAGACATGAAATAATCAGCCCGTTTGAAACACAATGTTCATGTAATCATATCCTCAAAGCCGTGAACAAACCATATACACATATTAAGAATATACCAATCACGCATAAACAACTTTTGTATTATGACTCGACACACTAAAACCCAATAAAAAGTACAAAGTAAAACACATATCACTCGTATATTATCAAAACCACCATTCCACATCCACATTAAAACCCACCAAAAGGAAATAATTTCATGCACCACACGGATGACAAACTGGTGCACTAAGACTTTAACGTAATCCCACCCAAAGGAGAACAAAAAGAAACCCCACTATAACTCCACTCCGAAACGGCTTCACAAAATGGTAATAACCATCTACCCTCTTCAAAATAAATTGTAAAGAAGCAGGTTAACAAGAAGAAAAGATCCAACAATAGCTTAATCCTATCAAACAAAAACCACCAAAAACAATTATCACCCAACAAAATAAGGACCTGATTTAAGGCATACGAAAACAACACTAAAACAATCAAACTAAACTACCTAAACTTATTTACGAGTGGCGTATCTCAATACCACTGGGTCAAAAAACTTACTGGTCCGAATAACTATCATCCTCTCCCACGTTTTCAACACAACAATCTGGATTAAACCCGGGTTCTGTACATTTATCCCAGAAATGTTTTCATTCGCCCTCACACCAATCAACTTGGTCTTCCTTATTAACCACCTTTGCATCACTTAAAAGCCGTTCAAGCATGCATTTCTTTTGGCTATCCGTAATCCCATAATCTTTATCTGTGTGTTCCATAAGACTAACCTTGCACCAATCTGGGAGGATACGGCCTGGGTCAATGGTTTTTTGGAGGTTTTTAGTGCAGGTAAAAACTTCATCATTTAACAGGTTACGGTGGTAAAGATCCATAGGCTCTTTTCTTAACTGATGCATATATTCAGCCAAGATTTATTCCACTAATTTTAGAATAGATTAGCATTCACATTTAATTGTATATTTTCTGT
The DNA here is from genome assembly GCA_030545235.1 of Helianthus tuberosus. Lineage (NCBI taxonomy): Eukaryota > Viridiplantae > Streptophyta > Magnoliopsida > Asterales > Asteraceae > Helianthus > Helianthus tuberosus. Next base: position 100,829,063 of record CM060367.1, read on the forward strand.
TATTCTGTTTCCTGATATTCAGCATTGTATATCCCTATTTAAAGGGTTTTGTGAATCAATAGAGGACATCAAGAATTCATACCATCAACCACTTTTATGGTATCAGAGCTACGGCTCTCTTCTTCCTCACCGTTTCTTTCTCTCTGTCCTTCCAGCCGATAACCAACAAACCCTATCACCATGACAAAAACTAACGACCTGTCATCCTCTTCCCAAAATCCGAACCCTGTAGCCCTACATCCTGCTTATTCCGTAAGCAATATCCAATCCAAGATAAGAACCCTAGATGGCACAACCATTACCTACTCTTCCTGGGTGAAACTTTTCAAGTTTCACGCCATTGCCTATCGTGTCCTGCACCACATCGACACCACCTCACCACCAGAATCCACGGATTCCGAATATCCCGCATGGAAAGAACTCGATGCTTTGGTCTCCCAATGGATCTACAGCACCGTTTCGGATGATCTGCTCACTCGTATTCTCGATACTGACGCCACAGCCAGAACCACTTGGCTGAAACTCGAGAAAAAAAATTTAAGCAACAAGCAGGCCAAAGCTGCTGCCCTAGAAACCCAGTTCGTTAACATGACTTTGGCAGCCTGCACTTCGGTGGAGGACTATTGCAAACAATTGAAAGATTTAGCAAACCAATTGTCCGATGTTGACCAGCCCATTACTGAAAAACGCCTCGTCCTACAGTTGGTACGAGGCCTCTCACAGGAGTTTGACACAACAGCCTCGCTAATAAACTCACAGGGAGCCGACTGGGATCTTGCGCGCAGCATGTTGAATGATGAAGTCATCCGTCAAGCAGCCCGACAACAGCAATCTTCTTCTGTTCTGGTAACTCCCACGGCTTCTAACAACAACCCCAACAACACCTCTAATCCCGCCCCTAACAGCAGCACCCAACCCCCCTCGGACGCTAACCATTCTGGTTCGAACCCCTCCTACTCCTCAAACTACCGAGGCCGCGGACGGGGGCGTACCCAAAATTACCGGGGACGAGGAAACAGAGGCAGAGGGCACCGTGGACAGCAAACAGCAGGCTCTTGGGCCTTCCAGAATCAGGCCGGTCAGCAACAGCACTACCCACAATGGGCCTGGTGGAACACTCCACCGTGCCCATATCCGACTCAAACCTCTTGGAGACCAAACCAAATCCAAAACAGCCCCTCGGCTCATTATGCAGGCTACCCAGTTCAGCCCAATTACGGCCCAGCTCCTGCTTATCCAGCCCCGCCTGTACCAGGTTTTGATGCACTCAGTCCGTCGGATCTCAGCCAAGCCTTCAACACCATGCAACTCAACTACACGGATCCAAACCAATACATGGACACCGGGGCTGAACGACACGTCACAGAAAACCGAGGTATGATTCGACACCCTGATTCTTTTCCTGTTAATACTAAACTTTTAGTCGGCAACGGACAATGTCTACCAATTGAGGGTTCGGGCACTGGTTTTCTTCCCATTTTGAACCGTACCTACATTCTTCCCAATATACTTTACAGCCCACACATCATTAAAAATTTATTGTCTGTCCGCCGCTTTACCCGTGATAACAATGTTTCTGTCGAATTTGATCCTTTTGGTTTCTCTTTGAAGGATCTCAAAACTGGACGGCTCCTTTCCCGCCACAATAGCTCGGGGGATCTCTACCCAGTCACTCCACCAAGCCTTCCTCCTCAAGCTTGTTCACTCACATCTACAACTTTCCCTTGGCATGACCGTCTCGGGCATCCTGGCACCCAAGTTTTAGATGTTTTAGCTAGAAATTTTGGTTTTCCTTATAATAAGAACAAGCAGTCTTCTTTTTGCAATTCTTGTCATTTAGCTAATAGCAAACGTTTACCGTTTTATGAATCAAACTCATTCACCTTTTCTCCCTTCGATATAATTCATTGCGACTTATGGACATCCCCCATCCCTAGTAAAACCGGCTATAAATACTACATGGTATTAATAGACAACTTTTCTAATTTTGTATGGGTCTATCCTCTAAAATTCAAATCTGAAACATTTACCACCTTTACAAAATTTCACCGCTTAATAGCCACTCAATTTAACCGTTATATCAAAACTTTCCAATGTGACTTAGGTGGCGAATTCGATAACCATGCCTTTAAATCATTTGCCCATCAACATGGCCTTTTATTCCGCTTTTCTTGCCCCCAAACTTCTTCCCAAAATGGCCGTGCAGAACGTATGATTCGTCGCATCAACGACATCATCCGTTCCCTTCTTATCCATGCCCAATTACCTCCCATGTTTTGGGTTGAGGCGCTTCACACCGCTGCATATCTCCACAATATCCTTCCCACTAAACGCCTCAACTTTTTTACCCCAACCTTTGCCTTGTATCTCCGCCACCCCACATACGATCACTTGCGTGTGTTTGGGTGTGCCTGCTACCCGAATACCTCCGCCACCCAACCTCACAAATTACACCCACGATCCGTTCGATGCATTTTTCTCGGGTACCCTCCTGATTTTAGGGGTTACCGATGCTTTGACCCAACCACTGGAAAAGTCCATATTTCCCGTCATGTCACTTTTGACGAACACACTTTTCCCTACACTATTCCTACCCCACCCAACACCTACACCTTCCTAGATGATGCCACACCCCCAGGATTCACCTTTTCACGTCCTATATTTACTACACCCAACCCACAACCACTTCCCCACTCCACATCTCCTTTCCAATTTACCTACACCCGACGCCCGAGACCACCACCCACCAGGTTGCCTCACAGCCCCAAACCGAGGCTGCCACGGCATCCTCACAGCCTCAAAACACGGCTGTTCCAGTACCTATTCAGCCCACAACAGCCTCTCAACCATCTCGCACCACTAGACCTAACCCCCCGCCTAATACCCATCCCATGACCACCCGATCTAAAGCTCATCATACTCTCATGTCCGCCTCTGTTTCACCCATACCCACTTCTTATGCCAAGGCATTTGCCGACCCTCATTGGTTACATGCCATGCAGGCTGAGTTCAGTGCTTTACAGGAAAACGATACATGGGAACTAGTACCTCGTCCACATGATAGACCGATCATACGTTGTATGTGGCTTTTCCGACATAAGTTCAAATCGGATGGGTCACTTGAACGGTACAAAGCGCGTTTGGTAGTTAATGGGAAATCTCAAACGGTTGGCATTGACTGTGAGGACACTTTCAGCCCAGTTGTAAAACCGGCTACTATACGGACCGTCTTGTCTATTGCAGTTTCCCGTTCTTGGCCTATTCATCAGCTGGATGTCAAGAACGCCTTTTTACACGGGCATTTAAATGAAACCGTCTTTATGCACCAGCCTCCTGGTTTTGTAGATAGGCGTTGTCCTAACTACGTGTGCAGGTTGAAAAAGTCTCTCTACGGGCTTAAACAAGGGCCTCGTGCATGGTACAATCGCTTTGCTACACACCTGCTTTCTCAGGGTTTTCGCAGCAGTGTGTGTGACAACTCCCTGTTTATTTTCTCACGGGGAGCTCAGATTGCTTACTTACTCCTTTATGTTGATGATATAGTGCTCACTGCATCTTCTGATGAGTTGTTACAGGATATTATTCGCATGCTCTCACGAGAGTTTGCAATGACTGACTTAGGTCAGTTGCACCATTTTTTGGGAATTAGAGTAACGAGGCAATCTGCTGGATTATTTCTGGATCAGTCACAGTACACTAAGGACATTATTTCTCGTGCTTCCATGTCCTCTTGCAAACCGTGTGCAACTCCAGTTGACTTATCAGCCAAGCTCAGTGCTACCGATGGTCCTCTCTTTCATGACCCCACTTTATACCGTAGCCTTGCAGGAGCATTACAGTATCTCACATTTACACGTCCGGACATCTCGTATGCTGTTCAACAGATTTGTCTCTTCATGCATGAACCAAGAGATCCTCACTTTGCATTCCTCAAACGTATTATCAGATATTTACAGGGCACGATTGATTATGGAATACGTCTTGGCAAGACCAATACGCATTCCTAGGTTGCCTACTCCGACGCCGATTGGGGAGGATGCCCAGACTCTCGTCGTTCTACAAGTGGTTACTGTGTTTTCCTCGGTGACAACTTGATTTCGTGGTCTTCAAAGAGGCAACCTACTGTTTCACGCTCTAGTGCAGAGGCAGAGTATCGAGGTGTGGCCAACGCTGTGGCTGAGGCAACTTGGCTTCGGAATTTACTTCTTGAACTGCATATTCAGCTTCGGCAAGCCTCCGTCATTTACTGTGATAATGTCTCTGCGGTATATATGTCTGATAATCCAGTCCAACATCAGCGAACAAAACACATTGAAATTGACATACACTTTGTTCGGGAGAAAGTTCGCGTTGGTCAGATTCGGGTCTTGCACGTACCGTCAGCTTTTCAGTATGCAGATATATTTACTAAAGGCCTGGCTCGACAGCTGTTTCAGTCTTTTCGCTCCAGCTTGAGCGTCTGTCCTCCGCCCGCTCAAACTGCGGGGGAGTCTTAACTGATGCATATATTCAGCCAAGATTTATTCCACTAATTTTAGAATAGATTAGCATTCACATTTAATTGTATATTTTATGTTATTCTGTTTCCTGATATTCAGCATTGTATATCCCTATTTAAAGGGTTTTGTGAATCAATAGAGGACATCAAGAATTCATACCATCAACCACTTTTATCTTTAACAAGTGTAAAACTTGTAATGCTAGCAGGGATATCCAAGACCAAAAACCTGTTCGAGACAGCCACTTGGGACTGATTTGAGGGGCTTTAAGAGTGGGTTTCGGGTTCAGGTTAGCTTGGAATAATAGGGGTACCCTGTGTATCAGGACTTGTACCTTTCTGAGTCTGGTCTCCAATATCCATCGATTGCACAAAACCATCCAAAACAGCAGCAGTGGCTTCTGAATCAAGGTTTTTTTCTTCCAAATCCATACCCCTATTAACATCTACCTGCTTCGTTACCTTATGGGACAGAACCGGCTCTTTATTTGCTGGACAAAAGACCAGGTTTCATCCACAAACTCACGCACACTAAGATTAGAAAGCAAGGGTCTGTGTCAGACTTTAGGCGAGGTTTTTTGTTGGGCTATATCACCAAATCAGCTTCTTTGACACATGAGGGGATTTGAACATCACTTGAAAGATTTTCAGACATAAGGGAAAGAAAACGCCACAGGTTGAAAATGACATAGGTCAAATGTGGTTGAAACGCAAACAGTCCAACAGTTTGACAAAAATACAAAATGTAGGGTAAATTGAACAAGAGACCAAGATTAAACTATATGAAAAGGCTGTTATTATTGAGCTCATTGATATTTGCAAAGTATGAAAGATAAATGGTTCTATACAACCCGCATGCTTGTTTTTCTATCAAAACTAATGTGTCATTCGATTTCACAAAACTTTGAGGTTTTTCCTATAACAACGCAGCCGATTAGCTCACACGGGGAGGCGGGTGGGCGTCCTATCACACAACCATGAGTTGATTTGAAGTTTTTCTGCTGTAACCAATTGCAGATGACTTGTGGGCGATATTTGTCGATAAAAACAGCCCCGCAAGCAAAAACTGAAAAGGTAAGAACAGATATTCTGCTTCCCATTTCTGGATAGCTGTCTCCCAACAACACCGTGAGTACAAGTGGCACCTGTAGAGTACAAGCAACACACACAAGATATTTGGGGATGTGATGATGTGTTGAAAAGAAACTCGATTGCTGCACGGGTAGAAACCCCAAAAATCCGGCGAATGTGACTGTGGCTACACTTGATTCAGACTTCAGGCTTTATTTTGCCAATGGCAACAAAGATGAATGTTCTCATAGTTTTCCAGCATAGTTTGAGAAGATCGTCGACCCAATCATCAACTGTATGCATAGCTTCAAGGTGTGTACCATTTTTAATCCCCTTCAAAAAGAAAACCATCATCGGACAAGCAACAACACAAACAATAACCTCAAAAAGAAAAAAGCGAAGGGTAACTCCTCTGGAGAATAGTGTTATGCCCATAAGAACACTGGTGCTATAAAAGCCTAAGCTTGTCAATATCACTTGAGACAGGGCGCTCGGCTTCAGCTTTGAGAGGCAAAAGCAAGCTAGACCAAAAGCCGCAGCGATAGGCTTATAGACAGCAACTTGTTCATTGTATGCCTTTGCATAGCCAGTACCATTAAAAGTAGAAAACTACAGCAGAAGGAAAGTTATTCCATTGTCTGTGGAACGCATTAACCAAGACTTGTCCGAGACACTCTACAGTTAGGTTAAGGTTTAATTAAGATCTTAATCAATGAAATGCACAAACTTTGCAACCTAACAAACATCAATTACACAGATTGTTGTAATAGAAGTTAGATCTGATCAAGTTTCAATGACAAAAACCTAATTTAGATATAATTTATTAACAAAAAAGAGTGAACTTCAGAGAAAACATCAATTAAGCAGACTTATGTAATATGAACTAAGGTCTATTCAGATTTCAATGAAAAAACATAATTTCGAACAAAAATACAAGTTGAACAACAAAGAAAACATCGATCGAACTAAGATCTAATCAGATTTTAATGAAAAACCTAATTTCGAACAAAAAATGAGTTGAACAACAATGAAAACATCGATCACACTAAGATCTATTCAGATTTCGATGAAAAAAACTAATTTCGAACAAAAAAACAAGTTGAACAACAGAAAACACTGATCGAACAGTTAAACTCAGCATATCATCATCAATTACACAGAAATCGACGGATTAAATAGCTTGAACTTTATCAATCTAGTATAATACGAACAAAAAAACAACGAATTTCGTCAACAAAAACATCAATTCATGAAAATGAAAATACCTCTGGAAACCCTAACGGTCGGACGCCTGACGTGTTTTGCTTCCCACGAAAATGATTCAAATGATTCCGGTTGTGTTATTTTGTTGGTTTTGTTGGGTGTTTTTTAACAAAATGACCGGAATGACCCTTGAATTCGCCGGATCGGAAAATCAATTGAGCAAGTAGAGAGAGTATGTTTGTTTGTTTGGGGATAAGAAAGAAGAAAATTAGATTATATAATACAGTTCACCAATTAAATTACTAAATTGCCCCTAATTCTAATTTGCCCGCATTTTATTCTTTTTAGTTTCGTTTATTTAATCTCAAAAATTATTTTTGATGTCAAAATCAAAAGAGTTAGTAGTTTTATATATTGTTAGTATGTAATAATAATTAATGAATTGGTAACAATGATGTAGTGGTAAAACAAAATAAGTAAATGATAAAAGAGTACTCATGATAAAATAAAAAATATAAGTAGTATGATTAGAAGAGTTAGTAGTTAGTAGCATGATAGAAGAGTTAGTATGGGTTAGTAATGTTAGACATGGTAATGATATGTTAGTTAATAATATTAGCTAGGTTAGGCATGAATAATAATAATAAGTTAGATAATATAATAGTAATTAGCAATGGGTTAGTAAAGTAATGACCATGTTATAGAGGTAGTATAAATGTTATCCATTGTACCCCTTTGTTATACCAAGAATCATCAACTTAGGTGATGATCTTGGTTGATCATGTAAAAAATATAAATGACAAACAACAATGAAAGGTTGAAAGTTATAAAATAAAACCCAAGATTGGTCCTTATTTTGGTGATGCACCTTTTTTGTTTACCATTGCAAATATTTGGTGACATTCAATAAGGATTTCTCCAATATTGGGAGGTATGAAGACACAAAGAAAAACACGAAGAAGAGAAGAATGTGAAAGGAGATGGAACTCACTTTCAATAGGAATGAAGAATTCTTTAAGAAATGGCAAAGAAAAGTGATGGAATGAGTGTGGTATTTATAGGTAAGAGGCTAGGGTTTAAGGTGGTGAAAGAAATATGGAAAGTTGAAAGTAGGCCCATTTATATTCTTTTTAGGCTTGTTTGTTTTATGCATTTTTTTGTTATTTGTATAAATTTTAGTTTCTAACATAATTTATAAACATAGTATGACACAATAGTTGATTGATTGGGTCTTGAATATCGAATTTACACAATATAAGTCGGTTTTCAAATGATTTAAACGTGTTTTGATGATTATATGAATACACCTATGTTTGATTGAATAATTATTGAGAGAAAAAAATATATAAAAATAAAATGAATTTCATTATGATCATAAGTCTCGGATTACAATGGTTGAATACGAAAACACATAATACAATAATTGCGGAATGTTACAAATCTGGGGATCTTTTGACACAAGTTAGGGGGAGCTGAGATGAACATGCAAATCATATTACCATTACTGGTGCACACGTAATAATAATTTAGAGTGCATGTGAGTCCTAGTGAAACCTAGCGAGCGTAAAGGATTATGAACCATTATCCGACATAATTGAGGACTTAATTATCTCTAGGAGCCATAGCGATGATTGACTCCTACTCAATCTTGATCTTCACTCTTTCCACTCTTCTTATGAATGTAGAATCATGAGTGGACATGGTAGACGCGGCGGCGGACGTGGCAATATCGTCATGTCTTAGGCGGAGCTGACGGATCTCATTAACACACGCGTGGCTGAGGCCTTAGCAGCTCAGCAAGTTAGTCAACACGCAAACCAGAATCAGAACCATTAGCTCGTCTGTACTTTCAAGACGTTCATGGATTGCAAACCACAATCGTTCAGTGGGACTGAAGGAGGGGTGGGACTCCTTCGTTGGTTCGAGAAGGACGAATAAGCGTTTGTGATGTGTAACTGTCCGGCCAAGGAAAGGGTGAAGTTTGCTTCAGGAAACCTGGAGGATGGTGCCTTAACTTGGTGGAACGCCCAAGTTCAGATGCTTGGAATTGAAATGACGAATGCTACAACTTGGGATGATTTCAAGGAGTTTGAACGTGGTAAACTACCAGAGCGTGGATTATTCATTTGGCACACAAGATTACTTACCACTGATTATTCGTTTGGCATACAAGATTACCGATCAAGAGGTTGAAGATGGTACACTACCAGAGCGTGGTGCTGTGATCGCTCCTGCTACTGAAAACAAACAATAAACGACTCAGACAAGGCCTCCAACTCTAGCCAACAATAGAAGAAGGCTGACAACAAAAACAATCGCAACTTCAACCAGTCTTCTTCTGCAAATCAGAACCAAGGCACCAATCAGAATCAGGATTCATATATGGGCAAGCAACCAAAGTGTAACAAGTGCAACTACCATCATCATGGGCAGTGCACTCGAACATGTCAGGGGTGTGACAAAGTGGGCCATATGGTGAAAGATTGCATAGCTTCGTTTTCGAAGCAGCAGCAACAGAGGCAACAACCACAGCAGCATCAGGGTAATCGAAAGAGGTGCTTTCAGTGTGGAAGTGAGGGTTACTTCAAAAAGGATTGCCCACAGCAAAACCAGAACGCCAACAACAACGGAAACAACAACAACAGCAACACCGGGAATCACAACAACAATAACTACGATAACAACGGTGGACATGGTGCTCGCGGGAGAGCATTCACTATTGGCGCGGGTGACGCCAGGAATGATAACAATGTTGTGACCGGTACGTTTTTTGTGAACAATCTTTTTATTTCTATTTTATTCGATTCTGGTGCCGATTGGAGTTATCCTTGAAATTCAGTAGACTGTTAGGATCGACCCCAACACCTCTGAAAACTAAACACATTGTAGAGTTAGTTGATGGTCAACTGATTGAAGCATCTCATGTCCATGTCGGGTGCAAACTCGATCTTCTAGGTCTTGTTTAGTGAACCTTAAGATCCCGGTAGTCAAATCTTAGTTATCCCATTCCGAGAGTCGTGAGTGAGTTAACATGCATCTTACCTAGGTAGCCACTTTTTCCATCATTTGACTGCACCCAAATATGCTATTTGTGCTATGTTTTCGTACTTGTTTGTTTATTTGCTTTCTTACAAACCTTTATTTTAACACCAGATTGCAAAATGTGTCATTTGTCTTTAAAAGTTACAAAAAAACATACTCGATGTTTGAAAACCCTTGCACGTTATGTAATTTAGCCTCAACTCAATTATTTTTCATGGTTAAATATGACCAAGTGGACCTCAAATAAGGGTATTTTGGTCATTTTACCTTGAATACTAAAATAAATAATTATAAAAACAAAACAATTATTATAAGTTTAAAATTACAATTATAAAAAAAATATTTTATAAATCCAGATCTTAACCCCAAACATATCCGTTCACCACCACCAAACCCACTTGATTTCCGACGGTTATCTGCCGGCTCACCGGACTCAAGTTTATCTTTATGTATAACAAGTACATCAACGACATACTTCCTGATGACAACTTTATGCCTCACCGATTGTAATTTAATCGGACCGATTCCGACTCGCTGGGTCGATTCAGTGAACTCATGGATCTAGATCTGGATCTTGCAATTAACAAACTCATCGGGTCAGTGTCATCTGCGTATGTTAGCGTAACAAAAATCGCCAATAAAACGAACCCAAATAGCGAAACCCACCTCATGGTTTTCGATCGAGGAATATGTTGATTAAATCAAATTGCAAAGAAAGAGGAGGCTTCAGTTGAAGCTCAATGAATGTGTGAAGTTGAAAAGAATTGGTGAATGTTGAAAAGGGAAAGAAAAAAAGTGGAAATGGGTTGTGATGATTAAGCAGAATGAATCAAAATCAATTGAGGTTTTTTTTTTTTTTTTTCATTTGTGATTTTTAGAGAAGAAAGATAATATATTTTTTATAATTGCAATTTTAAACGTTTTAATTGTAGAATTTATGGTAAAATGACCAAAATACCAATATACGGGGTCCACTTGGTCATATTTAATCATGAAAAATAACTGAGTTAGGGCTAACTGACATAACGTGCAAGGGTTTGCAAACATCAAGTACGTTTTTTGTACTTTTTAAAAACAAATGACACACTTTGCCATCTGGTGTTAATATAAAAGACGAGTTTTGTAATTAACTCTAGAAAAACTGATAAAATGTTATACAAATTGTTCAATAAAATTCTTATTATCAATTTCTTTCAACAAATAACATGATTTCTATAGCATTGTAATTACCCAAAGTAATAGTATTCTTTTTTCCAAATTTAAGGGCCTTTAGTTCTAAATTAATAATTTGTGTTTATATAATTCTCAAACTCTTGATTTTACAATAATTTCTTTTTTTCGTATAGATTTGTGATCCGTGAAATGGGTTATGATTTTTTTTTTTCATTTTTTTTAATGGCAAATCACATCTAATGCAAAAATCCACACTACTTATCTCCAATGAGACTAGAACCCTCCCCATTAAGGAGAGGGATACAAGTGCAACAACTTGATATACAGGGCTACAAGCGCCTGTTGTGAAATGGGTTATAATTGATGTCATTACAAAAGGATTTAGTATAAGAGTATACAGAAAGACAAAAAAAAAAAAAAAAAGGCTCATCACGCTATCTAACCGAATTTGAGTTCAACCGAACGCCTTAAGGTTGAGTTCAACCCTAGTCAAGTCAGGCTTGTTAACAGTTGTAACTTCTGCTTGTTATGACCAACATTTTCGTGTCTTTTATAATCAATTCAATATCATTTCTAGCCAAAATTGATAGGTTTTGTAACTATCTATGTGTTTTAAGAACATCTATAGTTTTACCAATATATTTAATTGAAACATTTATGCAACTCTATTTGTATAAGTTATAAACATCGTGTTACTAAATGCAGTATCATAGCATATTAGCAAATACAACAGACTACCTCTTGTTGCTGAATCACTCATCCCACTCTTATGCAGCAAATGGCTACCAGGTTTCACTGCAGTGGCGAGAATTTGATCGTGTTCTATTCGACACAAACTCCAGCTCAGTAAGTTTCATAAATAAGAATGTTGAATTAGAATGACCTCCAAATCATAAATAAGAATGTTGAATTAGGAGAATGACCTCCTAATCATGATATATATATATATAAAAACGATCAATCTTGTGATAATTGCATCTTCTTAATAGCATGTTTGATCTGAAGGGCAGCTCTAACAACATCACCTCGAGTTATAAGTCCAACCAGCTTGCCATCATCATCGACGACTGGAAGTCGACGGTACTTTGTTTCAAGCAACAACCTAGTATGCAAATAAAAAGAATGTGTATAATGTGGCTCTCAACATATAGAGAATAAAAAATACCTATACATAAAAGAAACAAGTGCAGATCTACAATAAATACCTTACAGCATCCTCAAGATTTGAGGTTTCGTGAACGACAAGTGGAGCAGGTGTCATCAAATCTCCGACAACTTTCCCGTCAGTTTTACCAAGTAGTTTCTGTATCTCATTGAAAGTCTGCAGTAGAAATAAATAAATGAATGTGTATGATTTATCTTGCAATTGCTATAAGTAAGAGGAGATTATTTGACGTACTTTCCAGGAACTATCAACATCAGGAAACAAAGCTGTGTCGCTGTGAGTACCACCTGAAATCAATGAGAATGCAAGGAGTCAAATATAAATGTGCTGGAAAAAGAATGATAGGCTATAAAGCTACAATTCAAAAGCTTCAGGAACAAAAGAAAAAGTGCAGAGGTTCATAAGCAGAAATATAAAAGATAAAGAAAGGAAAAGAAATATGATTATTGAACCTTCATGGTTAATTTCCATTTTCATGTCTGAACAAGATTTATTAATAGCGTACTTAAAATCAGAATAAATAGATTTCATGCTTCGTGTTCCGTTGACATGAAATGTCACAAACCCAAGAGGGCATTTGGTTTCTCGCTTGAATTCAATGAAATACGAATCTGAGTTTCCAATTCCAGCCTGTTTCATTTGCAAAATTCGTTGGAATTGGAATCCGAATTCAAATGATAACAGTCTTTTTATAAAATACATGTAAGTAGAATTGGAATGAATTCCATTATATTCTTTCCAGTAAAAGAAATCAAGATCCCTTCCAAATTGTGAAAAAGATATACCAAAGGTAATGAAATCTACTACTCCCACTCCCTCATCACCACCATCACCACCCCTACCATAGCCGCCCCTTCACCGCTATCATACCATGATATACCAACTTCTTTAGCAAATTAACAAACTAAACATAATTATTTTGTTGACCAAAGGCATCACAAATTCCAATCCCTTTGAGTTTGACATTCAATTTCAAATTTTCAATACCATTCAAAAATATTCCATGAACCAAACACCCCCTAAATTACCAACGTTCATGCTCTATTATTATTTGATAAGCATTGCGTACTTAAATTATATGAAATAATTTAACTCGATATTTCTTTAGTTTGTGAATAGGGATGACAACTAAACAGAAAGTCCTTAATATTTTCTTTAGTTTGTCTACTCGCTTATGTAAAATGTAAGAGAAACAGACATACAAGTTTTGCAACATATGTGACAATACCATGTGGTTATGATTCTTTGAGCATTATCTAGGGTGGCTTAAGACAAACACTTCAAAACAATGATGTTGATTCCAATATATAAAACAATATATAGAACTAGGACAGCTTAACAGTTTGATAGACTTGATTTTGGTTGTTAAGAACGATAAAGATAAAAAAAAATAATTTGTCACAACCAAGAAATGTCGTCAAAAGATTAAAGTCTGTATGATCCAAACTTTGAAGAGTAAATGATCCCAAAAGAGGACCAAATGATCCCTAATAAAAGACTAAATGCACTCAACTTCAACTCTTTAAAAATGACTTTGACCAATGTAAGCATTATACAAGCAAGGAGGTTGCTCGCATACCATAACATCCAAGTTTTGAAATTGACAAAAACGATCTTGGCTGATACACAATGAAGAAACCTCATCATTGAGCATGGGCTTGTGAGTCCCGGTCACATTTTCATACAATACTACACTTTGCTAAAGAGTAATAAGTTTTCTGAAATCACGAAAACAAAATCTGACATTCAACTTCAAGTTGAGTTAGATAGCATTGCCTCTTATGCAATATCTCAAACTTAGACTAGAATACTTGAACATACTAAACAGATTGCTATTAAAATTTTAAACATATAGTTCAATAATTAGCAAAAGGGTATTTATACTTATCAGAAATATCATCCAACTTTTTTAAACTGAGGTTCAAGGAGTACAAAACTATACCTGAAATTGAATCAAGCGCTAACAAGTCATAATCTGAAACGACACCGACCTGGAGAGATTTACAAAAAGAATATACTTTAATAATTCAATGACTTCATATCATCGAAAATAATATTTTACACTACCAGCCCTATCGTTGCACCTCAAGCTACAAAAAGATAGACTAGGCCAAGAAAAGAACATACCAAATTCCAATCAGCATCAACCACTGGAAAGCCTGTAATTCTTTTCTCCACTAAAATCTCAAGTGCTGTTAATACAGAATAGAAAACTGAGATGTTATATCTGATATGTAAATTTACAATAGCAAAACTTCAATATTTTTGCATACCCTTGTCAACAGGTGTTGATGTTTCTACCACAAGTAAGTTGGCTTTTCTTGTCATAAAATCTGCAACTGTGTATATTCCATCTCTGGGCTGCAAATTCGTATACCAAATCAGTAAAAAGAGTAATAGGAAGTGATATGCAGAATAAGTTAACACCTGCAATCACCTAAGCATGCTCAAAAGTAGTTATATTTAAACTAATTTAGTTTAAATATAATATTCCCCAATAAACAGGCGAACTCTGATTGCTGATATATATGAAACCCTATAATGGTCGCACTTGCTGTTCACTCAAAAGGCTAAAATTTCTCAACTTCTAAGGCACCATATTCATATCATGTATATGCCCTAGATAAGCAGGACAGAAGAAAGAAGATGGTATATGCTGTGAATTATTTCTACCTTAGTCCTGCTTCACTCTTGTCTATATTTGTTAGGTTCAGATTTCAGAACAAAGTTTGTCACCCAACTCAGACAAAGATGTCAGTATTGTGCCATAAGATAGAAACTAAATTATTCTTGTACATGGATAAAAGATACATCTACTTAGGAGCATACATGAAATTTTGGCCTCTTATATAGACTACAAGTTACAACTGCAACCTCTTTATTTCCAGACTTGAGAGCTATAGCACACTCTTTAAGGAATTCAGTTTTTTTTTTTTTTTTTTTACAGACAAGAGAGCTACAAAACACTCAAGGAATTCAGTTTACTAACTTTTCCAAATTACATCAATCTGGACGCATTTCTATCCTCTCTAAGCTCATCCCTTGTACACTACTTTATTCTTCTAACAAGATATAGTATTCTAATATAAATACTTTTAGTCTGCAAATACAATCCAATTCTGCTAGTCAACTCACAAGGTCAATAAACTCAGTGTTGCATAGTTAAGACATTTGTCAATTGTCGGAGACCAATATCAAGTATTTTTTATAGGTCTAATATAACTTATACTAGTCACTGCAAGCTTCTAATACATCTGGATCTGATTCCCTAACCTTCACCACTATAGCTAAAACAATTTATGATGAAAAATAAGAGTGGCCAAATGTATCCCACAGCAGCACAACAGCATCATTTGTATCCCACAGCAGCACAACAGCATCATACTAACATGAGCTTTCAATATGCCAATTGCTCATGGAATACCTTACGATTTCTATCCTCTCTAGCTCATCCCATGTACACTACTTTATTCCTCTGACAAGATATAGCATTCTAATCTAATTAACTCATTCATAGTTAGACATTTGTAATTTGCCGGAAAACGATACTAAGTATTGTACCAAATCCTGATTCGACTTAAACTAGCCATTGCAAGCTTCTAATACATCTAGTTCTAAACTTCTAATTCACTAACCTCCACCACTATAACCACCACAATTTCACATTAAAAATAATATCCACCAAATGTACTGCAAATCATCATAACAACAACATACTAACATAAACTTTCAAAAAGCCAATCGCTCTCAGAACACCTTACGATTCCTAATTTTTTTCATAAACTCTATCCCTAACTCAATCATTCACATGTAAACAAAACAAAAGCTACACGTGACTTTACATTTCTACATCAGATCTCAGAAAAATAAAAGTGAACAGCGTACACGATATCCAAAACAACACAATTCAAAATACAACAGATATAAAGCATCTACAATTTCTCACAAGATATACAAAAGCAAATTATTACCGTTGTAGAATTATTCGAATAAGCAGCAACAGAACGAACAGCTGGCAAACCGCTCCAATCGCGATCAGAAAACCGTCGTGACGAAAAAGTAGAATCAAATTGCGTCCGGTGAAAACCTAGAGTCTGTGAGGATGAAGACGGTAACAATCGGTGCTGTACGGAGGTAACGACGCCGGAGATACAGGCCGCCGGTAGCATGATCGAGTTCATTGTGAGATTCGAACACGATGAAGAGAGAAAAGTTGCGTGTGTATGTGAGTGTGTGTGTGTGAGAGAGAGAGAGAGAGAGAGAGAGAGAGAGGGTTACATTTTGCGTGATGAAGGTGTGAAAGTACGAATGTGGTTGAAGGGAGAATCGTGAAAGTGGCCCAAAGGGTCGGTGATAATTCAAACCGTCTAGAAAAGTTTGTTTCGTTCACGGTTAAATGACCGCCTTCCGCGTTTCCCAATTTTGACTTTTAATACTACAATCTTGACTTTTAAATAAAATGGTCAATGTTAATCTCATTAGCGATAGTGATAGACAGGTGAAATTATACTACTAAGGGTGTACGGGGCGTTCGCGGGGAAGGGCAGCGGGGACCCTAGTCACCGATCGGGAACACCGCCGCCATCAAAGCGGGGACCCGAATCGGTGATAGGGAGCGGTGTGGAGTTACCGCGTGGTTTGGCACGATTTTCGAAAGAGGACCGTTTGACAACGGTCATTTTTATAAAAAAAAAAAAAAAAAATTCATTTTTTATACAAATATAAATAACCACACCTTCATACTCTCATCAAACCACACTCTCATCAAACCACATTTTTTATACAAATTTCATTTTTTTATACTCTCAAACCACACCCACTTCACAAATTTTTTATATTCTCAAACCACACCCACTTCTCAAACCGAGCAATGGAGAACCAACCCCGCGAAGCCAAGAAAAAAACTAAGGGACGAGGCAAGCAACCGTCTCGTGGTGGTTCGAGCGGTGCAAGTGCACAATCACAACCCCCTTTTGGATATACTCCACAACCCCCGTTTTTTTTCCAACAACCTTCACACCCCTCCTTTTACAACACCCAAGCAACCAACCTTCAACCCAATTTCGGCTATGGTTTTCAAAATTTGTTATCAATGGATGCTCCTCCTCACTCCCCCGCCTTCGACCCATATGGTTTTCGTTCCCCACAAGTTCCATCGGTCCAAGAAAATGTTGAACGTCCTCTACCTGTTTGGGACGACGAGGACGATGAGGTAGTGCCCGAAACTCAAAATTTGGGCGACGAGGACGATGAATATAATGTGGATGCAGATTTGGGCAACGAAGAAGATGACGCTCGGGAAAAAAAGGGAAAAATGACGAGAAAAAAATGGACAAAGGTCCAAGAAGAGGCGTTGGCGAAGGCGTATGTACATTGCTCTACCGACAAAAAGAAGGGCAATCAACAAAACCGTGATAGTTTTTGGCGTAAGATTTTAAATCATTTTAACGCCACCGTCGGTGGAAGTAACCGGACCGTGCATCAAGTACGGTCTAAATGGGGCCCGATGCAAACGAAAATAAACTTTTTCAACGGCCTATACCAACAAGCGGTAAAAATTATATTTTTTAACATTGTATATTTTTTATTTTTCTTTACTAAGTTTATATTTTTTTAACATGTATATTTTTTATTTTTCTTTACTAAGTTTATATTTTTTTAACATGTAGGATCGCACACGAGGAAGCGGAGTCAAGGATCTCGACGTGATGAAAGTCGCTTTAACAGAATTTAAAGAGAGATATCCGAACGGTTTTCAACATGTCGAGGCGTGGGAGGTCCTTCGAAAATACGACAAATGGGCCCAAGTCCCATTGTTGGGTGAGGAAGGGGAAGGTTCGGGAAATAAAAGAAAGCCCGTTGAGGTGGACCCTTCCATACCCGATATGAACGAAGACCCCTCGCCACAAAGAGCACAACGGCGAGACAAGCGTCAAGCGACATCGTCCGAGGGAAGCTCGGCCGAGTTGGCGGAACAATTCAAAGAGTACACCGCCATGAAAGAAAAGAAAACCGCGATTGAATATAAGGCGGTTGAATTGAGGATGAAAAGAGAGGAGCAGGCTCTCGAGCTCATATCGGAACAACGCGAGACGATGAAAAACTACAATTACGATCGAGATACGGAAATATTCATCAAGCCGCACGACGATGCTCCGCCAAGTATGTTGCCGTTCATCCTCGCCCGAAAACGCGACATCGCTAACAAGTACGGGTGGCCGTGCGATTTCTAAAATTATTATTTTCTAGTTTTAATGTAATTTTTATTTTCTAGTTTGAATGTAATTTTAATTTTCTAGTTTGAATTTAATTTTTATTTTCTAGTTTGAATGTATTTTCTAGTTTTAATGTTATTTTTATTTTGTAGTTTTATTTTGTTAAATTTTATTTAATTTTTATTAATATTTTTTTATAAACATGCATAATTTCAACAAATAAAAAAAAAAAAAACCAAGTCACCTAAAGAGGGGAGTGCCGCCATCAAAATGGGGTGTTAGGGGAGTTTAAGAGGGGAGTTGACGTGGCACACGATGATTGGTGGTGCGTAAGAGAGGGGCACTCCCCTCTTAGAGCATACGTAGTGGGGCTTTATGTGGCGCCATAAAGCCCCTATAAAGCCCCAAACACCGCTACGAGGGGCTTTATAGGGGCTTTATGGGGAAGGTTTAGGTGGGTGGCGCTATGGATATCGCGCAAGGTGAGGGGCTTTATGTGGAAGGTTTTCAAACCTTGACCAATCACAAAAAAGGTGGGTTTTTATAATTAATTTATAAAAACGAAAATTAATAAATAGGTAATGATGGGTAGGGGCTTTATGACTACGGGCTCTAGTGATATAAAGCCCCATAAAGCCCCCGTGTGACGTGGCACGACACGTGTCGCATAACGCCCCACAAGGGGCTTTATGACTACGGATGGCCTTAGACCATGTGTAGTGGTAGTGGGTTATAATGCCCCCACCATGGGGCATTATCCGACACGTGGCGTCCTAGTCAGCGATGGGGCATTATAGCAAAAGTGGTGTAGTGGGTATAATGCCCCATAATGCCCCTACCAATCATTAAAAAAAACAAAAAAAAAACAAAAAGCAAGTAATTGTTCATTGGTTAGTCAAAGATTTGACCTCTCCCCATTGGCCAAAACCAAAATCCATTTGCCCACTTAAGCGTTATATTTAAAACGCCATAATGCAAATTTTCAATTTATAACGCCTTATAACGCCCCATGTAATGGGGGTGGGGGCGTTTTGGGGCGTTATTTTTCAATTTTTTTTAAAAATCACGCCCCACTACGGGTGGTCTTAGGGGAGTGCCCCTCTCACCCTAATGTACATTTTGATAATAAGAGGGTAAACAGTAAACTTGGGGGAATCGACTCAAAATGACGTAATTATAAACGATAGCTCGGTTTTTTAGTTTTAGAGTGCTCAAGCACGGCTCGTTTTATCTCTAAAGCTCCAATTCATTTTTTTTATTAAGTATTTAACAGTTTTTATTTGTATGTATTAAATAACTTTTTGTTTTGTAATAATAATTTTAAACGTATAATAAAATATATGTATTTTGTTAATTTATTCATACGTAAACATACTTATCATATGTCATACAAAATAAAAGCTATCATATATATATATAAATAAACTCATAAGCCTAGTCTATATATGATGCTTAATCTCTAAGGGGCAAGCATCTCTAAGGGGCATTAAGAGGCTACCTCTAAATTGGTCAGATGTTAGTGTGTTTGATTTGATAAAATGTTTCCTCTTAATGAATGAGTTAGACTACGGAGCGTGGAGGAGGGTAGTCCATAAAGGATGGTCCGCCACGTAGACGCCCACACAAACGGGTGTAGGGATGAGCCTAAAGGGATGGGCCTAGGGGTGTGAAGGATGAGCCCATTTATATATACATATGTATGTATGTATAGTTGTGTGTGTTGGATAAATAAGTGAGGGCCGGCTTCAACGTCTAGGGGAGGACAGAGACGACCCGAGGAGGGGGGTGTGCAGGCCGTCGCCGCTCCTCAACGCACCGGGCACGAGCCTTAGCCTCTTAATGGTTCAGTTTTAAAAACACGCTAAATGAAAACTAAGACAACTTCACCTTTTAATCTATCAAACGCACTTTCAACCTCACAACCCAAACGCTCTAGTCCTTCAACCCCGACAGTTTCTCCCTTCATGCCAGTTGGCCACTGCCACCACCGTGTTGAAACTAATCTTGTCATAACTCAAAAGTTGGAGGATGCTAAATGTTTAGTTTATTTTAGGTGGAATATTTAGTATGTATGATAGTTTTATTTTATTTAATTTTCTTATAGGAGTATGTTACTTGTTCTCTAAAGAGGTTGTTTTGTATAAATAGGATCATAGTTTCGGGTTTATATACCTTCAATTTTAATCAAAGAGTTTTTTTTTAAATCCATTGTTTGATTAAGTTGAAGAATGCCTCGTTTCTAAGAGCGGGTTATCAATTTGGGAGCTTTGCAGGTGCAAGAGGGTTTGTTGATCAAACGGTAGCAGCAGGTTGTAATGATCAAGGTTGTGATCAACAACAGCAAGACTATATCAATCAAGGAGCAGTGATTGCAGGCTTGATTAAAGAAGAAAACCCAGGTGTGGTGTAGTACTAGATCGGATCAACAACAGACTTCAAAGGTGGTGAAGTAGCGGGCTTGATCAAGGTGGAAGAGAAAAGATGTTGCCTTGTTTGTGGTTGATAATTCAAGTGTTTAGACAAGTTTTGGGTGTGAAGCCACAGGAGTCAGAAAACAGGGATTGCGGTGTTGTGTTGGTTGCAGCAAAGGTGTTGATACAAAGTGAACACAAGAGACCGAGCATTAAGGTGGAAGAACTTTGAGCCTTACTTGGTATTCAAGACCTAGGAGGAACCTGACAAGATTAGGGGGTGATTGTTAGAACTAATCTTATCATAACTCAAAAGTTGGAGGATGCTAAATGTTTAGTTTATTTTAGGTGGAATATTTAGTATTTATGATAGTTTTATTTAATTTAATTTTCTTATAGGTGTAGGTTACTTGTTCTATAAGGAGTTTGTTTAGTATAAACAGAGATCATAATTTAGGGTTTATGTATCTTCAATTTTAATCAAGAGTTTTTTTTTTTTTGTTAAATCCATTGTTTGATTAAGTTGAAGAAAGCCTGGTTTCCAACACACCTGCCCTACGAAATTCCGGCGATACCCTCACGCCGGCGACCATCTTGCCCAGCGGCACACCTTTTAAGGGGCAAGGAGGTGCACGCGCCCCCGCCAACGTTTCATTAGTAGTGTATTTTTTTTGATTTTTCATCCGAAAGTTTTAAAAAAATATAGATCCGCCCCCACCAATTATTTTTCCTAAAAAAATCCCTACCCCTACCAAGTTTATTGTCCAAAAAAATTATACTTATTTCCGTATTTGGTTAAAAGAACGTGAAGAACGGGGCTATTAGTAAATTTTCATAATTGTTTTTAAACTTGAAGCGAGTTTAAATAAAGTATGAAACTAGTTTTTATATAAATGAAACTTGAGGATTCATTTTTGTCTTGAAAGACGTTTAAACAAAAAAAGAACAATATGTGACTAAGTTACGCCCTATCTATGTGTTCGACTTCAACAAAAGACAAAAAAGGTTTCGTGTTTGACACTTCGACTTCAATCATCCATCATCATCCATCAAATTCCATTGAAGCAAGGCTGAAATCGAGCTTCATAGAGGCTTTTAATCATGAATTTAAACAAGGTAATCATTTATTTTAGTTTCTCATTCACTATTGTTTAGTTCTTGAAGGGTAGGTTGTTAACTATGGTTAATAGTGAATCGAAATTTTGGGCATTACTAGTGTTTTAGACCTTGATTGTATCATTTAACATGAGATTAACCTTAATTGTATCAAAATTCTGTGTTTTGACCCGACCTAAATCAAATAGCCGACCCGAACATATAACCTAAAACATAGCGATAGGAAAAAAAAAATGAGTCCCATGACTTTCCGCCCTCGCGGAACTTTTGGTCAAGCTCCGCCACTCACCTTGCCCTAATTTATCAAACGCCATTCGAAACGACTGAAAATCTTGCTTCAGACTGATCATCTATCCTTATGTTTTCTTTTGTTTTCATGGGCAAGTAAATTAATTAATCATCATTATTTCAAAATGGCCTAACAATGGACCTTTCTTACTAAAAAGTGATTAAACATTTGACTTTTTATGTCATAAACTCATTTTGGAGGAATTCTATTTCTGGCTTTAGGCATGTTGTCACAAAATTGTTAAAACAAAGCACTTTGTTGTTGTAAAAAAACAATGACTAAATGCAATCAAATTGTAAAGCAAAGACGCCAACTCTATTGCATTTCTAAAGCTATTTAGAAACTTGGTTTTATTTGCAGGTTCAAAATCCTTATGCAATCAAATATAGTGGTGCCATTGAAGGGTTGAAATACATATGGCTAGTTTGCGTGACCAAATAGCTAGTCAACTGATTGATATTACAATTGTACGCAAAGTCTCAAATTTTATTTGTATTTTAGTGTATGTTTACATGGATTATGAAGTATTTATGTGTAATTTGGATTTTCTATGATGTTTTCTATTTTTTCGTTTATAATTAATCATCATTCAGAGCTCTAACTAGACAGATACATTTCATTCAACATGAAATAGTTTAAATGGGTAAGATAGTCGTTTTGCACTGTCATTCAGAGGTTAAACCAAACAGCACTTGCTGGCTCAAAGTGTTATGGTTCAGATTCGGTTCAGATTCGGATCAAATGGCCAAAGAAAGAAGATTGATTGAGAACTTAAGAGAATTTAGAAAGGAATACGATTCAATTCATCTGCATGAAACAAAAAGGAAGCCTATGGTGTATTTTATAGGCTTACATAACGACTAACCCCACTAAAGCCAACACATGGAAATCGACTAAACATGCATGTACGTGGAGTATGGGCATCCCCTTTACTCCTTTATTTTTGACACATGAACATAATAAACAAAATAATACTAATTATGTGGCTGGCTTGCGAAGTGATACGGTGCACACATCACAGAGTCTCTTACCTAGTCAGAACTTTTACTGGTTCAACACTTAATGACACAAAGGTTGTTAATGAACCAAAATTCATAATACTAGCGGCGTTCTCGTTTTTTATCCTTATTATATCATAGCATTTCTTTGCATTAGCCATCGAAATCTAAAACAACAAACCATATAATGGAATCGGAAACTAAATTGATTAAACGAATTAAAAACCCAAACTAATAATTAAAATAAATCAAAACTCAAAATTTAAAATGGAAGAAAACGATTAGGGATGTCCATATAAACCGGTTGAAACTTAGAACCATCCAAGTCAAAGCATGCTTAATTTGTATTTATGGTTTACTATCCCACTTTTGGTACGAACATATAATCTATACTTGTGTGGGTGAGTGGGTCTTCGGGGTAAAAGTGAAAGTGCATTTATGCATTAGTTTACTAATTTCATGAAAATAACATTAAAAGCGAGGGACGGTTAACCATACGTCATGTGGTGGCGTTACTAGCCGAAAGACAAAAGGGTACATGCACTAAATAGTCTTTGTCCCAATTGTTGAGTGTTATGTGTCTTGTGTCCAAGGCTTGATGTCAAACTACTATTGAGTCGAGGTCTAACTAGAAACAGACTCTATTATATTCTAAGGGTAGAGGTAAGGTTGTTTACATCTTACAGACCCTAGACCCTATCTTAGTTTTTTTTTTGCTATTAGTGGGATTTACTGAATTGAGTATAGTTACGATGGTTTACTAATTTAAAACTTGAAACTGACGATCTAACTCCAACATGTCGTATAACCTTTAAACTATCACCTTGGTGACTTTCCAGTCGTATAACCTGTAGACGATCACCATTGGTGACTTCCCCCAACTTAGGTTGTCCAAATAATGTTTAAAAAAAAGAAAAGTTCTATTTTTCTCCACAATATGTTTGGCCAAGCAACCCAAGGTTGTAAGAGGTTACCCATGCTCTTTTGCAACTTGTCAAAATTGGATCTAATTTTTATTTTATTTTATTTTATTTTTTAATTACCAAATCCCCTAATAATTTAATTACTCAAATAATTTATAATATTTAACCTTAATAACAAAACTAAATGCACAATATTTCTAAAAATAAATTTGTGAACATCACGATATAAATTTTATTAAAAACGGAGTTCATTTAAAAAAGAGTAAACTGCAATTTTACACCCTGAGGTTAGGGGGCATTGGCATGTCTACCCCCCCCCCCCCCAACGAAATAATTGCAAATTTACCCCCTACTGTTCACCCTTATGTCGCAATCTTACCCCCTGTTAACAGTCAACGTCGTTTGACCTTTATGAGTGAGGGCATTTTGGTAATCTTACCCCATATTATTATTATTATTATTATTATTATTATTATTATTATTATTATTATTATTAATTTCTCTATCATACATTAACACCACACACACACCTTCAAGAACAAATCATCTTATCTTCAATAACTTCATCTCTCACACCTGCAACTCCTCACCGAAACCCTTGATTCAGCAGTTCATCATCATCAGCAGCTCATCATCATCTCTCACACCTGCAACTACTCACCGAAACCCTCTCATACATTAACACAACACACACACCTTCAAAACCATTAAATCGATTCCTCATAAACAATCGGAGCCTACAGATTCAGCAGTTCATCATCAGCAGCAGCAGCAGTTCATCATCACCGAAACCCAGATCTGGAATAGGAACCACTGTAGGCGGCTAGGGTTAGGGTTTGGAATAGGAAAGAGGTGGTGGCTGATTTGATGGTGGCGGTGGTGAGAAAGGGGAAGGAGGTGGTGGCTGAGTTGATGGTGGCGGTGGTCAGAAGAGGAGAAGGCGGTGGTGGTGGAGTTGATGGTGGCGGTGGTCAAGGCCGGAGATGCACGCGGCGTTGCATCTCATTCAACTCAGGCGGTGGTCATGTGCATATGGGTTATTATGAAGATGTTTTTTGAATCTGGGTTTGTTTTGTTTTTATGAAACATCATCATCAGTTGAATCTGGGTTATTATGAAGATGTTTTTTGAATCTGGGTTTGTTTTGTATGAATCTGTTATGTTCATGTGCAGATGTTTGGGTTATCTATGTATGAATCTGGGTTTTTTGAAGATTGATTATGAACAAGTCAAAGGTTCTGCAACTAATCAGTCTCCGTTAACGGCAGATGTAACGAATTCAAATGCAGAGGAACGGCCGGTTAAAGTTTCTATTCCCACTTTTCAACAGGCCATTCAACGTCTTCAGGTAATTATTGACTATTTTGACTAATTTATCACTTTGAAATTTAAATTTTCTTCATTTGGTTGATTGAATCTTGTTTTTTTACATGTGGGTGTAAGTGAGGAATATTGTTTTCGATTTAGGGGTTGTTTTGTATGAAGATTGATTATGAATATGTGTTCATGTTCATGTGCAGATGTTTGGGTTATTAGATCTGGGTTTGTTTTGTATGAAGATTGATTCCAGATCTGGGTTATTAGATGATGAAGAATGAACAGTGATGGGATGATGGTGGCGGTGGTCAGAAGAGAAGGAGGTGGTGGTGGTGATGAACTGATGATGATGACGAACCTGATGATGATGATGAACTTGTTTCGTTGATTTTGTGATTTGTGTTGTGGATCTGGATTTGTTGTTGATGTTAGGGCACTTAGGGTTTGATGATGAAGATGAATTAACTGATGATGATGATGATAGATTCTTGATTTTTTATATAATTTTAATAAGACAGGGGCAAAAATGACTTTTCACACATTATAACAGTCAAAACAAACGTTGACTTAACAGAATCTGTTAACAGGGGGTAAGACTGCGACATAAGGGTGAACAGTAGGGGTAAATTTGCAATTATTTCGTTAGGGGGGGTAGACATGTCAATGCCCCCTAACCTCAGGGTGTAAAATTGCAGTTTACTCTTTAAAAATATATATATATTTTCCAGTACATTATATATACTGATTGTTGAACTTTTTAATTTTATTATTAAAAATAAGTAACTTTTATTTGTTTTGAAATAAAATAATTGTTTTTATTATTATTTACATTCATTTAATAAAAATTTAGGTTGGTTTGGGTTGTAAATATGTGTTAAAAATTGAGTTGTGTTAGGTTGTGTGTGAAAGAGAGAGAAATTAGTTTTTTTTTTTTTTTTATTAAGTATTGAGTTGGGTTGTGAAAGTGGATAGTTTTATTACTTTATATTTTAAAATTTTGCATTGATAAACCATTTTTCATACACGACAATCAAATGAAAAAAATAGAAGAACTGGTTCAAAACATCAACAGTCAAAACGAAACGATTTTTACATGTCCGTAAAATCAAATCAGTCCACTAGTTGGTTTGTCCTTTCTCAATGCCATAGCAGCTATTCAACCAAAAATTTTTGTGTAAAACCAACTTAATCAGATCTAAACACCCCAAGGGGACGAATACACCTAAGAGGGGTAGAAGCGCTCCATTAGTGATAGATTTTCATTACTCACAACATCCAATCAAGTTCTGTCACGTCATTAAGATTCATTCCATCACTAGTGATGGATTTTACTAGGGGTGCCCATCACTAGTGATGTTTTTTTTTATTTTTAAAATTATAAATTAACAATAAAATAATAAAAATATAAAATATAAATTTCATTTAAATAAAAAACAATATTTCTAGACATATTTTAGGTCACAACTTAAAAATAAACATATAAAAATAAAAAGATACATAAAGAAAACCTACTCCGAATCCGAATCCGAAAATTCCAAACCTAAAGAACCTACAAGTTCAACTAAATCATATCTCAACCGAAAGTGAATTTCTTCATTGCGCAAGTCTTGTTGGACATTTTTGGGAACGGGAGCTTGTGTGGGAGGACCCGTCACCCAATCTGGAGATATTGCACATCCATCTTCTTTTATTAACATATTGCGCAATATGATACATGCATATACTATGCTATGGATTTTTATTCATCGCACGAACCGGTCGGTTTAGTATCCCTCATCTACCCTTTAAAACACCAAAAGCCCTCTCAACATCTTTTCTTGCCGAGTCTTGCAACTTCTTGAACGTCTTTTCTTTAACCTTGACAGGAAACGAAGGAGCTTTCACAAAAACAGACCATGATGGGTAGATACCATCCACAAGAAGATAGCCTCGTCTGCAATATCTTTCGTTAACAAAAAATGGACAGAAGGGTGTGATACCATCTGCTACGCTTTGAAAGAACGGCGATGTGCACAAAACATTGATGTCGTTGTTTGAACCTGGAACACCAAAATATGAATGCCAAAACCATAAATCATTCGACGTCACCGCTTCAAGTATGATGGTTGGTCTTTTGACGTCACCCCTAACATACGCCCCGCGCAACTCTCTTGGACAATTTCTCCATATCGTACAGTGGCGAAGCTTGAAAATTTCCACCAGGGGTCGGAAGTCACCAGACCTAAAAGTATATACCTAATTTTTTTTTATAAAACCAGGGGTCAAAAACGTATATACCTAAAAAATTCTATACAAAACGTACATACATAACACTACTCAGCGAAAGGTTCGGGGGGTCGGGCGCCCCCCGGCCCCTTCAATACTTCGCCCCTGATATCGTACAATCGATGCTACCAAGCATCCCTGGAAAATGTCTGGCCTCATGCGCGGCGTAAATACGTGCGATGTCGTGTCTCGTCGGTTTACGTAGAAACTCTTTGGCATACAATTTAATGATCGCGTTACAAAAGAATTGCAAACATTCACGTGAAGTTATGTCCGACATAGCTAAGTATTCATCAAATTGATCGGAAGGGTTACCTATCGCTAGTTGGCGAATGGCGGATGTGCATTTTTGTATCGGCGTGAAACTTCGTTTGCCCCTCCCGTTACGACGTTCTTGAAACCATTATTCGCTTGCTTCGATGTCTCCTACAATCTTTAAAAGTAAATCTTTTGGTAAACGAAACCTATCTCTAAATGTTTCGGCACTGTAGACCGGATTCTCCATAAAATAATCGTTCATTAACACTTCGTTGGCATGTATACGATCACGGTCCACCCTTTTCTTCTTTGGGCGGCTCGAACCTTCAAGTTCGTTATACGCCTTCTCGAAAAATTCAAGCATGTCATTGTCGGAAGACGTAGAGCTATCGGTGTCTAACGAAAAGGAATCAGTTGGAAATTCCGTTTTTAAAATTATGCAAGATTGTATTTTTGTAGGTGAAAAGGATTGTATTTTTTTTAGTTTGAAGATTGAATGTATATAAAAAAATGACAGAAGGTTTTTTTTTTTTTTTTTTTATAAAACTCACCCTTCCAGCGGTCACATACACAACGCCTCTCATCACCAACGGTAACAAAATCAACGCGTGATCATGGCAACGCGTTTTAAACTCCACGCGTGGAAAACGGGGGCGGCGGCAGTGTTTCACGTTATAAAACGCGTGGAACTTGATTCATCACGCTGCGCCCCGGGTGGCCTAAGAGGAAGTGAGAAGAACGTGAAGTATTAAGTGTGAAACTAGAAGGTTATACTGTTTGAAACCCGGTTTGATCCTACCCACACGATCAAACCCGCCCGTTTAAACAGGCTTAAGCGCACCTCTAACAACGAACTTTCGTCACCACTGGACGAGACATAATATAGTCAATGACCTCTTCATATAAACCATAAAAATACATGTAAGGTTTTGTATACTTCTACCTCTTTACTAATTTACCACAACCCCATATTCACAAAAAACACACCTCACAAAATCAAGTCAAGATGCTGAATTATTGCTTACCTTACACCACCCTTCTTAATCCTCGACTGGAATATTGTGCCTATGCCTCAATCCAATATCAGCATCACCACCGTTATCTCTCCTTAAAGCAGGGCCCACAAAACCCAATGTCTCGACAACCGGAGGGGTCTCTTGTTTGTCTTCCCCAAAGTTATGAAGTCTCCGCCCAATCAAATATCGGTCGTCTCTTATTGAGTTGTGAAGGTTGGTGAACCAGATATGAAACCTCTTGGCACAAAAGCATAACAAACTGAAACCAAGGCACCCTAGCCAGGCAAACCGATAAACAGCTGAGTTGACCACTAGCGGATAGCCAAATACCGGAAATACCCCTCTAGCTAATACGTAAGGAATGCACAAAGCAGTTAGAAGCTTCATGACGATAGGGACCACAATCTCACGTAACACCCAAAAGCCTTGCAGCCTTGAGAAACCGTTGTCTCTCACCCGCTCGAACTTTACTCGCCAGCTGTCGTCCGCCAGAGGTAACATATGATCCATCATTACCTGTATGCATATACCAACAGATAATAACTTTTAATGTGTGCACTGACATTGATAAAATCCATGTTGCTAAGTTAAAAAATCGTGATAACTCACCAGCCGAGTCCATATCTTCAGAAAGATAAGTCCAAGAGCCCAATCCTGATACAACAGAAAAACCGGGCTTTCATCCACAGGCACCCGCATTGGTACAATGACCAAAAGCTCAAACAGGAGGCCAATCATCACTGGGATCATAAAAATCTGTACGAAGATGGTACTAAACGGGTTACACAAGAGATAAACCTAGTGGACTGAAGAGAAAGAACTAATAGGAAATGTGGCCTTACCCAAATAGACAACAATACCGAACTCTTCACAGCGATGGAACACCATTTGAATACTTGACCTAATAGAACTGTAGCTCTCCTTGTTTTAATTTGATCAATTGAATATCTTACACCAGCCAGTGCAGTCCAGATGACATAACTTCCAATAATGAACGCATACAGGTCTACAATAATATTAATATAAGCTTTAAAGCATTGCACAAGAATGACAAACAGGTCTTCCGTTTAAACTTCTTACCGTTGCACTTTATGCCATGTGTTATTGGAAGAAGCGGAACCGAGTTGAACAGCGCTCGTCCAAGGAATATGGGCACCACAATTACAGCAGAATTGAAGATTAGCAGTGTCATCCATGCTGCCAGCAAAAGCAGCACAATACAGAGCACAAACCCGTACCTCCTAATAAAAGAAAAAAACATAATCACATGAACCATAGCTGTTGAATTTGACACATGCAATTCATGGTTTGACATTCACATTGTTGTAACGAGATACAGGAGTAAAATGTCATTTTTTGTCCCTATGAGGTTTGGCTAGTTTTATGACTTTCGTCCAAAAGTTTGTTTTTTCCGCATCCAGATCCAAAAGGTTTAAAATCTTGCCATTTTCACCCGGCTCGTTAACTCCATCCATTTTTCTCCATTAAGTCAGAGGTATTTCTGTCTTTTTTTGCTAACTTACAGACAATTCGGTCTTTTTCACATCTTGTAAAAAACCGAATACCCTTGAAAAAGACCGAATTGCCCTTTAAGTTAACTAAAGAAGATAGAAAATACCGCTGACTTAACGGAGAAAAACGGATCGAGTTATCGAGCCGGATGAAAATGGCAAGATTTCAAACCTTTTGGATTCAGATGTGGAAAAACAAACCTTTGTACGAAAGTCACAAAACTGGCCAAACCTCAGGGACGAAAATGGCATTTAACTCGGGATAAAGTAACTTACTCTGAATCAGATTGTTCATTGACGTCAGCTTCTTCTGCAAGGTTAACATCAGCGGCTGCCTGCCTGGCTCTGTTTAGATCTTCGGGAGCCACATAACCGACCACCGCTCTATCTTGAACACCCGGCTGACCATTTTCTTGGCCGTTATCATCTTCAGGACTCGGTAATAGAAAATCCGTTAAACCAAGAGCCCAGCCAACTGCAGTGAACCAATAGCGAAGAACCGACTTGATTGTTGCCTTTAACTTAAAGTGCTCGATAGCAAACGGGATGCAAATTTGAAAGAGAAGCATGTTAGCAGGGATCTCAGTGAATGGATCAGATACTCTGCAAAGACAGAATGCGAATCATGACTGTTAGTAAGAAACTAAGAATACCATATGCAGTAGAAATTTTTTTTAAAAAAAAGAGTAAAATACACAGATGGTCACTGTGGTCTTCTAGAATTTTGAATTTGGTCCCTAGCTCTCCAAAAGTACACAGATGGTCCCCAACTTTCGCTAAAACTACATGGATGGTCCTTGTGGCTTGCACTTTGTAACGTATTTAGTGTCTAACTTGTACCTTCTAAACCTTTAGGTTTGTTTGTTGGGACTAAATGCGTTACAAAGTGCAAACCATATGGACGGACCATCGTGTACTTTTGGAAAGCTAGGGACCAAATCCAAATTTTGGAAAACCACAGGGACTACTCTTTAAAAAAACAAATACTTACGATATATCAAGAGGGAAAACAGATGGAGCCATTCGCATGGCAAGCTTAACTGGCAAAAATACAAGCATAACAATTAAGCTTCCATAAACAGTGACTGATAATAGAACTCTACGGGCATGCTTGTGCACAGGATCGTCGATTAGATCACGGAACGGATTGTAATTGGGATCAGCTGGATCACGTAGAAAGTAAAGAACTCCAGTACGCAATACCTGACATTAATGTGAAAAATATTTTAACAAAATAAAGTTGGATATTATACGAGTAAAGTACACGGATGGTCCCTGGTTAACCAAAGTTTTGGATTTAGTCCCTAGTTTTTCAAAAGTACACGGATGGACCCTATGGTTTGCATTTTGTAACGAAATTAGTCCCCAACTTTTGCCAAAAGTACACGGATGGTCCCTGTGGTTTGCACTTTGTAACGAGTGACTAAATGCATTACAAAGCGCATACATAGGAACCATCCATGTATTTTTGGAAAAAGTTGAGGACTAAATGCGTTAGAAAGTGCAAACCATAGGGACCATCTATGTACTTTAAACATGCTAGGGACTAAATTCGAAATTTTGGTTAACCACAGGGACCATTCGTTTACTTTAATCAAACGTTAAACACGATTTATTGAAAGGTTAGTAGACTATACCCCCCGCAACAGGCTGACGAATATGGATATTTGTAACATGTAGACTATACCAACAGCCCAATGAATCAACGAGCTTGCCAAGGGAGATGATGAAAAGAACTCAACTCTATGAGACATAGATTTGCCGAACATTCTTATGGTACAAAAATCTAACCACCATCCACACATGAGCGGGAAAACACCTAGCTCAATGACTAACAAGAAGGCGACCTTAATCATTGTCATTAAATGTCTCATTGCTGCCACAAACTGTCGGAAGAGAGACGGAATCGTCCCGGCTATAGAAATAATACCATAAAACCGTCCCATCGTCAAAGGCTCTCCTCTGGAGTACCGAATCATTACGATAACACCCAAGTAGAAAACGACAAGTGAGAAAATGAAAATATATCCAACGGCGAGAGTAGTAACATCCGACAACCGTGATGCACCTATGGCCACGTCTTTTATAATATCCGATGAAACGGGAAGAGTGACATTGTTTGATGACTCGGAAAGTGTGGTAGAATTCTCATTCAACATTTCTGCAACGTGGCTAATTACGTTGTTGTTTGAGTTGGTGTCGGATGTCAGATTTGTTACTCCGGTTAGCGCGTTCTTTAGTGTAATGTTGGCTAAGGCAAGTGCTTGTTCGTTGAGTGGAAGACCGGATGATAGCACGGGGGTGGCGGCGGTTGATAACATCCATGATAGATGATAGAGTATGAAACGTCCTAGGTGGAAAGGCACGAGGATTACAACCGCAAGAAATATCATGTTACTTGCAAGAACCTGTAGATGAGAGAAGTCACACATAATTACCTTCATATACAAAAATTGTGGGCGGCAATGGTTGTCTTTCTAATGGTGGAAAAGGGTGGCTGCCCTTTTTTTTCATTTTTCAAGATAGTATAATTATAATTGAGCAGAGATTGTTTATTAAAAGTGCATGTAATAAAACACTTTTTAATGTTCTCTCTGGCATTCCCTTATTGGTCCAACCAATTTACGATTTTATCCCTGTTTTTAAATTACGATTTTGTTATCAGTATAAAATTACGTTTTTGCCACCAGTTCAAAATAAAATTATGCTTTTGCCTAACCTAAAAATTACAATTTCGCCCTTGGTTCAAAATTACGCTTTTGCCCTCGGTTCAAAATTACGCTTTGCCCCGTTTAATTTTCCAGATTTGCCATTAGTTTTTTTTCTCCGAGCCAATGATTGGCACTTCCCCATTGGTCTAATCAAATTACGATTTTGCCCCGCTTAAATTTACAGTTTTGCCATAGGTTTTATTCTTTTTTCTTCTCCCAGCCAAATTACGATTTTGTTTTCAGCTCAAATTTATAGTTTTGCCATTTTTTCCCTGTCAGATTACGATTTTGCCCCCAGTTTAAAATTCGTTTTAGTGTTTTTTTCTGACAAAACTATGCTATGTTTTGTTTTAATTGGTTGGCTCGATGTACTTTTTATTCGTGCTAACCGGTAGCTTCTCCATCGTTTTAGTTTATTTTAGCAAAAGTATGGTAGTGTTTTGTTTTAATTTGTTGACTCAATAAATTTTCTTTTTAGATCATGTTATGAGTAGTATGTACAAGTAAGCGAAATACAGACGTACATGTTATGAGAGAGAAATATTCGGCTTATTGCCCCGCAACGCGGGCAGGGCAGAACCTAGTTAGCATACATAACTAATAGAGTAAAATGTTTTTTTCATCCCTGAGGTTTGGCCAATTTTGCAACTTTCGTCCAAAGGTTTTTTTCCCGCGTCTGGATCCAAAAGGTTTGAAATCTTGTCATTTTCATCCGGCTCACTAACTCCATCCATTTTTCTCCGTTAAGTCAGAGGTATTCCCGTCTTTATTATTAACTTAAAAGGCAATTCGGTCTTTTTCACTTTATGTACAAGCATTTAGCATGATGTACAAGTATTCAAAAGACCAAACCGCCCTTTAAGTTAACAAAAAATACAAAAATACCCGGGTTAACAGAGAAAAATGGATGAAGTTAACGAGCTGGATGAAAATGGCATGATTTCAGGCCTTTTAGATCCAGGTGCGGAAAAACAAACCTTTAGACTAAAGTCACAAAACTGGCCATAATGTTAGGGACGAAAATGGCATTTTACTCTAACTGAAAACAAATTAAAAGTTACTTGTTTCTTGCACTACGGGTCAACAAAAAAAAGTTACTCACAGTGAATGCATTTTCGACCAAATGGAAAACAGGGCCCTGCATGCCAACGAGCTCATCAAAAGGAACATCCTCTGCACCATCCCCATCATCAAGACCATCAAACATCTGCTCAACATGTGCCTCAAGACGAGCGGCTTGCATCTCCCATCTGGCTGCAACATTTTCCGCATTTCTTCTAATCATCTGACCAGCCCCAGCAATTCCTTGGGCCCCACCAGCATCGTCACCATTCCCCTCACCAATAACATTCCTGTTGGCTTGAACCGGTGGTCTTCTGGCAACACGAGCACCGTTTCTATCCCCTTCATCTTCTCTGTCACCATCCTGGCCACCAATTTCTCTCAGATGTCGAAAATAGTCCCGTAAGGATGTGGCCCCAAGAAAAATAAAAACTATGCTTGCGGAAAGTAAGAACCCATGAAGGCAGTCGGTGAGGATAACGTAAGTCGAAATATGACTCAGGAACAATCCCTGGGCTTCACCGTAATTCCTGACGAATGAGAAACGCCATATCCAAAAGGTTATAAATGGTATGATTAGAAGCCATACAGAAAGCACGAAACTGAGACGTAGAAAGAATTGCAGGACGTGATATGCTTTCATTGCCATTCCAACTACGAATTCTTGAAAAGGAAGCCTTGCAGGTGCATTTTCGGCGTACACGGGTGAGAACGAAAATGGGTGCTTGCAAACCTGAAATGCAAGTTGAGAATGAGATGACTAGTGTAAAAGCACAAACAAGTGTGAAGAGCAAACAAATACCACTAGCAATATTTTATAAAGTGTAAAAATAAAAGGTGATAAGACTTTGTTTAAAACTAGATACGTCAATGGTCCATTCCATAGGATCCATAATATGTCTACATTCGAAATATTGTGTCAACTAATGTAGGACTACCAACCCATTTTTAACGTGCCAAAAAAAAAAAGAAAAAATAACTCTTAATTTTGGAAGGAACTTGTTCAACTGAAAAGCCAAACTTGCCTCTAATCCTTGACAATAGACAGCAATATCATGACACGTAACAGCAATAACACAACAAAATCATGTATATAATTAATATACAGATTCGAAGAAGTCATATACAACAACCTATATAAATCAAATGACAGGACTTAATCAGATGCTTAAAGATCCTAGCTACATCCTAATTCCTACACGCTACTTGTTTGCAACTATGATTGAGAACCCTGAAACACCAACTAAACCAAGGCTTTAATTCACTGGGACCGTAAAAACTGCAGGAAGACATAACAAAAAAAACTTTTATGTGCACATTTACCCCATATGCATAGAACCTCAAAAGTCAATACCCATCAATCTGTCAGTGGCTGGTAAAACTACAGCACCACCCATTAATACCTCCACCCACTCTAATATAAATGATCCAACAACAACACTTCCCCAATTACCACCACTTCACCAAGTCTGCAACATCAACTACATGTTATATGCCCTAAAAACTTATTCAACAACAGTAACCCTATCTTCCACCAATCACCAAATACGCTCAATACCACTTTCCACAACTCACATAACATATTCAACATCACTGACCCATAATCAACCAGCTAAACCTAGAAAACATAACAATTCAGACAAAACAAACGAATAACAACATAATCTCTCAACAAGCTAGTTTTCATAACTCACATAACACGTTTACAACACCTAATAACCATCACTAAACCATAATCAGCCAGCTAAACCTAGAAAACATAACAATTCAGACAAAACAAACGAATAACAACATAATCTCTCAACAAGCTAGTTTTCATAACTCACGTAACACGTTTACAACACCTAATAACCATCACTAACCATAATCAGCCAGCTAAACCTAAAAAACACAACAAATTCAAACAAAACTAACGAATAACATTATAACAACATAATCGAACCTCACACTGGCGAGCGTTGCTATGATTCAGCCACTGAAGAAGACAATCCTGATGCACAAACTTAATACTACCGCTACAAGCACACGGATACCGAAGCGGATTATCATCGTCTCCGTTATTTCTACAGATCCGACAAACATCCTCCTCGTCATCATCGTCGTCATCATAGCGGATGAACGAATTCACGTTACCGGCGGAAACACTCTGAGATGTGGAGGTTAGATCCGGTGGATGATGATGCGGTGCGTTCACGGCGGCGGTGTGTTCGATTCCGTCAGCGGTTTCCATGGATTGAGATTGAGAGAGTGTGAAATTTTAGGGTTCCGGTGAGATTGTGGATGTGGAATGTTTTCCGTTGAGATGGCGGTGGAAGGGTCGTTGGGATTTGAATGGGATGTGGTTTTAATGGGAGGTTAGGGGAATAGAGATCGGACGCGAAAGCGTGTGCCGGTTGTCACTTGGGACCTTATCTCTTTCTTTATTTACGGTTTTGTCCAATAGGGTCACCAGGATTCACTTTTTTATTTATTATTGAGAAATGAGAAAAATGTCCAAATATGGCACGTATGGTCCATACCTTCTAAAATTGTAGCTATAGTCTCTAAATTTTGTACATTTTTTCTCAAATAGTTCATAACATGGATGAAGGTTAATTTTTGGTGTTAAGTGAGTGTGAAATGATATAACTACCCTTACTATTAAAAAATAATAAAAATGTAATTAATCATTTAACAAATAAAGGGGACCCTACTTTGTTAATCATAAAACACCTCCACTCACCTCTTTCTCCGGCCAAACCAAAATCTCCGGCTACCATACATCTCCCACCATCTTTCTTCTCCGGCCAAAAATTTCCGGCAATGCAACGCTACTCCGACTATCATCATCATTTGCAAAAAATAACTAACTAAACATTAAAATTTACAAAACTGAGTAAGCATTAAAATACACAAACAATAACCATACACAACTTTCGCAGCAGAGCTTCAAACATTAACATTCAAATCACAATCAATTTTTTTCAAAACTAACTTAATATTAAAAGACACAAACATTAAAATTCAAATCAAACATATTCAAATAACCATCACAGCTTCAAACTACACATGACAAACAAATCTTGTGGCGGTGTTCGATCGGGGTGTTCTAATGGCGGTGTTCGAAACGGTGGTGGCGGGTGCAAGAGGTGGTCGGGTGGTGGCTATGTTTGATCAGTGGTGGCGGCGTAGGACATGGGTGACAGGAGGTGGTTGGGTGGTGGTGTGTTTAATCGGCGGTGGCGGTGCAGGATAAGGGTGACATGAGGTGGTCGGGTGGCGGCGGTGTTCGATCGATCATGTAACACCTTGTTATTTAGATCGAATCCTAGCATGACACGTGTCTAGAAACTCTCCACATAATTCAAATATGATTAAAGGAGAGTGGTTATAATAATAAAAAAAGGTTAAAAATCATAAAAATGATATATATTCGAACTTGCGGGGTTAATTCTGCCTAAAATGCATTCTTTATAAGTTTCCGAGGTCCTTTATGGACCGCAAGAACATTCTCTTACGGTACATAAGGTTGTTTAAAATATTTTGCGCGCCAAGGTCCGCAAGGGGTGCGTTGACAACAAAATTCGAGCTGGCCAGCAGCCTGCTGCATTTTATGTGTCACGGCCCCCGTCCCGGTTTTACCCGGTTCAGAAGCCGCGGGACAGAAACCCGTGGTATTGATGTTTAATTTGGCAGCGGAAATTTTAACAGGATCTTGAAAACTGAAAATGCCCAATTATTTTATTTCACAATTTGGGGCAAACCCCGTAATTTACATTAAAGGAATTTCAGGAGGAAATTCTCTGTTTTACAAAACATGTTGGTTTATTTTACTGAGCCGCCTCTTCAAGCTTTTAGTGCTATGCGGCACTTTTCCTGGGTGACAGTAAATCACCTTAAATATGTTTAAAAGGATTTTATCAGTGGGTAAATACTGGCGAGTCACTCAATTTATATAAAACGACACATTTGTTATAGATTACAGCATAAGAGCGATTACAATGACTACTATCTCATAATTATCTGGCCCCGTGTCACACCCTGGTGACGATGGTCATACCACCATTGGGTCCTTTCACCCAATCGTGATGATTATCACTGTTAAAAGTGAGAAACAATAGTAATGTGCACAATACCCCACTTGCCAGTAATTTAAGATAACCAAGACTTAATCCCTGTAACATATAACAAGAAAACATTTGGGTATTGTAAAACACTGTTGATAAAAAGAGAATGACTCACATTGCAAGTTTAGTTGGGTAGAGTTTAGCTTACTGATTAAGCCCGATAACCTAGTTAAATACAATGCACACAACTAGGCCAGTAACTTAATACAACATTTACGATAAACTCACGAAATCAAAACCCTCACGACGAATGACAAAGTATAGCCCAAATATGGGCAGCACTTAAACATCCATCGGATCGGTTTCAATCGATTGGACATTATATCGTAGCAGTGATCGAGTTATTACCCTTTATCGTAGCAGCGTAACGACCCTAAAACGCTTGTTTCTAAACAGAAAGTTTGTTGTTTTGAAAAGTTTTTTGAACACCACTGAAAGCCTCATGCAGGTCCCATTTATAGCAATTTTCTGAGTCTCTCGCGGCCCGCGTAAACATTAATAAAACCTTACGCGGCCCGCGAGGGCAACCCTAGCTACGGCTAGGGCTGCCGTGTCATGTCGTAGGTCTGCCACGTGTCAGACACGTGACATAGAGCTTATCCGGAGATTCAGTGTGCTGTCGCGGCCCGCGTAGGCTCAGCTTAATTCTTACTGTAACACCTCGGAAAAATCACGTCCAATGATGTATTGACACGTGTAATAAACCCTAATAAAGTCAAACGTTGAATTTAAAGGACTAATTTTGCGAAAAAATCAAAAACTTTGATGATAGAAAGATTGGAAATGTTAACACGCTTATTACAAGCCTCTGAATAACATTACGTGGTAATTATAATCACAAATGAGCCACTTGTTGATCGAGTGAAGTCGTTTGCGTAATTAATTGAAAGTTTGCGCAATGAAGGGTTAAAAGCGTCAACATGTTAATTCTTACCTCCGAGTGGCCTTTTAACAAACCAGGAACTTCATGATATTTGATTATACTTTCGGGAATGCCAATTATTGGCCATCTAAGGTTTTTATGCCTTTAAGTGACGTTACGCGCAACTTTGCAAGTTTAAGGGGTTAAAAGTGTCAATATGTTTAATTATACCTCTGAATGACCTTTTAGCAAACCCGAAGCATCGTGATATTTAATAATACTCTCAAGAATGCCTAATACGGATTAGATAAGGCTTCGATGCTATTAAACGATGATATGCGCAAGTTTGCGCATTAGAGGGACCAAAAGCGTCAACTTTTGAATCTACGCCTTTTGGTGACCATTTAAGCGAATGAGAGCGTAGCAATAATTAAACTCATGCTTGGGAATACCCATTATGGTCCATGGAAGGCTTAGATATCATTAAACGACATTTCGCGCTACTTTGTGCGATTAGAGGACTATTTACGTCAACTGCAAAAGTATGTCGATTCGTATGGTATCGGACCTTTCGGAATATGACCATGAGTTAAACATGCCCTAAACATCCTTTGTATAGCTTAGATATAGGCTTAGAGGTGTTTGGTGCGCAAAAATAAACTTTTAAGTCATACAGGGACTAAAAGTGTCAAAAAGTGCACAAGTTTGCATTTTCACGCATATCTTACGTTCTGGATATATCCGGACATCCAAAAATTTATGTAAGCATTAAAATATTTTATTTTAGTGTGTGGCATGATAAAATTCCATTCGTCGCGTAATTTGGATCGTTTTTCGCGTCCGTTCGTGTTTCGTCGTAATTAGACGAACAACGTGACCGTACGCCAAACGAACCGACATTCGACATATTTTTTGAGCATGTTTCATGTCCCCTATGTTTAGGAATCATGGTAGAGCCTTGAAATGAGGTTAACGGGATTTAAATAGGTCAGAAATGGCAAATAACAAGTGCAGGGGGCTGTTCTGTAACATTTTAAAGCTGGTTGCTGATCTGTGTAAGCCAGGCGGGCCGCGTAAGGCTGGGGACTCAGGCTACGCGGGCCGCGAGAGGTCCCCATACCTGCAAAACTTGTTTTTCCTGATCAGCAGCTGGTTTCCGGTATTGCACATGGTTTTTCTTCATCCGTTGGGCTGTTTTGGGCGCCCATAGATTGCCAAAATAGTGGGTATAAGGTATACGGTCCAGATCAAGGCTCGTTTATCGATGAACGATCTTAACGGTCTTGAAAAACCTATAAATACCCTTCCCCCACTTCATTACAACTTGCACCTCTTCCATTCTGATCTTGTTCTCTGATTCAAGGAGGATTCTAAGCTTGTAGGAACCTCCATTTAGTCCTTTGGACCCTTTGTAAGTGTTCATTCGTGCTTAGTTTAATTGTTTAGCGTTTATAGCCGAAAAGTCAAGCATTTTCGATAAACGCTTTGACTTTTAAACGGTTGAGCCATTGTTCGCAACGAACATGGCTACGTGACCGTAATTAGGTAG
The DNA here is from genome assembly GCA_030545235.1 of Helianthus tuberosus. NCBI lineage: Eukaryota > Viridiplantae > Streptophyta > Magnoliopsida > Asterales > Asteraceae > Helianthus > Helianthus tuberosus. The sequence goes on from CM060367.1 coordinate 100,869,824, forward strand.
GTGTTAAACCCTCAAAATGGCACCTCCTAATTACCATGTTTACTCAGTCAATTGTCGGGTTAAACTTCTTAATAAAAAGTCAAACGAGTCAGTTTTTACAAATAAATTCATAACTAATAATACTGAAGTTATGGAACATGTTTTAACACTAAAATAACTTGGTAATTAATATAAGAACATGTTTAAGCATGTTCAACCCGACAATTTTGAGTATAGGCTCGGTTCGGAACCGAAAGTCGCAAAAGTAGACTTTTGCTTTGACTTTCAGTTCTGACCCGATTTAGCTTAGTTTAAATATGCCTTAGGGTTCCTTTAGGACCACATTATAGGTTAGTATAACCCTCTGAGGTTATACAACTTGGATCCTTAGTTATCCTATTCATTTGCATGTTTCCGTTATATGCCTAATTGATGACCGGTATGCCCTTTTGACATTAAAACGAAAATTTTGAAAATGTGAAAAGACAATAACCTTGGTTACTGAATTATAAACATGTCCTTAAATTTTCACATCATTTTGAGGTCTAGATTAGGAGTTATGCTCAATAGCGTAATTAGAAAGCTTTATATTAATTAAACGGCGTAATTAGCATAAAGCCTATCTAAACCCGATTTTTGATACCAAATTTTTTACCTACTGATGTAAAATAATATTTTGGGATTTTTGAATATTTTTATTTATTTTTAGGCTGAGCATAACATAGGGTTCTAGCTTTGATTCGGTAATTGTCGGTTTTGCCCTTTTGGCCTATAAAATGAGTTTTACAAATCATTTTGATACCAAACCTTTTTCTAATGATCCTATATGATAAATAAAATATTTTAAGCCTTCTGGAATGATAAGAATATCAGCTTTTCTTATAAAACCCAGAAATCGCTTAAAACCGTCTTTTTACGCGTTTTAAACGCATAGTATGTATTAAAACTATTTTAGACATATAAGACTTAATACCTACTGATGTTTTTAGTAAAATTTTATACTTTAACAGTAAGCAAAAGTTTTAAACTCAGATTTCCAGATTTGACCTTTTAAGCATATGTGAAATTACCAAAATGCCCATACGGTGCATAGTTTGGTTATAAATGATAAATTTCACATATATGCAATACCCTATTGATGTAACCTATTAAATTAAGTATTTTTTCTGATTATATCAGACCTGAAACTCAGATTAATATTTAAACTCTTTTATAAACTTTAAAATGACCAAAATACCCCTACGGGGCATAATTTGAGTTTAAACTCGTTTTGGGCATAACAGAAGGTATCCTACCGATATCACAACATATTTAAGGCATATTAACTTAGGAAACCTGTATATGACTCTTTTGTTTGCTCGTTCTTCATTTTTTCGCATTCGGTACGGTTTATGTGACTAGTTTGCATAAATTAACCGAAACGGGTCAAACCTTATCATTTTTATCTCAAAATCCAGAATGTGTTTAGTTTACCCATATTATACAAGTCTCCAAACTTGTCGGGTCTAAATCACATTCTATTCCGGTCTTCGCTTAATCATGCGTTTTGAACCGAAAACCTTTCCTTAAAACTAACCGGTCTAAGTTACGACTTAAATAAGACCCGTTAGGAATCTAATAGGTTAATAAAACCTTCATTCCAGATTAAGAGCCCCAATAGAGGTACTTGTTCTGGCTGATTAGGATATACGGCTGAGTATAAATTGCATTTTAAGCTCAGGTAAATACTTTTGACTTATTTTCCCTATACGGGCTTGGGATACGGTATTATAATAATACCGCTTGGTCGGGTATTGAATGTTTAATCGGATTGTGATTAAATTATTGAGGTAACCCGTTTTAATCTATCTTGTTTGAAAAAAAAAGCCTTTGGGGGTTAATGACCATATCCCGGATATCCTTGGCATCATTATAAAATAAAAATGGCCACGTCTTATGCACTGAGTGTAGGCATACACCTGACAGTTGCATAAGGGAAACGGTATCTCACTCTCTTGTGGGCCTATACTTGTGGCGTGTCTGTTAATCTTGACTCGGTTTCTAACATCGAGCCCTAAACGTATAACGAACATGTAAATCTGTATACAAGATTATTTTTATATAATTGTCCCAAGTTATAAAAGATATTTTGTGCCTTGTGCATTCAAATCAATTTTCTAAAACATTTTCAAATGAGTCAGTTAATTGTATTTACCAGTGTAAACTGACGTACTTTTCCAAAAAGATTAAGTGACAGGTGTCGCCACCCCCGATCCCTGAGTCCCGGGAACGGGCGGCCGCGATCCAGTTTCGGTGGTATCGCAATGTTTGTCTAATTTGGCAGCAGAATTTTTCATCAGAACCGTAGTTAGGAAATGTTTATCAGAGTAAAACCACCATATTTGATATTAATAATAACATGGGCAAAACCCAAGTTTCTTATTATAATACACTTATAGGGATAAACCCTATTTTATTGAATTTAAAACATCGTTTATTTGGTAACTTTTATAGCCACATTTTTCCCAAGCCTTCAGTGCTCTCCAGCTGGCTTTTTATTAATTGGCTGTCACATTGGGTTACCTGAAACACGTTTTAAAAACATTTGTCAGTCGGAAATACTGGTGAGTGAATCCCAATTTAATCAAGAAACATTTTATCAATTAAAACAGTATTCAGAGCGATCACATTGTTTATGTCTACACAATTACTCCATTTGGTACTATCAATCCACTGACTTGTGGGTCATATTACACATTGGCTAACTCATTGTCCAATGGTAACATACTATCAACCTTGACTTACTACTCACAGTGTAGTAAATTTTGTATACAAAACCCCAACATACCGGCAGTAATTGAAGAACTACAAAGACTCAATCACCGCTTAATCGCATTGTAAAACATTTAAGGTTTTGTAAAACATTACAAAAAGGTTAACAAAATAGGATAAACTCACATTGCTATCTTAGGCTTCTCGTAAGGGTTTCCTGGATATAATCTATAATTTTTACAAATGTACATTGGTTAGTATCATAACCCTTTGAAAATATTAATGATACCCTCCCCAAGACGGTATTCCAACAACTACGTCGGGCAGAACCACGACAGTTGTTACGGAACCCTAAATCAATCGGGCAGCGTAACTGTTATGAAACCGGGGTTATAATACTTACAATGGAGCAGAACCTCGCTAATTAAGGGTATAATACCCGTCTATAATGCCTCTAATTCAGAAAGTGAGATTGAGAATTGAATTGTGAACGAACTGAAATGAGATCCGATGCCATCTATTTATACTTGCTGAATTCGACTTTCAGGCGGCCCGCGTAAGGTAAGGCAAAGCCTTACGCGGCCCGCGTCAACATATGGTCAACATATAGCTCGTCCGGATCACCACTAGGCTTGACACGATGTCGACACGTGTCAGCTCAGGGTGTATCCGCGTTTGATGATCTCTAGCGGCCCACGTAAGTGTAAGCTTAAGCTTACGCGGCCCGTTTGAACTAAAGAATTCAGTGAAGTCCGGTCTACACCTTCATACCGCCCGCGTGAATTGTTGGGGTGGGTCTACGCGGCCCGCCTCAACTTAACATTTTCAGATTTTTATTTATTTTAAATGTTATAACATATTTCGGGCTCGGTTTTCACATACGGGGTGTATTATAAGACATAATGGGACATTTTACAGTATACTAAGGTGTCGGAAATATTATGAGGGTGTTGGTTTTACCGAGGGTTGTTACATTCTCCCCACCTTGTTTTAGAACTCGTCCTCGAGATCTATTGAAACAAATGCGAGTATTTCTTTTCAATTTCTGATTCAAGCTCCCATGTGTACTCTGGTCCTCTTTTGGAGTCCCACTTCACTTTGACTAGAACTAGTCTCTTGCGTTTGAGATTCTTGACTTTCCTGTCTTCAATCTGTAGAGGTCTTTCTACAAACTTGAGTTGTTCATTTACCTCTATATCCTTAAGAGGCACTATCATTGATTTGTCAGCTAAACACTTTTTGAGATTAGATACATGAAACACATCATGTATTCCTGCCATTTCCTCTGGCAGTTGTAGCTGATAGGCTACAGGTCCTATTCTTCTAATAATCTTAAAAGTTCCAACATACCTGGGACTTAGCTTTCCCCGTTTGATGAATCTTACTATTCCTTTCCAAGGAGAGACCTTCAATAATACTTTATCTCCTACTTGAAACTCCAATGGCTTGCTTCGGTTATCGGCATAACTCTTTTGTCGATCACGTGCTGCTTTCAGTCGTTCCTTGACTTGAATAATCTTGTCAGTTGTTTCTTGCACTATCTCAGGTCCAGATAGTTGCTTTTCCCCAATTTATGCCCAACAGACTGGGTTCGACACTTTCTTCCATAAAGTGCTTCGAATGGTGCAGCATTGATACTTGTGTGATAACTATTATTATAAGAAAATTCTATTAAAGGTAAGTGATCGTCCCAATTACCTCCAAAATCAATTACACAAGATCTAAGCATATCTTCCATTGTCTGAATTGTCCTTTCGCTTTGTCCATCCGTTTGAGGATGATAAGTTGTACTTAATTTTAACTTGGTTCCCATTGCCTTTTGGAATCTTGACCAAAAATGAGAGGTAAATCGGCTATCTCTATCAGAAATAATTGATAAAGGAATGCCATGTAAAGAAACAATTTCATTTACATACAATTTAGCTAATTGTTCCATACTAAAAGTTTCTTTCATTGGTAGGAAATGAGCTGACTTAGTTAGCCTATCTACAATCACCCAGATTGTATCATTTCCTTTCTTTGTTTTGGGTAATTTAGTAACAAAATCCATTGTTATCAATTCCCATTTCCACACTGGCATTTCTAATTGCTGTAACAAACCTGAGGGTTTCTGGTGTTCAACTTTGACTTGTGAACAGGTTAAACATTTAGAAACATAGGCTGCTATGTCTTTCTTCATTCCTATCCACCAGAAATTTTTCCTTAAATCCTGGTACATTTTATCATTTCCTGGATGCATCGTATATTTAGATTTATGGGCTTCTTCTAGTATACGATGACGTAGGTTTCCTAATTTAGGTATCCATATTTTCTTTTCATGGAATCTCCAAATTCCATCTGTTCCTTGTTTTAATTCCTTTAACGTATCATCCTTGATTACTGACTCTTGTGCTTCTCTTATCTGATCATTTAAATCTACTTGCAGATTTAATTTAAGAGAACGTACTCTCTTTGGCTTTTCATGATACTTTCGGCTTAAAGCATCTGCTACTACATTTGTTTTTCCTTCATGATACTGGATATCACAATCATAGTCACTAAGAATCTCCATCCATCGTATTTGTCTCATATTCAACTCCTTTTGCTTGAAGATATACCTTAAACTCTTATGATCAGTGAATATGGTAAACTTACTACCATAAAGGTAATGTCTCCAAATCTTAAGAGCAAAAATTATAGCTCCTAATTCTAAATCATGAGTTGAATAATTCTCTTCATGATTCTTAAGTTGTCTAGATGCATAAGCTATAACCTTTTGGCGTTGCATCAATACACATCCATAACCTAATTTAGAAGCATCGCAATAGACTATAAAGTCTTCAGCTCCTTCTGGTAATGCTAATATGGGTGTATGAGTTAATCTTTGCTTAAGAATTCTAAATGCTTCTTCTTGTTTTAATCCCCATTCAAACTTAACAGATTTACAGGTTAACTTAGTTAAGGGAATGGCTATTCTAGAAAAATCTCAAATAAATCTTCTATAATAACCGGCCAATCCTAAGAAACTTCTAACCTCGGTTGGTGACTCAGGAGTTTTCCATTTAGTAATTACCTCAATCTTTGTTGGATCTACATGAATTCCTTCATGATTGACTAGGTGTCCAAGGAATTGTACCCGTTCTAACCAAAATTCGCACTTAGAAAATTTAGCATAAAGCTTTTCCTTTCTTAATAGACTTAAAAGTGCGTGCAAATGTTTTGCATGATCCTCTTTATTCTTAGAGTAAATTAGAATATCATCTATGAAGACAATTATGAATTTATCCAAATATGGCTTACATATTCGGTTCATCATGTTCATAAATACAGCTGGGGCATTGGTTAAACCAAATGGCATGACAGTAAATTCATAATGGCTATACCTTGTTCTGAAAGCGGTTTTAGGAATGTCCTCTTCCTGTACCTTTAACTGATGATATCCTGACCTTAAATCGATTTTAGAGAAAAATCGAGCTCCTTGTAGTTGATCAAACAGATCATCGATTCTCGGTAATGGGTACCGATTCTTAATCATGACTTTGTTTAATTCACGGTAATCAATACATATACGCATTGATCTGTCCTTCTTTTTGACAAACAGTATCGGTGCTCCACATGGCGATGAGCTTGGCTGTATAAATCCTTTCTCTAACAATTCGTCTAATTGTTTCTTTAATTCTTGCATTTCTGCAGGTGCCAAACGGTAAGGTGCTTTGGCAATCAGTGATGTTCCTGGTAGCAGGTGAATTCTGAATTCAACTTCTCTGTCTGGAGGTAGTCCTGGTAATTCTTCTAGAAAGATATCTGAAAACTGTGACACTACTGGAATGTCTTTTAGTTCTTTTCCTTTAGTGTTAGTGATTATAGAAATCAAATACACTATAGAACCTTTTCTTATATAGCTTGCAGTTTTCATCACAGAGATGAATTTTGTGGACCTAGAGAGTTTATCTCCTTTAATTGTGATCGTTTTACCTTTTGGTGAATTTACTTGTATTAACTTTTGATCACATAAAATACTGGCTTTATTGACTATTAACCAATCCATTCCTAAAACAACATCAAATCCTGCCAGATTCATGGGATACAGGTTTGCAATAAATTTCTGATTTAAAATTTCTATTCTTGCTCCCTGCAAGATTTCAGAAATCCTAACGGTTTCTCCATTAACGGTCTCTACTAGGCATTCTAGTGGTAGTTTAGTTAATGACTGATTTAAAATTTTGCAAAATGATGTATTAATAAAACTTTGGTTTGCACCAGAGTCAAATAATACTTTAGCAAAGATATCATTAACTAAAAACGTACCAGCTATGACATCTGGAATCATCTTGGCTTCATCTGCAGTCAGAACAAATGCTCTAGCATTTTTAGTACTCTTGTTGTTTGTAGCTGGAGCTAATTTCGGACAGTTTGGCCTGATATGACCTTTTTATCCACAGTTGTAGCATAATCCATTACTGGATTTCCTCTTGCAATTTTCTTCCTTGTGTCCTGGCATCTTGCAATAATTGCAGAGAGTGGAGCATTTTCCCGAATGCTTTTTCTTGCAGACCTTGCAGTATGGTGCAGAGGTAGAACCCATATTCCTACGATTAAAATTTCCAGAACGAAATTCTTGAGTAAGCCTTTGGGTTAGGTTTTTCGTCTGGTCTTCTTCTCTAGTACGGATTAACTCATCTGTCAAGGTATTTACTAGTTCTACAGTTTCTTCTATAGTTTGAGGTCTAGTTGCCTTGACTACATGTCTAATCTCTCCAATTAATCCCCAGATATAACGAGAGATTAACACCGGTTCTGGTGAAGCAAGGGTTGGCACTATTCTAGCATATTCAAAGAATAACTTCGTGTACCCCTTACTATCCACTCCATTCATCCTAAGATTTAGGAATTTGTTTGCTATCTGTTCATTTTCATTAGGAGGGCATAATTTCCTTTCTACCATGTTCCTAAATTATTCCCAATCCATACTATAAACCCTATCACTTCCTCTAGACTGAAGGATAGTGTTCCACCATTCTAAGGCTGCATTCTTAAATAGATTGGAAGCAAACATTATCTTGTCCTCTTCCGCACATTTACTTATTTTCAGAACAGCCTCAGTCTTTTCTATCCAGGGTAGAGCTGCAATAGGTTCTTCATTGCCCGAGAATTCTATTGGTTTACAGGACCAGAATTCTTTGTATGAACAACCGTAAGGCACGGTTCTTCTTCTTTTGGGAATGGGCAATTGAAGTATTGGTTCATTGTTCACGCTGTGTTCTGGTTCAATTGGTCGCTTACTGCTATGTTTACTTTTATTATTTGCTTCTTGAACCGTTTGAAGAATAAATGGCATTGCATCTATAATTCCTTGTGCTACTATATGTTGGATAGCACTATTATCCACTTGATTTCCATTGTTATTGATGCTTGGATTTTCATTAACCACGTTAATGTTACTCTGGTTATCGTTATTCAGATTTCCTTGATTTTCTTCGTCGGCCATCTGAATTTTAAACATTTACCCCATATTAATATCACAAGATAATAAGTAATATCATAATACGCATGACACGCAATCTAGCCAAAAACGTCGATCATTGCGACTTGTACTCTATTTTCATATACTATGCGTCTATTACACACTAGTACTGAAATAAATATTACAATACCAACAGAAAGAAAATTACACTAATAGTACTATGCATCCGTACACACATATTTTATTTTATTTTTATTTTATTATATTATTATTATTACTACTATTTCCTCCATTCTCACATTCAAGGATACGCATTTATCCAAAAATCCATATTGCGTTCATCGTATTTCCATACGAGACGCTCTCCCACCTGACGCATTCTCTCACTGCTTTCTAAAATTTTCCTCCCCGAAAGTCCTAAGTTCTTGCACGTTTTCTGCACTCATTGGGGGTGCTGGTTCTCGGACTGGGTTTGGAATCTGGGGTGCGGGTTCTTGATATGGGGGTGAAAGTTCCTGAAATTGGTAAGGATCCTCTAAGATCTCCCTAATGTAGTTATTATGGTAATAGGGATCTAAATGGTCCATACCTGGGTAGGCTTCTATGTTCTGTATGGGTGGGTATTCCTGGATAGGGTAACGTTGCACAAAGTCCCTATTATCGTCCCACCAGGGGTCGTAATTTGGGTCTAGGGGGTTTGGTGCAGGTACCCTAGGGATCTCTTCTGGGTTAAAGTCATGCATCTCCACTTGGTTGTCAAAATTTTCTATCTCCATGGGTTGTTCTGGGTTTTGTGGTTGTGGGGCTACTAGTTGTTCCAAACTTGGGTCAGCAGCTGTTGTAGCTAGGATATGGAAATTAGCTAGGCTTCTATTAAGCATATCCTGTGTATGGGCATCTGTCTCTCGCTTAGTAGCTGCTAAAACTCTTTGCTGTTGCAACTTTCGCATTCTCTTCCTACGAGCAAAGGCTTCCTTACTGAACCATCCTCGTTTCTTATGAGGTAATGGCTCTTCTGACTGAGCTCTAAAAGCAAACACTCCTTCTTCCTGATCAGCAGAATACCTAGAGAGGGCAGGCTGTGAAGAGGTACCTTCACTCCTAGGTGAATCAGACAACTGACGATTTATGTCTGAGGGTCCTTGATCACTCATACTGTAAACTAACAGATAGTCAAATAACACATAACAATTAAATACAGTTATCCACGTATTTTCATTATTTCCTAACACAAAATTTAGAACTTAAGTGTCAGCAGAACACTTCTTTGGCTCAGACCAGTGGCTAGGCTTTGATACCACCTTCTGTCGCCACCCCCGATCCCTGAGTCCCGGGAACGGGCGACCGCGAGCCAGTTTCGGTGGTATCGCAATGTTTGTCTAATTTGGCAGCAGAATTTTTCATCAGAACCGTAGTTAGGAAATGTTTATCAGAGTAAAACCGCAATATTTGATATTAATAATAACATGGGCAAAACCCAAGTTTCTTATTACAATACACTTATAGGGATAAACCCTATTTTATTGAATTTAAAACATCGTTTATTAGGTAACTTTTATAGCCACATTTTTCCCAAGCCTTCAGTGCTCTCCAGCTGGCTTTTTATTAATTGGCTGTCACATTGGGTTACCTGAAACGCGTTTTAAAAACATTTGTCAGTCGGAAATACTGGTGAGTGAATCACAAGTTAATCAAGAAACATTTTATCAATTAAAACAGTATTGAGAGCGATCACATTGTTTATGTCTACACAATTACTCCATTTGGTACTATCAATCCACTGACTTGTGGGTCATATTACACATTGGCTAACTCATTATCCAATGGTAACGTACTGTCAACCTTGACTTACTACTCACAGTGTAGTAAATTTTGTATACAAAACCCCAACATACCGGTAGTAATTGAAGAACTACAAAGACTCAATCACCACTTAATCGCATTGTAAAACATTTAAGGTTTTGTAAAACATTACAAAAAGGTTAACAAAATAGGATAAACTCACATTGCTATCTTAGGCTTCTCGTAAGGGTTTCCTGGATATAATCTATAATTTATACAAATGTACATTGGTTAGTATCATAACCCTTTGAAAATATTAATAATACCCTCCCCGAGACGGTATTCCAACAACTACGTCGGGCAGAACCATGACAGTTGTTACGGAACCCTAAATCAATCGGGCAGCGTAACTGTTATGAAACCGGGGTTATAATACTTACAATGGAGCAGAACCTCGCTAATTAGGGGTATAATACCCGTCTATAATGCCTCTAATTCAGAAAGTGAGATTGAGAATTGAATTGTGAACGAACTGAAATGAGATCCGATGCCATCTATTTATACTTGCTGAATTCGACTTTCAGGCGGCCCGCGTAAGGTAAGGCAAAGCCTTACGCGGCCCGCGTCAACATATGGTCAACATATAGCTCGTCCGGATCACCACTAGGCTTGACACGATGTCGACACATGTCAGCTCAGGGTGTATCCGCGTTTGATGATCTCTAGCGGGCCGCGTAAGTGTAAGCTTAAGCTTACGCGGCCCGTTTGAACTAAAGAGTTCAGTGAAGTCCGGTCTACACCTTCATACCGCCCGCGTGAATTGTTGGGGTGGGTCTACGCGGCCCGCCTCAACTTAACATTTTCAGATTTTTATTTATTTTAAATGTTATAACATATTTCGGGCTCGGTTTTCACATACGGGGTGTATTATAAGACATAATGGGACATTTTACAATATACTAAGGTGTCAGAAATATTATGAGGGTGTTGGTTTTACCGAGGGTTGTTACAACAGTTACTGTACGTAATTGGCTGGGAGCTCAGGGCGTTAATAGGGAATCTTGCAAGTTCTAGATGCCTAAAGTCTATTGAACAATGTTTCTTTTAATTTTGATCTGCCTGTGGATCTTTTACAACCGTTTTGTAATACTTGATATTACTCTTCATTAGGTTTGTAATGTATTTATCTTTTGCTTCCGCTATGCATTAAATTGTGTTGTTTGACTATGACGATATCAACTACGTCACGTTACTCCCCACCGGTAATACATGGAAATATCGGGGTGTGACACTTACGCGGCCCGCGAGAAGTCCAAAAATTTTGAATTTCTTGGTTTTTCATGAGAACTAGGGTTTTAGAGGTCCGGGTTTTCACTTACGGGGTTGTGGGGTATTTTTGCAGGTCCTTACATCCTCCCCACCTTATTTAAAATCTCGTCCTTGAGATTTACTGAAATAAGTGAGGATACTTTCGCTTCATTTCTGATTCCAGTTCCCATGTGTACTCGGGTCCTCTTTTTTAATCCCACTTTACCTTGACTAGCACCAATCTTTTGTGCTTGAGGAATTTAATCTTTTTGTCTTCTATTCGGAGCGGTTTCTCAACAAATTTTAACTTTTCATTTACCTTTACATCTTGAAGAGGTACTACCAGCGATTCGTCCGCTAAACATTTCTTCAGATTAGATACATGAAATACGTCATGTATTCCGGCTAGTTCTTCTGGTAGTTGTAAGCGATAGGCAACTGATCCTATCTACTGGATCACTGGGAATGGTCCTATGTATCTTGGACTTAGTTTTCCTTTCTTACCGAATCGAACTACTCCTTTCCAAGGAGAAACTTTTAAGAGTACCTTGTCTCCAACTTGAAATTCTAACGGCTTACGTCGATTGTCTGCATAACTTTTCTGGTGATCTCGAGCCGTTTTTAGTCTTTCCTTGATTTGAGTTATCTTGTCGGTGGTTTCCTGTACAATTTCGGGACCTGATAATTGACTTTCTCCTATTTCTGCCCAGCAAACTGGAGTTCGGCACTTCCGTCCATACAGTGCTTCAAATGGGGCAGCCTCGATGCTTGCATGATAACTATTGTTATAGGAGAATTCGATTAAGGGTAGGTGGTCATCCCAGTTTCCTCCGAAATCTATTACACATGCCTTGAGCATGTCTTCTAGGGTTTGGATTGTCCTTTCACTTTGCCCATCAGTTTGAGGATGATAGGCAGTACTTAAATTTAATCGCGTCCCCATTGCTTGCTGGAAACTGGTCCAGAAGTGTGAAGTGAAACGACTATCTCTATCTGATACAATAGAGAGTGGAACTCCATGTAGTGATACTACCTCGTCTACATACAACTTTACTAATCTTTCCATGCTAAAGGTTTCCCTCATGGGTAGGAAATGGGCTGATTTGGTTAATCGATCTACAATCACCCAGATTGCGTCGTTACCTTTTCTGGTCTTGGGTAACTTAGTAACAAAGTCCATTGTTATTAGTTCCCATTTCCATACGGGTATTTCTAATTGTTGAAGTAGACCTGAAGGTTTTTGATGTTCTGCCTTAACTTGTGAACAAGTTAGGCACTTAGAAACATACCGAGGTATGTCCTTCTTCATTCCTATCCACCAGAAATTGTTCCTTAAATCTTGGTACATCTTATTATTACCAGTATGCATGGTATACCTAGATTTATGGGCCTCCTCTAAAATCTTATTTCTTAAGTCTCCTTGCTTAGGTACCCAAATCCTTTTCTTATGGAATCTCCAAATTCCATCAGCCCCTTACTCTAGTTCCTTTATCCGTCCTTTCATTCTTTCAGCATTATCCTGAATTGCTGTTTCCTGAATGATCTTCAGTTGTTCCATTAAATCCAATTGGAGATTTAATCTAAGAGCACGAACTCGTCTTTGTTTCTCATAATACTTACGACTTAGGGCATCTGCTACTACATTTGCCTTTCCTTCGTGATATTGGATATCACATTCGTAGTCACTTAGAATTTCCATTCATCTTCTTTGCCTTATGTTTAGTTCTTTTTGCCCGAATGTATACCTTAAACTCTTATGATCTGTATAGACTGTAAACTTACTTCCGTACAGATAATGCCTCCAAATTTTAAGGGCAAAAATTATTGCTCCTAATTCTAAGTCATGAGTTGTATAATTCTCCTCGTGCTTCTTCAACTGCCTTGATGCGTACGCAATTACCTTTTTACGTTGCATCAGTACACATCCTAATCTTAGTTTAGAAGCGTCACAGTAAACTTCAAAATCTTCTGTTCCTTCTGGTAAGGCAAGGATCGGGGCATTTGTTAATTTTTGCTTTAAAATCCTAAAGGCCTCTTCTTGTTTAGGTCCCCATTCAAACTTAACTGTTTTATAGGTTAGCTTAGTTAATGGCACAACTATCTTAGAAAAATCCTTAATGAATCTCCTATAGTAACCAGCTAATCCTAGAAAACTTCTAACTTCAGTGGCTGATTGCGGGGCCTTCCATTTTATGATTGCTTCTATCTTGGAGGGATCTACGTGAATACCTTCGTGATTCACCATGTGACCTAAAAATTGCACTTCCTGCAGCCAAAATTCACACTTCGAGAATTTGGCGTAAAGATTTTCCTTTCTTAACAAAGTTAAGAGTGCATGTAGATGTTCACAATGTTCGTCATGACTTTTGGAATAAATAAGTATATCGTCGATGAAGACAATTACAAATTTATCCAAATATGGTTTACAGTTCCTATTCATCATGTCCATGAATGCTGCAGGGGCATTCGTTAACCCGAAGGGAATGACTGTAAACTCGTAGTGACCATACCTAGTTCTGAAAGCGGTTTTAGGTATGTCTTCTTCTTGTACTTTCAACTGATGGTATCCGGAGCGTAAATCTATCTTAGAGAAGTATCTCGCTCCCTGTAGTTGATCGAAAAGATCATCAATCCTAGGTAATGGGTATCGATTCTTAATTGTAACCTTATTCAATTCCCTATAATCGATACACATTCGCATCAAACCATCTTCCTTTTTCACAAACAACACTGGCGCTCCCCAAGAGGATGAACTAGGTTGTATAAATCCTTTACTTAGCAATTCATCTAACTGCTTTTTCAGTTCTAACATTTCGGTGGGTGCTAGTCGATAGGGTGCCTTGGCTATTGGTGTTGTTCCAGGAATTAGATGAATTCTAAACTCTACTTCCCTATCTGGTGGTAATCCTGGTATCTCTTATGGGAATACATCCGGGTATTCTGATACTACAGGAATTTCCTTATGTTCCTTACTTTTAGTGTTAATGATTACCGAAATCATATACACTATTCCTTGCTTTCGTCATAACTAGCAACTTTCATGACTGAAATGAACTTCATTTGTTTACGCGGCTTATCTCCTTAAATCATAATTACTTCCCCTGCGGGTGTATGAATCTCTATGGAAATCTTATCACAGAGGATTCGGGCATGGTTGGTTACTAACCAATCCATTCCTAGCACGACATGGAATCCAGCTAAATTCATAGGTAAAAGTTTGGTAGAAAATTTATGGCCTGAGAGTTCTATCTTTCCTTCTTGCAAAACCTTATCTATATTAACAGAATTTCCATCTGCCGTTTCTACCGTATAAATCTGCCTAAGTTTGGTTAAAGGGAGGTTAAGAGCTTGGCAGAATGAAGTATTTATGAAACTTTGGTTTGCACCGGAGTCAAATAATACTTTTGCGTAAACATCATGAACTAGGAACGTACCAGCTATCACGTCCGGAATCAGATCTGCTTCCTGGGTTGTCAGCTGAAAGGCTCTTGTGTTCTTCTTATTAGTTCCTTCAGCAGGTTTGGCCTTGTTGTCAACTGGTTTGACCAGTTTAGGGCAGTCTAGTCTAAAATGTCCAGCTTCTCCACAGTTGAAGCAAATTGTTGATTTCTTTCTCCTGCATTCTTCTTCTTGGTGCCCCGGAATTTTACAGAAGTTACAGTACCCCTTACATTTTCCAAAGTGCTTTCTTTTACAGGTACTACAAAATGGAGCAGTGGAGGATTGCCCGGTTCCCTTTTTCTTGAAATTATTACCCCCACGAAAACCTTGGGTAATCTTTTAGGCCAATTCCTTCTTCCTGTTTTCCTCTCGCGTACGTACTAGACCATCTGTCAAGGTGTTGGCCAATTCAACCGCATCGTCGATTGTGCGAGGTCTCGCAACTTTAACGATATCACGAATCTCGCTAATTAAACCCCAAATATAGCGAGAAATAAGTACCGGTTCTGGCGAAGCCAGGGTTGGTACAACTCTAGCATATTCAAAGAATGTCGAAGTATATCCTCGACAATCAACATCCACCATCCGGTGGTTTAGGAACTTATTTGTCATTTGTTCCTTTTCATATTCGGGACATAATTTTCTTTCCACCAATCTCTTAAATTCTTCCCAATCCATGGCATAAGCCATATCACTTCCTTTGGCCTGTAGCACCGTGTTCCACCATTCTAACACCCCTTCTTTAAAAAGATGCGACGCGTATATAACCTTGTATTCCTCGGCACATTTACTTATTTTAATTACTGTTTTGGTTTTCTCTAACCATTGCAGTGCGGTAGTTGCCCCTTCGTTGCCTGCAAATTCGATCGGTTTACAGGCAAGAAATTCCTTGTAAGTGCAACCAGGCGTTGCAGCTTTCATTTTCTTAAGAAATGGGGCTTGAACCACATCATTATTATTATTCCCACCTCCATTTACACTGTTACTGAAATTGTCGTCGCGAGTACGTTTGCTGTGGTTGGCTTGTGAAGGTTCAACGGGGTTCTTAACAGCAACGAAGATTGCGGGGATAACATTGGCTATTCCCTGGGCAACGATATTTTCTATGTCTTGCCTATTAAGGAAGTGATCTTCATTGTTTTGTTCAGATTGATTAACTTTATTGAGTGGTTGGTTTTCCGCATTTTCCATCTGAATAATTAACAATATATGAAATTTAATTATCACAAAATAGATAACAGCCAAACAATATAGCAATCACACATAATCACGCCAACATGTATAGCCCAAAATTGTCGACTTTGCGACTTTCATATCTTTATATATTAGTATGCATCAATACACACCATTTATTTTACAAAAGTTTTATTTTAATTATTATTATACAATATTATAGTAATACTATTATTATTATATTGTTTTTATATATATGATTATTATTATACAAACACACCACCACAGTCCGCTGGCCGTTCAGAAACGACGCTCCCTCTCGTCGTATTTCCATAAGATCTTCTCCCCCACATCCTGAATCCTATTTCCTGCGTCCACTAGTTCCTCGCCATAACGGCGGAGTTCAGCTAAGTTTTCCGTGCTCATAGGTGGGTGTGGTGCCGGTTCAGGACCAAACTGGGGAAAATAAACGTTAGGGTTATTCATGAAGTTCTGAAATTGTCAGTCACTTGTCCACCATTCCTCCAGTTCTCTGGGTAGAAGCTGGTGGTTGACAATAGGGTCCGGAACTGCAGGTGCCAAATTAATTGGAAGTTCAGATTGGGCTGGGAAACTGAAGAGGTTTTCATCGGCAGGTCCGATGAGATCACAATTTGCAAGTTTTCGATCAAGCTCCTCCCAGGGCGGCATTTTCTGGGCCTGACCCGAGCTTTCCCCTATCTTCTTTCCTTTCCCTTTGGGATCCTCAGTCTTTTTAACCTTCTGGGTGGCTGGCTTCTTCCTACGTCCGCGTTTCCAGTCCAGGATTCTCCTCATCTTTTTCGGTTTTGGTTTCTCCTGCGGCTGGGCCTGGAATTCCATTGGTTCTTCAGTGTCGGCCTGATAACCGGAAAGGCCCCCGGGAACTTCTATATCAGCAGAATGTGTGACACCTGTGTCACTTCAACCATCAAACAAATACCGAACCAATGAAATATTATATTTCATACTTGGGATTTGTAAAAATATGTGTATTATTTGCACATACCAATTCTTGTTCGATTTCAAGCTCTAAATCACTTTCTGGAAGGTTATACGCGCACTAATGCGTAGATATAACCAGTTTAATGCAACGAACATTCCGGAATAGTGAAATAGGCTTAACATACCTTAAATAACCTTTGCTTAACTTAGAAATAAGTTTTGAAGGCTTTGGTATGGCAAAATCAAGTTAATTCGCTTACAGGGACTAAAGTTGACAAACTGCGAAAGTATGCCAATTTGAACTGTAACAGACATTCCGGAACATGGCCATAAGTTAAACACACCTTAAATATCCTTTACATAGCTTAGAAATAGGCTTTGAGGGGTTCGGTGTGCTAAAATAAACTTTTGTGTCATTCAGGGACTAAAGGCGTCAAAAAGTGCACAAGTTTGCATTTTCGCGCATAACTTACGTTCTGAATACATCCGGACATCCAAAAATTTATGTAAGCACTAAAACATTTTATTTTAGTGTTTGGCATAAGAAAAATCCATTCGTCGCGCATTTTGGATCGTTTTTCGCGCTTGTGCGCATTCCGTCGTAATTAAGCGAACATCGCGTTCGTACGACCAAACGAACCAACATCCGACATATTTTTGAGCATGTTTCATGTCCACAATGTTTAGGCAACATTTTAGGGCCTTAAAGTTGGCTTTACGGGCCTTAGAAGTGACGGAAATGGGCTTAAACACGTGCAGGGGCTGAAACTGTCATTTCTGAAACTTTGTTCTGATCTGTGACTCCCAGGCGGCCCGCCTCAGTTTCTTTACATTCTCACGCGGCCCGCGAGGCCCCTTCTGACCAGATTAATCGAATCTAACAGCAGTTTCCAGCTGTTTCGTTCACAACCACACATTCTCTTTCGCTTAGTCAGCTGATAAGGATCACTTTTAGCCACCATGAGTTTCCGACAAGTGTACGCCTTGGATCATGGCACGTTTTCCATCAAACGATCCTAACGGTGGACCATTTACTATAAATACCCATCCATCCCCAACTTCATTTCTCACAAGAATCTTGATTTGAGAGCTCTAAGTTGAAACCATTGTTTCATACCTGAGTTCTTGGATCGAGATTAGCATTCGGGGACCCTTCGTAAGTATTCTTTCGTTCTTTTATTGCTTTTCGAGTCTTTCGAGTCTGAAAGTCAAACTTTGTTTGACTTTCTACATTGACCAGTTATGGTCAATGCGAAGTTCGTTTGAACTTCGCAACGTGAGTGTAATCACGTTGGTTATAGTCCCTTAGGGACTATGCCTACCGATTACCACGTTGTCTAGGGTCGTAGGGTAAGCGATCTAATAAATCACTTATACCTCGAACCCGACCCATTTGGTCGATCATTAGGATCCGACCAAATACATTAGGTGACCATAGCATATAGGGAATAACCTTCCGAGGTTATACCCTATGGTCACATCGTTTGAGTAGTTGTATGATAGGTAGTTTATATGCCTTAGGTAAATTACCAGAATACCCTTTTCATGTATAATTGGTAATTAAGCATATGTAACCTAATCTTTTGTCACATAACTGATTATATAACATGTTTAGGCATATAACACTTGTCATAGGACTAGTTAGACGGTCCGAACGCGTTTCACGCGAACGACGCGTTAAAGTAGCATAAGCTACCTAAACGGGTCGTAATGGGTCGTAAACAATTATGTTAGGTTTCAATTAGTATGTAGGCTTTGTTAAACCATATGACACGAGTCTCTATACTCGTTTGGTTTACGAACCCTCATTCTATCAGATCTTCCGATTTAGGTCCGGTTTATTAACATAGTTACCTATATTAGGTGCCGTTTGATATCCGCGATCTCTAGCATTACTTGGTGGTTATCTTTAGACATCTGAGCAATCTCAAGTGAGTACATAGACCCCTCTTTTACTGTTTTCCAAACTGTTTTGGGGTGGAACACATGTGCCTACTTGTTACTTTCATGCTTTCCATGTTTTCACATCATATACCTTCTATGTTCAGTAGTACATTATAGTACATGATTTCATTACATTTCATGCTAGGTGTGCCCATTGTGTGCATTACTTAGTACATCGTCCTACATTACAGGTTACATGCTACGTATGTCTATTGTTGCATACTTAGTACAGGTTACATGCTACGTATGTCTATTGTTGCATACTTAGTACAGGTTATATGCTATGTATGTCTATTGTTGCATACTTAGTACAGGTCACATGCTACGTATGTCTATTGCTGCATACTTAGTACAGGTCACATGCTACGTATGTCTATTGCTGCATACTTAGTACATTTGTTATTCATCACATGATTACATTTTTGATACATATTACATGATTTACATTAGACATGAACAATTTACTTTAGTAGTTTGGTTTGAGTAAGTGATTAAGTAACGAAGCGTGTGTAATATGATACAAGCATGGTGGATACGCCGCTGGTACTTCCTATATATAAGTGTTTGTATGGTATTACATATCGTAGCGTTATTTGAATCATTTCAGTTTGAGATATATAACATTTTATACAAATAACATACTTTTCATAAGACATTGATTTACAAACAACTTATCTTATACAAACACATTTTTCATGGTTATTCATTTAACCATACATTATTCACTTATTTATACATATCATCTGATCTTATCGTTTTTCAAATGATTTACAAGACAAAGCAAATTACAAGGTTCCTGACTAAACATTTTCTCAAACATAAGTCATGAAACCTATTTTCACAAAACCTATGTATCTCACAGGCATTTTTATGCTGACGTACCTATTTTCACATGTGTTTTTCAGGAGCTGTTGCATAAGATGATCAAGATACACATAGGCAGACTTGGGCTTTAGTGACAATAAAAGATGCAAGACTAGTTAATTATGTTGTATTTCCTTGTTTGTTAAGACATTGTAACACTTCTAATCAATAAAACGAAACTTCAATTGCCATGGATTTGAAACAATTAATTCTGTTACAACACTCCCCGACATTTCCGCCACGTTTTGTATGTTCTACGTGGTCGGGGTGTGACAGAATGGATAGTGAGGTTCTGAATAGCTTCAGACATCTCATTCATGCTGTTAATATATATGAAGAAAACACAAGAATCCTAGTTAAAATGTTAATTTATTGCAAATTAAATTTTCACATAATCACAGAATGGAATTTTGAAAAATTAAGTATTTCTAAATACTTAATTGGCTTAGATCAGTGGCTCTGATACCACCTTTTTCTGTCACGGCCCCCGTCCCAGTTTTACCCGGTTCAGAAGCCGCGGGACAGAAACCCGTGGTATTGATGTTTAATTTGGCAGCGGGAATTTTAACAGGATCTTGAAAACTAAAAATGCCCAATTATTTTATTTCACAATTTGGGGCAAACCCCGTAATTTACATTAAAGGAATTTCACGAGGAAATTCCCTGACTTACAAAACATGTTGGTTTATTTTACTGAGCCACCTCTTCATGCTTTTAGTGCTATGCGGCACTTTTCCTGGGTCACAGTAAATCACCTGAAATATGTTTAAAAAGATTTTATCAGCGGGTAAATACTGGTGAGTCACTCAATTTGTATAAAACGACACATTTATTATAGATTACAGCATAAGAGCGATTACAATGGCTACTATCTCATAATTATCTGGCCTCGTGTCACGCCCTGGTGATGATGGTCATACCACCATTGGGTCCTTTCACCCAATCGTGATGATTATCACTGTTAAAAGTGAGAAACAATAGTAATGTGCACAATACCCCACTTGCCAGTAATTTAAGATAACCAAGACTTAATCCCTGTAACATATAACTAGAAAACATTTGGGTATTGTAAAACACTGTTGATAAAAAGAGAATGATTCACATTGCAAGTTTAGTTGGGCAGAGTTTAGCTTACTGATTAAGCCCGATAACCTAGTTAAATACAATGCACTCAACTAGGTCAGTAACTTAATACAACATTTACGATAAACTCACGAAATCAAAACCCTCACGACGAATGACAAAGTATAGCCCAAATACGGGCAGCACTTAAACATCCATCAGATCGGTTTCAATCGATCGGACATTGTATCGTAGCAGTGATCGAGTTATTACCCATTATCGTAGCAGCGTAACGACCCTAAAACGCTTGTTTCTAAACAGAAAGTTTGTTGTTTTGAAAAGTTTTTCGAACACCACTGAAAGCTCCATGCACGTCCCATTTATAGCAATTTTCTGAGTCTCTTGCGGCCCGCGTAAACATTAATAAAACCTTACGCGGCCCGCGAGGGCCACCCTAGCTACGGCTAGGGCTGCCGTGTCATACCGTAGGTCTGCCACGTGTCAGACACGTGGCATAGAGCTTATCTGAAGATTCAGTGTGCTCTCGCGGCCCACGTAGGCTCAGCTTAATTCTTACGCGGCCTGCGAGAAGTCTAAAAATTTTGAATTTCTTGGTTTTTCATGAGAACTAGGGTTTTAGAGGTCCGGGTTTTCACTTACGGAGTTGTGGGGTATTTTTGCAGGTCCTTACATTATGACACCTAGCCTCCTTATTGCCACACTTGATCTCATTAGGACACATATACTGCAACTAATCAACTCCTTAGAACCTTTAAAGACACTTGTTATAATTTTGAAGCTTGAGGATGAGTACAAATAGGACTAGTTAGTACATAAGTTCTTCACACCATTATTCTTCCTTCTAAAAACTTTGTGGAGTTTGCTTCTATTAATGGAAGCCTCCCGTCTGAAGTTCTAAACTTCTCTTGAACACCAGTAAGTGTTCTCTCAGTTTTTTTTTCCATTATTCGGCTAGTTATTAGTTGAAAGTCAAGCAAATTGACTTTTTCTTTGACTTTCGGTTCTGACCATTATGGTCAAGTCGAAGTTCGAATAGAACTTTGCAATGTGATCGTAATAATAAAGGTGTTAATCCCTTGTGATGTAACGCTTCGTATTTTTTGTACATTCCTTATGTAGAAAGACGTATTCTTATTTCTATTTTTGGAAACTTGTAATCTTATCGTGTCCGTATTTCATTTCCAATCTTGTAATCTGAGGCTTTGATCATAATGGAATTCTATTCTTATACTTACACACGAACTACATCGGCTTGCATAGTGCATGTCTTAGTCATGTATATGTCTACCAATGTTCATATTCTAATTCAATGAGTTTAAACACATCTAAACACTAGTTCATAACTCATCTAGCACACATACAAACAGAGATTGTTGTTATAACCAGATATCTGTCAGGCTTTAAAGTCGAGTGGAGTTGCACTGAGCATTGCCTAGCTATTCCCAAGCCAGATTCGAGACGCAATATGTAAATAAACCCATTTAAGGGGACTTGGAGGCGGAGCTTTGAGAACATAATTTGATGCTCAAGTCGGTAGTTTATATGATAAGCCTATATCAAAGAAGGAAAGTTGGTTCTCCAAAAAGAGAGAAGTCCGCCAAGTAAAGGTATTCCTCATCGAAAATGGGATGATCTTGAATGTATAGGGTGAGCCACTATATATAGAAGGTGATAGAGTAAACACTAGTGGGGTTGCTAAATATGAGTTGGTTGGGTCTAATATATATTAACAAGCAATGTACTTAGCCCATGTAAAAACATTTCTTATCATCCCTTAGTGTAGTGTAATATTGTTTTTAACTATGTTACATCAAAAATATCTATATTATAGCCCTAGCAAGACTTACATCATCCCTTAGTGTAGTGTAATATTGTTTTTAACTATGTTACATCAAAAATATCTATATTATAGCCCTAGCAAGACTTACATCAGGTGCATCAGTCGTATATACTGAATATTGATAATAATTAGACAAACAACATTTTTAGAGTGAGTTGCAATATGAGCTCCATAACTATAAGAATAATGTGGAGTACAAGTGAACTCACTATTGATAAAGATAAAAATAAGTTATGACGTGAGCTTAATAAGACTGAGGGGAGTGGGGCGACTCCCACCCCCAGATCGCCTGGAACACCGCCCCCGGAGGCGACTTGGGTGGCGTCCCCCTCCTGCCCGTCTCAACCAAGTCGCCCAACTTTACACTTTTGACTTCAATATATCCGTTGCCAACGGATAGTTTGGCCAAGCTTTTTTTTTTTTTTAAATAATCCAACCTTTATAAATAATACCCAATATCAAACACATTTTTACCACAATCTTCTCTCAACTCATCAAAATTTATACCAATCTTCTATCAACTCATCAAAATGTATCCCCACAACATCCCTCCTTTCAACCAAAATACACAATCTTCCAATCCACAACCCGATATGGCGGACCCAAACGTTTTAAATAACCCCGCTTTTTACGCCTATTTCAATAATATGCACGTTGCTAGCCCTACACCGCAAGTATACTACAACAATACGCCCATACCGCAACATATGGGGTTCACCACTTGGAACACACAACAACCCGGTGGTTTTCAAAACGTTGGAGGATCGAGACAACAAAATGGTATAAATTTTTTAGATATTTTTTTGTAAAGAATGTTTTTTTTTTTTTAACTTTGTTTGTATTCCATCTAGTGGTTGATTTAGATGACGAAGAAGTTCCGGAGACCCAGTTCGATGTCGGTCAAAATGATGTTGAACCTCAAAAAAAGAAACGTTCACACAAGAGGAAAACACCGGGTGAAGAACGCTTGAAAACCAAACCGATACCATGGACTTCCAACGAGGAAATGAGCTTGTCCAAGGCTTGGCTAGAAATAACCGAAGACCCGAGATGTAGTAACTATCAAAAGGAAAAAACATATTGGTCTCGTATTTACAACGTTTTCCTCAAGTTGGAAGATCAAGAAGATGGATACCGTGATGCCGATGGTATCGGCGCGAAGTGGCGTAAAATGCGTCCTTTGATTCAAAGTTTCAACCAAATATACACTCGCCTAAGTAACTCGCGTGTGCGCCAAAGTGGTTCCGACGATGCGATGCTCCAAGCAAACGCCCAAAATGAATTCCGAGTCGAACACAAGAAGGCGTTTCCTTATCTTGCTATTTGGCAATTTTTAAGAAGGAGTTCGAAATTTCACACAGTTATCGCCTTCGATCCATTTAAAACTCGTGGCCAACCGTCGGCTAAGCGCTCAAAAACCTCATCCTCAAACGACCATCAAAGTACCGGGTCGGACGCTCGGTGTCAAATAAATCTCAACGACATTGAGGAAGATTTCGAAGAGCCACATAAAGAGGCCGAAGCGTTTCAACCATCACAACGGCCGGTTGGCCGAGATAGGGCCAAAAAAGCCGCCCAACCGTCTTCTAGCGGTGTACGAATCGACTACACCGAAACGTTCGAAAAAGTGACCAATAAGTTAGACGGCTTGTTGCAAACGAGCCAACAACGGATCAACTTAAAAAAAGAACACGGGGACCGAAAGCTAAAGCTGAAAGAAAGTCGTCAAAAAGCACTTGATTTGCAAATATTAACAACCGACACGACAAACCTTACTGGAGCCGAGCTCGCTTTAGCCGAACAAATGAAACAAGAAATTCGAGAAAAATATAACCTTTGTTGATTGTATTTTTTTATTTTTGTTGATGTATTTTTTTTTAGTTGATGTATTTTTTATTTTATTGAAGTATTAGTTTTTATTTACTTTGATCAATACTTTTATAAAAAAATAGGACTTTTTTTATATCTTTTACATAAAAAAAAAGACAAAATAAATCAATCCACGTGTCGCAAGACGCCCCACCCAGCAAGGTTGCCCCACTCCCCCTTTTTTGGTCAAAATCCTCTAATATGACGTGGCGCCAAATCGCCCCATCAAAGGATGCTCCACTCCCCTTAGTCTAAAGATAACTTGATCGGCCTTTAAAGTTTGAAGAAAGCGCCACATCCTTGTACAAGGGCGAAATCCGTTCAAGATTGTGGGCCCTATTAAAAAACTTTTTTTGGTTTTAATCATCTTCAATGCATTAATGATTTGTACACGATGTTCTTTATTGACTTGTAACCACATTTATTTTAAATTTTAAATCATTTTAATTTAGGAATTTGGTAAACTAACAAAATTACATAATATTTTTCTATATTAACAACATTATTCATAAACTTTTTAAACTATATTTAACAAAGTATCTTAATATATATACATTATTTTTTATAACATATTTATTTATAATAAGTTAATTAGAAATGTTACAAAAAAATCATTTGATATAAAAAATAGTTTCATCTTGAAAGATAAATGTAAAAGTGGTGATAATGTGGATATATAAAGATTTACAAGAATGTTTATAGAGACGAGGAGAAAAAGTATGTTTTCAAAAGATAATTGGGAACTTTTAGACTATGTGTAGTGGTACACATGAATAATGCCTCATTCTAGGGCGTTTTGCGTCATGTGGCAGTCCAGTCGGCAATGGAACATTTTTCATAAATAGGTGTAGTGGGGATGTTGGACATTATGTTAAAAGGGGTTTAATAATAGAATTAAATAAAAAAAAACTATCAAAAATGTTATTGGACAAAAAACCATCAAGAAAGGGTGATTGGTCAACACACAAGGGGCTCGAGCGTTGTATTTAGAACGCCATTCAAAAATTTCGAACAAGAACGCCCAAGGGGGCCGAAGTCGGGGCGAGATTGGGCAAAAAACGTCCACTTTTTACACCACTACGCTTGGTCTTAACATTTAATTGGATGCGTTTGTGGTATATTTTTCCCTAACCAATGCAGGCAGTTTATAATATTTGTCTTAAAACTAGTTAAGAATGTTTTATTGCTTAGTATCTTTAACTTTTCAAAGGGAATAATCACTCAATATTAGTGAAATGTTGCAAGCTTCTACTAAAGTAACTCAAAACCTTTTTATATAAAAGAAAAACAACTTAACTTTTATAATAATGTTGTGAAATTTGGTATATTATACACCTTACTAGTGTCTTTATCTTCAAATCTATAAGCTAACAATGGAGTAACAAAATAGATGCCAATTTTTCATTTTTCATTCAATAAACAAAGAGAAAACCAAAAACAAGATTAGGTGAACTTGTAACATTTATGAGTAACAACTTTTTTTATATCTACTATTTTAAAAAACAACAATACGCAAACAACATTTACGAACGAATCAAGCAAATATAAGGTTAAGCTTTAACTCGTTCTAAGCTCCATATCTAAAACTTGAGTTTGGATAAAACTTGATTCGTTTATTAAACGAACTCTACTTTAGATTTGAAGTTGTTTAAGCTCGACTTCATACTGATTTCGAGTACTCACGATCCCATCATTTCATTTAAGTTGTCTATTAACCGTTGAAGTTGTTTAAGCTTGACTTCATACTGATTTCGAGTAGCTCACGATTCCATCATTTCATTTAAGCCATCTATTAATTGTTGAAGTTGTTTACGCTCGACCTCATACCGATTTCGAGTAGCTCACGATCCCATCATTTCATTTAAGCCAACTATTAACTTTTGATTATTTTAGTGTAATTGGGTTGACTTGTTGATCAAAGTGTTTAATAATATACAACAAACAAGTTAAAGAGAGTACGATGTGCATGTTTACTTGAGGTTTTTTTGTTTTTAATCATACCAAGTATTTTACGCCTCATTAGTTTTTAGTGGCGAAGCCCCTAAGTAATTGAAATTCAACGTCCCCTTGACGGGGGTCCGAATACAACACCCCTGACAAGGTACAAGGGCATAGCCCTGGTTGGGGTTGAATAAGTTGCCTCTTTAAAAATTCATTAAAATTTTAGTTTTGTTTAAACTGAATTAAAATATTTTGGTGGAAATTGGCTCCATTTTAGAGGCATTATCTATACTACTATATTAAGAGAACTAGGATTTCTATCCTTTTGGTAATTTTCCATTGTGTACACGTCTTCAAGCAACATGTACAAGTGATCCAAGCTATTTTAGAGGGGGTAAACTTGCCCATTCTTCAAAAATTTAAGACACTTTAGGGGCATTTTAGTGATTTTGGCACATGTGTAACTATAATATTAAGATAACATTAATATGACATATGAAGAGTCTAGGTTAATTGATTAAATTTATATAACTTAAATAACTTTAGAAATACTTTCATATGTCATTACTGCTTAACAACTCTAATTATCTAAAATACTTTGGGTCTATCTACTAAATTGATAACTTGGCTAAAAAGGCCAACTTAGACCGAATAGGCGAATCCCTCCACTTTCAATATTGGGCCTTTACAATACAAACCAATTTGACCCTTCTTCTCTCTCACAGTAACTACCATCATCAATTGAAACAGGGCAAATTGAACGCTTCATCTTTCCCTAACCCACCCTCTCATTCCCTTCCCCTCGCCCCTCCAGACCATACAAATACTTCGAACCCTATCACTTTTCTCTCTCCATCTGGAACCCTAGCTTCCTCCATAGCTCTCCAATTGGACCAGAGATGAACAACGATTTTGGAGAAACCCAAGCCGATTTGTAGGTTTGTTCCTATTTCAGTTCTTCCCAATGTTGTTTCATTTGTTTAAATTACTCATTATCTTTTAACATACGAGTCTTCACCATCTCAGCTTTTCTGGGAAATACTGAAAATATACAAAGACTCAATTAAGTGAAAATTCAGCAAGATTTGTATAAAATTATTTGACATGATGATGCAGCAACTAAAGGATCACCTTTTTTATGAGAGATAGATAATATGGCTTGACCTTTTCGACATCAACTTTTGCTTTTACTGTAGAGATCATACTTGCTGTCAGTGGCGGATCTAGGATTCCGACCAAGAGGTAACGTTTTATAAATAAGCGGTAACGAAATCGAAAAAACGTCAAATTTTTCCAAAATTTACACTAAAAACGTCAAAAATTTTCCGACCAAGCGGTAGCGGAGGCTACCCCTTGTTCCTCTTTACATCCGCCCCTGCTTGCTGTGCAAGCATACGTTAAACATTAGATAGAATGTTTAATTAATGCCGTTAATCTTATGTTGATTGATCTTGATTATTCACAAAATTAATCATGGTATATTACTTGAAGATTTGAAGCCACTTCAAGTTCTCAACATCCTCCTCACTCATCAAATGTTTGTATGCTCCAGACCTATGCAATGCTGCCATAACCACAAAGTAATAGTAAGATTCAAAATCCAAATTAAACAACTTTTTTTTTATCAATTTATTTTAAAAAAATGAAGTTTTAGCGGCTTACGATAGAAAGAATGGTAGCGAATGATGAACAATCCTGCTTGGGGCAAAGTGGTCCCGTTTTCCTTGGCAACCTGTTAAGATGCATAATCGCATTTATGTTAATCATTGTTATGATAACAATAAGAATATTGGGGGGCATTCATTTCAGAACAAAAAATTTGTGAAGAAATGCACAATGCACTTGTGCATAGTGTTTTGAGCGTCATACATATGACACTTATGTAACATGTGTGCTATGTACATGTGATGATTTCATGGGGCCAAAATAAGTTCAACTTTATTGTTTGTTTTCCTTGATACTAAAATATTGTTGTCAACTGCCACCACTAACATAATTTGTCCAAAATTAGATTTTTAGTTTTTTAACCCTTTTTTTTCCCAGTTAACTGTTGAAACATCAGGAGAATACGCAGTAGCTGATATGCACCAGAGGTAAGCAGAGATGGCTAAGCAATCTGATGCTTTTTTTGCTTTACCAGGTTTTTTATCACTTCATATTCTTTCACAAAAATTCTATGCATAAATTCATCATCATCACATCTTTTTTTTAAATACACCCTATCCTTGTCAAAATTCCATCTTTCAGTTCACGCTTTTTTTAAAATGCCCCTTTCCCACTTGAACTTAATGCGTAATTATTTTATTTTTCTTGTTAGGTGTGACGCCACACCACTGCGCAGCCACCCCCTCCTCCATGACCGACCTACGTGCTGAAGTAATCGTCTTTCAGATACTAACAAGGGTCCCGGCAAAGGACGTGACCTACGTGCTGAAGTAATTGTCTTTCAGATTCTAAAATTTATTTTAACACTTAGTGCTGATTACAATAGTAAAATAATATTTCAATATATTCTTATTTTTGGATTAGAAGCACACTTTGGGTGACCAAATTTTTTCCCTGTTCGGCCCATTTGACCCGTTTCAATTTGGTAAATCTTTTTATGTTTTATTTTTTCGGAAAAGGAGGTGGTACAGAAACAACTTGAATCGACCCATCCTTAAGTAGTTGGTTGAAATTTCCATATTTTTACATGTTATCTTTGTGTCTGTGATATTACTCTCTTTTTATGGCTTTTGTTGTGTTTTTTTTTTATTCTTTCTAAATTATTTTCTTTTATAACTTAAAAAAGGCGAAGCAGTGAAGAACGGAGAACAAAGATTCAAGAATTGCGAGGTTGCAGCGTTGATGTTGATGCGTTTACATCCAAGATTCAAGAATTGCGAAGTTTCAACAGGTGGCTGATTTAGTACTGCATGATGGCCAAGCATTTGATCTCTCCATGGTTTTGCACTTGGTGCCAATTTTGTGTGACAGGGAATCATATGAACCAACAGGCTTTATGTCTATTGTATGTCACTTACTACTTTTTTTAATACAAGTAATGTTTTAATATGTAAAAAAAAAAACTCCACAATGCAAAACTGAATATTATATTATACTCTTTCTTGGGTTTATTTTAGGTACATAGATCACATGCGGATGTTATTGGTTCCTATTCGAAGTGGATGTCTTCTTACATACCGATGCCAGACCATTGCTGTAAGGAAACTCTTCTTTAAAATTGGATAAATGTAGCATTTACTATATTATTTTAGGCGTTTCTATCTTCCATCATGCTCTTAACTAATATCTTGTTTATTTTTTGCAGCTGGTATGTCTGAACCTTTATGCTCACACACGTGTGCAACTGCTTTCCGGAAGTTTTGCGAAGATGCTACTGCGGTTATGCACAAACCTTCTAGCTTAGAAATGTTAATGTGGATTACATAGGTTATAACTTATAAACCTTATACCACAAACAGTTTTTTTTTTGTTTTTGGTTTTTTAAGCTTCGGTATGCTGATTTATTTATTATTTATAACAATTTCAGGGTTTGTTAATTTAATATATATATTTCTATTTTTCCAGTGAGCCAACCACAGCATTACACGATACAAATAAGGTGATAGGGGAGGAATCGGGTCAAGTGGTAAAGGAGGTGGTAGCGGTAGCAACAGTGGTGAATCGATAAAGGCTCCTGGAGGTGGGTGAGCATATATACCAACGGCTGGTTTTGAGAGCAACCTAAAAGGGTATTTTAATGGCCTTCATGGTAGTTTCAAGGGAAAATGGATGTGTAAAAGTTCAAGTTCTTTTAACTTCTTTTGATGTCATTGTTGAAGTACACTGTTGAAAATAAATATATGAAACTTACATAAATTCATGTATTGAATATCACTTGTGGCTCGTACTAGACATAATTGCATCTGATATTAGTCGGGACACCCGCTGCAACGCGCGGGCCTTCCCACTAGTCATTTTCAAAATAGAAACACCTTTACCTCACCTTCGTTTGCTCACAAAGATCTGGTTCAAAAGTTTATCACACATATACTTGTTAAAGAATTCTAGTTATGAGTTTTATTCGATTGAAAAATTCAAGATCCATCAAATTATTTTGATTTGAAACTCTTAGATTAATCCGGTTTTGTTAAGTCCCCAACATTAACCAACGACAAGACAAATCAATATAATCACTCTAGGTATATACTCACTTGAAATAATAGATTTATAATAATAACATCAAACAAAGTAACATAAAAAAATAGAGTTAAGTTCACGTTTTACGAATTGCATGTAAAAGCCAAAAAAATACGGTGACATTATCGTAATTATTTATTCGTAAAGTAATTATCAAAATTACTCTACAAATGATTCCGTAGAGTAATTTTGATCTTGTAGAGTAATTTTGTAAAATGTTCTTGTAGGATAATTTTGATCTTGTAGAGTATCATAATTACTCTACAAATGATCTTGTATGGTAATTTTGATCTTGTAAGGTAATTTTATAGAGTATCATAATTACTCTACAAATGATTTTGTAGAGTAATTTTGAATTGTATGTTGTTTAATAAACTTGCAAAGTAATTTTGATACACCTGTAGAGTAATTTTGATACAGAGTAATTTTGATACGCTTGGAGAGTAATTTTGATAATTACACTGCAAGATCAAAATTACTCTACAAGAACATTTTACAAAATTACTCTAAAAGATCAAAATTACTCTACAGGATCATTTGTACAGTAATGACTAATTATGAAAATGCCACTACGTTTTTTCAGCAAAACATTCAATTCGTATTGTACGTTAAAGTTATTTGTATTTGATTTTTTTGTCAAAAATAAAAAAATCATAATGAAATAATAACTAGTATTAAGGTCCCCCGCATTGTGGCGGGGGTCGTAAACTGTGTCAAGTAGTACCAATACTATATCACTGATAGTGACCACCCACACACGAAAAAACATTTAAAAACAAAATAACATAAAAGGAAACAATAACACCGAACGAAAAGCATACGTAAGATCGTTGAACCATGCACATCCGTTGCGTTGTCGTGTTAATGCGAAAAAATTAGTCTCAAACGTAAAACATAGAAAATAATAACTAAGTAAATCTAGACCCTCGCTCGTTGCAACGAACTTGCCAAACAAGGAAATAAAGACGTATTGCAACAGGCCTGTCAAATGGAATTAAAATAGACAAAAAAACATTGAACCCACACGCACGTCGCAACGTATTCACTCACAAAATGTAGAACGAAACGTATAATGAAAATTTTGAAAAATATAAAAAGTATGGGGGATCAAAGTTGTAAACAAAAAAGTATTATGGGTTAACTTGAAAAAGTAAAAAAAAAACCTTGGGTAAAAGTAAAAAAAAAATAATGAGGTTAAAATGCAAAAAAAGATGAACACTTTAAATTAAAAGTGAAAACTTTTTTTTTTGAAACACTCCCTATGCTTAGATTACAATTACCTAAAACACCAATATGTTACAAATTTATAGTATGAAAATATCATCCATTTTCCAAATTTACATTTAAATTCCTTTTCTAGTTTTAAATTTTAAGATTACTTATTATAGTAGTAATTTTTATAATTTACATTTAAGCTTTTCTAACTTAAGACTTTACAATAACACTTCATAAAATCTTTTAAGAGTAAAATGCACGGATAGTCCCTGTGGTTTTGTAAAATAACACCTATAGTCCACAACTTTTGGATACCAATTAGACCCCACAATTAATTATTAATTATTAAATAAAATATATAACATCTTCAAAACCATAGGGAGCACCAGTGTAATTTCCAAAAGTTGGGAACTATAGGTGTTATTTTACAAAAACACAGTGACTATCCGTGCATTTTACTCATCTTTTAATGTAAGTTTTTATACTATTCACAGAATCCCAATCATGTTAATTTTGTTATTATATTATATAAATATTTGGGCTATTTCAATTTCTTATCTAATTAGTTTATAGAAACATTAGATGGAAATGTTGGTTTGGGTGTATACCACAAAGTTATAAATTCATGTGCAATAAAACATGGACATGTTGGTTTGGGTGTATGACACAAAGTTATAAATTCATGAGCAATAAAATGTTTGTGGTTTTTAGCAGCTTGTTTAGTTTATACTTTTACTTCTATTGTTTCATCTAAAGCTAATTTCTTTACAAATGCACAAAAAGTAAACCAAAAATCTCTAACCAACCTTTGTGATTGAGGCACATCTTTGGAAACCCGAATGGTTGAAATTACTTAGGTGGTGTTTGTTTTTCTAAAAAAGATCTGCGCAGACTTCGCGCATACATTGCCATGCAGACTGTTTGTTTTTTCGAAGACGTTTCATTAAAAAAAACGTATGCACGAGCTCTTCTTAATGCACACTTGGTCCAGCCACTTCTAAGATCTTCTAAGATCTGTAGAAGGTTAAACACCACCACCACCGTCCACGTCCACCACCACCACCCACCACCGCTGTCCACCACCACCACCCACCGTCCACGTCCACCACCACCACCGTCCGTACACGACTACCAGTTTATTTTAGAAGTCTACATACGTTAAAAAACAAACAACTTTTTTCTTGTAAACTGCAGAGGTTTGGTCCATCTTTTCTTCTATAGATGTTTGCAAATGTGGTCCGCAGACTGCAGAAAATTTACCTCTTAAAAAATAAACAAAGATATTACTTCCAGGCTAATAAAAAATGGTTGATCTTAAATGGAAACTTGCAAAATAAAGCCAGCAAATGTTTTACTATATGATATGTTTCTGACTTCGTGATACCCCTCCTATTTATGTAAAATAAGACAAGCTTAGTGAAGGTGCAACTTCATAACTTTTTTTTTAATGTAAACTTTATTAAAAAACAGAGACCGAACCCGACTGTCACGGCCCCCGACCCGGTTTGACCCGTTTCAGGAGCCGCGGGACAGAAATCCCGTGGTATTTAATTAATTGAGTTTAACAGCGGAAGTTTATCATCATGATCTTTTAAAACTGAAATATTTCCCGATTATTTTATTTCACAACTCGGGATAAAACCCGGTAATTTACAATCTTGAGATTTCACGAAGAAATCTTTTATTTTACAAAACATGTTTCTTTATTTTATACTGAGCCACTTCCTTAAGCTGATAGTGCTTCGCGGGACTTTTCCTGGATCACAACAGATCACCTGAAACATGTTTGAAAAAGGTTTTGTCAGCGGGAAATACTGAGTGAATCATTCTATTTATGAAAACGACTCGTTTGTTATAATTTACAGTATTAAGAGAGATTACAATGTTTCAGATATCAAACCAACTACCCACAGTACTTGTCACTCGAACATCCATCGGTAGCCTCTTCGCCCGCTGGTGTCTGTGACTATGGTCATATCACTCATTGGCTAACTCGTTGTCCAATAGTGACGGTTATCAAGTAATGTATACAAAACCCCACATACCGGCTGTAATATGGTGATTACAAAGACTTAATCCCTGTAACTTTGAAATAAACATGCTTTTGTAAATAGATTTGATAAAAAGAGAATGACTCACATTGCAGATTTAATTTGAGCAGAGCCTAGCCTACTGATTGGCCTTTTAACCTAAATTAATAATAAGCACACAATTCAGTTAGTAACTTAATACAGCATTTACGATAACTCACGAGATTAAAACCTTCACAACGAATGACAAAGTGCGATACTTAAACATCCATCGATTTAACGACGAATGACAAAGCATAAACCCTAATGTGGGCAGCACTTAAACATCCATTGGATAGTTTAATCGATCGGACATTGAAACGTAGCAGCGATCGAGTTATTACCCTGAATTGTGGCAGCACTTCGTGATCAGTGTGTGTTTTCGTAGTAAACAGTGTCTAACTTTGTGTACGTAAAGAATTTTAACGTCGAACTGAAGCCAGAAATCAAGTCCCAAGCCCCTGTATTTATACCCTAAATTTGCATCTCCCGCGTGTCGCGACAGAATACATGGTCCCTGTCGCAACTCGCCTGAGGTGTCAAGGTAGAGTAGGGTAGGCTTGTCACTAGTATAGGCCTGCTGAGTTGATAGTTCGAGAATTCTCAATTTAGACAACGCATTTTAGAGATAATCATTAGTTAAGGTTTACCCCCCTTAAGTTTTAGGGGCCCTGATTCTAATTTCAAATGTTCTGAAAATTTTAGGGATTATGCAGAATCACTTGGGTTTCTCAATTAGGGTTTCCTATTGGTCAAATTAATTAAATAAATATGACTTTTGATGAGAGTTGTTACATTCTCCCCACCTTAATAAAAATCTCGTCCTCGAGATTTACTGGAATAAATGAGGATACTTTCGCTTCATTTCTGATTCCAGCTCCCAAGTGTATTCAGCTCCTCTCTTTGAATCCCATCTAACTTTGACTAAAACTAGTCGCTTGTGTTTAAGGAACTTCACTTTCCTGTCTTCTATCTGAAGAGGTTTCTCAATAAATTTTAACTTTTCGTTTACCTCTATATCTTGAAGAGGTACTACCAGAGATTCGTCTGCTAGACATTTCTTGAGATTGGATACATGAAATACATCATGTACTCCAGCTAACTCTTCTGGTAGATGTAAACGATAAGCAACTGGTCCTATACGTTGGATCACTGGAAACGGTCCTACGTACCTTGGACTTAGCTTTCCTTTCTTACCGAATCTAACAACTCCTTTCCAAGGAGAAACTTTCAACAGTACTCTGTCTCCAACTTGGAATTCTAACGGCTTGCATCTATTGTCTGCATAACTCTTCTGGCGATCTCGAGCCGTCTTCAGTCTTTCCTTGATTTGTGTAATCTTATCAGTCGTTTCTTGTACTATTTCAGAACCTGACAATTGACTTTCTCCTATTTCTGCCCAACAAACGGGAGTTCTGCACTTTCTTCCGTACAGTGCTTCAAATGGGGCAGTTTCGATGCTTGAATGATAACTATTATTATAGGAGAATTCGATTAGGGGTAAATGATCGTCCCAATTTCCACCAAAATCTATTACACATGCTCGAAGCATGTCTTCTAGAGTTTGGATTGTCCTTTCACTTTGCCCGTCTGTTTGTGGATGATATGCCGTGCTTAGGTTTAGTCGAGTTCCCATTGCTTCTTGGAAACTTTTCCAGAATTGAGAAGTAAAACGAGTATCCCTATCCGAAACAATGGAGAGTGGAACTCCATGTAAGGATACGACTTTATCTACATACAATTTTGCCAATCTTTCCATACTAAAGGTTTCTTTCATAGGCAGAAAGTGAGCTGATTTGGTTAATCGATCCACAATTACCCAAATCGCATCATTACCTTTTCTTGTTTTGGGTAACTTAGTAACAAAATCCATGGTTATAAGTTCCCATTTCCATATAGGCATTTCTAATTGTTGTAGTAACCCTGAAGGTTTCTGATGTTCTGCCTTAACTTGTGAACAAGTGAGACACTTAGAAACATATCTAGCTATATCCTTTTTCATACCTATCCACCAGAAATTCTTTCTTAAATCTTGGTACATCTTATTGTTTCCTGGATGCATAGTATATCTAGACTTATGGGCTTCTTCTAAAATCTTATTTCTTAATTCTCCTTGCTTAGGTACCCAAATTCTGCTTTTGTGGAATCTCCAAATTCCATCAGCTCCTTGCTCTAATTCTTTTATTCGTCCTTTCATTCCTTCAGCATCATCTTTGATTGCTGTAGCTTGAACATTCTTCAATTGTTCCATTAAATCTATTTGTAGATTTAATATGAGAGCACGAACCCGTCGTTGTTTCTCATAATACTTACGACTTAAGGCATCTGCAACTACATTTGCCTTTCCTTCGTGATACTGAATATCACAGTCGTAGTCACTTAAGATTTCCATCCATCTCCTTTGCCTCATATTTAACTCTTTTTGCCCAAATATATATCTTAAACTTTTATGATCTGTATAGATAGTAAATTTACTTCCATACAGATAATGTCTCCAAATCTTAAGGGCAAAAATTACGGCTCCTAATTCTAAGTCATGAGTCGTATAATTTTCTTCGTGCCTTTTCAATTGCCTTGATGCATATGCAATCACCTTTTTGCGTTGCATAAGCACACATCCATATCCTAGTTTTAAAGCATCACAATATACTTCAAAATCTTCAGTTCCTTCTGGTAGGGCTAAGATTGGTGCATTTGTTAATTTCTGCTTTAATATTCTAAAGGCTTCTTCTTGTTTAGGTCCCCATTCAAACTTAACGGCTTTACAAGTTAGCTTAGTTAATGGTACAGCTATCTTGGAAAAATCCTTAATAAACCGTCTATAGTACCCAGCTAAACCTATAAAACTTCTAATTTCCATTGCTGTTTGTGGAACCTTCCAATTGGTAATTGCCTCTATCTTAGCAGGATCTACATAAATACCTTCTTGATTCACCATGTGTCCTAAGAACTGCACTTCTTGTAGCCAAAATTCACACTTTGAGAATTTGGCATAAAGCTTTTCTTTTCTTAACAAGGTTAAGAGTGCATGCAAGTGCTGACAATGTTCGTCCTGACTTTTGGAATAAATAAGTATATCATCTATGAAGACAATTACAAATTTATCCAAATACGGTTTACAGATCCTATTCATCATGTCCATGAATGCTGCAGGTGCATTTGTTAACCTAAAGGGCATGACTGTAAACTCGTAATGACCATACCTAGTTCTGAAAGCAGTTTTAGGTATGTCTTCTTCTTGTACCTTCAATTGGTGATATCCGGAGCGTAAATCTATCTTAGAAAAATATCTAGCTCCTTGAAGTTGATCAAACAGATCATCAATCCTTGGTAATGGGTATCGATTCTTAATTGTAACCTTATTCAATTCTTTATAATCGATACACATTCTCATTGAACCATCATTTTTCTTAACAAACAACACAGGTGCTCCCCACGGGGATGAACTAGGTTGTATGAAACCTTTACTTAGTAATTCATCTAATTGCTTTTTCAGTTCTAACATTTCTGTGGGTGCTAACCGATAAGGTGCCTTAGCTATCGGTATAGTTCCAGGGATTAGATGAATCCTAAACTCTACCTCCCTATCTGGTGGTAACCCTGGTAACTCTTCTGGAAATACATCTGGGTATTCTGAGACTACTGGTATTTCCTTAAGATCTTTACCCTTAGTACTAATGATTACCGAAATCATATATACTATTCCTTGTTTTCGTTCATAATTAGCAACTTTCATTACTGATATGAACTTCATAGGCTTACGTGGTTTATCTCCTGTAATCATAATTACTTCTCCGGTAGGTGCCTGAATTTCTATAGAATTCTTATCACAGAGAATTCGAGCATGGTTGGCTATTAACCAATCCATTCCTAACACAACATCGAATTCGGCTAATTTCATAGGTAACAGATTTGCAGCAAATTTATGACCTGAAAGTCCTATTTCTATATTTTGCAAAACCTTATCTATTTTAACTGAATTCCCATCAGCCGTTTCGACTGTAAAGATCTGCCTAATGTTGATTAAGGGTATATTAAGAGCTTGGCAGAATGAAGTATTGATAAAACTTTGGTTCGCACCAGAGTCAAATAATACTGTGGCATAAATGTTGTGAACTAGAAACGTACCGGCTATCACATCAGGAATCATCTCGGCTTCCTGAGTAGTTAACTGAAAGGCTCTGACGTTCTTCTTAGTAGCTCCGTCAGTCGCCTTGGCTTTGTTGCCTGCTGGTTTGATTAATTTAGGGCATTCTGGCTTAAAATGTCCTGTTTCTCCGCAATTATAGCAGACTCTTGTTTTCTTTCTGCATTCCTCTTCACGATGTCCTACCATTTTACAAAAATTGCAGGTTACACTACATCTTCCAAAATGTTTCTTTCTGCAATTCCTGCAAAACGGCGGATTTGAAGATTGCCCTGTTCCTTTTCTCTTGAAGCTGTTATTATTACCCATACGAAATCCTTGGGTAATTTTCTGAGCCAGTTCCTTCTTCCTGTTTTCATCTTGCGTGCGTACCAGTTCGTCGGTTAGGGTATTAGCTAATTCCACCGCATCGTCAATAGTGCGAGGTCTCGCAGCTTTAACGATGTTACGGATTTCACTAATCAATCCCCAAATATAGCGAGAAATGAGTACTGGTTCTGGCGAAGCCAGCGTTTGTACCACTCTAGCATATTCAAAGAATGTCGAAGTATAACCGCGACAATCTACACCCATCATTTTATGGTTTAAAAACTTATTTACCATTTGATCTTTTTCATATTCGGGACAGAATTTTCTTTCTACAAGACTCTTAAATTCTTCC
Organism: Helianthus tuberosus; assembly: GCA_030545235.1. Lineage (NCBI taxonomy): Eukaryota > Viridiplantae > Streptophyta > Magnoliopsida > Asterales > Asteraceae > Helianthus > Helianthus tuberosus. The sequence continues at coordinate 100,908,479 of CM060367.1, forward strand.
CAGTTCATGGCATAAGCCCTATTTCTTCCTTTTGCTTGTAACACCGTGTTCCACCATTCTAGCGCCCCTTCTTTAAAAAGGTTTGACGCGTACATGACCTGATCATCCTGAACACATTTACTTATGGCAATTTCTGCCTCGGTTTTCTCTAACCAACGCAGTGCCGCAATCGCTCCTTCATTGCCTGCAAACTCAGTGGGTTTACAAGCAAGAAATTCTTTATAAGTGCAACCAGGTGTTGCAGCTTTCATTTTCTTAGGGAGCGGAGCTTGCCGTGGTTCATTATCATGATTAACATGATCATTGCCTCCGTTTACACTATTACTGAAGTTATCTTCAGAAATACGTTTGCTAGGAACGATTTGTTGCGGTTCTATTGGATTTTTAACAGCAGCAACGAATGCTGGAATAGCATTGGCTATCCCTTGAGCAACTATATTTTCTATATCCTGCCTAGTCATATATTGATCCCCCGGTTGTTGCTCAGATTGATTAATCTCATTAACTGGTTCATTATTAGCGTTTTCCATCTGATAATTAATATATATAATTTATTAGTATCAAATAAATAACAATTACACAAAACAATTTATACAGAATTCATAACACCAATATAGCCAAAACTATCGATTCTCGATTTCCATTTATATTTAATAGTATGCATCAATACACACTATTATCTTACAAAGTTTTATTTGTAGTTATTTTACAGACTGATTTTACTTATTACTATTACACCACTACAGTTCCATAAACCTCCTATCTTTTGTCAATCGGTATTCTAGTAACGACGTTCCCTCTTATCGTAATTCCAGGAGATCTATCCCAAAATCTCTTGGATCCTATTCCCAGCATCCATTAGTTCTTTGTCAAAATGGCAGAGTTCATCCCTTTTCTCGTTACTCATTGGTGGATTTGGTAAAGGTTCTAGATTGTACTGAGGAAAAAGCCTATAGGGATTGTTTTGTAACTGTATTTCATTAGTCAACCATTCGTCTATTTGCGAGTGGATTGAAGGGTTTGGAATAGCTGGTTCTAAGTTCATTGGTAGTTGTGTTTCAAGAGAATGAATAAAATCATTTTCATTACTCGGCTTAATAGTATCATAACTTGTCAATATCAGATCTAGCTCTTCCTGAGATGGTAACCCCTCAATTTGCCTAGAGCTTTCCCCAATTTCCATTTTCTTAGGTTTGGGTTTCTTAAGAGGTAAAGCGTTGAATTCTATAGGTTCTTCTATGTCTGGTATATACCTATTGAAATCTCTGGAAACTTCTATTCTTACTGGATAAAGATTTAAATTCTGAAGGGCGTCAGACAAGTCACTCATGCTGTTTAAATATGCAAAATAATCAAAATTTATTAAGTCAAAATTTTATAACAAAATTTCATAGAAAACCTTTAAATATTATTCCAGACTGTGTAACTATAAATAACTGAAAATTAAAACACACTAAGATTTACTTATTTATTTACCGGGTAGGGTTTCTAGACTGAGTGCTAAAATTTTAAGTCAGATTTTTAAAGATTTGTATTTATTGCTACAATGGCTAGCATATAAAGATCTGCCCATACTGTACCCAATTAATCAGATAATAAAACACATAATCATAAAATAGTAATTAATAAAAATTAAGTATTTTCTAAATACTTAATTGGCTTAAATCAGTGGCTCTGATACCACCTTTTTCTGTCACGGCCCCCGACCCGGTTTGACCCGTTTCAGGAGCTGCGGGACAGAAATCCCATGGTATTTAATTAATTGAGTTTAACAGCGGAAGTTTATCATCAGGATCTTTTAAAACTGAAATATTTCCTGATTATTTTATTTCACAACTCGGGATAAAACCCGGTAATTTACAATCTTGAGATTTCACGAAGAAATCTTTTATTTTACAAAACATGTTTCTTTATTTTATACTGAGCCACTTCCTTAAGCTGATAGTGCTTTGCGGCACTTTTCCTGGATCACAACAGATCACCTGAAACATGTTTGAAAAATGTTTTGTCAGCGGGAAATACTGAGTGAATCATTCTATTTATGAAAACGACTCGTTTGTTATAATTTACAGTATTAAGAGAGATTACAATGTTTCAGATATCAAACCAACTACCCACAGTACTTGTCACTCGAACATCCATCGGTAGCCTCTTCGCCCGATGGTGTCTGTGACTATGGTCATATCACTCATTGGCTAACTCGTTGTCCAATAGTGACGGTTATCAAGTAATGTATACAAAACCCCACATACCGGCTGTAATATGGTGATTACAAAGACTTAATCCCTATAATTATAACTTTGAAATAAACATGCTTTTGTAAATAGATTTGATAAAAAGAGAATGACTCACATTGCAGATTTAATTTGAGCAGAGCCTAGCCTACTGATTGGCCTTTTAACCTAAATTAATAATAAGCACACAATTCAGTTAGTAACTTAATACAACATTTACGATAACTCACGAGATTAAAACCTTCACAACGAATGACAAAGTGCGATACTTAAACATCCATCGATTTAACGACGAATGACAAAGCATAAACCCTAATGTGGCAGCACTTAAACATCCATTGGATAGTTTAATCGATCGGACATCCTATCTTCACTCCTTCCTGACCCGTTAGAGAAAATCATCTCATTCCTCGCCCTCAAAATGCGCCAACATCCTATCATGATCAACCCATTTACCACAACTATTTCCCCCTTCCCAGGATTGCAATTAGCGTGGAAGTCAGCCACATCTTTAAACACAAACGCGAACATAGAAGGAAGACGGCCCAAGAACAGAAGTATTGCCAAACCTTATGCGCCAAAAAAACACCCCGTGAAAATATGGTCTGTGTACTCCTCAAATTCCCCGCAAAAGCTACAACTGGAATCAGTGATGTGAATGTTCCGCTTAGCCAGCTCAGTCTTAGTCGGGATTCTGTTCTGCAAAGCTCTCAAGAAAAATATATTGCACTTAGCCGACACCCACGAAACCCACCCCATTATATCGTCGAACCTCGGGGCCTTCTCCTCGACCAACATCTTCCTCAGCGACGCAACCGAAAACAAGTCGACACGATCTTCTTGCCAGCTCCATTTATCAGCCAGTTTCGATAAAGAAACCTCCTCCAGCAGGTTATTCAGCTCCTGCAAGTCGGACCGCTCCCTTTCGGAAAACGGTTGATTCACCCACATCCAAGAGATCTCCAACCTGTCCTCCGATCTAGTCAACCTATCCGAGATCTTGCAGGATTTGACACTCTCCAAAGCGAAGTGCATAGGCCAAACATACATAAGCGGCCCTTCCCCGATCCAAAAATCCGTCCAAAAACTGATGTTATTCCCGTTTCCTGGTAACCCTTTAACGAGAGAATTTAACTTTTTCCGTTGATCACAATATTTTCCTCCATTTTAACCATATTTCTCCAAACTCCAGAAATAGCGGGATTAGATGGCAAGATGGACCACCTTCTACCCGACCCTGGATCGCCCCAATAATGAACTTCCACAAACTATCAACTTCAGTCTTGAACCTCCATACCCATTTGGACAAGAGAGAAACATTAATATTTTTTAATCTACTCAAACCCAGACCTCCAAGTTTTTCCGGTAACGCCACCCGGTCCCATGTAACCCAATGCATCTTCTTAACGTCTTCATTTCCAGCCCATAGAAACCTTTTCATCATCAACTCCAGCTTCTCCAAAATCTTAACAGGAGCCTTGAACAAAGAGAAATAATATATCGGAAGGCTTTCTAATACCGCTTTGATTAAAGTGACCCGGCCTCCGATTGAGAGAGAATTCGCCTTCCAAGAACTAAGTCTTCTCTGAAACGTATCCACCACCGGGTACCAATTACCTATACGGTTCATATTAGCACCAACCGAGATACCAAGGTAGGTAAAAGGCACAGACCCTGTCTTGCATCCGAAAATTCTGGACATACAAACAACTTCTTCTTCACTGACCCCTATCCCGAACTGATTTGACTTATGAAAGTTGATTTTTAAGCCCGAGCAGATGTGAAAAGTCCTCAAAATTCTGGCCACCGTCTTGATGTTCTCCTCACTCCATTCCCTAGAATGAGAGTGTCACGACCCCCGTCCCGGTGTTACCCGGTCCAGGAGTCGCGGGACAGAACCCGTGGTATTTATTATTTGAGTTGACAGCGGAAGTTTAACAAGATCTTTTTAAAACTTGAAGATGCCCGATTATTTTATTTCATAATTTGGTGCAAACCTCGTAATTTACAATAGAGGAATTTCACGAGGAAATTCCCTGTTTTACAAAACATGCTTATTTATTTTACTGAGCCACTACTTCAAGCTTGTTAGTGCTCCGTAGCACGTTTTCCTTGATTCAGAGTAAGTCACCTGAAACATGTTTTAAAAAGATTTTATCAGCGGGGAAATACTGGCGAGCCATTCAGGTTAAACAAAACAACACATTAGTTATAAATTACAACATAAGAGCGATTACAATGGCTACTTTCTTATTTTTATCTGGCGCCGTGTCACACCCTGGTGACGATGGTCATACCACTATTGAGTCCTTTCACCCAAGTAGCGATGATTATCACTGTTAGGTTGATGAACCTAACCTTGATAAATTAGTAATGTGCACAATACCCCACTTGCCAGTGATTCAAGATAACCAAGACTTAATCCCTGTAATTATAACTGGAAAACATTTGGGTATTGTAAAACACTTTTGATAAAAAGAGAATGACTCACATTGCAAGTTTAGACGGGCAGAGTTTAGCCTACTGATAAGCCTGATAACCTAATTTAAACAACAATGCATACGAAACTAGGTCAGTAACTTAATACAACTTTTACGATAAGCTCACGAAATCAAAACCCTCACGACGAATGACAAAGTATAGCCCGGATTCAGGCAGCACTTAAACATCCATCGGATCGGTTTCAATCGATCGGACATTGTATCGTAGCAGTGATCGAGTTATTACCCTGTTGTCGTAGCAGAGGGTCGGGATTTTGATTGTTTTATACTAAACAATGTATAACTAAACGTACGAAGTGAATTTTTCCGTCGTAACAAGACCAACATGCAAGTGCCAAACCCCTGCTATATATACTGAAAAAGGGTCTCCCCCGCGTGGCGCGCCAGACCCACCTGGTCCTGGCGCGTGGCGCGACGGGTCCCTTTTTAGGGTAGGGTAGCCTCGTGTCCACCTAGCCTGGGTGAGTCAAAATTTCGACGAAATTCGCATTCTACAACAAACTGTGAAGATAATTGTCACTTAGGGAATACCCCCCTTGAGTTTTAGGGGCCCTGATCCTAGTTCCAACTGTTCTGAAAATTTTAGCGGTCATGCAATATTACTTGGGGGTCTCAATTAGGGTTTTCTATTGGACATAATAAATTAAGAAATAATACTTTTGGTGAGAGTTGTTACATCCTCCCCACCTTAATTAAAATCTCGTCTTCGAGGTTCACTGAAATAAGTGAGGATATTTTCGTTTCATTTCCGATTCTAGCTCCCAAGTATACTCGGGTCCTCTTTTCGAATCCCACTTGACTTTGACCAGTACCAATCTTTTGTGTTTGAGAAACTTAATCTTTCTATCTTCTATTTGAAGCGGTTTCTCCACGAACTTCAACTTTTCATTTACCTCTATGTCTTGAAGAGGTACTACCAGGGATTCGTCAGATAAACATTTCTTGAGATTAGATACATGAAATACATCATGTACCCCAGCTAACTCTTCTGGTAGTTGTAAGCGATAGGCGACTGGCCCTATTTTCTGGATTACTGGGAATGGTCATACGTTTCTTGGACTTAGCTTTCCCCTCTTTTCGAATCGGACTACCCCCTTCCAAGGAGAAACTTTCAAGAGTACCTTGTCTCCAACTTGAAATTCTAACGGCTTACGTCGATTGTCTGCATAACTTTTCTGGCGATCTCGAGCCATCTTTAGTCTTTCCTTGATTTGAGTGATTTTGTCGGTGGTTTCTTGTACGATCTCGGGACCTGATAGTTGGCTTTCTCCAATTTCTGCCCAGCAAACTGGAGTTCTACACTTTCGTCCATACAATGCTTCGAACGGGGCAGCTTCGATGCTTGAATGATAACTATTGTTATAGGAGAATTCAATTAAAGGTAAATGGTTGTCCTAGTTTCCTCCAAAATCTAATACACATACCCTGAGCATGTCCTCCAGGGTTTGGATCGTCCTTTCACTTTGTCCGTCTGTTTAGGGATGGTATGCAGTACTTAAATTTAATCGTGTCCCCATTGCTTCTTGGAAACTTGTCCAGAAATGTGAAGTGAAACGACTATCTCTATCCAATACAATAGAGAGTAGGACTCCATGTAAGGATACCACCTCGTCTACATACAATTTTGCTAATCTTTCCATGCTAAAGGTTTCCTTTATGGGCAGAAAATGAGCTGATTTAGTTAATCGATCCACAATTACCCAAATTGCGTCGTTACCTTTTCTGGTTTTGGGCAACTTAGTAACAAAATCCATGGTTATTAGTTCCCATTTCCATACAGGCATTTCTAATTGTTGGAGTAATCCTGAAGGTTTCTGGTGTTCTACCTTAACTTGTGAACAAGTTAGACACTTAGATACATATCTAGCTATGTCCTTTTTCATTCCTATCCACCAGAAGTTATTCCTTAAATCTTGGTACATCTTATTATTACCAGGATGCATGGTATACCTAGATTTATGGGCTTCTTCTAAAATCTTATTTTTTAATTCTCCTTGCTTAGGTACCCAAATCCTTTTCTTATGGAATCTCCAAATTCCATCATTTCCTTATTCTAGTTCCTTTATTCTTCCCTTCATTCCTTCAGCATCATCCTTGATTGCTGTCTATTAAATGTTTTTCAATTGTTCCATTAGATCTAATTGTAAACTTAATCTAAGAGCACGAACTCGCTTTTGCTTTTCATGATACTTACGACTTAGGGCATCTGCGACTACATTTGCTTTTCCTTCGTGATATTGGATATCACAGTCGTAGTCACTTAGAATTTCCATCCATCTTCTTTGCCTCATGTTTAATTCCTTTTGCCCAAATATATATCTTAAACTCTTATGATCTGTATAGACTGTAAACTTACTTCCGTACAGATAATGCCTCCAAATCTTAAAGGCAAAAATTATCGCTCCTAATTCTAAGTCATGAGTCGTATAGTTTTCCTCGTGCTTCTTCAATTGCCTTGAGGCGTACGCAATTACCTTCTTGCGTTGCATTAACACACATCCTAATCCTAGCTTAGAAGCATCACAGTAAACTTCAAAATCTTCTGTCCCTTCTGGTAAGGCAAGAATTGGGGCGTTTGTTAACCTTTACTTTAAAATCTTAAAAGCCTCTTCTTGTCTAGATCCCCTGTAACACCCAAAAAATACAAAACTTTATATTTTATTATAAAGTATTAATTAAACAAGAACCGACTAACTAGGGGCCCATAACCTCGTTAGCTACAAGTCTAGAAGTAACTTATAATAAGGTTAAACACTTAAAATTCATAGTTAAATGATAAGTGAGGGACCAAACTAGTCAAAAACTGAAAGTTAAATGCTGAAATAGTAAACAAAACACACCAACCACACACTTGTGGGTGTGTGTCGATCGAACAGAAGGAGGGGCGACCAGGAGCTTTCTCCAAACCTTAGTTTCACACAAAATTCACAAATTGAAGCCCCTAATCTGCTCTGAATCAAGTCTCGAACATAAATTGGTGATCACCTCACTGTAGGGATCAAAAGGTATGTAAAATTATGGTATTTTGTTCTATCTTGAATTCTAGGTTAAATGTGAAAAACGAAAATTTAGCTTGATTACTTGATGCATGGATGAAATTAGAAGTGATATGAGGTTTAGGAACAAACCCTAGATGATTTCTTGACAAATCTTTCATGATACTTGTAGGGTTTTGTAATCACCATTGTAGGTGATTGAGGAACTTGAAGAAACTTGATAAATACTAGAATTATAGCTCTTGTTCTAGCACCATTTGAATTTAAGAAGCAATTTCAGAAAATATGGTGTTAAGACATGAGTAGAATTGATTAAATGAAGTAAAATTTGATGATAAATACAAGTCATGAACTTGGTAATGATTATGTGAAAATCTGACCCGCTAGGTGTTTGTTGAAATGCCTAAGTGGGGATTTAAATGTTAAAAATAGAATGAAAAACGCAGATTTGATTATTGTTTATAATGATGCGTTAATAAACATAACAAGAGTTCTAAACCAATTGTAAATTTAACTCTCTAGCAAAGAGTCCGGATCGTCAAGCGGACAAGCCGGAGGGAATACGCGTGGGAAAGGTGTGCCCTAAAGGTACGAAATTTACCGTTTCGTTACATTACGTTTATTTGTTAGTCTTATATCGTCATATTGAAACATGGTAAACAAGATAAACCAATATGTCACGGAAGTGACTATGTGTCTTAAACAAGTAAAATGGGTCAAAACAAGTGATAGAAACGGATTTTCGAAATATCTTGAATGATGCCTTAATTTCGGCATCCAAACGGGTCAAAACAAATTGAGTAGTGAATTTTGAAGTTCGTTACCATCACTTGATAAATGGTTATAAACAAAGCGTAAGCCGTGTAGTGGACACGCTAAATTAGTTGAGAAGTTTAACCCCTAATAAGTGAGTTAAAGTTCAGAAACTTAAGCCTGTCAAGTAGTATAAAAAGCCAAGTTGAAACCTTGGAAACAAGCATGTAGATTATTGCGTAAGCAATCCCTCGAAAGGGAAGCGAAACGCTATAGTTGATAAAATCTAGATATGAGTAGATAGCTTTAGTCATGTGATAGACGTGTTCGAAATCAAATTATGGCGACGTAGGAATTGAATGGGCAAAAGCAGCAAAACAAGAAAACATGTACAGCAGCTACCGTAAGTTACGGTGTAACTTACGGTAGCAAACAAAACGTTATGGTGGTTTTCTCCTGCCTTACGGCAGACCACTATTACCTAGTGGCCACCGTAACTTACGGTGGCTACCGTAAGTTACGGTAGCGCCCAATCATAAATGCTGAGTTTTTATATTCTTTGTTAATCGAATTTGTTTTTGAACATAGTTTTGATTATATTGATTTCCAAGGACTTTAATACTAATGTTTATTCAAATTTTTAGTTTCTAGGTAATACAAGTAAGTGGATGATGATCAAGCAAATGCATCCGAACCGAACACTCAAATCAACGCTTCCGCACTTGATCTATTTTGTTTTAGGAATATGTAAACACTAGTAGTTCTGTCTTGAAAATTCGATTAGTAGGGTTATAACGTGAATATTATGTTTTGGTATGGTCTTGAAATTACGAAGTTTTTTTTGTAAACTCTAAATTCTTGTATTAAATGCAAGTTTTATATCTTTAAACCAGTTATATAAAGCCGGGTCTTACAAGTTGGTAATCAGAGCTAAGGGTTGTCAATAAGTGTGTTCGGTTCAAGCTTGATCATGCATCCGGTAAGAGTTAATTGTTTAAGTAGATTTAGAGAATATAGAAATGAAACATGAACAAATATGCATGAAAAGAGTGTGTAAGTTCACTCAAACACAAGAAATGCATGAAACAAGAATGGTCGAATCAAGTTATTAACTTGATTAAACCAAAACAAGTAAATCATATGTTATAAATGAAATGTTTAACGATCAATGTAAACATTTCAGTATTAAAGATGGCGGATGCAAGTAACAATGATGCGGTGCCGAGAGTCACCGAGCAAACAAGAGAAGTGATTGCCGAGGAGGTTGGAAAGGCAATCAAAAATAGTTTGTCTGGTTTCATCGATAAGATCCAGAACATGGTACTATCAGTGGTTGAGGAAAGAATCAAGAAATTGGAAGATAATGCCAATCTAGTAAAGGAAAAGTCCGGAGGACGAAAGTCTTGTACATACAAGGAGTTCATGGCGTGCAAACCGCCAGTCTATAATGGGGAGGTTGACCCAATCATATGCCAACGATGGCTAAGCGATATCGAAGGGGTATTTGAGAGGACCCATTGTGATGAGGATGACTACGTAGCCTATGGTACGGTCAACTAAGGGGTCAAGCGAAAGATTGGTGGGATAACAAAAAGAATGAAATTGGAAGCGAAGCGGCTAGGGCCATGACATGGGAAGAGTTTAAGACGCCGTTTCTTAAACATCATAGTCCCAAGGCAGTCATTAATAGAATCAAGGAAGAGTTCATGCAACTTAGGCACAAGGGTGAGACCATAGACAAGATTACGGCAACGTTTATGGATAAGATGAAGTTTTGCAGTGAATTGGTGACTAATGAAGAGCAGAAGATATACTACTACTATAACATGTTGAGCGCTGAGTATAGGGAGTTTATGACTCCTTCAAAATACGAGACCCTTATCGAGATCATAAATGTTGCTCGGGAACGAGAGATCGAATTGAGAAAACAGGTTGAATGGGGTGAACGAAGGGCACATGATGTTAATCCAAGCCCTAACAAGAAAGCGCGAACAAATGAAACAGGGAAGAAATCGGATGCAAAAGGCGGGTCGCCAAGTTGCAAAATCTGTGGAAAGGGTCATAAGGGCGAATGCCGCTTCAAGGATAAACCTTGTCCCATATGTCGGAAGACGGGACACATGGCTACATCATGCCCGGAGAAAGTGACGGTTTGCTACAATTGTTATCGACTGGGTCACAAGAAGTCGGAATACCCAGAGCTGATTGGAAGGAAAGATGGGCAAGACACGAAGGGTGAAGTCCCAAAAGCAAAGGCAAGATCCTTCCAATTGACTGCCGCTGAAGCAAAAGTTGAACCTGAAGTGGTCTCAGGTATATTTGCTATAAACTCGATTCCTGCACGTGTATTATTTGATACGGGTGCCAATAATTCCTTTATTTCATATGGATTTATTCGACATCCTTTATTTGTTCTAACAAAATTACCTATGCCCTTAGAAGTAGAGATAGGTAATAACAAGAGTTTTATTGTTTGCGACGTATGTGAAAACTGTAAATTGAGCATTGATGACGAAGAATACACAATAGATTTGATCCCGATGTCGATGGGAGAATTCCAAGTGATTGTAGGGATGGATTGGTTGTCCCAATTCCACGCGAAGGTGGTTTGTTTCCGGAAGGAGATAAAACTGACGTCTCCTAGCGGAAAGCACGTTACGATATATGGTGAAAAAGGGGGTAACCCGGTGGTATGCTCAATGTTACAAGCCCACAAACTTATGAAACATGGATGCAAGGCCTACATGATTTACGCAAGCAAGTCGGAGAATGAACCCCTCAAAATTAGAGACGTGCCGGTGGTACGTGAGTATGAAGATGTGTTCCCGGAAGAACTACCGGGAATACCACCAGAACGGGAGGTAGAGTTTGGAATCGAATTGATTCCGGACGCAAAACCTGTAGCCAAGGCGCCGTATCGGCTAGCGCCATCAGAGCTACAAGAATTGATGTCTCAAATCCAAGAATTGCTCGACAAAGGGTTTATCTGACCAAGTGTATCCCCATGGGGCGCACCAGTTCTATTCGTGAAAAAGAAAGACGGCAGTATGTGCATGTGTATCGATTACCGAGAGTTAAACAAACTCACGGTAAAGAATCGATACCCACTTCCAAGAATTGATGACTTGTTCGACCAACTGCAAGGAGTAAGTTGCTTCTCAAAGATTGATCTCAGATCGGGTTATCACCAACTGAAAGTCAAGGAGGAGGATGTACCGAAGACGACTTTTCGTACGCGGTATGGGCATTATGAGTTCCTTGTAATGTCCTTTGGGTTGACTAATGCACCAGCGGCTTTCATGGACCTCATGAACCGGGTTTGCAAACCTATGCTGGCTAAGTCAGTAATTGTATTTATCGATGACATTTTAGTTTATTCGAAGAATGAAGCTGAGCATGTTTATCATTTGCAAGAGGTGTTAGAGTCACTCAGACGAGAAAAACTGTATGCAAAATTTTCAAAGTGCGCTTTCTGGTTACGGGAGGTGCAATTTCTTGGGCATATCATTAGTGCCGACGGGGTACTAGTGGATCCATCAAAAGTAGAAGCCGTGTCAAAATGGAAAACTCCAAGGAACCCTTCAGAAATCCGAAGTTTTTTAGGGCTCGCGGGATATTATCGGAGATTCATACAAGACTTCTCCAAAATTGCTTTACCATTGACCAAACTATAACTCGCAAGGAGGAAAAGTTTGTATGGGGCATCGAACAGGAGGAAGCTTTCCAAACGCTCAAGGAAAAGTTAACTCACGCTCCGGTGTTAACATTACTGGAAGGAGTTGACGACATAGTGGTTTACTCGGATGCGTCGCATTCAGGGCTCGGATGTGTTTTAATGCAACGAGGCAAGGTCATTGCCTATGCCTCGAGGCAATTGAAGATCCATGAAAAGAAATACCCGACTCACGACTTGGAACTGGCGGCAGTGGTGTTTGCCTTAAAAATATGGAGACATTACTTGTATAGGGTAAAATGTACAATCTTTACCGACCATAAAAGTTTGAAATATTTCTTCGATCAGAAGGAATTAAACATGAGACAAAGGCGGTGGTTAGAAACGGTCAAGGATTACGATTGTGAAATACACTACCACCCCGGGAAAGCCAATGTAGTGGCCGATGCGTTGAGCCGAAAGACGGATTATGCCCCGATACGAGTACAATCATTGCAGCTCATTGTGACCTCGGGCTTACTTGAACGAATCCGAGAAGCACAAGCTGAAGTAGTGAAAGTGGAAAACTGGAGAAAGGAAAGAATTGATGGCCAAGTTAAGGATCTCGAAGAAGGCAACCACGGTTTGAAAACACGTTTCGATAGAATTTGGGTTCCTAACACATGTGGATTTAAAAAGCTTCTACTCGATGAAGCACACAAATCCCGTTATTCCATTCATCCGGGAGCGACCAAGATGTATAACGACTTGAAACAAAACTATTGGTGGCTCGGAATGAAGAGGGATGTTGTGAAATATGTGGAGAAGTGTTTGACCTGCTTGCAAGTCAAAGCAGAACACCAAAAGCCGTATGGTAAACTACAACCGTTGGATATCCCAATCTGGAAATGGGAACAAATCACAATGGACTTACTAACCAAGCTGCCCAAAACCAGCCGCGGTTTCGATGCCATATGGGTAGTTGTGGATAGATTAACAAAAAGCGCTCACTTCATTCCGATTCGTGAGACTTATACGTCAGAAAAGATGTCGGAGGTTTACACTAATGAGATAGTAGCACGCCACGGAGTACCGGTATCCATCGTGTCCGATAGGGATACCCAGTTCACTTTAAATTTTTGGCGAGATTTCCAAGAACAAATGGGAACAAAGTTGTTCATTAGCACTGCATACCATCCTCAGACGGATGGACAGAGCGAAAGAACAATACAAACCTTGGAAGATATGTTGCGGGCATGTATAATCGACTTTGGAGGTGGTTGGGATGTCTATCTACCATTGGTTGAGTTTTCATACAATAACAGCTACCATGCTAGTATTGGGATGACACCTTACAAAATGCTCTATGGTAGGAAATGCCGGACCCCGGTATGTTGGGGTGAAGTGGGTTCACGTGAACTCGCCCACCAAGATATAGTTCGAGCCACTAATGAAAAGATTGATGTGGTTCGGGCACATTTGAAGGCGACTTAAGATAGATAAAAGTCGTATGCGGACAAAAGAAGGAGACCGATCGAGTTTCAGGTTGGCGACAAAGTCATGCTCAAAGTGTCCCCATGGAAGGGGGTTATCTGGTTTAGAAAGAGAGGAAAATTAAGCCCGAGATTTATTGGGCCATTTACAATTGTTGAACGAGTAGGGAAGGTAGCATACCGCCTTGAGCTACCGGAAGAATTAAACAAGATTCATAACACATTCCATGTGTCTCATCTTCGGAAATGTTTAGCGGACGAAACAACCTATATCCACTACGATGACATCGAGGTGGAGGATAGACTAAACTATGTGGTGAAGCCTGTTGCAATTTTGGATCGTAAGGTGAAAATCTTAAGGAACAAGGAGATAAATCAAGTAAAGGTTAAATGGGAACACAAGAGGGGATCGGATACCACATGGGAATCCGAAGAGGAAATGCAATGGCTCTACCCTACATTATTTGGTACGTTAATGGGTTTCGGGGACGAAACCTTTTTAAGGGGGTGGACTTGTAACACCCAAAAAATACAAAACTTTATATTTTATTATAAAGTATTAATTAAACAAGAACCGACTAACTAGGGGCCCATAACCTCGTTAGCTACAAGTCTAGAAGTAACTTATAATAAGGTTAAACACTTAAAATTCATAGTTAAATGATAAGTGAGGGACCAAACTAGTCAAAAACTGAAAGTTAAATGCTGAAATAGTAAACAAAACACACCAACCACACACTTGTGGGTGTGTGTCGATCGAACAGAAGGAGGGGCGACCAGGAGCTTTCTCCAAACCTTAGTTTCACACAAAATTCACAAATTGAAGCCCCTAATCTGCTCTGAATCAAGTCTCGAACATAAATTGGCGATCACCTCACTGTAGGGATCAAAAGGTATGTAAAATTATGGTATTTTGTTCCATCTTGAATTCTAGGTTAAATGTGAAAAACGAAAATTTAGCTTGATTACTTGATGCATGGATGAAATTAGAAGTGATATGAGGTTTAGGAACAAACCCTAGATGATTTCTTGACAAATCTTTCATGATACTTGTAGGGTTTTGTAATCACCATTGTAGGTGATTGAGGAACTTGAAGAAACTTGATAAATACTATAATTATAACTCTTGTTCTAGCACCATTTGAATTTAAGAAGTAATTTCAGAAAATATGGTGTTAAGACATGAGTAGAATTGATTAAATGAAGTAAAATTTGATGATAAATACAAGTCATGAACTTGGTAATGATTATGTGAAAATCTGACCCGCTAGGTGTTTGTTGAAATGCCTAAGTGGGGATTTAAATGTTAAAAATAGAATGAAAAACCCAGATTTGATTATTGTTTATAATGATGCGTTAATAAACATGAAAAGTGTTCTAAACCAATTGTAAATTTAACTCTCTAGGCAAAGAGTCTGGATCGTCAAGCGGACAAGCCGGAGGGAATACGTGTGGGAAAGGTGTGCCCTAAAGGTACGAAATTTACCGTTTTGTTACATTACGTTTATTTGTTAGTCTTATGTCGTCATATTGAAACATGGTAAACAAGATAAACCAATATGTCACGGAAGTGACTATGTGTCTTAAACAAGTAAAATGGGTCAAAACAAGTGATAGAAACGGATTTTCGAAATATCTTGAATGATGCCTTAATTTCGGCATCCAAACGGATAAAAACAAATTGAGTAGTGAATTTTGAAGTTCGTTACCATCACTTGATAAATGGTTATAAACAAAGCGTAAGCCGTGTAGTGGACACGCTAAATTAGTTGAGAAGTTTAACCCCTAATAAGGGAGTTAAAGTTCAGAAACTTAAGCCTGTCAAGTAGTATAAAAAGCCAAGTTGAAACCTTGGAAACAAGCATGTAGATTATTCCATAAGCAATCCCTCGAAAGGGAAGCGAAACACTATAGTTGATAAAATCTAGATATGAGTAGATAGCTTTAGTCATGTGATAGACGTGTTCGAAATCAAATTACGGCGACGTTGGAATTGAATAGGCAAAAGCAGCAAAACAAGAAAACATGTACAGCAGCTACCGTAAGTTACGGTGGATACCGTAACTTACGGTAGCAAACAAAACATTACGGTGGTTTTCTCCTGCCTTACGGCAGACCACTGTTACCTAGTGGCCACCGTAACTTACGGTGGCTACCGTAAGTTACGGTAGCTCCCAATCATAAATGCTGAGTTTTTATATTCTTTGTTAATCGAATTTGTTTTTGAACATAGTTTCGATTATATTGATTTCCAAGGACTTTAATACTAAGGTTTATTCAAATTTTCAGTTTCTAGGTAATACAAGTAAGTGGATGATGATCAAGCAAATGCATCCGAACCGAACACTCAAATCAACGCTTCCGCACTTGATCTATTTTGTTTTAGGAATATGTAAACACTAGTAGTTCTGTCTTGAAAATTCGATTAGTAGGGTTATAACGTGAATATTATGTTTTGGTATGGTATTGAAATTACGAAGTTTTTTTTTGTAAACTCTAAATTCTTGTATTAAATGCAAGTTTTATATCTTTAAACCAGTTATATAAAGCCGGGTCTTACATCCCCATTCAAACTTCACTGCTTTACAGGTTAGTTTAGTTAAGGGTACAGCTATTTTGGAAAAATCCTTAATGAATCTTCTATAGTATCCGGCTAACCCTAGAAAACTTCTAACTTCCGTAGCTGATTGCGGGACCTTCCATTTGGTGATCGCTTCTATTTTGGAGGGATCTACGTGAATACCTTCGTGATTCACCATGTGTCCTAAAAATTGTACCTCTTGTAGCCAAAATTCACACTTCGAGAATTTGGCGTAAAGCTTCTCTTTTCTTAACAAAGTTAAGAGTGCATGTAGGTGCTCCCAATGCTCATCCTGGCTTTTGGAATAAATAAGTATGTCGTTGAAGAAGACAATTACGAATTTATCCAAATACGGTTTACAGATTCTATTCATCATGTCCATAAATGCTGCAGGAGCATTTGTTAATCCAAAGGGCATGACTGTAAACTCGTAATGACCATACCTAGTTCTGAAGGCAGTTTTAGGTATGTCTTCTTCTTGTACTTTCAACTGATGATATCCGGAGTGTAAATCTATCTTAGAAAAATATCTAGCTCTCTGAAGTTGATAAAAAAGATCATCAATCCTAGGTAATGGGAATCGATTGTCAATTGTAACCTTATTCAATTCCCTGTAATCGATACACATTCACATCGAACCATCTTTCTTCTTTACGAACAACACTGGTGCTCCCCAAGTGGATGAACTAGGTTGTATAAATCCTTTGCTTAACAATTCATCTAATTGTTTTTTCAATTCTAGCATTTCAGTGGGTGCTAACCGATAAGGTGCCTTAGCTATCGGTGTAGTTCCAGGAATTCTATGAATTCTAAATTCTACTTCCATATCGGGTGGCAATCCAGGTAGTTCTTCTGGGAATACATCCGGGTATTCTGATACTACTGGAATTTCTTTAAGTTCCTTACCTTTCGTGTTAATGATTACTGAAATCATATACACTATTCCTTGTTTTCTTGAATAACTAGCCATTTTCATTACTGAAATGAATTTCAGTGGTTTACGTGGTTTATCTCCTGTAATCATTACTACTTCTCCTGTAGGTGCATGAATTTCTATGGAATTCTTATCACAAAGAATTCGAGCATGGTTAGCTACTAACCAATCCATTCCCAATACAACATCAAATCCAGCTAAATTCATAGGTAACAGGTTTGCAGAAAATTTATGGCCTAAGAGTTCTATCTTCTCTTCTCGCAAGACCTTATCTATGTTAACAGAATTTCCATCTGCCGTTTCTACCGTAAAAATCTGCCTAAGCTTGGTTAAGGGTAGGTTAAGAGTTTGGCAGAATGAAGTATTTATAAAACTTTGGTTTGCACCAGAGTCAAATAATACTTTTGCATAAACGTTGTGAACTAGGAACGTACCAGCTATTACATCTGGGATGAGTTCTGCTTCTTGGGTAGTCAACTGGAATGCTCTTGCATTCTTTTTGGTAGTTCCTTCTCCAGGTTTGGCTTTGTTGTCAGCTGGCTTGATCAATTTGGGGCAGTCTGGTCTAAAATGTCCAGCTTCTCCACAGTTGAAGCAGATTGTTGATTTCTTCCTCCTGCAATCTTCTTCTTGATGCCCCAGAATTTTGCAGAAATTGCAATACCCTTTGCATCTTCCAAAATGCTTTCTTTTACAGGTACCGCAGAATGGAGCAGTAGAAGATTGCCCGGTTCCCTTTTGCTTGAAATTACTACTATTACCCACACAGAATCCTTAGGTAATCTTTTGGGCCACTTCCTTCTTTCTATTTTCTTCTCGCGTGCGTACCAGTCCGTCGGTCAAGGTGTTAGCTAATTCCACTGCATCATCAATTGTGCGGGGTCTCGCAGCTTTAACGATATCACGGATTTCGTCAATTAAACCCCAAATATAGAGAGAAATAAGTACCGGTTCTGGCGAAGCCAGGGTTGGTACATCTCTAGCATACTCTAAGAATGTCGAAGTATACCCTCGACAGTTTACATCCACCATCCGGTGGTTTAGGAACTTATTTGTCATTTGTTCCTTTTCGTATTCTGGACAGAATTTTCTTTCTACTAGCCTCTTGAATTCTACCCAATTCATGGCATAAGCCACATCGCTTCCCTTGGCTTGTAGTACTGTGTTCCACCATTCTAGTGCCCCTTCTTTAAAAAGATGTGACGCGTACATGACCTTGTCTTCCTCAGCACATTTACTTATTTTAATTACTACTTCGGTTTTCTCTAACCAACGTAGTGCAGCAGTTGCCCCTTCATTGCCTGCAAATTCGATTGGTTTACAGGCAAGAAATTCCTTGTAAGTGCAACCAGGCGTTGCAGCTTTCATTTTTTTAAGAAATGGGGCTTGCATCACATCATTATCATTATTATTAATATTGTCGCCTCCATTTACACTATTACTGAAATTGTCGCCGTGAGTACGTTTGCTGGGAGTAGTTGGTTTAGGTTCAACTGGATTTCGGGCAGCAGCAAGGATTGCTGGAATAGCATTTGCTATTCCCTGTGCAACGATGTTTTCTATATCTTGCCTATTAAGGAATTGATCTCCATTGTTTTGTTCGGATTGATTAACTTCGTTAACTGGCTCATTGACGGCGTGTTCCATCTGATAATTATCAATATATAAATTTTTTTGCACAAAATAAACTAAATAATAACCAGTCACACATAATCATGTCAACACGTATAGCCAAAATTGTCGACTTTGCGACGTTGATATTTTATATATTAGTAGGCATCCGTACACACCAGTTATATTACAAAAGTTTTATTTTTAGTTATTTTACATGATTATATTTTTATTATTTATTATTATTTTATTATTATTAAACACATAACCACACAACCACATATGATCCCTGTCAGCTAGCACTTCAGAAACGACGTTCCCTCTCGTCGTATTTCCATGATATCCTCTCCCCTACATCCCGGATTCTATTTCCTGCGTCCACCAGCTCTTCGCCATAGTGGCGGAGTTCAGCCAAGTTTTCGGTGCTCATTGGTGGGTTTGGTGCAGGCTCAGGGTCAAACTGGGGGAAGAAGGTGTTAGGGTTATTCAAGAGATTCTGAAATTGCCAATAACTTGTCCACCATTCCTCCAGCTCTCCGGGCAGAAGTTGGTGGCTGACGATGGGATCTGGGATAGTAGGTGCTAAGTTAACTGGAAGTTGTGATTCAGCGGGGTAATTGAAGAGGTCTTCATTGGCAGGTCCAATGAGGTCATAATTTTCCAGTTGGCGATCAAGCTCCTCCCAGGGTGGCATTTTCTGCGCTTGCCCTGAACTTTCCCCGATCTCTTTTCCTTTCCCTTTGTCATTTGGGGCCTCAGTCCTTTTAATTCTCTGCGTAGCTGGCTTCTTCCTCCGTACGCGTCTCCAGCCTACGAATCTCCTTCTCCTTTTCGACTTGGGTTTCTCCTGAGGTTGGGCTTGGGCCTGGAATTCCATAGGTTCTTCAGTATCAGCCAGATAATCAGAAAAACACCCGGAAACTTCCATATCAGCAGAATAGATAGTGAGATTCTGAAGAGCTTCAGACAACTCATTCATGCTGTTAGCATATATGAAGAAACACACACAAACTTAAGTTAAAATTTCATTCATCAACTTAAATTCACAGAATGGCAATCAGAAAATTAAGTATTTCTAAATACTTAATTGGCTTAAATCAGTGGCTCTGATACCACCTTTTTCTGTCACGACCCCCGTCCCGGTGCTACCTGGTCCAGGAGTCGCGGGACAGAACCCGTGGTATTTATTATTTGAGTTAACAGCGAAAGTTTAACTGGATCTTTTTAAAACTTGAAGATGCCCGATTATTTTATTTCATAATTTGGTGCAAACGCCGTAATTTACAATAGAGGAATTTCACGAGGAAATTCCCTGTTTTACAAAACATGCTTATTTATTTTACTGAGCCACTACTTCAAGCTTGTTAGTGCTCCGTAGCACGTTTTCCTTGATTCACAGTAAGTCACCTGAAACATGTTTTAAAAAGATTTTATCAGCGGGGAAATACTGGCGAGTCATTCAGGTTAAACAAAATGACACATTAGTTATAAATTACAGCATAAGAGCGATTACAATGGCTACTATCTTATTTTTATCTGGCGCCGTGTCACACCCTGGTGACGATGGTCATACCACTATTGGGTCCTTTCACCCAAGTAGTGATGATTATCACTGTTAGGTTGATGAACCTAACCGTAAGAAATTAGTAATGTGCACAATACCCCACTTGCCAGTGATTCAAGATAACCAAGACTTAATCCCTGTAATTATAACTGGAAAACATTTGGGTATTGTAAAACACTTTTGATAAAAAGAGAATGACTCACATTGCAAGTTTAGACGGGCAGAGTTTAGCCTATTGATAAGCCTGATAACCTAATTTAAACAACAATGCATACGAAACTAGGTTAGTAACTTAATACAACATTTATGATAAGCTCACGAAATCAAAACCCTCACGACGAATGACAAAGTATAGCACGGATTCGGGCAGCACTTAAACATCCATTGGATCGGTTTCAATCGATCGAACATTGTATCGTAGCAGTGATCGAGTTATTACCCTGTTGTCGTAGCAGAGGGTCGGGATTTTGATTGTTTTGTACTAAATAGTGTATAACTAAACGTACGAAGTGATTTTTTCCGTTGTTACAAGACCAACATGCAAGTGCCAAACCCCTGCTATATATACTGAAAAAGGGGCTCCCCCGCGTGGCGCGCCAGACCCACCTGGTCCTGGCGCGTGGCGCGACGGGTCCCTTTTTAGGGTAGGGTAGCCTCGTGTCCACCTAGCCTGGGTGAGTCAAAATTTCGACGAAATTCGCGTTCTATAACAAACTGTGAAGATAATTGTCACTTAGGGAATACCCCCTTAAGTTTTAGGGGCCCTGATCCTAGTTCCAACTGTTCTGAAAATTTTAGGGGTCATGCAATATTACTTGGGGGGTCTCAATTAGGGTTTTCTATTGGACATAATAAATTAAGAAATAATACTTTTGGTGAGAGTTGTTACAGAGAGTGTTGTCAACGAAAAGAAAATGTGTCAAAGAAGGACCGTCCTTAAGGGTTTTGTTTCCTTTGAAAATCCCCATATTGCTAGCATTCGACAAGAAACGCGAAAAAACTTCCATAACAATCAAAAGGAGAAATGGGATCTCCCTGCCGCAACCCCTTCTGACATTGGAACTCGAACGTTGGCGACCCATTGACAAGAACCGCCAATCTCGCCGAGGCTAAGAAACCATCGATCCATAACCGCCATTTAGCCGGAAACCCCATCTGCTCCAGGATGTCAATAATGAAACTCCAGTTGACGTTGTCGTACGCTTTCTCAAAATCGATCATAAATAAAAACGTCTTTTTCTTCCCATGCTTTAGCCAAGATAGGACCTTGTTGGGCATAAAAGGACTGTCTAAGATGTACCTATCTTTGACAAAAGCTGATTGAGATGGAGAAATCACCCTTTTGATCACCTTCTTTAATCTGTTGGCCAATATTTTCGAAATTGTTTTACTAATAACGCCAATGAGGTTGATAGGACGATATTTTTTAGGCTAATGAGATCCTTTGTGACACCTGTGTCACTGCGACCATCAAACAAATACCAAACCAATGAAATATTTTATTTCACACTTGGTATTGGTATAAATATGTGTATCTTTTGCACATATCAATTCTTGTTCGATTTCAAGCTTTAAATCGCTTTCTGGAAGGTTATACGCGCACTGATGCGTAAATATAATCAGTTTAATGCAACAAACACTCCGGAACATCAACATATGCTTAACATACCCTAAATAACCCTTACATAACTTAGAAATAAGTTTTGAAGGCTTTGGTATGGCAAAAACAAGTTAATTCGCCTACAGGGACTAAATTTGACAAACTGCGAAAGTATGCCAATTTGAACTGTAACAGACATTCCGGAACATGACCATAAGTTAAACATGCCATAAATATCCTTTACATAGCTTAGAAATAGGCTTTGAGGGGTTCGGTGTGCTAAAATAAACTTTTGGGTCATTCAGGGACTAAAAGCGTCAAAAAGTGCACAAGTTTGCACTTTCGCGCATAAATTACGTTCTGAATACATCCGGACATCCAAAAATTTATGTAAGCATTATAATATTATGCTTTAGTGTTTGGCTTGTCAAAAATCCATTCGTCGCTTTATTTGGATCGTTTTTGTGTTCGTTACGACTCCCGTCGTAATTAAGCGAACATCGCAACCGTACGACCAAACGAACCGACATTCGAGATGTTTTCAAGCATATTTCATGTTCCCTATGTCTTAACATCATTGTGGAGCTTGAAATTGGGTTTGACGGGTGTTAGAAGTGCCGTTACGCAACGAAACAAGGTGCAGGGACTGAAACTGTAATTCTGCCAAAGTTAATGGCTTACGGACAGTAAGTCATCACCCTTACGGTACGTAAGGGGTCCCCAACACATCAGAATGTTCTAAAACAATTGTTAACCACTCCCAAATCCTTTGCCACATGTTAATCCCTGATGGTGGGGGCCAATTTGGGTTCCATAAGGTTTCAACAAGTGTACGGGTGAGATCAAAGCACGTTATTAGATAAACGATCCTAACGGTTCTACCACATCTATAAATACCCACCTCCATTCTTTCCAAAAACCCACAAATCTGATCTAAAAGCTCTAAGTTGAAGCCATTGCTTCATACCTGAGCTATTCAATCAAGATTTACTAGCGGGGACCCTTTGTAAGTGTTCCTTCGTTCTTTTATCGCTTTTCGAGTCCGAAAGTCAAACTATGTTTGACTTTCTGCGTTGACCAGTTTATGGTCAACACGAAGTTTGGTTGAACTTCATAGCGTGAGCGTAATCACGATGGTTATAGTCTCTTGTGACTATACCTACTGATTACCACGTTAGCTAGGCTCAGTGACGAGCCGTAGTTTCGGCCAAAATACGTATTCTTGCGTATTTTGTAACCAAACTACTCTTAGGTATCAAAACCGTTTGTTTTGATGCCAAACCTGCTTTCTAAACTTGGTTAGGCATGTTTTAACATGCTTAGCTTGTCACTTTTAGTTTAGTGCTTATATAGGGTCGTAAGGTAAGCGATCTAAACAATCGCTTATACTTTCGAACCCGACCCGTTTGGTCGATCATTAGGATCCGAACAAACACATTAGGTGACCATAGTATATAGGGAATAACCTTCCGAGGTTATACCTTATGGTCGCTTCGTTTAAGTAGTTGTATGATAGGTAGTTTATATGCCTTAGGTAAATTACCAAAATGCCCTTTTTACGCCAAAATTCATATTAAGCATATGTAACATAACTTTTGATGTCTAAACTGATTTGGCAACAATATTAGACATGTTAAGGCATATTTTACTTATCATAGGGCTAGTTAGGCGTTCCAAACGCGTTTTACGCGAACGACGCGTTAAAGTAGCATAAGCTACCTAAACGGGTAGTAAACACTTAGGTTAGGTTTCATTTTAGTATGTGGGCTTTGTTAAACCATATTACATGAGTTCCCATACTCATTTGGTTTACGAACCCTCATTCTATCCAATCCTCCGATTATAGGTCCGGTATATTAACATAGTTACCTATATTAGGTGCCGTTTGATATCCGTGATCTCTAGGATTGTTTGGTTGTTACTCAAGGACTACTAAGCAAATATCAAGTGAGTACATAGACCCCTCTTTTACCGTTTTCAAACTGTTTTGGGGTGAAACACATGTGCCTACTTGTTACTTTCATGCTTTCCATGTTTTCACATCATATACTTGCTATGTTCATTAGTACATTTATAGTACATGATTTCATTACATTTTATTCTATGTATGTCCATTGTGTGCATACTTAGTACATCGTTTTACATTACATTTCATGCTATGTATGTCCATTGTGTGCATACTTAGTACATCGTTTTACATTACATTTTATGCTATGTATGTCCATTGTGTGCATACTTAGTACATTGTTTTACATCACATTTTATGCTATGTATGTCCATTGTGTGCATACTTAGTACATTTTTTTACATTACATTTTATGCTATGTATGTCCATTGTGTGCATACTTAGTACATTGTCTTACATTACATCACATCATATGCTATGTATGTTCATTTGTTGCATACTTAGTACATTACTTTACATTTCTGCTATGTATGTTTACTTAGCACACTAGACATTGTTTTACATTGCATTTCTGTTGCATATGCTCATCCAGCATATGAACACATTATATTACATTTTGAACCGTTGTAACCATTTGACTATGTGAACTGTCGTAACCATTTGATTATATGAACCGTTTGTAACCGTTGAACCGTGTGAACCTTTTGTATCTGTTGACATGATTTACATTTGACAATAGACATTAGACTATACATAAACATTTCTACAATTGTTAAACATTACATCTTGGTGGTTTGGTTTGAGTAAGTGACTTAGGTAACGAGGCGTGTGTAATATGATACAAGCATGGTGGATACGCCGCTGGTACTTCCTATATATAAGTGCTTGTATGGTATTACATATCGTAGCGCTATTTGAATCATTTCAATTTAAGACATATAACATTTTATACAAATAACATACTTTTCACAAGACATTGTTTTACAAACAAACTCATCTTACATGGTTATTCATTTAACCTTACATTTATTTATACATATCATCTGATCTTATTGTTTTTCAAACGATTTACAAAACAAATCAATTTACTAGGTTCATGACTAAACTTTATTAAACATTTTCTTAAACTTACAAGTCATGAATCCTATTTTCACAAAACCTATGTATCTCACAGGCATTTTTATGCTGACATACCTATTTTCACATGTGTTTTCAGGAGTTGATGCATAGGACTTATCGAGACATACTTAGGCGGACCTGTGCCTTAGTGACTTAAAACGAGACAAGAACTAGTTAATTTTTGTTATGTACTCTTTGTTTCTTGTTTAAAACAATGTAACTCTCTTGTTTGAATAATAAAACGAAACTTTAATTGCCATGGATTTGAAACAATTAATTCTGTTACAACACTCCCCGACGTTTCCGCCACGTTTCGTTGTTTTACGTGGTCGGGGTGTGATAGAAAAGTTGGTATCAGAGCCAATGGTTATAGGGAATTAGGTTATTAGTAATGCTTTGACCTCGACTATAACCTTCCTAGCACCCTAACGCGAGTTTACTTGCGTTTAGTCATAAAACAATACCGTTGCCTATCTTTAGGCAGCAACCACAACAAGAACATCAATTCCGAATCCGCTTTGAAAATTAATCATCTGTTTTTGGATGATTGATTACTAGGTTTTGAACCTTCTGTTGTAAGGTTTTGAATCCTCTGTTATAAGGTTTTGAACCCCTTGAGTTTTCAAAATCTCGTCAAAGTTTTGGGTCCTAAATAGTGTGAACACGTGTAAACTGGAAGAGTGAATGCCTGTACCCTGGGTTTTCTGTCTAAGGCTAGAGCGTTCGTACAAATCCACATAATCGGACCAGTCACTCTTACCTGGGAACTCTTGGGGTGAGTGTTCACTTATAGGCGAGCATGTCTTCGCGATGCATTATGAGGACCTACTTGCTTTGATTCAGCCTTTGTGTGTCGTTTGTTTGCTTTGTGGCTCAAAGAAATGACCATCACCCATGATTTTGGTTGGTAGTTATAACAACCTATTCTTACCCAATGCCATTTCATTTGTTTTCTCTCTTAATTCCCCTTTTTAGAATGCCTCCTCAACGCGATAATCAGATAGCGAATGCCGAACTGGCAGAAATCATCGCGCAGCAAATGGCTGCTGGTTTCCCAAATCTTATTGCTCAATGGAACCAAGCCAACAACAACAATCATGCTCCATGCAATTTCAAGAGTTTCAATTCGGCTAAGCCACTCAAGTTTAGTGGTTCTGAAGGAGCAACTGGGCTCTTACAATGGTTCGAGAGAATTGAGAGTACATTTCGTCACGTTCAGTGTCCTGATAATCGCAAGGTCGAGTTTGCTTCCAGTGTGTTTCAGAAGAGGGCTCTTACATGGTGGAACGGAGTGATGAGAGACCGTGGAGCTGAGGTTGCTTTAGCACAGACTTGGACCGAGCTTAGGGCTCTTATGATGAAGGAGTTCTGTCCTCGTCATGAACAGAGGGATTTGGAAAGGGAATTTGACGATCTTAAGCAAAATAGCGGTGAGCATCGAGCCTACACGGACCTTTATGAGGAGTTAAGTCTGTTATGCCCAAACATGGTCACGCCTTTGGATAAGGCAATCGAAAAGTACATTGATGGCCTCCCTGACTCAATACAAGACATTGTGACTGGTAGCAACCCTACTACAGTTAGGCAGGCCATTGAGCTATCTGCAACCTTGACTGAATCAAAGATCAGGAAAGGTAAACTTTTCCGAAAAGGTGACAAGAAACCGGTCGAGGAATCGAAACCAATCGAGGAATCAAAGACCATGGATGAACAGACTGGATCCCCTAAGAAGTCAAAGAAGCGTAAGGCTTCTCAGAACTTCGCCGTGGTCGCTCACAATGGTCAAGCCGTCCCCAACTAACCAGCTCAACCCCCTGCTAGAAAGCCATACAACGGAACAGCACCCTTGTGCAATCAATGTAACCTTTATCATCATGCTGGTGTGAAGTGCCGCACATGCCAAGCTTGTGGACTTGTAGGACACACAGCGAGGGTTTGCCCAACTGCAGCTGCACCAAATCAAGTTAAACAACAATCCTGCTCAAGGTCATTTTCCACCAGGTTCTTGTTTCAACTGTGGCGAGATGGGCCATTTCCGAAGAAACTGCCCAAAGCTTGCTAATGCGAATCCAGCGCACGGATGAGCATCTGATCAAATGGAAGACAACGCTGTTTAGAAATAATCACGTCTTATGTATTATTTTCTTTTGTTGTCAAGGTCCATGAAACAGTTGTTGATGTTGTTTATAAATAAATCTTTTATTTACATTGCAATATGTTTATTATGGTTGCATGAATAAACAACATATCCCCTATGATACCGACAATCGAGGAACCGTATTCCTTGAAGAACAGACTACCCCCAAATTCTTCCACTTTATGATCTCTTGCGTGTTCCACGAAAATCCTAAGTACCCGTTTCCTCCAAGGAAAACGAAGTACAAGGCGCAAGTTACAACTCTGGACGAATACCCAATATACCACTATAAATCCTTAATAGGATACCTAAGGATATTTCCGTAAGTCCTTAATTATTGGGTACCTCAATTCGAATGTGGTGATTCCTTGTAATCAAAAATCGAATTTTTAGAAGATCTTCCTATCTTTTCAGATAGATGCTTGAGGACATTGAAGCCCATCTACTGGTTTCCTGGTGTACCTTGAATATCCATATTCAATCGATAACAAGTTAATAACAAATTAATAACTGAGTTAAACAAATATGTGATTATGTGCTTATGTGTTCCCTTTTATGTTTTGTGTAATCCAAGTTTTGTTATCCAAATCCTCGTAGAATCTTCCATATCTTTGTATAAGGGATTCATAGTAGGATACCCAAAAGTACTATCTAAAATCCTTAATGGACTTCTACGTTGTAGTTAAGTCCCTTGGATTATAAAGTACTACTCCATAATTAGACCCCTTGAGTGGTCTAGTTAAACAGATTGATCCAAAAAAATCTGGTTAGGAATATCATGTGATGATATAGCTGAAAGGACTCCTTGGTGGCTTAATTATAAAGATCATCTGTCGATCTAATTAAAAGGACCCTATGGTAGTCTAGTCACCTTCATCACAGGTTTGATTTTTCCTCCCCTAAACATTACAAGACAAACTGTGCGGACTGTGCAAGGAATTACGTAATTATGGATGCATACATAATTATGGAATTTAGTGCACAGAAATCACAGCAAGTTCTGTCATGTATCTAGTGTTAACCCTATTCATTTCCATTTCTGAGGAAGCATCCGTTGAAGAAAAATGAACTAGTTATTCATTTTTCACTTCTGAAGAATATCCGTTGAGGGAAATGAATATCCGTTTGTTTATCCTTTTCATTTCCGTTTCTGAGGAAGCAACCGTTGAAAGTGACTCCGTCTGTTCATTTTCGTTTCTAAAGATTATCCGTTGAGGAAATGAATATCCGTTTGTTAAATCCTTCATTTCCAATTCTGAAGAATACCCGTTGAGGAAAATGACTCCGTTTGTTCATTTTCGTTCTGAAGATTATCCGTTGAGGAAATGAATATCCGTTTGTTTATCCTTTTCATTTCCGTTTCTGAGGAAGCAACCGTTGAAAGTGACTCCGTCTGTTCATTTTCGTTTCTAAAGATTATCCGTTGAGGAAATGAATATCCATTTGTTAAATCCTTCATTTCCAATTCTGAAGAATACCCGTTGAGGAAAATGACTCCGTTTGTTCATTTTCGTTCTGAAGATTATCCGTTGAGGAAATGAATATCCGTTTGTTTATCCTTTTCATTTCCGTTTCTGAGGAAGCAACCGTTGAAAATGACTCCGTCTGTTCATTTTCGTTTCTAAATATTATCCGTTGAGGAAATGAATATCCGTTTGTTAAATCCTTCATTTCCAATTCTGAAGAATACCCGTTGAGGAAAATGACTCCGTTTGTTCATTTTCACTTCTGAAGAATATTCGTTGAGGGAAATGAATATCCGTTTGTTAAATCCTTCATTTCCAAATTTTGAAGAATACCCGTTGAGGAAAATGACTCCGTTTGTTCATTTTCACTTCTGAAGAATATCCGTTGAGGGAAATGAATATCCGTTTAGTTAAATCCTTCATTTTCCATTTCCGAAGAACCCGTTGAGGAAAATGACTCTGTTCGTTCATTTTCGCTTCTGAAAAATATCAGTTGAGGAAAATGACAAGATTATGCCTTATCTTTGATGGTTATTTAACACAAAGTCACAGATAGACTCCTACGAATTAATTTCGGGACGGAATTTCCTAAAGTAGGGGAGACTGTGACACCTGTGTCACTGCGACCATCAAAAAAATACCAAACCAATGAAATATTTTATTTCACACTTGGGATTGGTATAAATATGTGTATCTTTTTCACATATCAATTCTTGTTCGATTTCAAGCTTTAAATCGCTTTCTGGAAGGTTATACGCGCACTGATGCGTAAATATAACCAGTTTAATGCAATGAACATTCTGGACATCAACATATGCTTAACATATCCTAAATAACCCTTACATAACTTAGAAATAAGTTTTGAAGGCTTTGGTATGGCAAAAACAAGTTAATTCGCCTACAGGGACTAAATTTGACAAACTGCGAAAGTATGCCAATTTGAACTGTAACAGACATTCCGGAACATGACCATAAGTTAAACATGCCATAAATATCCTTTACATAGCTTAGAAATAGGCTTTGAGGGGTTCGGTGTGCTAAAATAAACTTTTGGGTCATTCAGGGACTAAAAGCGTCAAAAAGTGCACAAGTTTGCACTTTCGCGCATAACTTACGTTCTGAATACATCCAAACATCCAAAAATTTATGTAAGCATTATAATATTATGCTTTAGTGTTTGGCTTGTCAAAAATCCATTCGTCGCTTAATTTGGATCGTTTTTGCATTCGTTACGACTCCCGTCGTAATTAAGGGAACATCGCAACTGTACGGCCAAACGAACCAACATCCGAGATGTTTTCAAGCATATTTCATGTTCCCTATGTCTTAACATCATTGTGGAGCTTGAAATTGGGTTTGACGGGTGTTAGAAGTGCCGTTACGCAACGAAACAAGGTGCAGGGACTGAAACTGTAATTCTGCCAAAGTTAATGGCTTACGGACCGTAAGCCATCACCCTTACGGTCCGTAAGGGGTCCCCAGCACATCAGAATGTTCTAAAACAGCTGTTAACAGCTGTTAACCACTCCCAAATCCTTTGCCACATGTTAATCCCTGATGGTGGGGGGCCAATTTGGGTTCCAAAAGGTTTCAACAAGTGTACGGGTGAGATCAAAGCACGTTATTCGATAAACGATCCTAACGGTTCTACCACATCTATAAAAGCTCTAAGTTGAAGTTGAAGCCATTGCTTCATAAATGAGCTATTCAATCAAGATTTACTAGCGGGGACCCTTTGTAAGTGTTCCTTCGTTCTTTTATCGCTTTTCGAGTCCGAAAGTCAAACTATGTTTGACTTTATGCGTTGACCAGTTTATGGTCAACACGAAGTTCGGTTGAACTTCATAACGTGAGCGTAATCACGATGGTTATAGTCTCTTGTGACTATACCTACTGATTACCACGTTAGCTAGGCTCAGTGACGAACCGTAGTTTCGGCCAAAATACGTATTCTTGCGTATTTTGTAACCAAACTACTCTTAGGTATCAAAACCGTTTGTTTTGATGCCAAACCTGCTTTCTAAACTTGGTTAAGCATGTTTTAACATGCTTAGCTCGTCACTTTTAGTTTAGTGCTTATATAGGGTCATAAGGTAAGCGATCTAAACAATCGCTTATACTTTCGAACCTGACCCGTTTGGTCGATCATTAGGATCCGACCAAACACATTAGGTGACCATTGTATATAGGGAATAACCTTCCGAGGTTATACCTTATGGTCGCTTCGTTTAAGTAGTTGTATGATAGGTAGTTTATATGCCTTAGGTAAATTACCAAAATGCCCTTTTTTACGCCAAAATTCATATTAAGCATATGTAACATAACTTTTGATATCTAAACTGATTTGGCAACAATATTAGACATGTTAAGGCATATTTTACTTATCATAGGGCTAGTTAGGCGTTCCGAACGCGTTTTACGTGAACGACGCGTTAAAGTATCATAAGCTACCTAAACGGGTCGTAATGGGTCGTAAGCACTTAGGTTAGATTTCATTATAGTATGTGGGCTTTGTTAAACCATATTACATGAGTTCCCATACTCATTTGGTTTACGAACCCTCATTCTATCCAATCCTCCGATTATAGGTCCGGTATATTAACATAGTTACCTATATTAGGTGCCGTTTGATATCCGTGATCTCTAGGATTGTTTGGTTGTTACTCAAGGACTACTAAGCAAATATCAAGTGAGTACATAGACCCCTCTTTTACCGTTTTCAAACTGTTTTGGGGTGAAACACATGTGCCTACTTGTTACTTTCATGCTTTCCATGTTTTCACATTATATACTTGCTATGTTCATTAGTACATTTATTGTACATGATTTCATTACATTTTATGCTATGTATGTCCATTGTGTGCATACTTAGTACATCGTTTTACATTACATTTCATACTATGTGTGTCCATTGTGTGCATACTTAGTACATCGTTTTACATTACATTTTATGCTATGTATGTCCATTGTGTGCATACTTAGTACATTGTTTTACATCACATTTTATGCTATGTATGTCCATTGTGTGCATACTTAGTACATTTTTTTACATTACATTTTATGCTATGTATGTCCATTGTGTGCATACTTAGTACATTGTCTTACATTACATCACATCATATGCTATGTATGTTCATTTGTTGCATACTTAGTACATTACTTTACATTTTTGCTATGTATGTTTACTTAGCACACTAGACATTGTTTTACATTGCATTTCTGTTGCATATGCTCATCCAGCATATGAACACATTATATTACATTTTGAACCGTTGTAACCATTTGACTATGTGAACCGTCGTAACCATTTGATTATATGAACTGTTTGTAACCGTTGAACCGTGTGAACCTTTTGTATCTGTTGACATGATTTACATTTGACAATAGACATTAGACTATACATAAACATTTCTACAATTGTTAAACAATACATCTTGGTGGTTTGGTTTGAGTAAGTGACTTAGGTAACGAGGCGTGTGTAATATGATACAAGCATGGTGGATACGCCGCTGGTACTTCCTATATATAAGTGCTTGTATGGTATTACATATCGTAGCGCTATTTAAATCATTTCAATTTAAGACATATAACATTTTATACAAATAACATACTTTTCACAAGACATTGTTTTACAAACAAACTCATCTTACATGGTTATTCATTTAACCTTACATTTATTTATACATATCATCTGATCTTATTGTTTTTCAAACGATTTACAAAACAAATCAATTTACTAGGTTCATGACTAAACTTTATTAAACATTTTCTTAAACTTACAAGTCATGAATCCTATTTTCACAAAACCTATGTATCTCACAGGCATTTTTATGCTGACGTACCTATTTTCACATGTGTTTTCAGGAGTTGATGCATAGGACTTATCGAGACATACTTAGGCGGACCTGTGCCTTAGTGACTTAAAACGAGACAAGAACTAGTTAATTTTTGTTATGTACTCTTTGTTTCTTGTTTAAAACAATGTAACTCTCTTGTTTGAATAATAAAACGAAACTTTAATTGCCATGGATTTGAAACAATTAATTCTGTTACAACACTCCCCGACGTTTCCGCCACGTTTCGTTGTTTTACGTGGTCGGGGTGTGACATCCTTTATCTTGGGAATCAAAGGGATAAACGAAGAACCGCTCCCCCGATTAATATTACCATGTTCAAAAAAATAAGACATAAGCTCCCCAAAATCCTGCTCGAATAAGGCCCAAAACTTCTTAATAAATCTGAAATTAAAGCCATCTGGGCCCGGAGCCCTATCCGACCCACACTCGAAAACCGCTTCCTTGATCTCCCTAACCGAAAACGGATTAATAATATCCCGAGCTTCCTCTTCTGAGATCCTTTTCAGCCCATCACACCGAACACCAGGTCTAGGACCGATTCCGTCGTTGAATAAGTTCCTGAAAAATTTAAAAATCTCTTTTTTGATTTTCGTCGGGTCTTGCGTCCATACACCGTCCACCGTGAGACCGTGAATATAGTTTGACGCCTTTCTTCTATTAACGAAACCGTGGAAAAACGCAGAGTTATCATCCCCGTCGATCGCCCACCGAATCCTAGACCTTTGTTTAAGATCTTTAGCTTTGTTGTATTCGATCACTCCCAGACCTTTTTTACATTCCATTCTAATCCATTCTTCTTCTTCTGTAAGATTTCTGATTTCTAGGAGGCAATCCATATTTTCCAAATCCTCCCTAAGATTAGCTTCCTCGAGCGATTCCTTAGACATCATTTGATCCCTCCATTCCTTGATGAGGCCTCTCATAAACTTGAATTTTTTGGTCAATCTAACGTCCGTCAGATCCTCGGAATCAGCAAATTCAGTGGCAGCCCTTACTATAACCTCTTCAAATCCTTCTTTGTCCAACCATGAGTTATATACTCTAAAATTTTTCTTTCCGAAATCCCTGTTAACCGTTGTAAACAAAATCGGATTGTGATCCGATAACTTCCTTGGAAGAGCTCTGAGGCAAGCAACATGCCAATCATTAAAGAAATTGTGGCAAACGAGGAACCGATCAATCTTACTATGCTTCGAACTATTTTCCGCCAAATAAGTGAATTTGCTTCCCTTCATACTATACTCCAGAAAACTAGCTTCCGCAATAAAATCGTTAAAGTCTCTAGCACTGACCACGTTAAACTTGGAATTCTTCCTTTCTTCTGGGTACCTGACCGCGTTGAAGTCACCCATAGCCACCCACTGACCTGAATAGTTACTCATCATCCCCACAATATCATTCAAAAGAATCCTTTTATCAGTAGTTTTGTGGGTGCATAAATATTCAGAATATTTAGTTCCTTTTCGGAACCGATAACATGACCTTTAACAAGGATATAATTACTATGAGTGACCAAAGAATCCTTCCTAAAAACTTTAGGATCCCACATACTTAAACAACCCCCAGAACGACCACTAGCTGCCACCCATTCTTTATCAAAATCCAATCCCCCGCCCCCCAGAACTTAGCAATATCAGGATCCCGATAGTCCTAAACCTGAGTTTCCTGCAAGGCTATGAAAGACACACCATGGATTCTTCTGAGCTCTTTGACCCACCCGCCCCCCAAGCCTCTAATATTGAGCGATAAAAAATTCATGACTTACCGCATTGAATTCCTTCTTCCATAATTGATTCCTTCACCAAGTCAATGTGGTCCTGTAGGTTGATTCCAAGTTTGGCCGCTAGATCATCGTTGTCTCAGTCTCCTCCACTTCCTTCGACGCTGCTTTCCCACTACTGCCTGTGTCTGGGCTTCTCTCCATATTCGCTTTCCCTTCTGGATCTCTACTGTTACCATCGCCATTAACATCTCCAGAAAAAAGAGGAACCAGATTAATGTTTAGGTCGAAGTTCCCTGTTTCCACTCTAGGACTTTCATTGTTCTCACCTACCAAACCCCCATTATTATCTTCTGGACTCATGTTCCTATCCGGATTACACAGATTTTTCACCTTCAATCTTTTCTTGGATCTTTCCTGGCCCAGTCCACAAACAAACACATTTTGGGCTTTTAAAGTTTTACGAGTCTTAGACTTACCTGGGCTCCTAGCCTTAGACCGCCCACTTTCCCATTTTTTATTAGGATCCCCTTTAGAAATTTGTGCCTCATTTAATTCCCCTTTATCCCAAGCAGCTTCCCACCTCGGGAATTCAACTGGATTATCATGTGTTGATGCTTCCTGCATGCGTGGCTCCTCGTCTACCTGCATCTTTCCAACTTCCACCGGAATATTGACTGTAGTTCCAGCCGAGTTGTCGGAGTCTAGCTCATCACCCACTACGTTAACACCAGAATGCGAGACTACATTCCCAGCATCCCTCTCATCCAAGAAATCTGGAATCCAATCACTTGTTTCCTCAGCAATCCACACCTTGAATTTTTTATTTTCCCACATGATAGTAACTTCTTCATTAATAGGTCTTCCTTCTCCCACCATCACCCCACCCCCACCAAATCCGACGTCAGGTCACCGTCTTCACCACTGAGCTGAGACGGGTGAAGGATCTTACCAAATAATCTACCAACGGAATCGGAAACCTCATTCTCTCGTAAATGCAACGGAACTCCTTTGATGGATAACCAAGCTATCCTTTCAAAGGGCAGGGTGACCTTTCCAAAACTCCAGTGAATTAAAAAGACTCTTAGCATATAACCACTTGTCTTTGAACATAGCGGATTCCTCCGAATTCTCGAAGGTGATCAGAACACTAAGGCCTCCCAGGTACTTGATATGAGAGAATCTACCTCCTCCTTCTCTAATGAAAATATCCAGCTTTCGGAGAGTTGTAAGGTCTTTGACTCTCCCCACCAGGGCTTTACCGAACTCCTCCTTGAAAGCGACCATAAACGACGAGACAACCACTGTTTTCTCTCTGTACCCCGATGTTCCTCCGGATACCGCCTCCCTATAAGACATGGCTCCACACACAGAAGCGTTCTGGGGCCTAAACGACAGAATTGGCTGAACCACCGACTGTTGATTGGGGTCCTTCTTATCTTCTCTTGAGAAAAACTCCTTATTCTCGGCTGAGAATCTAGCAATATTAGACTTCAACAAGTACCTCCCCATCTTAATTTTCAACAAACTCTTCTCCAAATCCCTCACATCCTTTACCCCGCTGAAGCAGACAAAACCGAACCTATTACCTCACTTATCCCTCTTCCTTGCTACATACACTCCTGAAACTTCCCCATATTGCTTGAAGACCACCTCCACCTCCTTCTAACTGCTCCTTTTCGGAAGATTTCTCACATAAAACTTTGCAGTTCCGGCACCCGATTGGCTTCCGGCAGCTCCAGCTGAATCCTTCATACTCAGGAGGCGGAAGTCGCAGATTTTTAAACTGTTAATAGGATTCGTATCGATCTAGCTTAACTATCGAGATAGCCGCGATCAATCACAGACCTACTAAGCTCTCAAAATAAGGACCACACCACCGAGAAACACCCAAAAGCCTAAAAGACGATCCGCCCCTAACCCCTCTAACAATGCTCGTATCACGCAGTTCGGATAATCAAGCGGCACAATCACAGGTAGGGGTGTTCATCGAATCGAATAACGAATTTTCGAATTATTCGAATCGAATTTTTCGAATTTTTATTATTTTTACCTGAATTCGTATTCGATTCGATTAATATTTGAAACTCGAATTTGAATCGAATTCGAACCGAATTCGAATAAATTCGATTTAATTCAAATTCACACTATACAATAAATTATTTTACTTTCATTTTTTAAAACACTACAAACTAATTATATTCAACATAAAATATAATATTCTGCAACATGTCACACCCTGGCTTTGCGGAAGCGTGGTTATTTTGGTGTGACTTCTTAATACCATAGCTTAACCATAACAAGCTATATGAAATAAAAACCATGCAAGATCATCCATTAAAATAAGTTTGAAGAGTAAAGAACCACAACATTGTCTTAACGGATATCACATCCTAACAAACATAAACAGGGTTCAAAAGACACAACACCAACAAGAAATAAACACAGCTTAAGAACTGTGACTCGTCCAGGAAAAAGTCACATCCCTTAAACTCGGATGACCTCGAAACTAATGCAGCGGGAAAACGTGTCATACCGCGCCAAATCCTTTAATTCCCTGAAATACATGTAAGTTGAAAAATCAACAATAATGTTGAGTGAGTTCATGTGTAAGTGAGTATGTATAAACCTTTGTAAACAAGTCTGTATGTATGAAAATCCCTGGTATGTAGCAATTAAGGAAAAAGAGATCGATTAATGTGTAGCTAATACATTAATAAGTGACATGGACTAGGAAGCACTCAAACCTGTAACGCGTATTTTATACCGGTCCTTCCGGCGGAACGACATAGTCACCACATGCAGCCGCACGCTGGCCCATGTGTGGGGCTCGCAACACCTGATAGATCTATCACTCATGCCTCTCGGTCCTTATACAAGGATTAATGGTCTTACGATAATAGCCTATCCATTCACGTGATCTAGTAGTAAGTTCCTTAGCTAATCATACCGTGTATAAAACGTTTGTAGTAAATGTAACATGTATTTCACCCCGCAGTTTAAAAACTGAAAACAGTTAAGAGAAAAAGGGGGACATGAACTCACCGAAGTGCGTCTCTAAAAAGTATCTCCCAGAAAATCTGTTGTGCGACGACCTACACGTACTAACTTCTATTAGACGGACGGTCGTGCATTAGTTTAAGGTTTAATGTCTTTGGGAAATAGTTAGACAACTATTTCGTGTTTACACTTTGTAATTATTTTGTAAATATATTCCTTCCCAAGGATGGGGGTTTTTAATACATGTGCGTTCGCATAACTTCGAAATATATTATTAAGTCTCACTTAATCAAATATATTTTATTTCATTTGTCTAAAATACTTTACTTCCAAAATATAAATATTTTTCCCAAAAATATTATATTTTATTCCATATAATTTTCCAAAATAATATCCTTGTCAAAATACACGCTTATGAGTATTTTCTGAAAATACGTAAGTTACGTCGTAAGGTTCTGGTGGTATAAATAATACCGGTGTAACTTATTGTGAAGGCGTTCGCATTATTTTGGAGTCGTTAATATTTAGTAATATTATTTTTACCCTAAAAATAATATTTACGTAGTTCACAAAATAATCACAAAAATTTACACAAGTGTTGTTATGAAAATATATATTCTAAATATATATTTTAGCAAGTTTTATTTTGTGAAAATCCCACCTCCGACACTTGAAAGTTTCGTAATAAAAATCGTGGCGAAAGTTATTTGAGAAAACAAGTTAAAATATATCCAATACACTTGTGATAAAAATATTTACAAGTGTTAGATTTTTGGAAAAATTTCGCCAGAGTTTCCTCTGTAACTGGAGGTGGCCATGCTTACAAGCGTATCATTTTCTTTTATAAATTCAATCAACAATGTTCCAACATTATACTAGTTCAAAAGAGATATAAATCGCAAAACACATGAACTTGTGGTTTGTGTAAAATATGTAGTAACTTTCCCCATATTTTTAATAGATCTTTTATAAATAAACTTGGTTTCTTTGAGAACCTTTTTTCTAAAGAAGACACGTCTTTACAACTTTTTGTCAAAAATTACAACAATAATTCTTTGTTAAAACTCTTTGTCACACAAGTGTCTACACACTTGTGTGTTTACAAAAATCACCTTTGTTTAGGAAAGATCCGGCTTTAAAAAAATATGATTTCTTTTGACACTTGGTCATTTGAAAATACCACTTGTAGATCCATAGATCTACTAGTTTAGAACTCCATTTTGTAAGAAAAATTGTTTTTACACAAGTTCATGTTTATGTTTGAAAGGGTTCGTCATCTAGAAACTTTACAACTAAACATAAGGCTAGTTCATGTTTTATGAACATGATCTAGCGGGTTTGATGACGATCTATCCCCATACTAGCAATCAACAACAATAAATAACCATAATAAAACTAGTTTTATAAGTTTTACACTATTATTTATTTATTAACCACCAAGTTTATTACCTTTAGTAGACCTTAACTTGGATCTCTAGTATTTATGATTTTTGCCCGTTAAATCTTTTATTAACCACTTTAGAATAGATCAAAAAGGCATTTAGAGTCACTTACTACTAGCTCGAGGCTAGGGAAGAAACTAGTCGAAAAACGAGTGGTTAATAGCGTCGAGGTGAGGTCCTTGCGATTCCGTGAACACCGGGCTTCCTTATACGCGATCCTCCACCTTTGTATGTATTTGGAATTATAATAACAAAGCTTGAAAGTGATGTGGGTGAATGTGAGTGATCTCGGCAGAAGCAAGAAAGAAAGGAAAGATGAGATTCCTTTTTTTTTTTTTTGTAAAGTGTTATGAGAATATGATGGGTGGTCTTGTGGTTCTACATATAGACCATTGATCATGTTTAACCATTGGTTCAAATGTCACTAAGATATTAAACATGACAAAATAAAATAATCAAAGATTTAGTGTGGTGTCCCCCAAGGGAACCGTTCGGTTCTAAAGGGGTGGGGTTTGGTTTGGGTTTAACTAATTAGTTAGGGGTATTAGTTAGTTAAATTAGGAGGTTAATTTAGTTACTAGTGTGTAGTAAATTGTAACGGGGGTTAGGGTATTCGGGGACCCTAACTGGCTCAGAAAAGAAAAACAATGTCAATGACAATATTTTTAGGTCTCGGGTTAAGTCCGGTTGTACGGTTGGATATTACTCCGTTAAAGCGCTAAATAATTATTTAAAGTGTCGTGTCGTAAATTTTATCTTTAGTGACACAATTTATTCCCGACACTATGGAAAGTGTCTAGTAATATTTTTCTCATGTTACGGCACTTTACTAGTTAGCTTAATGCTGAATTTTTATTTAAAGTGCTGAATTTTGTACTCGAAGTACGTTTTAGGCACATCCGGTCACTATAAATATCACCTAGTGACGCAGTTCTACAACCCTCATTTCCCTACACTCTCTACAGGTGCAGTAAACTAACTCTGGCTCATACAGGCCTTAGAGGCAGTGTCTGCCTGATGCTGGTTATATCAGCATGTTTAATGGGTATCCCGTATAGTGTGCTCACTGTGCTTTTTGTGCATCAAGGTTGTCACTGATGTTTGTGTAAAAATAATAGAGTGACAGTATAAAATGTGATGCATGAGTATGTACGTATCAGAAATCAGTAAGCAGTTTAATCACAGTTGTAAGCAAGCACAGTAATTAAGCAGTAATTAAATATTAATTAATTCATACGGATACCTGGTTTGGTGAGGGTTGTCACATTCTCCCCCCGTTAAATAAATTTCGTCCTGAAATTTAAGTTATGCTACTAGATGCAGGGTTCTTAGGAAATAAATGGGGGTATTTCTCTTTCATTCGATCCTCACGTTCCCACGTGAATTCAGGCCCATGTCTTGCATTCCAACGAACTTTGACGAGTTTGACACTGCTCCTGCGAGTTTTGTTAACTTTCCAATCCGTGACCTCAACAGGTTCTTCAGTGAAGTGGAGCGTGTCGTTGATATGAACTTCGTCAGCAGGAATGATCACTGTATCTTGAGTTGGACTCTTTCTCAAATTGGATACATGGAATGTATCGTGAACACCATGGAGTTCAGCAGGTAGGTCCAACTTGTAGGCTACAAGCCCAATCCTTTGCAGGATTCTGAAAGGGCCAATGTAACGCGGATTCAACTTCCCACGCTTTCCGAAGCGTGCCACACCCTTCCAGGGTGAAACTTTCAATAAAACCATATCTCCAACTTGGAATTCCAAATGTTTCCGGTTTGGATCTGCATAGGCTTTCTGTCTGTCGCGAGCTGCTTCGATGCGCTTTCGAATCTGCGCAATCTTGTCTGTCGTCTCTTGGACGATTTCGGGACCAACAAGCTGCCTATCACCTGCGTCAGCCCAGCATAGGGGTGATCGACACTTGCGTCCGTAAAGAGCTTCAAATGGCGCGGCTCCAATACTGGTGTGGTAGCTGTTGTTGTATGAAAATTCGACCAATGGTAAATGTTTATCCCAGCTACCGCCCAAATCCATAACACATGCTCTCAGCATATCTTCCAAGGTCTGAATAGTCCGCTCGCTTTGACCGTCGGTCTGAGGGTGAAATGCAGTGCTCAGATTTAATTGTGAGCCAAAAGCTTCTTGGAAGGATTGCCAAATCCTTGATATGAAGCGTCCATCTCTATCAGAGATGATCGAGAGAGGTACTCCATGGCGCGTGACGATTTCTCTCATGTAAATTTCAGCCAACTTGCTCGTATTATCCTTCTCCCTGATAGGTAAGAAGTGCGCTGACTTCGTTAATCGGTCCACTATTACCCAGATAGTGTCATGGCCTCTTGGCGTTCTTGGCAACTTCGTAAAAAAAACCATGGAGATTTGTTCCCATTTCCACTTGGGAATCTTAGGTTGTTGCAGAAGTCCTGAAGGCTTCTGGTATTCCGCTTTCACCTTAGCGCACGTTAGACACTTGCTCACATAAACAGCAACATCACCCTTCATCCTAGGCCACCAATAGTAATCCTTGAGATCTTGGTACATCTTATCCGCTCCTGGATGGATAGAGTACCGCGATTTGTGAGCTTCATCAAAAACAACTTTCCTTAAACCACCAAACAGAGGAACCCAAATCCTTTTCTCAAAACATAACGTTCCTTCCTCGTTTGGCACCAATAGCTTCTCCATCCCACGGAGGTATTCTTCTTCAAGATTTCTTTCCTTAAGAGCTTCTTTCTGCGCGGCACGAATGCGCAAGGAAAGATCGGTTTGGATAATCATTTCTAAAGCCCTAACCCTTATGGGTTTGATCATCTCTTTTCGACTTAGGGCGTCGGCAACCACATTCGCCTTCCCTGGATGATACTTTATCTCGCAATCGTAATCATTTAACAACTCAACCCATCGTCTTTGTCTCATATTCAACTCCTTCTGGTTGAATATGTGTTGTAGGCTCTTATGATCTGTAAAAATTGTACATTTCGTACCATATAGGTAGTGTCTCCAGATCTTTAAAGCAAATATCACTGCGCCTAGCTCCAAATCGTGCGTGGTATAGTTCTTCTCATGTACCTTCAACTGACGTGATGCGTAAGCAATAACCTTCTGGCGTTGCATCAACACGCAACCCAATCCTTGACGCTAGGCGTCACAGTATACCACGAAATCGTCAGTACCTTCTGGTAGTGCTAGAATTTGCGCATTGCAGAGCTTATCCTTCAACAGCTGAAACACTTCTTCCTGTTTGATTCCCCAATCAAACTTCTTATCTTTCTGGGTGAGGAGCGTTAATGGTTGAGCGATCTTCGAAAAATCCTCAATGAACCTTCGATAGTAGCCAGCCAAACCCAAGAATTTCCGAATCTCGGTTGGCGTCTTTGGCGTCTCCCAATTCTTGATCGCTTCGATCTTGGTTGGATCCACATGAATTCCATCTCCATTCACCACGTGTTCAAGGAATTGGACTTCACGTAGCCCAAAATTTGCACTTAGAGAATTTGGCATACAGCTGTTCTTTCTTCCGCAGCTCCAAAATAGCTCTTAGATGCTGTTCGTGCTCAGCCTTTGTCCTTGAATAAATCAAAATACCGTCGATGAATATAATCACGAACTTATCGAGATACGGCTTGCAGACTCGGTTCATTAGGTCCATAAAACAGCAGGCGCGTTTGTCAACCCAAACGGCACAACTAGGAACTCGTAATGTCCATAACGAGTTCTGAAGGCTGTTTTCGGGATACTCTCCTCTTGTATCCTTGGCTGATGGTATCCAGATCGAAGATCGGTCTTTGAATAAAAGCTTGAACCTTGCAGTTGATCAAACAGATCATCAATTCTTGGCAGAGGATATCTATTCTTGATCGTCAGCTTGTTCAGCTCCCGGTAGTCGATGCACATTCGAAAACTACCGTCCTTCTTCTTGACAAACAGGACCGGAGCTCCCCAAGGCGAGAAGCTTGGTCGGATAAATCCCTTGTCTAACAACTCTTAAAGTTGTGTCGACAATTCTTGCATCTCAGACGGGGCAAGTCTATAAGGTGCCTTAGCCACAGGCGCGGCGCCTGGGACTAAATCGATGTGAAACTCCACTTGCCTCTGAGGTGGCAGTCCAGGCAAGTCCTCCCGGAAGACTTCCGGATACTCCCTCACGACAGGGATGTCTCGATCTTCGGTTCTGCAGCTTTCTTGTCTACAGTGTGTGCTAAGAATGCAACACATCCCTTCTTCAAGCACTTTCTAGCTTTTGGACAGCTAATAATTCTCAGCGGCTTATCATGCTTCTCTCTGTGCACTATGATGGTTTCTTCATCCGTCAGTGGGATGCGGATGGTCTTCCCATGGCAAATGATCTCGGCCTTGTTACTCGATAGCCAATCCCTTCCCACTACCACATCAAAGCTTCCCAACTCGACAGGTAGTAAATCTAGCGTAAACTCGTGCCCTCCTAGTTTAATCACACATCCTCGAACAACTTCACTGGTCTCAACTAGTTTCCCATTTGCTAATTTGATGGAGTACGGAACGTCTAACTTACTAGGCGTCAACCCAAGTATATTCTTAAACTCTAATGACACGAAACTATAATCGGTACCAGTATCAAACAAAACAGATGCAAAGTGTTGGTTTATCGGGAACGTACCAGTGACAACGCTTGGATCCTGGCGCGCTTCCCTTGTGCCGATGTTGAATACTCTCCCACGAGTTTGATCCAGTTTCGGGCTTTCCTTCTTGAAGTGCCCAATTTCCCCACAGTTACAGCATCCTGGCCCTCGGCCATTCCCATTCCCAGCTTGATTCGCAACATTTCCACGGTTTCCGTTTCCGTTACCTCCTCGATTGTTGTTCCTATTACCAAAACCTCCTTTGCCACCCCGGCCATTACTAACCCAACAAGTATCCTTCAAATGACCGTTCTTCCCACAAGCTTCACATGTTTTCTGTCCACATCGGCCAGAATGATGACGTTGGCAT
Organism: Helianthus tuberosus; assembly: GCA_030545235.1. Classification (NCBI taxonomy): domain Eukaryota; kingdom Viridiplantae; phylum Streptophyta; class Magnoliopsida; order Asterales; family Asteraceae; genus Helianthus; species Helianthus tuberosus. The sequence goes on from CM060367.1 coordinate 100,952,008, forward strand.
GTGTTACACTTGGGCAGAGTGCCCATATAACCCTTTCTTTTGTTCTCATTATTCGTTCGGGTACCCTCAGTGAGCTTCCTTTTGTTCCTTCCGGATGACTCTACCTGAGTCTCCTTCTTCTTGGCAGGGTTTGTAAGTTTTTCTAGTCTAAGTGCCTCCGTAGCGAGTGCCAAACCCATCTTACTTGCAACATCAGTTGTTGGTGGCGTTGATGTTGTCATCAAGCTCAAGACTTGAGGCGCCAGTTCCCAAATGAATTGTTCCAATTTCTTCAGTTCTGGTTTTACCAGGTACGGAACAATTCGTGACAGATCATGAAGTCGTTGCACGTACTCCAACACCTTCGGACCTTCCATCATCAGGCTCCGAAATTCATCTTCCCATTTCTGGGTTTCCGTCTGGGAGTAATACTTCTTATGCATCATTCCTTTCAGCTCACCCCATGTTAACGCATATGCTGCAGCAGCGCCCTTTATACGAATCTGAAGATTCCACCATAATCGAGCCTCATCTAGAAGCAGCTCAGAAACGTATGGGACTTGTTGTTCCGGCGTACAACCACTCACTTGAAAGATGGAATCCATTCTTTCGATCCACTTTACAAAGGCTATGGCACCTCCAGTGCCGTCGAACTTTGGAGGCTCGTGGTTGAGGAAGTGCCAGTAGGTACAGCCATGAGGTGGATTGTTGTTGCCGGTATTGCCAAAATTACTTCCGCTAGTTCCTCCTTGAGAGGCGGCGTATTGCGCGATGGCAGCCGCGATGACCTGCTGAAGCTCTGCCTCATTGGTAGGCATTAGTGTTTGACGTCTCGGCGGCATCCTCTAAAAGATGGTTCACGTTGGTCAGGTCATAGTAAGTAGAGTGTACGTAAGTATACAACAATATCAACACATAACATCTCATGTTATAAATAAATCGATCACATAACATCTCATGTTATAAATAAATCACCCATATTGATAGCCTCTGCAATGGTTGAGGGCTTCGAGGTAGTAACCATACCCCTGATCTGGGGTGCAAGTGTCCAAATGAATCGTTCAATCCTTTTGAACTCCGGTTTGACTAAAGTAGGGGACGACCCTAGACAAGTCGTGAGATTGCTGGACGTATTCAGGAATCTTTGGTCCGTCCATTTTCAATTCCAGAACTCCACGTCAAGCTTCTGGAGTTCAGCCCTAGAACAATATTTCTTCTCCATCATTTCCTTGAGCTCGTCCCAGCTCAGTGCATAAGCAGCATCTGTACCAAGGGTCTGAACCTGGAGGTTCCACCATGAGAGTGTGCCATCTAGAAATAACCCCGAGATATAGGTAACACTCTGTTGGGGCGAACAGTTACTCATTCTTAGAATGGAGTCAATCTTTTTGGACCAACGAACAAATGCAACGGCGCCTCCTATTCCGTCAAGGTTCAAAGGCTTGCAGTTCAGGAACTACTTATAGGTGCAGCCAGTTGGGGGGGGGGGGGTTGTTCCTAGTAGTGCCATCGCTGTGCTTAGAGCGGAGGGCTTCATGTCGTGCAATTGCCTGTGAGATGGGTTCTTGCAGCTCGGCTTCTGTCCTTGGAAACGTACTGGTGTTTGTGTCACGTCTGGGTGACATTCTCTTTTGTCGAAGTGGTGTGAAGCGGGTTAGACAACGTTTCAATTGTCTATGAGATATATAGCACCATAAGCCATCATGTAATCATCCAATTTCACACGCAAATATACTCAATGTATGAGTGGGGAAATAAATTTCTGAGCCTTCACATAGGCTCGCCAATTAGGCTTGTTGCTTGTAATAGAATGAACTCGAGGCTACATCGCCTTGGTCATTCGTGTTTTAGTTATTTCCTGCTACATTGGTTTTCATTAGCTTGACCCGCAGAGTCCACCAGGATTTCTGTGCACTACAAGTCGTTATTACGTGGGCCCCCGTAATAATAAATTGTCTTGCACAGTTACCCCAATTTTCTCTCGTCCAAGCAGATGATCAATCAAGGAGCAACAGCAGGTGCATCGGCATGAACAGGGTCATGCTCCAATGCGGGGTTAGGAGCAACGCCTGGCTCAGGGGCCACAGCTGGCTCCGGATCAACAAACTCCATCTAAAAATCAGCTGGATCAACAAACATAGGGTCGACAGGGGCTACAGGATCCTCCAAGGGCTGGTCTAAGTGTATGAACTCAATGTCATGGTCTGGATCAAAACCAGGTGGAAAAACAGAATCGTCCTCAATATCGCGATCAAACTCAAAGCTGTGTGCGGGAACTGGTGCAGCTGATGACGCCATATCAGGGTCGGCGTCGTGTGTGTGGTGCTGCACTCCCGGTGTATGCAAAGATGCGGATGTCACAGACTCGAATGAGTCTGGGACAGGTGAGTGGGCATGAGCCTCTTCTTGCAGGAGCGTCAGCAAGCGGTAGGCTATCACCAGCAGCAATAGGGCCTCGCCCTCAAATGGGTCCTCCTCTAATAGATCGTTATCGTCGTCAGAGACAACGTCGGGGGGCATCTCAACAACGGGATAAGCGGCAAGGGGCACATGAGCAGGGACCACCGCGAGTGGCAAATTCCCAACAAGATGGCCATCAGCAGTCTCTGCTACGACATCAGGCAGCGCAAAGGGCTGAAAGTCGTCATCGTCGGTGCCGGTAGTATCGGAAATGTACACCTCGTGCTCTGATGAAACTATGTCGTCTGATACTATGGCCATGGGATTCGTAGTGTCCATCTTTCTAGTACTTGATGAAGGCATGACGTTTGTAACACAAATACACATACGTATAACAATCAATCATATAATCATATAAACACATTAGTCACCAAGTAAGCAATCAAATAATTCTCCTAGTCCCACTAGCCTCCTAGCCTCCCAGACTGATCTTCCTAGTCCCACTAGCCTCCCAGCCTCTCAGACTGCTCTTCCTAGTCCCACTAGCCAATTCTCCCAGCCTATTAAACTGCTCTTCCTAGTCCCACTAGCCAATTCTCCCAGCCTCTCAGACTGCTATTCCTAGTCCCACTAGCCAATTCTCCCAGCCTCTCAGGCTGCTCTTCCTAGTCCCACTAGCCAATTCTCCCAGCCTCTCAGACTGCTCTTCCTAGTCCCACTAGCCAATTCTCCCAGCCTCTCAGACTGCTCTTCCTAGTCCCACTAGCCAATTACCTCGGTCTTCCAGACCGAGCCTCAGCCTCCCAGACTGAGCCTATAAATAATAAATAAATGTGCTCAACATTTGTTTGTAAAAAGTTTTGGATCTGGACTTAAGTGGTATGCAGTGTAAAAATGTTTTCGTGAGAGCCCTAGTGATCATAGTCTAGACTCGAGAAGGAATCCTAGTTCGCTATGATCAGAGCTCTGATACCAAGCTGTCACACCCTGGCTTTGCGGAAGCGTGGTTATTTTGGTGTGACTTCTTAATACCATAGCTTAACCATAACAAGCTATATGAAATAAAAACCATGCAAGATCATCCATTAAAATAAGTTTGAAGAGTAAAGAACCACAACATTGTCTTAACGGATATCACATCCTAACAAACATAATCAGGGTTCAAAAGACACAACACCAACAAGAAATAAACACAGCTTAAGAACTGTGACTCGCCCAGGAAAAAGTCACATCCCTTAAACTCGGATGACCTCGAAACTAATGCAGCGGGAAAACGTGTCATACCGCGCCAGATCCTTTAATTCCCTGAAATACATGTAAGTTGAAAAATCAACAATAATGTTGAGTGAGTTCATGTGTAAGTGAGTATGTATAAACCTTTGTAAACAAGTCTGTATGTATGAAAATCCCTGGTATGTAGCAATTAAGGAAAAAGAGATCGATTAATGTGTAGCTAATACATTAATAAGTGACATGGACTAGGAAGCACTCAAACCTGTAACGCGTATTTTATACCGGTCCTTCCGGCGGAACGACATAGTCACCACATGCAGCCACACGCTGGCCCATGTGTGGGGCTCGCAACACCCGATAGATCTATCACTCATGCCTCTCGGTCCTTATACAAGGATTAATGGTCTTACGATAATAGCCTATCCATTCACGTGATCTAGTAGTAAGTTCCTTAGCTAATCATACCGTGTATAAAACGTTTGTAGTAAATGTAACATGTATTTCACCCCGCAGTTTAAAAACTGAAAACAGTTAAGAGAAAAAGGGGGACATGAACTCACCGAAGTGCGTCTCTAAAAAGTATCTCCCAGAAAATCTGCTGTGCGACGACCTACACGTACTAACTTCTATTAGACGGACGGCCGTGCCTTAGTTTAAGGTTTAATGTCTTTGGGAAATAGTTAGGCAACTATTTCGTGTTTACACTTTGTAATTATTTTGTAAATATATTCCTTCCCAAGGATGAGGGTTTTTAATACATGTGTGTTCGCATAACTTCGAAATATATTATTAAGTCTCACTTAATCAAATATATTTTATTTCATTTGTCTAAAATACTTTACTTCCAAAATATAAATATTTTTCCCAAAAATATTATATTTTATTCCATATAATTTTCCAAAATAATATCCTTGTCAAAATACACGCTTATGAGTATTTTCTGAAAATACGTAAGTTACGTCGTAAGGTTCTGGTGGTATAAATAATACCGGTGTAACTTATTGTGAAGGCGTTCGCATTATTTTGGAGTCGTTAATATTTAGTAATATTATTTTTACCCTAAAAATAATATTTACGTAGTTCACAAAATAATCACAAAAATTTACACAAGTGTTGTTATGAAAATATATATTCTAAATATATATTTTAGCAAGTTTTATTTTGTGAAAATCCCACCTCCGACACTTGGAAGTTTCGTAATAAAAATCGTGGCGAAAGTTATTTGGGAAAACAAGTTAAAATATATCCAATACACTTGTGATAAAAATATTTACAAGTGTTAGATTTTTGGAAAAATTTCGCCGGAGTTTCCTCTGTAATTGGAGGTGGCCACGCTTACAAGCGTATCATTTTCTTTTATAAATTCAATCAACAATGTTCCAACATTATACTAGTTCAAAAGAGATATAAATCGCAAAACACATGAACTTGTGGTTTGTGTAAAATATGTAGTAACTTTCCCCATATTTTTAATAGATCTTTTTTAAATAAACTTGGTTTCTTTGAGAACCTTGTTTCTAAAGAAGACACGTCTTTACAACTTTTTGTCAAAAAATACAACAATAATTCTTTGTTAAAACTCTTTGTCACACAAGTGTCTACACACTTGTGTGTTTACAAAAATCACCTTTGTTTAGGAAAGATCCGGCTTTAAAAAAATATGATTTCTTTTGACACTTGGTCATTTGAAAATACCACTTGTAGATCCATAGATCTACTAGTTTAGAACTCCATTTTGTAAGAAAAATTGTTTTTACACAAGTTCATGTTTATGTTGGAAATGGTTCGTCATCTAGAAACTTTACAACTAAACATAAGGCTAGTTCATGTTTTATGAACATGATCTAGCGGGTTTGATGACGATCTATCCCCATACTAGCAACAACAACAATAAATAACCATAATAAAACTAGTTTTATAAGTTTTACACTATTATTTATTTATTAACCACCAAGTTTATTACCTTTAGTAGACCTTAACTTGGATCTCTAGTATTTATGATTTTTGCCCGTTAAATCTTTTATTAACCACTTTAGAATAGATCAAAAAGGCATTTAGAGTCACTTACTACTAGCTCAAGGCTAGGGAAGAAACTAGTCGAAAAACGAGTGGTTAATAGCGTCGAGGTGAGGTCCTTGCGATTCCGTGAACACCGGGCTTCCTTATACGCGATCCTCCACCTTTGTATGTATTTGGAATTATAATAACAAAGCTTGAAAGTGATGTGGGTGAATGTGAGTGATCTCGGCAGAAGCAAGAAAGAAAGGAAAGATGAGATTCCTTTTTTTTTTTTTTTTGTAAAGTGTTATGAGAATATGATGGGTGGTCTTGTGGTTCTACATATAGACCATTGATCATGTTTAACCATTGGTTCAAATGTCACTAAGATATTAAACATGACAAAATAAAATAATCAAAGATTTAGTGTGGTGTCCCCGAAGGGAACCGTTCGGTTCTAAAGGGGTGGGGTTTGGTTTGGGTTTAACTAAGTAGTTAGGGGTATTAGTTAGTTAAATTAGGAGGTTAATTTAGTTACTAGTGTGTAGTAAATTGTAACGGGGGTTAGGGTATTCTGGGACCCTAACTGGCTCAGAAAAAGAAAAACAATGTCAATGACAATATTTTTAGGTCTCGGGTTAAGTCTGGTTGTACGGTTGGATATTACTCCGTTAAAGCGCTAAATAATTATTTAAAGTGTCGTAAATTTTATCTTTAGTGACACAATTTATTCCCGACACTATGGAAAGTGTCTAGTAATATTTCTCATGTTACGGCACTTTACTAGTTAGCTTAATGCTGAATTTTTATTTAAAGTGCTGAATTTTGTACTCGAAGTACGTTTTAGGCACATCCGGTCACTATAAATATCACCTAGTGACGCAGTTCTACAACCCTCATTTCCCTACACTCTCTACAGGTGCAGTAAACTAACTCTGGCTCATACAGGCCTTAGAGGCAGTGTCTGCCTGATGCTGGTTATATCAGCATGTTTAATGGGTATCCCGTATAGTGTGCTCACTGTGCTTTTTGTGCATCAAGGTTGTCACTGATGTTTGTGTAAAAATAATAGAGTGACAGTATAAAATGTGATGCATGAGTATGTACGTATCAGAAATTAGTAAGCAGTTTAATCACAGTTGTAAGCAAGCACAGTAATTAAGCAGTAATTAAATATTAATTAATTCGTACGGATACCTGGTTTGGTGAGGGTTGTCACACAACATTAATTAACTATTAATATGTCAAAACACCAAAAAATTAGAAGATAGGTTGGTTACTGGTAGCTATTTAAGTTAGGTAAAAATTTAGAAATAAGTAGCATGGACTATTTGTCAGTAGGTTTGGTAATGTTATGAATAATAAACTTATCACTTATTGAGGTAGTTCATATTTTGGCCATGTTTATAAGTTATAACTTATATGTGTGTATATATGTTTGTGTGTGTTTATACATATATAAAAAAAATATATAAATTGAATTCGAATTTCGAATCGAATTCAAAATCATAAATTCGTATTCGATTCTAATTCGATTACTGGATTCGAATACGAATCAGCTCGAATTCGAACCTTTTTAATCGAATTCGAATCGAGTCGAATTTCGAATTTTTCGAATTCGAATCGAATTCTGAACACCCCTAATCACAGGATTGTTGTGCAACTTCATAACTAACCAATGTTTTTTTACATATACCGAAAGGTAGATGTAAATAAGTGATCTAGACAATATTAAATATAATGTATCGTATAAAAAAATTCAATAATAATTTACGCATAATATTGACGTCCCACGATGTAGGATAAGGTTTTATTGTGTCGTAAAATGAAAAAAAGTATCTAACATGTCTCGTAAAAGTAATAAATGGTTAAAACATGTGAGTAGAATCTCCTAATTCATGACATCTAATAATTAATTATTCTCGATATTGTAGCATCTATTTTTTTTTTAAAAGTAAACTTCATTCACAAACGAAACGCTGCCTCAAACGGAGGCAACCCCACAAAACAACCAACTTACATATTTACAAATCTACACCAATCCAACCAAAGGACATGCCCTTTTTTGGATCTCGAGTTATACCACAAAAAACCAACATTTTTAACCTCCCTAATAATATACTCTAAACTCACCGGTTTGTTATTAAATCTAGCTTCATTTCTCATTCTCCAAATGCTCCAACATCCGATTCTGATAAGGCCTTTAACCACCTCTTTTTTCTGACCGCACAACCCCACATAATTATGAGCTTCGATTAAGTCCCTGAACGAGAATACCACGAAATTTTGACACTTGCACCAACTGCTAATAAAAGACCACAACATTGTTGCATCTATTTAACTGAACAATCTATATGCCCTGAAGAAAAATAATTACAAGCGTGCAAACACTGTTATATATACGGTATTAATTGTTCAAACACTTTCAAAACTTACACCAACCTACACAAATCTTCACATGAATCCTCGAGTAGTATACCCTAAAATTCCTACACAATGTAACAAAACACTGCATGTAACACCTCGAAAATTCACGTCCTATAATGTGTTGACACGTGTCATATGTTTGAACGTGTGAAATAATGTTCTAGAAGGACTAAAGTTGACAATCATGGAAAGTATGTAAATATACGAGTTCTAAATGTCAACAGTGAATAAATGTATTGCACATTAGCCCTACATGATGCTCATACCTTCAAACGAATAAATCATAGATCATACGAAGCTAAAAGTGAGAGGTTACAAACTTCAGGGGTTAAATGTGTCAACATGTTTAAGTTATACCTTTGAGTGACCTTTTAGCAAACCCAAAGCTTTGTAACGGTTAATTATGCTCACTAGAATGCACGATTAAAATTTCATAAAGTTTCGTTATCGTATGAGAAAGTTATGATCAAATTCGTGTACGAGGGGTTAAAGTGTCAACGGTGAAAGTTATGACTTTTCGGGTTAACCGGAAGTGTCCAGGGACTTGGCAAAGTGAGTATAAGTCATAAAGCCCTTGTATATAAATAATAAGGGGTCAAAATGCAAGAATTAAGCTTAGTTGACCTTTCGGAGTACCAAGAGCCAGGGATGCAAACTGAAAAATGGAAGAATTGCCCCTGAGGAGGGCTAGCGCACTGCTACATCAGAAGCGTAGCGGTGCGCTACCAGTCTACCAGCAACCAGAAACATGACAGATGGCTGTTTAACGCGAATGTGACCCTTTTGTCCGGTTTTTCTTGCATGTGAAGGACCCTTAGACTACCCTAGGCACTAGTAACAAGTGTTGGATGATTGTGGAGTGTTGTAGACTTTGTTGTCATCAACTCATGGTGCCATGAACACTATATAACCCACATAAGTTGCAACTCTTTGATCATTCCATTCACAATTCACTTCTGATCAATTTTGGGAGCTTCCAAGCAGATCAAGCCTTCCTAATTCATCAATTAAACACCTAGTAAGTTGCCTAACCTTTCTAAATTAATTATAGCTTAGTAATTAGCTTAAAAGTCAAACCGACGTAACTACGGTTTGACTTCGTGATTAGTTAATGATAGCTCAGTCGTATCACAAATTAAAAGTACCGTTAGATAGGTAATTATATGGGTATTAAACCCTTATAAGGGCACGTACCGATTCCAGACCTAACTAGGTCGTTTGTCGAGTCAAATGTTGACCGAAAAAGTAAACAGAAACGTAAAACACGATTTAATGCACAATTTGCAATCCGAGAGGCGTGTAACCTGTTTTTACCTTAATATAACTTAGTAATAAGTATAGAAACTTGTCTATGCTTGTCCGACTCGACAAATTTCTGTTTAAACCCGGTTCGGAACCGAAAGGCGCAAAACCTTGACTTTTGCTTTGACTTCGGTTCTGACCCGTTTTAATTCGATTCGGTATTGCCTTAGTACTTCATTAGGGTTGGGTTACATGATAGTATAAGTCTCGGTACTTGTTTCGTTGATTATCCGATGCATGCACACGTTTCCGTTAATCGCTTAAATTAGACCATAATGCCCTTATGACCATACAACGAGAATTTTGAAAATACGGAAGTACAATAATCTTAGTTACTGATTATTAAACATGTACGTAAATTTTCACGTCAATCGAAGGTCTAGATTAGCAGATATACGCATTAGCGTAAATAATAAGCTTTTTATTAATTAATCGGCGCGATTAGCGCGTAGCCTATCTAAACCCGATTTTCGGCACCAAACCTTTTCCCCACTGATGTTAAATAATATTTTGGGATTTTTGAAGATTTTTAATTATTTTTAAACTGGTCTTAAGCTAGGCTTATCGCCTTAATTCGGTTAATACCGAATTTACCCTTTTCGGTCATAAAATGATTTCTACAAAGAATTTTGACGCGAATCCAATTGCCACAAATTTTAAATAATAAATGGAGTTTTTTGAGCCTGTTTTGCTGATCAGAAAACTCGGAATCGTATTTTAACCCGTACGTCGCTTAAAACGGCTTTATACGCGTATTATACGCGTAGTTTAGGCTTAAAACCATTTTGACACATAAGGATTATTACCAACTAATATAATCTGTTAAAAATAAGTTGTTTACTGATTACTTCAGTCCCGAACATCGGGGTTACGTTAAATCCCTTTTATAATCTTTAAAATGACCAAAATACCCCTACGGGGCATAATTAAGGATTAAACTCGTTTTGGGCATTATGGAAGATATCATAATGATATCATAACATATTTAAAGCATATTAACTTAGGAAACCTGTTCGCGACCCACTCGGGTGCCCGTGATACGTTATTCGCGTCCGGTCCGGTTTATGTAACTAGTTTGCATAAATTAGCCGAAACGGGCCAAACGTTATCGTTTTTATCTCAAAATCCAGAATGTGTTTAGTTTACCCATATTATACAAGTCTCCAAACTTGTCGGGTCTAAATCACATCCTATTCCGGTCTTCGCTTAATCTTGCGTTTTGAACCGTAAACCTTTCCTTAAAACTAACCGGTCTAAGTTACGACTTAAATAAGACCCGTTAGGAATCTAATAGGTTAATAAAACCTTCGTTCCAGATTGAGAGCCCCAGTAGAAGTACTCGTGCTTGCTGATTAGAATATACGGCTGAGTATAAATTGCATTGCTAGCTCAGGTAAATACTTTTAACTTATTTTCCCTTATACAGGCTTGGGATACGGTATTATAAAAATACCGCTTGGTCGGGTGTAGAAACCTTTTAATCGGAGATGATTAAATTGCATAATCCCGTTTTAATCTGTATTGATTGATAACAAATAACATTGGGGGTTAATGACCGTGTCCTGGATATCCTTGGCTCATTTTAAAAAGTGAATGGCCACGACGTAAGCACAAGGTGTAGACATAACACCTCCTGTTGCATATGTATAACGTATACTCACTCGTAAGGGTAACTTCTTGTGAGATTATATTTGTGGTGTGTCGATTAATCTTGTCCGGCTTGTATTGTATAATCACCGGCCCTAAATGTTGGACAACCATGTAAATCGGATACAAGATTTTTATTAATAAAATTGTCCCAAGTTATAAAAGATTAATTTTGCCTCTGTGCATTTTAATCAATGTGTCAAGATATTTTGTGCCGTTTGCACTCGAATCACTTTTCAAACTCTTTTTCCAAAATGAGTCGGTTAATTGTATTTACCAGTGTAAACTGACGTATTTTTCCAAAAAGGTTAAGTGACAGGTACTGAACGAATTTTGCTGGAAGCTCAGGGCGTTAATAAGGAATCTTAAAAGTTCTAGATGCCTGAAGTCTGTTGAACAGTTTTCTTTTATTGATCCGCCTGTGGATCCTTTACCTTCCGTTGTAATACTTTGACATTACTTATATTCGGAATGTACTATATTTATCTTTTGCTTCCGCTGTGCATTATTATATTGTGTTGTTTGACCATGATGTTGCCAACCACGTCACGATACTCCCCCACCGGGCCCACCGGTGACACGTGGAAAATCGGGGTGTGACACTGCATCCCTACAAGGTCTTCACTTAAGTAGAGGTCCTAACATAAGTACTAAGTAGAAGTCATATACATCCCCCCCCCCCCCCCTCTTCCAATGGATCTTTAATAACCTTGTTTACAATATCATGGAAGATGAAGTCACCGTGCTCGTATTCAGTGTAATAGGTGGTGACTTGTGCCTCGCGCGTAGCCTTCTCAAAATCGGTCTTGTTATACTCGTTGACATCACAAGTTCAAAATGGTAATCCTTGACATTCAACATGTAATAAAACTCTAAATAAATCTAAACTTATACATGACTAAAATTATCGTACGCGAGTGTACGTACCGTATCACTTTTATTTATCTCATAAAAATGGAAATCAGAAGATACACTAGTGAAAGGTGATACGAACCAAAGTTTTCCATAGGAAATCCATTTATGAGCGCCTCAATGGGTAGGCTATGTGGTGTGGTCATAACCCAAATGACCACCACCAATCTTTATGTCAGCGTCATATCACCTTACTATCATTCACTAACCTAATCCACCATCTTATATGGTATGGACCATGACCCCAACCATCATCCACTATCTTCCCTCACCAATCAAAATCCTCTAAATAATTGAAAGAGGGTCATGGTTGCCATGGATTAAACCATGCGAACCACCATGGTTTGGAAAGCGAGGCGGTGTACCATGAGAACAATGTCCCACGTGACAATTCATGATCCAATCCACCACCCCCATACCCCATACGCCATACCCCAAAGCCTAAGCGGGTGATACATGACGATAAAACATACGCCATACATTTATCTATAAAAGTGATTTCTTTCTAACATTATTAGCATCCGACTAAGTTCATGATTTTTAGATATTAATCGATTATTAATATTGTTGTTATATCTAATCAATTCATTACTCATGACAGCATATCAATTATGTAGGGTGGCCATACAAGATTCCCTTGCTAAGGAAAAAGTAGATGGAAAAAATCAAAGGTCATGATTTTGTAGGTTGCCCTCTCTTATCTCAACTTCATTCCTTTCTCTTTTTGTTTCTCTTTTGACCGTTTCAACTTATAAAAGCTCATATAAAAAAGCTCGTATGATGTATACACCAGATTTTGACATACGGAAATTTCATATATTAATTATATAAGGAAAAAGCTTTTATAAATATTTAAAAGAATACTCGATAAAATTATAAATAATATTCCTAAAAGTTTTAGTACTTCAAAAATCTGTCGATGGTTTCTTAAAAGGTTTTTAATTTAATATAGTACCATTCGGATAGAAAATAAAGTCAAGTTTTATAAAATAACAGCAAAAATGATTAAACATGATAGTAGTGTGTGTATATATATATATACTAGCAGGATGTCTGCGCGATATGGCGGGAGCGACACATCGCATTGCGATACTCGTTTTTTGTAGTTTTCTTATTCATATAATATTTATTGTAGCATTATTGTGATAAATTTACATCATCAAAAGCAAAGTAATCGGGTAACCCATTTCATTGTGTTGTGTATCATTCGGTTGGTTCGGTCGTCAACCGAAACCTAAACCAAAGCAACCGGCTAGTCTATTTTATTAACCAATTAGTTTTCGGTTAATTCAGTTAGATTGATGGCTTTCTGTTTGTTCATTTAATTTCAGTTTATAGCAAAAACCAAACTTTGGCTAAAACTTTTGCTTAGAAATATATAAAATTGAGGTATAAATACATGTGAAAGTATAAATATATGTAATGGAGATATAAAATATGAAATATCTGAAATGGAGGCATAAAAGTTAGAAATATATGAATATATGAATGATTCGATTTGGTTCAGCTAATTTTGGTTAAACAAGTGTACAAAAAAAATGATAACCCGTTTTTAGTTTATTCGATTTTCAGTTAATTCAGTTTTTGGTTGATATCGGTTCGGTTTTATGACACATCGAAAATTTATGACAAATAATATGGCAACACGTGTCCGATAACTCTCAAGTATTCCTGATAAGTTGGACGAGAGGGACCAAATTCGTAAAAATATGGAAGATTGAAAGTTGAGGGGTCAAAGATGGAAAATTGAAAAAGTTTTGGTTTCTGAAGGTCCCTTATAGACCGCAAGGCATATGCTGCAGTTGTTCCCTGCCACCTTTAGTCGAACAGTGCCACCTTCTACCCTCCCTAAGACATGTGTCCTGCCACTAATCACCTCCATAACACCTCAGTGAACACTTATCTTGATTTGGGAGCTTGAATCCAATTATAAATAGGTGATCAAGTTCACCATTTGAACTCATTTCATTTTCTCTCTCTATAAATTGGAACAGCTTCTGGACTAAGAAGCCTCATTCTCTGAAGTTTAAACTTCTTCTTGAACACTTGTAAGCGTTCTTCCTAGTTCCTTTTTCATTTATAGGCTAGTTATTAGCAGGAAGTCAAGCAAATTGACTTTTGCTTTGACATTCGGTTATGACCATTTCGGTCAAGCCAAAGTTCGAATCAAACATGGATATGTGATCGTAATAATGAAGGTGTTAATCCCTTATGAGGGCACCTTCCGAATATCACATTAAGTTAGTGAAATGACGGGTCAAAGTTTTATTAAATAAAAGTCAACAACGCATATTTTCGTAAATTACGTTAAATGAACTTCTAAGTATCGAAACCTTAATTTTTGACATTATAACAATTTATATAACATATTAGGACATGTTAGATCATGTCCAACTCGTCATTTCCTGATTAGAGCTCGGTTCGCAATAGAAAGTCAAATAGTTTGACTTCTTCTTTGACTTTTGATTCTCACCCGTTTGAGCAACTTTAGATACTGATTAAGGGTTGCAATACGATCATATTTTTGTAGTGAATAACCCTTAGAGGTTATATATTCTAATCATATCATTTGTCGGGTTTTATGCAAAGTCCACATAAAATGCTTAAAAATGCCAGTATTGCCCTTATCACCTAAAAATGATTTTAAAACCAAAACCTTTCTAAATCAGTTCTAATCAGTATTTATGGTTGTTTAACCCATATTATACGAGTCCTCATATTCAAAAGGGTATAAACCACATTCTATCTGGTCTCTGCTTAATCTAGCGGACTGTACGTATTTATTAAAGTTAACCGGTCAAAGTCAAATGACTTGCATAAGACCTATTAACGTTCTAACAGATCATAGTTCGGTTCATTCCAGACTAGGAGCCTCCGGTAAATTGCGCATGTGTTTAGGTTTTTTTATTACGGTTGTGCTTAGCATCTTTGATTTGTAAAGACTTGCGGAGGTAAATACTCTTAGTCTATTTTCCCTATACGGGCTTGGGATACGGCACTAGCCGCTTGGTCGGGTATTAAATCAATGACGAATGATGTCCAAAATTTAGATAACCCGTTTTAATCCGTTTTGCATGATAACTTAAACATTGGGGGTTAATACGACCGTGTCTTGGATATCCCCGGCTCACTTAGTTGCAAGTGGTCACGACCTAAGCACAGGGTGTAGGCATACACCTGACAAACGCTAATGCCATTATATATGTACTATTATTGAAAAGGTGGCGTGTCGGTTAATCATGTATTGGTTTTCATCTCAGGTCCCCATATGTATTGACAAGCATGTAAAACTGGTAACAAGAAACATTATCTTATCCCAAGTTATATTATAAAATGATATACCAAATGATATCCAAACATTTTTGAAAAGATTTACAAAATGTGTCGATTCATTGTATTTACCAGTGAAAACTGACGTATTTTCAAAAGATTAAGCGCATATTATATAATAAATACGGAATAGGCTGGAGCTGCTCGGTCTAGGCGATTTGGAATTTGCAACTCCATGAAAACCTATTAGTCTTAAGCCTCTTTTTGTTATATTCGATCCGCTTGTGGATCTTTTAGTACAAACCCGTCTGTATAATTATTTTTGAACTTTCGGACACTTATTGTACTTTGTAATAATTTAATTTAAATCCCATTTTCTGCTGTGCTTTGTGAAAACTGATATCAATCGTCACGCATAAACCCCAAGTCTAGGGCCACCGGGAAATCAGGGTGTGACAAGTTTCGTCTGTTTTCAGTTTGGTTTAGGTTAACGATTTAGTTATTGCTCACTGATAACCGGTTTGGTTAATAACCGATAGGTGCGCGCGCGATGAGGCGGGAAACACGTACATTGCCATGATGTGCATTGTTCGGTTGTTTATGTCACACCCCTTTTTAAGGCGGAAGCACGAGGTGTGATCTTGAAAGGTTCTCATTGCATACGAATGGTAAACATACTATATGCTCGTAAAATAACTCCAAAATGCCATTGATATAACATAAGTTAAGTGTTTACATCACAAGATAACATATTGTTTGAAAAGTTTACAACTTTATTTAAAAGATAGACATCAAGGTTTTGGTTCTTATATCACCACACGGGATGGAGTATAATAACCAAATCCCACAAAATAGGCAAAGGAGTGTTGACATGACTAAAACATAAGCAACATCCAGGAGCAAGAGTGAAACACGCGTACATCCACTTTAGTTACCTGAAATACATGTAAGTTTTTGGAAAATCATCAACATAATGTTGGTGTGAATTCATGCAGTTTTTGTATAGAATGTTTATATACTTGTATGAAAACATGGTATGTAATTTGTAAAGACGTATCTGAAACTGAGTTTTGTAAATGTAAGGAATACGAGATCGCTAATGGTTTGCAAGGCCATTAACATATGTCACGACATAGGAAGCCACCAAACCTAGGCATTTTTGTCGAGATCGACTGAGACACAAAATCATTCATTGGTAGAAGTAGGCCAAGAGTGGGGTTGCCTGAAACCCATTAGATCTAACCCTTCTGTTCCGCGGTCTAAATGTATACGTTGACTAATGGTGCTTATGGTACCCTATTCGTCACGTGATCTATGTGTCATTCCTTAGTTTTGTATGCTACATACCATTGTACATGTATTTTCCCCAAGTTTAGAAAACAAGTAAAAGTTTAAAAGTGGGGACATGAACTCACAACTTTGGGTTTCCTGCGTCGTAAACTTCACCGGTAGCGTCGTGACCTATACGTGTTCTATTAATGTTAGTCACTAGACTTGTATTACACAAGTACAAGTCACCATCTTTTGTGTATGTATATATTCTTTGTTGTTAAAAATAATTTATATCTTTAACTATATATGTTACTTATATTATTTTCCCAAAAATAAATATAAGTATTTTGTAGAATAATATTTTCAATATTATTTTTGTACAAGTATACTTAGGAAAGTATACTTTGTAAATACTTGTGTATTTTGTATTTTTCACCAAAAAAATCAATACTTTGATTTTTATTACCTTCCGGAATTAGATTTCTTAAAAAAATAATATAGTTTTAAGACTTGTATGAAATGTATACATTTTGTCATGCTATAAAATATATATATGGTTACACCCGATTTTTGTATAAATTCCATTACTTGGTAATGGTTATATATCTTTGTCCAAAAATACATTTTTGAATTCGTAATTTGTCCACGTTAGATAATATGTCAAGAAATGTATTTTCATTAATATATATTTTCTTGTATTCGTCCATGTGCTTCTTTGTGAGGAATTTTTGTATACTTGTATGCTTATGTATTTGTATGTGTATTTTGTATTCATACTCCATGGGAGTATTTAGTGTATTTTCAAGTTCCTAATACACTAATACATATAATACACATAATATACACTTAGCACAAAATTTGGGGATCACTAAATATATATATTTTCCCTAAAAATATACATACTTAATATTAATTTTAAACTTGAAGAAATCACCATTTCTTGACTTGTAATTTTACACAAAAATTAGGGAAACCTTGGTAAATATTTTTAGGGAATAAGTTTCACCAAAACTTATATTTTTCTAAGTGTCAAAATTTTATAAAATTTTTGACATAGTTTCCCCTAAAAATGGAGGTTTCCCATGTTTTCAAAACATGTGTTTATTTTCTTTTCAACACCAAAACAATTTTCCAACCATAATCATCAACATCATACACTAATTTTTCCATATGAAACATCATGGTGAACTTGTTTCTTGTTAAAAATGTGTAGTCTTTTAGATCTATACTTAACACATTATGATCTTTCCAAAAAATAAGTGTTCTTGAGTATTTTAAACAAACTTTTATGAAACTTTATTTTATTAACCAACTCATCCATGAGTTTAATGGTTTCAAAGTTTGTAAATCATGTTCTAAAAACCACTTTTATGTTTATTAGAAAGATCATTATTTTTAACATCATGTTTAACCATGGATCTATCAAGATCCATGCTTAATAACTTTAGATCTTTCAAAAACAAGCTTTATGTTAAATTTTTAATAAACTTTCCATGAGTTTTAGTTTCATAAATTAGTTCTACACACACTTCTTACTCCAAGACTACAAGTTCATGTGTAGAAATCCATTTCTCATGTTCACATAATGCTTCATATGTTCATCTTCAAGTTTAACCATGGATCCTTCAAGATCCATGCTTAAACTTGTTAGATCCAAGCTTTAACATACTTGATCTAAACATAAACACAAGATATAACATCAACAACTTCATTACATACACTAAAAATTCATGTAATCACTTATTTTCTTCATGAATATGTTAGATCTTTTCATTTTTAACATTAGAAGTTAAGTTGTTTAGATGGTGAAACTTGTACATAACATAAACATGACTTAAATTAGTGATCAAGAAGCTTACTACTAGCTCTAATGGCTAGGGAAGTGGCACAAGTATGGTGATGATGAACAAGGAAGAAAATAGGTGCTTAAAGGCTCCACAAAGAGGTCCTTCAAGTTCCTACACTTCAAGCCTTCTTAGATGGTCTCCATACACCTTGTAGTGGCCTTGGAATGGATGTATGATGATCAAAAGTGAGGGTGTATGGTGGTGGAGGTGAGGCCGAGAGCAAGGGAGAGGAGAAGGAGGCGTTTGGGGGTGTTAGATGGTGATGAATGATGTTATGTTAGTAGTTTAGGATTTATAAGATTTTCTATATCTTTTATGGCATATTTGCTAGAATATTCCACAACATAAAATCTAATAAAATCAAATAAAATCAACTAAAACAATGTTTCTAGTGAAAATTTGGTATTTCGGGTAGTGTCCGGTTATTCGTTTCATTATGGTTCGTTAAAGTGCTAAATTGCGTAGTTTCACTAAGTATGAAGCACCTTTTTTGACAGTTTCAATTCCCGACACTTAGGAAGGTATTCCGGATAATAAAATATGAATTCTGTATGATATTTCAATGTTAAAATGCTGATTAGAGCTGAATTATGGCTGATTTGTGTAAAATTCTGCATTTAAAGTGAGTTTCGGGTGTTTTTTAGTGCATAGTTTAGCTTCCGGAAAGTTTATATATGAACCATTGTATCCACACTTGGGTTTTAATGTATTTTAGATGTTGGACCTACTCCTAGGCTATTAGTGCAGTTGTCTGTCGACTTCATCTTCGTTCGAGTCTTAGATTAGTAATGAAAGATCAAGTCACGCAGTTCGAGATAAACAGGAAACAAAGGTGAACAAGCCAGTTCAAACGAAGTGGACAGTTCAAACGAAGTGGACTGTTCAAACGAAGTGGACTGTTCAAACGAACTGGAAATAGTATAAATATGTGACTTGAGTTTTTCATTTGTAACTTTGATTTTTCCGGTAGCGAAGCTCTGCCGAAGTGTCTCCAGCCTTGTAAACGCATTCTAATCAATACAAGAGACAGTTAATAGTGAATATCAAGCTGAAACAAACTCTGATTCATTGAATTCCGCCTTTGAATCAGTTTAGAGCTCTTCTGAAGACTCGTTCAGATCGATTCTCGATCCTACAAGTGGTATCAGAGCTCAGGAGGAAGAGCTCTTGTAATTTCAGCTCGATTTCATTAAGAATTCTTACTTCTACACCATTCTGTCACGATTTTCAAAATTAACCAAGATTTTCAGGATAAAATGGATTAATTTTGAAGTATATTGTGCGAAATAGTGTTTTGCATAATCTGTAAAAGTTTCAGACGTTAAAACTAACTAAAACGTGATCAATTTCATAAAAAACTCATCAGATCGTTTGAAAGAACATTCAGTTCGTTTGAAGATTGTTACATTTCACACGAACCGGAACTTCGATCTCAGATCTACGAAGATTCAGTGGACGAAATTGAACGAAAAACAATTCATTGTGCTCGGTGTTTGTTATAGAACAATCCTTGAAGAAATTAGAACGTAATTCGATCTAAAACTTGTTCAAATCTGTCAAAAATATGTTCAGTTCGTATGAGAATCTTGCAGGTCGTATGAAATTCAGTTCCATGTCATACGAAGTGATCTTGTATCACCAGTTCGTTTGAGTTGTTGAGATCTTAGTTCAGACGAAGTAGGCAGGTCGTTTGAAAGGTCATACGAAGTGACCAGCATATCAGTTCGTTTAAGATTGGAACAAGTTCATACGAAGTACTTAGTTCGTTTGAGAATTAAGTTCATACGGAGTAAATTTGAACTTCTTGTTCGCATGAAATTCAGTTCGTCTGAAAGGATAGTGTCAGTTCGTTTGGATTGTGTCTTCAGTTCACACGAGGTTTTGACAGATTGCATGTGATTCAGATTGACTTTATAAATTGAGGTCCAATCAAATTGAGTTGATAGTTAAGATTGTCGGCTGCACATGTATTCAAATATTGAAATTCATAGGGTGATTTGAGATCTGCAGGCATCACGTGAATTCAGTTAATATTTGATCATAATTGTCCATATCTGCGGCCCAATCATTGTTGTCGGATTAGTGCTTTGAATATTGAGAAATATTAAACAAGGTTGTCAGTATTTGAGAAAAGCAATCACGTGTTGTTGGATAAGTTTGCATGTGATAAAGGTCAAATAGAAGTAATTGGGTTATAGAGATTGTCGGCTTAGTGATATGTTGATCTAAAAGGTGCGGCCCAATCCAAGAGTTGTGATTAAAGTTTAGTTGGCTAAGTGGGTTTGTCATCAGCCCATGCATTGTTGTTAGTCACATTCTGAGCCCAAGATTAGAGTGAATAGCCCAAGTCTAGGCCCAAGTCTCAACATCCTTAACGATTCATTTTGCAATTAAGAAAAGTCCAAGAAAATCATCGGCCTAATCAAGAAAGTCATTTGCAAGTTCATTTGTTCAGTTCGCAGAATTCATTAAACGAGTACACGAATCTTCGACACGAGTCCTAGATCGAATCAATCATCACACACTTTTAAGTATTAAATTCGTTTTAAACTGATTGTTTGTTATCGACAGGTATTCTTACAAGGTGATACAGTTCATTGTTTACCGAAATCATGGATGATGGTTATTGGAGTGAAAGAATAAGAAAGTGTTTGGAAAGAGAAGCCAAGAAAAAGGAGAAAGCTAAAGAAGAATCTAAGAAACTTGGAACTTCGAAATCTGAATCAGTATCAAAGAAAAAGATTGAAACAAATGCAATTATCTTTGATCAGTCATTAGACGAAGAGCGTGATGATAAAAATGTTCAAGTTAAGAAGAAACAGGTTGAAAAAATTCCAGCTTTGAAGGTCGAGAAGAAAGCTGATGATGAAAAGATTCCTGGAAAATGCTTAAATTGTGAAAATGTTGAATCAGTATGCTCCAAGTGTGACAACTTTAAGACTGACAATGACAAACTCTTGAAGGATGCGGAAAGTTTGAAATCGGAAGTCGAGAAGTTGAAAGATGAGAAGCAAACTGATGTAAAACAGATTCTAGATTACAGGGAAATTGTGAAAAGCTTAAATCTGAAAATGTTAAACTGTTAAATGAGTTGAACAGTTTAACATCAGAAAACAAAATTTTTGAAGATAAAATTAAAAGTTTTGGAAATGAAAAAGTAAAAATTGAAAAAGATTTTCAAAGTCAAATAAAAATTTTAGAAGACGAGAGAGATTTATTTGGTAAAAACAATCTTGAAAAACAAATTGAAATCAATTCTTATCTTGAAAAGATTATTCGACTTGAAAAAGAGGCAGAATGTGCTCAAAAGAAAATCAAGGAATGGGAACAAAAGTTGAAGGTGTTTGTGAATACTTCAACTATTCCTTATCCAAAACCTTTAAATTCTGTTCCAATAAGTGACGATCTCACAAACTTTGACAAAGTCAAAGTTGCAGATTGGGATGAGAAATCTGATGATGAAAATAAAAAATTCGAAAAACAAAAATTGTTTTTGAAATTAAAAGAAAAGTTTCAAGAAACTGTTCCACAATCAACTGAAAAGGGAGAATGCTCTAAACAAAAACCTTTGAAGAAGAAAATGGAACAAAAACAAAAAGAGAAAATTTTGAAAAATGTTCAAAAAGATAATAAAAGCTCATCAGATCGATCATCCAATCGCAATGAAAAATTACAAAAATCGAAAAATGAAAACTCTAAAATTGTTGGCAATAAGTGGTGCAGGTCAAACCACAGTGCTCAAAAGTCAAATCCAGCAAACAAGAGGAGCAAGGATTATCACCAAGCCAAACAGTGCTATGATCTGAATGTTTGGACTGAAAATGGTGATTGGTACGATAACAGAGTGTGTTATAGATGCGGCTATCAAGGACACATTGCTGTTAACTGCCAGAGTTGGAGGTTTGAATCAAGGAGATGCTTTAACTGCAACATGATTGGCCATATTGCTAGAGATTGCTCAATGAGATCAATGAGAAGATCGAGAGCTGAATCTCAGAGGCAGGTGAAGAAACCAGTCAATGTCAAGCCCAAAGAACAGAAGGTTCAAGAACCTAAAGTTCAAGAAACGAAAGTGAAACTTTCTCAGGGGCAGAAAGACAGACTGAGGAAGAAGAGAAAGAAGGCTAGAGAGTATCTAGAGAAGATTTTGTCCTCGGGTTCATCTGTTGGTAAAAATAAGAGTTCTGATGAATCGACTTTCTCGATGGCAAAGTCAAGCAAGACGAATTCATTGGATACAAATTTGAGGACGAAAGAAGAGAAGAAGAAGAAGAAATTGGTCGGCGATGAATCTGATGTGTCAAAGTCAGACAAGCCACCATCAGGAAATGAATCTGACGGGTCAAAGTCAGACAAGCCATGTGCAGGCAATGATTCTGGTTCGTCAAAGCCAGAGGAGCCTTTGGTTGAGGTAAAAATGGAGAATTCAGGTTTAACAATGGATGATGCAAATTTTCCACCATTGTTGAACAAGAATTCAAAATCACCCAAGGACAGTCAGGCTTGGGTGAAACTGTTTAAATGAAAAACCTGACTTGCCGGAGATCCCAAGTTGGTAATCGTGGATCATGAATCGACATCATTCTTTATCATATTAAAAGTGTTTTTGAAAAGCAGGACTTGCCAGAACTCCCAGGTTTGTAAGCGAGGAGTAGGAATCGGCACCTTGAGAATTCAACCAAAAGATGGTAAATTGGTTGAAAAGCAGGTTTAAGTTGTATGGTTGTGATTTTTACAAGTGGTTCAGAAGTTGAATTGGATTGATCTTACAAGTGGTAAATCAGGGACATTAAGTTGTATCTGATTTCCTACATATGATTGGTAAAACAATGTGATGATTTGATCCCCAATTTTACAAGTGGTAAAATCAACAAAACTTATTTTCCGGAAAAACCAT
This sequence comes from Helianthus tuberosus, assembly GCA_030545235.1. Classification (NCBI taxonomy): domain Eukaryota; kingdom Viridiplantae; phylum Streptophyta; class Magnoliopsida; order Asterales; family Asteraceae; genus Helianthus; species Helianthus tuberosus. The sequence goes on from CM060367.1 coordinate 100,975,192, forward strand.
TTTGATTAAAACAAATTTAAGTGTTTTGAGATCACAATGGGAAAATAGTTTGTTGAGAGGGGGAGTTCTGATTGTTCATGCCAAGTGAATGGAGAATTGAAGTGATTCTTATCATGTTGTCACATTTCTTGTACAGTTTGTTTCAAATTTTCCCAGAAAATCAAAATTGAGACATATTTTGATTTTAGGGGGAGTAAAAATTTTAAAAAATTAGAAAATTTGAAAATGTCAAAAACATTGAAAAATTAAAAAAATGAGTTTTGTTGTGAAAAAGAGGAAATGATAGTAGATTAGTTGGACTGTCACAGCACGCTAAAGAAATGTAAATGTCAAATGTGATAAGCGATCTCACTAAAGATGTGACGATAGGCTCAGCTAGACTAGTAGATTTGCGATAACGATACAAACCTAAATGAAAAAGCCTAGTTCTAGTGGGAAACATGGTCGAAAGCATAGTACTTAGTTTTGTCCTTCTTGACTGTGTACCTACTCAGTAATCGCTGATTGTCGAAAGACATAAAACTGGTTAAGTTTGTGAACTTTCACAACTTTGCTGAAAAGTCGCTGTGATTGTGCATTTTATTTTGCAAAGATTTAAACTTGTTTGATTTCTTTATTTTGTTTAAGCATCGGACATCCTCTGCGTATACGTGAGTATCGACCTGGATGTTGTTGCCTAAACGTTCTGCTTTATTTTCTTTGGTGTTTCGTTTAAGCTTTGGATCACCTCTGCGTATACGGGAGTATCGACCTGGTGGTTAAAGCCTAAACAACTTCAACTTATTTTTATTTTCTTATTTTGTTTAAACATTGGACTTTCTCTGCGTATACGGAAGTATCGACCTGATTGTTAATGTTTAAACATTCTGCGTTGTTTTCGCACAAATCACAGTTGATAAAAGTTTAAAGGCATTACTTGAGTTAGTGTATTGCATGATGTGGGGATATGCTGAGATCGTGGGGTCCATAAGAATTTAGTGCTATCTAAATATACCTAAACGTATCGGTAAGCATGTCGAAAGTTTTTAGATTGAGTTTAAGTGGACAACAATATCGTCAATCTACGTGAATTGTTTAGAACTTAAAACGATTAAAAGCTTAACGGTGCTAGTGATTGGTCACATAAACTGATATGATCCTCTTGCAAAAACTCACAAAAATATTGTCTGTAAATATTTCTGTATTGCATTTCTGTTATAATCAAAAATCCAAAAGGATTTTAGTGTGTTTTAGCATAAAATTTTTGAAAAATCCAAAAAGATTTTCGACAACTGATGTTGATGAGCTGATATTCAAAATCTCAACGGCTAATCATGATGAACAGTTGGGTTGGTTAATTGGTCTGAAATGTTTAAAATGATTCATTAATTTGAATCAGAATTTTGAATGTTTTAAATTCTTGATTAATTTTAAATGAAAGTGATTCTCAAATGTTTAGTTGATTCATTAAGTTGAATCACAACATTGTTGGTTTGTAAATTGTGTGTTTGAGATATGTAGGTTTCTGATCCTGTTGCTATGGAAAGCTAGGAGATGCATCAGAACCTGAAGAGAGCTTAAATTGAAAAAGCCAGGATTTGATTTCAAAGGCGATAACTAATTCCAGACTGAAAATCCCAGCTTGATGAAAGGGGGAGTCTGACGAGGTTAGAGCTAGAGAAAAGATCCGGTTACATGATTCCGGGAGAAATTCCTGAAGAAGACCGATCAAGATTGAAGAGTCGTCATGTTGAAGACTCTCACTGAAGATTCCGTCAACATTCAAGGGGGAGTCTGTTAGTGCAGTTGTCTGTCGACTTCATCTTCGTTCGAGTCTTAGATTAGTAATGAAAGATCAAGTCACGCAGTTCGAGATAAACAGGAAACAAAGGTGAACAAGCCAGTTCAAACGAAGTGGACAGTTCAAACGAAGTGGACTGTTCAAACGAAGTGGACTGTTCAAACGAACTGGAAATAGTATAAATATATGACTTGAGTTTTTCATTTGTAACTTTGATTTTTCCGGTAGCGAAGCTCTGCCGAAGTGTCTCCAGCCTTGTAAACGCATTCTAATCAATACAAGAGACAGTTAATAGTGAATATCAAGCTGAAACAAACTCTGATTCATTGAATTCCGCCTTTGAATCAGTTTAGAGCTCTTCTGAAGACTCGTTCAGATCGATTCTCGATCCTACATAGGCCCTAATTCTATTGTCTGACTGTTTTCTGCAGAATGCTGACACAGTGTGTCTTACCGGTGAGTTTACTAGTCTTTCTGACGCAACGCTAAAAGTAATGCATAAAGCAATATTTGAAGTATAAAACATGCATGAATTCATATGTATAGCATGTAATCAGACAATGTTGACATTTAAGCACATAATTGCAGATAATAAATAATAATTAAAACTCTACGGAAATTACCGGTTTTGTGCCAGTTGTCACAGTCTCCCCCCGTTAAAAGCATTTCGTCCTGAAATTCAGGCTGAGTTATCTCCCGCAGGAGCTTTCTCGAAGAGATGGGGGTACTTGGCTTTGAACCGGTCTTCACGTTCCCACGTGTACTCGGGTCCGTGTTTGGAGTTCTAACGTACTTTGACAAGCTTAACATTACTCCTCCGAGTCTTGTTGACCTTCCAGTCTGTAACCTCAACGGGTTCTTCAGTAAAGTGGAGGGTGTCGTCGATATGCACTTCATCCGCAGGGATGATGACTGTTTCCTGGGTTGGACTCTTTTTGAGGTTTGACACATGGAACGTGCTATGTACACCATTAAGTTCTTCCGGTAACTCTAACTTGTATGCCACGGTACCAATCTTTTCCAGGATCTTGAATGGCCCAATGTATCGTGGATTCAGCTTTCCACGTTTTCCGAACCTTGCTACACCCTTCCAAGGTGAGACCTTCAACAAAACTTTGTCTCCCACCTCGAATTCTAAGGGTTTTCGTCTTCAATCAGCGTAGCTCTTTTGGCGATCACGAGCCGCCTTAATGCGCTCTCGGATCTGAATGATCTTGTCGGTTGTCTCTTGAACAAGTTCAGGACCAATCAACTGCTTGTCTCCAGCGTCTGCCCAACACAACGGTGAGCGGCACTTGCGGCCATATAGAGCTTCGAACGGTGCGGCTTTTATGCTCGTATGGTAGCTGTTATTATAGGAAAACTTAACTAAAGGTAGATGAGTATCCCAGCTGCCGCCTAGGTCCATAACACATGCGCGAAGCATATCTTCTAATGTTTGTATGGTCCGTTCGCTCTGACCGTCTGTTTGCGGATGGAAGGCCGTGCTTAGATCTAGCTGAGATCCAAAGGCCTCCTGGAAGGATTTCCAGATCCTTAAGACAAATCGTCCATCTCTATCTGAAATAATCGAAATAGGCACTCCATGACGTGCCACTATTTCCTTCAAGTACAACTCAGCAAGCTTTCCAGTGCTATCCCTCTCTCGGATTGGTAGGAAATGCGGAGAATTCGTCAATCGATCATGTAACACCTTGAAATTTTATGTCCAATATTATATCGACACGTGTCACGGGCTTAAAACGTGTAAACGATTTCCTTAGAAGGACTAAAGTTGACAAACAAGGAAAGTATGTGATTATAAGGGTTCAAAATGTCAACAATGGATAAATATACTTTACAATAACCCTACATGATGATTATACCCTTAAACGAATGATTTATGGATCATACGAAGCTAATTGTGAAAGAAAGTGAGAGATTACAAACTGCAGGGGTTAAATGTATCAACATGTTTAAAATATACCTCTGAGTGACCTTTTAGCAAACCCGAAGCTTTGTAACGATTAATTACGCTCACAAGAATGCGTGATAAAAATTTCATCAAGTTTCGTTATCGTATGAGAAAGTTATGGTAGAATTCATATACGAAGGGTTAAAAGCGTCAACGTTGAAACCTAAGACTTTTCGGTGATCGTATGAATAACCGGGGACCTACTAAAGTTGGTTTATGACTTGGAGTCCTTAAAAGTCAAGTTTGGGGGTCACAAGTGCAAGAAAACACCTTAAAATCAAGTCTAGAAGTTCAGGGGCTAAACGTGTCAACTTTTAAAGATTTCTGGTGGGCTGGCTGGTCCTTACGGACCGTATGCTGGGAGTCTTACTGTCCGTAAGCTACTCCCAGATGCAGCAACTCGGAAAAATGGCTGTTCAGCCCATGTAACGACTTATATCGCCCTTTTACACTTCCAAGAGCTGCCTAAACAAATTCTTAGGCCTTAGGGACACTTGTTAATCATCAGGGATCATGTATAGCCTTGTGTGTCATGATCTTAAGCAATCAAGAACACTATATAAAGCCACAATGTTTGCAACCTTCTTGCATTCATTCCATCTGCATTTCTGGACCTTTTGCGAGTTCAAGAGCAGATCCTAAGCATCCCTAATCGTGCATAGGACTTCTGTAAGTATGCTTAACCTTTCCTAATTGAGTTTTACTTAGTTATTTGCTTAAAAGTCAAACCTCCGTAATTAACGTTTGACTTAGCGATTAATCATTAATGGTCCAGTGATTAGTCGAATTGAAGGTAGTTACAAGTTGGTATTTATGTGGGCAATAAACCCTTAAAAGGGCACCCTCGGATTCCCACTCTAACTAGGACTTTTGTCGGGTCAAAGTTGTTTATAAAAAGTCAACATGATGCTAATTTGTGATTTAAAACATAATTAACAATGTAGAAGCTTTGCAACCTGTTTTATTACTCTTATAACTTGATAAGAAGTGAAAGAACATGCCTAAGCATGTTCGACCCGACAATTTCCTGTTTAGTCCCGGTTCGGAACCGAAAGTCGCAAAACTTTGACTTTTGCTTTGACTTCAGTTCTGACCCGTTTTAGTAGAGTGTGGAAATGCCTTAGAGCTTCCTTAGGACCAGGTTACATGTTGGTATAACCCTCTGTGGTTGGTTCATTGATTGTCCGATTCGTTTACACGTGTCCGTTAATTGCTTAATGTTGACCATAATGCCCTTTTGACCATAAAATGAAAATTTTAGAAATGCGAAAGGACAATAATCTTTTTTACTGATTTATAAACATGTCCCTAAAATTTCACATCAGTTGGAGGTCTAGATTAGGAGTTATGCTCATTAGCGTAATTATAACGCCTTTTAGTAATTAAACGGCGCAATTAGCATAAAGCCTATCTAAACCCAATTTTTGACACCAAACCTTTTACCCACTGATGTAATATAATATTTTGAGATTTTTAAAGATTTTTAATTATTTTTAAACTGATCATAACCTAAGGTTATGGCGTTGATTCGGTAAATACCGATTATACCCTTTTTGTGTATAAAATGAGTTTTACATAGTATTTTGACACCAATACAATTGCTACTGATTTTTATATAATAAATAAAGTATTTTGAACTTTATAACCTGATCAGAAAACTCAGATTTCCTGTATAACCCGAAAATCGCTTAAAATGGCTTTTTAAGTGTATTAAACGCCTAGTATGGGTTTAAAACCATTTTGGCATATAAGACTTATCACCAACTGATATAACTTATTAAATTAAGTTGTTTTACTGATTATTTCAGACTTGAGTCTCACAATTTAAAATTAATCTCTTTTATAATCTTTTAAATGACCAAAATACCCCTACGGGGCTTAAATTGAGATTAAACTCGTTTTGGGCATAATGGAAGGTATCTTGCTGATATCACAACATATTTAAAGCATATTAACTTAGGAAACCTGTATATGACTATTTTGGTTACTCGTTACGCACTTGTCGCGTTCGGATCGGCTTATGTAACTAGTTTACATATATTAGCCGAAACGGGTCAAACCTTATTATCTTTATCTCAAAATCCAGAATGTGTTTAGTTTACCCATATTATACACGTCTCCAAACTTGTCGGGTCTAAATCACATTCTATTCCGGTCTTCGCTTAATCATGCGTTTTGAACCGTAAACTTTCCTTAAAACTAACCGGTCTAAGTTACGACTTAAATAAGACCCGTTAGGAATCTAATAGGTTAATAAAACCTTCATTCCAGATTGAGAGACCCAGTAGAAGTACTTGTGCTTGCTGATTAGAATATACGACTGAGTATAAATTGCATTGCTAGCTCAGGTAAATACTCTTAACTTATTTTCCCTATACGGGCTTGGGATACGGTATTATAATAATACCGCTTGGTCGGGTATTGAATGTTTAGTCATATTGTGATTAAATTATTGAGGTAACCCGCTTTAATCTGTATTGTTTGAAATAAAAGCCTTTAGGGGTTAATGACCATGTCCCGGATATCCTTGACATCATTGTATTATAAAATGGCCACGTCTTAAGCACGGGGTGTAGGCATACACCTGATAGTCACTTAAGGGAAACAGTATCTCACTCTCTTGTGGGCCTATACTTGTGGCGTGTCTGTTAATCTTGACTCGGTTTCTACATCGGGCCCTGAACGTACAACAAACATGTAAATAAGTATACAAGATTATTTATATAATTGTCCCAAGTTATAAAAGATATGTTGTGCCTTGTGCATTCAAATCAATTTTATTAAACCTTTTCAAATGAGTCGGTTAAATTGTATTTACCAGTGTAAACTGACGTATTTTCCAAAAAGGTTAAGTGACAGGTACTGAACGTAATTGGCAGGAAGCTCAGGGCGTTAATAAGGAATCTTGCAAGTTCTAGGCGTCTAAAGTCTGTTGAACAATGTTTATGATTTAAGATCCGCCTGTGGATCCTTTACTTTCCGTTGTAATACTTTGATATTACTTTGTATTCGGATTGAAATATATTATATTTTGCTTCCGCTGTGCATTTATATATTGTGTTGTTTGACTATGATGATATCAACTACGTCACGATACTCTCCACCGGGCCCACCGGTAATACGTGGAAATATCGGGGTGTGACAGGTTGGTATCAGAGCCAACATTGAGTGAATTAAACACTAGCTCTTAGTGTTTAATCTCAATGATACAGTAGCACATTCCTTGACCTTCTGAGTCTAGACTTAACATAGGAGTACTCTCAACCCTAATCTGAAAACTATTGCTTCCGAAATTATATATTTTGAATATGTCTCAAATCAAAGAAGCCGTAATGGAAATTCTCTACATCCGGAGCCTTGAATTGCCGAGCTTCGTACCGCGGCTAGGGTGCAACGTGCAACCAAGGAGAAAGCATTCAGAAGTAAAGTAAAGAAGAAAAACTCCTTTTTGCTGAAATTCGTTTCCTTAGTAGTCCTTATAAGGACATGTTTATCTTCTAGTCCCTTCATAGACAACATTAATTCCTTCAAGTCCCATTTAGGGCAATTCTGTACCTCTTTTAACATATTTTATCCAAATTTCATTTTATATATGAAATAAATCAAATTATTATTCCTTTTCATAATTGATCTACCAGTATATATATTGACAGAATCTTAAAGGGTAAAACCTAGCTTGAATGTCATTAAAGACCTAGATGTGATGGTAAAACCTGTTTAAAAGAGATTCAGATTCTTGTTAACATCCGAAAACATGTTAACACTCCTAACAACAGTGATACGATAAAAATCACACTTGTCATCTTTATATTGGGAAATTCCGAACCCTTATCTAGCCTAGTAATTTAGAATCATGGCTTAAATCATCAAATGAAGATGATCATATAATAAACATCCATTAGTGCTGAAGTGCCTACGGGCCAAACTTGTTGTCCGATAATAAAACGACAGTGGTGGTCTTGACCCCCGTCTAAAGATGTTGGACTACGTCCAAGCATAATAATTTGCATGATCAATGCGATCTTGACTAATATCATCAAATGAAGATGATCACATTATAAACATCCATAAGTGATGAAATGCCTACGGGCCATACTTATTGTCCTAAGGGACAAAAGACAGTTGAAGTCTTTGGCTCTCTGTCAAGAAAAGGTAATGAAATATATTCAAACCTTAATGCCTCGATTCTCTGAAATCATGGCTTATAAATTTAAAATTGTCCTTGTGACTAGGCCTTTTGCGCCACTTTAATATCCTTAATGTTTTATAACTAGCATAAATTATTATGAAAATACTAATTAAGTATAACTAACAAATTAACCAATATGGTTTATATTACCATGGTTGATGAATCGTCAAAAATGATGATTCCATAATAACCTCTGAATAAATTTTTGTTAATATTTATGTAGCAATCAAGCTACATGGCTGGATCAGAGGAGGCTAACAGCCATCCGAGGGAAAATAATGATGCTCCCAGAGTTAATATAACTGGCGCGGAACTGCAGGCATTAATAGATAATGCCGTTACACAAGCTCTCGACAGACAGTATGATGAATCAAGTGATACACACTCTAAGACTCTATCTGTGGCTCGTAGTAAGCCCCTTTCTAAATCACACGAGTCAAGGGAAGACGATGTTCGTAACTCGTCAAATCAAAGGAGTGTTCCCTCTAGACAGGTGGTGCTTCATCAAGAGGCACCGGTTAAGACCTCCTCATATAAATATTTTGTCTCCTGCAAGCCCAGAGACTTTACAGGAGAAAAAGGGGCCATCGATTGCATGACATGGCTCGATGAGATGGACACCGTTGTAGACATCAGTGGATGTGCAGAGTAAGACATTGTGAAGTTTGTTTCACAATCTTTTAAAGGAGAAGCTCTAGCTTGGTGGAGGTCACTGATCCAAGCTACGGGGAAGATCCCTTTGTACAACATGACTTGGGATCAGTTCGTTGCTCTTATCAAAGAAAATTACTGTCCTCAACATGAAGTTGAGAAAATTGAGACTGAATTCTTGACATTAGTCATGGAGAACTTAGATTGTCAAGCATACCTTACAAGTTTCAATACCATGTCTCGATTGGTTCCTTATTTGATCACACCGGAACCAAAGCGAATAGCTCGCTTTATTGGGGGTCTAGCCCCAGAAATAAAGGCAAGTGTGAAAGCATCGAGACCTACTACATTCAGGTCAGCGGCAGATCTGTCGCTATCTCTCACACTCGATGTGGTCAGAAACAAGGCTGCCAAAGCCTTTGAAGATGGAAAGCGTAAAAAGGAGGATGAGAATTCTCATCGCTCTGATAGGAAGACAAAGAGGAACTCTGAGGATAAGAAGAGTTCCGGGTTTAAGGAAGACAGCCAGCAGTCGGGTGAGAAGACCAGGTGCAAAACCTGTCGGAAATACCACCTCGGAAAATGCAGATTCGAGTCTCAGCCTCTACCCTGTGGAATTTGAAAGTCTAAGGAACATAAAACCTTGGATTGCAAGAAGTTGAAAGACGCAACCTGTTATGGTTGCAACGAGAAGGGGCATATCAAGACCAACTGCCCTAGGAATCAGAAGAAGCCCGAAGAGGCCAAGAAAACAAACGCATGAGTCTTCCAGATGAATGCCCAGGAGATGGTGCAGAATGATAACTATATAATAGGTACCTTTCCTTATCAAACAGTTTATGCAGAAATTTATTTGATGCTGGCACATATGATTCTATAATGAACGATAAATGTTGAGAACTGTTGTCTCCGCCTGTTTAGGACTCCGGTTATCTAATGCGAGGTAGAAATTGGTCGATGATACTTGAAGAAAACGCCCCAACAAATCTTAAATTGATATTTTATATCTATTAGGAATCACTCTTTTCTGATACCCTTATGACAAGCTTTCAAGCTATCCAAAATTCATCAATATAATAAAGACAGATGTGACATTTTGATCCCCTGTTAAAAAGATGATGGATTAGGTCCAACCCTTAAATGCCATTGATGGTCTTTTGTGACCTAGGCTAAGTGATATTGATATGTTTGTAAAATAACGTTCATTAAGAATGTTAGTGCCATATTGGCCAGTATAGTTTAATGAAACCATGGGTAGTATATGTTAAGGCCATCAGGGTGATGAATAGCAGTTGTTGGATTGCAACTAAGTAAATGATTCATCTGGTAATAGGAACCAAATCTCGAGTATGACAAATTCGGGTAAGACAACAGTCAATCGCGCCATTGATAATGCGACACATGCTAATGATACTACAATATTAAACCTTAGAAAGTCCAAGGATGTTCTTCAAACTATGATAAGACGCAGCTGTTGGAAAAGCTGTGAAGGAGATCGTGAAAAAGTTCAAAGAGCCGAATGCTACTTACTCCAAATCCTTCATAAACTATAAGTATAGCAAACTTTTAAAATTTTTCCTAAGAACCATAGTTATTAAGTGAAGGCGAAAATCATAGGAACCATTTCTTCTGTTCCTGTCAGAAATCTCCAGTCATAAAATTCTAATGTACCCTCTCTACAGATAAAGTACATTCGCATGTAATTGATATCTCTTTAATCCCTATTGATTACGAATACCAAATGGTATGACAAAACCGCCATATGAGAATTGATGTATCTTAATAAGTTCCATAGATTGCTTCCATGCCTGATCAATATGGAGGTTTAATGCATGGAACCACAAAGATATCCCAATGATCATATGGTACTAAAGTCAACTAATGGTATTCAAAGAAGATATCCAGAATAGAATTGTCCAAATAAATGTTCCCTGGTAAAGGAATCTGTGGACTCATAGCATAAATGTGTCACTCATTTGACACCAACAAGGATGGATGAACTGGAGCCTGAGATATGGAAATTCTCTGTAACCTCCTTGTATCTTGATTATCTTCTCCTAAGACTACCATGTTTACCCCCGAGAGGCAAGTAGAGTTAAGATTTATATCCCATTTAGGGCTGCATTATTATGAAATCTCCAAGACAGCTAGTACCATTATTGGAAGAATCAAAAACCCTGATTAAGCAAGTACTAAGATATAGATTCATAAAGCCTAACTCAATATTCTGAGAATTCAATATTGTTAATTAAGAAAGGCGGTTCATTTTGCTAATGCATTAATTACCGCAACCCTATTTAGGCAACAATTAAGAATTTCCATCAACTGCCCAGGATCGTCGATGTGTTCGACTAACGACAAGGATTAGCTATTCCTTAAAATTAGTTAAGAAGTGGTTGGAATAACCATCTCACCTTAAAGATAAGCGTTTCTATAATAGTTGATATATAAGCATCAAGACTGCTCCTTTGGAGACCTTGCATAGATGGAATGTTAAACATCTATTGTTAAACATAAGATTAATAAGTCCAATTATAAGGATCTGAAAGTTGCCTTGGAAACAACAAATAAGATCATTCAAATTCATAATCATCTGTAAGATGCCAATATTCGGCAGAAAATCAAGGATTAATGAAAATAACAAACCTCATAAGTTCTTGTTGAAGAATAAAGTTCAACAAAAGATAACACCCTAGAAGGGTGTGCCAAATTTCTTAAATTATCAGGCTAGTTAAGCTCTGAATATATAGAATCATTCGAAGGAAATCGAATGTATCAAGATCAAGTAGCTTATAAGCTAAAACCCATTTAAGGAGCTTAGCGGAGCTCGCAATACATTGCACACTAGTGACTGAAGGATGTGTTTCGCCAATAAGTCAAGAAGCACTATCACATAATGATATGCAGATATATGATGTGATGAGCATCCTGTATCGATTGAGGAACCTATGTTAAGAAGCTCCAAAAGGATACATGTACCTAATATAGGAGTCACTTTGGGAGCTTGGAAAGACTCCAGATAGGTTATAGAAGTTAAGTCCATTATGCGACAAGAAGTTACTTCCAGCATTTCAACAAATCTTGAGGTCGAGATTTCTTTTAAGGGGGTGAGGATGTAACACCTCGAAATTTTATGTCCAATATTATATCGACACGTGTCACGGGCTTAAAACGTGTAAAGGATTTCCTTAGAAGGACTAAAGTTGACGAACAAGGAAAGTATGTGATTATAAGGGTTCAAAATGTCAAAAATGGATAAATATACTTTACAATAACCCTACATGATGATTATACCCTTAAACGAATGATTCATGGATCATACGAAGCTAATTGTGAAAGAAAGTGAGAGATTACAAACTGCAGGGGTTAAATGTGTCAACATGTTTAAAATATACCTCTGAGTGACCTTTTAGCAAACCCAAAGCTTTGTAACGATTAATTATGCTCACTAGAATGCGTGATAAAAATTTCATCAAGTTTCGTTATCGTATGAGAAAGTTATGGTAGAATTCGTATACGAGGGGTTAAAAGCATCAACGTTGAATAACCGGGGACCTACCAAAGTTGGTTTATGACTTGGAGTCCTTAAAAGTCAAGTTTGGGGGTCACAAGTGCATGAAAGCACCTTAAAATCAAGTCTAGAAGTTCTGGGGCTAAACGTGTCAACTTTTAAAGATTTCTGGTGAGCTGGCTGGTCCTTACGGACCGTATGCTGGGAGTCTTACGGTCCGTAAGCTACTCCCAGATGCAGCAACTCGGAAAAATGGCTGTTCAGCCCATGTAACGACTTATATCGCCCTTTTACACTTCCAAGAGCTGCCTAAACAAATTCTTAGGCCTTAGGGACACTTGTTAATCATCAGGGATCATGTATAGCCTTGTATGTCATGATCTTAAGCAATCAAGAACACTATATAAAGCCACAATGTTTGCAACCTTCTTGCATTCATTCCATCTGCATTTCTGGAGCTTTTGGGAGATCAAGAGCAGACCCTAAGCATCCCTAATCGTGCATAGGACTTCTGTAAGTATGCTTAACCTTTCCTAACTGAGTTTTACTTAGTTATTAGCTTAAAAGTCAAACCATCGTAATTAACATTTGACTTAGCGATTAATCATTAATGGTCCAGTGATTAGTCGAATTGAAGGTAGTTACAAGTTGGTATTTATGTGGGCAATAAACCCTTAAAAGGGCACCCTCGGATTCCCACTCTAACTAGGACTTTTGTCGGGTCAAAGTTGTTTATAAAAAGTCAACAGGATGCTAATTTGCGATTTAAAACATAATTAACAATGTAGAAGCTTTGCAACCTGTTTTATTACTCTTATAACTTGATAAGAAGTGAAAGAACATGTCTAAGCATGTTCGACCCGACAATTTCCTGTTTAGACCCGGTTCGGAACCGAAAGTCGCAAAACTTTGACTTTTTCTTTGACTTCAGTTCTGACCCGTTTTAGTAGAGAGTGTAAATTCCTTAGAGCTTCCTTAGGACCAGGTTACATGTTGGTATAACCCTCTGTGGTTGGTTCATTGATTGTCCGATTCGTTTACACGTTTCCGTTAATTGCTTAATGTTGACCATAATGCCCTTTTGACCATAAAACGAAAATTTTAGAAATGTGAAAGGACAATAATCTTTATTACTGATTTATAAACATGTCCCTAAAATTTCACATCAGTTGGAGGTCTAGATTAGGAGTTATGCTCATTAGCGTAATTATAACGCCTTTTAGTAATTAAACGGCTCAATTAGCATAAAGCCTATCTAAACCCAATTTTTGACACCAAAACTTTTTCCCACTGATGTAATATAATATTTTGAGATTTTTAAAGATTTTTAATTATTTTTAAACTGATCATAACCTAAGGTTATTGCGTTGATTCGGTAAATACCGATTATACCCTTTTTGTGTATAAAATGAGTTTTACATAGTATTTTGACACCAATCCAATTGCTACTGATTTTTATATAATAAATAAAGTATTTTGAACTTTATAACCTGATCAGAAAACTCAGATTTCCTGTATAACCCGAAAATCGCTTAAAATGGCTTTTTAAGCGTATTAAACGCCTAGTATGGGTTTAAAACCATTTTGGCATATAAGACTTATCACCAACTGATATAACTTATTAAATTAAGTTGTTTTACTAATTATTTCAGACCCGAGTCTCAGAATTTAAAATTAATCTCTTTTATAATCTTTTAAATGACCAAAATACCCCTACGGGACTTAAATTGAGATTAAACTCGTTTTGGGCATAATGGAAGGTATCTTGCTGATATCACAACATATTTAAAGCATATTAACTTAGGAAACCTGTATATGACTATTTTGGTTACTCGTTACGCACTAGTCGCGTTCGCATCGGCTTATGTAACTAGTTTACATATATTAGCCGAAACGGGTCACACCTTATCATCTTTATCTCAAAATCCAGAATGTGTTTAGTTTACCCATATTATACAAGTCTCCAAACTTGTCGGGTCTAAATCACAGTCTATTCCGGTCTTCGCTTAATCATGCGTTTTGAACCGTAAACTTTCCTTAAAACTAACCGGTCTAAGTTACGACTTAAATAAGACCCGTTAGGAATCTAATAGGTTAATAAAACCTTCGTTCCAGATTGAGAGCCCCAGTAGAAGTACTTGTGCTTGCTGATTAGAATATACGGCTGAGTATAAATTGCATTGCTAGCTCAGGTAAATACTCTTAACTTATTTTCCCTATACGGGCTTGGGATACGGTATTATAATAATACCGCTTGGTCGGGTATTGAATGTTTAGTCGTATTGTGATTAAATTATTGAGGTAACCCGATTTAATCTGTATTGTTTGAAATAAAAGCCTTTAGGGGTTAATGACCATGTCCCGGATATCCTTGACATCATTGTATTATAAAATGACCACGTCTTAAGCACGGGGTGTAGGCATACACCTGATAGTCGCTTAAGGGAAACGGTATCTCACTCTCTTGTGGGCCTATACTTGTGGCGTGTCTGTTAATCTTGAATCGGTTTCTACATCGGGCCCTGAACGTACAACGAACATGTAAATCTGTATACAAGATTATTTATATAATTGTCCCAAGTTATAAAAGATATGTTGTGCCTTGTGCATTCAAATCAATTTTATTAAACCTTTTCAAATGAGTCGGTTAAATTGTATTTACCAGTGTAAACTGACGTATTTTCCAAAAAGGTTAAGTGACAGGTACTGAACGTAATTGGCTGGAAGCTCAGGGCGTTAATAAGGAATCTTGCAAGTTCTAGGCGTCTAAAGTCTGTTGAACAATGTTTATGATTTAAGATCCGCCCGTGGATCCTTTACTTTCCGTTGTAATACTTTGATATTACTTTGTATTCGGATTGAAATATATTTATCTTTTGCTTCCGCTGTGCATTTATATATTGTGTTGTTTGACTATGATGATATCAACTACGTCACGATACTCCCCACCGGGCCCACCGGTAATACGTGGAAATATCGGGGTGTGACAGATCAACTATCACCCATATCATATCATGCCCTCTAGGGGTCCTGGGTAATTTGGTTATGAAGTCCATTGAGATTTGTTCCCACTTCCACATGGGTATCTCGGGTTGTTGCAGTAGTCCAGACGGTTTCTGATATTCGGCCTTAACCTTAGCATAGGTTAGGCACTTCCCAACATAAACAGCAACGTCGCTTTTGAGTTTTGGCCACTAGTAGTATTCTTTCAAGTCTTGATACATCTTATCCGATCCTGGGTGGATCGAGTATCTCGACTTGTGAGCTTCATCAAAGATGACTTCTCGAATACCACCATAGAGCGGAACCCAAATACGTTCCATAAAGTATAAGGTTCCCTCTTCGTTTGGCACCAAGGTCTTTTCCATGCCTCAGAGATATTCAGCTCTACGATTCTCCTTCTTAAGGGCTTCTTGTTGGGCGTCATGAATGCGTGCAGTGAGATTCGTTCGAATAGTCATCTCCAATGCTCGAACCCTTAGGGTATTAACCCTCTCTTTTCGACTTAACACGTCTGCTACTACGTTTGCTTTTCTAGGATGGTACTTAATCTCACAGTCATAGTCGTTTAGCAGCTTGACCCACCATCGCTGACGCATGTTCAATTCCTTCTGATCGAATATGTGCTGTAGGCTTATATGATATGTGAAGATTGTACATCGAGTACCATATAAATAATGTCGCCAGATCTTCAAGGCGAATACCACCGCGCCTAACTCCAGACCGTGAGTGGTGTAGTTCTTCTCATGAACTTTCAACTGTCTTGATGCGTAGGCGATGACCTTTTGGCGTTGCATAAGCACGCAACCCAAACCTTGACGCGAAGCGTCACAGTACCCCACGAAGTCCTCGGTGCCTTCAGGTAAAGATAGTATCGATGCATCGCATAGCTTACTTTTGAGAAGTTGGAAGGCTTCTTCCTGCTTATCACCCCAGTCGTACTTCTTGTCCTTCTGCGTAAGGGAAGTTAGCGGTTGAGCTATCTTAGAGAAATTTTCGATAAATCTGCGGTAATAGCCCGCTAATCCCAAGAATTGTCGAACTTTAGTTGGAGTTTTGGGGGCTTCCCAATTCTTTATCACTTCTATCTTGGCTGGGTCCACATGAATACCCTTCTCGTTCACAACGTGAACAAGGAACTGTACTTCGCGAATCCAGAATTCGCACTTTGAGAACTTTGCATAAAGCTTCTCTTTCTTTAATAGTTCCAGAATGGTCCTGAGGTGCTGCTCGTGCTTTTCTTTCGATTGTGAATAAATCAGAATATCATCGATAAATACAATCATGAATTTATAGAGATACGGTTTGCAAACACGATTCATCAGATCCATAAATACTGCTGGCGCGTTCGTCAATCCGAATGGCATCACAAGGAACTCGTAATGCCCATAACGCATCCTGAACGCAGTCTTCGGTATGCTCTCTTCTTGGATCCTTAATTGATGATATCCAGATCGAAGGTCGATCTTGGAGTAGTAGCTCGATCCTTGCAACTGATCGAACAAGTCATCAATCCTCGATAGTGGGTACCGATTCTTGATAGTGAGCTTATTCAGTTCTCTATAATCGATACATATTCGCAGTGTTCCATCCTTCTTCTTCACGAACAAAACCGGAGCTCCCCAAGGCGAGAAGCTCGGCCTTATGAATCCTTTATCCAACAACTCTTGGAGTTGTGTAGATAACTCTTGCATCTCGGATGGCGCAAGTCGATAGGGTGCCTTGGCTACAGAAAGGGCTCCTGGAACCAAGTCAATATGAAATTCGACTTGTCTTTGCGGAGGTAGTCCTGGTAAATCTTCGGGAAAAACATCAGGAAATTCCTTCACCATAGGCATGTCTTCGAGTTTTGGCTCCTCAGCCTTCTTATCTACAACGTGCGCCAAGAATGCAACACATCCTTTCCTCAAGCACTTCTGCGCCTTCATACAATTGATGATGCGCAGAGGCGTGTCTCGTTTCTCTCCATGCACGATGAGAGTTTCATCATTCGCAAGAGGGATGCGAATGATTTTCTCGTGACAAACAACTTCAGCTTTATTCTTGGACAGCCAGTCCATTCCGACCACCACATCGAAGCTACCCAATTGAACAGGTAAGAGGTCGATACTAAATCTTTGCTCACCAAGTTCTAAAGTACAACCCTTAACAACTTCACCCGATTCAACGAGCTTACCATCGACTAATTCTATGGAATAAGGAATATCTAATCTACTAGATTCTATTCCAAGCATACGCTTAAATTCCACAGACATGAAACTATAATCGGCACCAGTGTCAAATAGTATGGATGCAAAGTGATTGTTAACGAGAAATGTACCGGTGACCACGTTAGGGTCCTCGCGTGCGTTCCTTGCTCCAATCACAAATGCTCGAGCTTGAGCATTGTTTTCCCTTGGCAATCTTTCTTGAAATGCTCCTTGCTACCACATCCGAAGCATCCTTGGTTCTGCCCAGCTCCATTACCATTTCGGCCACCGTTACCATTGCCGTTTCCATTACCAGTACCGTTTCGATTTCCATTCCCGTTCCTATTACAATTACCATTGCGGCCTCCAATACCTTTTTCCCAACAATCCTCGGTACGGTGACCTGATTTCCCGCAGTTCTCGCATCTCCCAACGCGACAGTTTCCCACGTGGTGAAAGTTATAGCAGTTACATTTGGGCAGAGTGCCTTGATACTTCTTAGCTCTGGTGTCATTTACAGCTGCGAAGGTTTTCGCCTCCTTAGGCGGGTTAGTATCACGCTTCTTGTTGTTTGAACCCTTGTTGTTGCTACGGGTCACTTGATTCAGATTTGAATGTTTCCTCTTCTTGTCACCGGACGACTCAGCATGCGTCTCGGTTTTCTCAGTAGGGTTCGATGATAACTTCTTCATACGGACATCATCCTCAGTAAGGCTGACAGCCAGAGTTACAGCCTGAGTGATCGTTGTGGGTTTAGCCGAAGTTACCATGCTGCGAAACTCTGGAGCCAATCCCCATATGTAGCACTCAATGCGCTTAAATTCGGGAGTCACCATATAGGGGATCACTCTTGCCAGATCGTGGAACCTTCGAGTATAACCAACAATGTCCGCATCCTCCATGGTCAGGTTCCAAAACTCAGTCTCCAACCTTTGGAGTTCAGCACGAGAACAATACTTCTCTCTCATTTTTTCTTTTAGCTCATCCCACGTTAGACCATACGCATGTAACACCCCAAAAAATATAAAACTTTATATTAGAATTATAAAGTATAATAAATGAGAATTTACTAACTAGGAATTTTAACCTAGTTAGTTACAAGTCTAGAAATAGCTTATAAATAGGGTTAAAACAACTAAACTATAAGTTGAACAAAGTGGAAGGGCCAAAGTTGTAAGAATAGAAACTATATTGTTAATTTTAATAAAAATCAAAAACCAAACACCATTTGAAGGTGTCTGGTCGTACAGGAGATAGCCAGGGGCGATCCCCACTCTTCAAAACCCTAAAACTTCACTAAATCTACAAATTGAAGGCTCAATTCAAGTTGAAATCGAAATTAAAGCATAGATTATTGATCCTCATCACAAGAGGATTACAAGGTATGTAAAATTTGATGAAAACTCTTAACTTGAAATTCTCATGAAATTGGGATAATCTGAAATTATGGTTGCATTTGTATGTTATGATGATTTAGGAACAACTATAGTGTCTAGGGACAAACCCTAGACAAACACAAGCTGAAATCATGTGAAATGTTAGTGGAAACTATGATCACCATTGTAGGTGATTAGTGGGTTATGTGTAATTTGATGAACACTAGGAAATAGATTGTTGATCTAGTGTAATTTGGCAATTTTGAAGTGATTCCAGAAAATTAGAAGTTATCAATCATGTAAAAAGCTTGAATGATGTGAAATTAGGGCTAAATGATAAACTAGAGATTTGATGTTTAATCATGTAAAAATCTGCCCATGACGTGTTTGTTGAAATGCCTCTATGAAGGCTTAAAACTGAAGTTCCAAGTTTAAACGCATAATCATGATGTTTGGTGTATTATGCGAATTATGATTTAAAGAGAGTTCTAAACATATCATAAATGAACTCTATAGGAACGGGCGCAGGAGCGTCAAGCGGACAAGCGGGTGGCGAACCACGTTTGAAAGGCCTACTTTGAAGGTACGTAACTTGATTGGTTACATTAAGCGAGTTGTTGATAAGTTTTGTAAATCTTATTATTGAATTGAAATCTGCGTTGAATTTATATTGATTATGGTTGGAATGTGAATTAATAGACTTAGTATAGTCAACGAACCAATTGGTAGTCATCATAAGTGGATGGTTCCACAAGATGAGCCAACGGGTCTATTAGTTGTGAAAATTGTAGTTTTAAACGTTCTAGTAGTCGATAATGGCGATAATAATCACAAAGGCATTAAACCATGAAATTGGTAAGAAATGCGGGTGATAATAAGCCCCGGATGTTGGGCATAAGGCGCCATAGGTTTATTAGTTAAATGGTAGTAAAATGAGTAAGGTTAGAATGGGTCGAATAATTACATAATGACATATGGTCTTTCGGTCCGTAAATAAAATTTTCGGTATGATAATCGTAATAGGCACGTCGGTAATGAATTTACAGACGTATAGGAAAAAGAATCACCTAAAACGGACTTACGAGTCAAAAGATATGCACATTTTAAGTTGAAATCTGAGTTTTCTGGAGCTGGCAGAAAATGCAGCTCAATAAACATAAGCTGCTGGAAAACCTGGTCCCCCGCGCCATGCGGAAGAATACCCGGCAGGCGTCGCGACACGCGAAGGGTTCTCGCGGCCCGCGTAACACCTCTCGCGGGGCGCGAGCGACCCTGTTCTGGAAATTTTAGTTGTTTTCAATTGTTTTGATGCTAGATTTCAATTATACGTGTTTTATTATTGTCAAAACTAACCCTTGATGTGGTTTTGACATTAGGTGACGTTGGTGAACTTACGGATGGCGATCAAGCAAATGATGAAGAACCGAACACTACATTTTGAAGCTTCCGCAATGTTTTAAATCTTTAATAGACTTTGTGTATGGGTTGTAAACAATTTCTAAACAATTTTTGAAACGTTTTAACTTAGTCGTTAGTTGACTAAGGTTGATGCTACTTATGAACTTCTTTAATGAAAGTTATGTTACTTAAGCAATATTTTATTTGAAATGGTTTAATCTATAATTAAAATCAAGTAAAATTAGACGGGTGTTACAAGTTGGTAATCAGAGCTTAAGGTTGTCAACAAAGTGTTCGGTTCAAGCATGATCGATCGTCCAGTAAGAATTAACTTATTATGTTAATAAATTATGTCTTATGTAAGGAATGAGAAACGAATTGATATGCATGGGAAGAGCGTGTTAACACACTCAAACCCGGAAAGTGTATTAAATATGAACGGTTAAAGCAAGTTAGGAACTTGGCTAAACCGAAACAAACGAAGTAATGTCATGAATGAAATGTTAACGTTTGATGTAAACATTTCAGTTTCAAGATGCCGAAAGGAAGCGATAATGATCCGGTGCCGATAAGCACCGAACAAATGAAAGAAATAATTGCCGAGGAAGTAGGAAAGGCAATTGAAGGCAGTCTATCCGGGTTTATAGACAAGATTCAAAGCACGGTGTTGTCGCTCGTAGAAGAGCGAGTTAAAAGGTTGGAGGATACTGTCAACCTTATGAAAGACAAAACTGGAGAACGTAAAGGGTGCTCATATAAGGAATTCATGGCGTGTAAACCGCCAATCTATAACGGGGAAGTCGAGCCGATAATTTGTCAAAGATGGTTGGGCGACATTGAAGGGGTGTTTGAAAGGACCCATTGCGACGAAAGCGAGTTCGTTGCTTACGGAACGGGTCAGTTAAGAGGACAAGCCAAGGATTGGTGGGATAACAAAAAGAATGAAATAGGGGCCGAAGCGGCAAGGGCCATGACATGGGAAGAGTTTAAGACACCATTTCTTAAACATCATAGTCCCAAAGCGGTCATTAACAAAATCAAGGAAGAGTTCATGCAACTTAGGCACAAGGGTGAAACCATAGACAAGATCACGGCGATGTTTATGGATAAAATGAAGTTTAGTAGTGAATTGGTGACGAACGAAGAACATGAAATATACTACTACTACAATATGTTGAGCGCTGAATATAGGGAGTTTATGACTCCTTCAAAATACGAGACCCTTACCGAAATCATTAACGTTGCTCGGGAACGGGAAATCAAGTTGAAGAAACAAGTCGAAAGAGGTGAGCGAAGGGCACATGATGTGAATCCAATCCCTACAAAGAAAGCCCGAACTGGAGAATCGGGAAAGAAGGTGGATGCTAAAGGTGGGTCGCCAAGTTGTAAAGTGTGCGGGAAGGGACACAAAGGGGAATGTCGGTTCAAAGACAAGCCATGCCCCATATGTAATAAGACGGGGCACACGGCCTCGCTATGCCCGGGAAAAGTCTCTGTTTGCTACAAATGTTATCAACCCGACCACAAAAAGTCCGAATGTCCGGACTTAGTTGGAAAGAGAGATGTTAAAGAATCTCCAACAGAAGCTCCCAAAGCGAAGGCTAGGTCCTTCCAACTTACCGTGGCTGAAGCGAAGACAGAACCCGATGTGGTTTCAGCTATATTCACAATTAACTCAATTCCAGCACGTGTATTGTTTGATACGGGTGCGAATAAATCCTTCATTTCGCATGGATTTATTCGACATCCTTCATTTGTATTGACAAAATTACCTGTGCCCTTAGAAGTTGAAATAGGGGACAACAAAAGTTTTATAGTTTGTGATGTTTGTTGAGGCTGCAAATTAAGCATCGACGATGAGGAATACTTGATAGACCTAATCCCGATGTCAATGGGGGAATTTCAAGTAGTCGTTGGGATGGATTGGCTAGCCCAGCACCATGCAAAAGTCGTGTGTTTTCGTAAAGAGATAAAACTAACATCTCCGAGCGGGAAACACGTCACCATTTATGGCGAAAAAGGAGGTAACCCCATAGTGTGCTCAATGTTGAAAGCTCACAAGCTTATGAAGCGAGGATGCAAGGCATTCATGATATACGCAAATGAGCCCGAGAAAGAATCACGGAAGATTGAAGATGTACCGGTAGTACGAGATTATGGAGATGTGTTTCCGGAGGATTTACCGGGGATACCGCCTGAACGGGAAGTAGAGTTCGGGATCGAATTGATTCCGGGCGCAAAACCCGTAGCTAAAGCACCGTACCGACTTGCGCCGTCGGAATTACAAGAGTTGATGTCCCAAATTCAAGACCTGCTTGACAAAGGATTTATAAGGCCGAGTGTGTCTCCTTGGGGCGCACCGGTACTATTCGTGAGAAAGAAAGACGGGAGCATGCGGATGTGTATCGATTACCGGGAGTTAAACAAACTCACGGTAAAGAACCGATACCCGCTTCTGAGGATAGATGATTTATTCGACCAATTACAAGGTGCGAACTGGTTTTCAAAAATTGACCTTAGATCTGGGTATCACCAACTAAAGGTCAAAGAGGAAGATGTGCCGAAGACGACTTTCCGCACGAGATACGGACATTACGAATTCCTCGTGATGTCATTTGGGCTAACAAATGCACCCGTGGCTTTCATGGACCTCATGAACCGGGTTTGCAAGCCAATGTTGGATAAGTCGGTCATCGTGTTTATCGATGATATTTTGGTGTATTCGAAAAGTGAAGCTGAACACGCACACCACTTACAAGAAGTGTTAGAGACACTTAGACGAGAAAGGCTGTATGCGAAATTCTCTAAGTGTGCCTTTTGGTTACGAGAGGTACAATTTCTTGGCCACGTCATAAGTGCCGACGGAGTATTGGTGGATCCGTCCAAGATCGAGGTTGTGTCAAAATGGAATCCCTCGAAGAACCTTTCGGAAATTAGAAGCTTTTTGGGGCTTGCGGGATACTATAGGAGATTCATTCAAGATTTCGCCAAGATTGCGTCACCGCTAACAAAGCTAACCCAAAAGAAAGAAAGTTCATTTGGGGTGTCGATCAAGAAAAAGCGTTTCAAACGCTAAAAGAAAAGTTAACTCAAGCTCCGGTACTGACATTGCCGGACGGGGTCGAAGATATGGTGGTTTATTCGGATGCTTCACTATCGGGGCTCGGATACGTTTTGATGCAACGGGGCAAAGTTATAGCTTATGCCTCGAGGCAATTGAAGATACACGAGAAGAAATATCCCACGCACGATCTTGAGTTGGCTGCGGTGGTATTTGCCTTAAAAATATGGAGGCACTACTTATATTGGGTAAAGTGCACCATATTCACCGATCACAAGAGTTTAAAATACTTCTTCGATCAGAAGGAGTTAAATATGCGACAACAGCGATGGTTAGAAACGGTGAAAGATTTCGACTGTGAAATACATTACCACCCCGGAAAGGCAAATGTGGTAGCGGATGCTCTGAGCAGAAAAGCGGACTATGTCCCAATACGAGTAAGGTCGATGCAGCTCGTAGTGACCTCGGGTATACTTGAACGTATTCTAGAGGCGCAATTAGAAGCAGTAAAAGAGGAGAATTGGAAGAAGGAAAGAATAATCGGTCAGTTGAAAGATTTGACGGATGGGAATAACGGATTGAAGACTCGATTCGGGAGGATATGGGTTCCAAATACTTGTGGGGTGAAGGCGCTTCTACTTGATGAAGCTCATAAATCCCGATATTCAATTCATCCGGGAGCGACCAAAATGTACAATGATTTAAAGCAAAACTATTGGTGGCCCGGGATGAAAAGAGATGTGGTGAAGTGCGTAGAAAAATGCTTGACATGTTTACAAGTCAAGGCGGAGCACCAAAAACCATACGGTAAACTTCAACCGTTGGAAATTCCGGTTTGGAAATGGGAACAAATCACCATGGATTTGTTGACCAAATTGCCCAAAACTAGCCGCGGGTTTGATGCTATATGGGTAGTTGTAGATAGACTGACGAAAAGCGCTCACTTCATTCCAATTCGTGAGACTTATACATCCGAAAAGATGTCGGAGGTATACACCAATGAAATCATAGCACGACATGGGGTACCAATATCCATTGTGTCAGACAGAGATACTCGGTTTACTTCGAATTTTTGGCGTGAATTTCTAGAACAAATGGGAACTAAATTATTCATTAGCACTGCTTACCATCCACAAACGGATGGGCATAGTGAAAGAACAATACAAACGTTGGGAGATATGCTGCGGGTTTGCATTATTGACTTCGGGGGTAGTTGGGAAGTCTATCTACCCTTGGTCGAATTTTCATATAACAATAGCTATCACGCGAGCATTAAGATGGCCCCGTATGAACTGTTATATGGCAGAAAATGTCGAACTCCAGTATGTTGGGGATAAGTGGGTCCACGAGGGCTAGCACCTACTGATATAATCCGAACTACGAATGAGAAAATCGACATGGTTCGGGCACACTTGAAAGCGGCTCAAGACAGGAAAAAGGCGTATGCGGATAAAAGGAATAGGCCAATTGAATTTCAGGTTGGCGACATGGTTATGCTAAAAGTTTCCCCATGGAAGGGCATTATTAGATTCAGAAAAAGGGGGAAACTAAGCCCGAGATTTATTGGGCCATTCAGAATCACTGAACGGGTTGGTAAAGTAGCTTATCGTCTCGAATTTTTCGAGGAGTTGAGTGGGATTCATAGCACATTCCACGTGTCACATCTCTGAAAATGTTTGGCAGACGAAACTGCTCGTATCCACTACGATGATATCTAGGTGGATAACAGCCTCAACTATACAGTAAAACCAATTGCGATTTTAGATCGTAAAGAGAAGAGTTTGAGGAACAAGGTGATTAATCAAGTCAAGGTCAAATGGGAGCATAGGAAAGGTTCGGACACTACGTGGGAGTCCGAAGAGGAGACGCGACGTCTCCACCCTACAATATTTGGTACGTACTTCGGTTTCGGGGACGAAACCCTCTTTAAGGGGGTGGACTTGTAACACCCCGAAAAATATAAAACTTTATATTAGAATTATAAAGTATAATAAATGAGAATTTACTAACTAGGAATTTTAACCTAGTTAGTTACAAGTCTAGAAATAGCTTATAAATAGGGTTAAAACAACTAAACTATAAGTTGAACAAAGTGGAAGGGCCAAAGTTGTAAGAATAGAAACTATATTGTTAATTTTAATAAAAATCAAAAACCAAACACCATTTGAAGGTGTCTGGTCGTACAGGAGATAGCCAGGGGCGATCCCCACTCTTCAAAACCCTAAAACTTCACTAAATCTGCAAATTGAAGGCTCAATTCAAGTTGAAATCGAAATTAAAGCATAGATTATTGATCCTCATCACAAGAGGATTACAAGGTATGTAAAATT
Source organism: Helianthus tuberosus (assembly GCA_030545235.1). Classification (NCBI taxonomy): domain Eukaryota; kingdom Viridiplantae; phylum Streptophyta; class Magnoliopsida; order Asterales; family Asteraceae; genus Helianthus; species Helianthus tuberosus. The sequence goes on from CM060367.1 coordinate 101,000,631, forward strand.
TGATGAAAACTCTTAACTTGAAATTCTCATGAAATTGGGATAATCTGAAATTATGGTTGCATGTGTATGTTATGATGATTTAGGAACAACTATAGTGTCTAGGGACAAACCCTAGACAAACACAAGCAGAAATCATGTGAAATTTTAGTGGAAACTATGATCACCATTGTAGGTGATTAGTGGGTTATGTGTAATTTGATGAACACTAGGAAATAGATTGTTGATCTAGTGTAATTTGGCAATTTTGAAGTGATTCCAGAAAATTAGAAGTTATCAATCATGTAAAAAGGTTGAATGATGTGAAATTAGGGCTAAATGATAAACTAGAGATTTGATGTTTAATCATGTAAAAATCTGCCCATGAAGTGTTTGTTGAAATGCCTCTATGAAGGCTTAAAACTGAAGTTCCAAGTTTAAACGCATAATCATGATGTTTGGTGTATTATGCGAATTATGATTTAAAGAGAGTTCTAAACATATCATAAATGAACTCTATAGGAACGGGCGCAGGAGCGTCAAGCGGACAAGCGGGTGGCGAACCACGTTTGAAAGGCCTACTTTGAAGGTACGTAACTTGATTGGTTACATTAAGCGAGTTGTTGATAAGTTTTGTAAATCTTATTATTGAATTGAAATCTGCGTTGAATTTATATTGATTATGGTTGGAATGTGAATTAATAGACTTAGTATAGTCAACGAACCAATTGGTAGTCATCATAAGTGGATGGTTCCACAAGATGAGCCAACGGGTCTATTAGTTGTGAAAATTGTAGTTTTAAACGTTCTAGTAGTCGATAATGGCGATAATAATCACAAAGGCATTAAACCATGAAATTGGTAAGAAATGCGGGTGATAATAAGCCCCGGATGTTGGGCATAAGGCGCCATAGGTTTATTAGTTAAATGGTAGTAAAATGAGTAAGGTTAGAATGGGTCGAATAATTACATAATGACATATGGTCTTTCGGTCCGTAAATAAAATTTTCGGTATGATAATCGTAATAGACACGTCGGTAATGAATTTACAGACGTATAGGAAAAAGAATCACCTAAAACGGACTTACGAGTCAAAAGATATGCACATTTGAAGTTGAAATATGAGTTTTCCGGAGCTGGCAGAAAATGCAGCTCAATAAACATAAGCTGCTGGAAAACCTGGTCCCCCGCGCCACGCGGAAGAATACCCGGCAGGCGTCGCGACACGCGAAGGGTTCTCGCGGCCGGCGTAACACCTCTCGCGGGGCGCGAGCGACCCTGTTCTGGAAATTTTAGTTGTTTTCAATTGTTTTGATGCTAGATTTCAATTATACATGTTTTATTATTGTCAAAACTAACCCTTGATGTGGTTTTGACATTAGGTGACTTTGGTGAACTTATGGATGGCGATCAAGCAAATGATGAAGAACCGAACACTACATTTTGAAGCTTCCGCAATGTTTTAAATCTTTAATAGACTTTGTGTATGGGTTGTAAACAATTTCTAAACAACTTTTGAAACGTTTTAACTTAGTCGTTAGTTGACTAAGGTTGATGCTACTTATGAACTTCTTTAATGAAAGTTATGTTACTTAAGCAATATTTTATTTGAAATGGTTTAATCTATTATTAAAATCAAGTAAAATTAGACGGGTGTTACAACGCAGCATCATCACCCAGAGTCTGGACTTGCAAATTCCACCAAGTCAAAGCCTCATCAACGAATAACCCAGTAACGAAAGTGACTTGCTAGTCCGCAGTACATTTGCTCATGCGAATAGTGGAATCAGTTTTCTCCGTCCAGCGCACGAAAGCCACTGCACCTCCACTGCCGTCTTAGTTCAGTGGCTTGCAGTCGAGAAACTGCTTGAAGGTGCAGCCTGGAATTGATCCAACCAATTCACACGTGAGCAATTAATGAAACAATGAATCAAAGACCGTTCATAAATTTCATCATGTTTTAGCAAATCAGCTTAAGGTTACCTTGTGCTGTGTTTCCTCCAGATGAATCTCCATGTCCATTACGTCTAGTACCGCTTGGTCCACCACTGTGTTCAGTGTGGTTCGCCTCGTACTGGGCGATAGCTTCGGAGATTCTTTCTTCCAGCAGGGAGTTCGGTTCCTCAGCAGTCCTCGGCAGTGGGGGAGGAGGAGGTTGATCACGAGCGTTCACAGCTCTCCTGGGTGCCATGTTCTTCCAAAACACAACACAACAGAGTTAGACATTTGTTTGATATCATCACACAAGACAGTGGCAGTATGTATAAACACACACATAAGCAATATCAAACAATCCGCCCACATATAAATCAATTCATACAGCAACAAGCATGCATAAACAGATAAATACTGTTGTGTCATAAGATATTCACCGAGTCTTTATACATATTAGGACAACTTGTTACATCATTGTTTGTGAAGAAAACAAAATGCATAAGGGTTACATCACCCCATAGTCAATGTTGCAGAAATCGGCCTAGGCGGCCGATTAATCGGCGCCTAGGCGCTAGGCGGTGAGTTACTGACTAATTTTTAGCTAGTCGGTCCAATTAGGCGGATATGGTCAAAATCGGTTTTAGGCGGTCAAAATATGTCAAATCGGTCCCAGGCGGTCAAAATCGGACTAATCGGTCCATGTTTTACAGCCCATTAAACACAAAATTTGACCCATTTTTGAATCTGGCCCATTGTTTTACAGCCCAAATATTACTTATAAACCTATTTTAACATTTAATTTTAGGTATTTTAACATTTAGCCCCCTCTATCTTTCACTAGTTTACATATGGTTCCTAAACTTTTAAATTTATTAATAAAAAGTATAAAGTTATCTCCTAAACTTGTAAATTTATTAATAAAAACTAAAAAGTATAAAGTTATCTATATATATAAAAATTTTTGTAAAATTATACTTAAAAAGTCCAATCTGATTAATCCCGATTAATCCCTATTAATCCCTAGGCGGTACCTCACCGCCCGACTAGCGCCTAGCGCCTTCTACAACATTGCCCATAGTACAAGTTTAATACGTATAAAGACAAAATATATTCCTTCACATTGGCGGTTTGTGTCTTCAAGTTGTACCCAAAACACTGCTCCTTCAAAGTACCCGCAAAGAAAATCTAATAGGCTGGGGGTGAGGGTGGGGGTGTAGGTGAGATCAGACTGTGAAGATGATCCACTTCATCCTCAAGCTCATGAATTTGACGGGTGAGGGAGCTGACTTGGGTAGGAGTGTGGGAAGGTGTGGGAACACGGGTAAGAGTGGGTGGCACAACAGGCATAGTGTCATCATCATCACCAGTCGGGTAAACTCTCAGTCCAGCAGCAAAAAGGGCCGAAGATATCACTGAATCGAAGGAATCGGCATCAGACTCGAGGTCAGAATCGAAAGGGATATCTGTAACGGGCATAATAGGAGAGGCCACACCATACTCCAGGTTATCAACGAGAGACCAGTCCTCAACAGGGATGGCAACAAAAGGGACAGCATGGATGGGAATAGGTTCAACGAGATGTCCACCATCTGGATGTCCTACGATCTGCTGTCCAAGAAGAGGTAAAGGTAAGGCTAAGATGTCTTCGGGATCATCATCATCGGTTATCATATCAGGGTCGGCCTCGAATTCAGAGATGGAGGGGTAGAGGTGTTCACGTCCGACCTTCTCCTGTGCTGAAGAAATCTCGTCGTCAGAGACAATCATCATCGGGGCACATCCTTCAGACAGGCTGCTGCTCTCAGACGAGGACATGTGTACCTGTGATATTTTATTCCTAGTATATGTATATATTAATTAATACTTAATTAATATACAAATAATTATACACATTGTTGCAAGTAACTCTCAGTCAAAGACAAGTGCTAGTCCAGTGCACCCTAAGCCTCGTAGTGTCCTTACCTGACTCTTTGAAAACTATTTCAGGTATTGGATGTCGCGGAAAGTTTTATGCAATGAAAACTTTTGAAAAATTGTTTTCGTGAGAGGATCCTAAAGATTTTAGTCTAGACTCGAGAAGGAATCCTGGTTCACTACAATCGCAGCTCTGATACCAATCTGTCACACCCCTTTCTAAGGCGGAAGCACGAGGTGTGATCTTGAAAGGTTCTCATTGCATACGAATGGTAAACATACTATATGCTTGTAAAATAACTCCAAAATGCCATTGATATAACATAAGTTAAGTGTTTACATCACAAGATAACATATTGTTTGAAAAGTTTACAACTTTATTTAAAAGATATACATCAAGGTTTTGGTTCTCATATCACCACACGGGATGGAGTATAATAACCAAATCCCACAAAATAGGCAAAGGAGTGTTGACACGACATGACTAAAACATAAGCAACATCCAGGAGCAAGAGTGAAACACGCGTACATCCACTTTAGTTACCTGAAATACATGTAAGTTTTTGGAAAATCGTCAACATAATGTTGGTGTGAATTCATGCAGTTTTTGTATAGAATGTTTATATACTTGTATGAAAACATGGTATGTAATTCGTAAAGACGTATCTGAAACTGAGTTTTGTAAATGTAAGGAATACGAGATCGCTAATAGTTTGCAGGGCCATTAACATATGTCACGACATAGGAAGCCACCAAACCTAGGCATTTTTGTCGAGATCGACTGAGACACAAAAGCATTCATTGGTAGAAGTAGGCCAAGAGTGGGCTTGCCTGAAACCCATTAGATCTAACCTTTCTGTTCCGCAGTCTAAATGTATACGTTGACTAATGGTGCTTATGGTACCCTATTCGTCACGTGATCTATGTGTCATTCCTTAGTTTTGTATGCTACATACCATTGTACATGTATTTTCCCAAAGTTTAGAAAACAAGTAAAAGTTTAAAAGGGGGGACATGAACTCACAACTTTGCGTTTCCTGCGTCGTAAACTTCACCGGTAGCGTCGTGACCTATACGTGTTCTATTAATGTTAGTCACTAGACTTGTATTACACAAGTACAAGTCACCATCTTTTGTGTATGTATATATTCTTTGTTGTTAAAAATAATTTATATCTTTAACTATGTATGTTACTTATATTATTTTCCCAAAAATAAATATAAGTATTTTGTAGAATAATATTTTCAATATTATTTTTGTACAAGTATACTTAGGAAAGTATACTTTGTAAATACTTGTGTATTTTGTATTTTTCACCAAAAAATCAATACTTTGATTTTTATTACCTTCCGGAATTAGATTTCTTAAAAAAATAATATAGTTTTAAGACTTGTATGAAATGTATACATTTTGTCATGCTATAAAATATATATATGGTTACACCCGATTTTTGTATAAATTCCATTACTTGGTAATGGTTATATATCTTTGTCCAAAAATACATTTTTGAATTCGTAATTTGTCAACGTTAGATAATCTGTCAAGAAGGGTATTTTCATTAATATATATTTTCTTGTATTCGCCCATGTGCTTCTTTGTGAGGAATTTTTGTATACTTGTATGCTTATGTATTCTCATGTATTTGTATGTGTATTTTGTATTCATACTCCATGGGAGTATTTAGTGTATTTTCAAGTTCCTAATACACTAATACACATAATATACACTTAGCACAAAATTTGGTGATCACTAAATATATATATTTTCCCTAAAAATATACATACTTAATATTAATTTTAAACTTGAAGAAATCACCATTTCTTGACTTGTAATTTTACACAAAAATTAGGGAAACCTTGGTAAATATTTTTAGGTGAATTTTTAGAGAATAAGTTTCACCAAAACTTATATTTTTCTAAGTGTCAAAATTTTATAAAAATTTTGATATAGTTTCCCCTAAAAATGGAGGTTTCCCATGTTTTCAAAACATGTGGTTATTTTCTTTTCAACACTAAAACAATTTTCCAACCATAATCATCAACATCATACACTAATTTTTCCATATGAAACATCATGGTGAACTTGTTTCTTGTTAAAAATGTGTAGTCTTTTAGATCTATACTTAACACATTATGAACTTTCCAAAAATAAGTGTTCTTGAGTATTTTAAACAAACTTTTATGAAACTTTATTTTATTAACCAACTCATCCATGAGTTTAATGGTTTCAAAGTTTGTAAATCATGTTCTAAAAACCACTTTTATGTTTATTAGAAAGATCATTATTTTTAGCATCATGTTTAACCATGGATCTATCAAGATCCATGCTTAATAACTTTAGATCTTTCAAAAACAAGCTTTATGTTAAATTTTTAATAAACTTTCCATGAGTTTTAGTTTCATAAATTAGTTCTACACACGCTTTATTACTCCAAGACTACAAGTTCTTGTGTAGAAATCCATTTCTCATGTTCACATAATGCTTCATATGTTCATCTTCAAGTTTAACCATGGATCCTTCAAGATCCATGCTTAAACTTGTTAGATCCAAGCTTTAACATACTTGATCTAAACATAAACACAAGATATAACATCAACAACTTCATTACATACACTAAAAATTCATGTAATCACTTATTTTCTTCATGAATATGTTAGATCTTTTCATTTTTAACATTAGAAGTTAAGTTGTTTAGATGGTGAAACTTGTACATAACATAAACATGACTTAAATTAGTGATCAAGAAGCTTACTACTAGCTCTAATGGCTAGGGAAGTGGCACACGTATGGTGATGATGAACAAGGAAGAAAATAGGTGGTTAAAGGCTCCACAAAGAGGTCCTTCAAGTTCCTACACTTCAAGCCTTCTTAGATGGTCTCCATACACCTTGTAGTGGCCTTGGAATGGATGTATGATGATCAAAAGTGAGGGTGTATGGTGGTGGAGGTGAGGTCGAGAGCAAGGGAGAGGAGAAGGAGGTGTTTGGGGTGTTAGATGGTGATGAATGATGTTATGTTAGTAGTTTAGGATTTATAAGATTTTCTATATCTTTTATGGCATATTTGCTAGAATATTCCCCAACATAAAATCTAATAAAATCAAATAAAATCAACTAAAATCTTTAGGTGGGACCCTTGTCCCAACCGTCCAACAAGGGGGGGGGGGGGTAAAGTGTAATATTTCTAACTACTAGTTACATGTTTTAGTTGGAACGTAATGGTATTAGTTAGGTATTTTGTGTGTTTAGTGTTTAGGAGATGTAATATGGTGTTTGGTGACCATAACTAGCTTTGTAACACTAAAACAATGTTTCTAGTGAAAATTTGGTATTTCGGGTAGTGTCCGGTTATTCGTTTCGTTATGGTTCGTTAAAGTGCTAAATTGCGCAGTTTCACTAAGTATGAATCACCTTTTGTGACAGTTTCAATTCCCGACACTTAGTAAGGTATTCAGGATAATAAAATATGAATTTTGTATGATATTTCAATGTTAAAATGCTGATTAGAGCTGAATTATGGCTGATTTGTGTAAAATTCTGCATTTAAAGTGAGCTTCGGGTGCTTTTTAGTGCATAGTTTAGCTTACGGAAACTTTATATGTGAACCCTTGTATCCACACTTGGGTATTAATGTATTTTAGATGTTGGACCTACTCCTAGGCCCTAATTCTATTGTCTGACTGTTTTCTGCAGAATGCTGACACAGTGTGTCTTACCGGTGAGTTTACTAGTCTTTCTGACGCAACACTAAAAGTAATGCATAAAGCAATATTTGAAGTATAAAACGTGCATGAATTCATATGTATAGCATGTAATCAAACAATGTTGACATTTAAGCAAATAATTGCAGATAATAAATATTAATTAAAACTGTACGGAAATTACCGGTTTTGTGCTAGTTGTCACAGTTTAGACTATTATCCTCAACCGAAACCGAGGTCATCGTTTAGTTTATTTTATTAACCAATCTGTTTTGAATTAATCGGTTTGGTTTATTCAGTTAGATTGACGGTTTTTGGTTTGATTTATTTAATTTCGGTTAATAGCCAAAGCCAAACTTAAGCTAAAACATTTGATTATAAATACATAAAAATTATGTATAAATACATGAAATGGATGTATAGGTACATGAAATGGAGGTATAAATATGTAAAATAGGGCTATAGAGATGAAATACATGAACTGAACGTATAAAAGCTAGAAATATATGAAAATATGAATGGTGCGGTGCAGTTAATTTTGGTTAAATAAGGGTACAAAAAAACCGATAACCGTTTTAGGTTAATTCGGGTTTTGGTTAATCAGTTTTCAGTTAACTCAATTTTTGGTTGATTTTGGTTCGTTTTCGGTTAACGATTTAGTTATTACCTACCTTCAGACACTATTAATCACGTAACATATCAATTTTTTTAAATAAAAAACAATAACAATACTATACTCAAATTAAAGAGAAAAAAATACTCATTTATATGTGTAATTAAAATAAATATTAACCTATCAAAAAGTTTTGATCGTTTAAAAATAGAGAGAGGGGGGGTGTTAGTTTTTTTAAAGGGATAAAGTATAACTATTAACTAATTATCTATAATTTTATTAAAGATGAGAGTTTAATAACGTGACATTCTGTAGCTATTAAACATTCTGGGATACAGACTAAGTACGTTTGACTTTAATCACTTGTACATTAAGGTATCATCTACTTGTACCTTTTAATCCACATGTCAATACTGATCAAGACAACTATCGAAACGTCGACAAAATGAATAGGTCGTCACGCTACTTTTAGATTTATTTAAAACATTATAGTTTATAAGATATGATAAGAATACGTAAAATAATTATAAGTTTGTTGTGGAGAGAGAAAAATGTAACTAATTACCCATAATTATGTTAAAACTTTGAATTTAAGTATAATAAGATGGATGACTAAAATATAATTATTGTTTAAAAGACTAATTTTCTTTATTTTAGAGGTGTATTTATAAATTAAAAGAAAAAAAATTCTTATGGTATCTTAAAATACCCTTACTTATGCATTTATAATATAGTACAAATACATATAAAAATAAAAATTAGTTAATTGTTCATCAGGTATACACAGTTATTTTTCTATCAAAGTAATTTCGAAATGTCATTTATCAAATAAGTAGCACCATTATAAAAATCCTTTAAATAATACATGTATTTTTTGAAGAGACTAACTCTATATATAAAAAATTAGGCAATAACTTTTCATTTTAAAGTAAAAATATAACCGACTAAATTTGTGGTATATGTTCAGGAAAAGGAATACAAAGACACCTTTGTTTGAATGGAAATAAAAGATACTCATGCCATTACCATCAGCTCTATGATGACAACTGACGCGTAGCTGCCCTGGTTGTCTCCTCTCATTTTTTTTTGTCTCCACTCTTACTATTATCATTTGTTTTCATCTTCGTTAATTTTATATAAAAGAAATATCTTTATAAACCCGTTTGAGTTAAAAAAAAAAAACCTCAAAAGATTTAATGGATGAATCATATATTGTCACGTGTTACAATTTTTTTTTTCAGGATTCTAACATATAACAGCTTTTGTCATAAGAGAAAAAGTTATATGTTACACTTTTTCATCATTTACGTAAATGTAACATCACATGTTGCACCTTTTTTGTTTTCAACAACAATTTTTGCAGGTTTTACGAAGTGTAACATTTTCGAACTTAAAATTTATGAGTTTTTAATGTGTAGTGCATGTAAAAAACATGTTACATGTTTTTATTGAAAAAAATTAGTGTAACAGACAAGCCTGTTACATGTCAGTGTGTTAGACAGAAAAGTAAAAGAAAACATAAAATTGTTACACATACTTTTGTCAGTCTATAACATATTTCTGAAAAGTTACTTTATGTAACATGTAATCTCAACCATAAGATTTCTAGATGGGTGTTGGAGATTGAGTTTCTTATTTTATTATTTTTATTTTTTTTTTGAACTCATAAGAGTTTTCTTATTATCCTTTCCCCTATATATACATGTGTCCAGTGGCGAAGTTTGAGATTTCCGACCGGGGGGGGGGGGGGGGTCGAAAACGTATATACCAAAAAATTTCTATAAAATAGGGGGTCGAAAACATATATACCCAAAAATTTCTATACGAAAACTACATATTTTTCACTACTGAGCGAAAAGTTCGTGAGGTCGGTCGCCCTCCTCCCGGCCCCACTATGCTGCGCCCCTCCATATGTCTGTAACAATTATCTATAAAAAGTGCACGTCTTATAACTGGATTGCTCTTACGCATAACACATGTCACTCATTATTCATTGTTATTTCAGCACCACATCATCATCTTCTTCACAATTCAACTCTACTAATCAATCTATGTTGTACCATCACCCATAATTCACTCCAATTTTGTATATATATTTTTAATACTATTGAACGGAGTGGAGAGAGAGTGAGAGTGAGAGTGCGAGCACACGAGTACTAGATAGTGAATAGTGAGATGGCGAGTCAGGCTTGCATCTAAGGGTGTGCAAAGTTGGTTAATCGTGGGATCGGTTAACTGATGGTCGGTGTCACACCCTAACCAATGACGGAAACATCGGAGTGAGACAAAAACGAGATTGCAAGAGACTTCATAACGCTGTTTGTGACAATATTTAATAATCAAAATTTCATTTCATACTAAAACAAAGTACAATGTTTGGAAGCAAAGATACAACACTTGAATCAAGGGAACTAAAATACAAAAAGTACTAAAATTAAAAGTGGGTTTCTAATCAATCCTATTAGATTCCGTTCATCATCATCATCAATTTCCTACAATGCATAGATCAATACATGAAGTATTGGCTAGCATACAAGTTTATTTACTAGCATAATTATAAAAATTTAAACGAATCCACATGGCATAATTGTTATCTTAAAACTATCATACGATACTAGCGTGCAATTATAAATGTCAACCTAAAGATTCCCGCCAGCGTAATTTTATCGTAGCAACGATAAGACCGTTATGTTTAACTTAACATAACCTCAAGAATACAGGCGGTGCGTTAATCCTATTGCGCTATACATGTTAAGGGAGGCTCGTACGAAGTTAATGACAAGCATAAAGCATAAAGAATTCTAGCATATATGAGTTCAAGTATAACGTATTAAGCATGTATGTTGGATTATTTGTTTGTGATTTAAGCATAAAGTATGTGATTGCGTGAGTTTAATAGCATATATGTACTGCACCCAAAAGTGTTAAAAGTAAAAAGGAAGTCATGTATACTCACGGTTTTGCAAAGTGTTCCGATTAAAGCGAGAGTTGACGAGTTGTTGGGATGGAAATACCGAAGTTACCCTACATGGGGAAACGAAGGTGCGTGAGTAGTTGGATTTGGCGAAGGATTCGGATTTAAGTATAATAAAGTATGTGTATGCGAAAGTATATCTTGTCTTAAACACTCGTTTTGACACTAAGTTTTAAGTGATTTCATGGGTCCTAACTTGCCCATTAGAATCATAAACGAGTACTTTAGAACGAAGATAAAGTAGCCTAAGTTCATAACACTTAACCATAAATCGGTTAGTATCATGAATTCGGCTAAATATATATTTTATATTATATAGTAATAGTCCGTCATGTAATATCATAGAGTTCATGTAAGTTATGCATGGATGTATGAAATACCTCATTGTATGATTCACCAAAGCACAAAGTTTACCAACTTAGTTGGTAAACCCGGTTCGTCATGAATGATAAGAACATAACTAATCTACTAATGTAATAAGTAGACAAATAAGAACAACCCGGGTGTGTCATACCCGACATGGTAAATGTTGGAGGCGAGGCGGTGTTAACTTACTTTGGGTCTAGGAAACTGTTGGTAACTAATGTCTGTTAACTTCGTCTTAATCGAGTCTTATGTCTAGATAGGATAAACGAGCACACAACAGGGTAGAAATTAGGGGTAGAATATGCTAAAGTGGGTAATTCCGCTTGAAAGTGACAATGTACAGTTCAAGCGAAATTAACAGTTGTAATTCCGCTTGAAATGGACAATGCCACGTTCAAGTGAAATTAGCTTCACTATAAATAGATGTTGTGTGATTCCGTTTCAATTAGTTGCAACATTCAAGATTCAGAGCCGAGGTGCTGCCAATTTGTCAAACGACCTGTAAAAAGCTTTAGAATCAATAAAAGAAGATAATTAAGAGGAATCTAGCTGTTTTCACGTCTATTTCATTGATTCCGCCTCTGAAATAGATGCTAAACTCTTCTGATTGACTCGTTAGGGTCACACGACGATCCAACAAGTGGTATCCGAGCTCAGGAAGAAGAGTTTATACCAATTCAGCTTGTTTTCATCACTTCTACACCTTCTTTTCTGAATTGAACAAAATTTAACGGACAAAATGGCCTAAATTTCTCATATGTCATGTAAAACACTGTTTTAAAGAACCCTTGAAAGAATTGGACCAAAATTCGCTTAAAATCCAGGTTAATTTGACAAAATGGTGGCCGATTTGCTGACATCATCCTAATTCCGCTTGAACTTGCACGTGTGATTTCCAATGAAATTAGCTAATTTGGCTAATTCCGCTTGAAACTGTTGTGGATTTCATACGGAATTACCTATTCCGTTTGAAAGTTATTGTCTGATTCCGCTTGAAATCAGATTCCGTTTGAAAGTTCAAGCGAAATAAGTGATTTCGCTTCAAAGTGACTGATTCCGTTTGAAACTGCCACTGATTTCAAACGAAATTAGATTCCGTTTGAGATTTCAAACGAAATTAGCTATTCCGCTTCAAACCTGATTCCGTTTGAGTGCTATTCCGCTTGAAAAGCTGATTTCGTTTGAGATAATTCCATTTGAAACTGTCTTTTTCAAAATCAAAAATTTTCTAAGTGTTTGTTGATCATTTCAGGTACTTGAAGATGGATGAGTTCATGAATCCGTTCTGTGATGTTTTTGCTTTTGCTGGAAACGGAGAAGATGATATTTCAACCGACACATCAAACAACACAAATAAGAAAGCTTCGAATGCGAGAAAGACTCTTTCTGATGCATTAAGTGTTGAGAGTGCTTATGGGACGTACAACAAACCTCCCAAGTTGATGGCGATTGAAGATTACAATAAATGGTCGAAAAAGTTTGAAGAATGGCTTAAAGAATTTGCATATCCCAGTTGGAGAATGTTGAAGAATGCTTTTGTTATGGGAAGATCAGATTTTGAAAATTTGACAGAAAATGTGGAGATAGATAGATATGTGGCTGAACAAAAGTGCATTGCACTAATTCATCAGTCTGTGAGAGACGACATAATAGTATTAATTGAGTACACCAATTCGACAGATCTATGGGCTAAATTGAAAATAAAATGTGAGAGTAGTGCAGAGATAGTAAAAAACAAAAAGAAGTTGTTAAGAAAAGAATTTGATCTTTTTGGCTGTTTGAAAAATGAGTCTGTTTCTAAGATGATTGAGAGATTTGGACATCTGAAGATGGAGCTGGCAAGACATGAAATCATTTATTCTCGTGAAGAACTGGTTGACAAGTTGTTTGATTCTTTGCCGGATGAACAAGACTGGAAATACTTTGCATTGATGCTGAAGAATACAATCGAGTCGGAAAAACTGACAGTTGATCTGTTAATTGAAAGACTGGAGAGTCACGAGCTGGAGCTCAAGAAATCATTCAAAGTCAATAATTCATCATATCAGCAGAATGTTGGGTTGTATTACAGAGGTGATGGGATACCGAAGAATGTGTCTCCTAAAACAGCTTTCTCAGCTGAAAGTTCTTACAAGACAAATCAAGAGAGTCCGAGCAGTGGTTTTCATAGTGGTTCTTCATCAACAACTCCAAGCCAATCTGTTCTGAAGAATTTATTCCAGTGTAATATTGCTGTAGATCTGAAGAATGCACAAAATTTTAGTGAGGAATCAGCAAAACAACAGATGGTGTTTTTAGCGTCTGTTATAGAGTCGTACGAGAGCCTGGTTGTGGGTAAGATTGGAAATACAAATCTCACCAAGGAGGATTCTAGCTGTTTTCACGTCTATTTCATTGATTCCGCCTCTAAAATAGATGCTAAACTCTTCTGATTGACTCGTTAGGGTCACACAATGATCCAACAAGTGGTATCAGAGCAAACAAGTGGATTATGACCAGATCGACCCAGAAGAGATGGAGTTGATCGACATCAGGTGGTGTATGGCTAGTGCGGTCAGACGAGCTCAAAGGTTCATGGAGATTACGGGCAGACATTCAATTGGCGGACCTTCCACCAAACTTGGTTTCGATAAATCAAAGGTCACGTGCTTCAGATGCAAACAAAAGGGACATTTTAAACGCGAATGTCGAAACGCACCTGGTGATGATAATGCAAATCCGTTCAGAGAGGATTATTACAAGAGAGCTATCTACCATCAAAACAAATCTGAACCTCCCAGAATGAAGCAGCTTGAAGATACCCCCAAAGAAAAATCAAGAGCTCTTGCTGTTATTCATGATGATGAGGGATACGATTGGAGTGATGTGCTACCAGAAGAGGATGCAGTGGGCTATGCGTTTGCTGTAATAAAAGAAGTTCCTTTCAAAGATAGCAGGAATGAACAAGAGAAATATAATTACAGAAAGATGAAAGCTCAAGACAGGATGATTAGAATGTCTAAGATTTACAACGAAGCAAAGAGAGCAAAAAGATGGGATGCTGATAGAGAATGTTACCTAGATCCCGATGGTAACATAGCTATTGACTCAAAAACCATTGATGTTGAAGTTCTCACCAAACAAATTGCTGAAGAAGAAGAAGCCAAACAGAGAGAATGGTGGGGAGGAGGAGAAGCTGAAGTAAAAGCTGAAGAAAAAGAAAAGGAAAAGGAAAAGGAAAAAGAGCAGCAGCCAAAGAAAATTGATAATGGGATTATTGATACGACACAAGAGTTTACCGCTGAGAATTTGAAGAAGATGGCTGACAAAGTGTTCGCTGCAAAAGAACTAGAGGTAGTTTCTGATTCTGGCACTGAGTCCAAAAACAAAGTCAGTCAGAATGATGCTATCAAAGAATCAGGTAAGAAAGATAAAACTGAGAGCGACTGCAAAAATTGCATGAAAAATTGCAAGGTTTGTAGTACAATCACTTACCACAATGGTAAAAAGATTGAGGATCTAACAAAAAGTGTCAGAGATGTTGAGGATCAGATCTTAAACCGTGATAAAATGCTAAAAGCTTCAAATGATCGTATAAAAGAACTAACTGAGAAAATCGAAAATGATAAAATTGAAGTAGAAAGAGTTAGGAAAGAAAACAAAACGTTGATTCATGAAAATCGTCAACTTTCAGAAAATTTTGAGAAGCTAAAACGAACAGTGAAAGATTCCGATGAAAGAAATGGTAAGACATGTACAGAAAATGTGCAATTAAAAGGAGTTCTTAGGGTTAAAGAAGAGTTAATCAACCAACAACTGGATGAAATTGCTAAGTTGAAGCTTCTGTTTCAAGAAGCTAAAATTGAAAATGAACGCACCCAGTTGAAACTGAACAGTTACAGCTCCGCAAGTTTTGTTCTTCAGCATATTGTTCCTAAACCGATTGGAAAAACAAAGCAGGCGAAGATGTATATGCTGATGGAACCGGGGTGGGGTATCATCAGGTTCCACCACCTGTTCTAAACAATTATTCAAAGAAAAATTCAGGGTTGGTTAATGAAGAAGATGATCATGAAGTTAAACTTCCGGACACAATTGATGTCACATTCACTTCATCATCTGATGAAGATAGTGTCCAATCTGAAGTTGTGAAAAGTGTGGTTGAAAAAGTTTTAAAGTCTGAAAGTGACACTACTAAGGAAGATGAATGTTTCTTGGACAAATACATTCCAAAACCAAAATCCAAAAACAACTTAAATGAAGAACCTACTCTTGTCATGTACAAGATGTCGGGATCGGATAAGTTGTATTCGGATTCTGAGTTTCCACTGGAGAATGTTAATGTGAACAAATTGAAAAACGTGTTCAAATTGGTTGAAATTGATCTGTCTGAACTAGAAGGTTTAAATCAGACAAAGAGGCAAATGAATTTTGAAAAAGATAAAGCTTACTACAAGAAGCCTGTCGTACCGCCGCGTTTTTCTAACAACTATCAAAACAGATGGTCGGGTGGTTATCAGGGTGGTAAGAAATATCAGAGAAAGAATTTTCAAAACAAGAATTTTGTTGAGAAAAAGGTTTTTGTCTCGAGTTCGAGTTCACTTTCTGATGAAGAATCTAAAATTTTTTCAAAATCAAACAAAGAGTTCTTTGAGAAGAAGGCCTCACAGCCTTAGACTGAAGGCACAAGTCGAGTAGTTGATACTCGTACATGCTTTAAATGCAACAAAGTTGGACATATTGCACGAAAGTGTACCAACTTTAAGCCTAAGTCTGACGTTGTTGAGAGTCAAAAGAAGAAAGTTGATGTGAAAGCAAAAGCTCTAATGGTTGTTGAGCAAAAAGTTTTGAAAAACAAAAATACAAAAGTCAAAATTGAACCTGTTAAGAAGTTAGAAACTAAAAATAACAATTTTTACAAACGGGTTGCTTCATCTCAACAAACATGGAAGCCAAAAAGTTCTCCAAAACCAAAGGTTTCAGAGTCAGAAAAACAATCGTCTTCTACCACTCCGGTAAAGATGAATGTTCCTTTGGATTATTATGAACAATTGGAGAAACAATCTTCTACTCCACCAGAGAAGAAGAATGTTCAAAAGAAAGATCAACCAACCGGTCAACCTAAGAAAGATGATTTTTTCTTATACAAAAAAGTTGAGGTTGGATCTGAAGATAGCTTGAAGATGAATGACAAAAATTTTCCACCACTTTACATTGCAAAAACTCAACTCAATGTTAAGTTACCCGAGTCAAAAGAGGCTTGGGTGGCATCAAAATCTCACTAAATGTTTTTAAAATGTGCAGGAGCTTCCAAGATCCGTTTCACGTTGGATTATGGATAGTGGAGCTTCTCGGCACATGACAGGGAAGAAAGCCCTACTGTATGATATTAGAGGGTTTAATGGAGGTTACGTGGGATTCGCAGGTAATCAGGGTGGTCGAATAGTTGGAGAAGGAACTTTATCAAATGGGATTGTCAAGTTTGAAAGAGTGAACTACATCGCCGAGATTGAAAACAATCTTCTGAGCATATCTCAGATTTGTGATCGTATGTATACAACACACTTTACAGACAAAGAATGTTTGATCTTGAAACCAGGATTTGTTGTTCCCGAAGAATGGATTATCATGAGGGCACCTAGAGTGAATGATCTGTACGTGTTGGACATGAGCGTAGCTACTACAACCACGGGTCAGGCTCACTGTTTTGTGTCAAGAGCAACGGAAAAAGAATCAAAGTTATGGCATCGAAAGATGGGCCATATTCATCTCCGAAAAATGAATCATCTGGTGCATAACGACTTAGTTGCTGGTGTTCATGTGAAAGGATTTCATCTGGAAGGGGAGTGCATTAGATGCATCAAAGGCAAGCAAAAGAAGAAATCACATCCTCAAAAGAAAGTCAATTCAGTCTCACGACCGTTAGAGAGACTTCATATGGATCTTTTTGGTCCAGTCAATGTCAAAAGCATAACTGGAGATCTCTACTGTCTAGTAGTAACCGACGATTACTCGAGATTTTCATGGGTTTCTTTTATGAAGACAAAGGATGAGACTTTCGAAAGCTTGATGGCGTTATTCAGAAAAATTGAAAACTTGTACCAAACTCGAATTAGAAGAATCAGGTGTGATAACGGTACAGAGTTCAAGAACAACAAGATGGAAGAATATTGGGATGAGAGAGGTATATTGCAAGAATTTAGTGCTCCTTACACTCCGCAGCAAAATGGAGTAGCTGAAAGAAAGAACAGGACACTAATTGAAATGGCCAGGACGATGCTTGCTGATTCAAAGCTACCAGTCAATTTTTGGGTAGAAGCTGTGTCAGCCGCTTGCTATACACTCAACCGGGTTCTCACTGTAAAGAAATTCAACAAGACATGTTTCGAGCTGATCAATAACCGCAAACCGAACCTGAAGTATTTAGAACCGCTTGGGTCTCCCTGCACAGTTCTAGAGCCTTTTGGAAAGTTTGGTGCAAAGAGCATTGAAGGAATTTTCGTGGGTTATGCTAGTCCATTGAAACGAGTCTTTGTTCCAAGCTTGAAGCGGATCATCGAAGCACAACATGTTGAGTGTCAGGGGTATACTATGCCGCCTCAGAATCCCGGTGACTCATGGCGTTTTAATTACGACACTTTATGGGATTCGTTTGACATTGAAGAAGAACCAGATTTCTTTGACGAGTTGGATATTTTGAGAGAGTATGAAGAATCGCAGGAAAGATTCCCAGCAGAAACTTTCAGTCGTCAACGACAAGCTTTGAATGATGATGAAGCAGGTCCAAGCAATGGTGGTGAACATGATGATATTCAGGAATCTCTTGATAATCAGACGGCAGTCAATGATAATCAAGAATCTGATGATAGACAAGTCTTTGATCATGGTGATTCAGATTCTGAGGGGGAGCAGATCCAGATTTCGAGTCAAACAATTCCAGTCGATGAACAAGGTGCAAATCAAAATGTCACAAATTTGGAAGGCGAGGTAGATGTTCCAGGCGAGGTGATGCCAAGAACTCTTTCAAACCATCCAGAGGAGTTGATCATCGGAGAATTGCAGACAGGCATTCGCACAAGACGACAAATTGACCAAGGGCTTACTTGTTTTTATTCTACAGTTCCTCCTTTACAAACTGAGTTTTCACTGAGTTGTTTTATTTCACAGATCGAACCGCGAACTTATAAAGAGGCGCTAACTGAAGATTCTTGGGTCAATGCCATGCAAGAAGAATTGAGTCAGTTTGAGAAGTTAGGTGTGTGGAAATTGGTAGACTTGCCTGATGGTTAGAGGAAGATAAACACCAAGTGGGTGTTCAAGTGCAAGAGGGATGATCGTGGGGTTGTTGTTCGTAACAAAGCTCGACTCGTAGTCCAGGGCTTTAGTCAGCAAGAGGGTATAGATTTCACCAAAGTGTATGCTCCAGTTGCGAGACTAGAAGCGATCAGAATCTTCCTAGCATTTGCATCTTGGAAAAATTTCAAAGTTTATCAGCTAGATGTTAAATCGGCATTTCTCTATGGGAAGGTAAAAGAGGAGGTATATGTCGGACAGCCACCGGGCTTCACCGATCAAATCCACAAAGACAAGGTTTATTTGGTGAATAAAGCGCTGTATGGTTTACACCAGGCCCCGAGAGCTTGGTACGAGACATTATCTCAACACCTGCTAGCCAACAGCTTCATCCGTGGAAAAGTGGATGCCACTCTCTTCACCAAAGAGGTCGACGGACATCTTCTGATAGTTCAGATATACGTGGACGACATTATATTTGGGTCTACAAATGAGAATCTGTGCAAAGATTTTGAAAGAGTTATGAAGCAGAAATTTGAAATGTCATCGATGGGTGAGATGAAATTCTTCTTGGGACTTCAGGTTGATCAACTGCCTAAGGGAATTTTCATACATCAAACGAAGTATGTTCATGATATCTTGGAGAAATTTGGGATGTCAGGATCTACTCCAGCTCCCACCCCATTAGCGACGAATCATGGGATAAACCCTGATCTCACTGGAGAGAAGGTAGATGAAACGTTGTATCGTTCCATGATCGGTTCGCTGATGTACTTGACAGCTTCAAGACCCGATATCATGTATCCAACCTGCCTCGCAGCAAGATTTCAGTCTAACCCAAGAGCTTCGCATATGGTGATTGTGAAAAGGATATTACGCTACCTGAAAGGAACTCCATCATTGGGGTTGTGGTATCCAAGAGAAGGCGATTTCACGCTCGAAGGGTATTCCGATTTCGATTTCGGATGCTGCAAAGTTAACGCTATATCAACAACAGCGGGGTGCCAGTTTTTCGGACCACGTTTGGTCACCTGGCAATGCAAAAAGCAGACCTCTGTAGCTTTATCCACATGTGAAGCTGAATATGTATCTGCTAGCAGTTGCTGTTCTCAGATCTTGTGGATCCAGCAATAGATGCGCGACTACGGTTTGCAATTTCTTAACACCCCTATCTTTGTTGATAATGAGGCAGCGATTAATATTACTAAAAATCATGTTCATCACGCTAAAACCAAACACATTGAAATTCGTCATCACTTCATTCGCGATTGTTTCGAGAAGAAGTTGATACAAATTGAGAAAACCCACACTGACGATCAAAAAGCTGATTTACATACCAAAGCATTTGATAAAACATGTTTTCAATATTTGCTAAAACTGAATGGTATGAAGCTTTTATCGGTGTTGGAGGAGATTCTTAGCGTTGATGAAGGAGACATTGTAGATGATGTTGAAAAGCAATCTGCAATGGTTTGTCGATTTTTTACCTGTTTTGGTATTTAGGGGGAGAGTATAGGGTAGTATTTTCAGAAAATACAAAAAAAGTAAAAAATTTCAAAAATACAAAAACATAAGATATTTTCAAAATCCAAAAACAATAGAAAATGAAAAAGAGCTTGTGTAAAAAGGGAAAATGATAGTACATTGGCTTGACAGTTACAGTATGCTAAAGATATGTAAAGTTTAAAAGTTTTAAACAATCTCGCTGATGATGTGCTGATAGGTTTTTACACATTTAGTAGGTTTGTTCGGGATATAAACCTAAATCTTTACTTACTTATTTCGTGGGGAACACTACTTGGATATGTAGATAACCCCTGAAATTTCGTTTGAAAGATCCCTCTTTCTGAGATACTAGGTCTTTATACTCAGTGATATCTGGAGAATACTTTACCGCTTGCTTGAAATATAGCACCCCTCTCAGCATAAAAATGATGAAACATTGAAAAATATGTAAATCATGTGTTGTTGTAAAAATGATCCTCTAAAGGGGACCCACCTAAAGTCGAACCGTCATCTCTCTGCTGAACGGAAGTTCTGACCTGAGCTCTCACGGTCTCGCAATTAACCCCTTTACAGATATCATCTGTGGTATACTCACCTGTAAGACTGAATATTGGGATCTGGATACGGGAGTATATTCAAGAGGTGGGACACATGAATAAGTTTAAGTCTTAAAACACTAAATCCGTATCTTGGACAAATTGAAATTTGTGTAAGAATTTAAGTGGATCAGTATATCGACAATCTAAGTGAATTGTTTAATTTTGAGTATGAAATTAAAGCTTAACGGTACTTGTGACTTGTCGAATAGCTGATATGATTCCCTAACACGCTCACCAAAAATATGCTTGTAAATAGTTTACATTTACTGCATTTTAGTTCTGTAATTCATTTCTAGTTTAGAAACTTTATTAAAAATCCCAAAAGATTTTACACTTCTGCTTTATTTTCCGACAAACCAAAGTGGAAAGCTGATCTTCAGATTCGAATTGAAGCAGATGCAGGAAGTTTCTGGGCTGGATGATGAGTTTGGAGCTAAATATGTTAAACTTGAAAAATTAAAAAGTCAAAACAAGTTCATTAAGTTGAAACTTGTAAATCTTTCAGGAATTGTAGTAAACAAAGTTGAACAAATGTGAGTGTGATTTATCTCAGGTCAACCAAGGTCATTAAGTTGGACTTGGTAGACAAATTGAGTAATCAGGGTCATTAATTTGGACCTGAATACTTAAGTGGATTTCTAATTCTGACAAGATCATCAAATTGAAGATGAATGGTAAGTTTAGATTGAAACTGTTATTGTCATATATCTTATATTTGGGTAGAGATTGTGCAGGTGACAGGTTTGAATTGAGAAAGCAGCTAAGCTATATCCCAGCCTACTGATAGGGGGAGTCTGAAGACTTAAAGTTAGATACAGTTCCTGGATCTACATTCAAGGGGGAGCTTGAAGGTTATTAAAGATTCAGTTTCTGTGATTTATGCTAGCTGTTGATTGAAGAAAAGAAGATTTGAAGGAAGCAATGATTGTTAGACAAATTGGAAAGAGACAAAGACTAAAGACTCGACGCCAAAGACTTCGTCAACATCCAAGGGGGAGTCTGTTGGTGCACTAATGTCTGTTAACTTCATCTTAATCGAGTCTTATGTCTAGATAGGATAAATGAGCACACAATAGGGTAGAAATTAGGGGTAGAATATGTTAAAGTGGGTAATTCCGCTTGAAAGTGACAATGCCACCTTCAAGCGAAATTAGCTTCACTATAAATAGATGTTGTGTGATTCCGTTTCAATTAGTTGTAACATTCAAGATTCAGAGCCGAGGTGCTGCCAATTTGTCAAACGACCTGTAAAAAGCTTTAGAATCAATAAAAGAAGATAATTAAGAGGAATCTAGCTGTTTTCACGTCTATTTCATTGATTCCGCCTCTGAAATAGATGCTAAACTCTTCTGATTGACTCGTTAGGGTCACACGACGATCCAACAGAAACTACTTAGTTGAACATGAACAAAACATCAAGTGAGGTGGTGGAATGAGTTTGGATGGCCAAGGCCTCCATGTTTCACACCTTTACCAAAACACAAGTCTGACCATATTGAAGATGGTGAGCTTGGATGGTTTCATCACTTGTAGGTCATCTAAAACCTTTGTCAAAATAGAAAGTTTAGAGGGTGTTTGCACCTCAAAACTCATAAGAATCAACCTTAAACAAGTTCCACAACCATGGATGGGTTTAGGAACATGTAGGCACAAGATTCATGTAAGAAAGTTTAAGTTTTTGTAAAAGTTTGAAACACAACTTCCAAAACAGAAAGTTTGGACCTCAAAATGGTGATGTTCCACCTTAATTTACCATGATAAACTTGTGGATACACTCCTAGAGGTAGTCCAAGCTGTGTTTACCATGGTAAACTTATGGATACACTCCTAGAGGTATTCCAAGCTGTGTAGTGGAAGAGGGGATGAAGAAAAGTGAGTTTGAACTCACTTTAGGACTTAGAGTAGTCTACCTTGTTCTTGTGTTTGCAATAGATTGAGAGAGTTTTTGAGAGCGTAAGTGAGTTGGGAAAGTGAAAATGGAAGGATGGAGGCTTGGTTTTATAACGGGGAGGTAGGGTTTTGTGTTGGCAAAGGTTTAAAGATGATTGGGGAAGAAAAGAGGTGGATGAAATGGCCAATCCTTGGAGCTGAAACCATTTTCTGGGGATTAAGGGGCTTGGCGTCGCGCCACGCCTCATTTGGCATATTTTTGTTTTATTGCTTTTTAATCCCTAAACGTTATATGTTCCTCATTTTAAGCCAAAACTTTGTAATTTAACATGTTTTCAAGTATGGAAAGCGTACGTATGTATAATTCGTGTATCGTGAATGTATGTATGAGTGTTTGCACGTATAACGAGTGTCGGTTTGCAAGTAAACATGTATTTAAACTATTGATTGTATCTATAACATGTATGTATACAGTATGAATTTCATTACGTTCAAAGTCTCAGATTACAAAGTTGGAAACGAAATACGAATACAATATGATTACACGTTTCCAAAAATAGAAATATGATGCATCATTCTAGTTAAGGAAAGTACAAAAATACGGAGCGTTACAGTCGGTTACCCGAGGGTTCAGTTAATTGAAAATTATTAACCATAACCATAACCGATGGTCAGTTAACAGTTGTTCGGTTGACCATTGGTTATGGATCAGTTTCAGTTAATTTCAGTTAATTATCCACTGTATATAAAACTTGTAAAATATAAACTCATGAATCTAAAACTTGCAAAATTATATAGATACCACATGCATATTGGTAATGGGCCCTATGTACATAATAAAACAAACACTAATGGACCCTCAATTGAACTAAAATGTTAAAAAAAATCTAGTGGGCCATGAACTTATAAATAATATTACATTAAGAGAGTTTGGTGTGTGTGTGTGTGTGTATATACTAGGTTATCACCCGAGATTGCTTCCCGGGCTTGAGAAACTTAGTTATATGATTATTATTTAGTAAACTAATACGCTCATAGACATTTGCAAATTCGTTAATAACTCAGCCTCGATTTACACCCATAATTTCAATCACTAACTCACTAATCGAACAAACACAAATAATTCTTACTTCACAAGGCATACAAAAATAGTATAGATATATTCACTACAGTTACTATTCCCACAAATTTACATTCGGAGCAATATTAGTCGCGTTGGTCAAAGTGATCAACAAAACCATAGAAAAGGTTCCTCACTTTTGCACCAACACTTTCCATTCGGTTCCCTATAAATGGAACCGAATCTTGGTGTAAAACATGCAAATTACATGATAATCTCTTGCATATTTAAATGGAAAAAACTAAAATTATTATAATAATATCTACAATACAACAATAGCATCACCGAGAAGCATACCTTGCATAAACGTTATATTATTTAACTGTTTTGAATTGACAATCGTATTTGAGATAAATTTCATATGATAAACAAATTAATTCCTCAAAGGATGTGCCAGCACTATTAGTTGCCATGTTTAACATGAAATCGGTATATTAGGGTCTGAATAAGAACATATATATTTCTAAACATTCACTCGGAATGCAAAAACAAAGAGCCTACCAAATAGTTGAGGTCAAGATCTTTGAGTGTGGTGGTTTCATCAGGTTTATCAGTCGTACGCCCATGTGATGATCCTTTAAGATCAAATCTTCTATGGATTCGATACTCAGAGCAAAATAGATTACCCATCACGATAAACCGAGTCTACATGACATTAAGTAGATGACGTAGTTAGTTGCAAAACTCAAAGCCAAACACCCCTAAACCATTCAAACCAGAAATTGAATTTACCTTGATGCCACCAACAGGTTTGACACAATGGACACCGAAAAACTTTGTGACAAGAGAATTCTCATAACGGCAAACATGCTGGTAATAACTTGGCAACATTTTGATTAGAACCTGAATGCATGTTTCCTAAATTTAGTTTCAAATGATAAATTATCAATGATTTCATTATGATAAACAATATTTATACCTTGACTTCTGATTTTTTCACAGTTTTAATCATAAACCGATCATCCTGCGATAAATAAAAGAAGCTCCCACTTTTCCCAGGTGACGAAAGCTCATGAAGAGCATCATTCCCACAAATCGCTAGCATATAATCCGCAGGATCCACTTGGAACTACTCCCTCAAACGTCTAAAACCATCAACCATTAACAATTCATCAACAATCCATCAACAACATCATCATTCCAGCAACTGATTTAAATTAAATAATACCTAAATACATTCGGGCAATAATCTTTCCAGCGAAATTCTCCAGATTGATGCGGTGGTGTAAGCTTTGATCCTTCTGGCGGAAACCGAGTCCAAAACTTCACTTTTGGATAAAAAGTTGTCGTCTTTACATCCCTTGTTATCTAACAATATTTCCCAACAGAATGCCTATAATCATTAGCCATACAAACAACATCAAAAGTAAGATATGGACTTAAGTAAACGGAATGCGGGATTGAGAAAAAAAAGCTCGTGAAATAAAGTATGAACACGAAATAACTTACCTCTATTTGAATCCACACGAAATTAACTAAATACGAAAAAAAGGCTCGTGAAATAAAGTATGAACACGGATAACTCTTCGAACCCAACAGTAGGTTCAACTACTGTTGTAACTCAACAGTGGTTTAACTCACTGTTTTAACCCAACAGTGGTTTCAACCACTATTTTAACCCAACAGTGGTTTAACTCACTGTTTAAACCCAACAGTGGTTTCAACCACTGTTTTAACCCAACAGTGGTTTAACGCACTGTTTTAACCCAACAGTGGTTTCAACCACTATTTTAACCCAACAGTTGTTTCAACATTTTCAACTGCATTTTTAACCCACAAATATCGGAGACGTTGGCATTGCTTCAATAGAATTATTTTCAACATTAACCGCAATTCACCAAATGTTATCAAAAGTAACCAGATCAAAACTCAATTTCTTAACCAAAACCTAACACAAATCAAAATCTAAACAGGAAAACATGTAACATATCAAAGCGAATTATATGAAACAGAAAGAATATAAATGTAATTAAGCCACTTACAAATAGTAATACCAAAAAATTAGCACAGAAACAACAGAAAATGTTATTACAAATCTCAAAAAGCATGCATCAATGAAATCAAAACAATTGAGATACAGTTTAACAAACCTGTAACCGATCTGAGAGAGCTGAGCTGGAATTTGTTCGTATCAACTAACGTTGCAGCTCCGACTCCTTGAAAAATCAAAGCCATTGTCTTGCAGATTTGAAGAAAATTTGCACGAAAAAACAACAGATAATCAAAATTCAAATACAAAATGAACACATACTACACTTTATAGTGTGTGTAAATCGATGAAGGTATTAAAGAGAAGAAAACATGAAAATTAAAGAGAAGACAAACTTGCACATATGATGTCACACCTTGTCTTTTGCGGAAGCGTGATTATGTGTGACTTGCTTAATATCATTGCATTCAATCATAACAACAACTATATGATAAAACCGAAGATGTTCATCCATTAAATAAGTTTTAAAAACATAATAACAACATTGTTTTAAGACATAGAAATTCAAATTCGAGTACAAACCATGCAACTTGTTTAAGAGTTCACAAAGACTCGACAAAAGACACTAAATAAAACCAGGATTTGGAAGACGTGTCTCGTCCAGGATAAGACACACTGACCAAACCCTAAGACCATGGATGACATCTTTTATTCTTAAACCACACTTGGAACTTCCGAACGCCCGCCAGATCCACATCTAATTCCCTGAAATACATGTAGTTTGAAAACATCAACAAAAGTTGAGCGAGTTCATGTGTTTGTTTGTGTGTATGAATAACCTTTGTAATCATTGAAAGTATGTACATAAGTTTGTAAACTCCTGGTATGAAAGCAACAAGGAAAACATATCACCAATGGTTTGCAAGGCCATTGATATGTGTGAAGTGATGCAGGAAAACTCAAACCTAACAGATTTGTCTCCGGGAATAAGACATAGTCACCTCATGGGCCACCCTGGTCCACATGGGTGTGGGCTCACTACACCCAAATAGATCTATCACTCATGTCCCTCGGTCCTACAACCAGGATTAATGGCCTTAAGTGTTATACACACCACTCACATGATCAAGTAGTACCCTTCCTTAGCTAACCATACCAAATCAAAATGTTTGTGAATAGTTGTAACATGTACTTCACCCCCGAAGTTATAAAACCAAAAACAGTTAGAGAAAAGGGGGTCATGAACTCACAGTCTTACGTCTTCAACCACCGTAACTCAAGCTTCTTCTGGTAAACACGACTACCTACAACGTACTATTATCTATTAGACAAGCAGGTCGTGCCATGACTTAGTATTAATGTCTTTGAGTTACGTTTCTTCGTATTTTCGATATTATTCCAAGTTATATAATTATTTGTTAAAATAATTAATATTTTAACTTAAATTATATTTATTAAATTTTGGAATAATTGTTAAAATAATATATTTTAATCTTAATACTTCCCAAGTATTTATACTTGTATATCCTTCCCAAGGATGGGTGTATTTGTAT
Source organism: Helianthus tuberosus (assembly GCA_030545235.1). NCBI lineage: Eukaryota > Viridiplantae > Streptophyta > Magnoliopsida > Asterales > Asteraceae > Helianthus > Helianthus tuberosus. The sequence goes on from CM060367.1 coordinate 101,027,979, forward strand.
TCATATTCTTATACTTGTATATTTTTGCCATGTATTAGGGTCGTATTCCGGTGTGTATTTATACGTAAGAGCATACGTATTTTTATTGTATTCATTAAGTATTCATATACTTAATTTCGTATTAATTTTCAGAATAATATCCTTAATAAAAGTCCACCAATATATATTTCCAAAATATATATAGTAATAGATATTATTTAGAAAAATTATTTATAATTTTTACTTTGGCAAAAATATTTGTATTTTCTCATAAGTTTCAAAAATAATATATTTTCATGTCTAACTTGGAAAATATATATAAACTCATTTTTCTCCAAAAATGATATATTTCATATTTATTTGAGAAAATATATCTTTCACCCCAAAAATATTGCATTTCATGTTTGTTTAAGAAAATATATATTTCTTAAAAATGATATATCTTCTAAAAATTTCAAGAAATACATATATTCATACTTGCCAAAAATAATATATTTTTCCCTTGTAAAAAATATGATATATTCTTGTAGTAATTATAAAAATCATATTTTCGTTTCCTTGGTGTCCAAAATATTATTTACCAATATATACTTTGTGAATAAATTTTATGGAAGATTTTGTAAGTCTTATTCCATAGTTCGGTTTCACCATTTTTTTTTGTGTAAAATGGGTATATTTATTCCTTGGATTTTTAGTAATATTTTGGATTGTAATTCTTGGTATTTTGATGTGTTATATTATTCATGTCCTAGAATAATATAACTAATACACAAAATATACAAATATCACACACATAGTGTCATCTAAATATATATTTCCTAAATACATATTTAGTCACTTTTATTTACTAGTGGGAAACCCGCGCGTTGCGGTGGAGTCGACAATTTACATCTAAATTTTTAACTAACTTCTCTAAAATTACAAAATACATATTATGTTAAATTTGATTAATTTTGGTTCATTGATTAGTCATTTAGTCCAAATACACAAATACAATAGAATGTATTTTTGAATATATGTTATTGATGAATGTGATTAGTTTATTATCCATAACCTTATTTTTATTATTTATAAATAATCTAATATATAGTAAGTAGGAATGCCCGCGCGTTGCGGCGGATGCGTCTGTTTTATCACCTCGTAGTTGTTGGGGTTTATTGCATGGATGGCGTTTGTTTGTGGGTTATTCGTTATGACAACGAACACTTTTTATTAATTCTTTATGGTAAGGTCGACAACAAACATAGACTTGGTGATTCTCAAAGTTAAAGTTGACAAATAATGTGAAAGTTGCATCTTCAAATGGTTCAAGTGTGGAGTGCACCAAAGTCTCTCCAAAAAAGAAGCGAACTTAATGGTTTGTATAATATAACAATAGGTAGAGGTGGCAAAAACGGGTGTAAGTTAAAAAAAACAGAACGGGTTAGGCCAATCCACCTAACTTTTTTGTTCATAGAATAATTTATTTACTTAAATATTATTACAAAAATCATATTATTAGAATAGTAAGATAGCAATAAGACGATTAGTCATTTAAAAACTACAGGGAAATCATGTGCTGCTAGGAGCACACATGATAAGTGGCCGATAGTAGCTCAAGGGATGTTTGTGTACATGTATAAATTTTGGGGTGTTATATTCAAAAAGATTTAAGCCTTGGCTGAACCATGTATGCTGCTAGCAACACATGACCCCTCCCTCCCCCCCCCCCCCCCCCCCCCCCCCCCATTGAACACATGTTACAATGTTAGGCATCTTTTGAGCTTGATAAGTGACGCTGGGGCTCGGGCTTGTAAATTAAACAAGCTTATTTTTAGGCTTGAATTCGATTAAGCTCAACTCGATTTGAGTTTTTTGCGAGGCGATCTCAAGTAGCTCACAAGTGCTTGGCTCATTTACACCCTTCCTGTTAAGTATTCTAACCACTTTTATGAAATTCCAATCTTACCCCTTGCATTTACTACTGATTATCTTGGTTTTACTTTGTTTAATCAAACATTCCTTTATCAATTTCCATCCCATCTATTTTTGTCATGTAAAAAAAGCCTGTGTTAACAATTTAAACCCGTCTCAGCTAGCCTTTGACTTTCCATTACCTTTTTGGTAAATTTTGACTGTAAAAAAATTTTACCTTGTGCATTTTTTAAGTTGACCGGAAAGTCAACCAGAGCAAAAATAATAGCTCTAGCCAATCTCAGAGTTCACACCAATAAGTCAATCAAGTAAAAAATTTTAGCATACTTTTTATTTGTAATTTTGACCACCTGCATTCTAATCACTTTAACACATTTCCACTCTTACCCATTTTATTTGATTTATCGTTTCTATATTTTTTTAATCCTAATCCCACTTTGACTTTTTATGTCTCCTGGCTAATGCTTACCCCAACAATGTTCAGTTTTCCTAAAAAAAACCCTATACTTTGCATATATGATTATGGGTTTGGGACTTTGGGCTGAAAGGGGCAGGGACAATGTATCACTTCCGGTACATAAAGAAATGATGTCTCTCAATTCAAACCTAAAACACACAGCCACCTGACTTTCTAACATTTGGTTATAGTGATTTTGATTGTATGATTTTTTAATAGTCAATAATCAATATTAGGTGTGTAGATATTCATTAGGGGTCATTATACATTATATTCTTCAATAAGACACATGAACAAATAGCTGGTTATATATTTATCGGTTTATCAAACTTCAAACAAGGTCCGCCCAAACTATGTCTATATCCTGAAACCCGAGCCGCCAAACTATTGCTCAAGTTGTTAGAGCTGGTTATGTTAATGTAAATTATTCAAAATATCTTATAATCACATCCAGATGCAATTCAAAGATTGCCCATTTTGACTGAACTTGTGTTAGCCTACTTTCCGACCCGCCCAAACTTTCAAGGAAAGTGGGGGAGAGTATACCTCAGGGGCATATAGCCAAGGGTCCCAATTTCACAACCAATGTCATTTGGATTAGAGGCTTCGACACGTGCAGCCCAAAATCAACAATTTTAACGATTCTGGTTTTGTCCAACAGCATGTTCTTAGTCTTCACATATATGTGTACAATCTTTTGGGAATGCAAGTCAGTTAACCTAATCAAAGTCATCAAATACGACCAAAGAACCCCAACTTCAAGTTTAATCTACATTGGACTCTTTGAATATTAGTGACAACTTTAAAACCTTGTTTAATAAAGCTACAAACGGGAAAGTTGTATTTAATTCAGAAGTAAATATGTTACAAAATTTAAGTTTGAAAAGTAAAAGTTAGAAAATAAAGAGTTAAGAGGGTGTGCCCTTTTGCAAGATAATTAAAGAGTTGGAAAAAAATGGATATTAACATTAACCTGAAAGTATTTTAACAGTTTACCTGCTAATGTGAAACAGGATGCCATCCATAGAAAGGTGTTGATGTCAGCGGTTTCGTGGTACCCCGTAAGACGTCGTTCATTACCATCCCTGTATGCAGAAAGAATTCACTCTATACAAATTTGAAAAAAACTTTGGTATGTCTAAACTATTGATGGTATAAAAACAAAAGATGAAAAAATAAAACATGAATTGAGGAGGGTGCAAGTTCTTTCTGCATCAAAATTATCAACCACTAATACATATTAAAACAGATAGCTCCTAAATGAAAGATTCAAACAGCAGTAGCCATATGATATCAAAGATAATTTTATTGCAAAATTTCTTTTACCATCACATAAACAGACTTACACCACCCTAGCCGCAACAAGGTTGCAACTGCAGTATGAAAGACATATCTTGCAGTTACCATCCTCCGAATCTGCCACGCCAAATGCGGTGAATCTGAAACCCGATCAAATAAAATTTAGTCATCATTGCCTCTTATTGATCGTCTTTTATCATCAAACCTCACAAGATCAAATCAAATGAAAGGGGTTACATCCAAAACCATTGATTTTAGAGAATCATACCAAACACCAAGCATAAATTATATATTCCAGTGATCTTGCAAACTGTAATCAAGTGCAGATCAACAAAAGGGGTTGAAAATGATGTTAAAGAATTATAGCAAATACCAACCATAAATTAAAAAACCTTATGGTTCTTGCAAATTGAAATCAAGTGCGAGAAGGAACATGCATTGTGAACAGGGATGAACCGAAGTTGACCGGAATCTCTTCAATTCAGCCACATAATTCTGTGGCTCTGTCTTGTATATGCAGCCACTAATGTTATCTTGTTGCATCTGTGTAATTGACTCTTTGAGTGCCTATAAACACCTAAATTGCAAACCCAACATTCAAGCCACATCTTCAATTGCATTCAATACGAAATTGAATGTACAATTAATTAGGACATCGATTACACAACTCCATGATAAGAAACTGAAGAACTCATTGAAAGGAGGGACAGATTTGGGAGCGGAGGATGAAAATCATGGAGATTAGCAGTGACCTTTCAGATGACGTCTTAGAAATTGAGGGCGAAATTACATTTCTATCCATAGGAAATGATTTATATAGATGTATAGATTTAAACAATAAAATAAACCTGGATCGCAAATTGCGTAAAAAATCATCTACATCTGCAAAAAAATAACAACAAACAACCAATAGTTCACAACTACACAAAGTCAAAGGCAGCAAAAACACAAAAAAAAAACAATCACCAAAACTCAATGAACAATACCGTAAATGAGAGCTCGAACGACTCCAGCACGTTGGGCGTTGTAATCTTTAAAGATCTCTTCAACAGTGCACGGCCTCAAAGAAATTGCAGCCATTTCCATAAACAGAGAATCAAAAGGTTTCAGATCTGATATTCATGCTAGTTAATAGCAATAAAAATATACTTCAGAGATATTAAGGGAGGTTGAATCAACTTCCCCTTACCCCAAAAAACTGTACGAAGTAAATGGAAACAAACTATGGAAATTTGCATACTCTCCATATAACCTAAAAATTTGTCCCTGATTTCACCCAGAAAATTGAATGAAAAAACAACAAATTTGATATAATCAAGTTGGGGAATAAGTAATAACCTAATAATTTGTCTCTCCTGCTGAGATTTAGGTTGATCCGATATTTTAGATTCTAACGCATCTTGAACATTGCTTGTAGATGACGATAATTGTTTCGTTTTCAGAGGGAGTGGGATCTAGAAACGAAAGGGCATATTCAATTCGCATCTTCAATTTTCTCTCACCATTCAATCAATGATTTCATTTCCAACTGACGATTACATTCTACACATAACGGATGATACTCAACGGCATTAAAGCCTGAATTGAACGATGATTAATGAGTAGGGGCAAAAAAAGGAATAAAAGTGTAAAAATATAGGAATTTGTTCTACCATTCGGTATGTAAAATATGATAGGAAATTACATTAGACATAGGAGATTCTTTTAATAGGGTTCTAAATGAAGATGGCAAATTACCGATTATACCCTTTGGTGTCTTAAAACTTTGGGTTAAAATAGCTTATACATCCTTGTACATGATGCTTGATAACTTGTATGTATGGTAAAATTATCATCTTGTACATCACTTTTCCTTTATAATATATTATAGATAAAAACCAACCTCCAATAATTATAATTTTTTTAACAAAATTTATGGCAAAGTTTTTGTAATTCTCCATGGTTTAGAATATACTTGTAAGTGCATGTTAATAAATATTTTTCTAAGTGTTTAGATTTTTAGAAAATTTTGCCATAGTTTCCCCTAAAAATGGAGGTTTCCATGCTTTCAAGCATATCATTTTCTTTTGTAAAAATCAACACAATCGATCCACAATCAACAATAAACAACTTTTACTTACCAACTTTGCCAAAAACAAGTAATAATCTACTAATTCATGAACTTGAATCTTTGTAAAAATTTGTAGGAACTTACTAGTGTTCTTAGTAAGCTTTGTCACCTTCTAAAGTGTGATTAGTTCTTTAAAAACTTCATTTTTAAAGAATATGGATCTTTACAACTTATGATCACAACTTCTAAAAATGTTTCTTTATGAATTCTTCTTGTTACACAAATGTTTCTACACTTGTTCAACCACCAAAAATAAGGTTTATTTATGTAAGAACTAAGATTTAGTAAAACTTATATGTTTAACTTGGTTTCTTTAGAAATCATCCATGAAATTTTTAGATCTACATGATTAACAAATCACTTTGATCATTTCTTAACAAGAAACAACTTTATTCTTTCAAGTTCATGACCTTTGTGTGGATGATCCATTAATCTCTAACATGTTCATCCTCTTATCTTGCTAGATTATGTTTTTTATCATGCTCTAGCAAGATCATATGATGATCAACACCATTTTCACAAACAATCAACAATCATCAAGCATAACAACTCATATTCATCAAGATTTCTTCATACTTTAAGCTTATGTTCAAGTTTACTTCTTGTGTTTCTTAGTGTTTTTCATGATCAACATTATGTAACATCTTTTAACCACTAATATAAGATGTAAAATAGCAAGATCAAGGTTCTTACCACTAGCACAAGGCTAGGGATGTAAAATAACAAGATCAAGTGGATAAAAGCAAATAAGAGAGGTTCTTGAACTTCCGTAAGCTCCTAGGTCCTTTATGTGACTTCTAACACCTTGGTATATGCTTGAAATGTATGAAGCTTGATCAAGTAAGGTGGGTGTGTGTGTGTTGATTCTCGGCAGAGAGCACCAAGGGGAGAAGAAGAAATGGTGTGTGTTCAAGTGTGTGTAGAATGAGAGTTAAGATCTTGATGTGCTATACTTATATCCATACTCACATTCTAACTCTTGTATATTATGTTTAGAAAAGCATCAACATGATCTATTTTAATATTGAAACAAATCATCTTGTGGGGCCCTTGTTGGGGCCGTAGGCATGGGGGGGGGGGTAGTAGAATAGGTTTAAACTAAGTTGGTTACATTATGTTTAAAAATCAAGTATTAGTTAGAAGATTTAGTTACTAGATATTTTAGGAGGTGTTATGATGTTCGGGGACCATAACTAGCTTGGTAATGTTAAAACAGTGCTTCTAGTGTAAATTTGATGTTTCGGGTAGTGTCCGGTTATTCGGTTGGTTACTGGTTCGTTAAAGTGCTAAACTTTGCAATTTAGTGTGCTTTATGTACCTTTTTGTGACACTTTTGATTCCCGACACTTAGGAAAGCATTCAGGACCATTTAACCATATTTCCGCATAAAATTAGTTTGTTAAAATGTTGATTATTGCTTAATTTTGCTGAATTCGGCACCTTTTGTGAGTTTTAGGCACTTTCCAGCACTTAAACTATCTCTAGGAAGGCAGTTTTGTGATCCTTACTTTCCTACACACTATACTAGTGTCATACTTGGCTTCTGGACCATTCTGTGTCTCAACACACTATCTGCCTATATGCAGAGTTTCGTCAGCATTTTTCTGATTTATCAGATAACTATGCTAATTGTGTTTTGTGCATCATTTGAGTCAAATAAACTCTCATGCAAAAATGGTATGTCATTAAGCAATATGTGATGCACATGTATGTATATGGGAATAATCCGTATGCAGTTAATTGTGATTCAGCACAGTCATTAACACTAATCATGGTTTAATAGTTGTACGGATACCTGAAATTTTGACAGTTGTCACATTCTCCCCCTGTTAAGAAAATTTCGTCCCGAAATTTTAAGCTTTACTACTAGCTGCAGGGGTGTTAGGGAATAAATGTGGGTATTTTGCTTTCATGCGGTCCTCACGCTCCCAAGTAAACTCTGGGTCGTGACGCGCATTCCATCGAACCTTGACGAGTTTAACACTACTCTCCGAGTCTTGTTAACCTTCCAGTCAGTAACCTCAACAGGCTCTTCGGTAAAGTGGAGTGTGTCGTCAATGTGAACTTCATCAGCAGGAATAGCCACTGTTTCTTGTGTCGGACTCTTCTTCAGATTAGATACATGGAATGTATCATGAACACTATTTAGTTTTGCGGGTAGTTCCAACTTGTATGCTACAGAGCCAATCCTTTCTAGGATTTTGAACGGTCCGATAAATCGTGGGTTTAACTTTCCACGCTTCCCAAAGCGTGCCACACCTTTCCAAGGTGAGACTTTTAACAAAACCATATCTCCCACTTCGAATTCCAAAGGCTTCCTTCCTTGGTCCGCATAGCTCTTTGGTCGATCACGAGCTGCCTTAATGCGCTCTCGGATCTGTATAATCTTATCTGTCGTTTCTTGGACCAATTCGGGACCAACCAGCTGTCTATCGCCTGCGTCTGCCCAGCATAATGGCGATCGACACTTTCGTCCGTAGAGAGCTTCAAACGGGGCAGCTTGAATGCTTGTATGGTAGCTGTTGTTATAGGAGAACTCAACCAAAGGTAGGTGAGTGTCCCAACTGCCACCCAAGTCCATTATGCAAGGTCGTAACATATCTTCAAGCGTCTGAATCGTTCTCTCACTTTGACCGTCCGTCTGTGGATGAAATGCGGTGCTCAGATTCAACTGTGAACCAAACGCTTCTTGGAAAGATTGCCAAATCCTTGACACAAATCTCCCATCTCTATCAGATATAATCGAGATAGGCACTCCATGACTTGCAACTATCTCCCTTAGGTATAGCTCAGCTAGCTTACTTGTGTTATCCTTTTCCCTGATTGGCAGAAAGTGCGCAGATTTTGTCAGACGGTCCACGATTACCCAAATCGTATCATGACCTCTGGGAGTCTTTGGCAACTTCGTTATGAATTCCATTGAGATCTGCTCCCACTTCCACATGGGTATCTCAGGTTGCTGTAGTAGACCTGAAGGCTTCTGATACTCGGCCTTCTCCTTAGCGCAAGTCAAACACTTTCCAACATAAGTTGCAACATCACCTTTCAGTCTTGGCCACCACTAGAAATCATTCAAATCTTGGTACATCTTATCCGATCCTGGATGGATCGTGTACCTTGATTTATGAGCTTCATCAAAGATCGCATCTCTAAGACCTCCAAAGAGGGGAACCCAAATTCGTCCCATGAAACACAGAGTTCCTTCCTCATTGGGTACCAGCTTTTTCTCCATCCCACGGAGATATTTAGCCTTTAGATTTTCTTTCTTAAGAGCTTCTCTTTGTGCAGCACGAATACGCAACGAGAGGTCTGTCTGTATAATCATCTCCAAAGCCCTAACCCTTATGGGCTTAATCCCCTCTTTGCGACTCAAGGCGTCTGCCACCACATTAGCCTTTCCTGGATGATATTTGATTTCGCAATCATAGTCATTTAATAGCTCTACCCATCGCCGCTGTCTCATATTAAGATCTTTCTGGTTGAATATGTGTTGTAGGCTCTTGTGATCTGTAAAGATCGTGCATCGGGTACCATACAAATAATGTCGCCAGATCTTCAAAGCAAACACCACTGCGCCTAATTCCAAATCATGTGTGGTGTAGTTCTTCTCATGAACTTTCAACTGGCGCGAAACATAAGCGATAACCTTCTGTCGCTGCATCAGCACACAACCTAATCCCTGACGCGAGGCGTCACAGTATACCACGAAGTCATCGGTGCCTTCGGGTAGGAATAATATAGGTGCATCGCAAAGCTTGTTCTTGAGTAGCTGAAAAGCTTCCTTTTGTTTATCTCCCCATTGATACTTCTTATCCTTTTGAGTAAGGGAGGTCAACGGTTGAGCGATTTTCGAAAAATCCTCAATGAATCTGCGATAATACCCAGCTAAACCTAGAAACTGACGGATCTCAGTTGGCGTCTTCGGAGTTTCCCAATTCTTAATCGCCTCGATCTTGGTGGGATCCACGTGGATTCCATCTTTATTCACTACATGACCAAGGAACTATACCTCACGCAGCCAGAAGTCACACTTCGAGAACTTAGCATACCGTTTCTCCTTCTTGAGCAGCTCTAAAATGGCTCTAAGGTGTTGCTCGTGCTCTTCCTTCGTTCGCGAATAAATCAAAATATCATCGATAAACACAGTCATGAATTCATCGAGATATGGCTTGCAAACTCGGTTCATCAAATCCATAAACACTGCCGGTGCATTCGTTAACCCAAACAGCATCACTAGAAACTCGTAATGTCCATCACGAGTTCTAAAGGCAGTCTTCGGTATACTCTCTTCTTGAATCCTCAGCTGGTGATAACCTGATCGAAGATCGATCTTGGAGTAGTAACTCGAACCTTGAAGTTGATTGAAGAGATCATCAATCCTCGGCAAAGGATACCGATTCTCGATGGTTAACTTGTTCAGCTCTCGGTAGTCAATACACATACGGAAACTACCGCCCTTCTTCTTGACAAACAGAACTGGGGCTCCCCAAGGCGAGAAGCTTGGTCTAATAAATCCCTTGTCCAAAAGCTCTTGAAGCTGCGTCGACAATTCTCGCATCTCGGATGGCGCAAGTCGATAAGGTGCCTTGGCCACAGGCGCGGTGCCTGGGACCAAGTCAATATGGAATTCGACTTGTCGTTGCAGCGACAATCCTGGCAAGTCTTCGGGGAAGACTTCAGGATATTCCCTTACCACCAGGATATCTTCCAGCTTCGGCTCTTCGACTTCCTTATCAACAACGTGAGCCAAGAAGGCAACACATCCTTTCCGCACAAACTTTCAGGCCTTCAAACAGCTGATAATCCTTAGAGGCGTATCATGCTTTTCTCCATGCACTACAATCATCTCTCCATTCGCCAATGGAATGCGGATAACCTTCTCATGGCATACGATTTCAGCTCGGTTGCTTGACAACCAATCCATTCCAACTACCACGTCAAAGCTTCCCAACTCAACTGGTAGAAGATCGAGCGTAAACTCATGCTCTCCGAGCTCTATTACACAACCTCTAATCACTTCGTTTGCCTCTACTAGCTTTCCATTAACTAGTTCTATTGAGTACGGGATTTCTAACTTATTGGCAACTAACCCAAGTATATCCTTAAATTCTAGGGACATGAAGCTATAATCGGCACCGGTATCAAATAGCACAGATGCAAAGTGTTGGTTGATAGGGAACGTACCAGTGACTACGTTCGGATCCTGGTGAGCTTCCCTAGCTCCAATGTTGAAGACTCTTCCTTGGGCTTGATTGTTCTTTGGGCAATCCCGCTTGCAATGCCCAATATCACCACAGCTAAAGCAACCTTGTTTGTTTCCAGTACCTCCCTGGTTGTTGTTTTCTCCACGGTTTCCACTACCAGCTTGGTTTCCAGAACCACCACGATTTTCATTACCTCCCTGGTTATTCCTATTCCTATTCCCATTACCGTTTCCACCACGGTTTCCACTGCCATTTCCATTACCACTACCTCTCTGACCACCATTTCCACGACCAGTACCAGCCCAGCACGTCTCCTTTGAATGAACATTCTTCCCACAGGATTCGCATGTCCTAACCCTGCACTGGCCGGCATGATGGAACTGGCATTTATCACACTTGGGCAAGGTGCCCATGTATCCTTTCCCCTTGTTCTCAGAACTCGCAGCACCAGTCCTGACCTCGGCTGGTGGGTTCGCATCTTTTTTCTTGTTACCACCGTTGTTGTTCCCTTGGGTACCCTTCTTGAAATTCGAGAACTTCCTATTGTTCTCTCCTGACGACTCGACATGAGTCTCCTTCTTCTTTCCCTCAGAGATCGAAAACTTGTTCAATCTAATTGCTTCTTTGGTCAATGCCACACTCAAATCAATGGCTTCAGTGATCGTTGGAGGCTTTGAAGTAGTCACCATTCTCATAATTTGGAGTGCCAATCCCCAGATGAAGCGTTTAACTCGCTTGAATTCCGGTTCTACCATGTAAGGGACAACGCGAGACAAATCATGGAATCTCTGTACGTACTCAGCAATCTTAGGTCCATCCATCTTCAGATTCCAGAACTCGATTTCCAACTTCTGAATCTCTACCCTCGAGAAGTACTTCTTGCGCATTAGTTCTTTCATCTCATCCCAAGTCATACCATACGCTGCTTCCTCACCTAGGGTCTGAACCTGAAGGTTCCACCACGATAGAGCTCCATCAAGAAACAATCCAGAAATGTAGGTGACCTGGTGCTCTAGCGCACACTTGCTCATTCGCAGCATAGAATTGGTTTTCTCAGCCCATCTTACGAAAGCTACAGCACCTCCAGTGCCGTCAAAATTCAGAGGCTTGCAGTCAAGGAACTGCTTGTAAGTACAACCTGTACAAGCAACATCATTCACAGAAAGCATTAGCAAACGCACATGGAATGTCCAAACGTATCGTAATGTGTCTTAAGTGACTTAAACATTACCGTGAGGTGGGTTATTTCCTGAGGTTCCTCCACTGTGTTCAGAGCGTAAGGCCTCATGTTGTGCGGTTGCTTGTGAAATCCGTTCATGCAGTTCTGCCTCTGTTGTGGGCAACTGATTGTTCCTTCGAGGAGGAATCTTCTATAAAGAAGTTTGTATAGGTCAGGTCTTAATAACGATTCAAGCAAATTAGTATCTATTACACGATTAAGACCTAGGAGTGTATATACATAGGTATATAAGTAGTTATCATAGCAGCAATCATATAACATTACAATCAATTATAACCATGTAAATTAACAACGTATTTAATGAGAACATTACGATTGAGCTTTCATTAATCATCGACCACGCATATTGTTACATGTTTTACAAAAGTAACATATCAAAAGGGATCACAGGGTCACACTACCCTTGTCCAAAATGTCTATCAGTCTATAACAGTCATACAATCAAAAAGTGGTCTCCAAAAGGCTTCACTAGCTCAGCTCAATAGCGGTGCTCTCATTAAAAGCAAGCTACCTACATAAAACCAAAAACCGGCTATGCTGATGGTGGTGGAGGAAAGAAAAGCAAGCTGCGCACATGCGCTAGCTCCTCCTCAAGATCATAAACATGACACAACAGATAACTGATCTGCTTCTCAACGGTGATAAATCGAGCGTCAAACTCAGGAAATGGAGTAAGCGGTGCAGGAGGATGTGAAAATGGGGATGCGGATGAACGAGGAACAAATGCAGGCTGACACGGACATGCAAAGGACGCGGTATCATCTCAAGCTCTAAGATCCTGCGACTCATGATCTCATATTGGAGCTGCAATGATAGAAGTAACTCATTCCGTGTTTAACCAGTAAAGTGCGAGGGATGGTAAGGATCAGAAATCGGCATGGTGTAAGGTGGGAACCATCTAAGTGGCTCATCAAGTGGTGAAGAAGTAAAATGAGCATGAGGTGCAGACTGAGGCATGTGAGGGAAAGCTGCTGAAGCATGAGGGTCATGGCCAGGCTGCTGGATAGAAGTGCCTTCCCCTGGACTGGGTGCGGGTATATCCTGCAAGAAAACAATAGGCAGGTCGACACGGTGTACATCAGACTCCTGAAGTGTCCTCCCCAGTAGAGTCTCTGGGTGAAAAGGAGCAACATCAACAGGTACGAGTGCAAGTGGAGGAGTGACTGGCTTAATAACAGGAGGGTCAATGGGTGCAGGAACTGGATTAGGTATGAGAGGTGCAATGTCAGGTATGCCAAAAGGAATAGGGTTGGGGTTAGGCAAAGGCTCAGGAGCAGGTATCAGCTCAGGATCAGCGGGTGCATCAACAGGCTGATCGACAGGAATAAAATCAAGCTCAAGTCCAGGCTCAATGTTATATGGAGGAGACGGTGCAGCTGACATGGCTGTATCATCGTCAGTGTCAGTGGCGTAACGTCGCAAACCAACTGCCTGTAAGGCGGAAGATGTCACAGACGCAAAAGAATCTGAGACAGAGTGTAAGCTAGAATCAGAAGAAATCTCAATAACAGGAATCCCCAGAAGTGGAATAACAACGTCCTCATCGAGCTCTCCATCGCCATGAGCATCATCAGGGGGACCATCAACAAACAAATCAAAATCATCATCAAAAAGATCATCGAATGGCCAATCCTTAGGAGGTTGACCACAAAAGGAACAGGGGCGAGGATCGGTGCCACAATGTGCTCACCATCAGGATGACCGATGATAAGATGATCATGGACAGGAATGGGAATAACAAACGGATCCTCGTCTGGGATACCATCAGCAATCGGTAAATAATCTCCGAAATCGGGCAGCGCAAATGGCTGAAAATCGTCATCGTCGTCGGACATCATCTCCGGGCCACTCTCTGTATCGGATGTGAAGATCTCTGGCTCTGGGACAATCTCATCGTCAGAAACAATAGCCATAGGATCATGGTCATCGGACAATCCGCTATCAGATGACGACATGGTATCTGTAACATAACAATCACCACATATGCACATATATTAACTACCAACATTAAGCATGTAATTAATGACAAGGTAATCATGTATCCTTCCTAGTCTCCCAGACTAAACCAACCAGTCTCCCAGACTAAACCACCCAGTCTCTCAGACTAAACTACCTAGTCTCCCAGACTAAACTACCCAGTCTCTCAGACTGAACTACCTAGTCTCCCAGACTAAACCTCCCAGTCTCTCAGACTGTACCACCCAGTCTCTCCGACTGAACCACCTAGTCTCTCAGACTGAACCACAAACATAAACCTTGAAATGTGTTTCGTGTCTTTTTGTTTGAAAAAAAATGTTTGTTTTCCTGGATCTGGGCGTTTCGTGTATGCAATGAAAACATGTTGTGAAAACATTTTCGTGAAAGCCCTAATGATTGTAGTCTAGACTCGAGAAGGAATCCTAGTTCGCTACAATCGAAGCTCTGATACCAAACTGTCACACCCTGTCTTTTGTGGAAGCGTGATTATGTGTGACTTGCTTAATATCATTGCATTCAATCATAACAACAACTATATGATAAAACCAAAGTCGTTCATCCATTAAATAAGTTTTAAAAACATAATAACAATATTGTTTTAAGACATAGAAATTCAAATTCGAGTACAAACCCTGCAACTTATTTAAGAGTTCACAAAGACTTGACAAAAGACACTAAATAAAACCAGGATTTGGAAGATGTGTCTCGTCCAGGATAAGACACACTGACCAAACCCTAAGACCATGGATGACATCTTTTATTCTTAAACCACACTTCGAACTTCCGAACGCCTGCCAGATCCACATCTAATTCCCTGAAATACATGTAGTTTGAAAACATCAACAAAAGTTGAGCGAGTTCATGTGTTTGTTTGTGTGTATGAATAACCTTTGTAATCATTGAAAGTATGTACATAAGTTTGTAAACTCCTGGTATGAAAGCAACAAGGAAAACAGATCACCAATGGTTTGCAAGGCCATTTATATGTGTGAAGTGATGCAGGAAAACTCAAACCTAGCAGATTTGTCTCCGGGAATAAGACATAGTCACCTCATAGGCCACCCTGGTCCACATGGGTGTGGGCTCGCTACAACCAAATAGATCTATAACTCATGTCCCTCGGTCCTACAACTAGGATTAATGGCCTTAAGTGTTATACCCACCACTCACATTATTAAATAGTACCCTTCCTTAGCAAACCATACCAAATCAAAATGTTTGTAAATAGTTGTAACATGTACTTCACCCCCGAAGTTATAAAACCAAAAACAGTTAGAGAAAAGGGGGTCATGAACTCACAGTCTTGCGTCTTCAACCACCGTAACTCAAGCTTCTTCGGGTAAACACGACTACCTATAACGTACTATTATCTATTAGACGAGCGGGTCGTGCCTTGACTTAGTATTGATGTCTTTGAGTTACATTTCTTCGTATCTTCGATATTATTCCAAGTTATATAATTATTTGTTAAAATAATTAATATTTTATTCTTTCTTGCTCATCCTTTGAGCTTCACAACCCCACACCTTTAAATATGATTAATGATGGAGCCCTTTCATTCCATATTTCGAAAGGTGTCTTATCCACTTTCTTGGTTGGGGCCATACGGGCCATGGAGAGCAAAGCGTAACCCCAAAATGATAGAGATAATGCGCTCCTAGCCATAATAGATCGAACTATATCGAAATAGAGTTCGATTCCTCCTCTATCGAAAAGAGGAACTTTGATTAAGTTGATTTTGTACTTCACCTTTTGAAGATTTTGAACGTTTCAAAACTTCATCTTTGTGTCAAGTACACATAACCACAACTACTATAGTTGTCAGTAAAATTAATGAAGTATCTTTCACCATTCCAAGTTATTGGCTTAAAAGGATCACATACATCCAAATGTATGATACCTAATAAATCTTTTGCCCTTTAGTTGGTACCACTAAAGGGTTTCTTGGTCATTTTACCTTGTAAACGAGATTCACATATATCAAATGAACCAATTTCATTTGTTTCCAAAAGACCATTCTATTGAAATGTTTGTATGCGATTCTGTTTATATGACCAAGGCGATAATGCCAAAGATAGGTCTTACTCAAATCCATTTTTGAGTTTCTTGGTGATTGCTTGGTACATTGAACTATCAAATGATGTATTATTATGAACCAATTCATAAATACCATTTGAAGGCATAGGTTTAAAGTAAAACATGTCATTCATCGAAATATAAATGTCATTGTTTACAAACTTTAAATCAAAACCATATTGTCTTATAAAGGAAACTAGAATAATGTTCCTAGTCAAACTAGGAGCACACAATATATTTTTAAAACAATTTCCAAACCACTTGGAAGTTTCAAAACATAGTCTCCTTTCTTGTAATGCTTATTTCTTTTGAACCTTTTGCAACAAATTGCAAACATGAGTTCCACATCCGGTATCTAATACCCATGTGTTTGAAGAAATAACATTAAGGTCAATATGTTTCATAAAGATTGTACCTGAGGTTTGCTTAGCATCCCTCTTAGTTTTCAACTCTTTGAGATAGGTTGGACAATTACTTTTCAAATGCCCTTATCTCACCATATTCAAAGCATGGATCGTTCATGGCAACCTTTGCATTCTTTTGGTTTCAGTGGTTTCGCTTTAGTCTTTCTTTTCTTTTTCCCCTTTGAATTTCCCGTTTCATTTGCAACATTTGCTTTGGTGTCGGGGTGATGCCCTTTCTTGTTGCCACCCTCATTGATCGTTAGAATGGATAAAACCCTTTTACCCATATTGAGCCTTTCAAGGTGATCAATGTGGCTTCTCATCTTCAAGACATAAGATGAGACTGATTGGGTTTCCTCCATTCGACATGCATGAAGCACTCGAACCGTTTCGAAGCGTTCTACCCTTAGGAACATTTTCTACAATTGGTTAATCATGTCGTATGCCCATGATGTTCAAAATTCTTTTGAATCTTGGGAATTATAATTCCTAATCATGAGGCAAGAGGCTTGTATAGTATCCTCGGTATACTTAGTCCAATCGTCATAGGCATCCTTATCTTCCATAAGATGTTCATCGGGATTAGGATCGTTCAACACATAGGATATCTTATCTTACTTGAGAAAGATTCTTAAGTTCTGATATTAATCCATAAAGTGTTTTGATTGAGACGATCCCTTTTCAAGGATTGTTTTTAGTGATAGTTTACGGACGGTTTTGGTAATATTGTTAGCGGCCATCTACAAAATTTAACAAGGTTCAATTTTAGTATTTTCGATATTATTATATTTTAATCTTTAATACCCTTTTATGTCTCATAGACAATTAATAATTAAAATCTAGAATCCAACGTTACATTTAAATATTGGTTAGGTAACCTTTATCCCTCTATTTAAATTAACAAGGTAGTCAACGTTTGACGATTGCAACCCTTTGCAACTTCTAGCCATATGGGATCGGTTAAACATCTTTATGTTTAGTTGGCATGTTTAATCCCATCAACACCTTTTGTTCGCCATGCTTCGGTGACCCTAAGTTCATGGTTTCCAAATCAAGTCGTCCAACTTAGACACACGTGTGAGTTTATACACATAAGTGGTTAGGTGACCTTTATCCCACAAACATGGTAAACCCACCTCGAATATACAAGTTCCCTCAAATGTGGTTAGGTGACCTTTATCCCACAATAAGAGTTCCCAAGTGATTCGAGTGTTGTATAAAAGGATGGTGTTTGACTTGTTTTATAAAAGGGATTTTGAGTTTTCAAAATTCTAGTTTAGAAAACTTTATGTACCATACATTTGCATGCATTCAAATCCTTGGTACTTTTGTGAAAACAAATTTTCAAGTTTCTTTTTAATAAAACCCATTTTATTATAAAACCATTAATTTTTAATAACCTTTTATTAACCAATTTTAATGATTTTTTAAGAACCAATTTTAAGCTTGTTGTTGATTATAAATTGTTAAGCATGCATATTCAAATATCATCTAAACAACCATAAATAAAACAACCACACAAGCACAACATACATAACAGTAGGTGCATAACCATAGCCAACTATTTTGACCACACTTGTTAGCCGAAACAAGTGTGTCAAAAGGTCCTTCCTAAGGGTGAATATTGACACAAATAATGTGTCGTTGAACTCCCACTTGATCCCGCATCCAAATGCTTCAAGTCTTCTTGTTGTGTTGTGATTTCTTCACTTTCTTTGAGCTTCCAAATGTCTTTTATATTCAGCTCCAAACTCCTTCGGACTTCAAAAATGTGTTTTGGTTATCGGGCTAAAATCCCGTTAAGAACTATGAAGTCCTTTAGGCCCGAAATTAGCCAAAACGAAAACCGCATTTTTGTGTGCATCTTCTTTTACAAAAAAAATATCCTAATACATTTTTCTAGTAAAATGAAATGCACCTAATCTATTTATTTTACATACCAAATGAAAATAAATAAATTACATAACTTTACAAATGGAAGAACAAAATAATAATTATTACAACCTTTTGAAATAATTAAATACAAATCACAAACACAAACATATTCACACAAGGTCATGGCTAGGTTATGATCACCAAAATATATATCCACATATATATAAAATTCAAGAAGCAAAATGGTTTTCTTTTTACAACCTACAATTCTTCGGTCAAGAATGAAAAACCGAAATGGGTTTTTGTCCAAACAAAACAAATCATCCAAATGACATAATTTTTCAAGATACTTTTATGCATGTAAGAAAATAATCTTGAAAAACAAAAGGAGAACCATGATGAAAAATTTCGGCCATAGGGTTTAACCAAACCCGAAACCCGAAAATTTCATATCCTATGAAGCATGCACTCATATAAGCGGCTCTAGATGCCATTGTTGGGTTTTTCACATGTTTATCAAAACTATTTTATCCGTATAAAATAAAAACGCAGCGGAATAATTATTTAAAACATGTTTACTTACAAGATATAAAACTCATTTTATATGTAAAACCCAATCCCGGATCCATATACGAACATGCATGCTATCAAAAATTAAAACACAACCATAGGGTGTTTAGAATACTACCTTCCAAGGAGTAAAGGATATTAAGAAGACGATGATTCTTGAACGGTTGCCTTCAAGTGTAGAAGACCTCAAGCTTGTATACCCCAAGCCTTCCAACAAACACTTTATGTTTAGCTAGGATTTCTACACTTATGAACTCACTAAGATTCCCTCTAAACAACCACATCATGGCCGAAAATTATGAGAGGAATAATAGTGTTCTTGCACTTGAATGTCCAAACTTGAAAGTCCCTCTTGATCAACCAATCCTTGGCCGATTTTTAGAGAGTAAATTCAAGTCTTGTATTTTGATTTTCAAACTTGAAAAACCCTTGAATTTTTACCCTCTTGGCCAAAAATTCCCATGAGGAATTATCAAGTTCTCATCTCATATTATGTTAGAGAAAAATGTATTTTAAATGAATGAGAGAAGTATGCCAAATATTCACCCAATCATCTTCAAGAGACAAGAAAATAGTTGCATGTAATTTGAATGGCCAAAAGGCCTTGGGAAGACCCTATAGGGGGCGGCCATAAGGCCTTCTTTTTTACCAATCAAAAAATTTTCTTTTTCCAATTTAAGTCTTCTATTATATTTATAACTTTTATAAATATAACAACATATATTTATAAGACTTTTATGCAACAAATCATGGCTTTTATAATGTTATTTAACCTATTAAATAACAAGATAAAATATTGTCTCAAAATAAATTATCCATATAATTTATTTATTTCTCAAGTGCAATTATTTAGAAAACCAATTTCTAAATATTATAAGTGTTAATATTTATTTGTTTGATCATATCACAAATAAATATTATAAGTGTTTGTCAAGCTTGTATTTGGGTATGACTCGACTTGGATCATAACGTACTAGCCACATCAATTTAATATGTGTCTTGGGCATACAGAGTCCAACAAAAGGATGTATAAAACTCATTTTATTAGCAAAAATGGCGTTATCGTCAATTACCGAGCCAATGCGAGAACTCTATGTTATGTCATCTTAAAATTTAATAAAAATTTCAAAAAATCCCAAAATATTATATTACATCACTAGGCAAAAGGTTTGAAGGCAAAATTTGAGTTTAAATAGGATTTATATCAAATATGCCGTTTAATTAATAAAAAGACCTTTATTTACGATATTGAGCATAACTCTAATTTTAGACCATAAACTGATGTCAAACTTTTAGAACATACTTAAATATCAGTAATAAAGGTTTTTGTCCTCTCACATTTTTAAATTCTCGTTTTAATATCTAAGGGCATAATGGTCAACTTTTAAGCATTTAACGGAAACATGCAATGAACTAGGATTTCTAAGGAACCATGTTGTATAACCTCAGAGGGTTATACTAACACATAATGTGGTTCTAAAGGAATCATAAGGCATAACTAAACTAAGCTAAATCGGTTCAGAACTGAAAGTCAAAGCAAAAGTCAACTTTTGAGACTTTCGGTTCCAGACCGATTCTAAACTTAGAATTGTCGGGTTGAACATGCCTAGACATGTTTAATTAATATTTACCAAGTTATTAAAGTGACAAAACTGATTTTATAGCTTCTATATTATCAGTTATGAATTTTATTTAAAAACTGACCCGTTTGACTTTTATTTTAATTATTTTGACCCGAAAATTAACTACGTAAACGTGGTAATTAGGAGGTGCCCTTATGAGGGTTTAACATCTACCTAATTACGATCACGTAGCCATGTTCGTTGCGAACCATGGCTCGATCATAAAAGGTCTAGCTAAAAGTCAAAGCGTTTATCGCAAACGCTTGACTTTTCGGCTTTAAGAGCCTAACAAAATAACTAAGCATGAAAGGAACACTTACAAGTGGTCCTTAGGACAGAAGATAACTCAAAAGGAGGTTCCAAATGATCAGGACCATCAGATTTGAGTAGGAGAGCAAGAACTTCAAGAAATGGGTGAAATGAAATGAAGGATTTCACCTCTATTTATAGTGTTTGGAGGGTCTTTAGATGATCAACAAATGTTATGAGAAGTTACAAGATGATTACAGGTGTAATACCATCTTTCCAAACCATCAAATGATCCTTAGAATCAAATATGTGAGACAAGGAGGCAAACCAAAGCTGGTTTTTGAATATTATGTTACTGGGCATGGTATACGGATTGTAATGGTCCAGGTATATGGTCCGTAAGGACCAGACCAGCTCACACAAAGTTTCATCTGTTGACAAGTTTGGCCCCTACACTTCCGAACTCCTCCGAAACGAGGTTTTTAGCACGCAAGGCCTTGTATTTCCATCATTAGGCACATCCAAGAGTATAAGAAAGCATCATAAACTTCTCGACATGTTAAAAGAGTCAGTCAGAGGCCTAGTTTGATGTATTGACGCTTTTAACCCTTTAATTTGCGAACTTGCGCGTATTAACGCGAAATGGCGTAAAAGCCTTACAAAGTTAATAACAACCATTCTTAAGAGTATAATGGAGTATTACGACATTCTAATTCGCACCTGTTCACTTAAATGGTCGCTCAAAGGAGTAGTTTCAAATGTTGACGCTTTTGGTCCTTTTAACGCGCAAACTTGTGCGTATTATCGCTTTATTGCGTCAAAGCCCTATGTTATCTATATTGGGCATTCCCGAGAGTATTATCGAACATTACAATACTTTGGGTTTGTTAAAAGGTCACTCAGAGGTAAGAATTAACATGTTGACACTTTTTACCCTTTTTAACGCACAAACTTGTGCGTATTGTTGTTTATCGACATTAAAGCCCTAAATGGCCAATGTTTTGCATTCTCAAGAATGTGATTAGATATAATAATGTTTTGGGTTCATTAAAAGGTCATTCAGAGGTATTATTAAACATGTTGACGCTTCTAACCCTTTTACCGTGCAAGCTTTCGATTTATGCAGACGGTTCTGATTATCCAACAAGTGGCTTAATATGAGAATACGAATATCGTGTGAGGTTATTCCGAGACTTATTTTAAGCATGATATCAATTCCAGTCCTTCCAATATCAAAGTTTTTGATCTTTCACAAGATTAGTCCCTCATAGTCAATGTTTGACTTTATTAGGGTTTAATGCACGTGTCAACACATCATTGGACGTGATTTTACGAGGTGATACATGAAATGTATGAAGCTTGATCAAGTAAGGGGGGGGGGGGTGTGTGTGTTGATTCTCGGCCGAGAGCACCAAGGGGAGAAGAAGAAATGGTGTGTGTTCAAGTGTGTGTAGAATGAGAGTTAAGGTCTTGATGTGCTATACTTATATCCATACTCACCTTCTAACTCTTGTATATTATGTTTAGAAAAGCATCAACATGATCTATTTACATATTGAAACAAATCATCTTGTGGGGCCCTTGTTGGGGCCGTAGGCATGAGGGGGGGGGGGGGGTAGTAGAATAGGTTTAAACTAAGTTGGTTACATTATGTTTAAAAATCAAGTATTAGTTAGAAGATTTTGTTACTAGATATTCGGGGCCCATAACTAGCTTGGTAATGTTAAAACAGTGCCTCTAGTGTAAATTTGATGTTTCGGGTAGTGTTCGGTTGGTTACTGGTTCGTTAAAGTGCTAAACTTTGCAGTTTAGTGTGCTTTATGTACCTTTTTGTGACACTTTTGATTCCCGACACTTAGGAAAGCATTCAGGACCATTTAACCATATTTTCGCATAAAATTAGTTTGTTAAAATGCTGATTATTGCTGAATTTTGCTGAATTCAGCACCTTTTGTGAGTTTTAGGCACTTTCCGGCACTTAAACTATCTCTAGGAAGACAGTTTTGTGATCCTTACTTTCCTACACATTATACTAGTGTCATACTTGGTTTCTGGCCCATTCTGTGTCTCAACACACTGTCTGCCTATATGCTGAGTTCCGTCAGCATTATTCTGATTTATCAGATAACTGTGCTAACTGTGTTTTGTGCATCATTTGAGTCAAATAAACTCTCATGCAATAATGGTATGTCATTAAGCAATATGTGATGCACATGTATGTATATGGCAATAATCAGTAAGCAGTTAATTGTGATTCAGCACAGTCGTTAACACTAATCATGGTTTAATAGTTGTATGGATACCTGAAATTTTGACAGTTGTCACATATGACAGAGAGTGTACAAGATCCTGTAGATCATCAGCTGAGAACCCCATCTCATCATACATAACATGATAATGGGTCGGTCTGGTAGTCCCCTATTATTCAAGTATTTCACAATGTTATTCATACCAAAGTATTCAACATGCAGTTTACAAAATGTAATTTTCCATTGTGATGGAGAGCTCGATGAAATTGGATCATATAAATTTACACCAAAATATTTCTTTAAACATAAAGGCAAAAAGTTTGTAATACTTACAATCATCCCAGCGTGTGCGCACAAATAAAAATCATTGTTTCGAGGATGGCACACCTTGTTATCAATCACAGTTCCTGTGTAAAATGAAAAGAAAATGAATCGACTTGACCTAGAAGACTAAAATATAAGTAGTTTGGTAAACGAAGAATTACCAGGTGGAACGTTATCTTGAGATACTGGCTGGAAAAACTTTGTGTGATGATTCTTTTGAGCAATGATCAACAGAAACTTTGCGCACCATTTATCATCAAGAAACTTGCAAGCCTGCACCATTTGAATAAATATAAAAAAAGTTCCCTTTCATATAAAAATGACTGAAACAATTGTGCTGGTCAAACCTCGTTAATTTGGTCCAGTTTGATATTGAGAACCTGGCTGAACTGTGATTCACTCACACCATCCCTACAAGATGAAGCACATAATAATTAAATTGAAATTCATATAAACTAATGTTAAAAAAATAATATAAATCGCAAGGGGCCATTTTAGTAATTATTGACAGCCAAAATACCAGTTTGAAAATATATTCACTGAATTAAAAATTTAAATTCCTTTGTTTTCTATATCTAATTAAAATTATTATATTCAAAACCATAAAGGGTACCCACTTCATTATACCTTCATCCTCAGTGTCGGAAACCTTCGTAAACATAGAGTCAACCACACACTATAAAGGGCACTCTCAAATCCTTTTTGGGCATTTGGTTCTAGACCATGGAGTTTTTTTACAGCCGCAACAAAATGATCCTTTTTGGGCATCTGGTTCTGGACCATGGAGTTTTTTTTTAGAGTGCTAATGCCCCACCATGGTCTAACAACATATATCTCTCTATCTGTATTTATATTTACAGTGGTCTTGCCAATGCACAACCTCGAAAAAAATGTAGCTAATAAACAATATCCATTAGAGTTCATACCGTAAGTTCCTCTAATCTCAACTTCTTGGAGTTCTTGTACAAGAGCACAACAGCAGCACATAAAATGAGAAAGAAAGTCACCACACCACCCTCCCTATTCAAACAAAATCAACATGTCTCCATATTAATGGAATAAAAATTCATAAAGTAACAGATGAAGAACACAATCTTGTCCATTTGTTATATTATTCAAAGGTTAAAATTTTTTAATTTTTGTTGCCGTAATATTCAAAGTCTTTCGAAGCTTCCTTCTGATACAACAAGTATAGCAACAACATGATAAAATAAGAGAATAAGCCATGAGCTCATTGCAGGCCTCTGCAGAAGCTGATCAATGCAAACACCAACATGTTTGGCATCATGAAATAAAGAGACAAACACACAAAAACCATATATTCATCATGTAACATTATCAAAATTTATCACGATTTTTGACATTTTCTTACCCGTGTGCCGGCCTGTTGCCACAGTAGCAAGTTTTGAAACTGCGCCACAAGGAAATAAGAAGGTTTTATGCCTGTACAAACACAATATAAACACCTTGCTTAGAACACATTAGTATAATAGTTTTGTTAAGACTCGTATAGTTATGCTGCAAAACGTACACATTAATGGCTCTGAGCAGCAACCAAGTAGATCCGAATTCCATTCTTCATCTCGGTGTGATCCTCTAGTAGAGAGTAAATCTTTTGTACTTGTAGTAACTGAATAACTTCTGCAAGAAACTTATATTATGTTTTAAGAAATATAATGAAGTAAACTTGGAGACAAGTGAATCACACATGTTTTGATTTTCTTTATAGGTTGTAATATCCGAATAGATAGGCTCCAACTTCTTGGAACTTTTGTTTGGTTCATCCTTCTTCGATTCAGACTTTGAAGCAACGAATTCCATAACGTCAATCAGATGTTGGATTACTTCACATTGCCCTACATCTAAATTAGCCTGTGAAAGCTCTAATTCCACATGAAGTTTTTCGGTTTCTTTCTGGATGGCCTTATTGAACGGCAAGTGCGGGTAGGTACATGAAAGTTTTTTCTTTAAAACATCGGCATCACTCTCTGATGGCACCGACTTCATTATCATATCTTGCACCTTTCTATCTTCGTCATCTAGCGTGTACTCTCGTTGGTCCATTTCAATATTTTCCTATCTTTCTTGCATAAAATAAATCACCAAAATCTTTAAGAGAATAGAATATAAAAGTTTTAACAATGTTATGAGCCTAAAGTGTAGAAAGCATACCCTGACCCGAGCATTATCGACAGAAACTCGTTTTAAATTCACTAAACCATTGCCTGCTCTTCAGTTTGCCTTCTTTTCATTCCAAACTTATGGTTGATCCTACACTCTTTGAGTTATATCCTCAATATATCACACTTTTTGGGTTATCTTGGAAACAAAATCACACTTAGTACAGAGTGATGATGGGTAGTAATTAACTTATTCAGAACTGTAAAGTAAACCTGCCATATTGAAGAGAGCAAAAAAATACTTGACATCCAGAGCCTTAATCCTTCCAATATCAAAACTAAATCACAACATAACCCAAAAATAAGAAAAGTTATAGCACACAAATATTAGGGCTTACCAATTACCGGTGAAAAAATGGCTGCGTAAGGCGACCGAAACTGCAAAACGGTAGAACAGACACCAAAAGCGGAGCATCGCCTTAGGAGAAGAGGGTAAGAGAGTTCAGAATGGTGATCCCTCACACCGTCGAATATCACCACCAGAATAACACACAAATCTTCAAGTCAAAACTTACAAACAACAAACACAAACTTACATATGACGGTAGTACAGTAGATCTGAGAAAAATTTCAAACAACAAACAAAAACTTACATATGACGGTAGTACAAACTTACAAACAACAAACACAAAAATCCTCAAAAAATGACGGTAGTACAGTAGATCTAAGAAAAAATTCAGCAAAAAAATTACCTGGAATCAAGATTGTGACCGAACAAATCGAAGGAGATGTATAACATCATCTCTCTGCAAAGCATCTCGCCACCAATCGAAGGAGATGTATACAGTTGATTCTGATCTTACATATGACGGTAGTACAGTAGATCTGAGAAAAATTTCAAACAACAAACACAAACTTACATATGACGGTAGTTCAAACTTACAAACAACAAACACAAAAATCCTCAAAAAATGACGGTAGTACAGTAGATCTGAGAAAAATTTCAGCAAAAAAATTACCTGGAATCAAGATTGTGACTGAACAAATCGAAGGAGACGTATAATATCATCTCTCTGCAAAGCATCTCGCCACCAATCGAAGGTGATGTATACAGTTGATTCCGATCATCATGAGTATAGGATGAATAAATGATTGGGAAATCGAAAATATTGGAAGAACAATTGAAGATCGAATGCCCATATGAAGCTTCAATGGCCAGGGAATTGTGAAGGGGAAGATAGAAGGAGAAGAATGAATATTAGGGTTTAGGAAAAAAGGGACGGAGGTACTGTTGGGCGGGAAAATGGAATTGAGGATGCCCTAATCAAATGACACGTGGCCCAAATCACCTTTCATTTATTATAATATATATATATATATGTTTAGCAATTCGGTTTGGTTATTTTCCGTTTTGGATATATAATTAACCGAAACAGAAAGTTCGGTTATTCAAAAACCAATAACTGAACCATCGGTTATTGCTTTAGTTCATTTTTTCGGTCCGGTTAATTCAATTTGGATTTCTATTAATCCAATTTTATGCTCACCCCTACTTGCATCACAATTGCAATGCAGTGTTCCCTGCTCTCCCACAATACCACCACATTTTTATAGCTCTCTCTCTCCTGTAACCATATGAGATAGCATTAAGAGTGTAAATGTTCTACTACTTTGTATAGCTAAATAATCGAGTTTTATTTTGAAATAAATACCATAAAATCAAACAATAACCCACTTGAAACAAATACCATAAAATCCAACAATAACCAACATGTGTTAAATTTTCTATAAATACCTTATCAATTATAATTTTGATATGTTAGCGTCCCTAAATTTGTCAAGAACTAGCAAAATTTAGTCTGTGCATTGCGGCGTTTGTCTTTTTTTTTTCAAAATCGAAACATAGATAACAAACACTTGGCAAGTGTGAGGAAAAAAAAATACATCATAAGATCAAAGGCAAATTTTATAAAACATCATATTTTAAAGGTTGTAAGAGAAAAAAAAAACGTGATTAATTAGAACGGTAAGTACGACCCAGTTTCACATATCCATATGTAGATAAAAACAATACGCCAAAACATTAAATGTTACGTCGTAATTCAAAGAAATCATATTTTAAAAGCGTGTAAAACCTTGACTACACCAAACTTAATATAATTAATTAAAATCTTTTAAATATACATTTTCACCGTTTTAAACATTATTTACTCAAATAATCACTTAAATGGTATAAGAAATAAAAAATAAAAACAAGTTAAATAATAAAAATAATTTTAATTAGATAAGAAAAGAGAAAATTGTTAGGATCTGAGTTTGGTCATGATTGTGTTTTACGTTTGAAATAAGATGAAGATGAATGAGTAGTGCAGCGGAATTTAAGATGGAAACAAACTTTGCACACAATCAAACAGGAGAATTGCTTTAATCAAACATTTTCAACAAAGAACCGAAAGATTGAATTTATTTCAATAACGATTACAATGCATGTATGAATACAAACTCCCCCTCAGCCTGAGCTCACAGTGTTTATTCGTGCAGGAAGAAGATTTTGTGAAGAGCTAATAGAACAGTGCATGGTACTGTTCTATTTATAGGCACAGGCAAACCACTGAGGCATCAATGCTGACGTCACCATGAAAGTGACATCTAACCTCCTAACAACTTCTAACAACTGATCTATACAAACACTGCTTAAGCTAACAACTGTTATACAATACATTACATAATTAAACTAAACTACTGCTGGTCCTTCCACTGTTGTGATTTCAGCAGTACATGATAACTACCAGCAGTGCTTGACCCAAAGCAGTACATTGAACAGCATGTCTTTAGTCTTTGACTTGATTAGCGGTTGTAGGCTAGCAGTTGTAACGATCAGTAGATAGAAGGTCAGCAGATGTTGAAACCACTTTCAAGGGGAGAGACTTGTAACACAACATCTGCTTATTCTGGATCCACTGTCCTGATCCAGTTTTGGCTTTAATTATCTGTTCCTCTTATAGGGTTCAATCCCAACAATCTCCCCCTGGAACAGATAATGCCAAAACCCTTCATTATTGTGGAACTTTATTGCCTCATTAACAGTTCCCTTATCTGACCTTTAAGTTGCAGCTCAAAGTCTAGGGCATCTGTGTCATCTTCATCCCTACAAAGTGGAAGATCAAGGAGATCCTGCATATCTTCAAGACTTAGGCCAAGTTCTTGTTCCCTTGTTATTTTCTTCACTTCTCCACTAGACTTGAACACAGTCAGTACATGGGTCTGTTTGTCAGTTTTCCACTTTAGTACTTTTGAGCCTGGTGGGTTTCTTGGGAGATTTTTATTGGATGAGGTGTTTGGTGATGCTGGCATTGTGATGACTGACTGAGCAGTACTTGCAGGTTGATTCAGGCCAAGAGTTTCAGCTATCATCTTTTTAATACCTTCCTTTACAAGCTCATCTCCTGCCATCATTTCTTCCACTGTTTCAGCATCCAACTTTTCTTGTTGCTTTCTTTTATAGATGGCAGCACCAGTTGGAGCAATGGATCTCCTGATTTGCAGTTGTGGTGGTCTTTTTGAAACCACTGCTTCAGGGTAGTCAGGTTTTTGTGGAACTTTAGGATATTTCTTCCTTAATTCCTCCAACCTTTTGTAGGTGGACCTGACTATGTTTTCTTTCCATCTTGCCACTTGATTTTTGGACCCATAGTCAGCAGCAACTAATTCCTCTTTCATTCTCTTCAGCTCTAATGTCTTTTCAGGCACATTCTTTTTGTACTTTGACCAATTTGGAGGAGTGTGTTTGACCTTATTCTTTATCATTTCTTGAATCCTGGCTGCTTCTTGTTCAAGCTCAGGAATGGGCCACTCCTTGTACATATGCTTTTCTCCCTTGTACTACTTGGTTGCCATGATGCTTTCAATGTAGTCTTTTCTCAAAGTTTCATCTGCTTTTTCTGAGATTTGTTGACAAACATTTTTTGCAAATTGCTCTAAGGATCTGACTTGAGTAAATAGAAACTGGTAATGCCTTTGAATTTCTTTGTCAGTTTTTCCTTGAGAGTTTCTTTTCGAAATATCCTCTGCCTGTTTAGCCTTAACTTTCAAATATTCTTCAATGTTGTTAGGCCTTGGATATCCTTCAACTGATGGCAACTTCCTTTTAGCAGGGTCATCCTCATAGTAGAAGGATTTGATCTCTTCTCTAACTGCTTCAAGTTCTAGAGGAAATTGGATACCTGCAGGAGTAATGACAGGGATTGGTTGTTGTACTGGAGCTGATGAGAGAGGAACATGGTTTGGA
Organism: Helianthus tuberosus; assembly: GCA_030545235.1. Taxonomy (NCBI): domain Eukaryota; kingdom Viridiplantae; phylum Streptophyta; class Magnoliopsida; order Asterales; family Asteraceae; genus Helianthus; species Helianthus tuberosus. The sequence goes on from CM060367.1 coordinate 101,057,936, forward strand.
ATAAGTGCAAGTGATTGTGAAGATGTTGGTGGTGGTGATGAAGAATCATTATAAGGTATGAAAATCCTTCTCCTTTTTATTGAAGGAGAGGCTAATGATGTCTTGGGTGGATCAGTGGTGGTATTTTGAGTGGTTGATGTGTGTAAAATGCAACATATAAATTACATCAAATGAGGCATAAAACTAACCCCTTTTTAGTACTAATATTGGAAAAAGAGTGTTTTTGTCTTCCTTTTGTATTTTCAGGATTAAATGAGCTCAAAAACGCAAAAGAAGCAAAAAGACAGCTAAATCCAACATAAATACAAGAAAAGGAACATTAGTGGACTGCCCGAACCCTCAACGGCACCTTCCAAAGCAAAATAGAGAAAACAGAAGGCTGAACACGCCCCGTGCTCAGCCAGCACGGGGCCGTGCCCAAGAAGCAGCAGAAAAGACAAACCTATAGAAGCTTCTATTGCCCATCACGGGGCCGTGCTCAGCGGACACGGGGGCGTGTCGAAAGTACAGCAGGCGCATTTATTGTAATTGCGAATTACAATTAATGAGGAGAGAGAGTGTCAGACGGACACGGGGCCGTGCCCAGCGGACACGGGGCCGTGTCCAGCTCTCTGTTCAGCCTATAAATAGGAGTGCTTGGATTCATTTCATCTCATCCCTTGGCACACCACCTCTCTCACACTTCATTCACCACCCACCACCATCACAACACCATCATCCACCACCATCATCCATTGTCCATCGTAGAGTGTGTGAGTCGTCTCGGGATCCAAGATTGATCGTAAGAGTTCTTGACAATCAAGGCCATGTTTGCCTAAGTCTCTTACATCACTTGGTGAAGACAAAGTATCTAGTATAATACTTTTTATTTCTAATCTTTTGCACTTTTTATTTGGTTTTGTATTAATGACTTTAATAACTAGTTACTTATGTTGAAGGTGATCTTTCCTTATCGTTTGTCCGTGGTGTCTTGGCATTATTTTACTGTCTATATAAAATAAAGGATTTTCACCATTCATATCTCCACGGTCTATATGGAGGTATGTTGGCTACCTGGTAGGGGGTTAAGGGAACGGTTTGGTAAAGGTCTTGCCATTGTTCAGCGTTTAGAGGTCCTGCAATGGACCTGGGTCAAATTTAGTAGGACCTCCTTCAATACTTCACGGTATTGGATGGCGGGGGTCCAAACTCTTTGATCCCCTCGTAAGTTAACTACTATTAATACTATAACCCGGCTATTTAGGACTGTATCCCTGCTGACTCAGACTACTTAGCCGAGGGTAACGTCACCGCCAAAAGCGGGGCCTACCACAATACTGCATTAATAACTTAATTCATTATCTTCCAATAATCCACCCCTTTAGGATTATATCCCTGCTGACTCAAACTACTGGGGTGAGGGTAACGTCACCTTCAAAAGAGGGGCCTACTACAATAACTAAGATAATCTCTTAATTATGTGCAAAAGTGCGGAAATAATCAAAGGTTATACTAGACACGAGTCGGAACCAAGTGATTCATCTTGTCTATCTGTTTTTATTTTTATTTTTATTTTCAGCATTTTAGTTAGTTTTATTTTTCTTAGTTTAAAACATTTTTCTAAACTTTTATTTTGGTTAGACGTTGAGGATAAACCGGTACTAAAAGCTCTTGTGTCCTTGGACGACCTCGGTATCTTACCAACGCTATACTACACTCAACGATGGGTGCACTTGCCCATATGTGTGTTTAGTGTTAGTGAAATATCGTGTTTTATAAATTTAAAACTTGGCTAAAATAAGTGTTAAAAAGGGCTTAAAATATACACCTAATATAAGTAACACTTCGCACGCATCAGTGGTGGATGGTGGCTGACTAACAGTTGTTGAAACAACTGGTGTTTCAACCACTGTTGCCATTACAACAGATGTTGTAACATCTGGTGTCTTCTGCTTTTTGGCAGGAGGTGATGGTGGTGAGGTTGTTTTTGGTGGTTTTATTGGTGGAGTGATTTTTGGTAGTAGTGGTAAGGCAGTGGTTGTGGTGTGTGTTGAAGTGGTAGTTTGAGGTTTGGAGCCTTTAGTAGGTGGTTTGGAAGCATGCTTTTTAGGTTGCCACACTTGTCTAGTGGGCTTCTTCTTTTCTTCCTTGGGATTTTTATCATCCATAGGTTCAGAAGGACCTTGTGCATTTAGCTTCATGAAAGCTCTCTTCTCCTGTTCCCACCCGGCTTTATCCTTAGCCTCACTATCCCTTTTTACACTTGCTTTTGCTTCAGCTTGTGCATTTTCAGTAACATCAATCTTTTTACTACCATCTGGCAAGGGAATGTTTTTAGTCATGTTTTCCTTTTCTGGTTCAATATAAATACCATCTTCAATTCCCTTCTTTATCCGATGTTTGATTTTCTCCCCTTTTTTGGCATTATCTGGAGGAGGGTTATCAAAGAAGAGAACAGTGGGAGGAGTAGTGCCAGTGGTTTTCAGAATGTGGGCTTTTAAAGCCTTGATGTCAGCTTGAGTATCTTTAAACCTTGCTTCCGTGAGAGTTCTAATCTTTTGAATTTGGATCTCATGTTGCTGATCAGTTAATTCTCTTTGATGTCGGAGCAATGGTTGAAATAAACTCCACAGCTCATTAGATAATGGAGCAGCTGTTGGGGGTGGTGCAGCAGTGGATGTAAACTTTTGAAAATTTAACACCTGCTGCAGCATTGTTTTGATGTCTGCAACAGATGATTCAATTTTGTGCACTCTCTTCGTCAATTCTTTATATTTTAAACCATCACCCAAATGAATGGGATCATCTGATTTCCCACCAGCAGTGGTTGTATCAACGGTAGACTTAGGGAATGTATCCCAAAAGTCATCCATTGATGCCCCTTGTTCTTGGTACCGGGGACTTCTTTCCTCATTTATGGACACTTTGAACAGCTCACCAGTGGTTAAAGAAAACTAACCAGTGGTTGCCCTAGTTGTCTCTGAAGAAATTTCCTTCAAGGGAGTCTTATTGATAGACCAACTGACCCAATGTAGACCAGTGGGTCCAACACTAGTAGTTGCTGCTCCACTTGAACTACTGATAGGAGTTACTTGTAACTCCTGCAATGTAACCTCCTCAATTGTTGTTGGGATTGCTGAGGTATAGGCATCAGACCCAGTCACTTGTGGGAGTATACTCTCATTGATAGGTGGTTGAGAGGAACTGGTTTGTGTCTGAGCTATATCAACTGTATGCAACAAAGGTAGTATGGATTGTGGTAAGATGAGGGGTGAAGGTATTGGTGTAGAAAGTGACATGTCCTTGGGATCAGGACTGAAGAAGATGGATCCAATTGGACCCAGAGCTTCATAATGTGGGGTCCCTGTGCTTACAACCTGATCCTTTTGTGAGGATGCAGGAGGAGTTTTAGGCAAAGGTGGAGATCTTTCTACCAACTGCTGTGAGGAAGTAGCAGCAGTGGTTATTGATGACTTTTGTGTTGTCACTGGCAGTTGCTCTGGGATCTCATCTTCCAGAGTTGCCTTTTTGATGGGTTTGGGGGGTTTTCTGGATGGTTACTTTTTGGTCTTTTTGGTAAGGGCAGGTGTGGGTTTCAAAACAGTGGTTATGCTGCCTTGATCACCTAGAGCAGTGGGCTCAGCAGCAGATACCTGAGGAGCAGTGGTAGCTGCTAAATTCTGCTCAGGCACCTCTGCTTGTGTTTTTGTAGGTTTTAACATTCTTGTGAATGTTTCAGGTGTTAAACTGTTTATTTTAAAAGGAGGACCCTGTACAAGTACATAGGCATTATTTTCTGAATTTTTTTTTATCAAAATAGTAACTAAAAAATATTGGAAATAATAGAAAAGCCTTTTTATCAACATTTTTGACCAAATTATCGAAGATTACCTGGGAATAATTAAAATTTTCACCTTTAAGTATAGCATAACCCAGGTATTGTATCTTCAACGGGATTTCATTGAAAGCAGTGGTTTTGTTAGAAACACACATAAGGAGAGTATGAAATAAAAACCTTATAGCAGATGGAAAACTGCCCTTTTGTAAAGTATCTATTTTCATTTCTTCTCCATACCCTCTTTTAATGAAATCTCCTTGGTACTCTGTTTTCGGAAAAGAATTTTTACCTTCCAGATCATTGAGCTCAAATACTTCAGATATGGCTTGAGGTGTGATTGAGATTTTTACACCTTTTATTGTAGAATTGATGGCAACAACCATTTTGTCCATCTTCTCAAGAGTAGCATTTTTCCAAAATTCTCGTTGAGTAGCAAGGTAGACGGTTGCATTGTAAGTGAGCAAAGTTTTGTACTTTGTGGAGGATAATGTGTCTATGATGGAATCGAAGGTCTTTGTGTCACTGGGTTTTTCAAGAATACCCAAGTAATTGTGAGACCATTTGTATGGAATTTCAATCTCGGTAGGCTCCTTTGTTTTGGATTTGCTTGCCTTTTTCACCATGATTGAAGCAGAGAATGAGAGAAATGAAGTGAGGATGATGAAGATTGTGGGAGAATTTTTGTGGAAAACTGTTTTGAGAAAAGAATGTTGAATTCGATTCGACAGTGAAAACCCTGTTTGGGGGTTTAGGGCAGTGTTTTATATGATGAAAAAGTGAATGCTGACGTGGCAGCGGTTACAAAGATCTGACGGATAAATACTGACCACGTGTCAACCCCTGATGAAAGGATGAAATAATGGAGGACAATTGTTTGAGAAACCACTGATGAAGCAATACCAGTGGTTCACAAGGGAAAATGAAAACAGTGGGTGACTTTTACTATCCGTGGATAGCTTGTGTCAGTGGTTTTAAAACACTGAAGTTTGACATCAGTGTTTACCAAGGAAAATGAAGAAACAGAGGTTGACTTTCAGCAGTGGATAGCACATAACAAACAGATGTTTGCACCAATCAGTGGTTATGGCAGACTTTTAAGGATTAATGAAAATCCGTATATTAATACTTGTCGTGAGTTCCTATATGACACGTCATGAAATAAATAACTAGGCTATTTAACCTAGTTAAGGGTATGGTCAAAAGTATTAAATGATGAAGGTAATGTTAGTTATGTTTTAAAGGCAAACCCGAGGGGCTAAAGTGGAACAAATGAAAGTTTATTATTAAAAGAAAAGATCACACACACACACACACACACATCTTCGTGTGTGTTCTGGATAGATCGAGTAGGGGGCTCTCAAGAGCCCCAAACCCTAGTTCTTCAAAAGCTTCAAATTGAAGAATGGATCAAGGCTCAAATTCACAACCGAACATGAATTAGTGATCACCTTCATAAGGGGATCGTAAGGTATGTCTTAAATCAAAGATTTGTGATCATGTGTGAAGTGGGTTATGTTCTAATCCGTAAGTTAATGTGAAATTGATCATGTATAAGGGTTAGAATTATCATATAGAACATAGGTTATGTATGGTTTGTGTTAATTTGATGTTTAGAGGTGAAACCCACTTGTTTTGGTAAGGATGATGACTTGAATGATCATCCATGTTCAACTCTTATTGATTGTTGATGAATTATGATGAATTCTTGTGAGATGAATGGAATGAAATATGGTGTTGATATGTTTGATACTTATGTGTGAATGGTACATGTTGATTAAGAGTAGGATTTAATGAGTTATGTATGAGTTTAGAAGATTTATGCATGAATTAGATGTACGTTATGCTTAAAAAGGTGGTACGCACACCAAGAGTATGATAAGACGTATATAGTGTCGTCCGTATAGTCTATTATGATGTTACTAGTATATGATGATAAGTGGAAAGTTAAATAGATGAACTGTTGACTTTCAGAAAGTCAACTATGCATATGAAGTACGATTTGACTAGTTGTCGTAAAGGTAGGATTATAGGAAGTGGTATGGTACCTGTTATGTCGATACGTATTAAATGGAATGACATGATGAATTACATGCGATTAACAGGATATGAACTTGGTTGTATGTTTTATGTTAACTAAAATCGACTAATGAAAGTCAAATGTGAAACATGTGATTGATATGGTCGTTAACATGTACAATGATGTAAGCTAACGAGAATGCGATGTTGGTGAAATGAAAGTATAGGAATCATATCAAGGTGGACTCAAGCATGAATGGCTAACGGGTCAAGAGAAGGCAAGGAAGCGGATAGGAACGCGGATGCATAAGGTAAGTGATTTCCGTAATCACTTCTTAGTTCGATTAAGTAGTATGGTATTTTTAATTAATGAATCTTGATGTTGGAAGTTAAATATGTGTTGAAGTCCTTCGACGTAAATGATGGGATTAAAGTTGACTAAAACGCCCTTGGTTGGTATATTGGGTGAACGATCTTAAAAGTAGTTAGGAAACAAGTTATGCGATTAGTGTAATGTTTTAGACAAGTATGGAAGTGAGAAGTATGGTTTTGTTAGTCATAAACCAAATAATGCGCGAATACCCTTAACGGGTCAAAAATAAGCATATGAACGATAATGTGTTAAGAGGATGTAAAACATCCAATAATTTAGTATTTTGTGATAGCCGTCACGGATATTATTAGGTCTATAAGAGGGTATGGTAAAATAAACATGTTATGTTGATGAATGCATGAACGGGTCAAAGTTTGGTAAGAGGGTAATAAGCCGAAGAGTTAAAAGTATGAAATTTTATTACGTCGGATGTTGGATTTTAACTCCATTAGATGGAGAATTAAATTACGGACGTATAGGAAAAAGAATCGGGTAAAACGGATCAAAAACGAGAGAGTTATGCTTGTTTCCGTGAAATCGGATCGTGCTGGAAATATGCAGCAACCAGCTGCAATCTGTCTATCGATTTGAGGGCGTCGCGCCACGCGACGGGGGGTCGCGCAACGCGACGGGTCATGTTTCTCCGAAAATTGTTTTTGTGCCTCGTTTTGTCTTGGGAACTCGTTTAAACGTGTTTTAAGTTGCGTATGACTAATTTAACTTACGTTTTTAGGAGCACACATGTATGCACATATGTAGATAGGCAAGTATGTATGTTTGTATGTATCTATTTACGCATGTAGAAGGGTATGTAAGCATGTATGCGCGAACGTAGGTAAGATTATAAGTGTGTGAGCAAGTATACGCAGATATATGAAGGTGTATATGAGTAGACAAGTATGAGTTGGGTATGATGCAAATAGGGACGTATGTATGTATAGATGTATAACATCATGAGTGTGCGTGATGATGTAGGTATGAGTGTATGTAGATATGCACGTATTAATGTAGATGTGTTTATATGTGGGTATGTATGTATGTACGTAATTGATTATGTGTGAACATATGGAAATGTATACATATGTATGAAGGCAGGTACGCATGTGTCCAATGAAATTGAGTACTAATGATATTAATAACGTGTCTGGTGAATGAAGTGTAACGCAGGAATAGCAACGAAGTCTCGCCACGGATTTTATGATTTGATGGAAAGCCGGGATGTAAAGAGTTAACGGAACGGAAAGAGAACGTGAATAGATCTTGTATGTTATAATGCGTACTAATGATGTAAATTTTATTGTGGTAAGCGCAGGTATTATGAGTCATGAGGATCTTCAAGGAATAGAGATCGAGGATCGAGTCAATAGAGAGATTGTACGGGAACGATGATGTATATATTGTAGTAATCATAAACTATGTTTTTAAGTTATTAAATAAGTCGAATAATGGATTTATGAGAAAGGCTTATGCTAAAGTTAAAGTTAAATAAGTTAAGGTATTTTTAATGAAAGAAATTTTTATGGTACGAATTTCCGCTGTGACTTTTGTCCTTTACGATTTAGGGTGTAACAAGTTGGTATCAGAGCCCTGGTTTGAGGGAATCAAGTACGAGAAGGTAAGTACTTGAACTCAAACTTGTGTGCTCTTGAGATAAGAAACCCGTACAATCTAAGACTCGATCAAGATCCAAAGGTAAAGGCTAATGTAAGTATGTACTTATGTATATGTGTAAGAACATGACGGTTTGGTATGTGCAAGGTAAGCAGAAGTGTTGGAAGAGGATGATCTGTGAATGCGGTCTAAGATGAATATTAAGGCAGGCAAAGAGGTAATAAGGCAAATTTGAATCCAGGTACGTAAATTCGATATGTGGGTATATGTAATAGTAAAACTCATTAAGGGAAGGAAAATTCTAAATGAAGGATAATGATAGTATAGTAATGAAGTACTGAAAATGATACAGGCGCCGAAACCTAAGTCTACGGACGTAAGGTGACAATTACACGAAGGCACGAAACTATTATGTGGATGGTGTACCTGGCCAGTACACGAGAAACATATGACGTTCGTGAGATCATGATAATTGTTACAGGTATGTCCGGTAGAGTTGGGTAGCAGGCGGGCGTGTGCTTGAAATGGGAAGTAAGACTCTCGGGAAATTGAGAGTACTATGTAAGAATGAAAAACATTCCTGATAAGAATGAAGAATGTTGAATCCGTGGTTAAGTACGGATCAACAAGATATGAATAGTATGTCTGAATCCGTGAGACGGATTCAGGAAATGAAAGGTATGAATGCAATGTTTGAATCCGTGAGACGGATTCAAGGATGAAAGGCATGAATGATATGTTTGAATCCGTAAGACGGATTCAAGGATGAAAGGCATGGATGATATGTTTGAATCCGTAAGACGGATTCAAGGATGAAAGGCATGGATAAGGTGTTTGAATCCACGAGAAGGATTCAAAACGCAGAAGTAATGAAAGGCATGAATGTAATGTTTGAATCCGTAAGGCGGATTCAATGAATGAGAAAGCATGAATGATGCATCTGCATACGTGAGATAGATTTAAAAATATAAAAAGATGAAATTAATCCGTACAAGAAGATGTCGACAGTTTGACCATGATTGAGTCGAACGGGTCAAAGAAATAGGTATAAAGTAAAAGATGATAGTATAATAGATGAAGTTTGGTATGAGCTACGTGTTAGACGTGTTAGTAAATGACTCTTAGAAGTCAGAATGATGACGGGCTGTTACCCGAACAATAACTTAAGTAAGGGCTGGAATAGTAAGTTTGGTAAGAAATATTGAAACGATGTAATAAGGCCTTTGCAAGTAAGCATGAATGGAAGGAAGTACGAGTGTGTAATTCAGTTGGCGAAATGATTAATAGAATGAAAGGATTGCATGTAAGAAATAGAGTGTGTGGTATGTTATTGTAGGTACGTAGGAAATTGTAGAAGAATTATAGGTGGGTAATCACCTAGTGTAATGAATGTTTGAAGGACATATGCTAATCGCCGATGTTGTTAATGATAATGTTAGAAATATTGATGTGATGAAACCAATCGTATTGGTGAAAGGATGTGCACGAGCGGAAGCTCATTACACGAATGAATGAAATCTGGCCTGTAGGGCTAGTACTCGAGGAGAAGATGATCGATCTGGGTTACGGATCGTCGGTTTGAGAAATGAAAAAGAGGTTAGTAAAATGTTTAACTCATGTTGGAAAGATATGAACTAGTATGACATATTTATATACGTAAATTAAGTAATGCATGAAGTGAAAGCCATAGTAATGTGGAATGAACGAAATGGTTTAAAGATAACGTAAAGGCAAGAAAAGTATAGTACCAGTAACTGTAGAAAACGTAGAATGAGGTTAACGTTAGAGTTAAGCACGTAGGTGTGATTATGTAATAGTAGTTTTGTTGTGGTGACAACACAAAAGTAAACGTTATACAGAGTATGTAGAGAATGCAAATTTTTTTAAGAAATGAGGTGAAGATAGTAGATCCGTTATGAACGGATCATACAAATGTATGTATGATTACAGATTTAGGAAGTGTGTATACTGACCCGATATTGTCCGGTCAAGGAAATGAGAACGTTACGTGAAGACATGGTTTGGAAAGTATGGACTTGTTAAGAAAAAGCCAATTATATGAATAGTTTATGAATCGAGAATGTATAATTATCTATTACTATGATGTATTAGTAGAGTTAAGCATATATGAGCATGTATAAATTACGAAGTAAGATTGTATAGTTGACGAAAATTTTATGAATGTTGAAATAAACATGAGGAAATGTTATTAATGGGATGTTGGAATTGTTTAAAGTAAACAAAAAGATATATTACACATAATATATGAGTGCTAGAATGATGAATGAACCACTAGTTAGATAGTGCGTTCGAATTAGCGCTATCAGTGAGAGCGACACTGATAAGAACTCTGGGGACGGGTTCTTGAAGGAAGAAAGTTGTCATTAAGATGGGCTCGTGGTCGTTTTGATAAACAGGAAGAAAAGATAATTAGTGTTAAATGGAAGTGAGGAAGGTTTCGGGGACGAAACCTTGTTTAAGGGTGGTAGACTTGTAACGCCCCAAAATCCGTATGTTAATACTTGTCGTGAGTTCCTATATGACACGTCATGAAATAAATAACTAGGCTATTTAACCTAGTTAAGGGTATGGTCAAAAGTATTAAATGATGAAGGTAATGTTAGTTATGTTTTAAAGGCAAACCCGAGGGCTAAAGTGGAACAAATGAAAGTTTCTTATTAAAAGAAAAGATCACACACACACACACACATCTTCGTGTGTGTTCTGGATAGATCGAGCAGGGGGCTCTCAAGAGCCCCAAACCCTAGTACTTTAAAAGCTTCAAATTGAAGAATGGATCAAGGCTCAAATTCACAACCGAACATGAATTAGTGATCACCTTCATAAGGGGATCGTAAGGTATGTCTTAAATCAAAGATTTGTGATCATGTGTGAAGTGGGTTATGTTCTAATCCGTAAGTTAATGTGAAATTGATCATGTATAAGGGTTAGAATTATCATATAGAACATAGGTTATGTATGGTTTGTGTTAATTTGATGTTTAGAGGTGAAACCCACTTGTTTTGGTAAGGATGATGACTTGAATGATCATCCATGTTCAACTCTTATTGATTGTTGATGAATTATGATGAATTCTTGTGAGATGAATGGAATGAAATATGGTGTTGATATGTTTGATACTTATGTGTGAATGGTACATGTTGATTAAGAGTAGGATTTAATGAGTTATGTATGAGTTTAGAAGATTTATGCATGAATTAGTTGTACGTTATGCTTAAAAAGGTGGTACGCACACCAAGAGTATGATAAGACGTATATAGTGTCGTCCGTATAGTCTATTATGATGTTACTAGTATATGATGATAAGTGGAAAGTTAAATAGATGAACTGTTGACTTTCAGAAAGTCAACTATGCATATGAAGTACGATTTGACTAGTTGTCGTAAAGGTAGGATTATAGGAAGTGGTATGGTACCTGTTATGTCGATACGTATTAAATGGAATGACATGATGAATTACATGCGATTAACAGGATATGAACTTGGTTGTATGTTTTATGTTAACTAAAATCGACTAATGAAAGTCAAATGTGAAACATGTGATTGATATGGTCGTTAACATGTACAATGATGTAAGCTAACGAGAATGCGATGTTGGTGATATGAAAGTATAGGAATCATATCAAGGTGGACTCAAGCATGAATGGCTAACGGGTCAAGAGAAGGCAAGGAAGCGGATAGGAACGCGGATGCATAAGGTAAGTGATTTCCGTAATCACTTCTTAGTTCGATTAAGTAGTATGGTATTTTTAATTAATGAATCTTGATGTTGGAAGTTAAATATGTGTTGAAGTCCTTCGACGTAAATGATGGGATTAAAGTTGACTAAAACGCCCTTGGTTGGTATATTGGGTGAACGATCTTAAAAGTAGTTAGGAAACAAGTTATGCGATTAGTGTAATGTTTTAGACAAGTATGGAAGTGAGAAGTATGGTTTTGTTAGTCATAAACCAAATAATGCGCGAATACCCTTAACGGGTCAAAAATAAGCATATGAACGATAATGTGTTAAGAGGATGTAAAACATCCAATAAGTGTGTGAGCAAGTATACGCAGATATATGAAGGTGTATATGAGTAGACAAGTATGAGTTGGGTATGATGCAAATAGGGACGTATGTATGTATAGATGTATAACGTCATGAGTGTGCGTGATGATGTAGGTATGAGTGTATGTAGATATGCACGTATTAATGTAGATGTGTTTATATGTGGGTATGTATGTATGTACGTAATTGATTATGTGTGAACATATGGAAATGTATACATATGTATGAAGGCAGGTACGCATGTGTCCAATGAAATTGAGTACTAATGATATTAATAACGTGTCTGGTGAATGAAGTGTAATGCAGGAATAGCAACGAAGTCTCGCCATGGATTTTATGATTTGATGGAAAGCCGGGATGTAAAGAGTTAACGGAACGGAAAGAGAACGTGAATAGATCTTGTATGTTATAATGCGTACTAATGATATAAATTTTATTGTGGTGAGCGCAGGTATTACGAGTCATGAGGATCTTGTATGTTATAATGCGTACTGATGTATATATTGTAGTAATCATAAACTTTGTTTTTAAGTTATTAAATAAGTCGAATAATGGATTTATGAGAAAGGCTTATGCTAAAGTTAAAGTTAAATAAGTTAAGGTATTTTTGATGAAAGAAATTTTTATGGTACGAATTTCCGCTGCGACTTTTGTCCTTTACGATTTAGGGTGTAACAGATGTATCTAATGCTTTTGTGAGCACATCTGCCAGCTGGTCTTTAGTTGGAACATGATGCAGAGAAATCAAACCTTTTTCATAGCAATCCCTCACAAAGTGATGCCTGATGTCGATGTGCTTGGTGGTTGAATGGGAAACTGGATTTTTGATGATATTTTCTGCTGCCTGGCTATCCAACATGAGTGGTGTCTTTAAGGCAGTGATACCAAAATCCAGCAACTGATTTTGATGCCACAGGAGTTGGGTTGTACAGCTTGCAGCAGCAATGTATTCAGCTTCAGCAGTGGATGTTGAAACAGCTGCTTGCTTTTTGCTTTGCCATGAAACCAAGCAGTTGCCTAGAAACTGGCACCCTCTTGAAGTGGACTTCCTTGTGGTGTTACATCTGGCAAAGTCACTATCTGAAAAGCCTGAAAGCTGGATATTTCCATTAGCTGGATACCAGATACCAAGTGTTGGAGCACCTTTTATGTATCTGAAGATCCTTTTTACAGCAATGAGATTATATTTTCTGGGAGCTGATTGACTTCTTGCACAGACACATGTTGCAAACATGATGTCTGGTCTAGATGCAGTTAGGTACAGTAAAGACCCAATTATGCTTCTATAAAGTGTTTGGTCAATCAGCTCATCCTTTTCATCAGACATGACTAGCTTATTGGTTGCCATGGGTGTGCTGCATGGTTTACAATCATTCATATCAAATTTATTTAAAAGTTCTTTAGCATATTTGCTTTGATGAATGAAATTTCCATTTTGCATTTGCTGAACTTGGAGACCAAGAAAGCATTGCTGCTCACCCATTGCACTCATTTCAAACTCAGCTGTCATGAGTTGCCTAAACTCTTCACACATTTTATTACATGTGCTTCCAAAAATAATGTTATCCACATAAATTTGGACAATCATTAAATCCTTTCCTCTCCATTTTAGAAACAGTGTTTTATCAATGGTACCTCTTTTGAAACCATTTGAGAGTAGAAAGGAGGAAAGAGTTTCATACCAGGCCCTAGGTGCTTGTTTCAGGCCATACAAGGCGTTGTTTAGCCTGTAGACATGATCTGGATAAAATGGATCCTCAAAGCCTGGAGGTTGACAAACATACACTTCTTCTTGAATTATACCATAGAGGAAAGCACTTTTGATATCCATTTGGAACACCTTCATGTTGTGGTTGACAGCAAAGGCCAGGAACAGTCTTATAGCTTCCAATCTTGCTACAGGGGCAAAAGTTTCATCATAGTCTATCCCCTCTTCCTGTCTGTAACCTTGAACCACAAGCCTGGCTTTATTCTTGACAACAATGCCCCTTTCATCAGTTTTATTTTTGAAGACCCACTTTGTGCCAATGGGACTTACATCCTTTGGCAGTGGCACAAGCTCCCATACTTGTTGTCTTTTAAACTGTTGGAGCTGCTCTTGCATGGCTTCTACCCAGCTGTTGTCTTTCAGTGCCTCTTGGTACTTGACTGGCTGATGGAGTGATAGAAAACCAGCAAAAAGACAAATGTTTTGGGTTTGGCTTCTTGTGAGCACCCCTTCATTGATGTTGCCAATGATTTGGTCAGGTGGATGAGATCTCAAGAAGATTAAATCTCCTTGGTATGGTATGATGGCATTTGTTGGTGAAGGCTGCAGATGTGTATCATCTGAGCTAACCACTGCTGGTGACTTTGATGATCCAGAAGTGGCTTCAAAAGGTGGTGGAATAGGAGGGAATGGTGTGGACACATGCTGACTTTTATCCACTGTTTGGGGACTTTTGTCAGCAGTGTTTGATGATGTGGAAGAAGAGGTTGATGGGCTACTTTGGTCAACAACTGTTGAGGTAGCAGTGGTAGAGCTTTGACAGTTGTTTTGTACAACTGCTGCTTTTCCCATTGAAACAAACTTTTGTTGAGGACTGATGATCTCATACCCATAGTCTGGTGATGAATCCTCTGATGGACCTGCACTGTTAGTCTTGACAGCAACACTTTCAAACGTGAATTTATCAAGATCAAATAAATCAGCAGGATTTGCTGGGATTTTCATTGATGAAAGTTCATTGAACTTCACATTCAAAGTCTCTTCCACTATTTTAGTCCGTGTGTTAAACACTTTGTAGGCCTTAGCAGTGGTAGAGTATCCCAAAGGATAACCATTTTCTACTTTGGCTGCAAATTTTGAGATGGAATCTTTTAAAATACTTTAAATTATGAGATCAGTGGTTTGATTTTATACAGAATTTCATAAGCAGTCTTTTTGTGTCTGGGGTTTATTAAAACTCTGTTTTGGACATAGCAAGCAGTGTTCACTGCCTCTGCCCAGAAAGTTAGAGGTAAACCTGAATCAGCAAGCATGGTCCTAGCAGCTTCAATCAGTGTCCTATTCTTTCTTTCAACTACCCCATTTTGCTCTGGTGTTCTAGGGATGCTGTACTGCCTTACAATCCCTTTCTTCACACAGAAGGCATCCAACTCCTTATTTTTGAATTCTGTGCCATTGTCACTCCTGAAGACTTTTTGTCACGACCCCCGACCCGGTTTGACCCGTTTCAGGAGCCGCGGGACAGAAATCCCGTGGTATTTAATTAACAGCGGAAGTTTCTTCAGGATCTTTTTAAAACTGAAATATTTCCCGATTATTTTATTTCACAACTCGGGATAAAACCCCGGTAATTTACAATCTTGAGATTTCGCGGAGAAATCTTTTATTTTACAAAACATGTTTCCTTAATTTTATATTGAGCCACTTTCTTAAGCTTGTAGTGCTTCACGGCACTTTTCCTGGATCACAACAGATCACCTGAAACATGTTTGAAAAATGTTTTGTCAGCGGGAAATACTGAGTGAATCATTCTATTTTACTAAAACGACCCGTTTGTTATAATTCACAGTATTAAGGGAGATTACAATGTTTCAGATATCAACCAACTACCCACAGTATTTGTCACTCGACTCGTTTCTGTGACTATGGTCAGATCACCCATTGGCTAAATCGTTGTCCAATGGTGATGGGAAATAAGTAATGTATACAATACCCCACATACTGGCTGTAATTTGGTGATTACATAAACTTAATCCCTGTAATTATAACCTTGAAAATAAACATGCTTTTGAAATCAAATTTGATAAAAACAGAATGACTCACATTGCAGATTTAATTGAGCAGAGCCTAGCCTACTGATTAGCCTTTTAACCTAAATTAATATCATGCACACAACTTGGTTAGTAGCTTAATACAGCATTTACGATAACTCACGAGATTAAACCCTCACATCGAATGACAAAGTGCGATACTTAAACATCCATTGAATTACAAACGAATGACAAAGCATAAACCCTAATGTGGGCAGCACTTAAACATCCATTGGATAGTTTAATCGATTGGACATTGAATCGTATCAGCGATCGAGTTATTACCGTGTATTGCGGCAGCAATTAGTGAGCGTGTGTGTTTTGGACTGTTTCTGCTATAACTCAGCGTATATTTTGAGTTTTAACGTCGTTCAAGCGCCATAATTCAAGTCCCAGACACCCCTATTTATACATGAAATTTGACCCAGTCGCGTAGCGCGACGGGTCACCCCTATGGTCGTTGCGCTACGCGACGGCTTACCTATTTTCATAGGGTAGCTCCGTGTGTGTGTAGGCTTGCTGAGTTGACGGTTTCGTAAAATTCGTTTTTGACAGAAAGTTATTTAGATAATCGTAACTAGGGTTTACCCCCCCCCCCCCCCCCTGAGTTTTAGGGGCCCTGATCCTGATTCTGATTATTCTGAAAATTTTAGGATTTGTGCAGAATCACTTGGGTGTCTCAATTAGGGTTTCCTATTGGACAATTAAAATAATAATTAAGACTTTTTGATAGGAGTTGTTACATTCTCCCCACCTTAATAAAAATCTCGTCCTCGAGATTTACTGGAATAATTGAGGATACTTTCGCTTCATTTCTGATTCCAGTTCCCAAGTGTATTCGGGTCCTCTCTTTGAATCCCACTTTACTTTAACTAGCACTAATCGCTTGTGCTTGAGAAATTTGACTTTTCTGTCTTCTATCTGAAGAGGTTTCTCTACAAATTTTAACTTTTCGTTTACCTCTATATCTTGGAGAGGTACTACCAAAGATTCGTCTGATAGACATTTCTTGAGGTTGGATACATGAAATACATCATGTACTCCAACTAACTCCTCTGGTAGTTGTAAACGGTAAGCAACTGGTCCTATACGTTGGATCACTGGAAATGGTCCTACGTACCTTGGACTTAGCTTTCCTTTCTTACCGAATCGAACTACTCCTTTCCAAGGTGAAACTTTTAATAGTACTTTGTCTCCAACTTGAAACTCTAGTGGCTTGCGTCTATTGTCTGCATAGCTCTTTTGGCGATCTCGAGCTGTCTTCAGTCATTCCTTGATCTGAGTAATCTTGCCGGTTGTCTCTTGCACTATTTCAGGACCTGACAATTGACTTTCTCCTATTTCTGGCCAACAAACTGGAGTTCGGCACTTTCTTCCATACAATGCCTCGAATGGGGCAGTTTCAATACTCGAATGATAACTATTGTTATAGGAGAATTCGATCAGAGGTAAGTGATCGTCCCAATTTCCACCAAAATCTATCACACATGCCCTGAGCATGTCTTCTAGAGTTTGGATCGCCCTTTCACTTTGTCCGTCTGTTTGTGGATGGTATGCAGTACTTAAATTTAGTCGAGTTCCCATTGCTTCTTGGAAACTTTTCCAGAAATGAGAAGTGAAACGACTATCCCTATCCGATACAATGGAGAGTGGAACTCTATGTAGAGATACTACTTCATCTACATACAACTTTGCCAACCTTTCCATGCTAAAGGTTTCTTTCATTGGTAGAAAGTGAGCAGATTTGGTTAATCGATCCACAATTACCCAAATCGCATCATTACCTTTTCTGGTTTTGGGTAACTTAGTAACAAAATCCATTGTTATGAGTTCCCATTTCCATACAGGCATTTCTAATTGTTGTAGTAGACCTGAAGGTTTCTGATGTTCTGCCTTAACTTGTGAACAAGTAAGACACTTAGAAACATATCTAGCTATATCCTTCTTCATGCCTATCCACCAGAAATTCTTTCTTAAATCTTGGTACATTTTATTGTTTCCAGGGTGCATAGTGTATCTAGATTTATGGGCTTCTTCTAAAATTTTATTTCTTAATTCTCCCTGCTTAGGTACCCAAATTCGTCTTTTGTGGAATCTCCAAATTCCATCAGCTCCTTGTTCTAATTCTTTTAATCTTCCCTTCATTCCTTCAGCATCATCCTTGATTGCTGTTTCCTGAACACTCTTTATTTGTTCCATTAAATCTATCTGTAGATTTAATCTGAGAGCACGAACTCGCTTTTGCTTTTCATGATATTTACGACTTAAGGCATCTGCAACTACATTTGCCTTTCCTTTATGAAACTGAATATCACAGTCGTAGTCACTTAGGATTTCCATCCACCTTCTTTGCCTCATATTTAACTCTTTTTGCCCAAATATATATCTTAAATTTTTATGATCTGTATAGACAGTAAACTTACTTCCATACAGATAATGTCTCCAAATTTTCAGGGCAAAAATTACGGCTCCTAATTCTAAGTCATGAGTCGTATAGTTTTCTTCGTGCTTTTTCAATTGTCTTGAAGCATACGCAATTACCTTCTTGCGTTGCATTAGCACACAACCAAATCCTAGTTTTGAAGCATCATAATATACTTCAAAATCTTCAGTTCCTTCTGGTAAGGCTAAGATTGGAGCATTGGTTAATTTCTGTTTCAAGATTCTAAAGGCTTCTTCTTGTTTAGGTCCCCATTCAAACTTAACTGCTTTACAGGTTAGCCTAGTTAATGATACAACAAATACAAGACCAACGGTGGTAGCTAGACTGGTCAGGCAAAAAGGTTGAAGGGTTCAACTTTGCCTAATGCAGGTCGTGGGGTCCCCCCATGTTTGCAAGACGTGGAAGGAGGTTTACTAGTTTATTGTTGTTCTTTGCTATAGATCCTCCTCTGAATTGTACTCAGATTCGGAAGTGGTAGCAAAGGGAATGTGTGTGTTGGATGTGAAAGAGAGTGACTTGTGTGAAACAAGCACTCGATGTGAATGACCAGGGATTAGGGAATCAGCGATGGTCAGGAGGTGTCTTCTGAAGTAAATGAAGTGTCATTTTATAAGAGAAGACATCTCCTGAAGTGGAATGTATTAGACTAGTAACCTTGCTTGCAGTGGAGGGTTTCCCCTTTCGGGGGTTGAAGGCTTTTGACCCCCGGATAATAGCGTGCATTGTGCAGACCTGCTTTACTTTTGCGGCTTGTGGGTTGGTGAAGCGATCTCCAGATGTGACTGGCTACTGTTTGCTTTTCCCATACCACAGCTTTACAACCATTGAACCGTTTAATCATTTGAGCGTTTACATATTTAGTCACTTTATTTAGTCTTTGAGGCTACCCCCGTCATCAGCCCCCCAAGTCAGACGTTTTTGGGTGATGAGCTCAAAGACTTCTGACTTTTATGTACGTATTTTATTGCCTGAAGGTTTCCAGGGTTCGTTGCTTGAAGGCTTGAAAGGTTGAAGGCAGTTAATGTTTTGAATTTGAATTTTAAATAACTGAAAATTGATTTGATTGATGTATGGCAGTTGATAGGGTGGCGGTTTTCGCAGGAGTTACTGTTTTGCCATTATTACCCCTATTGTAGGCTTATACTTATTTATATTTCCAAACTTATCCATTTGTTTCATAATTTTTTCAAGTGTCTCGCCATTTTCTCCTTCTTCTAAGGTTAGTTCCGGTTTCTTTACATCTTGCATTCTTCATTTTCTGTTTTCAAAAATGGGTGCTCGTAAGGACTTAGCAAGATCTTTTTCCCGGTTAACACAAGAGGAGGTAGATTTATTTTGTATGGAATATGGTATTGATAGGAAGTTTAACCCCACTGCCCCTGCTTGTGATGTTCCCGTTGATAAACCACCTTCTGGTTCGATT
Organism: Helianthus tuberosus; assembly: GCA_030545235.1. NCBI lineage: Eukaryota > Viridiplantae > Streptophyta > Magnoliopsida > Asterales > Asteraceae > Helianthus > Helianthus tuberosus. The sequence goes on from CM060367.1 coordinate 101,077,485, forward strand.
GCCCTTTATTGTAGTCATTTTGAGTTCTCGAACCTTCGTTATCCCTTTTCGTTTTTTGTTTTGAACTTGTTGGAGTATTATCGGGTTTCTTTTGGGCAAGTTCATCCAAAGGGGATGGCTAGGGTTTTGCATTTTGAGGTTTTGTGTCGTGCTCTTGGGTATGATCCTTCCCTTTTACTCTTTCGCCGGTTTTTTCGCTTGGCTAAGAATGGCGATTGGTTTACTTTTGAAACAACCAAAGTTGATACCTGCCTTATTTCGTCGATGGTTACTACGCTTGGGGCTTGGAAAGACCGCTTTTTCTGGGTTTCCGATACTATTCTCCCATTTAAAATGGTGTGGAGGAATCCGGATGCTGTTCTCAATGATCTGGAACCTTCCGAGTCTGAGTTGAATGCTGTTTTTCTCAATGCCATCCGGGAGTGCCCTTCGAGGGTTCGTCCCTTTCCTGAACACTTACTAGTTCTTTTAGGGGTTAGTAAAATTTGGGGGAATGTTGATCGGGATCCGGTTCTTATGAGGAGTGGAATGGGTATGCATTTTCCTTTTTTGTCCTCTTTATGTTTTTCTTAACCTATGACTTATGTGTTGTTGTTTTTTGCAGTCATGTCTGCTTTGGATTTTATTAAGAGCGAAGATACTTCTGATGTTGTTTTTGAGGATGCTTCGTCTGTTCCTGGTGAGAATGTTGTGGTTAGAACTGTTGATCAAAGATTTGAGGGCTCAGGTTATGTTAGTGCTGCTACTGTCAAAGGTTTTTCTAAGTCCAATGTTCCTAAGTCTTCAACTCGTCGATCTTCCCGTCGGTTGTTGAAGGCTGGTCCTCAATCCACTTCTACTGAACCGGTGGATTTGAGTGATGATATTGAAGTTTCGGAAGATCAAGGTGTTGAAGCAGGTGCTGAGAAGGATAAGGAATTGGTTGTTCATGGTAAAAAGGTTTCAGGCAAGAAGGTTGTTGCCACTCCTGTTCAGGAATCTTCAAGCAGGGACGTTGAAGGGTTGGATCCGGAAGGGATTTATGTGCCTGCTTGGTCGGTGAAGAATGATGACAGCTTCAAAGATGCTGCTGTTTGTGAGGATGCTCTGAGTCACATTGCTCCTCCATCGGTTCACAAGACCATTGCTGGGATGGATGATGACCTGATGTTGTCCCGTATGATTTTAAGTACTTGCAACCTTGCTGCCATGCTTCCTCAAGGCATTGCCCGTTTTCGTCAAAGAATGCAGGAATATGAAGAATTCTCCAAGAAGAAGGATAAAATGAAATCCTCCATGGCTGGGATGAAGAAGGAGATTGCTAGCTTTGCTGAGAAGGAAGCGGCGTGGGACAAGAAGGTTAGTGACTTGAAGAGGATGCATGAGATTTAGATGGGTGATTTGAAAAAGAGTTTTGAGGCTAACTTGTTGAAGTTGAAAGCTGACCGGGAGACTTTGGCTGTGCAACAGAAGGCATTTGCTAAAGAGAAGGATGGGTTGAAGGCTTTGGTTGCCCAGGCTACTGGGGATAACCAATGGCTCATTGAGCAGGGTTTCCATCAAGTGGTTACCTATCTGTTGTAACACCTGTGTCATTTCAACCATCAAACAAATGCCAAACCAATGAAATAATGTATTTCATACTTTGGACTTGTATAAATATGTGTATCTTTTGCACATATCGACTCATGTTCGATTTCAAGCTCTAAATCGCTTTCTGGAAGGTTATACGCGCACTAATGCGTAAATATAACCAGTTTAATGCAACGAACACTCCGGAATAGTGAAATAGGCTTAACATACCTTAAATAACCTATACATAACTTAGATACAAGTTTTGGAAGGTTTGGTGAGGTGAAATCAAAGTTAAATCGCTTACAGGGACTAAAGTTGACAAACTGCGAAAGTATGCCAATTTGAACTGTAACAGACATTCCGGAACATGAGCATAAGTTAAACATACCATAAATATCCTTTACATAGCTTAGAAATAGGCTTTGAGGGGTTCGGTGTGCTAAAATAAACTTTTGGGTCATTCAGGGACTAAAAGTGTCAAAAAGTGCACAAGTTTGCATTTTCGCGCATAACTTACGTTCTGAATACATCCGGACATCCAAAAATTTATGTAAGCATGACTATATTATATTTTAGTGTTCGCCATAAGAAAAATCCATTCGTCACGTCATTTGGATCGTTTTTCGCGCTTGTGCGCATTCCGTCGTAATTAAGCGAACATCGCGTTCGTACGACCAAACGAACCAACATCCGAGATATTTTTGAGTATGTTTTGAGTTCCCTATACTTTAACTTCATTTTAGAGCCTTGAAATGAGGTTAACGGGGTTCAAACGCATCGAAAAAGGGCTTAAAACACAACAGGGACCATTTCTGCCATTTTAGAAACATTTCTGAATCAGATGGGTCAGTGGCGTAGCGCGACGCCTAAAGCCTTACCAGTCGCGCTACGCGACTGCCTATTCTGGGCCAGATTCCATGTTTTTAACACAAGTTGCAGCTGATTGATCCTTAACCACATGTTTTAAGTTGCTTAGTCACTAAGATAAGGACTCATATGTAGCTTCCATAAGGTTCCGACAAGTGTACGGGTTGGATCATGGCACGTTTTCCATGAAACGATCCTAAAGGTTCGGGTATTCCTATAAATACCCAACCCACACAACCTCATTTTGCACAAGAATTCTGATTTGAGAGCTCTAAGTTGAAACCATTGTTTCATACCTGAGTTCTTGGATCGGGATTAGCATTCGGGGACCCTTCGTAAGTATTCTTTCGTTCTTTTCCTTATTTTATTGCTTTTCGAGTCCGAAAGTCAAACTTTGTTTGACTTTCAGCGTTGACCAGTAATGGTCAATGCGAAGTTCGTTGAACTTCGCAACGTGAGTGTAATCACGTTGGTTATAGTCCCTTGGGACTATGCCTACTGATTACCACGTTGTCTAGGGTCGTAGGGTAAGCGATCTAATAAATCGCTTATACCTCGAACCCGACCCATTTGGTCGATCATTAGGATCCGACCAAATACATTAGGTGACCATAGTAGGTAGGGAATAACCTTCCGAGGTTATACCCTATGGTCACATCGTTTAAGTGGTTGTATGATAGGTAGTTTATATGCCTTAGGTAAATTACCAGAATACCCTTTTCATGTATAATTGGTAATTAAGCATATGTAACCTAAACTTTTATCACATAACGGATTATGTAACATGTTTAGGCATATAACACTTGTCATAGGGCTAGTTAGGCGGTCCGAACGCGTTTCACGCGAACGACACGTTAAAGTAGCATAAGCTACCTAAACGAGTCGTAATGGGTCGTAAACAATTATGTTAGGTTTCATTTAGTATGTAGGCTTTGTTAAACCAAATGACACGAGTCTCTACACTCGTTTGGTTTACAAACCCTAATGCTACCCAATCTTCTGATCTAGGTCCGGTTTATTAACATAGTTACCTATACTAGGTGCCGTTTGATATCCGCGATCTCTAGCATTGTTTAGTTGTCACTCCAGAACTACTGAGCAATCTCAGGTGAGTACATAGACCCCTCTTTTACTGTTTTCCAAACTGTTTTGGGGTGGAACACATGTGCCTACTTGTTACTTTCATGCTTTCCTGTTTTAACATCATATACTGCTATGTTCGTTAGTACATTATAGTACATGATTTTATGACATTTCATGCTAGGTGTGCCCAATTGTGTGCATTACTTAGTACATCGTTTTACATGACATTTTGACATAGACATTTGACATAGACATTTCGGCATAGACATTTTAACATGATTGACATTTGATCATGCTTTTCCCACAAAACATAACTTTGATTTAAACCAAGATTTACTTCAATACTTTGTTTTTGTGCATATGGTTTAGTTGAGACATTTCACTTGCCATACATGACATCTTGACATAGACGTTTGACATGGATATTTGACATAGACATTTGACATGGATATTTGACATAGATATTTTGATATGATTTACATCTTGACATGAACACTTTGACATATTACCCAATACATTTGACAATTGATTTAAACATAGACTTCTTACATTGATTGGTTTGGTTTGATTAAATGATTAAGTAACGATACGTGTGTAATATGATACAAGCATGGTGGATACGCCGCTGGTACTTCCTATATATAAGTGTTTGTATGGTATTACATATTGTAGCGTTATTTGAATCATTTCAGTTTGATACATATAACATTTTATACAAATAACATACTTTTCACAAGACATTGTTTTACCAACAACTTATCTTATACAAATCCATTTTACTATGGTTATTCATTTAACCATACATTATACATTTATTTATACATATCATCTGAACTCGTTGTTTTTCAAATGATTTACAAAACAAAGCAAACTAAAAGGTTCATGACTAAATATCTTCTCAAACATAAGTCATAGAACCTCTTTTCACAAAACCTATGTATCTCACAGGCATTTTTATGCTGACGTACCTATTTTCACATGTGTTTTTCAGGAACTGTTGCATAAGATGATCAAGATACACATAGGCAGACTTGGGCTTTAGTGACAATAAAAGATGCAAGACTAGTTAATTATGTTGTATTTCTTATTTGTTAAGACATTGTAACACTTTTAATCAATAAAACGAAACTTCAATTGCCATGGATTTGAAACAATTAATTCTGTTACAACACTCCCCGATGTTTCCGCCACGTTTCGTATGTTCTACGTGGTCGGGGTGTGACAGAAAAGATGGTATCAGAGCCAATGGTTATAGGGAATTAGGTTATTAGTAATGCTTTGACCTAGTCTATAACCTTCTTAGGACCCTAACGCGAGTTTACTTGCGTTTAGTCATAAAACAATATTGTCGCCTATCCTTAGGCGACAACCGCATCAAGAACATGAATTTCAAAACCGCTTTGAAAACTAATCATCTGTTCTAGGATGATTGCTTACTAGGTTTTGAACCCTCTGTTATATGGTTTTGAACCCCTTTGAGATTTCAAAATCTCGTCAAGGTTTTGGGTTTTAAATAATGTGAACACGTGCAAACTGGAAGGGTGAATGCCTGTATTCTGGGTTTTCTGTCTAGGCAAGCACTTCGTATACATCTCATCAGACGCGAGACCAGTTGTGCTTACCTGGGAATTCTTGGGATGAGTGTTCACTTATAGGCGAGCATGTCTTCGCGATACATTATATTGACCCATTTACTTTGATTAGTCACCATCTCATTTGTTTGCCTTTAGTAACAAACAAATGACCACTATCCTTGCTTTCAACAGATTTGTTTCATCTCATTCATTTCGTCTAATTCTCTCACTCGTTTCCTTTCATGTTCTTCTCTTTTAGAATGCCTCCACGACGCGAAAATCCAGTATCTGTTGACGAGCTGGCAGCTGTCATTACACAGCAAATGACTGCTGCCATCCCGAACGTCGTTGCTCAATGTTACCAAGCTATCAACAACAATAATGCCCTCTGCAGCTTCAAGACGTTCAACTCGGCTAAGCCATCAAAGTTTTCTGGGTCTCAAGGAGCGACTGCACTTCTGCAATGGTTCGAGAGTCTAGAGAGCACCTTCAGGCATGTTCAATGTCCAAACGAGCGAAAGGTAGATTTTGCATCTAGTGTCTTCGAGAAACGAGCTTTGACATGGTGGAACGGTGTGGTGAGAGATAGGGGTGCCGAAGTGGCACTGGCCCAAACTTGGGAAGAACTTCGAGCACTGATGATGAAGGAATTCTGTCCTCGTCACGAGATCAGGGCATTGGAAAGGGAATTCGATGATCTTAAGCAAGACAGCGGTGAACATCGAGCATACACTGATCGATACGAGGAGCTGAGCCTGTTGTGTCCTACCATGGTTACGCCTTTGGATAAGGCGATCGAAAAATACATTGATGGTCTCCCTGACTCAGTTCAAGACATTGTTACTGGTAGTAACCCCACTACGGTTAGGCAAGCCATTGAGCTATCTGCAACGTTGACTGAATCTCAGATCAGGAAACGTAAGCTTTTCCGAAAGGGTGACAAGAAACCAATTGAGGAATCAAAGACCATGGATGTACAGACTGGATCCCTTGAACGGTCAAAGAAGCAAAAGGTTTCTCAGAACTTCGCCATGGTTGCTCACAATGGTCAAGTCATCCCCAACCAACCAGCTCAACCCCGTGCTAGGAAGCCATACAATGGAACTTCACCTTTGTGCAACAAATGTAACCTTTATCATCATGCTATGGTGAAGTGCCGCGAATGCCAAATTTGTGGACGTAAAGGTCATACAGCAAAAGTTTGCGTAGCAGCAGTTGCACCAAATCAAGCTGACAACAAACCTGCTCAATCTCGCTTTCCACCAGGTTCTTGCTACAAGTGTGGCGAGATGGGACATTTCCGAAGAAATTGCCCAAAGCGTGCTAATGCTAATCCAGCACAGAGATGAGCCTCTGACCGACTAGAAGACAACACTCTTTAGAAATAATCACATCTTATGTATTATTTTCTTTTGTTGTCAAGGTCCATGAAACAGTTGTTAACATTGTTTATAAATAAATCTTTTATTTACATTACAATGTATTTATGTGATTGTATGTATAAACAACGTATCCCCTACAATACCGACAATCAAGGAACCGCATTCCTTGAAGAACAAACTACTCCCAAAATTCTTCCATTTTACAATCTCTTGCGTTTTACACAAAGATCCTAAGTACCCGTCTCTTGTAAAGAGACGAAGTACAAGGTGCAAGTTATAATTCTGTACGAATACCCCAAGTACCACTATAAATTCTTAATAGGGTACCTAAGGGCATTTCCGTATGTCCTAAATTATTGTGTACCTTAATTCGAATATTGTGTTTTCCTGAAAACGAAAATCGAATTTTTGGTAGATCATCCTATCTTCATGGATGGATTCTTGAAATGATTAAAGTGCCAAATGAAATCCACGAGTTGGATTCCTGGTGTGCTTTAAGTATCCGCGTCCAAAGATAACAAATCAGTAACCAAGTTAAACAACTATGTGATTATATGCTTATGTGTTTCCTTTTATGTTTTTGGTGTAATCCAAGTTTTTGTTATCCAAATCCTCGTAGAATCTTCCATATCTTCGTATAAGGGATTCATAGTAGGATATCCAAAGGTGCTATATTAAATCCTCAACGGGCTTTTACGTGATAGTAAAGACCTTTGGATTATATTGTACCATTCCATAATTAGACCCTTGAGTGGTCTGGGTAAACAGATTGATCCAAAAATCTGGTTAGGAATATCATGTGATGATATAACTGAAAGGACTCCTTTGTGGTCTAATTAAAAAGGATCCTTTGTCGATCTAATTAAAAGGACCCTATGGTAGTCTAGTCACACTCATCACAAGTTTGATCTTTCCTCCCCTTCACATTACAAACAAATTGTGCGGACTATGCAAGGAATTGTGTAATTATGGATGCATACATAATTATGGAATTCAGTGCACGGAAACCACAGCTAGTTTGGTCGTGTGGTGAAAAATGACTCGTTTCGTTCGTTTTTGGTTTCTGAAGAAATGGTGAAAAATGACTCGTTACGTTCATTTTTGGTTTCTGAAGAAATGGTGGAAAATGACTCATTTCGTTCATTTTCGGTTCTGAAGAAGTTGAGGAAAATGACTCATTTCGTTCATTTTCGGTTCTGAAGAAGTTGTGGAAAATGACTCATTTCGTTCATTTTCGGTTCTGCAGAAGTTGTGGAAAATGACTCATTTCGTTCATTTTCGGTTCTGGAGAAGTTGAGGAAAATGACTCATTTCGTTCATTTTCGGTTCTGCAGAAGTTGTGGAAAATGACTCATTTCGTTCATTTTCGGTTCTGAAGAAGTTGTGGAAAATGACTCATTTCGTTCATTTTCGTTTCTGAAGAAGTTGTGGAAAATGACTCATTTCGTTCATTTTCTGTTCTGAAGAAGTTGTGGAAAATGACTCATTTCGTTCATTTTCATTTCTGAAGAAGTTGTGGAAAATGACTCATTTCGTTCATTTTCGGTTCTGAAGAATGTCCGTCAAGGAAATGTCAGGATTATGCCTTTCATATCTTTGGTGGTTATTTGACACAAAGCCACAGATAGACTCCTACGAATGAATTTCGGGACGAAATTTCCTAAAGTAGGGGAGACTGTAACACCTGTGTCATTTCAACCATCAAACAAATGCCAAACCAATGAAATAATGTATTTCATACTTTGGACTTGTATAAATATGTGTATCTTTTGCACATATCGACTCATGTTCGATTTCAAGCTCTAAATCGCTTTCTGGAAGGTTATACGCGCACTAATGCGTAAATATAACCAGTTTAATGCAACGAACACTCCGGAATAGTGAAATAGGCTTAACATACCTTAAATAACCTATACATAACTTAGATACAAGTTTTGGAAGGTTTGGTGTGGTGAAATCAAAGTTAAATCGCTTACAGGGACTAAAGTTGACAAACTGCGAAAGTATGCCAATTTGAACTGTAACAGACATTCCGGAACATGAGCATAAGTTAAACATACCATAAATATCCTTTACATAGCTTAGAAATAGGCTTTGAGGGGTTCGGTGTGCTAAAATAAACTTTTGGGTCATTCAGGGACTAAAAGTGTCAAAAAGTGCACAAGTTTGCATTTTCGCGCATAACTTACGTTCTGAATACATCCGGACATCCAAAAATTTATGTAAGCATGACTATATTATATTTTAGTGTTCGCCATAAGAAAATCCATTCGTCACGTCATTTGGATCGTTTTCCGCGCTTGTGCGCATTCCGTCGTAATTAAGCGAACATCGCGTTCGTACGACCAAACGAACCAACATCCGAGATATTTTTGAGTATGTTTTGAGTTCCCTATACTTTAACTTCATTTTAGAGCCTTGAAATGAGGTTAACGGGGTTCAAACGCATCGAAAAAGGGCTTAAAACACAACAGGGACCATTTCTGCCATTTTAGAAACATTTCTGAATCCGATGGGTCAGTGGCGTAGCGCGATGCCTAAAGCCTTACCAGTCGCGCTACGCGACTGCCTATTCTGGACCAGATTCCATGTTTTTAACACAAGTTGCAGTTGATTGATCCTTAACCACATGTTTTAAGTTGCTTAGTCACTAAGATAAGGACTCATATGTAGCTTCCATAAGGTTCCGACAAGTGTACGGGTTGGATCATGGCACGTTTTCCATGAAACGATCCTAACGGTTCGGGTATTCCTATAAATACCCAACCCACACAACCTCATTTTGCACAAGAATTCTGATTTGAGAGCTCTAAGTTGAAACCATTGTTTCATACCTGAGTTCTTGGATCGGGATTAGCATTCGGGGACCCTTCGTAAGTATTCTTTCGTTCTTTTCCTTATTTTATTGCTTTTCGAGTCCGAAAGTCAAACTTTGTTTGACTTTCAGCGTTGACCAGTAATGGTCAATGCGAAGTTCGTTGAACTTCGCAACGTGAGTGTAATCACGTTGGTTATAGTCCCTTGGGACTATGCCTACTGATTACCACGTTGTCTAGGGTCGTAGGGTAAGCGATCTAATAAATCGCTTATACCTCGAACCCGACCCATTTGTTCGATCATTAGGATCCGACCAAATACATTAGGTGACCATAGTAGGTAGGGAATAACCTTCCGAGGTTATACCCTATGGTCACATCGTTTAAGTGGTTGTATGATAGGTAGTTTATATGCCTTAGGTAAATTACCAGAATACCCTTTTCATGTATAATTGGTAATTAAGCATATGTAACCTAAACTTTTGTCACATAACGGATTATGTAACATGTTTAGGCATATAACACTTGTCATAGGGCTAGTTAGGCGGTCCGAACGCGTTTCACGCGAACGACACGTTAAAGTAGCATAAGCTACCTAAACGAGTCGTAATGGGTCGTAAACAATTATGTTAGGTTTCATTTAGTATGTAGGCTTTGTTAAACCAAATGACACGAGTCTCTACACTCGTTTGGTTTACAAACCCTAATGCTACCCAATCTTCCGATCTAGGTCCGGTTTATTAACATAGTTACCTATACTAGGTGCCGTTTGATATCCGCGATCTCTAGCATTGTTTAGTTGTCACTCCAGAACTACTGAGCAATCTCAGGTGAGTACATAGACCCCTCTTTTACTGTTTTCCAAACTGTTTTGGGGTGGAACACATGTGCCTACTTGTTACTTTCATGCTTTCCTGTTTTAACATCATATACTGCTATGTTCGTTAGTACATTATAGTACATGATTTTATGACATTTCATGCTAGGTGTGCCCAATTGTGTGCATTACTTAGTACATCGTTTTACATGACATTTTGACATAGACATTTGACATAGACATTTCGGCATAGACATTTTAACATGATTGACATTTGATCATGCTTTTCCCACAAAACATAACTTTGATTTAAACCAAGATTTACTTCAATACTTTGTTTTTGTGCATATGGTTTAGTTGAGACATTTCACTTGCCATACATGACATCTTGACATAGACGTTTGACATGGATATTTGACATAGACATTTGACATGGATATTTGACATAGACATTTTGATATGATTTACATCTTGACATGAACACTTTGACATATTACCCAATACATTTGACAATTGATTTAAACATAGACTTCTTACATTGATTGGTTTGGTTTGATTAAATGATTAAGTAACGATACGTGTGTAATATGATACAAGCATGGTGGATACGCCGCTGGTACTTCCTATATATAAGTGTTTGTATGGTATTACATATTGTAGCGTTATTTGAATCATTTCAGTTTGATACATATAACATTTTATACAAATAACATACTTTTCACAAGACATTGTTTTACCAACAACTTATCTTATACAAATCCATTTTACTATGGTTATTCATTTAACCATACATTATACATTTATTTATACATATCATCTGAACTCATTGTTTTTCAAATGATTTACAAAACAAAGCAAACTAAAAGGTTCATGACTAAATATCTTCTCAAACATAAGTCATAGAACCTCTTTTCACAAAACCTATGTATCTCACAGGCATTTTTATGCTGACGTACCTATTTTCACATGTGTTTTTCAGGAACTGTTGCATAAGATGATCAAGATACACATAGGCAGACTTGGGCTTTAGTGACAATAAAAGATGCAAGACTAGTTAATTATGTTGTATTTCTTATTTGTTAAGACATTGTAACACTTTTAATCAATAAAACGAAACTTCAATTGCCATGGATTTGAAACAATTAATTCTGTTACAACACTCCCCGATGTTTCCGCCACGTTTCGTATGTTCTACGTGGTCGGGGTGTGACATCTGTTGCACTCCAAAGAGTTTAATTCTGCCCTTGGCGATGTTTATACTAAGCTACTCAATTTAGGAAAACACCAAGGTCTTATTGCAGGTTATAAGCTCCACGAGTCCGATCATCCTTTGGAGAAGTCACCTCTGTTTCGGCCCGAGGCTTCTGATGTTTTTAAAGGCTCCATTGAGCAAATGGAGAAGCTGACTTATCCTTACATCCATCAAGTTTCTGGTTGCTTTGGTAAGCCTCTTGCTGTGTTGCAGGGTTTGAAGCCGGAGGGCTTAAATGAGAAGGTCTGTGCTGAAATCCTGGGATCTCTTTCAAGGAAGAGGTCTTATTCGGGTGATAGTGACGATACCCTTTCAGGTCAGCCGGATGTTCCTAAGGATGCAAGCTTGGCGGCTTCAGCGGTTGGTGGTGATGGAGGTTTGAAGACTAAAAAGTTGAAGAAAACAAAGAAGGCCAAGGGCGAAGGTTCTGGAGTTTCCAAATATGTTGATGCTTGATTTGTAGCTTTCTTAGCACTGAAAACAATTTATGTTTTGTAATGTTAACTTAAACAATATTAGGTTATTAGGAACCCTTAAGGTTCCTGTTGGTTGTGTTTTAAGGCCTTTGTGGCCGCTGGAACAGTAGTTTAAGCTTGCAAGTTATTAGGACTTGCTCTAACTTACGTTTGAAAGTCTTTTGGTGCTTTCTTTTATATGATGTTATGTTTTAACTATCTTCCTTGAATTATGGTTTTATGCTTATGCTTTTTTGGTCAAGGCAGTTTATTTGGCTTTTAACCTTCCAGGCCTTTTGGCTGTCTATTAATAGGTTGCAGCCTTTAAGGTTTCGAGATATTACCCAGGTGGCTTGAAGCCTTGAAGGCTTCTTAGTTTTGCGTCCTGGCTTGGTTTGTATCTTTGTGATTTTTTGTCCAATTGACTTTGTTCTTTTTGGATTTGCTTTGTTCTTTTGTAACTTTGTCTTTGTCGAGTTTGTGTTGCCCTTATGTTTTTTATACCTAAAAGGGTTCAGTGCTGCAGACACTTAGCCTTGGCATTTTTAACAAGAAGAGATGGCACCTATCCTTTTAATTATTTCTTTTGGTTTTTAAGCCTTTTTGTGGACTATTTCTAAGGCTTAGGGAGCATTTGGTGTAGGCTGCTTATACCCGTCTATGAGATAATTTTATTTTTTTCTTAACAAGTCTCATGGAGTTGTATTGATTTAGGAACTCACCCCTTATATAGGCTCATTCAACCCTTGAACCTATTGAGCGATGTGGCCTGGGAGCTCATCCCCTTACATGGCCATTGCCATGGAGTTTTTTGCTAGGTTCTCAAGCTGATTTTGGGATAGAAAGAAAAGTTTGATAAAAACAACTTCATTCATTAAAGCAATACTTGCTTTTTACAAAGGGTATTCATATTTTGATACAAACCAAGCTTTCCCTTTTAAACATGGAACCTTTTCAGGGTTTTGCCGTTCCAATGTCTTGGAAGCCTTTTGCCTTCTGAATCAGCCAGCTTGTAGGATCCACCTTTGTGTGCTTCAAGGATGGTGTATGGGCCCTCCCATTTTGGGCCAAGCTCTCCTTGATTTTCTTTCTTGCTGGCTTCGTTGTTTCTGAGGACCAGGTCCCCTGGCTTGAAACGTTCGTTCTTGACTTTTTTGTTGTAGTAAGCTTCCATTTGTTGCTTGTATTTGGCTTCTTGAATTGCGGCTTGATCTCTTGCTTCCTCTAGGAGTTGTAAATTCAACATGGTCTCTTTTTGGTTTGCTTCGGGATCCATGTTGACAATTCTTTGGGTTACAACTCCTATTTCGGCAGGGATCACAGCTTCGGATCCAAATACCAAGCTGTAAGGTGTTTTCTTATGGCTTGTTTTTTCTGTTGTTCTAATTGCCCATAGGACACTAGGAAATTCTTCAAGCCAGTTGCTTTCGTATCTTCCCAATCTTGTCTTTATGCCTTCCACTATGCTTCTATTTGTTCTCTCAACCTGGCCGTTTGATTGCGGATAAGCCACTGAGCTGAAAACCTGATCGATTTTGTATTCTTTGCACCAAACGCTGAAAGGCTTCTCAGCAAATTGCCTTCCGTTGTCGGTGACAAGTACTCCTGGCAATCCATAACGGTAAATGATGTTTTCCCAGACAAAGTCAATGACTTGCTTTCCTGTGATCTTGGCAAGTGGCTTGACCTCGGGCCACTTGGTGAAATAGTCTACCGCCACCAGTAGGAATTTCACTCCCCCTTTGCTTGGGGGAAATGGACCAACAATGTCCATTCCCCACTTATGGAATGGCCAAGCCGAGGTTATTGGGACTAAATCATGCTTGGGACTTTTTGGGATTGGTGCATGGATCTGGCAGGCATCACATTTCTTCAATTCTTCGGCTGTGTCACGATGCATTGAAGGCCAGAAATATCCGAGGTTCATGAGCTTTGCAACTACCGACCTAGCTCCAAAGTGAGCTCCACACACACCTTCATGAATTTCCTTGATCAAATACTTACTTTGCTCGGGACTGACACATCTTAGCAAGGGAGCAAGGTAACCCTTTTTGTAAAGGGTTTCTCCTTGCAGTATGTATTGCCTTGCCTTGATTTCAACCCTTTTAGCTTCCACTTGATCATTGGGTAATTCACCATTTTTGAGGAACTTTCTTATGGGAGTCATCCAGTTTGGTTCTTCTTCGGTAACCACATCTTGAACCTCCAATTCATTAAAGGATGGGGCCTTCAACACTTCTACCAGTACCTTCTTGGTGAGGTGGGCAAAAGTGAGAGATGCAAGCTTACTTAGGGCATCGGCCTTTTTGTTTTGAGATCTGGGGATCTGTTTGATGTTGCATGCTTGGAAGGTACTCATCAGTTCCTTGGATTTTTCTCTGTATTTTTTCATGTTGGGCTCTTTAGCTATGTAGCTGTCATTCACTTGGCTTGAGAACAGCAACGAATCCGTGAACACTTCAAGCTTTTCAACCTTCATTTCTTTGGCCAGCCTTAGGCGGGCTATTAGTGCTTCGTATTCAGCCTCGTTATTGGTGGTCTGAAAATCAAAACGAAGAGCATATGTGAATTCCAAACCTTTTGGGTTGATCAAAATTAATCCAGCCCCTGACCCTTCATCGCTTGAAGCCCCGTCGGTAAAAAGCTTCCAGGCTTCAGGGTTGGAAGGTTCAGTGGTGGCGGTGTTTACTTCAGTGGCTGTTTGGTTTGGGACTTCCACAATGAAATCGGCCAAGACTTGAGCCTTGATAACTTTCCTTGGGACATAGGTGATGTTATGTTCACCTAGTTCTATGGCCCATTTGGCTAATCGCCCCGAGTTTTCAGGTGTTTCAAGCACACTCTTAATAGGTTGGTCGGTGACCACTTGTATAGGGTGTGCTTGGAAGTACCTTCGAAGCCTCCTAGCTGTTTGAACTAGGGCTAGGGCAAGCTTTTCAAGGGGAGGATATTTTGTTTCAGCTAGTTTTAAAGTTTTGCTGAAAAAATAAACGGGTACCTGGGCCTTGTCTCGCTCAATGGTGAGGACTGCACTGATGGCCTCGTCCGTGATTGAGAGGTACACCGATATTAACTCCCCGGTTTTTGGTGCCGCAATGTCTGGTAGAGAAGCTAGATGTTGCTTCATCTGGTTGAAAGCTTCTTCAGCTTCTTCAGTCCATTTGAAATCCTTCTTATCTGAGCAGTTCTTGAGCGTTTTGTAGAAGGGCAGAGATCTTTCGGCTAACTTTGAGGTAAAACGCTTCAAGGCTGCAAGCTTCCCGTTCAAGCTTTCAACCTCCTTTTTGGTCTTTGGTGGCTTGGTTTCAAGGACGGCTTTCACTTTGTTAGGGTTGGCTTTGATGCTTTGTTTTCCAACGATGTGGCCCAAGAATTTTCCTTCCTCGAATCCAAATGAACACTTTTCCGGATTAAGCTTCATGTTAACCTTTCTGAGGTTCTTGAAAGTTTCTTGAATATCATCAAGCATTTGGTATTCCGTCTTGCTTTTAATAACCAAGTCATCGACATATGCCTCCATGTTTTTGCCAATTTGGCTTTCGAAGGCTTTGTCAACGAGCCGTTGATAGGTTGCTCCTGCATTTTTGAGGCCGAAAGGCATTTTTTGATATCAAAAGATCCCTTTGTCCGTGTGAAAGGCTGTCTTTTCCTCATCCTCTTTTTTCATGAGGATTTGGTGATAGCCTTTGTATGCATCAAGAAAGCATTTGAACGAGTAGCCTGTGAGGGAGTCAACTTTGAGATCAATTTCTGGTAGTGGATAGCAATCCTTAGGACAAGCTTTGTTAAGATCCTTAAAGTCTATGCACATCCTCCAAGAGTTGTCTGGTTTCTTGACCATAACCGGGTTTGCAACCCATGACTGGTACTTGACTTCTCGGAGAATACCGGCTGACACAAGCTTTTCAACCTCTTGGCATGCTGCCAGACTTCTCTCAGGTGCCAAGCTTCTTTTCTTCTGGACCACAGGCTTGACTTCCGGTGGTATTCTCAACTCATGCTCGGCAATGTCCCGGGGGATCCCGGTCATATCTTCAGGACACCAAGCGAATACATCGTTGTAGTGTGTTAGCAATTTTTCAAGGTATGAAAGGGTCTCTTGAGAAAGGTCTGGGTTGACCCTTATTCTTTGTTCAGGGTATTTAGGGTTTATGACCAACCTTTGCCTGTCTTCTTCACTGTTTGAACTTTCACCTTCAACCATGTAGGCTTCCTGAGAGGGTTGAAGGGTTGCTATGCCCCTTTCGGTGGGAAATTTGACTGTGCCATGGCCAATAGACACGGCCATGTAAAATGCACACTGTCCTGGTCTTCCGATGATCACATCATAGCTTGAGGGGATGTTGATAACCACAAAGGTGAGTGGTCGGGTTCTTTCTTTTAAACCTTCACTGAAACGAACATTAAGTGTCAATTGCCCTAAAGGCTTGAGGGGTATGTCAGCGATACCTTTTATAGAGGTTCCAGAGGGTTGAAGCCTTGAACGTTATTCATTGCTCAATCGGTTGAAGAATTTTTCGAACATGATTTCAGTGGCTGCCCCCGTGTCTATGTATGCCCTGCATGCTTGCAACGTTCCCACGGTAGCTTCTACCACAAGAGGGTTAGAGAGAGGGTCTTTCTTCGCAGGGGGGAAACAGACACACTGAAGCTCCCAAGCTTCCAACCTCTGCCTCTTGTGAGGAACCTTTCCATCGAAATCTACCATATTGACTTCCTTACCCTTTCCTTCAGCCATTTTGTCCCGGACTCCCTTTACCAAATGAGCGAGTTCTCCGGACTTAACAGCCTCTTCTATTCTTTTCTTGAGTTGGAAGCAATCATTGGTGTGGTGACCTTTTTCTTCATGAAATTCACAGTATTGGGTGGAGTTCTCGTTTTTCCTGCTTTTGGGGAGAGGTCTAGGAGGCCGAAAGTTTTGTTTAACTTCTTCTGTTGCAAGGATTTCTTGAGGGGTCTTTGTGAGGGGTGTGAAACTTATGCCTTTTTCCCTGCTTGAAAGGTTCCGACCTTCAGACTTTCGAGGGTCTGAACCCTTTGACCGCCTGTCATAGGAGTTGAAGTTCCCTCTTTTTCTGGCTGGACTGTTGCTTCTCCAGCCGGACCCTCTTTTTCTTTGTTCCTTAATGTCTACTGCCTCCTCTCCCCGGATGTGGGCTTCAGCCCTTTCAAGAGCTTCTTCTAAGGTCTTGGGTAGAGATTTGTTGAAATCCCTTGTAAGGTACTTAGAGGTGATGGCATTCATGAAGCCAGCCACCCTCATTTTCTCATCGGCCCCTACATAAGTCAGACCTTCCTTCTTGTATCGTTCAATGAAAGCACGGAGACTTTCATCATCACGTTGTTTTATCTGAAAGATCACTGTTGCGTCTTTGACATATCGCCTTTGTTGGGAGAAATTGGCCAGGAAACCTTTGCTAAGATCGTCAAAGCTTCGAACGCTTTGAGCAGGTAAATCGTTGAACCAGATCCTGGCGGATCCAACAAGAGTTTGCATGAACATTAGGCAACACTCAGCGTTGGACCATTTCTCTATCCGAGCTGCACCGGTGAAGATCTGAAGATGGTCCTCAGGATCTTCAGTCCCATCATATGTCCTGATGTGGGCTGGCATTTTGATCTTTGACTGAAAATCATAATCGGCTATCTGCCTTGAAAAGCACGAAAGGTTACTTGGCTTGTATGGTTTAGCCAAGTCTTCTTCGGTCCTTGCGTCCACATTACCGCTATTGCCGTTGTTTCCCTGAGTGGCAAGCAGTTGATTGATGAAGTGTTGCCATGGGAAGTTGGCCATCATCTGGGTCACCATGTTGGGCATGGGGTTGAAGCCTTGAAGGCTTCCTGGGCCAGCGGAGCAGTTTATCCCGAGGGGAGCACTCATAACAGCACTTCGTGCTAAGGGGAGTACGGACAAAGCTTGCTCCCATGTGGTTGTGGTTGTGGTAGATGCTGGATAGCTTGTTACTGGGGATTGTAGGAGCTGGTCAAGAGTTAGCTCGTGTCCCTAAGGAGCACCACTAGTAACTGGTTGGGAAGAGAAGATAGGGTGCACCGTAGGATTTGTCATAGTGGATAGATAAGGGTGAGGGTTTGAAAGGTTACTGGGACCAGCCTCACTTCTTGTTGCAAAAAGAGGGGGAGGTGGCCCAGGAGACAATGTTGGCTCAGGTTCGTCATAGTCTAAACGAATCCTCACTCCCTTTTCTCTTTCTTTACTCACGTGCTGGTTGAGAAGGGACCTTAGCACAAGGAAATTGTTGGCAACCCCTTCGGGGGTGAGTTCAACACATGATGGGGCGTCGGAGACACCGATATTGGGAGATGGAACTCCGGATCTGGACGGAGTTGGTGTGTTGAAGTTGAGGAACTCGGGTGTGCTCCCCGGAGTTGAGAAAGAAGTTGGTATAGCTACGTGAGCTTGGCTACTACCCGGAGTAGAAGTGTTTGGAATCTGATTTACCTCTTCCGGGGATCCACTTTCAGACATGGTGATTTTAAGTGAAGAGAGCTACACTACTAGGTCTTTTGGTGAAGAAATAGCGGCGTAGCCCCACGGTGGGCGCCAACTTGTTGATACAACAAATACAAGACCAACGGTGGTAGCTAGACTGGCCAGGCAAAAAGGTTGAAGGGTTCAACTTTGCCTAACGCAGGTCATGGGGTCCCCCCACGTTTGCAAGACGTGGAAGGAGGTTTACTAGTTTATTGTTGTTCTTTGCTATAGATCCTCCTCTGAATTGTACTCAGATTCAGAAGTGGTAGCAAAGGGAATGTGTGTGTTGGATGTGAAAGAGAGTGACTTGTGTGAAACAAGCACTCGATGTGAATGACCAGGGATTAGGGAATCAGCGATGGTCAGGAGGTGTCTTCTGAAGTAAATGAAGTGTCATTTTATAAGAGAAGACATCTCCCGAAGTGGAATGTATTAGACTAGTAACCTTGCTTGCAGTGGAGGGTTTCCCCTTTCGGGGGTTGAAGGCTTTTGACCCCCGGATAATAGCGTGCATTGTGCAGACCTGCTTTACTTTTGCGGCTTGTGGGTTGGTGAAGCGATCTCCAGATGTGACTGGCTACTGTTTGCTTTTCCCATACCACAGCTTTACAACCATTGAACCGTTTAATCATTTGAGCGTTTACATATTTAGTCACTTTATTTAGTCTTTGAGGCTACCCCCGTCATCAGGTATCGATTCTTAATTGTAACCTTATTCAATTCTCTATAATCGATACACATTCTCATGGAACCATCCTTCTTTTTCACAAACAACACTGGTGCTCCCCACGGGGATGAACTAGGTTGTATGAAACCTTTACTTAGTAATTCATCTAATTGCTTTTTCAGTTCTAACATTTCTGTGGGTTCTAATCGATAAGGTGCCTTGGCTGTTGGTATAGTTCCTGGAATTAGATGAATCCTAAACTCTACTTCCCTATCTGGTGGTAACCCTGGTAACTCTTCTGGGAATACATCTGGGTATTCCGAGACTACAGGAATCTCCATAAGTTCTTTTCCCTTAGTACTAATGATTACCGAAATCATATATACTATTCCTTGCTTTCGTTCATAACTAGCAACTTTCATTACTGATATGAACTTCATGGGCTTACGTGATTTATCTCCTGTAATTATGATTACTTCTCCAGTAGGTGTTTGAATTTCTATGGAATTCTGATCACAAAGAATTCGAGCATGGTTGGCTACTAACCAATCCATTCCTAACACAACATCAAATTCAGATAATTTCATAGGTAATAGGTTTGCAAAGAATTAAATTCGAAAAGGAAAATATATAACTCTCAGTTCTATATTTTCCTTTTGCAAAACTTTATCTATGCTAACAGAATTTTCATCTGCCGTTTCGACTGTAAAAATCTGCCTAAGGTTGGTTAATGGTAAATTAAGAGCTTGGCAGAATGAAGCATTTATAAAACTTTGGTTTGCACCAGAGTTAAATAATACTTTTGCATACACGTTGTGGACTAAAAACGTACCCGCTTTTACATCTGGAATGAGTTCTGCTTCTTGAGTGGTCGACTGAAATGCTCTGATATTCTTTTTAGTAGCTCCGTCGGTTGTCTTAGCTTTGTTGTCTGCTGGTTTGACCAATTTAGGGCATTCTGGCTTAAAATGTCCTGTTTCTCCACAGTTATAGCAGACTCTTGTTTTCTTTCTGCAGTCTTCTTCGCGATGTCCTATGGCTTTGCAAAAGTTGCAGATTACATTACATCTTCCATAATGTTTCTTTCTGCAATTCTTGCAAAATGGCGAAGTTGAAGATTGACCTGTTCCTTTTCTTTTGAAATTGCTATTATTACCCACACGAAAGGCTTGGGAAATTTTCTGAGCCAGTTCCTTTTTCCTGTTATCATCTCTTGTGCGCACCAGTTCATCAGTTAGGGTGTTGGCTAATTCCACTGCATCGTCAATAGTACGAGGTCTCGTAGCTTTAATGATATTGCAGATTTCACCAATCAATCCCCAAATATAACAAGAAATGAGTACCTGTTCTGGCGAAGCCAGTGTTGGTACCACTCTAGCATATTCAAAGAATGTCGAAGTATAACTGCGACAATCTACACCCATCATTCGATGATTTAGGAACTTATTTGCCATTTGATCTTTTTCATATTCGGGACATAATTTTCTTTCTACAAGACTCTTAAATTCTTCCCAATTCATGGCATAAGCTATCATCCTTCCTTTTGCTTGTAACACCGTGTTCCACCATTCTAGCGCCCCTTCTTTAAAAAGATTTGACGCGTACATGACCTTGTCATCCTTGTCACATTTACTTATGGAAATTACTGCCTCGGTCTTTTCTAACCAACGTAGTGCCACAGTCGCTCCTTCATTGCCTGCAAACTCAGATGGTTTACAAGCAAGAAATTCTTTATAAGTGCAACCAGGTGTTGCAGCTTTCATTTTCTTAGGGAGCGGAGCTTGCCGTGGTTCCTTATCATGATTAATATGATCATTGCCTCCGTTTACGCTATTACTGAAGTTATCTTCAGAAATACGTTTACTAGGAACGATTTGTTGCGGTTCAGCAGGTTTCTGGACAGCAGCGACTATTGCCGGAATAGCATTGGCTATCCCTTGAGCAATGATATTTTCTATATCTTGCCTAGTCATATATTGATCCTCCGGTTGTTGCTCAGATTGATTAACCTCATTAACTGGTTCATTATTAGCATTTTCCATTTGATAATTAATATATATAATTTATTAGTATCCAATAAATAACAATCATACACAAAACAATCATAAAATTTTACAACACAAATTTAACCAAAATTATCGATTTCTCGATTCTACTTTTATATATTTATAATATGCGTCCATACATACCTTTATCTTACAAAGTCTTATTTTAAGTTATTTTACACATACTGATTTTTATTAATATTATTGTTATTATACAAACACAGATTCACCACCTACTTTTCCCTCGTAAATTTGCATTTTTAATAACGATGTTCCCTTTCATCATATTTCCATGAGATTTGTCCTCCAATCTCTCGGATCCTATTCCCAGCATCCATTAGTTCTTCGCCAAAGTGGCGGAGTTCAGCCATATTCTCATTACTCATCGGTGGATTTGGCAGAGGTTCTTGATCGAACTGAGGAAGAAAGGAATAAGGACTGTTGATCAGGTTTTGGAACTGCCAATCATTTGTCCACCATTCATCTATCCCTAGAGGCTGGGTGTGGATTATAGGTTCTGGGATTGCGGGGTCCAAGTTCATTGGTAGTTGTGTTTCAAGAGTAGGGTATAGATTATTATTAATTGGCCTGACGACATCACAGCTCGCCAATGCCTGATCTAATTCCTCCTGAAAAGGTAACTCCTCAACCTGTCTAGAACTTTCCCCGACTTCTCTCTGGGTTTGCCTAGAACCTTCTCCATATTCCATTCCCGGTGGCCTAGAATCTCTTCCCAATTCCATTTCTATCTGCTTAGAATATTCTTCAAACTGTATTCCCATCTGCCTAGATTCTTCCCCAACTTCAATTCCCTTCCCTTTGTCTAAGGGATTTTCTATTTTAGGGATCTTCCTAGTTGTAGGCTTCCTCCTACGCACACGTCTCCATCCCACAAATATCCTCCTTTTCTTGGGTTTAGGTTTCTCCGGAGGTGGAGCATTGAATTCAACAGGTTCTTCTATGTCTGGTATATACCTATCGAAATCTCTGGAAACCTCTATTTTTACCGGATAGAGATTTAAATTCTGAAGGGCGTCAGACAAGTCATTCATGCTGTTTAGCACCCATGCAAAATACACACAATTATTAAGTTAAAATTTCATAGATAACTTTTAAATATTATTTCATATCGTGTGACTACAAAACAACTGAAATTTTAAAACACACTAGGGTTTTCTTATTTATTTACTGGATATGGTTTCTGGACTATAGTTGATAAGACTGCTAAAACTTGAGTTAAAATATTTAAAGAGTTGCATTTACTGCTACAGTGGCTAGCATATATAGATCCGTCCATTTTTCATCTAACTTGTCTTCCCAAGGTGATTTACTGGTTAATTCCTGGATTTCCTGCTTAACTTTCTTTTCTCGAGATTTCTTTATTTTTTCCTTACTTTTCCTAATAATCAAATTTCTTTTATTAGGAGAAAGTGGTTCCTCATATTGTGCCTTTCGCACAAATATTCCTTCTTCAGGGATTGCAAAGTGATTTGAGGGTTTGGTTTGGGATGAACTTCCCTTCTCGTTGGATGACCTATCTAATTTAAGATAGATATTTGACAGCTTTTGTTTACCCATACTGTATACAAATATTCAAATAAGAAAACAAATAATCACAAAATGACAATCAGTAAAATTAAGTATTTTCTAAATACTTAATTGGCTTAGATCCGTGGCTCTGATACCACCTTTTTCTATCACGACCCCCGACCCGGTTTGACCCGTTTCAGGAGCCGCGGGACAGAAATCCCGTGGTATTTAATTAACAGCGGAAGTTTCTTCAGGATCTTTTTAAAACTGAAATATTTCCCGATTATTTTATTTCACAACTCGGGATAAAACCCCGGTAATTTACAATCTTGAGATTTCGCGGAGAAATCTTTTATTTTACAAAACATGTTTCCTTAATTTTATATTGAGCCACTTTCTTAAGCTTGTAGTGCTTCACGACACTTTTCCTGGATCATAACAGATCACCTGAAACATGTTTGAAAAAGGTTTTGTCAGCGGGAAATACTGAGTGAATCATTCTATTTTACTAAAACGACCCGTTTGTTATAATTCACAGTATTAAGGGAGATTACAATGTTTCAGATATCAACCAACTACCCACAGTATTTGTCACTCAACTCGTTTCTGTGACTATGGTCAGATCACCCATTGGCTAACTCGTTGTCCAATGGTGACGGGAAATAAGTAATGTATACAATACCCCACATACTGGCTGTAATTTGGTGATTACATAAACTTAATCCCTGTAATTATAACCTTGAAAATAAACATGCTTTTGAAATCAAATTTGATAAAAAGAGAATGACTCACATTGCTGATTTAATTGAGCAGAGCCTAGCCTACTGATTAGCCTTTTAACCTAAATTAATATCATGCACACAACTTGGTTAGTAACTTAATACAGCATTTATGATAACTCACGAGATTAAACCCTCACATCGAATGACAAAGTGCGATACTTAAACATCCATTGAATTAACAACGAATAACAAAGCATAAACCCTAATGTGGGCATCACTTAAACATCCATTGGATAGTTTAATCGATCGGACATTGAATCGTATTAGCGATCGAGTTATTACCCTGTATTGCGGCATCAATTAGTGATCGTGTGTGTTTTGGACTGTTTCTGCTATAACTCAGCGTATATTTTGAGTTTTAACGTCGTTCAAGCGCCATAATTCAAGTCCCAGACACCCCTATTTATACATGAAATTTGACCCAGTCGCGTAGCGCGACGGGTCACCCCTATGGTCGTCGCGCTACGCGACGGCTTACCTATTTTCATAGGGTAGCCCCGTGTGTGTGTGTAGGCTTGCTGAGTCGACGATTTCGTATAATTTGTTTTTGACAGCAAGTTATTTAGTTAATCGTAACTAGGGTTTACCCCCCCCCCCTGAGTTTTAGGGGCCCTGATCCTGATTCTGATTATTCTGAAAATTTTAGGATTTGTGCATAATCACTTGGGTGTCTCAATTAGGGTTTCCTATTGAACAATTAAAATAATAATTAAGACTTTTTGATAGGAGTTGTTACACTTTTACTGGAAGGTCAAATTGCTTTTCAACCTGTGTTACAAAGTCTCGCAAAATGCCTGCAGTCTCATCTTTTGAGTGTAAAAAGAAAGTCCATGTAAACCTAGAGAAGTCATCAATAATAACCAAACAATATCTCTTCTTCTTGAGACTCATGACTTGAACTGGGCCAAACAAATCCATGTGCAGCATTTGCAAACACTGGGTTGTTTTGGACTCTTCAATGGACTTAAAGGAGCTTTTATGCTGTTTTCCTTTTAAACAGGAAACACAATGCTCAGGACATGAAAACAATTTTTGTGGTAAGCCTCTTACTAGTCCATTTTTTGAAATTTCAGTGATTGTCTTGAGATTTGTATACCCCAATCTTCTGTGCCAAAGTTCTGTCTCTTTGTTAGAGGCAGCTGAGAACAGACATGCATCAGTTCTGGGACACTCTTTTGACATATCAACAACATAAACATTGCCACTTCTTTGAGCAACAAGTTTTGTTTTTCCAGTTTTTATTATTGCTTCAATCTTTTCAACCATTTCTGGTCCAACAATCCTACAACATTCCTTTGTGAAGAATGATCCATACCTCTTATCACTCATTTGTGAAACACTCAGAAGGTTGAATTTTAGATTGTCTATCAGATTGACATTTTCAAATTTTACATTTCCAGTTTGTACTGTACCAGACCCTAGAACTTTCCCTTTACTATTATTACCAAAGGATATATCACCCCCTCCATGGATTTTGAAATCTTTGAGAAGGGCTTTACATCCTGTCATGTGCCTGGAGTCTCCACTATCTACATACCAAAGACTATCTAAGCATGTAGAAGCTCCCTGCACATGAAGTAAAAGGATTAGTTCATTAAGGTTCCAAAGCCAATAAGGCTTTGGATGGGGTCTCAACAGTGTCTGGGATGAGTTCAGATGCATGGGCAGTGGTTAGGTCAGGGGTTTAGATAGTTTTAGGACTGTGTTTCTCTAACCACTGTTGAGGGTCTTGCCCAATCATCTGTTGATACCCAAAGGGATGTCTGTTCACTTTTGATTTAGATGGCCTTTTGTAGGTCTCATAAACGTGTGGAACCCTAGGGTATGGCTGTTGTCCCTTACCTCTTCTGTATTGATTGGCAGGGGGTGCATTAGTAACCTGAACATCTCTTTTAACAGTTGTTTGGTTCAGCTGTTTTTTGACAGCTGTTTGAACTGGCACAAACAGTGGTTGATTTTTAGTGAACTTGACAGATGATGTTGATGAACTCAAGGAAGTTTTTGCAGTGTACTCATTCTTTTTTACATCAAAGTTTTTAAGATACACACATTCTTGAGTTTTGTGGTTTGGTTTATCACAGATGGTGCAGCTTTCAGCAGGTACAATGATACTTGTTTTGTTTAAATCATATGCTTTTAAATGGAAACAGTCTTTTGTTAGATGATTCCTTTTTTCACAAAATTCACAAAACTGGTTTTTGATCTTTTCTCTCTTCTTTCTCTTTTCAGACTCCTTTGCAACAGAGTTTTTAACCTTTGTTGGGATGTCCTTGAGAGGGATGACTTTTGCTTTTGGAGCTTTAACACCATCAGTGGTTGTGAAATCCATGGGTTTAAAATTTTCAAGAATGTCACACTCGTCAGACCATGAGGGTTTAAATTGGTATTTCTCAATTTCCTCAAAAGTAGAGGATCCCACTGGTCTTTCAAGTGTGATTTTGTTACCAAGTTTATCAGTGATTTTCACTTCTTGGCCATTCTTGTTTGTTGGTTTAATTTCAGATGAACCAGCTTGTTTTCCAGCAGTGTTTACAAGATCATCATATTTTCTATATCCTACACCAAATTTGACATTGCTTTTAAGCTGTTTCTCAAGTATAACCTCATACCCTTTACAAGATTCCACCCATCTTTCACAAGTGATTTGGGTGGACTCCAACTCCATTTTGCAAACTTGGTATTTTTCTACCATAGTTTGGAGTTGAGTCTTGGTTATGCTCTGCTCTTCTTTGAGACTGCTGATTTCTTTGTCTTTTTCAGCTAATTTGTTTCTAAGTTCTTTTAATAACTTTTCAAATTTGACTTCATCAGTTAAGACTTTATCCCTAAGGTTTTCATTTACCTCTTTGATGTTAGCAAATGCAATAATGCATTTGTCTGAACACACTTTTTCAAGAACTTGAGGTGTTACCTTAGCAGCTGCCATCATAGCACAATAACATTGATGATTATTTTCTTCATCAGCTCTTTCTTCTTTCTCACACTCTTTCTCCTCTTCTTTTTCTTCCTTGTCTTCTTTGGACCAAGGATCAACCAGTGGTTCAATCAGGGATTCTGAATTTTCTCCCAGCAGTAGTTCACCAGCAACTGCAGTAACCACTGCTTCAGTCACTTCAGTCACTGCATCCACTGTTTCAGCACTTAGTTGTTCACCTTCAGTTTTTACCCCTTCTGGTATAGACTCTAATGCCATCAAACAAAATTCATCATTAGTAGGATCATTAAAAGCATTGAGTGCAAAATTTTCATCACTAAGCTCATCAGGCATACTGCTCCAGTCAACAAAGCCCTG
Source organism: Helianthus tuberosus (assembly GCA_030545235.1). Lineage (NCBI taxonomy): Eukaryota > Viridiplantae > Streptophyta > Magnoliopsida > Asterales > Asteraceae > Helianthus > Helianthus tuberosus. Next base: position 101,104,094 of record CM060367.1, read on the forward strand.
AGTGAAAAAGCTTTGCTGATATGGTTGTGTTACTGTTGGAGCAGCTGGTTGAGGTGCAACAGGTTGCACTTGTGCCTGAGGGACAGGGGTTTGAACATTCTGAATTTGTGGAACAGTGGTTTGAACATAATGCACAGGCACAGGGGTTGCAGCATAGTGAGCAGTGTTAACATGGGTAGCAGGGGTATATTGGGTATAGTGCACAGTGCTTTGATGTTGTGGTCTAGGGTTTGAGCTGGGATGAGTGATTATTGGACCAGTGGTTTGACTCCTGCATTCCCTAGCAAAATGACCTAGCCTATTGCACTTATAACACTTAATTTTTGACTTATCCAACCCCACTTTTAAATTCCCATGTAACCCTGGGAATTTTCTCCCTGTTCTTTTGTAGAATTTGCTTGTTCTTACACTAAGCAAAGCCAATTGGTGTAAAATGTCCATCTCTTCTAAGTCAGTGGGATCAAAGTGTTGCAAATCATTGAGTTCAAAACACAAGTTATCTGACATCTGGTTTTCACAATTTGCAGTAAAAGCATAATTTGCAGAGTGAGAATCAGGGTTATTGAAATTTCCACCAGTAGTTATATCAATAAAGTGATCATAACCCTGATCCTTACTACTGCTACCAGATTCTTCCTGACCAAAAAGAGCTGTGCTGCCAAATGAATAATCATCAGCAACTTTGCCAGACTCTTGCAACTTCTTTTTCTAGTTTAACTCCCTTTCATAGGTCAGCAGTCTACCATGAAGTTGGGTCAGGGTCAGATCTTTGAACTCAGCAGAGTTTCTAGTAACAAATGCAATGGTATCCCATTTTTCTGGTAGTGATCTAAGGAACCTGCTATTTTGAGTTGAATTTGGAAATGTTACTTTAACAAGCCTTAGTTCACTAATGAGACAACTGAATCGTTCAAACTGCTGAGTCAATGATTCACCCTTGATGTGACAAAATGTTTCATACTGCTGATTTAGAATTTCCCTATTGTTTTCAATAACTTCTTCTGTACCCCCAAACTGTTCCTTCAGTGCATCCCATAGCTCTTTGGCACTGTTACAATGTAACAGTCCAGCATAGATCTCATTGGGTAATGCAGATGCTATGATGTTAAATGCTTTAGCATCGAGTTCGAACTTTTGAAAATCAGTTTCAGTATAGTTTTCAGATGGTTTAGGTACGAACTTCTTTGCATCCTCAGCACTTGGCACCATAGGAACATGGGGACCAAAAACAACAGACCTTCAACATCCAGTGTTCTATTGAGCAAGGATGTGACCCATCCTTCTCTGCCAGATGTTGTATTCATTACGTTTAAGCATAGGTGGTTTGAAAAGAGAGCCAATGTTATTCTTATCATCTTGTGATTGTGACGTCATCCTGGTTGTTTTACAGGCACTGATTAATCAACTTTGATGGTGATTAAACCTTGCTCTGTTTTTCAACAAAACGAACAAACTATCAGCATCAACGATTGTGAGCTGAACTATTTATGTCAAAATGATTGTTAAATCAAATTTGACTGTCCAAGCTCTGATACCAATTGTTAGGATCTAAGTTTGGTTTTGATTGTGTTTTACGTTTGAAATAAGATGAAGATGAATGAGTAGTGCAGCGGAATTTAAGATGGAAACAAACTTTGCACACAATCAGACAGGAGAATTGCTTTAATCAAACATTTTCAACAAAGAACCGAAAGATTGAATTTATTTCAATAACGATTACAATGCATGTATGAATACAAACTCCCCCTCAGCCTGAGCTCACAGTGTTTGTTCGTGCAGGAAGAAGATTTTGTGAAGAGCTAATAGAACAGTGCATGGTACTGTTCTATTTATAGGCACGGAAAAACCACTGAGGCATCAATGCTGACGTCACCATGAAAGTGACATCTAACCTCCTAACAACTGATCTATACAAACACTGCTTAAGCTAACAACTGCTATACAATACATTACATAATTAAACTAAACTACTGCTGGTCCTTCCACTGTTGTGACTTCAGCAGTACTTGATAACTACCAGCAGTGCTTGACCCAAATCAGTACATTGAATAGCAGGTCTTTAGTCTTTGACTTTATCAGCGGTTGTAGGCCAGCAGTTGTAACGATCAGTAGATAGGAGGTCAGCAGATGTTGAAACCACTTTCAAGGGGAGAGACTTGTAACACAACATCTGCTTATTCTGGATCCACTGTCCTGATCCAGTTTTGGCTTTAATTATCTATTCCTCTGATAAGGTTCAATCCCAACAAAAATCATTTTAAAAACTACTAAAAGTTAATTAGTTAGATAATAAAAGAAAAAAACAAAAAACACACACATGAAATGAAAACCATAAAATCAGGCAGGGGAGAGGAGAGGAGGAGGCATATTTAAACTCGAGTCACTCAGGTGAAATAGAAAGGCCGTGACCAACAGATGATGAAGCTTTTTGTTGTTTATTTTAGTTTAACATATAGTAGTGTGAGAAAATATAGTAAAAAATAATAAATCCACTGTTCATAAGGATACGCTTTTACTATATATACTAGTTGTAACACTCGTGTGAACACACGGGTATGTTTAATAGCGATCGAAATCAAATAATAAAAAACAGATTATAATATATCATTTAAATTCTTTGCGTTTAGTTACATATATCTTTATAAAACAATGTTAAAGACAGTATGTGTTAGTATTATAAGTATAATGTGCAAAGTTTTTGTCTATATCTATATGTACAATATGATGTAAATTATTTAATGATTTAATTTCACTAACACAGAAAACGCAGTAATTAAAAATATATTATCTAATACATCATTTAGTTCCAAACCAATATATTCCAAACAAACACTGTTCCAAACCAATATTTACTATGAATAAATAAACTATAAGGATAAACTATTTAAGTAACAAAAAATGTTGAAGAGTAAATACCATCAATATGAGTGTTTGGTGTTTGATAGAGTGTTTTAATTCATCTGTAGCAATCGATGCACTTTGGTTTAAGCATCTTTCTATCCATCTTAGACTCTTCAAGAGACGTTCCTCCTTATCCTCAGCTACAACTCAGCTTCATCACTGAGCTCATGATCAAATAACATGACATGAATCTTGACTCTTTAAAACAGTCCATGTACTTAGTTTGATCTTCACTCTTTAGCAAATTTCTAGCGTGTCCACTTACATTTGATCTACAATTAATGTGCAAAACAATAAAAGCTGAATTAAGTTATGATATACGAAATCAGTTCCCTAATATTAAAAAGAGTGAATCTAAAATGGGATCTACGAAATCAGACCTATCATCCATGCAAAAAAAAAAAACTTACCGTGATGATAAATTGATCAGGATACTCACTTGAATTTTGTTGTAAAATAGGGAACCGATGAAATAAGGAAGCGATGCGCCGATAGTGACACCAAACATTATTAGTAAAAATCCCAATGTTTAATCGAAGCTCATGCTGCGACCCACATGGAGGGTGTAGATGGTATAAATACGGTTGGGAATATTGCGACTGATGAAAATATTATGAATGCTAACGCGAGCTTGCAGAATGTCTCAGTTTCCCAGTTTAAGATCGGTATAACCTCTTACAAAATATGCACATATATTAGTTCAGATCGAAGAATTGTTTTTATCTGGCTGGATCTTAATTCTTGCAGCTAGTTCATCTTTGTCTATGGATAACTGATAACCGAACCGAATAACTAAATAACCAATTCGGTTACAGTTAAGAACCAAATAGCCGAATAATGAACACCCCTACTTGAAGCTACTTCATCTTTGTCTATGGATAATTGATAACCAAACCGAATAATCAATTCAGTTACTGTTACAAACTGAATAACCGAATTGCAATTGATTCGTTGTGTGTTCCAGGCCGGTTTGGTCATAGTTGTTAATAGCGAATAGCGGCGAATTAAATTGTTTTTTTAACGTCCCCCATCTTATCAACTCAAAGAATATATGAGTCTTTCAAAAGCTCCATGCTTACTTTTCAAAGCTACTCTTAGTAATTTACTGCGAGTCATTATCTTTTCTAAAATAAAATTTACATGGGTTTAAATTTAGAACTTGTAATGTATATTGAAAAACATGGGCAGAAAAGCTCACCAGAGATTCAGAGATTCAGGATCCCATCTCCGGTTATATTCCGTTGAACGATCCGAATCAGATGCTGAGCGGCTGGACTCTCCAGTACAGTATTGCAGCTATTAATTTGGCCAAAAAAATGATAACAAAATCATTAAAAGAAACAACACATTTTTGTCAAATAAATTTCTATGATTCGCTTTGATCGATCTTTCCTAATGATGCTCAACCACCAAGGATGGTGATTAACTTTGGCCCACACCTGTCTATTGTTTATAAAATACAACCCAATTACCCATACGCGATAATGACCCGTTCTGGGTCACAATTGCTAACTATAGTATTAATTTTAATAATAGTTCAAGTGACGAAAAGAAAGAACGCACCTAAACAGCAGCTGAAATTCATATGAGCATGGGGCAAACCACTTTTTCGAAGCTCCACTGTATATATCACATATATTGTAAAGTAAGCAGGGTCGGCTAAAACTTTTTGGGGAACCGAAGTGAACACTAAAATCGAGACCATTAAATTGGTAAACCATATAATAGGTGGAGTAAAACTTACAAAGAGCTATCGTATTTATGGGTACTTCTAGCTTAACCATTTTTAAGTGTAATCGGAATTGTTGTAAGCGTTGTCCTCGTTTCTTGAGAATTGTTTAATCTGCAACATGTTTGTAATCATCAGTACATGTTACATAAGCTGTACATGCATAGCCATCAGCTCTGTATATGGCAAGGAGGCAAAACACAAGTATATTATGCACAAATTATAAGCTTTAGGAGATGCAGTACTTCTTCTGCAATTCAATTGCCAACACATAAAACATCAGATACGGCTCTGCCAGAATGCATGAATAATTAGACTTTTTTCTTAAATTATTTTTATCCCCATGATGACAAAAAACAGATCGAATTGGCCCAATAGATTTGGCCAAAGATATCCTCATCTTGACTCCAGTTCTGTGATCTTGATTTGCAAAATATTTTCAAAAAATGTTCCTAACTAGTAATTATTTAAAAATCTAAAAACAATTATGCTGTAATATTTATATTACAACAACAATAAGAAATATATTCAACCCCCGTTTGAATTTTCAACAATGAAGTGGATTAATTTTGACTAAATTTAAGTGAGAAGCTAAAATTCAAATCTTTAATAAATCCCAAAATTAATTCTCTTCGGACTACAAAACTTTGAAGAAAAATAGACTAAATTAATTCCAAAACTTTGAAGCTTTGAAACATCACCTATTCGCTTGACTGTACGGCTTCCCATATCAGATGAAAACTCCTGAAACGTGTGTTAACCGTAAAAAACTTATATCTTTTATATTTAAAAACAAAATCTTTATAAAGTTATAACTTAAAAGCATGTGCTTACTTGATCACTGAAAACGATAAGACCTTCTTTCAAACTCAATTGACCTAATTTGACCTGATTCGTCGAATTTAAAGGAAATTTAACAATAATAGATGTTATAGTTACAGTAAAGTAACGTTTAGACTACATTTAACAACGTGAAATTAAACAGTAGCAAAGATTATAAGATATGGAAAGATCAATGATTTAACGTTACAAAATGCTCAAACTTTAAAATTTAAGAAAATAACCTTTGGAAATTGGTATGTACGAAGCTTTGAAACATCACCTATCCGCTTGACTGTACGGCTTCCCATATCAGATGAAAACTCCTGAAACGTGTGTTAACCGTAAAAAAAGTTATATCTTTTATATTTAAAAACAAAATCTTTATAAAGTTATAACTTAAAAGCATGTGCTTACTTGATCACAGAAAACGGTAAGACCTTCTTTCAAACTCAATTGGAACCAGTCACGACACGTCACTCTACAAAGATTTGAGTACGACGTTTAGAAAACGTAGAAATAATAAAATTTCATATATTTATAATATGATTCACAAAGGGATGTAAACCAGTATATGTAAGTATTTATAGTTTAAACAAAAAAATAATAAATCATTTGAAAAAATATATATATTAAACAACATACCTCGTGGCCTATATATTAAAATGAAGATCAATGCACATACGTTCAAGCTCTTGTTTTCCATGGCTCCCCTGTGGCACTCACAAGTATAGAAAAATAACTAAACGAATCAATTAAAAATATATAAAGAGCAATGAAATGAAAATAGATTGCCTTTTAATGAGAAATTATAGAGTAGAAAAAACAATATGATGGATATCACTGACCATGGCGAGCATAAGATTTGAGCATAAGATTTAGGGCTCAACGTGGTTCCCAAAGTCATCATATAAACTATCATCCATCCTGAACCCACCAAAACCTAAAAGTTTCAAAATTTCAGCTCAACCTAAAGATAAATCACAAAATTATCACTTCAAACTATAATTATGTTAAATATATATGCATATGTTATGAGACCTTATGAGATCTAAATATATATGCATCTGTTATAAATCACAAAGTTGATGTTATATCCCAACATTATGAGACCTTATGAGATCTAAATATATATGCATCTTTACATAAAATGGGAGTGTGGTTTTATATCCCAACACAAATACCATCATTATAAGATACTTTTAACAATGCTCTGTCTCATCAAAATTGCAATAACTCCTTTTTCAACATCTTGTAAAAGTTACACCATTTCTTGTCTACACCTGGTGATTTTATAATAAAAAATTGACTACATCCTTACTCACAACCATTTAACTAAGATTATATATTTGCATTAGACTATGTAATGGTCAAACTTTGCACTTTAAATGGTGGACTTTTTCCTAAAATTCTCAGCAGCGCATTCTTACATAAGAATGTAAAAGTTAATGTAATAAATAAAATAAACAAATTATCATCGTGAAAGATGGGTGATATAAAGCATAAAAAACCCTAAATCACATAACCGATATTATACAATCAGAGATAAACAAATTGTTTTCTAACAATTTCAAGTTAATGTTGGAAGACCTAATGACTAAGCACACATAATAGCCAAAATGAAGGGCAGGATGGTGCGAACCCGATTCAACTAATAGAAGCCAAGGCAGAGCAATCATTCATTATTGATTCACAACATTGTATTTTTTGATTCAATATAAAATATGCCAATCACGGGTATCTTACCTTATTGAGGAATGCTTTGAACTTTGTGAAGATAAGCGGATCCATAAGCTGCTATCAATATCATCTTTACCATGATGAATCCAAGACATCTAAATGAATAAACAAAATTAGCTTTGGATAATTCCATCTTCCTTTAAAACACAAAACAACTTAAATCAGAAATATCAGAATTCACTTAAATAAGCTTCAATTGAGTAACACAAAACAACAGAATGTAAAGTTCGTTTCAATGTACACATTTTCCGGCAGTTAATCGGCAACTGTGTGAGAAAGAAACCGGCACAAATCCACATGGCGGCAGCAGCGGCAGCCGTGGTGGCTTCGCACATGGCAGCGGCAACGGTGGTGGCTTCTCTTCTCTGTCTCCTCCGTTGTATCTTGTTAGGGTTTGTTTGACCTTTCTTGACTACCAGTAGCATGTAATACCTGTAATTTGGATTGTTGAGGTTTGACCTCTAAACCTAACACAAGGGAAAGTACAGGGCTTTTGAGAAACGGAAAGAAAGAGAAGGAGATTTAGAGAGAGATGGATTCAATTTTGGAGCCAGAATCATGTTCGATTAATTTTAGAGATGGATTCAATTTTGGATACCAATGAGGAGAACAATGAATTGGGAGCTTTGAAAATGAGTTTTAGAGAGAGAGAGTTGATCTTTTTATAAGTCACTTGTTTAAATTTTGAATTTGGAGCCACTTGGTAATTTTGAATCTGGAGCCTTGATTTTGAATTTTGATTAGAAAAAAAATAGATAGAATATATTAAGATTTTAATTGTTATTTATGACATCAGCAAAACCTACATGGCATATCTAGTTGATTGACACGTATGCAAACTTACATCAGCGGCTAATCTCCCTTAATAGATAGTATAGATATATAATAGATGTATGAATTGTGCTCTAGTGAGAAATCCAATAGATGTTTGTTTGGTATTATTACTTCTTTGTAATCGTGCGATTATAATAATTGAGATATTAAAATGAGGAGTTGTAATGAATAGTCAATCGTAATTGTTTGGCGTTCTATCTTCTTCTTTGAATTGAATACTTCAATCGTTGAGAAAAAAGAAGCCAATCCATCTATCCACCGATCGATGAATCTTCCTTCTTTTTGGTTGGGTGTGTTCTACAATTGAGATTGTAGACCCAACACTACCCATCGGGCAACCACCTACGTGCTCTACACTTATGTCGAGTTTGTCTAATTGTTTATTACTGTTGCTACAAGTCCTGGGGATATTCAACTTCTACGAGGCCCGTAGTGCCTCAAAACTGATCACGCAGGTCGCTTATATAGGTTGACGGCGGTGAACTTACAAGTTTAAGGCTCAACGATCTAATAACATTTTTTTGTGACCCAAAACTCTAACTTTGTTTCACAGAGCATTCACAATTGATTCTCCATCTTCATCTCTAGAATTGCAAATTTTGTCCTTTATCTTTATACCCAATTTTAGATGGTGTCCCTTGTCTTTAAAATTGGTGAGTTTTGTACCTAATGTTTTAAATTCCTACACGTTATGTCCTTTAGCCCCAACTCAGTTAAAATTTTCTGTTAAATCCGATCATGTGACTTGCACATGAGGGCATATTTGTCTTTTCACTGTTATAGGGACTATTCTGCAAATATCTAATATCTTAGGACTCTTGTGTAAAATAGTAAAAAAAAGATATTAAATCCTAAAATATTCTGTACTCTCTCTCCTCTCTCTCTCTCTCTCTCTCTCTCTCTCTCACACACAAACACGTCTCTCTCTGTATATCACTTACCACCACCATCCACCCCACCACTGCCACTTACAACCACCTGCTGCAACCACCTCCAATCCAACCCACCCATCTCTCTCTCTCTCTCCCCCCTCTCTCTCTCCTAACTGTATAACCCACCAACCGCCACCACTGTGAAAGCACTGGATCGATGACGAACATCAACGTTCCACTTGATTTAAGACGCGAAACACCAAAAACATAGAAGATGGAGAAGAAGATGTAGGAGAAACTCATTCATTTCATTACAATTAACACAGATTACATACCAAACAAGTATACATCATCTTCTACAAGCTGGTTTAGATCATAAAGATCTAAACCCTAGCTTTCTCTCTCTAACACATAGTCTCCCTCTCTCTCTAGAAATGCACAAAGCTCACCAAGGAGGCTCCCTAGAAAGATTCCAATAGTTGCCCTAATTTACCCTATACACATATATATCTAGACTATGGACTAAACCCGGACAAAACATATTGTCCAGGATACAACAAATAATTTCATCCAAAAATACATACAAACTCGAAATAATAACAAAACAATAGTCCGAATTTAACTCATAAATTTGGAACCTTTAATACACAGGAAACCATCTGAGTTTATAGCTCAAACTCGGATAAGATAACAAACTCGGACAAGGTCATAAATTTGGAACCCATATTCCGAGTTAACCTTGTAATCCGGAATCATGTCTTGCTTCATCATCTTTGACTTGGACTTTGCTTTGGTTGACCAGAACTGATAAAGCACAGTTACCGGCAGGAACTGCACCTACAGACTCCCCTTAACTGTTGCTATCAGTTCTGTCTGACACTGATCTCTTTAGTCACCGGACACTGAACTTACCGACTCCCCCTTGACTGATGATATCATGCCTGCTTTCAACTTTGCAGAGACTTGATCTTTCCGGTATAGCACAACGATCTTCAACCCTTCTAATAAAAGTCTTACTGACAGTCACTTAAATGGCCGCTTCGAGAAACCTGAGGAATCCAACATCAAGCTATGTCAATCCTTCCCCTCAAACTACCCTCGAATCTAGTTAACGCGAACCAACCTACAACCACATGTAAGAACATCCCTCGATCCTGAATCTTCAAACTTAACTGACAGAAGAATGAAACATCGGATTTCTAATGCCCAACATCGAACACTTCAAATTCTGCAAGGACATCAATTTTAAAGACAAAGGACATCGCCTAAAACTGGATATGAAGATAAATGACAAAACTTGCAATTCACTCTTTCAATTAAATAATACTTTTTTATACTCTTATATCTTTTCTCTCTCATCCACTCACAACCACTTTAAAAATACTTTAAAAAATTACAAAGGGTGAACAACGTTTTACTAAATTTACTAATGAACAATAACATTTTCTTTCTCTTCCACTCACAACCACTCCATACAATATAAAAGAGTTAAATGCCATTTTAGTCCCTGTGGTTTGGGTCAGTTTGCCAGTTTTGTCCAAAGGTTTCATTTTTCGTCTGTGGGTCCAAAACGGTTTCACCGTTGCCATTTAAGTCTACTGGGTTAACTTCATCCATTTTTTCTGTTATCGAGAAGGGCAATTCGGCTATATAAAATGACCGAATTGCCTTTCTCGCTAACAGAAAAAATAGATGAAGTTAACCCAGTGGACTAAAATGACAACGGTGAAACCTTTTTAGACCAACAGATGAAAAATGAAACATTTGGACTAAACTGACAAAAAAGCCTAAACCACAGGGACTAAAATGACATTTAACTCAATATAAAAAAAACCACTTACATAAAAATGGAAGATAAAATGTGAATGCTCTAAGAGATCAACCATGCTTCAAAAACACTTTACCAATAATTTTAGTTGTACATTTAAATTTAACGTTTATTTATATTAATAATTGGGGCTACACTGAGATTTTAGGTGTCCAATTTGAGCCTGGAAAAGTGTTCCTTAAATAATTGACAATTAACGTCAAATAACACCTAACTAATCGATAATTAACGCCAAATAACAACCAAATAATCGATAATCATACGCCAAATAACACTTAACTAATCATACTACATCAGTGCTGTCACACCCCAACCGATGGCGGAAACATCAGGGCATGACACTGAGCGAAACAGATTGTCCATGAGTATCCATAACAACTATTCATTACCAGATAATTAAATGTCATGTCCCATACCACAACATATCCAAATAAAAGCAATTATTACAAATAATTGTCTCAAACACAAATACTGTTCCGACGACTCAGATTTAAGCGTGACATAACTAGACCCCTAGCTTGATTCACTAAAGCACAGCAATTCCTAGCATCTCAAACACCTGTCACATACGTTAAAATAAAGTCAATACACATAGTGTAAAGGTGAGCATACAAGTTTGATAGTATAATAGAGTTCGAAATCGTTTACGCATAACCAACATGTAACATGTAGTAAAGTGAAAGCTAGTAGGTTATCGACAGAGAAATATGCACAGACATGACTGGGAGTTGTAGAATGCGCAATGCATATCCCCACTGGGACACGTGAAGTAAAGCCCTTAACAACCCCTGTCCATGACAGGTGCTGAGTCCAAACGATAGTACTATCGTTGCTAAGGTGTCAGGCAACAATCACTGTGTTAACATAACATACAAGCATTCATCGAATAACACGTAACAAGCAATAACGGTCAGCGTTTAAACTGTGTTTGCTTAGTGTGTCGATTGTGATTTGCATAAGTAACATATGTAACACTCAAAAGTGCGTAAGCAAAAAGGGATCGAGTATACTCACAGATCGTGCTTAACAAGTAAACACTCTCTTGGATTAAAGGGAGCGCTTGAGAGAGATTAACCTGAACAGTTAACGATAGCATAAGCGAAGTATGGTGCGTAGAATGGTGAAAAGAACCAAGTGTCGAACGGTAATCTGAACGGATGGCAATCCGATCGGATGGCCATTCGGTCAGATTCACATCCGTTTGGTAAGGATGTGTTTGTGTGTAATGGCTTTGAAGTTTTTGTTGTAGCATTATGAAAAACAGAGAAGTATCTCTACCTTTCAGGTGGTTCGATCGAATGGCGGTTCGATCGGAAGGCGATCCGTCCGGCGAGGTATTTCTCAGAGAACAAGTTCACAGCAGGATTGTCATCTAATCGGATGGTCTATCGATCAGGAGGCAATCCGTTAGAACTGACTATGCATTGAACATGTTGAAAATTGTTTAAGTGTTGAGACCAAGTGCAATCCGATCGGATGGATGTTCGATCGGATGCCAATCCGACTGGACGGCAATCCGTCTCAGCGACCAGATCGTCTTGGTACTTGATTACTTTGAAAGTTTTTACGGTTTGATCGAGACGGTATGACAACGTGCTAAACAACAGAACTTCGTCAAGTCCCAAGTCGTCCGATCGAACAGGAATCACCCAAGTCCGATCAGTTTATTGGTTCGTGATGGTTGTTCATGTTTAACCCGAAATCGGTTGTCTCTTTGATAGAAAATAGATCTTGAACCAACACATCACTAAGAAAGAGTAGGTCTATACAAGCTCCGATTCTATCGGTTTTGAGTGCATTGAGTGTAAAAGAGTTGAAAGAAAGTTGGACAAGCTTCTTTCAATCCTTTTATCACTGAAAATGTTTAGATCTATGCGAAATCGTTGTTTAATCATGTGGAAATCCTTTAGATCTGAGTTGTTCTTGGTGGAATGAGGCCAAAACTTGAAGTTCATAAGAACTCCATGATGACATCACCCTAGAACACCTCAAATCCACTGATTTCACGGTTAAAAGTTGAGATTCAAAGGTGAAAAAGATGAAGAAGTGCGTGTAGATCATAGAAGTACAAGGTTTAGGTTGAAAACTTACAAGAATTGCGAGAAATCGAGAGAAAGGTGGCCTTGAGCGAGCTGGTCGAGTGAGAGGGAGCTGTCACATCAAATGATGTGATAGGAGGGGTATTTATAGGTTGCCAAAAAGGGAAAGTGCACAAGTGTCGAACAGGAGGTCACCTCGATCGGATGACACTCTGATCGGATGGCAAACCGATCAGAGTGTCATCCGGTCGAGTGGCTCTGACGAGTTGTGTTTTGGCGTTTCGTTTCATTTCGCGTGTTGAGCGTTGCGATGCGTTTGAATGATTATGCGATGAGATAGTATTACAAATATCCTAACTAATCCTCATTATATCTAACATACAATCATCATGAATAGCTTGCGTTTAACGTTTGCGATTTAAGTTGCGATGCGATAGAGTTGCGATTGCGTTTCGATTAATCACCACAAACATTTAAAGTAAACATGCACAAGTAACTCATAAATAGCACACACACACACGTAAAACAATATCCAGAACGCTTAAATCGAGTTGCGAATGCGATTGCGATGCAATAAGCGATAAAGCGACAAATCACGCGGTTAAACCTCGATTATTCACAGATACTCCACATAATACAACTAAAGCAAACAAAATAAAGATTCGATTACAAGTCAAAGAAGTCAAATCAGTAATTAAGCAAGGAGTGACAGATCGCAATTAGCAATCTTTTCTTTCTTTGACTTAAATCTTGACTTTGACTTTCGTAACACGGGGTGTTACAGCCTCCCTCACTTAGGGAATTTCATTCCGAAATTAGGCCTTAACTGTAACAAATAACTGCGGGTACTTCGCCTTCATGTCGCTTTCGAGTTCCTAGGTGAACACTGTGCCGCGTTTGCCTTCCCAGCGAACCTTTACAATGGGAATGCGCGAGCGCCTGAGCTTCTTGGTTTCTCGATGCATGATCTCGACAGGCTTCTCCACGAAGTGTAATGTTTCATCCACTTGTAGATCCTCCAGTGGAACTTGTAAATCATGCTCAGCCAGACACTTTCTGAGGTTCGAAACATGGAATGTCGGGTGGGCGTTGCTAAGTTCCTCCGGTAGTTCGAGTCTGTAGGCCACTTTTCCGATCCTTTCTAGAATCTTAAAGGGTCCCACATATCAAGGCGCGAGCTTTCCTTTCTTTCCGAATCTTACCACACCCTTCCAAGGTGATACCTTTAGGAGTACGTGGTTGCCAACGTCAAATTCAAGGGGCTTACAGCGTCTATCGGTGTAACTTTTCTGACGACTCCGAGCTTTCAGCAGGTTGTCTCGAATTTGGAGGATTTTGTCAGTCGTTTCTTACAACAGCTCAGGACCGGTTATCTACAAGTCTCCGATCTCGTGCCATACAATAGGCGATCGACATCTTCTTCCGTATAATGCCTCAAATAGTGCCATTTGGATGCTAGAGTGATAACTGTTATTGTACGAGAATTCGACTAAAGGTAAGTATGCGTCCCAATTACCACTGAAATCTATGACACACGAGGAAGCATGTCTTCAAGGGTACGAATCGTTCTTTCAGTCTGACCGTCGGTTTGGGGATGGAAAGCGGTACCTAGACTAAGCGTAGTATCGAGAGCAGATTGAAACGTTTCCCAAAGACGCGAGGTAAACCGAGCATGTTAGGCTTCGCGGATAAGAGCTTCGAGATTATGCTGCGCTTGAATATTATGAATGCTATGCAAATAGCTTCGTCGGCTTAGAGCATCGACAACGACATTTGCCTTGCCAGGATGATAACGAATCTCATAGTCGTAATCGTTGAGAAGTTCTACCCATCGGCGTTGGCGCATATTCAGTTCTTTTTGGCTGAGGAAGTGTTGCAGGCTCTTATGATCCGTGAAGATCGTACACTTGGTACCGTAAAGGTAGTGTCGCCAAATCTTCAACGCAAAAACAACTGCACCTAGCTCGATATCATGGGTTGTATAGTTCTTCTCGTGGATCTTGAGCTGACGAGATGCGTAAGCGATAACCTTGTCCCGTTGCATGAGAACGCAGCCAAGACCAAGGTTCGAGGCATCACAATAGACAATGAAGTCATCGTTTCCGTAGGGTAAAGGCAAAACGGGAGCATTGCAGAGCATATGCTCGAGAGTTTGAAAGGTAGTCTCTTGTTTAGTTCCCAAAACAAAAGGCTTGTCTTTATGCGTGAGAGAGGTAAGCGGCAGACGATTTTAGAGAATCCTTCGATAAAT
Source organism: Helianthus tuberosus (assembly GCA_030545235.1). Taxonomy (NCBI): domain Eukaryota; kingdom Viridiplantae; phylum Streptophyta; class Magnoliopsida; order Asterales; family Asteraceae; genus Helianthus; species Helianthus tuberosus. The sequence continues at coordinate 101,119,107 of CM060367.1, forward strand.
CGGCGATAATAGCCCGCTAGTCCGAGAAAAGAACGGACTTCAGACGGGTTCTTAGGTGTAACCCAACTCTTAACAACTTCGATCTTCACGGGGTCGACGTGAATACCTTGACTATTGACAATGTGACTGAGAAATTGAACCTCCTCAAGCCAAAATTCGCACTTGGAGAATTTGGCATAGAGTCGATTCCCCTGGAGTAGCTCGAGAACCAAATGTAGATGTTGCGCGTGTTCGGTTTTCGACTTGGAATAGATCAGGATATCATCGATGAACACGATGACAAAGCGGTCGAGGAAAGGTTTACACAAGCGATTCATCAGATCCATGAAAAATGCAGGTGCGTTGGTCAAACCAAAGGGCATAACAACGAACTCATAGTGACCGTATCGAGTGCGAAAAGCGGTTTTGGGTATATCCTCCTCTTGAATGCGTAGTTGGTGGTAGCCTGAGCATAGATCGATCTTTGAGAAACACGTAGCACCTTGTAACTGATCAAACAAATCATCGATTCGAGGCAGGGGATAGCGATTCTTGATCGTCAGCTTATTCAACTCCTTGTAGTCGATGCACATCCGGAACGACCCGTCCTTCTTTTTGACGAAAAAAACTGGTGCGCCCCAAGGAGAGGTGCCAGGGCGAATGACGCCTTTGACAAGTAATTCTTGGAGCTGACTCAAGAGTTCGCGCATTTCGGACGGAGCGAGTCGATAAGGAGCTCTAGCAACAGGATTGGCTCGAGGAATGAGGTCGATACGAAAGTCGATATCACAACTCGGAGGTAAACCAGGAAGTTCATCAGGAAAAACAAGAGGAAAATCAAGGAATACAAGCACCTTGTCTATTTCCTTTTCTTTCTTTTCCTTCTCTGCTACTACGATGTTAGCCAAGAAAGCTCTATATTCCTTGCGGAGATACTTGCTAGCTTGGACGCACGACATAAGTTTGAGACCTTTTGAAGGAGTTTCGCCATACACACAAAGTTGATCACCATTAGCGAGCGAGAATCGAATCATCTTATCAAAGCAAACCACTTCAGTATGGTTTTCACGAAGAAAGTTCATGCCTACTATGACGTCAAAACTACCGAGCTGCATCGGAATAAGATCGATAGGAAAGATGTGATTGTTGAGTCTGAGTGTACAATCATGAAGAACAGAATTGACAGCGACGGTTCTTCCGGTGGCAACTTCAACATCGAACGTCGAGGGGAGATGGGCACGCTTACGATTAAGGAGCTTTTCGAATTCAAACGATACAAAACAGTTATTGGCTCCAGTATCAAACAAACACGAAGCATATATACCATTCACAAGGAACGTACCATTAACCACGTTGTTGTCTGCTTGAGCCTGGCGGACATTGATGTTGAAAGTACGTCTGTGGGCTGCTGCCTGCAGATGTTGTTGGGGCTGCGGCTCTTGCTTCACTACTCGATTGGGGCACATGTTTGCGAAGTGGTTGGGATCACCACACGTAAAGCAAGCTCTAGCATGGATTGCGGGTGCAGGAGCCGCTTGTTGGCCTTGAGGAGCAAGAAGTAGAGCTTGTTGAGCAGGAGCTTGACCTTGAGCTGGAGTTGGAGCATGACGTGGATCTGTACGGCAGTTGGCGGTGAAGTGGCCGTACATGTTGCAATGCACACAGTATCTGCAAGCGATTCCCACTGGGTGGTGGTAAGTACAAGTAGGGCATGTCGGGTGAGGACCAGTGTATGCACGCTTAGCCGGCAGTGCATTGGTGACCGGCGCCGCTACTTGGCGGTGTTGAGGCTGCGGTGGAGCAGGTACTGCTTGAAGTGGAGCGGCAGCGGTGACAACGCAATTCTTGCTACTGTTGTTGTTGTTCTTCCTCTTACGGCGGGAGGACTTTGAAGACTGTGGTGCGGTGGCGGTTTCAGCGGTTGGGACAATGGTAGCTTGATGCAGATTCTTTGAGACTTTATCCCAGTAACCAGACTTGACTCGCTTGTCGTTGATCTCAGCAGCGAGTAAGTAGGTTTCCTCGATAGTTGTTGTCTTTGCAGCTTGAACGAAAACAGCGACACAATCCGGAAGAGCACGGATATACTTCTTGATGGTGATTTCGGGCGTAGTAACTTGGCCTGGACAGATTGTGCTTAGCTGCTTGAAGCGAGCAGTTAAACTAGCGTTGTCACCATCCTTCTGCTTGATATTCCAAAACTCGTCCTCCAGCTTTTGGCGCTCGTGGGGAGGGCAGAACTCTTGCATCATAACGTCCTTCAACTCATCCCACGTCAACCTGTAAGCTGCATCATTTTCGTGCTTTTTTCTCTCGGCCGTCCACTAATCTAGAGCTCGGGATTGGAAGATGCCAGTGGCGTTGAGAGAACGGAGATTATCAGGGCAGCTACTCTGGCACAGGGTGACTTCGATCGAATCAAACCATTGGAACATGGCTGTAGGCCCATCTTCGCCGGTAAATTATTTCGGGCCGCAGGCTTTGAACTGATTGAAGCTAAAAGTAGACTTTGGCGAATCATTCCTGGACTCTTCAAAAGACTTGCTACCATTCTCATTCAGTTCGCTAACAATCTGGGGGATAACTTTCGCCATCTGCTTAGCGACGAGAGCAGCAATGTGTTTGTCTTCATGGTTTCGGCGGGCTGAGCATGAGTGAAATGATCCAAATGATGACATTGTCTGCAACAGACATCGCCATAGGACTCAAACACAATTTCAATTAATCCTAGCATAGTCTAGCGCATTACCCAAAGCTACTTTATAAAGCACAGAAAACACATCAACCTCGTAAACACATGGGCACGTAGGCACATAAACCACAGAATCACATAAAGCACATAGAGCACAGAAGCACGTAATCACATAGAACCACGCCATATTTTGCACGTATTCATCTATCCTGGTTGCACATAGTCACCTATCATCCAAAGTCTGCGAGTTTGAGAATAGCGATTGTGATTAGCGAGTACACATCGACTAGCATAGCATAAGCAAGTAACATAGCATTCGATGGTAGTAACGATTTGTTAGCGTATTGAGATAGATGTGCAGTGCGAGTTGTGTGCGTCGATCAAAGCGAGAGCGGAAAGCGAATAACCCACCAAAAATCGAAACACATAAACGGGTAAAATCACATAAAACACATAAAATCCACATAAAAAGACAAATATTAGAGTTAGCAGTTGCGGGCTCAGAATTGAAACACATAAAATCAGCGATTGCGAGCTTGAAATCGAGGATAGATTGTCTAAGGCTTGATAGACATCGACTACCCAAAGTGATTCGACTATTCACAAGGACTTTTGGTACACACTTTGGCTTTCGGGATTGTGCTCTCGCCTCGATTTGGGCGAACGGCACGCATCCTTTCAGTTACAGTGTGACTTTAAGTCGTTGGAGTCCGTCGAGACTTTGGTGTGAGTTTTGTAAGACCAAAATAAAGGGCGGAATAAGTCGTCAAGGTTCGGGTTTCACCCATGACTTAACAACTTCGTTCCTGTTTTGATAAAATAGAGAGAGAATTGGCCACGAAGTGCGGATTTCACTCATGATTCAACGCAAGTTCCGTTGTTTGTCGATAAAAATGCGGGTCGAACAAGCAATTTGGTCGAGAGTTTACGGTTTTCACACCTAGTCTCGACCTAATCACTCGTTCAGTTGAGATAGTGTTCAGTGAGTGCGAGCGAAAATAGCAATTAAGCTCGTACAAAGCCCTTACAGGGTATGCACAAGTCAGTCTGTTGGTACTTAGACTATAGATTAGGCCGTTTCTAAGACATCGACCTGGACTAGGTCGAGTCTTGCCTAATTCCCTATAATTATGGCTCTGATACCAATCAGTCACACCCCAACCGATGGCGGAAACATCGGGGCATGGCACTGAGCGAAACAGATTATCCATGAGTATCCATAACAACTATTCATTACTAGATAATTAAACGTCATGTCCCATACCACAACATATCCAAATAAAAACAATTATTACAAATAATTGTCTCAAACACAAATACTGTTCCGACGACTCAGATTTAAGCGTGACATAACTAGACCCCTAGCTTGATTCACTAAAGCACAGCAATTCCTAGCATCTCAAACACCTGTCACATACGTTAAAATAAAGTCAATACACATAGTGTAAAGGTGAGCATACAAGTTTGATAGTATAATAGAGTTCGAAATCGTTTACGCATAACCAGCATGTAACATGTAGTAAAGTGAAAGCTAGTAGGTTATCGACAGAGAAATATGCACAAACGTGACTGCGAGTTGTAGAATGCGCAACACATATCCCCACTGGGACACGTGAAGTAAAGCCCTTAACAACCCCTATCCACGACAGGTGCTGAGTCCAAACTATAGTACTATCGTTGCTAAGGTGTCAGGCAACAATCACTGTGTTAACATAACATACAAGCATTCATCGAATAACACGTAACATGCAATAACGGTCAACGTTTAAATAGTGTTTGCATAGTGTGTCGATTATGATTTGCATAAGTAACGTATGTAACACCCAAAAGTGCGTATGCAAAAAGGGATCGAGTATACTCACAGATCGTGCTTAACAAGTAAACACTCTCTTAGATTGAAGGGAGCGCTTGAGAGAGATTAGCTTGAACAGTTAACGATAGTATAAGCGAAGTATAGCGCGTAGAACGGTGAAAACAACCAAGTGTCGAACGGTAATCCGAACGGATGGCAATCCGAACGGATGGCAATCCGATCGGATGGCAATCCGATCGGATGGCAATCCGATCGGATGGCAATCCGATCGGATGGCAATCCGATCGGATGGCAATCCGATCGGATGGTCATCCGATCGGATGGTCATTCGATCGGATGTCAATCCGTTCGGATGGTCATCCGATCGGATGGCCATTTGGTCGGATTGACATTCGTTTGGTAAGGATGTGTTTGTGTGGATGGTCATTCGATCGGATGTCAATCCCTTCGGATGGTCATCCAATCGGATGGCCATTTGGTGGGATTGACATTCGTTTGGTAAGGATGTGTTTGTGTATGATGGCTTTGAAGTTTTCATTGTAGCATTATGAAAAACAGAGAAGTGTCTCTACCTTTCAGGTCATTCGATCGAACGGCGGTTCGATCGGATGGCGATCCGTCCGGCGAGGTATTTCTCAGAGAACAAGTTCACAGCAGGATTGTTATCCAATCGGATGGTTTATCGATCTGGTGGCAATCCGTTAGAACTGACTATGCATTTAACATGTTGAAAATTGTTTAAGTGTTGAGACCAAGTACAATCCGATCGAATGGCTGTTCGATCGGATGGCAATCCGATCGGACGACAATCTGTCCCAGCGACCTGATCGTCTTGGCACTTGATTACTTTGAAAGTTTTTGCGGTTTGATCGAGACGGTATGACAACGTGCTAAACAACATAACTTCGTCAAGTCCCAAGTCGTCCGATCGAACAGGAATCACCGAAGTCCGATCAGTTTACTGGTTCGTGACGGTTGTTCATGTTTAACCCGAAATCGGTTATCTCTTTGATAGAAAATAGATCTTGAACCAACACATCACTAAGAAAGAGTAGAAGGTCTATACAAGCTCCGATTTTATCGGTTTTGAGTGCATTGAGTGTAAAAGAGTTGAAAGAAAGTTGGAAAAGCTTCTTTCAATCCTTTTATCACTGAAAATGTTTAGATCTATGCGAAGTCGTTGTTTAATCATGTGGAAATCCTTCAGATCTGAGTTGTTCTTGGTGGAATGAGGCCAAAACTTGAAGTTCATAAGAACTCCATGATGACATCACCCTAGAACTCCTCAAATCCAATGATTTCACGGTTAAAAGTTGAGATTCAAAGGTGAAAAAGATGAAAAAGTGCGTGTTGATCATAGAAGTACAAGATTTAGGTTGAAAACTTACAAGAATCGCGAGAAATCGAGAGAAAGGTGGCCTTGAGCGAGCTGGTCGAGTGAGAGAGAGCTATCACATCAAATGATGTGACAGGAGGGGTATTTATAGGTTGCCAAAAAGGAAAAGTGCACAAGTGTCGAAAAGGAGGTCACCTCGATCGAATGACACTCCGATCGGATGGCAATCCGATCGGTTGGCCATCCGATCGAGTGGTCACTCGATCGAGTGGCTCCGACGAGTTGTGTTTTGGCGTTTCGTTTCGTGTGTTGAGCGTTGCGATGCGTTTGAATGATTATGCGATGAGATAGTATTACAAATATCCTAACCAATCCTCGTTATATCTAATATACAATCATCATAAATAACTTGCCTTTAACGTTTGCGATTTAAGTTGCGATGCGATAGAGTTGCGATTGCGTTTCGATTAATCACCATAAACATTTAAAGTAAACATGCACAAGTAACACATAAATAGCACACACACACGTAAAACAATATCCAGAACGCATAAATCGAGTTGCGAATGCGATTGCGATGCGATAAGCGATAAAGCGATAAATCACGCGGTTAAACCTCGATTATTCACAGATACTCCACATAATACAACTAAAGTAAACAAAATAAAGATTCGATTACAAGTCAAAGAAGTCAAATCAGTAATTAAGTAAGGAGTGACAGATCGCAATTAGCAATCTTTTCTTCCTTTGACTTCAATCTTGACTTTGACTTTGACTTTCGTAACACGGGGTGTTACAAGTGCCGCAGAGCCTTGCGAGTTGCGAGTCACCGAGTCGGAGTTGCTTGGAGAGCAAGAAGATGACAGTGGGTGGATTGCGAATTTCGAATTGCGATAAGACAAAACTCACTTTTAATCTTTCTAGCTCTTTACCAATTGCCGCCAAAAAAAAGGATATTGTATTTTTTTTTTTTTTTTTGAAAATCAAATAGGTATTAGGCTAAACCTAATGGGCTAACTTATAAAATTTAAGATTGATAGTAAATGGGACTATCCATAATTTGGTGTTTCATACTAGTATGCTATTTAAAAAATATAAAACATATATATCGGAATTTTCTTTTTTAAAAATGTGCCATCAGAAAACACGTGTCCTGACCGATGGTCCTTCCCGCTCATCTCATGAGCGCCCCTGATTATCATATACTTCGTAAACAAACAAAATAAATTTAGTTCCTTAGAGGAATAAAACATATAAAATGTGTTCCAAAGAAAGAGTTCTAGAAATAAAAAAGAAACAAACCCAACCAACCATAACAAATTAATAAAAATGACTAGTTCCTTTCTTCACACGTAAAAACGAACGAAGTACGCATAACAAATGCATCTCTAAAATTGTTTGATTATTTATAGTATACCTTATAACAAACGCATCTCTAAAATTGTTTGATTATTTATAGTATAGCTTAAGGCTTAAACGCATTACCAACAATATAACATTATTTACCTAACAAATAATCAACTCATACGTTAACATTATTCTTTTCAAAGTACACAAGTTATATCGTTGATAATCTATACCTAACAAATAAGCAACTCATACGTTGTAAACTCAAGATATATTTCCCGCTTCTCTTATTTTACCCATTCCATTTCCACAATCACAGGGACGCAACTTAAGAGAGGGGGGGGGGGGGGGTACCCCCGAACATTTTTTGCCCAGTAGTGTTATATATGTAGTTTTCATATAGAAATTCTTGGGTATATACGTTTTCGACCCCCCGGTTCTAAAGAAATGTTTTGGTATATACGTTTTCGACTCCCTGTCTTCATTGTCAAGCTTCGCCACTGCACAATCGTATCTTTCTTTGAAATACCATTCCATTTCCATAATCACATCTTTCCTCAAACCATTTTATAATTTTTCGCTTCAAATCTTTATTACTAAAACCAACCTTAGTGGTCCACACAAAAGGTAGGTAGGGGTGCAAACGAGCCACTCGAGCTCGGCTCGAAACGAGCGAAACTTAAACAAACTCAAGTCCGAACCTAAAAATAAGCTCATTTTGTAAACGAGTCCAAGCTTCGATTATTGAGCTCGAATCGGCTCGCAAGCCTAAACGAGTCTGTTATTTATATAATTTTTAATTAATATACTAAATACATTTTTAAATAATAATGATTATTTTTCATAAAGTTAGGAAAAGATAACTAAATTATATATAGTGCGAGGTTCATTGAGGAACATTAAAAAAGTGGGGAACTGTGGGGAACCGACTCAAACGAACTTCGATTGGACTCATTCCAACGGCGTTGGAACCGGCTCGTCGAACCCTAACTAGGATCTCTTAACCCTAAACCCTAAATCATAACCTCTAAACCCTAAATATATTAGGGTTTGACCTTTAGGGTTTAGCTTTAGTGTTTAGCTTTAGGGTTTAGGGTTTAGCTTTTAGGTTTAGCTTTAGGTTTAGCCTTTAGGGTTTAAATTTTAGGGTTTAAATTTTAGGGTTTATAGTTTAGATTTTACGGTTTAGCTTAGGTTTTAGCTTTATTTTTTTAGCTTTGGGGTTTAGAGTTTAGGAGTTAGGATTTAGGGTTTAGGGTTAAAAGATCCTAGTTAGGGTTCGACGAGCCGGTTCCAACGCCGCTGGAATGAGTCCAATCGGAGTTCTTTTGAGTCGGTTCCCCGCTGTTCCCCACTTTTTTATATAATAAAAATTATTATTAATGTAAATTATTTAATAAATAATAAACGAGCTTTGCAAACAAAACTCGAATCGAGCCGAGCTCGAGCTTTCAGATATTAAACGAGCTCGAGCTTGAGCTCGGCTCGACTCATTTGCACCCCAAACTCCCAAAGCAACAACGTGGCGTGACTTTTACAGGTTTCCGACCTGGATGGGGCGTGGAGAGGAAGACATGGTTACACATGAAGGAGTGGATTGTTGGAGACATGACGGGTGGTCCGACATGATTCCGCGCTTTCTAACTATCTAAGATTTCTTTTATTTTACTCGTGTAATACACGATTTTATCATACTTATATTAATACTATACTAAACTAAGGGTTGAGGGTATAATGTTCGGTGAGTGGGTGATTGAGTGGGAGTCACCGATCGGTGACTAGACCCCCATGCTTGAGTTAGGGTGTTTGAGTAGGAGAGAGGGTGAGAAATCGTGGAGTATTCACCGAAGTGGAGAAGGAGTGATGGAGAGGAGAGATGAGAGAACAACCAATCAAAAAATTTATAACTCAAACCATACCCTCTGATTGAGTGCAAAATGGGAAGTGGAATGGGGTGTTGACATGGCATAATATTACTCAATCACCCTAGAATGATTAACCATGCCCTCCACCCTAAATTCCTTGGACAATATCTAAGCTGAGAGTTGGGCAACGTTCATGTCGCAAAATCAACCACTGGTCTGACTCACTCTCTGTGAGACTGTATGTTGTATGACTTTTATTTGACGACCCTTTTTCCTTTTTCCCCCTTTAGCAATGGCCACCACACTCTTCTTTTCACACATCCCCACTTTCTTCACCCACACCACTATTCTCATCAAACAATTTATCTGTCGGTGCCTTTGTCCCATTTCTCCCCAATTTCTCTTCTGCATTCAACCTGTTTGTTGAAATTCCCCAACCAACTTTCCCTTTTTTCATTGCTCCATATGCTTGTTTTTTGAAGCTCTGAGGTAAGCTTTTGTGGGTTTTGGTTTGTTTTCTTTTCTTTTTCACTTATGGGTTTGCAAGATTATCAACAACTTTTGAGCAAACTCATACATTTGTTTGTTGGTGTATATTTTGAAAGTTTTGGCATTTGGGTTGCTACTAAAGATGGTGATTAAGTGTTGGAAATAAGGTAGCCATGAGCTCGGTACTACCGAAAATCGTCAAAATTGGTACCAGTACCGAAAATGATCAGTATGGTACCGAAAATCGCGAAAACTGGGTACCGAAAATGCTCGGTATGTTACCGGTATTTAAGGGTAAAATTCGGTAAAATACCGGTACCGTACCGAAAATACAAGTACCAAAAAAGTAAATAATTTGGTACAGGAAATTCGATACCGGTATCCGGTAGCAAGTACTCATCCCTGTTAAGAAGATACTGAATAATATTTTTGTTTTGTGTTACTTTAATGATTTTTTTATTTGATATTGAAAATGAAATGAGGGAGTCTTGAGTCCCTACCACCTTAGCACATCTTAAAAGAAAAAAAAGAGCCTTTGGATCTAGAGCCTTGAGGGTTACTCATACTATGTTATTATGAGTGTTTCAATGTCTTCTACACAAGATCCAAAATTTTGGCCAAATTTGGAGATTTTTGTGCATTTCTAGCTTTCTTCTATGAGTTCTTTCATGTGTGCTTTGTTTTTTTATATAAAGATTAAATGTTTTTTAATTTGCAATACAGATGTAATACAGATTTCAATCTAGTCTTGGAATGTGGAACAAAGATTAACCTTTAAATGGTAAATAATAATATAAGAGGTGTGGACTGCAGAGGTGAAAATTGAAATCAAGTGATGTTATGTTGAAAAAAATGACATGTTTTGTATGTAAATAAATGCATATGAATGCAGTGGGGACAAACATGAGAATTCTTTAAACACATATTCTTTTTCTTTACATTCTTTATATATTTCTAGTTATTTTTTTCAACTTTAATTAGAATCCCACTTTTCCTTTTGCAAATTACCAGTGTTTCCTGGTAAAAATGCAGCCTTCTCTTAACCAGAGTAATTCTTTCAAAAATCCTTAGTTTGTTTTCCTTTTTATTTATTTTTTTTGGCTGCAGTTTGTGTTTATTTGATTGGTGTGGGATTGTTGTGACCAGAGCAGCAAATTATGGACCAAAAAACATGGCTTTGGAAGAAAAGATATGCCCAGAAGTCGATCGACGCAAACAGTGAATCTGAAAATGAGACAGAGGTATTCTAGTAGCTCATTTACTTCATTTTAATGTAATAATAATGTTACCTGTTCTTGCTTTAAATATTACAGAGTATCAACTTATTCTTTACATGACCAAGTTGACCAACATTTTGTTTTTGTCCTATCCGAATTAATCAAATTAAAAAAAAAAAGAAATGATTCAGTGCTACTCCTAAAGAAACTAAATTCACTGAGAGAGTTTAGAGGAGTGGTAGAGCACGGTTCGCTTGTTCACGGGGGGCCAAAGAAGCCGGTGTAATAAAAAGATAAACTTTAACTTTTATACAAAATTGTAAATTACAAAATCGTACGAGTGTAGGTGATATGTGGATAGGTGGTCCATGATTTTGGAGCGCGTGGTGGTGGTGGGGTAAATGGGTGGAAGAGGGAGGTATGATAACGGGTTGGTGGTTGGGTGGGGCAGATAGAGGCATGGGGCCTGGAAGATGATGAGTAAGTGTGTCCCTCTTTTGGGAAGGAAATATTATACCTATTTTGCAGTTAAAGTAAATGTATACCAACCCTTTTTATTGTTGTTCTGTACATTTGATTAAAAATGTCTTGTAAATTATTAAATCTTAACAAAGATAACCTATTGCAAAAAAAGAAAAAGAAAACATATTGTAGTTTGCAAGTATGAGTGGTTCTAGATTATTTAAGAAAATGTAAATGCAAAAAGAACCATCATACTTGCCATAATATTATCTGAACCAACCTATCTTGGAACAAATAACGTGTGCGTGAGTTTGTGTGTGTGTGTGTGTGGCCAGGGCCCACCCTCCTCAGACACTACCAATAGCTCTGCTATGAATGAGATTTTACTGGGTACGTTTGTTTGTTTGTTTGTTTGTGTGTATATTGTATTTAAAATTGAAGTACGGTGGTACAAACATGTCGATCATAGTTTAACTACTAATTAATATACTAAACATGTTTTTATTTATGCAACAGAGGCTTCAGTACGATAAAGAAGCAGCTTTAGAGAGGACTGTGAAAAACCTCCATGAAAAGGTAGCTTCGCTTCTTTGTGAATGCAACGCCAAAGATAATCTCATAGCAGAACATGCAAAAACCGCACAAGAAGCCGTTGCAGGTGACCATTAATCCTCTTAATTCAACGTTCTAAACATCATCTCTTGGTATTTTAAACGTCTTATTGTTCATGTATTGTTTAAGATCGCGAGAAGGCTGCAGCCGAAATGGCCATGCAAAACCAAGAGCTAGAAGCAGCAGTGTTGCAGAAAGCAGAGGCTAACGAGAGATTAATTCACTTAAACACCGCGTTAAAAGATTGTCGACAGCAGTTAAGTTGTTTAAAAGATGAACAAGATCAAAAGGTGAGTGAAGCCGTGGATGAACTCAAACGGGCACATAAGAGTTTAGAAGAAAGGTTCGTAGAAGCGAGTAAAAAGCTAGCGAATTTAACGGTCGAAAACGCGCAACTTGCTAACGCTCTTTTAATGAAAGAAGAACTGATAGAAGATGTAAGTCATCAAATGTCGCAAGCGACAGTCGGATTCAACGAGTTGATTTCGAGATTAGATTCTGCCGAAAAGGAAAACGATATTTTGAAATATGAATATCGTGTTCTTGAACGAGAACTCGAGATAAGAACTCGGTGTGCTGACGTGGCGAACAGGCAGAACCAAGAAAGTTTGAAACGAGCGGTGAAGTTAGATGCCGAGTGTCAGAAACTTCGGTTGTTGGTGAAGAAACAAATCACGGGGTCTAACGATAAACGGACGATATTCATGATAAATCGGTTATGTGAAGTGGAAGAAGAAAACAAGATTCTAAAAGAAAAAATGCATAAAAAAGAAGACGAAATGCGTCTTTTGGAAGCGGAATTTGCTCAAATTGTCAAATGTGATGAAAGCCATGCTAATGGCACGAGTCCTCGAACGACGGTCGTCGATTCCGATATGAGTTTGATGGATGATTTTGTCGAGATGGAGAGATTAGCAATTGTTTCTTCCGATGCAAGTAATCTTGATTCCGTAGGCAAGGAATTAGTTCCCGTTACCGACATCATCAATCCATCCAATGAAGGCCGTGATTGGTTACAAACCGTTCTAAACGTGATTTCCGACCAAACCCGTGTTTCAAAAATAAGTATTGATGAAATATTGGAGGAAATTAAAACAGGTTTGCAATGTCAGTACGGTGCAGATCATGTTAGTGGTTATATTACCTGGAAATCTCCTGAGAGTGAAACGAGCCTCAAAACGGAACTCGAAGACGTGAAAAAGTCAAAGTCAATGATTGAGGAGCAATTGGAGAACCAGAAGTTGGTCAATGAGGAACTTGATCATAAACTTTCGGTTGCTACGGTTCAAATAAATGAAGCGAATCAGAATATTTCAGCTCTTAAAGTGGAATTAGAAGATAGAAGTCATTGTTGTGAAGAACTAGAAGCAACATGTCTTGATCTACAACTCCAACTAGCAAGGTACATTCTTTTAGCTTGCTAATTCTACATTAGCGAAAAAAAAAAGAAAAAAAAAAATTAAGAAATCTTGTAAAATTTTGAAAATTTGTAAAATTGTAATCTGGTATAATTTTCTGAAGATATAATGTGATGTGCAGTGTGACTGATAAAGATGTGGCAAATGTAGATGTTGAGCGAGAGGCAAAGCCGGTCCAAACTGTAAGCAACTTTTTATCTTTTTTCGAAAAAGAGAAAACTAGTGGTGGCAAAATGGGCGTGTTGACCCAAAGCTCTTTTTGGTCAATTTAGTATACTATAGATGGTCCCTCTGGTTTTCCAAAATTTTAGATTTGGTCCCTAGCTTTCTAAGAGTGCACGGATGGTTCCGGTGGTTTGCACTTTGTAACACATTTAATCCCCAACTTTTGCCAAAAGTACATGGATGGTCCCTGTGGTTTGCACTTTGTAACGCATTTGGTCCCTAAGTTGGACCTACTAAAACCTTTAGATTTCTTAGCTGGGGACTAAATACGTTACAAAGTGCAAACCATAGAGATCGTCCGTGTACTTTTAAAAAGCTAGGGGGGACTAAATCCAAAATTTGGTAAACCACAGGGGGACCATCTGTGTACTTTACTCATGTATATAATTAATGAACTAAATTGTGAAATAAACTATATCATGACAATAAATATCTGTTTTTTTTGAAATGTAGCAATTTAGGAGGTTGTATGCTTAAAAAATACAGTATAGGCAGCTAGCAATCCAATTCAGCCATTACTTTTATATCTTTATTTATTTATTTTACCCATTTGACCGGCTACAAATAATATCACAAGAGATTTAAAATTATAAAAACTTTTGCAGGGATGGGAAATAACAGCAGCTTCTGCAAAATTGGCGGAGTGTCAAGAGACCATATTCAGCATCGGCCGCCAGTTGAAAGCACTAACACCACCACCACCACCACCACCAGAGTCAACAGAGTCGACCACTAGTAAGAAGTCAAGTCAGCGTGCATCCTTACGTGACCGTATAGTGGCCGAGGACGGTGTTGACATGGACGACCTGCTAAGCTCCCCCAAGACCAAGGAGATCATAACCGCCACAGAGACAAAAGTATCGTCATTACCTGTTGTTCGTGTCGGCAGCTGCAAGTCACGTGTTGGACCCGGGGCTTTGGCTATTGTACCTACTAAGAAGCGGGGGAAAGGTGCCGAGCTGCTGAGGAAGCTTCTGTTTAGAAAGAAAAAAGGAAGCAACAAGAAGGTGCTAACTATTGGTGCATAAAAGATGTTATGGTTTTGTGAATGGTGTTTGGTTGTTTGTTTAGTGAGCCCAATGACTTGTGTTTGTGAGCTTGGTTATATTTAGTAGTATTTAATAAAGAAGTTCAAAAGGAAGTACAGGGGTTGAAGTGATTTGAGGGTAGTGGTAACTAACCAAGAGAACGCCCCGCTTGCGGTATGCGCATATAATGTATATATGTGTGGGCGCTCGGGGGCAAAAGTGAAAGTGCACTAATTTTAACGTTATTTTACTAATTTCGTGAAAATAACGTTAAAAAAGGGGGATGATTAATCATGCATCATGTGGTGACGTTGATAGCCGAAAGACAAGGGGGTACATGCACTAATCGGCAGTTATCTCAATTGCTGAGTGTTATGTACCTTATGTCCAAGGCTTAATGCAAAACTACTATCGAGCCGGGGGTCTCACTGGAAGCAGACTCTCTATTCTTACGGGGTAGAGGTAAGGCTATCTACATCTTACCCTCCTTAGACTTTACCTTAGCTTTGCTATTGGTGGGATTTACTGAGTATGATGATGATGGTGATGGTAACTAACCAAGAGCCGTGGCGGACCTACCCCCATGCTTAGAAGAAGAGGGGGGGGGGGGGGGGGGGGGGATGGCCTTGTAAAAAAATAGTGTATTATTTAGCAAAAATCCTGATCGCATCTTTTAAAAATAGAGTTAAACCCTCCTATCATCCCCAGAAAGAGTGCCAAAAAGTTTGATCAAGTGTGCACACACTCATGCCTGAAGCTTGTTCTATGCAAACTTAAATGGCCTTCATATGACTTGATCAAATTTATAGGATAAAAGGCCATTTATAAGAAACAAAATTGGTTTATTACATCTTGATATACCATATATTCTACACAGCTTATATTTATATATTTTAAATTTGTCTCAGTAGACCTTATATTGTGTGTATCTTGTTTATATTTTATCAATGATTAAAATATTCATGATGTCTCAGTAGACCTTATATTGTGTGTATCTTGTTTATATTTTATCAATGATTAAAATATTCATGATGGTTGTAAAAATTGTTATGACTATTCACTAGGGCTGTAAATGAGTCGAGCCGAGCCGAGCCGAATCAGGATGGGTTAGGCTTAGCTCGTTTAAAAAATGAGTCGAGCCGAGCCGGCTCATTTTTCTTAACGAGCTAGAAAAGTTAGGCTCGGGATTAGCTCATCAAAAGCTCGAGCTAGCTCGTGGCTCGTCGAGTTGGCTCGTTTATTTAAAAAAAGTTTATATTTTTGTATTTTTTATGCATAATGATATACATAAAACCAAAAAACAAAAATGAACATTATTTAGGCTAATAGAAGAGCAGTTTTGGATAAACTATAAAACGAACAAAAAAAGATTCCATGTTACTTTAATCTATTTTTTTAAAATCAATATTATTAATTAAAACTATAGCTTAATGGTCTATTTCTTTCAATAATAATATATTAGAATACACACACATATATTTTGTGGTTTAATTTAAATAAGCCAAACAAACCGAATTAATTTAAATAAGCCAAACAAACCGAACCTACCTTGGCTTAGGCTCAGCTCGTTATTACAAACCAAGCTGATTCAAGTTGGCTCGTTTGAAAACCAAGTTGACATCTAACCAGAATTTTTTCTGAACATTTTTTAGCGAACTTCGAGTAAGCCTTGAGCCACGAACTTTTATCTGAACCAATGTTTTCATTGTATTTGTATAATAGTGTAGTTCTACAACTATTTGTCTTAGTGACATTTGTTCTCCCATTTTTCCTTCTCTCTAATCATATACCATTTAGATTTTGTTATTGATTGTCTATGCACCTTTGCCAATTCATTACTAATGATTTGTTATCGTCCATCTGATAATGCAAGGCTTTGTGCTGTATTTTCCTTGCTTCTGCCTTACTGGCTGGGAGGAATCCCGACTGCAGGTACATGATGATGGGAGCTGTCCAAGATGGTGACCCCATTTCTATGACATTCACATGCCGCAAAGGAACAAAAGGATTCTTGAGTACCTCTATGCGTACGTCCTCTACCAGGTGCTGGAAACTAGTTGAAGCCAACTTGCTGAGAGGGCCCGCTGGTTTATTCTCATTGTGGTTAACAGAAGCATGGTTACCGATTCGGAATAGTCTAACCACTTTTCGAATCACCATTCCTTTTGATTTGATGTTTGTTTCCACCAAACATCATGGAGACGTGAAATTTCAGCCAGATTTTGATGATTTTAGAGTTTGTTTCTGGATTCTAGTTCAAAATCTAGTAGATTTGATGTGTTTGAACGGATTTCGGCAGAAAGTTTGAAGAAATTTGGGTGATTTTGATTCAGATATGTGAATTTTGTATCTGATTACTAGGTATTTGGAGTGTTCAAAATGACTTTTTTGTGCCAAATAGCCCTTTTACCTTTGGCATTTTTTTTGCCATTTTCATTCAAACCACTAACTTGTACTTTTTTCTGTTAAGTTGAAGGATATTTGGATGAAACTGATAGATATAAAACCTCATGGACGATTTTGGCAATTTACTTAAATTCTTTTTAATTTCTTTTATTTAATTAATTTTTTCACGTATATATATATATAAAACAAAACATACATGCAGTTCTTATAAAAAAATTAATAGTTTTGTCACATCATTTTTATAAATTTTCATCTAACCACTAACTCAGTTATTTTTTCTATTAATGTGAAAGATCTTTTAAATTTTATAAAGTAAGACAAAAATTAATTTCCAATTTTTTTATATACATCAGTTTTATAAAAAAAAATTCTACCTCAACCTCTAAATTTTATAAAACTAAAATGCTAGTAATCTTATAGAAAAAGGTCAAATAAACAGATCTTATCATATGTACCAAGTTTGTAATTCATCTTCTACTCTTTTAAATTCGCTCCTAACAAAAACAGAAGCCACCCCCTTATCAAACAACGTATCGTTACCAAAACTTAAAATTACCCACCAAATAGTAAGTATAATGCGATGAACCAAAAGTTTCTTTACTCAAACCACTCGTAATAAATATTAGTTAGTTACTCTCATAATCTTAATTAGATAAATATTTTATTTCTGCCAACATATTTCTTAGGTACTCAACACATTTAAAAATATGTAACGTTTTACAATTTTTTTCCATCTCCACATTTGATTATATACTAAAAATTGTAATCGATTGTTATGTGCGGCACATCATTGATATTTATTTTATATATCGTTTTCTCTTTATAAAACTGATCTATATAGAAAAACTGGATATTTATTTCTGTCTTAATTTATAAAATCTAAAACATCCATCTTAACAGGAAAAAATAAACTGAGTTAGTGGTTTGGATAAAAATTTATAAAAATTATGTGACAAAATTATTATTTTTTTTTTTATAAAAACTACATGTATATTCTGTTTTATACATATGTGACAAAATTAATTAAATAAAACAAATTAAAAATAGTTTGAATAAATTGCCAAAATCGTCCCTGAGGTTTTATATTTGCCACTTTAATCCAAATATCCTTCAACTTAACATAAAAAGTAAACCACGTTACTGGTTTGGATGAAAATGACAAAAAATATCAAAGTTGAAGGGCTGTTTGGCACAAAAGAGTCATTTTGGATGAAACTGACAAACAGACCTAAACCTCAGGGATGATTTTGGTAATTTACTATTTTAGTTATGTGAATTCTATATTTGAGGACCGGTGGGTCACTTAATTTCAACCATTGATCTTGCAAATCAAGGACCAAACTTGTCTCCTACACTTGGTACAATTTTTTCCTTTTGTACAATAACCTTTTTCTACTTATTCAATGACAATTTATTAACATCAATGATTTTGATGTTTCACATTCACAATCTTCTCAAATCTACATAACAATGACTTTGATGCTTCACATTCATAATCTTCTCAAAACTCCATAATATTAAAACTGCCATGTATCTCATACATCGTATCATATTAAGTATTCCCCATTGTTGAGTTTAGACCTTTGAGAACTAAGTTGCAACCAATCTTAGAGTGATGCTAAAGAGATTGTTTATTGGTATTTAGTACTGAAAGAATTTAATACTGATAAGTTGCTAATGGCATCTTGTTATCGTTTTGTTGGGCGATGAAAAATCCACGGCGTCTTTTCTAGTGTTTATCGAAAGCAAAAAAAAAAAAAAAAGAAGAAAAGAAAAGAAACTCGATACAAACTCAATGAAATTAACCTTACTTATAAACTATTTATCTTGATCTCTAAGCATCCTATCTCAACTCAAATACAATTCAAATAACTTAAGACACAAAGCAACATTTAAACCTTAAATAAAACTAATAAATCTTAAACAACTTCTTGCGCCCCACTCCTTGATTTCGACAAATAGCCCATGAAGGTAAAGTTACAACCGAGGGGGAGTTAGTACTGAGCTTGGTTAATGGTGATGAAGATGTTGCAACTGCTTCATTTGAATAAGGTTTCATCATTGAAGAAGAGTTTAATTAATTGGAGTTGTCTTGATGAAGATGGTGGACATGCACTAATGGCTGATGTAGTAGTTTTAACAGATGGTGTTGTGATGGCCAACACTTAAGATACAACAGGAGTTCCTTTCAAGCTAATGGAAAATTGTTATACAATTGCTTGTATTGCAAAAGTTATTGGTTACAAAAACATACAACCAACAATTTATTGATCAAATTAATGAGATGCTATTTGAGCACAGAAAGAAAGTTGCTAACCATTGTTAAGAATCTTATGGGTCCGCCCCTGGTTAAGATACCGGTTCTACTATCTTTTTTTAAAACATTGGGGTCCGTGGACCCCGACCCGCACCATATGGGTCCGCCCCTGGTTAAGATTGTGTGGAAAAATATTGTGAACATGTAGCTACATGTTGGAAGATATTAGATATGATTTGTGTAGTTGGTACCATAAATTGTTTGAAACGTGATACTAAACTTGGGGTTGTTTTATTGATTGATGATTAACTTTAACTCATTATGTGAAAGAATATGAGTTATGAAATTTCATCAGTTATTTGCATTCCTAGTCTTTTCTTTTATTCTTCTTCTCCTTTTATATATTA
This sequence comes from Helianthus tuberosus, assembly GCA_030545235.1. Classification (NCBI taxonomy): domain Eukaryota; kingdom Viridiplantae; phylum Streptophyta; class Magnoliopsida; order Asterales; family Asteraceae; genus Helianthus; species Helianthus tuberosus. The sequence goes on from CM060367.1 coordinate 101,138,660, forward strand.
TTATTATTATTATATTTTTAAAGTTGTAAGTAGGTAGTCTAGTAGAGTTGAAAAACTGAATTCTTCAGATTTTAAATAAGAATATAACTGATAATAAGGCCAAGGGGTGTGGTATACCGCCTCTGGCCAAATCAGCGAAATTAGCGCCCTATAGCGCCTGAAGCCACCCTGGGCGCCAAAGGGAGGGGGGGGGGGGGGGGGCGCCATTAAGTCTCCGCCAGCACAATAACGAGTGCTAATGGCATTTGCAGGTGGGGTCCATTGTTTTCAACCAATCAAATTTTTTGTACTTAATTTTTTTTGTATTTTGTTTAATAAGGGGGGCTTTAAACCACACCGTGAAAGTTAATGATAAAGACTTCGCTTATGTGGTGCATACATGGATCTAACGTGACACTATAAATGCTTTAAACCACACCCACTATCCTAATAGTTTTACTGAAATATGGACATGTTTCAATTTATATTGGAGTTTGATAAATAACTTTTGTAGTAATTTCAGAAAAAAACAAATCATTATATGTAAATGGTTACATACATATAAAAAGTAATTAAATACATGGTCTTTGGCCTAGTGGCATCAAGGTGTTGAATAAGCCTTTGTCTCTCCATATAATGAGATATGGTGACAAAAATTAAGCCGTTCAAAAAAAAAATTTAAATAAACAGATTATAATTAAATAAGGGTGTTAATATTCACACATCCCTCATCTCTATCTCTCTCTCTCTATATACATAGATAGATATAGAGAGAGATAGAGTGAAAAGAGTGTGTGAATAAGATTTTGGGATGTGGGAATAGAATGAACATTAAATAAATATGGGTACATCCGTGGGGGTTCCATCATGGGTTCACAAACCCGTTGTTGAATGGAATGTCGTATTTGTTTTATGGTTTTATTGGATGGTGATGTGACACAATATTATTTGATGGTAGGTGGAAATGGGTAGTGGGTTCAGATAGATGAGTGCCCTTCCCTTTATTATGGTTGAAATTGGTTAGAGTGTGTTTAAATGAGGTGACACCTTCCTATTGGTTGGGTTTATGGGTTCAAATAGATTACTAGATGGATGCCCCTTTCACCCTAAAAGAAAATGAGAATAAAAGAGTTTAATAAAATGAAAATCAAATATGAAAGAGATAAGGATATAAGAAATTAAATGTAAGGAAATGAGTTAGACCCGGTCAGTCCTAATTAAACGAGTGAACCAGACGAGGCAATCCTTACAATTCTACATTCACCATAGACAACTGCGTTATTCCGAGATCTTTGTCGTTTATCAAGTGACTGATACTAAGGTATCGACCAAGCCCAAAATTCTTTACGACTCTCTCAACTCACCTCTCGCTTTAATATGAATGATCTTTGTCCCTCTTTATTCCTCTTCGTTTGTCGTCATTCAGTGAAAACCGAAGCAATCAAGCAAGGTAAATTGAATCCTCGTCAACAATTTGGTCATCGCAACATAGGATTATGTCCAATCGGCCGTTCGTAACCAATTAATCAAACCAGTAACTGATGTATAAAAATACAAACTAAAATCTTTGATTAGATAATCATGAATATCCAAATTCCAAAGGGTGTGAAGCTCACCTAGATTTTTTGTTGTATATTTAAGAAAACAAAAAGGTGAGAGTTTGTATTTTAGTACTAAAATACTCTTTCATCTACTTATAAATAAGGCCATATATGCACGAAACCTAAATAAGATGTTTGAGTGTAGTTCTAGAAATGAGTATGTAATATTGAATGCTTAGAATAAGATAACTAAATTAGAATGATAAAAATTGTTTGGATTATATAATGGTTATTATCGAACATGTACAGCATGATCAAATATGATGCTCTGTGTAACAAAAAAGAAGAATAACTTGTGACACGAGAGGATAATTCACTTTTAGTGATGATGACATGTAATTTAATTTGACAATTCTATAAAAAACGATCATTACCTCTTTTATAAAACTGATCAAGTGTTTATTAAATTTAGGCTGGTTATCAAAAACAATTTGGGCTAGCACATAAACAGGCCTAGAGAAAATGGAGAGCCGATTCGATATTGACAGTGGACTAGCGCCAGGCTGAATAAGTTTGTATACTTTATCTATAATCTATAAGAAGAGATAAGAGGATGATGTAAATCTGCATACGTGTCAAATCCTGAGCTATGCCATATGTACATGCTGATGTCATAATTCATTTTTGTACATATATATTAAAAATATGTTGTATATAATAGGATTTTATTATTTATTATTATGATAAATTGGTTTTGTTTAGGAGGGAGTTTTGAATCTGCATGAGGAGATGAAATGGCCATTTAATGCACATGCTAGAAAATAATCATATTTCAACTCTCTTTTTCTTCTTCACACTTTCAATTCTCCATCTCTTTCTTCTTCATACTTTCTTCTCATTTCAAAATTCCAGCCGATTCTAGGGTTACTTTCTTCATCTTCTATACGAACCATGTCATCCGCAAACAAATCCGTCGCTGAATCACCATCTTTGTCACTCAGTTTCATAGATGATTTGAATCCGTCCAAAGATATGTGGAATCTCAAGTGTCGAGTCATCCGGAAATGGGTTCAGTCCTTTCAAATGGACCTGATCTTGCTCGATGAGAAGGTATTACTACAGTTTCGTGTTGATTCTGTTATTTCAGTGTTCTACGGTTTATTTAGTAATCCAATATTTATTTGTCATTTTTTACTCTTTTTATCATTTTGAGTTTAGTTGTGTGATTTCTTAGAGGTGGTTATGTAATTTATGTTTGTGTTTTGAGTTTTGTGTAATTTAGGTTTGTGTTCCGATAGATGATTATTGTGACTTAGGGTAGATATACTGAAGCTTAGATGAAGAAACAAAGATGAATATTTTTTTGTGTAAAGTTATACGGTTATATTTTTTTTTGTTTTGTGTAATTTAGGGTTAGATATAAAGAAACAAAGATGAATATTTGTTTGGTTGTTTTTTCATCCTTGATAGATTATTATTGTGACTTAGTGTTTTTTTGTTTGTTTAAAGAAACAAAGATGGTTGTTTGTTTGTTTTTTTGATCCTTGATAATTTAGGGTTAGATATAAAGAAACAAGGATGACTTACTGTTTGTTTGTTTGTTTTAGGCTTAGGCATAATGCATCAAAGACGAATATTGTTTTGGTTTTGAAAGTGTTTTGTGTAATTTAGGCTTGTGTAACTAAAGTTATATGGTTATATATTTTCTGTTTTGTGTAATTTAGGGTTAGGTATAATGAAACAAAGACTAATATTTTGGTTGGCTTTTGATCCTTTATAGATAGTGTTATAGTGTTATGGTTAGGCATAATGAAACAAACACGAATATTAGTTGGTTTTTGATGCTTCATATGAAACCATAGCTGAGTATCTTTTATATTTTTTGAGCCACTGTTTGTTTGTTTGTTTCTAAAGTATCTGGTTTTACTTATTTGTCAGGGTCGTAAGATTCAGGCAGGGATTAAGGCTCCATTGATACCTGTGTTTATCTCACAACTTTGTGAGGATGAAGTTGTGATTCTCTCCAGATTTGGTGTTGGAGAAAACACCGATGCCTACAAAGTTGTTAACCATGGTTACAAGATTAACTTTTACCGTTGTACGGTTGTTACACGTGCGAATGGTTGGCAAGGTGTTGATTACGGATTTAATTTCATGGCACATTCAGACATTCTTGAAGGAGAAGGAAAGAATATGCTCACTGTCGGTATGACTGTTTCTGATAGTCTGATATATATTTTGCCGAGATTTCGAATCTGATTACTGTTGCTATGTTTACCATTTTAGATGTTGCTGGAACTGTTATCTTGTGTGGAGATATGGAAATCTTTCCTAACGATAGAAAAAGGATGAACTTGGATCTTCAAGATGAGCAATATATTCTACTTTGCCATTTATATAAATTTGTTTGTGTGTTATGATTGTATTTAATGTAGTGAAGATTCATTAAATGATTGTTCTTATTTAATACAAGACAATTGATTAGTAAATCATTGTCATTATTTATTGTAGATTATATAGATATAAGATTCTTCATTGCATTTAATACAATTGTCATAGTAAATCATTGTCATTATTTATTGTAAATGATTAGTGTTGTTTTAATAGACAATATATATTTTGTTTGAACTTTTAATGCTGTTTTTTTCTCTGTTTCTTTTAGTGGAGAAGTAGTCCGTTGTACTTTGTGGAATGAGTATGCACAACAATTTAATGATTTTTTGTCTCAAAACACTCCGAATGAGACTGTGATGGATGTCATTCAGCATGCGAGGATTAAGAAGTGGCAGGGTAATTTACATTTGACTGATTCATTTAGTTTAGTTTTTCCAATATGATATTTGTTACATTTTTTAAGAACATCTTGTTATTTCTGTAGTCATTTGTAATGAATTGTTAGATATGTATATTGTTTCTTGCAGGACAATATACTGTTCAGAATGATAAGTTTGGAAGTCGTATGTTTCTCAACCAAGAAATTGATGAGGTTAATGAACTTCGTAGGAGGTACTATCACTGATTTATATTTCATATTTTTCATATTTTTATTAACATAAGTGTGAGTATTAACACTAATTGTGTTTTTATTTTTATAGGCTTTTAGTGAAACAATTTGAAGCTGATGCTTCTTCTTCTCAAGCCATACTTTCATCTCAGAGTGTATTTCCAGTCCGTCAAGAATTTCTAATTGAGACTCCTAAGAGACACGCTGATGAAATTATTGAGATTGAAAGCGTATGAATAATTCTATATACATAGATGAAGAAACACTAGATTAATCGATCGGAATCAATAATCCAGGGGGTTTGAATCTGCATAAAAAGGTGGGTTTCCTCTCGTTTGATTCGGTGACAGCTGACCTTCTTCTCCGATAATTCTGCAAAAAAGAAGCACCGTTAGCCTCGCCAAGGGGAGAAAGGGGTTCTCTCCTTGACCCGACTCCGGTGTGAGAATAAGTATTGGTTATGAAGAAGAAGATGTATTTGAGAAGTGTGTGTAACTTGAATTTCATACCTGAATAGTTCTCATATTTATAGCCGGGAGTCTTTGGGCGGGAAAACCCGTTAGTGAAAAGTTGACGGAAGATGCTAACACCGTAAGCGGTTGCATTTCCTTCCGTCCAGCTCCTTGATCCGACGTGAGAGCATACGGATCGTGGTTTAGATCGATGGCTGGGGATCTGCCACGTGTAAAGTGATCAAGTGGAGATTACTCTCCAATTGCATGCTATCATTGTGATTTCAGGAACGCCTGGGGAGTCGACACGTGTCCAGACGGTTATAACCGTCTTAGTGGTGCATGATTGAACTCCTTCTAGAAGATTAATGTTGCAATATGGTGTGACTCCTTACCGTGTAGATTCAGCTAAATAAATCCCAAGTCTGGGCAGTAATATTCAAGTCTGGATATTAAGCGGAAGTGTTTTAGGATTTTCATCCTTTATTTATGGAAGCAGGCGCAAGGATTTATGATTTCCTTTTGGCGCGTATGTGTTATCTGCTATTTGGTCTTAAGCCTTTCTTTAAAACCAGTGCGCGGCCGCGCAAGGTAAAAGGAACTTGTAGATGAGGTTGTGGTATGGTCCCAAGCACTTGTTATGGGGTTTTTGGGACCTTACCCCTTCAATAGAGAAGCATTTTATTTTCTTAATGTTTTCTATGTTTTATGAGTTGAGCATGTTAATAAAGCTTTATCTTTGATATTATAGGTAATTTCATGTGTGGTAGTTGCAACGATCAAAATTGTTCAAGAAAACTATGGGTGGTTTTATCCGACATGTCGAGACTGTAACAAGAAGGTGTTGACTAAAATTGAGTACTTACAATATGCTAAAACCATTTCTGATGAGGTCATGAATCTGTCACCTACTTCATTGGTTTGTCCGAAATGTGATAAAGAATGCACATCGATAACCATAAAGTAAGCTAATGTTACTTTTTAGGTCCACAACTGCTATGTTCGGACTGTAATTTAATTACTATTTTTTACAGGTTCAAGGTACATTTGAGAGTGCAAGATGAAACTGGCAGCGTGTCTTTTGTGATGTTTGAAAAAGATGTAATGAAGCTCATTGGTTCAACTGCGAGTGATATAAGGGAACGCCAAGTGAATGTCAATGATACTGAAAGTTTTCCCCATGAAATATCTCGGTTGGTTGAAAAGAAGTTGGCTTTTAAAATTGAAGTTTCTGATTACAACCTTAACCATGACTACCACGTTTACACTATCCAAAAATTATGTGATGATCCGGAAATAATTGCTGAATTGGTTGCTGTTAATGGTGATGCTCCTGAGGTTGCTGATGAGGTAAGACTTTTTGGATATCTTATATTGATTTATTTTTTGGTTTCTAATTTTTGTAGTTTAAATATCTTAGGTGAATTACCTTTTGGTAATATTTTGATATTAGGTGTTTAGTCAAGAAGGTTCAGAATTCAAAGCTGTTCAATTATCTGAATCCTCACAGATGGCCGGTGCTGCTATTTCAAAGGTGAATATGGATTCTACAGTTTCGTTTTCGCTTGACTGTAGATTATATTACTTTATTTGATACTTTAGTAGTTGTTTTGTGATTTAATTGAAGGATGTTGTATCTGTTACGGCCGACTCTTCCGTAGTCGAAGCCGAGAAGGATTCGGGCACCAGTCCTAATGGTAAACGTTCGTTGCAGGACGTGGAAGGTCAAAATGTTGGGGAACTATCTTCTAACAACAAAAGGAACCGGAAGAAGCCATCTAGGCTTAACACTTAGCTCCTTTCACGTCTTTATATTTTGATGTTTTTGAGCAAACCTATGTTTTTGGTATGTACTTAACTATGTGGTTGTTTGAAGTTGGGTCGTCGTTGGTAAGTTTTAAACTACTGAAACAGTTGTTTTGTATGTTTTAGATGGTGGTAATTTATGAGCTTGGAAGATGTGGTAAACCGTTATGTGGTTTACTTTTTTGTATTATAAACTATGGTTTATGCTGGGAAGTATAATCTTTGCTTATAATGTGTGTTTTGATGTGTAAATTAGTATGGCGTAGTCTAAATTCTACTTTTTTAATATAATGTTTGAATGTATTTTTAATTTATAACTGCATTACAAAGAAATTGTTAATATCCAAAAATTATGTGAAAGAAGTTATATTCTTTGAGTTTAAATAAATTTTCGTTATAGGATATAATTCATACATATTAACCTACCTTTTTATAAACTAATGTAGGAACCAATAGATTGATAAAACCAAGACAAGGATGGTTAGAAAATATGTAGTAGTTAAATCCATATAAGTTTCTCTATCCACATAAATTATGGGACAATGTGACTCGGTAAAAATGTATCATTAACCTTCAACTCCAAATATAAATCATGTGCATCGCGTTATAGTAACTTCATTGTAGGATCCAATAGATTGGTAAAACCAAGACAAGGATAATTAAAAAATATGTAGTATTTAAATCCATATAAATTACGCTGTTTAGAAAACCAGTATGTATAACACATACTTATATGTTTTATACAAAAACCACTATGTAAGGTAATTAACAAATAAAATCAGTACCAAATAAAATTAACCAAAGGCCCCAAATTGGGCTGTATTTTGCAATTAAATGGTGTAAGGTTTTCAATAATTTGTGGCCCATTAGTTGTGAACCATAAAATCATGTCAAAGGCCTACACAATGAATCAGGTTTCTTAAATCACAATTTCATTACCTCCACTATGTCGATAGCTTCTATTCCGACTGAATCAAAGTGAAGATAAAAAATTAGCGCCAAAATCAGTAGTTACAATTGAACACCTTCTTACTTTGGGCCACAATCGATGAACACGTAATGGTAGGTTTTTCTATCTCATTTGTTTAAATCTATTCTGGAGATTTGTCTGTGTTCATTCTTTTATTTAGTTAGGTTTTAAATGGGGATGTTCAATCACCACTAATCACCCGTAGTTAGCCCTAAATCACACATATTTGCTCAATACTTACGTACAGTTATGGAGAGTAGAAAGAATTTTATACCAAGAGATAGAGAGTATTTTCCACTGTGCAGTCGCAAACAGTCCAAAGAATCAAGGAAGATAAGAAAGTCTATTTTGAATAAGCGTAGAAACAGTGGCGTGGTTCACTTTGTACAGACACCACCTATTATTGAGACACTTCCGGGCAATGTTACTATTACTACAAACGATAATGGAGGTATGTTTTATGGTCATTTTTCAAAATACATATATATATATATATGTAATGTTATATTAGCTAAAATCAGTTTCTTAATATATACCAACAAGTATCATCAAAAGGTGTCTACGAAGCCTCAACTCTACGTTACACGCCATCCACCGTAAATCAGAATCAAAGTGTAATGTCGTTGGAATCCTCTTCTAAAAATATGGGTAAACAACTCTTCTACTACTTTTCTAATTATCTTACATACTGATTGTTGTTGTTTATTGAATATGTCTATGTAAAATATGTGAAAATTGTAAGTATTTTACCATAAATTAACTAAATCTCGTCATGTACAGCATGTCACACGCCCACCAAGTTAGATCGAACATCTGTTAGTACGATTCCTCTGACTTCATCCAGTCTTGGTAAGGTTATAAATCTTATTTTTTTAAGGTATGCTCTCAGATTTGACATTGTCCCTTTGTTTCAATTTTAGGACAATCCGGAAAGGCTAATTATGGTGTTTATGACTCTAGAAAGAGGAAACAAAGATTCAAAACGATGGATATAATTAAATTTGTTTTATCTATTGTAACTGATGTAAGGAGGACATCTTCAATGGTCACACCGCTTGAATCATCAAATCATAAAATTGAGAGAAGCCCATTAATGAATATTACAAACTGTATGTTGTATAGAATTTTGTTAATACTGTTAATCATTTATTGAATGTTAATGAAAGTTTTATAACATTTGTAAATTTTCTCTTGCAAGTGGACGTGTTACAGTAAGGTGCCGTCGAAGTGATTTTCCAACTCCTCAGAATATTGATATTAGAACTTCTCGACAGTTACCAAAATGTTCCGTAGTAGCGTTTAGTGGTATGTGTTTTACTTTTAATGCAAAACTAAATATAGGTTTCCGATTCACTATATTTGACTAATGTATTGCTTATCTTCCTCCCTGTTGTAACCAATGTTAATGGTCATTTCCAAAATGAAACGGCAGGAAAAGAAAACTCCTACCCTGGTGAAAGTTCTAACTTTGATGATTCCAATTCCTCTGATTGTTTACCATCTTCTATCGTAAAAAAGATTTACGGAATTGCAAGAGGTACATACCCTCCTTAAACTTATCAAAGTACGTTTCCAGATAACAGTTCAATCTCCTAATATTTCTCTTATATAATCATTTTTTATATGCCTATATAATTTTGTAGAATACGTTGATCATGGAGATGCTATTTTTGTATGTTCTTACTGTCATGCAATGCTTTGGAAAGATGAAATGCTTAGGGGTAATTTGGATTCTAAGAAATCATCTTTTTCTCTTTGTTGTTCGAACGGAGACGTTGAATTGCCTCCATCACCTGTTCCTCCTCCATTGCTCGAAAGGTTTTACAAAAGAGTTACTCCTGAAAGCCGCAATTTCATGAACAATATTCGAGCATATAACATGATGTTTGCCTTCACATCGCTTGGTGGCAAGGTTTCTAAAACTTTTCAAAAAACCAAAGGTCCTTATATTTTTGGATTACAAGGACAAAATTACCATCGCATTGGTAGCCTGCTACCGAATGATGGTGAAGAGCCCAAATTTTCACAGCTTTATATTTATGATTCCCAAAATAAGGATTTTAACCGTCAAAAGGCTGTAAGGTAAATTAAGCATTCACTAAATACTGATTCATGTCAAGTGTTTTATATATATCTGCTATATATAATAATATTATTTTTTTCACAGTGTCGAGGAAGGTTCGAAGACAAACACTAAACAAGACCTTGATCTTGCCATCATATCCTGTCTTAAAAAATGTTGGATTCTTGCAATCCACTTGTGAAGTCATTTAGAATGGTATGAGATTGTTTTAAAGAAAATGATTGGCAAAATGTAAGACTCATGCTCATTGGAGCAAGAGATAAGGATGGTAGAATTTTTAATTTGCCCACTGCTGACGAAATTGCTGCATTAATAATTGGTGATTTTGATGGAGCATTTGATAAAAGGGATATCATACTTCAAACAAAATCAGGAGATCTTCAGAGAATTAGTGAGCTTCATCCCTCTTATCTTGCATTGCAATATCCACTTATCTTCCCATATGCAGAAGATGGATTTAGACTTGGTATTAAACATCGAGGTGTTTCAGTTGACTGTGATATACTTAGAACCAGCACCACAACGAGAGAATTTTTTAGTTACAGAATACAAGACAGAGACAACCAATTTTCGTTGTTACTCAATGCCCAAAAGCTATTCCAACAGTTTGTGGTTGATGCGTATACATTGATAGATTCTGCATAGTTAGCTTACATAAAGACACAACAACCCAAACTTAGAAGTCAAACGTTTAAGAGTTTAAATCAAAGTGTTGAAAGTGGAGAAAGTGATGCGTCAAATTGTGGAAAACGAATTTTGTTGCCATCATCATTTACCGGTGGATCGAGATATATGATGCAAAAGTATCTAGATGCTATGGCAATCTGCAAAGCTGTAGGATATCTGGATCTCTTCATAACAGTCACTTGTAATCCCAATTGGCCTGAGATTTATAGGTGTTTAAAAGACAAACGGTTGAACCCTCAAGATAGACCGGATATTATCGCACGGTTATTCAAAATTAAAATCAATCATTTAATTCAAGATTTCAAGAAACATAAATTCTTTGGTGAGATACAAGCAAGTAAGTCATTGTAAAATGTTTTAATTAATTTCTCAAATAATGCTTTTACTAACACGTAATATTTCAGTTATTTATACAATCGAATTTCAGAAACGTGGTCTACCTCATGCTCATATATGTTTGTTCTTAAGTGCCGGGAGCAAGTTTCCAACTGCTAAAGAAATTGATTTGGTTATTAGTGCTGAAATACCTGACAAAGAGATGGATGCTGAACTATATGAACTTGTCAAACAGTTTATGATCCACGGTCCTTGTGGTACAGACAACCCTCATTGTCCATGCATGTTTAATTTAAAATGTTCGAAGAAGTTTCCAAAAAAATACGTAGATGAGACTTGTGTTGATTCTGAAGGATATCCTGTTTACCGTCGTCGTCAATCATGCAACACTGTAGAAAAAAATGGCGTGTTGCTTGACAATAGGTTTGTAGTTCCGTACAATGCTATGCTACTCTAAAAGTATCAGTGCCACATAAATGTTGAGTGGTGTAACCAAACAGGATCTATCAAATATTTGTTCAAATACATTAATAAGGGTCCGGATAGAGTGACAGCTTCTGTTTACGAAAGTAGCACCACTGCTAATGTGAACCATCAAAACATGGAAATTACAAATAATGAAAATTTGTCAAACAAAACAGAAGTAGATGAAGTTAAAGCGTATCTTGATTGTAGATATATTTCAGCGTGTGAAGCTGCCTGGAGAATCTTCAAGTTTGACATACACTATCGATTTCCACCTGTTGAAATATTACCTTTTCATTGCGAAGATGGTCAGGCTATTGTTTACGACGATAATTCAAACTTGTGTGACGTGGTCAGTAACCCAACTGTGAAAATGTCTATGTTCACAGAATGGATGAAATGTAACCAAACGGATGCATTTGCTAGAACATTGAAGTATATAGATTTCCCCAGATACTTTGTATGGATACGCAAAGAACGAAAGTGGGTACGTAGAAAAAGACCTTTTGGTGCAGTTGGTAGGATACATTATGTACCTCCATCACTTGGTGATTGTTATTTCTTGAGAATTTTATTGAATCACGTTATAGGACCAATGAGTTTTGATGATATAAAAACAGTTGATGGAAAAATTTATGATACCTTTAAAGATGCATGTTTCGCTCGTGGTCTGTTGGACGATGATAAGGAGTATTTAATGGCCATTACGGAAGCAAGCACATGGGCCACTTCTGATTTCTTGCGTACATTTTTTGTAATGCTTTTGATGTCAAACTCCATTTCTAGGCCCGATCATTTTTGGACACAAACAAAATCTCTATTGTGTGAAGATATATTATATCAGCAACGGAGGATTACTGGTATTCCAGGTAATTTTAAAAATTTAAATAAATTCTCAGATTCCATCTTACTTTAATGAAGTATTTATAAAATCTAATTACCAAACATCTATTTTATTTTTTAGATTTGGATCTTCCAGAGGAAGAGATTGAAAACATTTGCTTATCACATATCGAAAAATTGTTACTTGGTTATGGAAGTACGTTAAGCTGCTTTTCTGACATGCCAAATGTTCCTGACAACTACATTTCAGCATTGAACAATCAAATGATAATGAAGGAACTTTCGTATGATCGGACAATCTTAAAAAAGGAACTTGCAGCTTCCTTAAAATGTTTAACTGATGAACAACGAAAAGTGTATGATACCGTCATGAATGCAGTTGCTAAAGGAAGTGGAGGTGTTTTCTTTCTATATGGTTACGGTGGAACTGGTAAAACATTTCTCTGGAAAACATTTGCAGCTGCGTTACGTTCCAAAGGTGAAGTTGTCTTGAATGTTGCATCCAGTGGTATTGCATCACTTCTATTAGATGGCGGTAGAATGGCTCATTCCAGGTTTGTAATTCCGATAAATGTTAACGAGGATTCTATATGCTCTATAGAACCGAACAGTGAGCTAGGAGGCTTAATAAAAGAAACTAAGATGATAATCTGGGATGAAGCACCAATGACACATAAGCATTGTTTTGAAGCTCTGGATAGAACAATGAGAGATATAGCCCGTTCCAGTAATCCGTCCTTGCAGAATAAACCTTTTGGTGGAAAGATTGTCCTTTTTGGCGGTGATTTTAGACAAATCCTTCCAGTCATTCCAAAAGGTACCAGAAGCATGATTGTAAATTCTTCATTGAATTCTTCTTATATATGGCAGGATTGTCAGTTACTCAAGCTAACTGAAAATATGAGGTTAAAGGTCGGTACCATTCCAAGTAATCTTAACGAGACCAAGGAATTTGCTGAATGGATTTTACGGCTTGGTGATGGTCAACTTGGTGGTCCAAATGATGGAGAAGTCGAAATTGAAATTCCAGATGATATACTTATACTCGATCAAGTCAATCCTATATCTTCATTGATCTTTTTCACATATCCGAATATGCAAAACTTTTTATGCGATTCAAATTACTTTCAACAAAGAGCCATTCTTGAACCCACAAATGAAGTTGTTGATTCAATAAATACAGAACTGTTAAATAGTATGGCTGGTGAAGAGAAGATATATCTCAGTTCAGATACTTTATGTGAGTCTGAGGATCAAACCGACCTTAACATGGCATTGTTTCCTCCGGATGTATTAAACAAATTGCATTTGTCGGGATTACCTAACCATAAATTGGTTCTCAAAGTTGGAGCTCCGGTAATGTTACTTAGAAACATTGATCAAACAAATGGTCTGGGTAACGGTACCCGGCTTCAAGTAACAAAACTTGGAAAACTTGTAATCGAAGCAAAGATTATTACCGGAAATAATATAGGTCATCATACTTTGATTTCAAGATTGAAAATGACACCGTCCGATAAAAGATTACCGGTGAAAGTTGCACGAAGACAGTTCCCAGTATCTCTATGCTTTGCAATGACCATCAATAAAAGCCAGGGACAATCACTTGAACGTGTAGGATTATATCTTCCACGGCCGGTTTGTGACAACTGTCAAATTTGCATGCATCCGTACAATTAATTAATATTAAATTTGTGCTTAATGATTGTGCTTGATTACAACTGATGATATAAACTGCTTTATGATTTCTGTATCATACATACATGTGCATCACATTTCATACTGTCACTCCATTCATCACATACAAACTTTAGTGACATACATGATGCACAAGGCACAGTTAGCACAGTTAGCGGATAACTCAAAAATATACTGACAGTGCTAGTACATAGACAGACAATGTTTTGAGGCCCAGTGTGAGCCAGAGACAAGATACTACACTAGTATGGAGTGTAGGGAAGTGAGGACCATAAAACTGTGTCACTAGGTGATAGTTTAAGTGCCGGAAAGTGCCTAAAACCCACTCTAAGTGCAGAATTCTGTATTTATTAACAAAATTCAGCATTTTAACATGCCAAGTAATGTGCAAAAATATGGCAAAATGGTCCTGTATGCTTTCCTAAGTGCCGGGAATTAAAAGTGTCACAAAAAGTTAACTAAAAGACACTATACGGTATAACGTAGCACTTTAATGGAACGGTATCTAACCGAACAACCGGACATTACCCGGAACACAAAAATATTGTTAAAAGCATTGTTTCACTTTTTCTGAGCTAGTCATGGTCCCCGAGCACTATAACATAGTACATAATTCAAATAATACATAAACACAAGACTTTCACCTAGCACCCTCCACTAAATCACCTACTTATCATTTTAATTTACATTTACCCCCCCCCCCCCCATATGCTAATTTACAGTTCAAGCATGGCCCACCATAGGATTTTCATAAATCTTCTAAATCCTTCCTAAATCCCTTCTTGGAAATTGCTAGATTTTAATTGGATATGGTTGTACTTGGGGGAGCACATGGACTAGTGGATAATAACACTAATTTGATTATAAGAATCATCACTTAACATATTCACCAAACTCACTCTCTCCTCTTCTACAAAGCTTCGGCCGAACATCCCCATCTTCACCACCATTATTTTCATTTTCTTTTCAATCATCCATTCCAAGACCTTCTCAAGGTGCTACAAGGTGAATAACGAAGCGTGGAACACTCGGAACTTGAAGGACCTCTCTTGTGCGCTATTATCCACTCCATTTTCACTAGTGATCTTCCCTAGCTTTAAGCTAGTTGTAAGACTTCTTTAAACTCTTGTTTATTTCATATTCTTAGTGGTTAAAAGATTTATTGTGACGAAATAACTAGAGCACTAAAAGACTTGAATCTTGAATCATAAGATGAAATAAGATAAAAGAATGAGGAAATATTATTAAGATGATATTATTTTGAATGTGATGATGTTTGCTTGATGATTACTAGTAATATGATGATTGATTATCATATGGAACTTGTTAGAGCATGATTAAAAACATGGTTTAACAAGTTAGAGATGATTATGTGCTCTCATGAAATAATCATCTTCTAGACTAAACATAAACTTGAAAGTGAAAAATGATTTTCTTACAAAGTAACAAACCAAATGAACTAGTAAACTTGTGAACCCAAGACTTGTGTATGATTTTCCAAGAAAAACCAAGTTAAAAAGATGATTTTTGAAAGATCCTAACTTTTCTTGCACTTACATTATTTTTGGAAATAAAATAAGTGTAAGAAGGCTAGTAAAACATGAAGGTGTTGTAAATAAATATTTTTGTAAAATGAGCTCACAAGGTGTGAACATCTAGAAATCCCGAGAATGAGATTTTAACAAAAGTAAACACACTTTGGAGGGTAACTAAACCCACTAAACACCCCA
Source organism: Helianthus tuberosus (assembly GCA_030545235.1). Taxonomy (NCBI): domain Eukaryota; kingdom Viridiplantae; phylum Streptophyta; class Magnoliopsida; order Asterales; family Asteraceae; genus Helianthus; species Helianthus tuberosus. The sequence continues at coordinate 101,154,254 of CM060367.1, forward strand.
CTAAGTTACTACGCGTTTTTATAAAACATCAAGTTCACGTTGTGTATTAAATAGGAATAGTTTTGCACTTGGTAAGTGAAATATTGTTTTGAGTATGATTATTGATGGTTTGAATGATTTTTCGAAAAGAAAACGATATGCTAAATAGCATGGACACCTCCATTTACAAAGGAAACTATGGCGAAATTTTCTAAAAATTCCAACACTTAGAAATTATTTCCTAATAAGTGTTTACAAATATGTTTGTAACTTTGTTTTTCAAAATAAACTTCGCCATAGGTTTTGTTACAAAAATACAAAGTATCGGAGGTTAGTTTTTGTAAATGAAATGAGTAAATATATATTTAGAATATATATTTTATATCACGACGCTTGTGGGAATATTTGTATGATTTGTGAACTAGTTATATTATTTTAGGGTAAAATAATATAACTTACAAAATACCATGACATTTACAACTCCAAAATAATACAAAAAATTGCAAGGAATAAATATTTAAGTTACGCGCTTGATATTATGAAACCGAACGCCAAAACGTAACTTATGAAATATTCCGGAAAATATTTTTACAAATATGTCTTTGGTAAGTATTGTTTTTGGTACAAGAAGTGAAAATATATTATTTTTGGGAAAATATATATATATATTTTGGAATACGTTATTTTTGACAAATAAGTTATATATATTTTCTAAGTAAGACTTGAAAATATATTGTTTTGGAAATATATATTGGGAATATATTGGTATATTTTTAATTGGAATAATATACCGGAATACGACGCCAATACATGGCTAAAGACACACATACAAAAATACGAATACACAAGGTATGAGATACCCCCCATCCTTGGGAAGGAAATGCGAATACAAATACATGAGAAGTGTTACTACAAAAATATTGTTTAACAAATTATTCCAAAAGAAAATGCAAGTTAAAATATTTATTATTTTAACAACCAATTATATAACTTGGAATAATGATGAAGACACTTGAAAACGTAACTCAAAGGCACTAATTAATACTAAGTCAAGGCACCACCCGCTCGTCTAATAAGACCATAGTACATTGTAGGTAGTCGTGTACACCAGAGGACACTTTGAGTTACAGGCAGATACGAAGAACGCAAAACAGTGAGTTCATGCTCCCCCTTTTCTTTTAACTGTTTTCAGTTTTACAACTTCAGGGGTGAAATACATGTTACATACTGATTACAAACGTTTTATACATGGTATGATTAGCTAAGGAATGTACTGCTAGATCACGTGAATGGGTAGGCTACTGTCTTAAGACCATTAATCCTTGTATAAGGACCGATGGACATGAGTGATAGATCTATTGGGTGTTGCGAGCCCCACCCATGGGCCTGCGAGTGGCTGCATGTGGTGACTATGTCGTTTCGCCGGAGGGGCCGGTACGAAATACGCATACAGGTTTGAGTGCTTCCTAGGCCATGTCACTTATTAATGTATTAGCTACACATTAATTGATCTATTTTTCCTTATTGCTACATACCAGGGACATACATTTATACAGACATACTTTAAAGGCTTATTCATACACATACACATGAACTCGCTCAACTTTTGTTGATGTTTTTCAAACTACATGTATTTCAGGAAATTAAGTACGGATCTGGCGGGCGTTGGAGTTTCAAGTCATGTTAAATATAAAGATGTCATCCAGGGTCTTGGGTTTGGTCAGTGTGTCTTAATCCTGGACGAGACACGTCTTCCAAACTTTGATTACAACTAACATCTTTTGACGAGTCCTTAGCGAACTTTTACGCAATTCATATGGTTTGTAAAACTTGAATTCGAAGTCTACGTTTTAGACAAAGTTGTTATGTTTTAAACTCATTTTATGGATGACAAATCTTTGGATTTATCATATAGTTGTTTGATATGGTTGAATGCAATGATAACAAGAAAGTCACACCATAACCACGCTTCCGCAAAAGTCAGGGTGTGACACGGTTTTTAGTCACGGACAACTATACGTTGTTGTATCTCAAGTAAAGAGCAGGAGGGGTTTGAAGATCTTGATATGTGACAGGGAAAAACAAGTGTGTAAAACCACAACTAACGTGGTCTACAAAGAAGTTCTACAAAATCTATGGTCGTTGTAGAAATAGCATTTTGGACAAAAGTCTTTTCATGTATCAAGTAATTTGGTATTATGTTTTGCACATCCTATTAACATGTTCCTTTTATCTAATAATAATGGATGTTATTTTAGAGAACTGTTTTAAAAAATAGTATACATGTTTAAAAATTGATAGCTTTAACAATTTTAAAACAATGAAAGGTAAATAACAATAACATATATCTAAAAGACAAGGAATAACTAATGCAAGTAAGACTTTCATTAGTTAGTCATTAGGAACACTACATGTTCTTAATACATAGTCTGCAGTGTTTCAGTAACATATGTAACCAAAAACTTATCCGTACCTACACCCTTCGTACCATCAGGGTTAAAACTAAACTATCAACTTTTTCAAAAGAGTTTTAACCAAACCAACAACCACAAACAAAAAACATTATTTCTAGACATAATAACATTATCCGCAAAGGCCCACAACCATTCAGTCAAACAAGAAAATACCTTTACCCATGACGAACTTAAGGGTAAACTCTTCACGAGGAACCATATTTTTATCCTTCACAAACTGTTTCATGTCTTTTATGTAAAACCGACCATCAGGAGACTCGATACCAACTCGAACATCCCAAACATTTCCATCAGCATCAACAATCTTTAAACTCCTCTTCCTATCCAAGCCAAGTTTTTTAGCGAGAGCTTTTTTAATGCGCTGTAAGAAACAACAAATAATGTTAAGAAAGATAGTATTACAATATGGTTAATACAACCTAAGGTACTGTTAGTACTTTTTTGTTACAGAAACTTACAAAATGATTGTCCACACGGAAAACTACTGGAATAGTTTCGTCGTTCGTGCCTACAGGGAGCATTTCAGCTTCATTGTCCTTAGTTACGTCATCCACATCTTCCCCATCTGAAATACTGATAACCTCTTCTACAACTACTTCCTTAATAGCAACATATAATTCCGGTGGCAACACTAAATCAACATCCTTGGAACAATTGAAAACAGACATATCAAAAGTGTGAAGATCAATCATTTCAAACACAAGAAGATGCTCATCACTTAGTGACAATTTCTTCTTAATCCGATCCCATCCAGTTGTTATGTAAAGATGATTGTCAATAACATCCATTCGAACAAACACTTTATGCTTTCCAGGACCTCTAATAACAACCGGATAGTTTGGAATGGTATTGTCCATCTTATGATGTACAAATAAACGATTGATATGCTACAACGAGAAAAAAATAAATATTAGTAATTTCATATACTAACAACCAATGAATAACAAACCATAATAAATATATTGAACCCGGATTGTGAACTACATACCATAGCATCAGGTTTATCAAAAGTGCCATTGGGTCTGTAGTAAAAATAATCAGATGGAGCAAATGCAATATTGTCATAGAAATAAAATATCCGAAAACTTTCTAATGCTTCTTCATACTGAAACACGAGCCACGATCCAGATTGTAGTTTCAAAGTTTCAACTATGGAATACCACCCATTGTAGAAATAACAGAAGTTTCCTAAATCATATACCTTGACTTCAAACACTTGGCCATTAGTTGTCCGCACTTTGACAAAGCCAGCTGGATAGTTAAACTCTTTAATCCATTGTTTATATTTTTTGGCAGAACCTATGTATAAATAAATTAAAATCAGAAATTTTCTAACGTGATATTATAAATAAAACTAAATTCGCCATAACTGAGATTAAAATACAAACCAAACATTTCCTTTGGTTGTCGGTCATGTAAGAAGCAAACCCATACATCCTTCTAAATTTGAACTATCAGAGAAAATACTTGAATATCATTAATAAATAACAGAGAAAAATGTTAAAAGGTTATTCTAAGTATTGCAATTAAAAAGAGTATAACTAATAGACTAAAACATTAGATAACGTTAAAAGGTTATTTTATATATTCAATGTCAAGAATGTGAAAGACCAAATGTTGTTTTCGATGTCAAAAGTTTCTAAGGCTTTGATTTGGTTCTATTTTCGATACAAGTAGATATGAAATCCTAAGTCCTTGGTTTGTTGACGACTTTTGATGATGAAATCATCTACGTTTGAGACTGTGATGAATCTGTAAGTGTGATATACAGATTCTATGATGCTTTATAACTCATTGCAAACTGTTACAACACATTTTAACTTAATGAGAAAAAGAAAGACATTTCATTTGGACCGTTATTATTAATTCTTATTAAGGATCAGGGGAGCTTGGCATGTCATAAACAAAGACTTGAAAACACAAATTTATCATCTAAACTACCATAAGTAATCAAGATATGAACATACATAGCATGTGCAATATCCAAAATATTATAGTTCAATATGTGAAAGACTAAAATTATATAACTATATTAAACATCATAATCTTATAGAATCTTTATATGAAAAACAGAAGTATAACACGTCAAGAACTATGAACTGAAACTATTCTAAACATCATAATCTTATAAAATCTGTCAAGAACAGCAACTGAAACTGAAACTATACTAAACATCATAATCTTATAAAATCTTTATACAAGAACTGATAAACAATCATTTTAAACATAGCCCTAAATGTATAAACCTCAATCGAACATCAATACAAATGTATAAACCTCAATCGAACATCAATACAAACATTCATATGAAAAACAGAAGTATAACACATCAAAATACATAAATATGATCACAAATTACAGTTCATATAGATCGGCACAACTTTGATCATAAATCAAACATACAAGCATGGTATAAAAATTAGATGAAGAAAAGATTTCAGAAGAAGAAACTCGAATCAATAATTTTTAGATTACCTTTTGATGATAAGCGAAAATCTTGAAAACTCCCTGTCGTTTCGTTGTCGCACTTTGAAGAACGGAGATGGAGATGGAATTGTAAATGAGATATTAGAATGGGCTATGTTCCGTATTTGGTATAAGGGTTTTAATGGGCTTTCAAACTCTAACCCATTATTAAGGTTAATAGGATCAAATATATGGGCTTTATTGAATTGTTCAATAACATTTGGTTATTTAAATTAGGTCATCTTTTTATTATTAGACAACATAAAATTAGGTCATGCTTTCATTTTAGACAACATATTATCAATTAGTTAGGTTATTTCTATATCAAACCTTAGCTAATAATTTTTTCGTAACACAGTAATAAAATTTTTATGTCCTAACACATATTGTTTTTAACAATGTTTTATAAAGAAATGTAACTAAACACAAACAATTTAAATGATGTATTATAATCTATTTTTTAGTATTTGATTTCGATGGTTATTAAAACTACCCGTGTGTTCACACGGGTCCTACAACTAGTACTATATTAAGAGAACTGGGTTTTCTACCATTTTCGTAATTTTGCCTAGGTACAAATCTTGTAGCACCATGTACAAATGAAACAAGCCATTTTAGAGGGGGGAAACTTGGACATTCTCCAAAGTTTTAAGACACTTTGAGGGCAATCTAGACATTTCATCCATGGAATCCATGCCCACTTATGTCTTCCATTAATTGAATTAAATCAAGGAATTAAATAAAACTTTTATAATAATTAAAGAAATTAATTGATTAAATTAAAGGAATTAATTGATTATATTATAATGCTTATAGTACAACAATTCAATGGGGTAAGTAATGTAAAAGAATTCAAAGAGTTGTGTGATGCATGGTTTCGTAGCCAATTGAACCAATTGAATTTCGAAACTGTTAAACTAATGGCCATAATTGGAAAATAAATACAATAAATATAGTGTTCAATGTAGAGACATAGTGATAATAAAAAAGAATTCAAAGGTTTCGTAACTGACCGAATTAATTAAATTTCGAAACACTCAAACTTTTCGCCATCATTGACATATAAATATAGCGTCCAATGCCCATCATTCACAGATACATCCCTCTCGCACTCTCTGTTCTCGCAGACCATCGCCGGGATTCAACAACACCGTTGTGGACGTATGCCAGCAACCCACGTTTTCTTACTGTCAATTTTTCATGTTGTGCTTCACTCCGGTAAAATTCTTTGTATTTTAAAATCAATGACATGTTGCACATCTTAGTGTGAACTATCCCAGCAATGCTTATATATAAATAAACACATTAACAGAATCCTATAGTCAAGTGCTTTGATACCGAATTTTGGTATTAGAAGGACTTTTAAGTTTTTAGTTTCCTATCAAGTTTATTAAAAATAATATATATGCTAAATTTCAGCTTACGACTTTGTTGGTGATTATTGGGAAACCTTTTTAAGCCTAAATTACTTTTACCCGTACTTAAGGTGAGTCTTCATATACAGAAATCATGATTCAAAAGTGGTATTTCAACGGTTACGCGGAATATGATTATCGAGTACTACTTAATTAACATTATGTTTATGTTTATGTTGAAGGACTTTTGAGTTTTTAGTTTCCTATCAAGTTTATTAAAAATAATATATATGCTAAATTTCAGCTTACGACTTCGTTGGTGATTATTGGGAAACTTTTTGAAGACTAAATATTTACTTTTACCAGTACTTAAGGTGAGTCTTCAAATACAGAACTCATGATTCAAAAATGGTATTTCAACGGTTACGCAGAATATGAATATCGAGTACTAATTAATTAACATTATGTTTATGTTGAAGGAGTTGGAAATGGCAGATGATCATTGAGAAACGCCTAGATTTGGTACAGTTTAGTCCAACTAGGAATATTTACACAACACTACATGTGGCAGCAACAGTAAAAGAGACCAGGGAGACCATGCATTTTGTATATGTGTGTTTTGTATGAACAAGGAAGTACTACTTTCTCTTTTAGAGATGAATTGTTTAGTGTATTTGCTGTAACTTATTTTTCAGTCCAGCTCTAAGAAAAGAATTAAAATCGCGGAATGCAAGATTTCCTAAGCCTGTATATATATATGGCTAAAAGGAATGAGTATCGCGTTACAAATTGTCGCCTCCGCAGCAACGTTCGGGTAAACGCACTAGTATATATAAAAAGGAAATTTATTTCTGGGCCTTTAAAACTTTTGGATCCTGTGCGGTCGCACCACCTGCATTTTCTATGGGTCGGGCCTGGTTTAGGGGTGTGTGTGTTAGTATACAGTAAAAAAGATAACCGAGAATAAAACTGTCACACCCCGACCGCGTAAAACAACAAATCGCGGCGGAAACATCGGGGCGTGTCGTAACAGAATAAATTGTTTCATAACCATGGCATACAAAGTTGTATTTTATTTATCAAACAAGAGTGTTACATTGTCTTGAACAGTAAACAAAAGAGTTTATAACATAATTAAACATAGTCTAGCTTCATTTTAAGTCTCTAAGGCACAGGTCCGCCGTAGTGTCATGATCATCATTCTACGGAAAAGCACCTGAAAACACATGTGAAAGTAGGTACGTCAGCATAAAAATGCCTGTGAGATACATAGGTTTGTGAAAATAGGATTCATGACTTGTATTTGAGTAAATGTTTAGTCATGAACCTTGTAATTTGCTTTGTCTTGTAAATCATTTGAAAAACGATAAGATCAGTTGATATGTATAAGTAAATGTAAGGTTAAATGAATAACCATGAAAAATGAGTTTGTATAAAATAAACTGTTTTGTTAAAACAATGTCTTGTGAAAAGTATGTTATGTATATAAAATGTATTATGTCTATACTGAAATGATTTAAATAACGTTGCGCTATGTAATATTATACAAACACTTATATATAGGAAGTACCAGCGGCGTATCCACCATGTTTGTATCATATTACACACGTATCGTTACTCAAATCACTTACCCAAACAACCACCAATGTAACTTGTTCATGTACAAACCAATTGTCAAGTGTTGTTGTGTAAACCATATCAAAATGTCTATGTCCAATGTAAACCACCAAATGTGTATATCAATGTCAAAATGTTTATGTTCAATGTAGATCATGTAATGTGTAACCAAAATGTCATGTATGGTAGTGAAATATATATATATCAACTAAACCATATGTAAAATGCACAAATACAAGGTATTGAAGTAAAACATAGTTTAAATCAAAGTTATGTTTTGTGTAACAAATGCATGCTATACTGATACAAACATCTATGCGGTATTGTTAAAATGCATACATCCAAGCCTTGAGACTGTGGTGATAAACCCTTAAACAGATTAAAGGTTTATCTGAGTTATGTATATCGAATTCGGTCATTCCTTTCATCCCCTTTCCCTGGGATGTCCGGAACGGGAGTTGTCAATTCCTATGGTACCACTACCTATGTCACACCCCGAATTTCCACGTGTCACCGCTGGGCCCGGTGGGGGAGTATCGTGACGTGGTTGGCAACATAATAGTCAAACAACACAATATATATGAATGCACAGCGGAAGCAAAGGATATTTATTATTACATTCCGAATATGAAGTAATATTCAGTATTACAACGGAAGTAAAGGATCCACAGGCGGATCTTAAAACATATCATTTGTTCAACAGACTTTAGACGCCTAGAACTTGCAAGATTCCTTATTAGCGCCCTGAGCTCCCAGCCAATTACGTTCAGTACCTGTCACTTAACCCTTTTGGAAAATACGTCAGTTTTCACTGGTAAATACACTCAACCGACTCATTTGAAAAGAGTTTAAGAAAATTAATTTAGATGCTCTAGGCACAAAATATTTTGACACTTTAATTAAAATGCACAAGGCAAAATTAATCTTTTATACTTGGAACAATTATAGTTATAACCTTGTATACAGATTTACATGTTCGTTGTACGTTCAGGGCCCGATGTAGAAACCGAGTCAAGATTAACAGACACGCCACAAGTATAGGCCCACAAGAGAGTGAGATACCGTTATTACTTAGTAACTGTCAGGTGTATGCCTACACCCCGTACCTAAGACGTGGCCATTTTATAATACAATGATGTCAGGGATATCCGGGACATGGTCATTAACCCCTAAAGGTCTTTATTTCAAACAATACAGATTAAACCGAGTTACCTCAATAATTTAACCTTCATTAAGATTAAATATTCAATACCCGACCAAGCGGTATCATTATACCGTATTCCAAGCCCGTATAGGGAAAATAAGTTAAGAGTATTTACCTGAGCTAGCTCCTGTCTTAATTAGCAAGAATCTAATAACTCAGCCGTATTCACTTAAGTAAGCGTATGTACCATTTACCGAAATGCTCTAGTCTGGAATGATGGTATAAATAATTAATTAGAATGCTAACGGGTCTTTAATTAAGCCTAAGCTTAGACCGGTTAGTCTTACAGGAAGATACGGTTCGTACGCACGATTACGCGAAGACCGAAATAGAATGTGATTTAGACCCGACAAGTTCGGAGACTTGCTTAATTTGGGTATTTAATACACACTTTGAATTTTGAGACAAAACCGGTAAGGTTTGACCCGTTTCGGCTAACTTATATAAACTAGTTATATAAACCGATCCGAACGCGAATAACGCGTAACGGGTATTCATAGAGTCATTTACAGGTTTCCTTAGTTAATATGCCTTAAATATGTTGTGGTATCAGTAGGATACCTTCCATTATGCCCAAAACGAGTTTAATCTCAATTTAAGCCCGGTAGGGGTATTTTGGTCATTTACCTAAGGCATATATATACTACCTGTCATACAACTACTCGAACGATGTGACCATAAGGTCACTTAATGTGTTTGGTCGGATCCTAATGATCGACCAAACGGGTCGGGTTCGAAAGTATAAGCGATTGTTTAGATCGCTTACCTTTACGACCCTATATAAGCACTAAACTAAAAGTGACGAGCTAAGCATGTTGAAACATGCTTGACTAAGTTAGAAAACAAGTTTGGTATCAAAACAAACGGTTTTGATACCCATAAGTAGTTTGGTTACAAAATACGCAAGAATACGTATTCTGGCCGAAACTACGGCTCGTCACTGAGCCTAGATAACGTGGTAATCAGTAGGTATAGTCACTAGGGACTATAACCATCGTGATCACGCTCACGTTATGAAGTTCAAACGAACTTCGCATCGACCATAAACTGGTCAATGCAGAAAGTCAAACAAAGTTTGACTTTCGGACCCGAAAAGCGATAAAAGAACGAAAGAATACTTACGAAGGGTCCCCGCTAGTAAATCTTGATCGAATAGCTCAGGTATGAAGCAATGGCTTCAACTTAGAGCTCTAGGATCAGATTTGTGGGTTTTTGAGTTGTGAGGGGTTGGGTATTTATAGGATATGCACCACCGTTAGGATCGTTTCTTGGAGAAGAGGGCACGATTAAGGCCGTACACTTGTCGGAAGGTTATGGTGCCTAAATTGCCACTAACCATAGGAAATCAACATGTGGCATTGAGATTGGGAGTGCCAAACAGCTGCAACCAGCTGTTTTATACATTTAATCTGGTCAGAAGGGGCCATGCGGCCCGCTTCAGGATGACCATAATCTAATGCGGGCCGCCTGAGGGTCCTGATCAGACAACAAGTTTCAGAAATTACAGTTTCAGTCCCTGCACGTATTTAAGGCCTTTTCCGACACTTCTAAGGCCCGTAAAGCCAACTTTAAGGCCCTAAAATGTTGCCCAAACATTGTGGACATGAAACATGCTCAAAAATGTGTCTGATGATGGTTCGTTTGGTCGTACGAACGCGATGTTCGCTTAATTACGACGGAATGCGCATAAGCGCGAAAAACGATCCAAATGACGTGACGAATGGGTTTTTCTTAAGGCGAACACTAAAATATAATGTAGTCATGCTTACATAAATTTTTGGATGTCCGGATGTATTCAGAACGTAGGTTATGCGCGAAAATGCAAACTTATGCACTTTTTGACGCTTTTAGTCCCTGATCCTTCTACACTTGATCTTAACATGCTTTCTTGCACTTCGAGCCCTCTAACTTGACTTTTATGGGCCTTAAGACATAAACATACTTTGTTAAGTCCTTGGGTAACTTTATGGTTACCCGAAAAGTCATAAATTTCAACGTTGACGCTTTTAACCCCTCGCACACGAATTTGATCATAACTTTCTCATACGATAACGAAACTTTATGAAATTTTAATCGTGCATTCTAGTGAGCATAATTTACATTTACAAAGCTTCGGGTTTGTCAAAAGGTCACTCAGAGGTATATCTTTAACATGTTGACACATTTAACCCCTGTAGTTTGTAATTTCTCACTTTTAGCTTCGTATGATCCATGATTCATTCTTTTGAAGGTATGAGCATCATGTAGGGTTAATGTACAACATATTTATTCACTGTTGACATTTAGAACTCGTATTTTCATATACTTTTCAAGTTTGTCAACTTTAGTCCCTCTAGGGTATTCTTTCACACATTCAAGCTTATGACACGTGTCAACACCTTATAGGACGTAAATTTTCGGGGTGTTACATCCTCACCCCCTTAAAAATAAATCTCGACCCGAGATTTACTGAAATAAGTAAGGGTACTTTTCTTTCATCATGGATTCAACTTCCCACGTGAATTCGGGACCTCTTCTGGCATCCCATTTGACCTTTACAGAAGGTATATGCTTCCTTCGAAGCGTTCTTACCTGTCGATCCTTAATCAATATAGGATGTTTATCACATCGTAAATCCGCATACCAATTTGTGATAGTGCTCCTTGACTTATTGGCAGAACACATCCTCCAGTCACTATTGTGCAATGTATTGCGAGCTCCGTCAAACTCCTTAAGTAGGTTTTAGCTTACAAGCTACTTGATCTTGATACATTCGATTTCCTTCGAATGATTTACCTTTATTCAGAGCTTAACTAGCCTGATAATTTCACAAATTTGATACACCCTTCCTGGGTGATATCTTTTGTTAAACCATATTCCTTAACAAGAACTTAGGAAGTTTGCTATTTTCATAACTCCTCGATTTCTTGCCATATACTGGCAACCTACAATCGATTATGGATTTGTATAATCTTATTTGTTGTCCCCCAGGCAACTTTCAGATCTTGATAATTGGACTTACCAATTCTCTATTTAACAATAGATGTTTAACATTCCATCTATACTAAGTCTCCAAAGGAGTAACCTTTTCACTTACATAATAATTGTTATAGAAAACTTATTCTATGATGAGATGGTTATTCCAACTACTGCTTAATTACTCTCCAAGAATAGCTAATTCTTACAGCTAGTCGAACCAATCGACGATCCTGGGTAGGTAATAGCAATTCTTAATTGTTGCGTAAATAGGGTTTCGGTGATCAATGCATAAGCAAGATGAACCGTCTTTCTTAATTAACTATACCGGATTTCCAGGATATTGAGTTAAGCTATATGAACCCTTTATTAAGAAATCCTAATTAACCAGGGTTTCGATTCTTCCAATGATAGTACTAGCCATTTTTGGAGATTTCATAATAACACAGCCTTAAACAGAATTTAAACCTTAGCTCTACCTGCCTCTCAGGGGTAAACAGGTTATTATTAGGAGAAGATAATCAAGATGCAAGGAGGTTACAGAGAGTTTTCCATATCTCGGGCTCCAGTTCATCCATAATTGCTTGTGTCAAATAAATGACATATTTATGTTATGATTCCACATATTCCTTCACCGAGGAATATTTATTTGGATGGTTCTATTCCGGATATCCCCCTTGAATGCTACTTGTCGACTTTAGCACAATATGACCATTGAGATATCTCAGGGGTTCCATGTATTAAACCTCCATGTTGATCAGACATGGAAATAATCTATGGGACACACTAGGATACGCCAATCCTCATATGACACTTTTATCAGACATAGTTTGGCATTCGCAGGCGATAGAAAACAATGAGAAAATAATTAAAATAATATACGTTGTCGTACTCTATGCAAAGAAAGAGTACTTTTAGATTTTTCGGATGGATTCCTTGCCGATACTAGAAGAATCGGTTACTACGGTTTCCTTGGTAGCTATACCTTGTGGATGATAAAATAATAATAAAAATTTTTTTTTTGCTAAGTTTATGGCTCATGAAGATTTATTATTGCCTGTATTAAAAACAGGACACTTAGTAGAGATTATCATTGATAAATGATAAGGAAGTTTACTGCACAAGTGCTTGATAAGGAAAGGTACATGCTATACGATTATTATTATTCTGCACCATCTCTTGAGTGTTCATCCTGAAAACTCATGCGTTTGTTCTCTTGGCCTCTACGGGCTTTTTGGCATACTTAGGGCAGTTGGTCTTTATGTGCCCCTTCTCGTTGCAATTGTAGCATGTAGCATCTTTAATCTTCTTGCAACCCAGGGTTTTATGTTCCTTAGACTTGCAAATTCCACACGGTAGAGGCTGAGACTCAAATCGGCATTTCCCAAGATGGTATTTCCTACAGGTTTCGCACCTGGTCTTTTCACCGGTCTGCTGTCTGACCTTTAAATCCTTCCCAGACTTAGTTGCTCCCTCCTTGTTACAAATTTTGCAAGGCTTAGCTTTCGCATTAAAGGTGCCTTTTCCTTTAATCGCCTTCTTTGGGCAGCGGTTCTTTATGTGCCCCTTTTCGCCACAGCCATGGCAGGTTGCATCTTCCATCTTCTTGCAATCCAAGGTCTTGTGACCCTTGGTTTTGCAAATTCCACATAATTTAGCACGTGGGTCGATTGTGCATTTTCCAGAATGCTGTTTCCTGCAGTTGTTGCATTCGGGTTTTGCCTCCTTTGGCTTGGACTGGTTATAGCTTGAACCGGTCTTACCCTTCTTGTAACCTTTATTTGGGGTATCATCGCACTTTCGCTTAAGATCCTTCAACACACGGTCCGCAGCGTTGCTTGCGGCTATTTCGATCATAGCCTGTAACCCGGTGCTTATTAATTTCAGTCTTGCATCATCCTCCTGATTAACTGGATGATTGCGAGCTTCAGAGGGGTCAGCCATGGTGAAGCTTTGGGGCTACAAACCAAGTAGCAATAATTGGTTTAAGTATATGACGAATTGTCCAATTTTGATAAATAAATAACCATGATTCCATTGATCGCTTATGCAAAAAGGGGTTTGGAAAAATTCCTAATATAAAGAGGACAAGTGTGATTCTATCGCATCACTGTTGCCAGGAGTGTTAACATATTTACAATGTTACAAGGATTTGAATCCTTTGAATAGGTTCTACCATCTTGGCCTTGTCTGGAACGACGTATTGGCTAGGTCGTACCTTTAAGATTCTTTTTACTATGTATATTGGCAGGGAAGGAATGGATATTTATTTCATTCAGGATTTTCATCATAAATCCTAATTTACAAGTTAATAATAGTACAAATGGCCTGGTCGTGTAGACAAGTTTAATTTATAAGCCATGATTTCAGAGAATCAAGCATGAAGGTGTTCTGGCACAATAGGCCTAGTCACAAGGATATTTATAAATTATAAGCTATGATTTCGGAGAATCAAGGCTTTTAAGGTTTTATTATATTTTATTACCTTTGTTAGACAGGGTCATAGATTATTACTGTCTTTAGTCGCAGAGGACATTAACTATAGCCCGTAGGCACTATGTAACCACGTATGGTTAAAATATGATCATCTTAATTGGTGATGTAAACCCAGGATTCAGAGATCATTAAACTGGGTTAGGAATCTTCTAAAGAATCCTTTTATAAATGACGTGTGTGATTTTAATGAGTCACATCTGCCAGGAGTGTTAACATGTTCACAGATGTTAACAGGGGTTTGAATCTTTTAAACAGGTCTTACCATCTTGGCCAGGTCTTTAAAAGGACACTCAAGCTAGGTTTCACTCTTAAGACTCTTAATTAATAATTAACGCAGAACAATTTTTTTTTAAATTGAGGTTTTAATATGGATCTTAATCTAATTATGGAACTACCATCTTGGCCCGGTCTTAAAATGACCCGTGGCTAGGTCTTGTCCCTTTTAGGTTTTGCCATTTTATTATAATGGTAGATCTTATAATATAGGAATGACGTTTTAAACATAATCGTTCCTTTAAAAATTTTAAACAAGTATAGGGTTGCCCTAAATGGGTCTTCAAAAGAATAATGTCGTCCTCGAAGGGACTGAAAAATAAATATGTCCTTAGAAGGACTATTAAGGAAACGATCTTTTGCAAAAGGAGTTGCTTCTTCATTCATTTCCTGAATGCTTTCTCCGTGGTTGCACGTTTCATCCTGGTCGCGGTACGAAACTCAGCATCCCAAGGCTCCAGACGTGGAGAATTCCTATTACGGCTTCTTCGCTTGGCGACGTATCCAATAAAAATTTGGAAGCAAAAATTTCTAGATTAGGATTGAGAATATTCCTAAATTAAGTCTAGACTCAGAAGTTTTGAAATGTGCAATTGTGTCATTGAGATTAAACACTAAGGGCTAGTGTTTAATTCACTCAATGTTGGCTCTGATACCAACCTGTCACACCCCGAATTTCCACGTGTCACCGGTGGGCCCGGTGGGGGAGTATCGTGACGTGGTTGGCAACATAATAGTCAAACAACACAATATATATGAATGCACAGCGGAAGCAAAGGATATTTATTATTACATTCCGAATATGAAGTAATATTCAGTATTACAACGGAAGTAAAGGATCCACAGGCGGATCTTAAAACATATCATTTGTTCAACAGACTTTAGACGCCTAGAACTTGCAAGATTCCTTATTAGCGCCCTGAGCTCCCAGCCAATTACGTTCAGTACCTGTCACTTAACCCTTTTGGAAAATACGTCAGTTTTCACTGGTAAATACACTCAACCGACTCATTTGAAAAGAGTTTAAGAAAATTAATTTAGATGCTCTAGGCACAAAATATTTTGACACTTTAATTAAAATGCACAAGGCAAAATTAATCTTTTATACTTGGAACAATTATAGTTATAACCTTGTATACAGATTTACATGTTCGTTGTACGTTCAGGGCCCGATGTAGAAACCGAGTCAAGATTAACAGACACGCCACAAGTATAGGCCCACAAGAGAGTGAGATACCGTTATTACTTAGTAACTGTCAGGTGTATGCCTACACCCCGTACCTAAGACGTGGCCATTTTATAATACAATGATGTCAGGGATATCCGGGACATGGTCATTAACCCCTAAAGGTCTTTATTTCAAACAATACAGATTAAACCGAGTTACCTCAATAATTTAACCTTCATTAAGATTAAATATTCAATACCCGACCAAGCGGTATCATTATACCGTATTCCAAGCCCGTATAGGGAAAATAAGTTAAGAGTATTTACCTGAGCTAGCTCCTGTCTTAATTAGCAAGAATCTAATAACTCAGCCGTATTCACTTAAGTAAGCGTATGTACCATTTACCGAAATGCTCTAGTCTGGAATGATGGTATAAATAATTAATTAGAATGCTAACGGGTCTTTAATTAAGCCTAAGCTTAGACCGGTTAGTCTTACAGGAAGATACGGTTCGTACGCACGATTACGCGAAGACCGAAATAGAATGTGATTTAGACCCGACAAGTTCGGAGACTTGCTTAATTTGGGTATTTAATACACACTTTGAATTTTGAGACAAAACCGGTAAGGTTTGACCCGTTTCGGCTAACTTATATAAACTAGTTATATAAACCGATCCGAACGCGAATAACGTGTAACGGGTATTCATAGAGTCATTTACAGGTTTCCTTAGTTAATATGCCTTAAATATGTTGTGGTATCAGTAGGATACCTTCCATTATGCCCAAAACGAGTTTAATCTCAATTTAAGCCCCGTAGGGGTATTTTGGTCATTTACCTAAGGCATATATATACTACCTGTCATACAACTACTCGAACGATGTGACCATAAGGTCACTTAATGTGTTTGGTCGGATCCTAATGATCGACCAAACGGGTCGGGTTCGAAAGTATAAGCGATTGTTTAGATCGCTTACCTTTACGACCCTATATAAGCACTAAACTAAAAGTGACGAGCTAAGCATGTTGAAACATGCTTGACTAAGTTAGAAAACAAGTTTGGTATCAAAACAAACGGTTTTGATACCCATAAGTAGTTTGGTTACAAAATACGCAAGAATACGTATTCTGGCCGAAACTACGGCTCGTCACTGAGCCTAGATAACGTGGTAATCAGTAGGTATAGTCACTAGGGACTATAACCATCGTGATCACGCTCACGTTATGAAGTTCAAACGAACTTCGCATCGACCATAAACTGGTCAATGCAGAAAGTCAAACAAAGTTTGACTTTCGGACCCGAAAAGCGATAAAAGAACGAAAGAATACTTACGAAGGGTCCCCGCTAGTAAATCTTGATCGAATAGCTCAGGTATGAAGCAATGGCTTCAACTTAGAGCTCTAGGATCAGATTTGTGGGTTTTTGAGTTGTGAGGGGTTGGGTATTTATAGGATATGCACCACCGTTAGGATCGTTTCTTGGAGAAGAGGGCACGATCAAGGCCGTACACTTGTCGGAAGGTTATGGTGCCTAAATTGCCACTAACCATAGGAAATCAACATGTGGCATTGAGATTGGGAGTGCCAAACAGCTGCAACCAGCTGTTTTATACATTTAATCTGGTCAGAAGGGGCCATGCGGCCCGCTTCAGGATGACCATAATCTAATGCGGGCCGCCTGAGGGTCCTGATCAGACAACAAGTTTCAGAAATTACAGTTTCAGTCCCTGCACGTATTTAAGGCCTTTTCCGACAATTCTAAGGCCCGTAAAGCCAACTTTAAGGCCCTAAAATGTTGCCCAAACATTGTGGACATGAAACATGCTCAAAAATGTGTCTGATGATGGTTCGTTTGGTCGTACGAACGCGATGTTCGCTTAATTACGACGGAATGCGCATAAGCGCGAAAAACGATCCAAATGACGTGACGAATGGATTTTTCTTAAGGCGAACACTAAAATATAATGTAGTCATGCTTACATAAATTTTTGGATGTCCGGATGTATTCAGAACGTAGGTTATGCGCGAAAATGCAAACTTATGCACTTTTTGACGCTTTTAGTCCCTGATCCTTCTACACTTCATCTTAACATGCTTTCTTGCACTTCGAGCCCTCTAACTTGACTTTTATGGGCCTTAAGACATAAACATACTTTGTTAAGTCCTTGGGTAACTTTATGGTTACCCGAAAAGTCATAAATTTCAACGTTGACGCTTTTAACCCCTCGCACACGAATTTGATCATAACTTTCTCATACGATAACGAAACTTTATGAAATTTTAATCGTGCATTCTAGTGAGCATAATTTAGATTTACAAAGCTTCGGGTTTGTCAAAAGGTCACTCAGAGGTATATCTTTAACATGTTGACACATTTAACCCCTGTAGTTTGTAATTTCTCACTTTTAGCTTCGTATGATCCATGATTCATTCTTTTGAAGGTATGAGCATCATGTAGGGTTAATGTACAACATATTTATTCACTGTTGACATTTAGAACTCGTATTTTCATATACTTTTCAAGTTTGTCAACTTTAGTCCCTCTAGGGTATTCTTTCACACATTCAAGCTTATGACACGTGTCAACACCTTATAGGACGTAAATTTTCGGGGTGTTACAACCTACTAACGAATGGCATGATCAATGTTAATGAATGTATTGTTCCATGTTAAACAAACCAAATGTCATAACAAAATGTAAGCATGTGAAAACGATGCACTAAGTATGTAATCAAATGAACATACGTAGCGTGAAATGTAATGAAAAACGATGTACTAAGTAATGCACACAATGGGCACACCTAGCATGAAATGTAATGTAAAACAATGTACTAAGTAATGCACACAATGGGCACACCTAGCATGAAATGTAATGTAAAACAATGTACTAAGTAATGCACACAATGGGCACACCTAGCATAAGATGTAATGAAATCATGTACTATAATGTACTAACGAACATAGCATGTATATGATGTGAAAACAGGAAAGCATGAAAGTAACAAGTAGGCACATGTGTTCCACCCCAAAACAGTTTGGAAAACAGTAAAAGAGGGGTCTATGTACTCACTTGAGATTGCTCAGTTGTATAAAGATAACCACCAAGTAATGCTATAGATCTCGGAATCAAACGGCACCTGATATAGGTAACTATGTTAATAAACCGGACCTAAATCGGAAGATCGGGTAGCATGAGGGTTTGTAAACCAAACGAGTATTGAGACTCGTGTAGTATGGTTCAACAAAGCCTACATACTAATTGAAACCTAACATAATTGTTTACGACCCATTACGACTCGTTTAGGTAGCTTATGCTACTTTAACGCGTCGTTTGCGTGAAACGCGTTCGGACCGCCTAACTAGCCCTATGACAAGTGTTATATGCCTAAACATGTTACATAATCAGTTATGTGACAAAGGTTTAGGTTACATATGCTTAATTACCAATTATACATGAAAAGGGTATTCTGGTAATTTACCTAAGGCATATAAACTACCTATCATACAACTACTTAAACGATGTGACCATAAGGTATAACCTCAGAAGGTTATTCCCTATATACTATGGTCACCTAATGTATTTGGTCGGATCCTAATGATCGACCAAACTGGGTCGGGTTCGAAGGTATAGGCGATTTATTAGATCGCCTACCCTACGACCCTAGACAACGTGGTAATCAGTAGGCATAGCCCCAAGGGACTATAACCAACGTGATTACACTCACGTTGCGAAGTTCAAACGAACTTCGCATTGACCATTACTGGTCAACGCTGAAAGTCAAACAAAGTTTGACTTTCTGACTCGAAAAGCAGTAAAATAAGGAAAAGAACGAAAGAATACTTACGAAGGGTCCCCGAATGCTAATCTAGATCAATATAGTTCAGGTATGAAACACAGGTTTCAACTTAGAACACAATTAATCAGATTCTAGTGCTTTAAAACAATGAAAGGCATGGGGTATATATAGTTTTCGGTGAACCGTTGAGATCGTTTCATGGAAACCGTGATTCGATCACATCCGTACACTTGTTGAAAGGTTATGGAAGCTAAATATGATCCTTATCTAGTGACTAAGCAACTTAGAACATGTGGTGGAGGATCAAACAGCTGCAACTTGTGATTAAAAACACTGCATCTGGTCTGATAGGCAGTCGCGTAGCGCGACGGGTAAGCCTATAGGGCTCGCGCTACGCTAGCACCCCCTGAATCAGAAAAGTTTCAGAATTGGCAGAAACGGTCCCTGCACGTGTTTAAGGCATTTTTCGATGCGTTTGAACCCCGTTAACCTCATTTCAAGGCTCTAAAATGAAGTTAAAGTATAGGGAACTCAAAACATGCTCAAAAATATCTCAGATGTCGGTTCGTTTGGCCGTACGATCGCGATGTTCACTTAATTACGACGGAATGCGTATAAGCGCGAAAAACGATCCAAATGACGCGACGAATGGATTTTTCTTATGGCGAACACTAAAATATAATATAGTCATGCTTACATAAATTTTTGGATGTCCGGATGTATTCAGAACGTAAGTTATGCGCGAAAATGCAAACTTGTGCACTTTTTGACACTTTTAGTCCCTGAATGACCCAAAAGTTTATTTTAGCACACCGAACCCCTCAAAGCCTATTTCTAAGCTATGTAAAGGATATTTAAGGTGTGTTTAACTTATGGTTATGTTCCGGAATGTCTGTTCCAGTACGAATCATCATACTTTCGTAGTTTGTCAAGTTTAGTCCCTGTAAGCGAATTAACTTGTTTTTGCCATACCAAAGCCTTCAAAACTTATTTCTAAGTTATGTAAAGGTTATTTAAGGTATGTTGAGTATATGTTGATGTTCCAGAGTATTTCTCGCATTAAACTGAGTACGTTTACGCACTAGTTTGCGTATAACTCTCCAGAAAGTGATGTAGAGTTTGGAATTGAACAAAAGTCAAAACATGAAAAATGTAAAACACAATCAAACAAACATTGGGATCAAATAACATTGTTTTATTGATAATAGAACTGTTCATAGTGATTACAAGCACAGTTGTTACAGTCTCCCCTACTTGTGGAAATTTCGTCCCGAAATTTATTTAGAGGAAACTCGTGGAAAAAGATGTGGATATTTCGCCTTCATTTGATCTTCGCGTTCCCAAGTAAACTCAGGTCCACGTTTAGCTTCCCAGCGAACTTTGACCAAAGGAATGCGCTTGCGTTTAAGCCACTTGACTTCACGTTCCATGATTTCCACTGGTTTCTCAACAAATTTCAGTGTTTTACCAACATGAATTTCGTCAAGCGGTATGGAGAAGTTCTCATCAGCTGAACACTTCTTGAGATTGGACACGTGAAAAGTTGGATGAACATTTCCAAGTTCAGGAGGTAACTCAAGTCTGTAGGCTACCTTTCCGATTCTTTCGACGATCTTGAATGGTCCAACGTATCTAGGTGCAAGTTTTCCTTTCTTTCCAAATCTGATCACACCTTTCCAAGTTGAGACCTTAAGTAATACTCGATCACCGACTTGAAATTCCAAGGCTTTGCGTTTTGGGTCCGCGTAAATCTTCTGACGGCTTCTAGCTGCCTGAAGGTTATCACGAACTTTCTTGACCTTGTCAGTTGTCTCTAAAATGAGGGCAGGTCCAGTAAGTTGAGCCTCGCCAATCTCATTCCAGCAGACTGGTGAACGACATTTTCGACCATAGAGAGCCTCGAAAGGAGCCATTTTGATGCTAGTGTGATAACTGTTGTTGTAGGAGAATTCAATCAATTTAAGATGTGAATCCCAGCTACCACCAAAATCGATCACACAAGCTCTTAGCATATCCTCCAGAGTCTGGATTGTTCTCTCAGATTGACCATCCGTTTGCGGATGATAAGCTGTGCTCAGATTAAGTTGGGTCCCCATAGCAGATTGCATGGTTCTCCAAAAATGAGAAGTGAAACGAGCATCTCTGTCAGAAATGATGTTCAAAGGAACACCATGTCGAGCCACAATTTCATCTACATAGATTTGAGCAAGTCTGTCAGCAGGAAAATCCTCACGGATTGGCAAGAAATGTGCTGACTTTGTAAGACGATCAACGACTACCCAGATGGCATCATGACCTTTCTTTGTGCGCGGGAGTTTGGTAACAAGATCCATAGTAATGTTTTCCCATTTCCAAACTGGGATCTCTGGTTGCTCCAATAAACCAGAAGGACGCTGATGTTCAGCCTTAACCTTTAGACAAGTAAGGCATTTGGATACGTATAAGGCAATGTCTTTCTTCATACCAGGCCACCAATAGTGAATACGAAGATCCTTATACATTTTATCTGAGCCCGGATGAATAGAATAACGAGACTTATGGGCTTCATCCATAAGCAAGGTATGAAGATCATCCTGGCTTGGGACCCACAAACGGTCCATGAAGTAATACGATCCATTGTCCTTCAGTTCCAGAGCAGGTGTTATGTGATAAGGAAATTCCTTATCCATCAATCCTTGTGAAACACAAGATTGTTGAGACTGAGAAATGCGTGCTTGAATATCGGATCGAGCTTGAATAACAGATTGAACACGTACACAATGAAGCTTAGTACGTTCCTTACAACTCAATGCATCAGCTACGACATTCGCCTTACCAGGATATTAGCGAATTTCGCAATCATAGTCGTTTAGAAGCTCAACCCAACGTCGCTGTCTCATGTTGAGTTCTTTCTGGTTGAAGATATGCTGAAGACTTTTGTGGTCAGTGAAAACCACACATTTTGTACCATACAAATAGTGTCTCCAGATCTTGAGAGCAAAGACAACTGCACCCAACTCAAGATCATGAGTGGTGTAGTTCTTCTCATGTATCTTCAACTGCCTCGATGCATAAGCTATGACTTTGTTCCTTTGCATAAGAACACAGCCAAGACCCAATTTCGATGCATCACAATACACAACAAAATCATCATCACCCTCAGGCAATGATAGAACAGGCGCATCGCAAAGCTTCTGCTTCAAGTGTTGAAAAGCTTCCTCTTGTTTGTATCCCCAATAAAAGGGCATTTTCTTCTGAGTTAGAGCAGTTAGAGGAACTGCAATCTTCGAGAAGTTTTCTATGAAGCGGCGATAATAACCCGCTAGACCAAGAAAAGAACGAACTTCAGTAGGAGTAGAAGGTGTATCCCAATCCTTAATCGCACTGATCTTGGAGGGATCTACATGAATACCCCGTTCGTTGATAACATGCCCCAAAAATTGAACTTCTTTAAGCCAAAATTCGCACTTGGAGAATTTGGCGAAAAGTTGCTCTTTCTTTAGGAGTTCTAGAGTAAGACGAAGATGTTGCTCGTGATCAGCTCGCGTCTTAGAGTAAATCAAGATGTCGTCAATAAAAACAATGACGAACTTATCCAAATAAGGTTTGCAGACCCTATTCATTAAGTCCATGAAAACAGCAGGAGCATTAGTCACACCGAATGGCATGACTGTGAACTCATAATGCCCATATCGAGTACGGAACGCTGTCTTCGGAATATCTTCTTCTTGCACCCGAAGTTGATGATATCCAGATCGCAGATCAATCTTCGAAAAATAAGAAGCACCCTGTAGCTGATCAAAGAGGTCGTCTATGCGAGGTAAGGGATATCGATTCTTGATGGTAAGCTTGTTAAGCTCACGGTAATCGATACACATCCTAAAGGATCGATCCTTCTTCTTGACAAAAAGAACGGGAGCACCCCAAGGTGAAAAACTAGGACGTATAAAACCTTTGTCAGAGAGCTCCTGAAGCTGTTTAGACAACTCTTGCATCTCAGATGGTGCAAGACGATATGGAGCTCTGGCAATGGGATTTGCACCAGGTACGAGATCAATGCGGAACTCGACTTGGCGTGCTGGAGGTAGACCAGGTAAATCTTCAGGGAACACTTCAGAATAATCCCGAACGACAGGAATATCTGAAATAGACTTACCCTTGCCTTTATCTTCTGTAACATGTGCTAAGAAAGCCACATAGTTCTTCTGTAGATACTTCCGAGCTTTAAAACAAGACATGAGTTTGAGACCACCGGTAGGCTTCTCACCTTGAACCTGCAGGATCTCGCCTGTCGAAAGCGGCACACGAACTATCTTCTCAGAACAAACTATCTCTGCGTGATGCTTGGATAACCAATCCATTCCCACAATAACGTCGAAGCTTCCAAGTTGCATAGGCGCGAGGTCAATAGGAAAAAGATGGTCGTTAAGATTCAACTGGCAGTTGCGAAGAACAGAATCAAGAATAATGGGTTCACCACTAGCAACTTCTACTGTCAAAGGTTTTCCTAGTTTCGTTCTAGACACGCGAAGCATTTGCTCAAAAGACAAAGACACGAAACTCTTATCGGCACCAGAATCGAAAAGAACATATGCAGGCTGATTATTAATAAAGAACGTACCGTTCACCACATTATCATCCGCCTGCGCCTCTTGGGCATTCATGTTAAAGGCTCGGCCTCGAGCCGGAGCCTGAACCTGATTCTGGTTAGCTAGCCTTGGGCACCGGTTTCTGTAGTGGGTCAGATCCCCACAATTGTAACAAGCACCTGGTGGGTATTGTAGTCATGCAGCTTGACCCTGTTGCTGAGCAGGAGGCTGTGCAACTTGTTGAGCCGGGTTTTGAACTGCGCGATTCTGAGCAAACCGACAAACATCGGCAAGATGACCTGACTTCCCACAGCTAGTGCAGAAACGGCACTGATGTTGCGGCTGATGGTGACTGTTGCATCTATTGCACAAAGGTGCATTCCCTGTATAGGGTTTCTTTGCTGGCGGCTGTGCGGGTTGGTTGGGAGCTGCCTGATTAGCTTGGGCAGTGATAGCAAAATTTTGGGAAGCCTTACGCTTCCTTGACCTCTTCGAAGAACCAGAGTCCTTTCCATTCTTGTTTTGACCCTTCTTGCTATCCCCCTTGTCAGCCAACTGTTTCTTGCCCTTGTCACCCTTCCGGTGTAGCTTTCCCTTTCTAATCTGCGACTCAGTCAATGTCGCTGATAACTCGATCGCCTGACGGAGTGTGGCAGGTTCACTACCAGTAAGAATGTCTTGTACTGAGTCAGGCAGGCCGTCGATGTATCTCTCGATAGCCTTGTCGAGTGGGGTAACCATAGTCGGGCAAAGCAAACTCAACTCTTCAAACCGATCCGTATAAGCCCTGTGCTCACCACTATCTTGCTTCAAAACATCAAACTCTTTCTCCAACGCTCGCTGTTCATGGCGAGGACAGAATTCCCTCATCATAAGGGCTCTAAGTTCAGCCCATGTCTGTGCGAGAGCAACTTCCGCACCTCGGTCTCTCATTACCCCATTCCACCATGTAAGAGCCCTCTTCTGAAACACGCTCGAGGAGAACTCGACCTTGCGATTATCCGGGCACTGCACGTGGCGAAAAGTATTCTCAATGCTTTCGAACCACTGAAGAAGCCCAGTTGCTCCTTCAGAACCACTAAACTTGAGTGGTTTAGCCTGGTTAAAATCCTTGTATTTGCATGGAACATTGTTGTTGTTGTTGGCCTGGTTCCATTGAGCAAAGAGATTTGGAAATTGAGCAGCCATTTGCTCCGCAATAATTTCTGCCAGTTCGGCAGTCGCAATCAGATTGTCGCGTCGAGGAGGCATTCTAAAAGAGGAAACATGAAAAGAAACAAGTGAGATGATTGGATGAAGAGAATGAGATGAAACAAAATCAACAAAAGCAAAGATGGTGGTCATTCGTCCGTATCACAGAGCAAACAAACAACACACAGTGACTAATCAAAGTAAATGGGTCAAAAATAATGTATAATGAAGACATGCTCGCCTATAAGTGAACACTCATCCCAAGAATTCCCAGGTAAGCACAACTGGTCTCGCGTCTGATGAGATGTATACGAAGTGCTTGCCTAGACAGAAAACCCAGAATACAGGCATTCACCCTTCCAGTTTGCACATGTTCACATTATTTAAAACCCAAAACGTTTGACGGGATTTTGAAAATTTGAAGGCACAAGGCCAAAAACCAAACTGAAAAGGGTTCAAAACCATATAACAGAGGGTTCAAAACCTTACAATTGAGGGTTCAAAACCTTGTAATAAATCATTCAAAAACAGATGATTGTTTTTCAAAAATCGTTTCGGAAAATTTTGTTCTTGTTTTGATAATCACCTAAGGATAGGTGATGTACATGTTTTAAGATCTAAACACAAGATAACTTGTGTTAGGGTCCTAGAAAAGTTATAGTCTAGGTCAAAGCATTACTAATAACCTAATTCCCTATAACCATTGGCTCTGATACCAACTCTTCTGTCACACCCCGACCGCGTAAAACAACAAATCGCGGCGGAAACATCGGGGCGTGTCGTAACAGAATAAATTGTTTCATAACCATGGCATACAAAGTTGTATTTTATTTATCAAACAAGAGTGTTACATTGTCTTGAACAGTAAACAAAAGAGTTTATAACATAATTAAACATAGTCTAGCTTCATTTTAAGTCTCTAAGGCACAGGTCCGCCGTAGTGTCATGATCATCATTCTACGGAAAAGCACCTGAAAACACATGTGAAAGTAGGTACGTCAGCATAAAAATGCCTGTGAGATACATAGGTTTGTGAAAATAGGATTCATGACTTGTATTTGAGTAAATGTTTAGTCATGAACCTTGTAATTTGCTTTGTCTTGTAAATCATTTGAAAAACGATAAGATCAGTTGATATGTATAAGTAAATGTAAGGTTAAATGAATAACCATGAAAAATGAGTTTGTATAAAATAAACTGTTTTGTAAAAACAATGTCTTGTGAAAAGTATGTTATGTATATAAAATGTATTATGTCTATACTGAAATGATTTAAATAACGTTGCGCTATGTAATATTATACAAACACTTATATATAGGAAGTACCAGCGGCGTATCCACCATGTTTGTATCATATTACACACGTATCGTTACTCAAATCACTTACCCAAACAACCACCAATGTAACTTGTTCATGTACAAACCAATTGTCAAGTGTTGTTGTGTAAACCATATCAAAATGTCTATGTCCAATGTAAACCACCAAATGTGTATATCAATGTCAAAATGTTTATGTTCAATGTAGATCATGTAATGTGTAACCAAAATGTCATGTATGGTAGTGAAATATATATATATCAACTAAACCATATGTAAAATGCACAAATACAAGGTATTGAAGTAAAACATAGTTTAAATCAAAGTTATGTTTTGTGTAACAAATGCATGCTATACTGATACAAACATCTATGCGGTATTGTTAAAATGCATACATCCAAGCCTTGAGACTGTGGTGATAAACCCTTAAACAGATTAAAGGTTTATCTGAGTTATGTATATCGAATTCGGTCATTCCTTTCATCCCCTTTCCCTGGGATGTCCGGAACGGGAGTTGTCAGTTCCTATGGTACCACTACCTACTAACGAATGGCATGATCAATGTTAATGAATGTATTGTTCCATGTTAAACAAACCAAATGTCATAACAAAATGTAAGCATGTGAAAACGATGCACTAAGTATGTAATCAAATGAACATACGTAGCGTGAAATGTAATGAAAAACGATGTACTAAGTAATGCACACAATGGGCACACCTAGCATGAAATGTAATGTAAAACGATGTACTAAGTAATGTACACAATGGGCACACCTAGCATGAAATGTAATGTAAAACAATGTACTAAGTAATGCACACAATGGGCACACCTAGCATGAAATGTAATGTAAAACAATGTACTAAGTAATGCACACAATGGGCACACCTAGCATGAAATGTAATGTAAAACAATGTACTAAGTAATGCACACAATGGGCACACCTAGCATAAGATGTAATGAAATCATGTACTATAATGTACTAACGAACATAGCATGTATATGATGTGAAAACAGGAAAGCATGAAAGTAACAAGTAGGCACATGTGTTCCACCCCAAAACAGTTTGGAAAACAGTAAAAGAGGGGTCTATGTACTCACTTGAGATTGCTCAGTTGTATAAAGATAACCACCAAGTAATGCTATAGATCTCGGAATCAAACGGCACCTAATATAGGTAACTATGTTAATAAACCGGACCTAAATCGGAAGATCGGGTAGCATGAGGGTTTGTAAACCAAACGAGTATTGAGACTCGTGTAGTATGGTTCAACAAAGCCTACATACTAATTGAAACCTAACATAATTGTTTACGACCCATTACGACTCGTTTAGGTAGCTTATGCTACTTTAACGCGTCGTTTGCGTGAAACGCGTTCGGACCGCCTAACTAGCCCTATGACAAGTGTTATATGCCTAAACATGTTACATAATCAGTTATGTGACAAAGGTTTAGGTTACATATGCTTAATTACCAATTATACATGAAAAGGGTATTCTGGTAATTTACCTAAGGCATATAAACTACCTATCATACAACTACTTAAACGATGTGACCATAAGGTATAACCTCGGAAGGCTATTCCCTATATACTATGGTCACCTAATGTATTTGGTCGGATCCTAATGATCGACCAAACTGGGTCGGGTTCGAAGGTATAGGCGATTTATTAGATCGCCTACCCTACGACCCTAGACAACGTGGTAATCAGTAGGCATAGCCCCAAGGGACTATAACCAACGTGATTACACTCACGTTGCGAAGTTCAAACGAACTTCGCATTGACCATTACTGGTCAACGCTGAAAGTCAAACAAAGTTTGACTTTCTGACTCGAAAAGCAGTAAAATAAGGAAAAGAACGAAAGAATACTTACGAAGGGTCCCCGAATGCTAATCTAGATCAATATAGTTCAGGTATGAAACAAAGGTTTCAACTTAGAACACAATTAATCAGATTCTAGTGCTTTAAAACAATGAAAGGCATGGGGTATATATAGTTTTCGGTGAACCGTTGAGATCGTTTCATGGAAACCGTGATTCGATCACATCCGTACACTTGTTGAAAGGTTATGGAAGCTAAATATGATCCTTATCTAGTGACTAAGCAACTTAGAACATGTGGTGGAGGATCAAACAGCTGCAACTTGTGATTAAAAACACTGCATCTGGTCTGATAGGCAGTCGCGTAGCGCGACGGGTAAGCCTATAGGGCTCGCGCTACGCTAGCACCCCCCTGAATCAGAAAAGTTTCAGAATTGGCAGAAATGGTCCCTGCACGTGTTTAAGGCCTTTTTCGATGCGTTTGAACCCCGTTAACCTCATTTCAAGGCTCTAAAATGAAGTTAAAGTATAGGGAACTCAAAACATGCTCAAAAATATCTCAGATGTCGGTTCGTTTGGCCGTACGATCGCGATGTTCACTTAATTACGACGGAATGCGTATAAGCGCGAAAAACGATCCAAATGACGCGACGAATGGATTTTTCTTATGGCGAACACTAAAATATAATATAGTCATGCTTACATAAATTTTTGGATGTCCGGATGTATTCAGAACGTAAGTTATGCGCGAAAATGCAAACTTGTGCACTTTTTGACACTTTTAGTCCCTGAATGACCCAAAAGTTTATTTTAGCACACCGAACCCCTCAAAGCCTATTTCTAAGCTATGTAAAGGATATTTAAGGTGTGTTTAACTTATGGTTATGTTCCGGAATGTCTGTTCCAGTACGAATCGTCATACTTTCGTAGTTTGTCAAGTTTAGTCCCTGTAAGCGAATTAACTTGTTTTTGCCATACCAAAGCCTTCAAAACTTATTTCTAAGTTATGTAAAGGTTATTTAAGGTATGTTGAGTATATGTTGATGTTACAGAGTATTTCTTGCATTAAACTGAGTACGTTTACGCACTAGTTTGCGTATAACTCTCCAGAAAGTGATGTAGAGTTTGGAATTGAACAAAAGTCAAAACATGAAAAATGTAAAACACAATCAAACAAACATTGGGATCAAATAACATTGTTTTATTGATAATAGAACTGTTCATAGTGATTACAAGCACATTTGTTACAGTCTCCCCTACTTGTGGAAATTTCGTCCCGAAATTTATTTAGAGGAAACTCGTGGAAAAAGATGTGGATATTTCGCCTTCATTTGATCTTCGCGTTCCCAAGTAAACTCAGGTCCACGTTTAGCTTCCCAGCGAACTTTGACCAAAGGAATGCGCTTGCGTTTAAGCCACTTGACTTCACGTTCCATGATTTCCACTGGTTTCTCAACAAATTTCAGTGTTTTACCAACATGAATTTCGTCAAGCGGTATGGAGAAGTTCTCATCAGCTGAACACTTCTTGAGATTGGACACGTGAAAAGTTGGATGAACATTTCCAAGTTCAGGAGGTAACTCAAGTCTGTAGGCTACCTTTCCGATTCTTTCGACGATCTTGAATGGTCCAACGTATCTAGGTGCAAGTTTTCCTTTCTTTCCAAATCTGATCACACCTTTCCAAGGTGAGACCTTAAGTAATACTCGATCACCGACTTGAAATTCCAAGGCTTTGCGTTTTGGGTCCGCGTAAATCTTCTGACGGCTTCTAGCTGCCTGAAGGTTATCACGAACTTTCTTGACCTTGTCAGTTGTCTCTAAAATGAGGGCAGGTCCAGTAAGTTGAGCCTCGCCAATCTCATTCCAGCAGACTGGTGAACGACATTTTCGACCATAGAGAGCCTCGAAAGGAGCCATTTTGATGCTAGTGTGATAACTGTTGTTGTAGGAGAATTCAATCAATTTAAGATGTGAATCCCAGCTACCACCAAAATCGATCACACAAGCTCTTAGCATATCCTCCAGAGTCTGGATTGTTCTCTCAGATTGACCATCCGTTTGCGGATGATAAGCTGTGCTCAGATTAAGTTGGGTCCCCATAGCAGATTGCATGGTTCTCCAAAAATGAGAAGTGAAACGAGCATCTCTGTCAGAAATGATGTTCAAAGGAACACCATGTCGAGCCACAATTTCATCTACATAGATTTGAGCAAGTCTGTCAGCAGGAAAATCCTCACGGATTGGCAAGAAATGTGCTGACTTTGTAAGACGATCAACGACTACCCAGATGGCATCATGACCTTTCTTTGTGCGCGGGAGTTTGGTAACAAGATCCATAGTAATGTTTTCCCATTTCCAAACTGGGATCTCTGGTTGCTCCAATAAACCAGAAGGACGCTGATGTTCAGCCTTAACCTTTAGACAAGTAAGGCATTTGGATACGTATAAGGCAATGTCTTTCTTCATACCAGGCCACCAATAGTGAATACGAAGATCCTTATACATTTTATCTGAGCCCGGATGAATAGAATAACGAGACTTATGGGCTTCATCCATAAGCAAGGTACGAAGATCATCCTGGCTTGGGACCCACAAACGGTCCATGAAGTAATACGATCCATTGTCCTTCAGTTCCAGAGCAGGTGTTATGTGATAAGGAAATTCCTTATCCATCAATCCTTGTGAAACACAAGATTGTTGAGACTGAGAAATGCGTGCTTGAATATCGGATCGAGCTTGAATAACAGATTGAACACGTACACAATGAAGCTTAGTACGTTCCTTACAACTCAATGCATCAGCTACGACATTCGCCTTACCAGGATATTAGCGAATTTCGCAATCATAGTCGTTTAGAAGCTCAACCCAACGTCGCTGTCTCATGTTGAGTTCTTTCTGGTTGAAGATATGCTGAAGACTTTTGTGGTCAGTGAAAACCACACATTTTGTACCATACAAATAGTGTCTCCAGATCTTGAGAGCAAAGACAACTGCACCCAACTCAAGATCATGAGTGGTGTAGTTCTTCTCATGTATCTTCAACTGCCTCGATGCATAAGCTATGACTTTGTTCCTTTGCATAAGAACACAGCCAAGACCCAATTTCGATGCATCACAATACACAACAAAATCATCATCACCCTCAGGCAATGATAGAACAGGCGCATCGCAAAGCTTCTGCTTCAAGTGTTGAAAAGCTTCCTCTTGTTTGTATCCCCAATAAAAGGGCATTTTCTTCTGAGTTAGAGCAGTTAGAGGAACTGCAATCTTCGAGAAGTTTTCTATGAAGCGGCGATAATAACCCGCTAGACCAAGAAAAGAACGAACTTCAGTAGGAGTAGAAGGTGTATCCCAATCCTTAATCGCACTGATCTTGGAGGGATCTACATGAATACCCCGTTCGTTGATAACATGCCCCAAAAATTGAACTTCTTTAAGCCAAAATTCGCACTTGGAGAATTTGGCGAAAAGTTGCTCTTTCTTTAGGAGTTCTAGAGTAAGACGAAGATGTTGCTCGTGATCAGCTCGCGTCTTAGAGTAAATCAAGATGTCGTCAATAAAAACAATGACGAACTTATCCAAATAAGGTTTGCAGACCCTATTCATTAAGTCCATGAAAACAGCAGGAGCATTAGTCACACCGAATGGCATGACTGTGAACTCATAATGCCCATATCGAGTACGGAACGCTGTCTTCGGAATATCTTCTTCTTGCACCCGAAGTTGATGATATCCAGATCGCAGATCAATCTTCGAAAAATAAGAAGCACCCTGTAGCTGATCAAAGAGGTCGTCTATGCGAGGTAAGGGATATCGATTCTTGATGGTAAGCTTGTTAAGCTCACGGTAATCGATACACATCCTAAAGGATCGATCCTTCTTCTTGACAAAAAGAACGGGAGCACCCCAAGGTGAAAAACTAGGACGTATAAAACCTTTGTCAGAGAGCTCCTGAAGCTGTTTAGACAACTCTTGCATCTCAGATGGTGCAAGACGATATGGAGCTCTGGCAATGGGATTTGCACCAGGTACGAGATCAATGCGGAACTCGACTTGGCGTGCTGGAGGTAGACCAGGTAAATCTTCAGGGAACACTTCAGAATAATCCCGAACGACAGGAATATCTGAAATAGACTTACCCTTGCCTTTATCTTCTGTAACATGTGCTAAGAAAGCCACATAGTTCTTCTGTAGATACTTCCGAGCTTTAAAACAAGACATGAGTTTGAGACCACCGGTAGGCTT
The DNA here is from genome assembly GCA_030545235.1 of Helianthus tuberosus. Lineage (NCBI taxonomy): Eukaryota > Viridiplantae > Streptophyta > Magnoliopsida > Asterales > Asteraceae > Helianthus > Helianthus tuberosus. The sequence continues at coordinate 101,187,181 of CM060367.1, forward strand.
CTCACCTTGAACCTGCAGGATCTCGCCTGTCGAAAGCGGCACACGAACTATCTTCTCAGAACAAACTATCTCTGCGTGATGCTTGGATAACCAATCCATTCCCACAATAACGTCGAAGCTTCCAAGTTGCATAGGCGCGAGGTCAATAGGAAAAAGATGGTCGTTAAGATTCAACTGGCAGTTGCGAAGAACAGAATCAAGAATAATGGGTTCACCACTAGCAACTTCTACTGTCAAAGGTTTTCCTAGTTTCGTTCTAGACACGCGAAGCATTTGCTCAAAAGACAAAGACACGAAACTCTTATCGGCACCAGAATCGAAAAGAACATATGCAGGCTGATTATTAATAAAGAACGTACCGTTCACCACATTATCATCCGCCTGCGCCTCTTGGGCATTCATGTTAAAGGCTCGGCCTCGAGCCGGAGCCTGAACCTGATTCTGGTTAGCTAGCCTTGGGCACCGGTTTCTGTAGTGGGTCAGATCCCCACAATTGTAACAAGCACCTGGTGGGTATTGTAGTCATGCAGCTTGACCCTGTTGCTGAGCAGGAGGCTGTGCAACTTGTTGAGCCGGGTTTTGAACTGCGCGATTCTGAGCAAACCGACAAACATCGGCAAGATGACCTGACTTCCCACAGCTAGTGCAGAAACGACACTGATGTTGCGGCTGATGGTGACTGTTGCATCTATTGCACAAAGGTGCATTCCCTGTATAGGGTTTCTTTGCTGGCGGCTGTGCGGGTTGGTTGGGAGCTGCCTGATTAGCTTGGGCAGTGATAGCAAAATTTTGGGAAGCCTTACGCTTCCTTGACCTCTTCGAAGAACCAGAGTCCTTTCCATTCTTGTTTTGACCCTTCTTGCTATCCCCCTTGTCAGCCAACTGTTTCTTGCCCTTGTCACCCTTCCGGTGTAGCTTTCCCTTTCTAATCTGCGACTCAGTCAATGTCGCTGATAACTCGATCGCCTGACGGAGTGTGGCAGGTTCACTACCAGTAAGAATGTCTTGTACTGAGTCAGGCAGGCCGTCGATGTATCTCTCGATAGCCTTGTCGAGTGGGGTAACCATAGTCGGGCAAAGCAAACTCAACTCTTCAAACCGATCCGTATAAGCCCTGTGCTCACCACTATCTTGCTTCAAAACATCAAACTCTTTCTCCAACGCTCGCTGTTCATGGCGAGGACAGAATTCCCTCATCATAAGGGCTCTAAGTTCAGCCCATGTCTGTGCGAGAGCAACTTCCGCACCTCGGTCTCTCATTACCCCATTCCACCATGTAAGAGCCCTCTTCTGAAACACGCTCGAGGAGAACTCGACCTTGCGATTATCCGGGCACTGCACGTGGCGAAAAGTATTCTCAATGCTTTCGAACCACTGAAGAAGCCCAGTTGCTCCTTCAGAACCACTAAACTTGAGTGGTTTAGCCTGGTTAAAATCCTTGTATTTGCATGGAACATTGTTGTTGTTGTTGGCCTGGTTCCATTGAGCAAAGAGATTTGGAAATTGAGCAGCCATTTGCTCCGCAATAATTTCTGCCAGTTCGGCAGTCGCAATCAGATTGTCGCGTCGAGGAGGCATTCTAAAAGAGGAAACATGAAAAGAAACAAGTGAGATGATTGGATGAAGAGAATGAGATGAAACAAAATCAACAAAAGCAAAGATGGTGGTCATTCGTCCGTATCACAGAGCAAACAAACAACACACAGTGACTAATCAAAGTAAATGGGTCAAAAATAATGTATAATGAAGACATGCTCGCCTATAAGTGAACACTCATCCCAAGAATTCCCAGGTAAGCACAACTGGTCTCGCGTCTGATGAGATGTATACGAAGTGCTTGCCTAGACAGAAAACCCAGAATACAGGCATTCACCCTTCCAGTTTGCACATGTTCACATTATTTAAAACCCAAAACGTTTGACGGGATTTTGAAAATTTGAAGGCACAAGGCCAAAAACCAAACTGAAAAGGGTTCAAAACCATATAACAGAGGGTTCAAAACCTTACAATTGAGGGTTCAAAACCTTGTAATAAATCATTCAAAAACAGATGATTGTTTTTCAAAAATCGTTTCGGAAAATTTTGTTCTTGTTTTGATAATCACCTAAGGATAGGTGATGTACATGTTTTAAGATCTAAACACAAGATAACTTGTGTTAGGGTCCTAGAAAAGTTATAGTCTAGGTCAAAGCATTACTAATAACCTAATTCCCTATAACCATTGGCTCTGATACCAACTCTTCTGTCACACCCCGACCGCGTAAAACAACAAATCGCGGCGGAAACATCGGGGCGTGTCGTAACAGAATAAATTGTTTCATAACCATGGCATACAAAGTTGTATTTTATTTATCAAACAAGAGTGTTACATTGTCTTGAACAGTAAACAAAAGAGTTTATAACATAATTAAACATAGTCTAGCTTCATTTTAAGTCTCTAAGGCACAGGTCCGCCCTAGTGTCATGATCATCATTCTACGGAAAAGCACCTGAAAACACATGTGAAAGTAGGTACGTCAGCATAAAAATGCCTGTGAGATACATAGGTTTGTGAAAATAGGATTCATGACTTGTATTTGAGTAAATGTTTAGTCATGAACCTTGTAATTTGCTTTGTCTTGTAAATCATTTGAAAAACGATAAGATCAGTTGATATGTATAAGTAAATGTAAGGTTAAATGAATAACCATGAAAAATGAGTTTGTATAAAATAAACTGTTTTGTAAAAACAATGTCTTGTGAAAAGTATGTTATGTATATAAAATGTATTATGTCTATACTGAAATGATTTAAATAACGTTGCGCTATGTAATATTATACAAACACTTATATATAGGAAGTACCAGCGGCGTATCCACCATGTTTGTATCATATTACACACGTATCGTTACTCAAATCACTTACCCAAACAACCACCAATGTAACTTGTTCATGTACAAACCAATTGTCAAGTGTTGTTGTGTAAACCATATCAAAATGTCTATGTCCAATGTAAACCACCAAATGTGTATATCAATGTCAAAATGTTTATGTTCAATGTAGATCATGTAATGTGTAACCAAAATGTCATGTATGGTAGTGAAATATATATATATCAACTAAACCATATGTAAAATGCACAAATACAAGGTATTGAAGTAAAACATAGTTTAAATCAAAGTTATGTTTTGTGTAACAAATGCATGCTATACTGATACAAACATCTATGCGGTATTGTTAAAATGCATACATCCAAGCCTTGAGACTGTGGTGATAAACCCTTAAACAGATTAAAGGTTTATCTGAGTTATGTATATCGAATTCGGTCATTCCTTTCATCCCCTTTCCCTGGGATGTCCGGAACGGGAGTTGTCAGTTCCTATGGTACCACTACCTACTAACGAATGGCATGATCAATGTTAATGAATGTATTGTTCCATGTTAAACAAACCAAATGTCATAACAAAATGTAAGCATGTGAAAACGATGCACTAAGTATGTAATCAAATGAACATACGTAGCGTGAAATGTAATGAAAAACGATGTACTAAGTAATGCACACAATGGGCACACCTAGCATGAAATGTAATGTAAAACGATGTACTAAGTAATGTACACAATGGGCACACCTAGCATGAAATGTAATGTAAAACAATGTACTAAGTAATGCACACAATGGGCACACCTAGCATGAAATGTAATGTAAAACAATGTACTAAGTAATGCACACAATGGGCACACCTAGCATGAAATGTAATGTAAAACAATGTACTAAGTAATGCACACAATGGGCACACCTAGCATAAGATGTAATGAAATCATGTACTATAATGTACTAACGAACATAGCATGTATATGATGTGAAAACAGGAAAGCATGAAAGTAACAAGTAGGCACATGTGTTCCACCCCAAAACAGTTTGGAAAACAGTAAAAGAGGGGTCTATGTACTCACTTGAGATTGCTCAGTTGTATAAAGATAACCACCAAGTAATGCTATAGATCTCGGAATCAAACGGCACCTAATATAGGTAACTATGTTAATAAACCGGACCTAAATCGGAAGATCGGGTAGCATGAGGGTTTGTAAACCAAACGAGTATTGAGACTCGTGTAGTATGGTTCAACAAAGCCTACATACTAATTGAAACCTAACATAATTGTTTACGACCCATTACGACTCGTTTAGGTAGCTTATGCTACTTTAACGCGTCGTTTGCGTGAAACGCGTTCGGACCGCCTAACTAGCCCTATGACAAGTGTTATATGCCTAAACATGTTACATAATCAGTTATGTGACAAAGGTTTAGGTTACATATGCTTAATTACCAATTATACATGAAAAGGGTATTCTGGTAATTTACCTAAGGCATATAAACTACCTATCATACAACTACTTAAACGATGTGACCATAAGGTATAACCTCGGAAGGCTATTCCCTATATACTATGGTCACCTAATGTATTTGGTCGGATCCTAATGATCGACCAAACTGGGTCGGGTTCGAAGGTATAGGCGATTTATTAGATCGCCTACCCTACGACCCTAGACAACGTGGTAATCAGTAGGCATAGCCCCAAGGGACTATAACCAACGTGATTACACTCACGTTGCGAAGTTCAAACGAACTTCGCATTGACCATTACTGGTCAACGCTGAAAGTCAAACAAAGTTTGACTTTCTGACTCGAAAAGCAGTAAAATAAGGAAAAGAACGAAAGAATACTTACGAAGGGTCCCCGAATGCTAATCTAGATCAATATAGTTCAGGTATGAAACAAAGGTTTCAACTTAGAACACAATTAATCAGATTCTAGTGCTTTAAAACAATGAAAGGCATGGGGTATATATAGTTTTCGGTGAACCGTTGAGATCGTTTCATGGAAACCGTGATTCGATCACATCCGTACACTTGTTGAAAGGTTATGGAAGCTAAATATGATCCTTATCTAGTGACTAAGCAACTTAGAACATGTGGTGGAGGATCAAACAGCTGCAACTTGTGATTAAAAACACTGCATCTGGTCTGATAGGCAGTCGCGTAGCGCGACGGGTAAGCCTATAGGGCTCGCGCTACGCTAGCACCCCCCTGAATCAGAAAAGTTTCAGAATTGGCAGAAATGGTCCCTGCACGTGTTTAAGGCCTTTTTCGATGCGTTTGAACCCCGTTAACCTCATTTCAAGGCTCTAAAATGAAGTTAAAGTATAGGGAACTCAAAACATGCTCAAAAATATCTCAGATGTCGGTTCGTTTGGCCGTACGATCGCGATGTTCACTTAATTACGACGGAATGCGTATAAGCGCGAAAAACGATCCAAATGACGCGACGAATGGATTTTTCTTATGGCGAACACTAAAATATAATATAGTCATGCTTACATAAATTTTTGGATGTCCGGATGTATTCAGAACGTAAGTTATGCGCGAAAATGCAAACTTGTGCACTTTTTGACACTTTTAGTCCCTGAATGACCCAAAAGTTTATTTTAGCACACCGAACCCCTCAAAGCCTATTTCTAAGCTATGTAAAGGATATTTAAGGTGTGTTTAACTTATGGTTATGTTCCGGAATGTCTGTTCCAGTACGAATCGTCATACTTTCGTAGTTTGTCAAGTTTAGTCCCTGTAAGCGAATTAACTTGTTTTTGCCATACCAAAGCCTTCAAAACTTATTTCTAAGTTATGTAAAGGTTATTTAAGGTATGTTGAGTATATGTTGATACGCACTAGTTTGCGTATAACTCTCCAGAAAGTGATGTAGAGTTTGGAATTGAACAAAAGTCAAAACATGAAAAACGTAAAACACAATCAAACAAACATTGGGATCAAATAAAATTGTTTTATTGATAATAGAACTATTCATAGTGATTACAAGCACAGTTGTTACAAAAACCGCTCCGCCAACACATGAAAAACTTAAAGCAATATTAATCGATTAGTTAATATGCAAACATGGCTTTTATGGGTTTTCATGATTATCAAAATGTGACATAGGGGGTGTTTGTTTTTTCAGTTTAACCTCTTCTGGTCTCTTATGTCTGCACCACGCAGACCATGCGTAGACGTTTAGCTCTGTAGACCGTTTTTTTAGAAGACATTTCATTAAAAAATGTCTTCAAACCTCTACGCGTCCTCTTCCCCCACACAGACATGGTCCAATGTCTTCACACCTCTTCCAACCTCTTCCACACCTTCCTCCTCTCAACCCCAAAACCAAACAACCGTTGTTCACAAAAACAACCGAACCCCTAATCCCCAATTCACACTCTCACAAACCACAACAAACCAAATCATGGGTCTGAGTTATGCTTTCGGTGGTCTCTTACGTGTTATACATATCGGGTCACCGACCCATTTGATCGAACTGAGTTGCACCGACCCGTGATCCGAATATCACCCATGCATGCATGCGTAACCAACCATGCCCCAGTTATCCCACGTTTTAATTGCATTGTTTTTTTTAAAGTCATGTAGTAGTGGTAAGTGGTCAAAGGTAGTTTCCATGTTTTTAGTAGCAGTTTCTTTTCTCTTTATGTATTGGTCGAACAAGCAACAAAAGAAGACAGTGAGTTTTGAGTAAAGAATTTCTTTTGGTTAATTTTCTCTCAATGGATTTTGAGGTGAATTAATTTTTTTCCATTGCTAGTTTAAGTGTGGCATCTTAGACGGTGTTCTTTGGATCCTATTCGGAGCTAGGTGGTGTATCTGTATCCTATATCAGTTTAGGTTTGCCCTATCGCTTGTTTGTGTGGTGATTTCTGTATCACAAACGGGCTTTAGCTCTATGCCTCTATCCTGTATTTTATCGTTTTATTTGAACCGGTGATTCGGGGTCATATTCCTATCATTACGTTATTACCCAAATCAAAACGATGGTTATATCACTATTGTGAGACCTTCCACAGAGAGGGATGTCTTGTTAATAGCAGCTTTAGAACAAGTTTTATTGGAAAATACTGTGAATTGGAAATGTCCTCGTATAGAGAATTTGGTTTATGATTATCAATCGGATATCAGTAAAGAAATGGTCCGTGTGAATTGAATCTATCGTCTAGAAATTGATTCTCCACCTGATGAGGATAGGCTATGTCATGAAAACAAGAGTTTAAGAAGAGCCGTATTATCCAACATTTCTCGCCTCATCAATTCCGCCGCAGCTCCGCCGCCCCTCCATGCCGTCATATCGCACAAAATTGTTCGGTATCAATCTGTTCACAGGTGAAACAAATCACAGTTATGGATTACATACATGTGTGTGTGTTTAGCATGATTTTGATCGTCAATTGATGGACTACTTTTGAGTTGACTAATTTTCTTAAGCGTACCCTTTAGACCTCAGATTATTAAAATCTTATTATATTTATAGACAGTGGCGGAGCTTGACCAAAAGTTCCGTGAGGGCAGAAAGTCATGGGACCCAAATTTCTTTTTCCTATCGCTATGTTTCGGGTTATATGTTTGGCTCCTCTATTTGATTCGAGTCGGGTCAAACAATAATAACTCCAAATAAAACTACATAATCTTCATCCATCCAAAGTACTCGTTCTTACACGTAAAAATAAACTAAATTTGAACCCTCAAGTTTCATTTATATAAAAATTAGTTTCAAACTTTATTTAAACTCATTTCTAGTTTAAAAACAATTAATAAAAATTACTAATAGCCCAATTCTTCACGGTTTTTTTAATTCAATACAAAAACATGTATAAATTTTTTTGGACAATAAACTTAGTAGGGGCAGGAATTTTTAGGCAAAATAATTGCCGCGGGGGGGGGGGGGGGGACCTAAATACTTTTAAAAACTTTGGATGAAAAATCGGAAAATTACACTACTAACTGAAACATTGACGGGGACGGATGCACCTCCTTGCCCCTTAAAGCTCCGCCCCTGTTTATGGAATTATGATTTTATTTCTTTTGACATGCCACTCTTCTAGCTGTGGGGTGTTACATACACCGTGGACATTTAACACACATGGATATTAGCGGTCCTTAAAAATTAAATAAAGATATATAACGATAATAAAGATATAGGAAGGAATGTGAAGAAGACTCAAGTTTTCTTGACAATAAAAACTATGATAGATCCATCAAGACAAAGATGTGGTGTGGAGTCGTGTAAGTGGTGTCACATTTGTATTCTTGCATCATAGTTAAAAACAAGGAATCGCCACATGTGAAAAACTCTTACTCTTCAAGACAATGACTATTGGACCTATTGGTTCCTTTTGTGCTCCGTTGAATGTAGTGGGTTTCACCAGGGCTGTTCCTACGTTTTTGAAAACCCTAAGCGACTATGAAGCGGGGACCCTAATTTCACCGATAAACTCTTCTCCAATTCCGACGCCATGGGTGATTACCCTTACTTTTTTCATCTGGTGATAGACGATAGCCTAGAAATTGAAAACAGATTGCGATGGGAAGTGGGAACGATGATTGCGGCTGTATTTAGGGGCTTTAGGCCGCTAAATATTGATGATTAGGTCGATGGTTGTTGTGTTATAATAGTTGGAAAACAAGGCGAAATGGATTTTTAAACTTGCTCTTTTTTGCTAAACAATATTTATTTTGGGCTCCTTCAATGAAAAATCAGTTTAGTTTTGAAATAAATGTGTTTATTTGGGCCTAGTATAAAAACTTTCTAAAAACTTTGAGGCACTTATTTTATGGTGGGTCTAGACCCGTGCCTAAGTTGCCACGCCTATAGAGCCGGCCCTGGGTTTCACGAACATGCTATCGTATGCACATGGTCTGAAAATGTATGGTTCTAGTATCCACATGTAAACACGTATGATGGAGAGCAAACCTCATGAATAAGATGAACAAAGATTGTAAAGACAAAGATTAGATATAGTTGACAATGTGCAAAGATGAATAACATAAGATTGTAGCGTTAGACATTAGGATGACAGTTTTTGGTCATGTCATGCGTGTTTGAATCATAATTTGCATGTATAAGAAACAAATTAATGATAAAAGAGATGACTTGAAATCTTCTCTTCAATATTTCTATTACCTTTCGAGTCGTCGTCGTCATCATCATCATCATCATCTGCTGGAAATCTTCTCTTCAATATTTCTATTACCTTTCGAGTCCTTTCACAATCGTCGGCCATTGGAACCCCATGGGCCAGAATATCCCTTTGAACAGCTTCATCCATACTAAGTATGCCTTGATTGTCTTGACCTTCACTCTTCTTCTGTCAGAGAACTTTAGGACGAAACGTCTCTCCGACCTATCAAACCTCCATGCAATAACTTGAGCCATTTTTTAAAGTTTTTATGGCGTTTTAGACAAGGTGTGGTGTTTTAGAGAATACGTGGAGTGTTAAGTTTTGTTTACCTGTTCTACTTATATAATGACTTTTTTTTGCCACCATGTAGGATGCAGTCCTGTAACGTGACAGGTAATTATGGCGTTTTTGAAAAGATAATCAATTTCAAGTACCGATGTAGTGGGTTTTAATTATAATGTTATTAATAAAGTTTCCGTCGTTTCAGTTTACTGTTTGTAGTTACTATTTGGTCAGCTTCATCTGTTAAGGTTGTAACACGTCCCATCTTTTAGATTTTGGTGTTTTGTAATTTTAATGGCGTCTAGACAAAGATGGCACATTGTTCTGTTCTCTTGCACATTGTTTTATACATTTGTTCTAAAAATATGCTTGTAAAACCCAAGATGCCACAAATTTTATTATAGTTGTAGAGTTTGGCTTTTGTGGCATCTTGGCGTTTTACAAGCAATTTTATAGAGAAATAATGTATTTTTTAATGAAAAATTAGATAACAAACCACAGAAAAAAATAGAAGCGAAAAAATAAATTAAAAATCCTAGTTGTATTAAAAAATAAAAACTAAAGGTGGTCAAAATAACATTTTACAAAGTTTATAAAAAATTGAAAGGTTGTAATTTTTAGAGTTAAATGCCTGGTTGGTCCCTATGGTTTGCAAATATTGCAGACTTGGTCCTAGTGGTTTACTAATTACAGAGTTGGTCTTAGTGGTTGCAAATTTTGCACTCGAGTGATCCTTATCACTAACTCATGTTAATTTTCTCAGTTAAATGTATGTAAAATTACTAGATTGCCCCTGAACAATAAAAAAAAATTAAAAATAAATATTACCCACCCTCATCTTCTTCCTCCCCCTCTCTCTCTCTAACCCACCACCGTCTTCAATCCTCCACCGTCACTGTCACCTTCAATCTACCACCTCAACCGTCACCTTCAACCTCCACAGTTACCTTCAACCCACCCCACCCCACCCCTATCTAATGACCAACCATAAACACTATCTAATGCAACCAGCAATGAAATAAAATCCAAAATCACTTAATCAGATCGACCCATATCATATAAAGGTTCTGCTTCAGCATCACTTCATTCAATTGGGACCCCTTTGCACAAAATCGTAAATTAGTGTTCTACAGACTACAAATACTTTTCGAAAATAAAATTGGAACAATGGAAAATATAATCTAAAAGGAAACTAGAAAAAAGAAATCGAGGATTACTGACATTCTCGAAGAAAAGGCCCCATTGGAAAGCTTTCTTGATGTTTAGCGGATCCCAATGAGCAAAATGACCAGATGATTGATACCCAGAAGCTAAAATGAGAATATCAACAAACCCTTTGATCAGAAATGGGGGATTGAGTGGGGGTGTTGCAGGTTGATTTGAGAAGAAAAGGTGGAGAAGAAGATGATGGGTATGTTTTTTTTTTTAATTGTTTAAGGGTAATATAGTCATTTCACACATAATTAACTGAGAAATTTAACAGAGGTTAGGTCAGGGGACCAACCGAGTTCGTTTTTGACAACTTTTGGAACCACGCATGTAATTAGTAAACCACTAGGACCAATTATGAAATTTTTGCAAACCAAAAGGACCAACCAAGCATTTAACTCTAATTTTTAATACTCAAAGTTGAGGTGGTAAGGTGTACAAAATTGAAAAGGAAAACACACAAAGGAAAAAAATCAAAGCTACTGTAGGCTAAGCACCAATTCAATACTTTTTTTTTTTTTTTATAATTTATAATTTTTATTTTTTTGCAACATACTCTTCCTCCAAACATTTATCACATGAAAAAATAAGGCACGGTGGAATCACACAGGGTTAAAAGGGTTTGTTGATATGGTCATCAAATTTGTTAAAAATTTATATATAAAAGAGTAAATTACTATTTTAGCCCCTTTGGTTTAACCAGTTTAACTATTTCAGCTTAAAAATAAATCTTTTAACATATCAGACCACGAGGTTGCATTTTATAACGGTTTTGACCACTGACACTAACATTGTTACTTTTTTGCAGTTCAGTGTAAGGGTAATTAGGTAATTATATACCTTAGGAGCTGTTTTCGATAATTACAAAATTCATTTAATATTTAATAGATTATTAATGCAATTACTAAAGTTTTTGTTTTATGATTTCGTATTTTCACGATTATATTTAATAAAATATGTTTTATATATACAAATAAATATGTATTTTCATTAAGCATTTGTTTTTTATAAACGTCTTTTTTAAAATCATTTTCTTTTTAACCTTTTATTTTAAACCGCCATCGTTTTTAAAATTATTAATTTTTAAACTGTTTGTTTATTAATATCGTTCTTTTTAAAGTTGTTTGTCTTTTAAAGTTTTTTTAAACGATTGATTTTATACCGTTCTTTTAAAAATCATTTTTGAGCTTTTTCAAACAGTTCATTTTTTAAGTCGGTAATTTTTAACCGTTCCTTTAAGAATTCTTTTTGAAATCGTTCATTTTTGAAACTTTGTATTAAGTTTACTGATAGCCGTTTGGGAAAAAGAACCCCAGATTTCAAAAATCGAAGGAATTTAATAACGATCGATTTTAAACGAACGAGTGGTTTAAAAACGAAGATTAAAAAAAGGACGTTTATAAAAGACAAAACCTTAAAAAAATAAGTTAACAAGTGTAAGGTACTAAAAAACGGTGAATTTAATAAACGAAAGGTTAACAAAATAACAAATTTTAAATAAACAAACGGTACAAAGAAATGAAAGATTTGAAAAAGAAATAAACTATTCTAAAAAAGTTTGAAAATGAACGATCTTCTGCAAAGTTTTTATTAGAATGTTTCTTTTTTTAAATGTTAAAATTTTTTGTTTTTTATACATTTCGTTTTGTAAAAATTAAAAAATGAACAACTTAAAAAAGTAAGTTGTTTATTTTTTTTAAATAAAGGATTTTAAAAAGAATGGTATAAAATGAAGTATTTAAAAAAAAACTTTAAAAGACAAACGACTTTAAAAAACAAATGGTTTAAAAAGAAATAATTTTAAAAACGATTGATGGTTTAAACAAAATGTAAATTTTTTTTATTTTTATAACGACTTTTATAAAAACAAACGGCTAATGAAAAATACATATTTATTTGTATATTTAAAACGTATTTTGTTAAATAAAGAAATAATAAAAAAAACTTGAGTAATTGCATTAATAATCTCTTAAATATTAAAAGAACTTTGTAATTATAAAAAACAGTTCTTGAGGTATATAATTTCCTAATTACCCTTGCTCTTAGCTGCAAAAAAAATAACAAAGTGTCAGTGGCCAAAACCGTTATAAAATGCAACATTGGGGGTCTGATATATTAAAAGATTAGTTTTTTGGGCTGAAATAGTTAAACCAGCTAAACCACAAGGGCTAAAACAATAATTTACTCTAAATTTGTTAAAATTTTATATATAAAATTTGAGATTTTTATATAAAAAATATGATTTGAGTTCTCTAGTTGTAATCGGTAAAAATAGAGCCTTATAAGGCTGGACGGTATGGGGTTAGTCCCCGGTGCGTCCAGGTCCGGTGACGAGGTACTAATATCAAAATTATCAATATAATTACTAAAATACCCTTTCATTTCTTTTTAATTTTATCAATGTAACACTGTTGGGTACTAACACCTAATTTTATTTAAGTTTAAATCAATTTTATAAAATCTATTTTTTTCATCCTTTTATTATATCTCTTAATTAACATATAATCCATTTATTTTTTTATTTTTTATTTATAAATATAAACGTCCGCTCCATTTTTTATTTGTTGGTGCATCCATCTGTCGTCTACGTCTTGTATCGAGTCTTGTACTGTACTAGTTAGACCAGGGCACGAAAAACGAGATAGTGGTTTTTAGGAGTGATTCCACTCGAAATGACACCTTGTCATTTCAAGCTAAATCACATAAAATCCTGATTCCGCTTGTAGTGTAACATGTTGATTCCGCTCGAAAGTCAATGTTCTGATTCCGCTTGAAATGCACATAGCATGTTCAAGCGGAACCCCAAGCCTATAAATAGGCAGCCTTGAGCGAAATCTCAGTATCAGTCCTTCCGGTTTGCAACGAAGTGCTGCCAAAGTGTCGAGTCAATGTAAAAGTCATTCAATCAATACAATTCGACAGGTTAAAGTGTATATTTGCTGAATTGACCTCGGTTTGTCTGTTTCCGCCGTTCAAACTGAGTAAAACTCTTCTGATAGACTCGTTCGGGTCCGAATACGATCCTACATGTGGTATCAGAGCTCAGGAAGAAGAGTTCTATACAATTCAGCTGCAAATTCTGTTTCTACATCATTCTTTTTCCAAAGTTAAAAATTTTCACAGTTAAAATCGGCTCAAATTCACATAGTGCACGCGGAATTACATTTTAACAAAGCTTTGAAAGTTTCAAGTTAAAACTCGATCTAAAACTGATTTTTTTAGCTATTCCGCTTGAAAATGTTCGATTGAATGATGACGTCACAGTGATTCCGCTTGAAATTTGGTCCTGATTTCGCTCCAAATCGGTTTTCTGCTTGAAATCTCAGTTGATTCAGCCTGAAATTGAGATCCCGCTTGAAAAATCTTGGTGATTCAGCTTGAACCAAGATTTCGCTTGAACAAGTATTATCTAATTCCGCTTGAGTGTGTTGTTTTAACTTGAATTTTAAAGTTTGATTTCGCATGAGAAAGTGTTTGTTGTGTGAAATTTGTTGCCAAAGCATGGAATCTGCTGAAGATATAATGTTGTATTACTATGTATCTCAACAGGAGAGTTATTTTCAGGCTAATGAAGAAACAGTCTCAGCAAAAGAAGTTGTTGAAAAAGTTCAAGTTTTTGATCATTCGTCTGATGAAGATGGTGACAAGTATGAAGAAGAAATCCAAAGACTTGAAAATCTTAAACAACAACTTCCATCTGATCAACGTAGTGGAAAGTTATTTTATGCCGATAAAATTGAAAAATTGAACGAAAAACAATATGCAAAAAGAAAGAATCAAAAAGCAGTTATTGTTAAAGAAGAGAACAGAGCTAAGAAAGAAGTAAAAGCAGCAACAACAGAAAAGCAAATCAAACCTAGTGTGAAAAGGCAGGTTGAACAAGTTCCAGCTGTCAAGATTGAGAAAGTAGAATCTAAAAAACCTGTATCTGTGAATCCTGAACCAGTATTAAAGAAAAAGGTTGAAGAAGATGCACCTATCTTTGATCATTTATCAGAAAAAGAGAGTAAGGATGAAAGTGTTCATGAGGAAAAGAAACAGGTTGAAAATATTTTAGCTTTAAAGGTTGAGACAAAAGCTGATGATAAACAGATTTTTGTTTTGCTGAAAAATTGTGAGAAGTTGACATCTGAAAATGACAAACTCTTGAAGGAGGTTGAGAGTTTGTCATTAGAAAACAAAAATCTTAAAAAATCAGAAAATGTTTTGAAAAATCAAGTACAAAATTTAAAAAATGAAAAAGTAAAAATTGAGAAAGATTTTCAAAGTCAAATAAAAATTTTAGAAGATGAGAGAGATTTGTTTGGTAAAAACAATCTTGAAAAACAAATTGCAATCAATTCTCATCTTGAAAAGATTATTCGACTTGAAAAGGAAGCAGAGTGTGCTCAAAAGAAAATCAAAGAATGGGAAGAAAAGTTGAAGGTGTTTGTGAATACTTCAGCTATTCCCTGTCCAAAACCTATTAATTCAGTTCCAATAAGTGACGATGCCACAAACTATGACAAAGTCGTAGTTGAAGATTGCGATGAGAAATCTGATGATGAAAATGAAAAAATTAAGAAAAAGAATTTATTTTTGAAGTTAAAAGAAAAGTTTCAAGAAACTGTTCCACAATCAACTGAAAAGGGAGAATGCTCTAAGCAAAAACCTTTGAAGAAGAAAGTGGAACAAAAACAAAAAGAGAAAAATTTGAAAAATGTACAAAAAGAAAATAAAAGTTCATCAGATCAATCATCCAATCGCAATCAAAAATTACAAAAATTAAAAAATGAAAACTCAAAAATTGTTGGCAATAAGTGGTGTAGGTCGGACCACAGTGTTCAAAAGCCAAATCCAGCAAACAAGAGAAGAAAGGATTATCACCAAGCCAAACAGTGCTTTGATCTGAATGTTTGGGCTGAAAATGGTGATTGGTACGATAACAGAGTGTGTTACAGATGCGGCTATCAAGGACACATTGCTGTTAACTGCCAGAGTTGGAGGTTTGAGTCAAGGAGATGCTTTAACTGCAACATCATTGGCCATATTGCTAGAGATTGCTCAATGAGATCAATGAGAAGATCGAGGGCTGAATTTCAGAAGAAGGTGAAGAAACCAGTCAATGTCAAGCCCAAAGAACAGAAGGTTCAAGAACCTAAAGTTCAAGAAAAGAAAGTGAAGCTTTCTAAGGGGCAAAAAGACAGATTGAGGAAAAAGAGGAAGAAGGCCAGAGAGTATCTAGAGAAGATTTTGTCCTCGGGTTCATCAGTTGGTAAAAATAAGAGTTCTGAAGAATCGATTCACTCGACTACAAAGTCAAGTAAAACGAGTTCATCAGATACAAATCTGGGAACGAAAGAAAGAAAACAGAAGAAGAAGAAAATTGTTGGCAATGAATTTGTTTCTGTGGAAACAAAGGAGCCACATGTCGGCGATGAATCTGGCTCATCAAAGTCAGACAAACCACATTCAGGCAATGATTCTGGTTCATCAAAGCCAGAAGAGCCAGTTGTTGAGGTAAAAAAAGAGAATTATGGTCTAACAATGGATGATGCAAATTTTCCACCATTGTTGAACAAGAATTCAAAATCACCCAAGGACCGTCAGGCTTGGGTGAATCTGTTCAAATGAAAAAAAAAAACCCGACTTGCCGGAGTTCCCAGGTTGGTAAGCGTGGAACATGAATCGGCACATTTCTTGAGAAATTCACGAAAGTGATTTCGATTTAAAAGTGGTAAATCAGGGACATTAAGTTGTACTTGATTTTCTACAAGTGATGTTTGTAGATTGATCTTAAAAATGTTAGTTTTTACAAGTGGTTAAAGAAAACAAGGTGATGAATGATCCTCATGTTTGAGAAATGGCTCACAAAACTAATTTTCCGGAAAAACCATTTTGATTAAAACAAACTTAAAAACTTAAATGTTTTGAAATCACTATGGGAAAATGTTTTGGTGTCAGGGGGAGTTCTGATTGTTTATGCCAAGTGAATGGAGAATTGAAGTAATTCTCATCATGTTGTCACTTTTCTTTGTACATTTTATTTTCAATTTTTCCCAAAAAATCAAAATTGAGACATATTTTGATTTTAGGGGGAGTCAAAATTTTAAAAAAATTAGAAAATTTGAAAATGTCAAAAACATTGAAAAATGCAAAAATGAGTTTTGTTGTCAAAAAGAGGAAATGATAGTAGATCAGTTGGACTGTCACAGCATGCTAAGGAAATGGAATGATAAAATGTGATAAGCGATCTCACTAAAGATGCGACGATAGGCTCAGCTATACTAGTAGATTTGCGATAACGATACAAACCTAAAATGAAAAATCCTAGTTCTAGTGGGAAATATGGTCGAACGCATAGTACTTAGTTTTGTCCTTCTTGACTGTGTGCCTGCTTAGTAATCGCTGATTGTCGAAAGACATAAAACCGGTTAAGTTTGTGAGCTTTCACAACTTTGCTGAAAAGTCACTGTGATTCTGTGTTTTCATTTTGCAAAGATTTAAACTTGTTTTATTTCTTTATTTTGTTTAAGCATTGGACATCCTCTGCGTATACGTGAGTATCGACCTGGATGTTATTGCCTAAACGTTCTGCTTTATTTTTGTAACACCTCGAAAATTCACGTCCTATAATGTATTGACACGTGTCATAAGCTTGAACGTGTGAAATTTTATTTAGAGGGACTAAAGTTGACAAACATGGAAAGTATGTGAATATAAGGGTTCAAAATGTCAACAAGGGATAAATGTACTTTACAGTAACCCTACATGATGTTCATAACCTCAACCGAATAAATCATGGATCGTACGAAGCCAATTGTGAAAGAAAGTGAGGAATTACAAACTACAGGGGTTAAATGTGTCAACATGTTTAAAGGTATACCTCCGAGTGACCTTTTAGCGAACCCGAAGCTTTGTAATGCTTAATTATACTCACGAGAATGTGTGATAAAAATTTCACAAGGTTTCGTTAAGGTATGAGAAAGTTATGACAATATTCGTATACGAGGGGTTAAAAACGTCAACGATTTAATTTTTCACGATTTTAACACAACCGACGAACGAACACGCAAACATCGACTACCGATCTTAATTTACATATTTAGTATTAAAATTAATTTATAAATGTCCTTGTGACTAGGCCTATTGTGCCAGTATACCTTTATGCCTCGATTCTCTGAAATCATGGCTTATAAATTAACTCGTCTACGCGACTAGGCCATTGGTGCTATTATTAACTTATAAATTAGGATTTATGATAAAAATCCTGAATAAAATAAATATCCTTCCTTCCCTGCCGGTATGCATTTAAAAAAAAAAAATCACAACAGTCATCCCTATATTGGATTTTTTTTTAAAAATTCCTAATTTGCCTTATGATCTAGAAATCATGGCTTATATCATCTTATAAGATGATCATATTATAAACATCCGTGAGTGATGAAGTGCCTACGGGCTAAATTTGTTGTCCGATAAGACAACAACAGTGGTGGTCTGTGACCCTGTCTAAAGATGTTAGAATACGTCCAAGCATAATAGTCGGTAGGATCCATACGATCTCGACTAATATTATCTGAAAAGATGATCATACCATAAATATCCCTTAGGAGGGAAATGCCTACGGGTTATAATTAACGTCCTCCGAGACTAAAGACAGTGGTAGCCTTCAACTCCCTGTCAAGAAAAGATGTTTTGCCTACGGGCTATAATAAATGGTCCATTTGAGACATTGACATTTTGATCTTTATGATTCCTTGTTTAAGGTGGTGAGTTATGCTCAAGCCAAATAGTCAATATGATTAATAAAATAATGACTTATATCATCTAATACGATGAACCTATTATAAACATCCATTAGTGATGTTTCGCCTACGGGCCATATTATATTGTCCATTTTGACACAAACATTGTGATCTCTACGATCCCCTATTTAAGGTAGCGAGCTGTGCTCAAGCCTAATAGTCTATATGATCAATGTGATCATGACTAAAATCATCAGTACGATGATTAAACATCCCCAATGATGTTTTGCCTAAGGGCTATGTTATATTGTCCAATTAAGACAAGGCAATTGTAATCTTTTGTGATTCTTTGCCCAAGGGGGTGAGCTACGCTCAAATCCCATAGTCTATGTGATCATGGTGATCCTGACCCATATCATCAGTAAGATGATCATAATATTGACATCCCTAGCGATAAATTGCCTACGGGCTATACTTTACCCTATTGTCGATAAGTCAAGTATAGTGGTGATCTTTATGATCCCCTATTCAAAATGGTGGGTTACCCCCAAACCTAATAGTCAATATGATCGATATGATCACGACTAATATCATTAGATACGATAATTATATATAAACATCCATTAGTGATGTTAATTGGTTTACCTTTCTATTAAGGGAATCGCCTTTCAAGACGAAGACAGTTGTAGTCTATGACTCCTTGTCCAAAGGTGAAGAACTATGTTCAAACCTTAAAAATCCTGATCTATTAAGATTACAGCCTATGAATTGATGTCCTTGTGACAAATCCACAACTTATAATGCAAGTCACCCATAACAAGCCTCCGTGCTATAATTCGTCGTTCGTGACAAGTTAACATACTAAATGTTAACATCCCTGGTGACAGGCCTTAGTGCCATATCCTATAACGTCCTAGAGACAAGGCCATTTGTGCCGTATCTGAATGTCATTACGACAAGGCCTTCGCGCCATATGATTACTTATGTCCTTCATGACTAGACTTTGTGCCATATCTTTCTACATTCCTCGCGACAGGCTTCTACGCCATATATGTATATATATAACCAAAGTCATGTAAGGCTAGCCCTTGAGCTATTATAATCCTCCTTGTGACAAAGACAATTGTGACATTATGGTCCCCTGTCAAGCAGGTATTGGACTCACTCCAAACCTTGAATGCCATTGATGGTCCTTTTGTGACCTAGGCTAAATATAATGGATATACATTCAAATAACATTCACTAGGAATGTTCGGAACAGAATAGCCCATACGGTTTATGAATGCCGTGGCTAATCTAAGTCGGGTCATCAGGATGATGACTAATAATTGTTAAATTTTGGTGATTGGTACCAAGTTTCAAGTACGGAAAACTCGGATGAGGTAGACGACAGTCGCAATACTATTAAGGCGACGAAAGTTAATAAAGCTACAAACGTAAACCTCAATATTAATGGAGTTAATCTCCAAGCTGTGGTTGACGCAGCAGTTGGAAGGACCAAAGCAGTGTGACATCTGCAAAGGAACGGGTCATCATTTTCCCATGAATGTAGGGACATAAAGAATGCAGTCTATCACGGCTGTGGTGAGTAAGGCCGCATCAGAACTAGATACCATAAAGCTGCCAAAGAAGGTGAAGCTAAGCCTGGAAAGGCTAAGAAAGGAAACGCCTGAACTCACCTGATGAATGCCAAGAGGCAGTTCACGATGTCATCAAGTACATTCCTTATCATTTACTAACGATAATTTCTGCTAAGTGTCCTGATTTAATACAGGCAATAATAAATCTTCATAAACCATAAGCTTAGCAAACTTTTATATTATCCACAAGGTATAACTTACCAAGGAAACCATAGTAACCGATTCTTCTAAGTATCGGCAAGGGATCCTTCTGAAAAATCTAAGAGTACTCTTTCTTCGAATAGAGTACGACAATATATATTACTTTATTTTATTATTTTCTCATTGTTTTCTATCGACTGCGAATGCCAAACTATGTTTGATAAAAGTGCCATATGAGGATTGGCGTATCCTAGTGTATCCCATAGATTGCTTCCATGCCTGATCAGTATGGAGGTTTAATGCATGGAACCCCTGAGATATCCCAATGGTCATATTGTACCAAAGTCGACTAGTAGTATTCAAAGAAGATATCCAGAATGGAATTATCCAAGTAAATGTTCCCGATTAAGGAATTCGTGGACTAGTAACATAAGTGTGTCACTTAATTGACACAAGCAATGATGGATAAATTGGAGCCTGAGATTTGTAAAATCTCTGTAACCTCCTTGTACCTTAATTATCTTCTCCTAAGATTACCCTGTTTACCCCTGAGGGGCAGGTAGAGTAAAGGTTTATATCCCATTTAAGGCTGTATTATTATGAAATCTCCAAGACGGCTAGCACCATCATTGGAAGAATCGAAACCCTGATTAACTAAGTTTTAAAATAAAGGGTTCATATAGCCTAACTCAATATCCTGAGATTTCGGTATAGTTAATTATGAAAGACGGTTCTTTTTGCTTATGCATTTTTACCGCAACCCTAATGATGTATGTAAAATGCAACATATAAATTACATCAAATGAGGCATAAAACTAACCCTTTTTAAGTACTAATATTGGAAAAAGAGTGTTTTTGTCTTCCTTTTGTATTTTCAGGATTAAATGAGCTCAAAAACGCAAAAGAAGCAAAAAGACAGCTAAATCCAACATAAATACAAGAAAAGGAATATTAGTGGACTGCCCGACCCCTCAACGGCACCTTCCAAAGCAAAGTAGAGAAATCAGAAGACTGAACACGCCCCGTGCTCAGCCAGCACGGGGCCGTGCCCAAGAAGCAGCAGAAAAGACAAACCTATAGAAGCCTCTATTGCCCACCACGGGCCGTGCTCAGCGGACATGGGGGCGTGTCGAAAGTACAGCAGGCGCATTTATTGTAATTGCGAATTACAATTAATGAGGAGAGAGACTGTCAGACGGACACGGGGCCGTGCCCAGCGGACACGGGGCCGTGCCCAGCTCTCTGTTCAGCCTATAAATAGGAGTGCTTGGATTCATTTCATCTCATCCCTTGGCACACCACCTCTCTCACACTTCATCCACCACCCACCACCATCACAACACCATCATCCACCACCATCATCCATTGTCCATCGTAGAGTGTGTGAGTCGTCTCGGGATCCAAGATTGATCGTAAGAGTTCTTGACAATCAAGGCCATGTTTGCCTAAGTCTCTTACATCACTTGGTGAAGACAAAGTGTCTAGTATAATACTTTTTATTTCTAATCTTTTGCACTTTTTATTTGGTTTTGTATTAATGACTTTAATAACTAGTTACTTATGTTGAAGGTGATCTTTCCTTATCGTTTGTCCGTGGTGTCTTGGCATTATTTTACTGTCTATATAAAATAAAGGATTTTCACCATTCATATCTCCACGGTCTATATGGAGATATGTTGGCTACCTGGTCGGGGGTTAAGGGAACGGTTTGGTAAAGGTCTTGCCATTGTTCAGCGTTTAGAGGTCCTGCAATGGACCTGGGTCAAATTTAGTAGGACCTCCTTCAATACTTCACGGTATTGGATGGCGGGGGTCCAAACTCTTTGATCCCCTCATAAGTTAACTACTATTAATACTATAACCCGGCTATTTAGGACTGTATCCCTGCTAACTCAGACTACTTAGCCGAGGGTAACGTCACCGCCAAAAGCGGGGCCTACCACAATACTGCATTAATAACTTAATTCATTATCTTCCAATAATCCACCCTTTTAGGATTGTATCCCTGCTGACTCAAACTACTGGGGTGAGGGTAACGTCACCTTCAAAAGAGGGGCCTACTACAATAACTAAGATAATCTCTTAATTATGTGCAAAAGTGTGGAAATAATCAAAGGTTATACTAGATATGAGTCGGAACTAAGTGATTCATCTTGTCTATCTGTTTTTCTTTTATTTTTATTTTCAACATTTTAGTTAGTTTTTAATTTTCTTAGTTTAAAACATTTTTTCTAAACTTTTATTTTGGTTAGACGTTGAGGATAAACCGGTACTAAAAGCTCTTGTGTCCTTGGACGACCTCGGTATCTTACCAACGCTATACTACACTCAACGATGGGTGCACTTGCCCATATGTGTGTTTCGTGTTAGTAAAATATCGTGTTTTATAAATTTAAAACTTGGCTAAAATAAGTGTTAAAAGGGCTTAAAATATACACCTAAAATAAGTAACACTTCGCACGCATCAAGTTTTTGGCGCCGCTGCCGGGGACACAAGGATTTTAAGAAAGTTAGGAATCAACGGCCTAATCATTTTTTATTTTTTTTTATTTTTAGGTTTTTTTTTTCTTAGTTTTTCAGCTTCTGCAGAGCTCAGCACGGGCCGTGCCCGCTGAACACGCCCCCGTGCTCAATCATTGGAACTGGCAATCCTGTTTTACATCAGACAGTAAGCTGAACACGGGGCCGTGCCCACTCAACACGCCCCCGTGCCCAAGTTTCAGTTACTGAAAACAGAACCGTTAGATCCCGGCGGTTGGTAATTTCTGACATAAACATGAGTGATAATAATTATTTTTACTTTCGGCACTCTTATGGTACGTGGTGTCAATTATGTGGTGGCGAACATGAAGAAGTAAAATGCTACTTCCTAAATTATAGGCCCCACTACATGGACCCACCAACTTCTCACAACCTTAAGAGGGGCGAAAGTAAAAATAAGCACTATTTCTCCCTCGAATGCGCCCAGCCAGATATTCTAGGGGAAATGCTCCTTGACGAGTTATTTCAACTAGAAGAGCTAATTCTGAAATGGTTAGAAGAGCTTGGGAAGGATTTTATTGATCCACCCCAAGACGATACCCATGAAGAAATGTTGGAACCGCATTCCGACAACCTCGTTGCTCCCGAAAATACCTTCGTACCTAGCAAAGACTTGGACGATAGTCGTCCCTGTGTCGATTGTGCCGTGAAGGACTCTCCATCGACTTCGTTCGGTGCATACATAGGCCTGAGCGATTCGGCATACACCTTCTTTAACAAGAGCCCGGAAAAGGGTTGGACTTGTCCACCTAGAATGAAAATAGGAATTACCCTCACCGACAACCTCTTGCGTTCTCGCCTTAGTCTAAGACAATTAAGGTATCTTAGGCACTTTGGGGTTGTTCCAACCAGTCAGGAGCCACCCGATACTAACAAGTTCCTTAAAAAAACTAGACAACTTCATAAAACAGTCCCTAGACACGGGGCCGTGCCCAGCCAACACGCCCCCGTGTCCATCGAAAGATTCCATTCTGATCAGTATGTCAGAATACGGACAAACTGTGTCAGAACTCCACCTGCACACGGGGCCGTGTCCACTGAACACGGGGCCGTGTCCAGGATGCTGTCGTTTTCTATAAATGCAGCCAAGAATTCTGCACATTTGGACCAACTTGGGACAGAGATTTGCAGGAATCTTCTCTCAAACTATCCTAGGTAAGTCTAAAAGAAGGTTCCAACAACCCATCTTGTCCTTTCCTCTTTTAGCCATTTCCTTCTTCTCCATCTTTCTCCAAGAGCTACCATTGAAAGTTTGGAATTCCTCCAACTCTATGGTAGGAATAAATGAGTTTTGTTCAAAGAATCTTGGTAAAAACATGTTATGAAACATTGTTTTAAGTTATTAGTAGCTAAAAAGGCCCCACAAGTTCAGAAAATAACTTAAAAATCCAAGTTTCCTTGCTCCAAAACTCTGCAGAAAGATGATCACGGGGCCGTGCTCAGTGAGCACGGGGCCGTGTCCGGTCACTGTTTCATTAAATAAACTATTTTTAGTTTATTTTTCGTAGGATGTCGAGTGAAAACAGCGAAACATCTTATGTGCATTCGTCAAACAGCCGAAGAGGAAGAAGACCCTCCATTGAAGCTACACTTGTGCACTATGTGATAGCATTAAGGGAGGCTCTCGACGAAATGACTTCAGTAGAGGAGGTCCTAATCGACCGTATTAACGATCTTACGATGGGACTTGAAAGCAGCTTCCAAGAAATTAACCTCTTGCACCAGAGGTTAAATATTCTTGTAGCACCTCCAATGGAACCAGTCCTTCCTCAACAGGATTGGAACCTGGCACTCGGAATCAACAACCCTACCGGGTGGGAAGACTTTCCGGCGGAACCTCCCGTGGAACACCAACAAGAGATCCCGGTGGAAGTTGAAACTCCTCAAACTAATGCCAATGAGCCTTCTTTTCTCCTTCCAAGGGAGGTGGAAGAATGGCTCGCCGACATTTGAGGAGAACCGCACGCGGAAGAAGGAGTTCAAAAAGGCCTTGGTTAACCAAGATTAATTACTTCTTGGAAATTTTGCTAATTAAAATAAAGTAAAGGCTAGGACTCCATGGTTTGTTATTTCTTTGTTTTATCTAGTTTAATTTAGGACTATGTAAGTTCTCTCTATGATGAAATGAAATGATGGTTTTAAGGTTTGGATGGTTTGTAATGAATAAAACACACTCATGGTGGTAAAGGATGAAAAGGGGAATGAGAAAAATGAACCCATGCACAAGAACAAGGCAACCCGACAATTCTCACCATTTCAGAAGGTTCAACACGGGCCGTGCCCAACCAACACGGCCCCGTGCTGAGCACCCTGCAGAAAACGGCCAGTTCAGGTAACTGGACACGGGCCGTGTTCACCCAACACGCCCCCGTGTCCAGGCTTCTGTTTCTCTTGTTTTAATTCTGTTACTGGCACTTGAACACGGGGCCGTGCCCGGACAACACGGGGCCGTGTTTAGTGCCCAGTAACACAAATTTTTGCTTTTTAAACACTATTTTACACATCTAATCAACCTAAAAATTTATTTTTGGGACACATTGAGGACAATGTGTAATTTAAGTGTGGGGGGGATGCTAAAACCTTGAATTTTGCAAGTCCTAAATACAAGCCTTACACAAAACTCTATTGGAACCGCTAATCACCCCAAATTTTTTTCAAAAATTTTCATTTTTTTTACTTGTCTAGGTTTAATTCGGAAAATTCAAGTTATCAAAAAGGTTATATTTTTACAAATTTACAACCGATAGCGTAGTGATAAAAAGAACCAACATAAGAAAATTATGAAAAGGCATAGCAAACTTATTTAAAATTTGATTATATATACTTGATCACATAAAAACCCATTCCCACAAAAGTGAGTTTTGAGCCTTTATTGAGCACACAATTACATATCATTTGACTAAATGCTCATTTTTCGTTTCTTGTGTGAATAGCCGCTTGGTTCTTACGACTCTAGAACTTGCCACGACAATACATTCCCGGTCCTTATCAACTTAAACCCGAGTAAGTAAATGATGGAGGCATTAGGACTAACCCTTTTTATTTCTACACCATTATTTTTCTTTTTCTTTTACCACCTACCCAAAAATCCCCTTAGTTAGCCCATTTGAGCCTAAACCTTTTCGTTTCATCACCCAAACAAAAACCCGTTTACCCACCAAAACCTTTTTCATTTTTAACCCTTTATTTTAGTAACAAGTTCGGTTCTTCGTAAAAAAAAAAAAAAAAAAAAAAGTGATAATGATGAAGCAAAAAGAAAATAAACAAACAAGTTAATCAAAAATAACTTAGTTTGAATAAAAGCTTCATCAAAATAAAAAGTTGCAAAAATACGAAAACCGACACTTGTTACGCTTTTAGCCCTTTTTCTACTAACCACTAACCCAACCACCTACCTTTAACCCTAGCCTAACCCTTAACCCACAAAGTCCTCTTGATATCTACAAAGGTATAAAAGTTAAAAAGGAGGAGGATTGATTTCTTGGCAAGCCTATGGTAGGAATAAGTTCCATGCCGCTCTCGAGTGATTCACTAAAAATACACATTCGGCCGAGTGTGAGTGATTTCCCCGTGAGGTATGTGAACTTGTATATAAATAGAATTTTAAAAAGGCATGTTATGCCCAAATAAGTAATTTCTTTTATGAAAAGTTCTAAATAAATCATTACGAATAGGAGTGTAAATAAATAAAAATAAAACCCAAAAAGATCTTGGAAATCCCGACACTCTACGACAAGCCCAAAACCTTCTCTTCTACCTATTCCATTTGGGAGTGTAAGCCACATATTAAAGAGTTTTGCTTGAGGACAAGCAAAAGTTCAAGTGTGGGGGTATTTGATGTATGTAAAATGCAACATATAAATTACATCAAATGAGGCATAAAACTAACCCTTTTTAAGTACTAATATTGGAAAAAGAGTGTTTTTGTCTTCCTTTTGTATTTTCAGGATTAAATGAGCTCAAAAACGCAAAAGAAGCAAAAAGACAGCTAAATCCAACATAAATACAAGAAAAGGAATATTAGTGGACTGCCCGACCCCTCAACGGCACCTTCCAAAGCAAAGTAGAGAAATCAGAAGACTGAACACGCCCCGTGCTCAGCCAGCACGGGGCCGTGCCCAAGAAGCAGCAGAAAAGACAAACCTATAGAAGCTTCTATTGCCCACCACGGGCCGTGCTCAGCGGACACGGGGGGCGTGTCGAAAGTACAGCAGGCGCATTTATTGTAATTGCGAATTACAATTAATGAGGAGAGAGACTGTCAGACGGACACGGGGCCGTGCCCAGCGGACACGGGGCCGTGCCCAGCTCTCTGTTCAGCCTATAAATAGGAGTGCTTGGATTCATTTCATCTCATCCCTTGGCACACCACCTCTCTCACACTTCATCCACCACCCACCACCATCACAACACCATCATCCACCACCATCATCCATTGTCCATCGTAGAGTGTGTGAGTCGTCTCGGGATCCAAGATTGATCGTAAGAGTTCTTGACAATCAAGGCCATGTTTGCCTAAGTCTCTTACATCACTTGGTGAAGACAAAGTGTCTAGTATAATACTTTTTATTTCTAATCTTTTGCACTTTTTATTTGGTTTTGTATTAATGACTTTAATAACTAGTTACTTATGTTGAAGGTGATCTTTCCTTATCGTTTGTCCGTGGTGTCTTGGCATTATTTTACTGTCTATATAAAATAAAGGATTTTCACCATTCATATCTCCACGGTCTATATGGAGATATGTTGGCTACCTGGTCGGGGGTTAAGGGAACGGTTTGGTAAAGGTCTTGCCATTGTTCAGCGTTTAGAGGTCCTGCAATGGACCTGGGTCAAATTTAGTAGGACCTCCTTCAATACTTCACGGTATTGGATGGCGGGGGTCCAAACTCTTTGATCCCCTCATAAGTTAACTACTATTAATACTATAACCCGGCAATTTAGGACTGTATCCCTGCTGACTCAGACTACTTAGCCGAGGGTAACGTCACCGCCAAAAGCGGGGCCTACCACAATACTGCATTAATAACTTAATTAATTATCTTCCAATAATCCACCCTTTTAGGATTGTATCCCTGCTGACTCAAACTACTGGGGTGAGGGTAACGTCACCTTCAAAAGAGGGGCCTACTACAATAACTAAGATAATCTCTTAATTATGTGCAAAAGTGCGGAAATAATCAAAGGTTATACTAGATATGAGTCGGAACCAAGTGATTCATCTTGTCTATCTGTTTTTCTTTTATTTTTATTTTCAGCATTTTAGTTAGTTTTTAATTTTCTTAGTTTAAAACATTTTTTCTAAACTTTTATTTTGGTTAGACGTTGAGGATAAACCGGTACTAAAAGCTCTTGTGTCCTTGGACGACCTCGGTATCTTACCAACGCTATACTACACTCAACGATGGGTGCACTTGCCCATATGTGTGTTTAGTGTTAGTAAAATATCGTGTTTTATAAATTTAAAACTTGGCTAAAATAAGTGTTAAAAAGGGCTTAAAATATACACCTAAAATAAGTAACACTTCGCACGCATCACCTAATTAGGCAACAATTAAGAATTTGCAATCAACTGCCCAGGATCGTCGATTTGTTCGACTAGCTGTAAGGATTAGCTATTCCTTAAAATTTGTTAAGCAGTGGTTGGAATAACCATCTCACCTTAAGATAAGCTTTCCTATAATAGTTGATATATAAGTATCAAGGCTACTCCTTTGGAGACCTTGTATAAATGGAATGTTAAACATCTATTGTTAGGACAATAGATTGGTAAGTCCAATTATCAGGATCTGAAAGTTGCATTGGAAACAACAAATAAGATTACGCAAATTCATAATCATCTGTAAGATGCCAGTATTCGGCAGAAAATCAAGGATTAATGAAAATAGCAAACCTCCTAAATTCTTGATTAAGGAATAAGGTTCAACAATAGATATCACCCAGGAAGGGTGTGCCAAATCTGTTAAATTATCAGGCTAGTTAAGCGCTGAATATATAGAATCATTCGAAGGGAATCGAATGTATCAAGATCAGGTAGCTTATAAGCTAAAACCTATTTAAGGAGCTTGACGGAGCTCGCAATACATTACACACTAGTGACTGAAAGGTGTGTTTCACCAGTAAGTCAAGAAGCACTATCACATAATGTTATGCAAATTATGATATGATGAGCATCCTGTATCGATTAAGGATCGACAGGTTAAGAAGCTCCAAAAAGGATACATGTACCTAATATAGGAGTCACTTTAGGAGCTTGGAAAGACTCCAGATATGTTATGGAAGTTAAGTCCATTATACGACAAAAAGTACTTCCATCATTTTAGCAAATCTCGAGGTCGAGATTTCTTTTAAGGGGGCGAGGATGTAACACCTCGAAAATTCACGTCCTATAATGTATTGACACGTGTCATAAGCTTGAACGTGTGAAATTTTATTTAGAGGGACTAAAGTTGACAAACATGGAAAGTATGTGAATATAAGGGTTCAAAATGTCAACAAGGGATAAATGTACTTTACAGTAACCCTACATGATGTTCATAACCTCAACCGAATAAATCATGGATCGTACGAAGCCAATTGTGAAAGAAAGTGAGGAATTACAAACTACAGGGGTTAAATGTGTCAACATGTTTAAAGGTATACCTCTGAGTGACCTTTTAGCGAACCCAAAGCTTTGTAATGCTTAATTATACTCACGAGAATGTGTGATAAAAATTTCCCAAGGTTTCGTTAAGGTATGAGAAAGTTATGGCAATATTCGTATACGAGGGGTTAAAAACGTCAACGATTTAATTTTTCACGATTTTAACACAACCGACGAACGAACACGCAAACATCGACTACCGATCTTAATTTACGTATTTAGTATTAAAATTATGCTCTACGATGCTTCCATGATGTTCGGGTATGAAGACGGGCTTCAAAGACGAGATCGGGCCTTTCAAAAAATGCTAGAAACGGGCTTGTGGGCCTTGGGTTATTAAATTCTTGCTATTTAAAACAGGAGCTAGCTCAGGTAAATACTTTTAACTTATTTTCCCTATACGGGCTTGGGGTACGGTATATAAAATACCGCTTGATCGGGCATTAAATCTCCATCGTTTGGTGGGTAGTTGAATAATTTGATCGGCCCGTTTAAATAGTTTTGTTTACTTAAAGCCTTTGGGGGGTTAATGACCATGTCCCGGATATCCTTGACATCAATGTATTATAAAATGGCCACGGCTTATGCACGGGGTGTAGGCATACACCTGACAGTTGCTTAAGGGAAACGGTATCTCACTTCCATGTGGGCCTATACTTGTGGTGTGTCTATTGATCTTTAACCCGGACACGATCCGGGCTACTGAACGCAAAAGTAACATGTAATTCATTCACAAGATTATATATTTTAAATAATTATCCCAAGTATAAAAGATTAATTTTGCCTTGTGCATTTTAATCAAATTATAAAAGATATTTTGTGCCACGTGCATTCAAATCAATTTTCTTAAACTCTTTTCAAAATGAGTCAGTTAATTGTATTTACCAGTGAAAACTGACGTATTTTCCAAAAAGATTAAGTGACAGGTACTGAACGTAATTGGCTGGAAGCTCAGGGTGCTAATAAGGAATCTTGCAAGTTCTAGGCGTCTAAAGTCTGTTGAAAAATAATTATGTATATTTAATCCACCTGTGGATCCTTTACTTTCCGTTGTAATACTTGATATTACTTTATATTCGGATTGTAATATGTTTATCTTTTGCTTCCGCTGTGCATTTATATATTGTGTTGTTTGACTATGATGACATCAACTACGTCACGATACTCCCCACCGGGCCCACCGTTGACACGTGGAAATTCGGGGTGTGACAATTTTCTTTGGTGTTTCGTTTAAGCTTTGGATCACCTCTGCGTATACGGAAGTATCGACCTGGTGGTTAAAGCCTAAACAACTTCAACTTATTTTTATTTTCTTATTTTGTTTAAACATTGGACTTTCTCTGCGTATACGGAAGTATCGACCTGATTGTTAATGTTTAAACATTCTGCTTTGTTTTCGCACAAATCACAGTTGATAAAAGTTTAAAGGCATTACTTGAGTTAGTGTATTGCATGATGAGGGGATATGCTGAGATCGTGGGGTCCATAAGAACTTAGTGCAAAATTAATATACCTTAACGTATCAGTAAGCATTTCGAAAGTTTTTAGATTGAGTTTAAGTGGACAACAATATCGTCAATCTACGTGAATTGTTTAGAACTTAAAATGAAATGAAGCTTAATGGTGTTTGTGATTTGTCTCAGAAACTGATATGATCCTCTTACACAAACTCACAAAAATATTGTCTGTAAATATTTTTTTACTGCATTTTTTTCAAAACAAAATTCCAAAAAGATTTTAGTGTGTTTTAGCATAAATTTTGAAAAATACAAAAGATTTTCGACAACTGGTGTTGAAGAGCTAATTTTCAAAATTCCAAGTGCTAAACTTGATGAACTGGTTTGGGAGTGGTGTGTGTGAAAGATTTAAAGATAAATTTACAAGTGGTCATCAAAAGCTTTGAAAATGTTTTCTCTTGCAAATGATTCATCAGAAAATAATTGATAAATCAGTTTGTGATGGAATTTACAAAGTGATGTTTGAATGTTTAAAAGTTTTATCATAAAATTTATGTTTAAGGTAGAGTTTGTGCAGATAACCTGAGCTGGAGGAGAGCCAGGTCACGATCTTGGAATGAATTCTGAATATGTGAAAGCCAGATTGCAATCCCAGCTGATTGAGTGGGGGAGTCTGAATGACAAAGAGCCAGGTTCTGATTCTGAGATTGTTTCTGCTGATGAATTTGAAAACGTCAACATCCAAGAGGAAGCAGTTTGTTGATGAAAGAGAAGAGATAGAGATTGAAGATACTTACAGCGTCAAATACTTCAAAGAGAAGCCCAGAGGCTGATAAAGACTGAAGATGCGAAGACTCGACACTGAAGACTCCGTCAACATCCGAGGGGGAGTTTGTTGGTGCATCCGTCTGTCGTCTACGTCTTGTATCGAGTCTTGTACTGTACTAGTTAGACCAGGGCACAAAAAACGAGACAGTGGTTTTTAGGAGTGATTCCACTCGAAATGACACCTTGTCATTTCAAGCTAAATCACATAAAATCCTGATTTCACTTGTAGTGTAACATGTTGATTCCGCTCGACAGTCAATGTTCTGATTCCGCTTGAAATGCACATAACATGTTCAAGCGGAACCCCAAGCCTATAAATAGGCAGCCTTGAGCGAAATCTCAGTATCAGTCCTTCCGGTTTGCAACGAAGTGCTGCCAAAGTGTCGAGTCACTGTAAAAGTTATTCAATCAATATAATTCGACAGGTTAAAGTGTATATTTGCTGAATTGACATCGGTTTGTCTGTTTCCGCCGTTCAAACTGAGTAAAACTCTTCTGATAGACTCGTTCGGGTCCGAATACGATCCTACATTATTTATTAATAATATTACTAAATAATACTAGATAAATATCTGACTAATAATATGAATATATAAAAACTCTTTAAAATATAAATTAAATAATGAAACAAATGATATAATAAGTATCTATAAAATCCATAGCAATCTTGAAAACACACGAATATAATATCTGAAAATTAGTTAAATTAATATATCAAGATATGTAGCATAATCGAGAAAAAATGTTTAAAAATAACTACAACTAATTTAATATATTTTGTAGTAAAATCCTAAAAATGTATAATCTAATCTGATTTGTTTGTTACAATCAATTGCTTGGCACATTTTGAGACAGTGTGATTAAACCATGACGTCTCTATTTTATTTGTGTATCTATGTGCTTAGGAAACACTTTAGTTCCGATGAGATATACTCTTTTATTATTATTATTATTGTTATTGGTTTTATATTATTTAATCTCATATATTTAAAATTACAAAAATTAAAACTAAGTTTTATACATTAAACACGTGTAATACACGGAGTTTTAACCTAATATCTTAATAATAATTTATTTGCACATTACCAGCTATTATTATACTTATTGAATTTTTAATTATTTAAGATTTTGAGCAACTTCTATCGTGGTAAATTATTTATCATTTCTTAAAAAATTATAGAAAAATATTTACTTATAAAAAAATAAAAAAATAAATAGATTTTATGTTAATTAAAAGATATAATAAACAGATGAAAATAAAAAAAAATAGATTTAAACTTAAATAAATTTGGTGTTAGTACCCAAAGATGTTACATTGATAAAATTAAAAAAAATGAAAGGGTATTTTAGTCATTATATTGATAATTTTGGTGTTAGTACCCAAATGTGTTACAAAATTGAAACCATAAAACCTAAACATGTTAAAAAAAAGTTAATACTAAAGGTGAAACTGGCTATAAACCACAGGGTCCATCTGTGTAATTAACTCATAATAATTTTTTGCCCTATAATAAAATAAATTTTCATAGGTTATCAATACAAATAATTAGGAATTAATGTGTATATATATATACATGGATGACTCATGTTTTTTTAATGGCTAAACTTTCATATTATGATTATTGAATCCATTATATATACATATTCTTATTGAAAGACGATGAATAGTAATTTTATTTTTAAAATAATATATAGTTTTTAATATTTTATTATTTTAATATAATAATACCTTATTATTATATTTACCTTTAACATTTTTTATTTTTATTTTTTGAAACCATTTCCTTTTATCATTTACTTTTTGTTTTTTTGTAATTCTTTTTTTTAATGTTATTATCTTTATTAATTAATCTAATATTTCTTTAATAACTTTCGTTCGTTTATTTGAAAAAAAACTTAAGTGCGTAGTTGTGTTTATTTTTCTCCCTGGGGGAGATTCCGATATAAGTATTGTTAAAAATAAAGTTGTATTCAAACTAGATTATTACGGTACGTTGATAAATTAAATCGATTCTAATGTTTGGTTTTCGAAACATCATGCTTCATTTTCAAATATTGTATGTTTAATATTATCATTTGCCCTGTTTCGCCGCAACGCGCGACGCAAATAAAACTAGTAATCATTAACTACCCTATATTATTCCATATATAAGTTTGTAACCTTTTTGTGCATTATCACTTGTACATTGTGCTTTGGGTGATTTTAAAAAAAAAGTTGATTTTTTTACTTTTAACCCAAAGGTTTTTACTTTTTACAATTTTAACCCTACATATTTTTTTTTTAACTTTAACCTAAAACTTTTCATTATTTGCAATTTAACTTCACAACTTTTGTCACTTATACTTTTCATCTTTTGCAAATTTTCGTTTTACGTATAGCTCTAATTTTTTCGAGTTAATACGACGCAACGTGCATGTGTGGTTCAACGTTTTTACCTCTATTTTTCCATGTTTGACAGGTTCGTCGCAACACGCATATCCTAGGTCGAGTCAGTGTTGGTGGTCGATGACAGTTGTGTGACATTAGTACTATTTGACACCGTTTTACGTCCCGCCGCAACGCGGGGTGTGCTTTGGGGGGTTTTCAAAGAAAAAATGGTTATGCATATGGTTGTCGTAATGTTGGCTTTGGGGGTTCTCCAAAAAAATTGATTTTTTTTACTTTTCACGCAAAAGTATTTCATAAATTACTTTTAACTCAAAACTATTTGTTTTTTTACTTTTAACCCAAAACTTTTTATCTTTTGCAATCTATCCTCATAAATTTTTTACTTTCAACTTTGGTCCTTTATAGTTTTTATTTTCCGCAAATTTTTCGCTTTATGCTTGGTTCTAAATTTTGTGACTTAACAAATCGCAACGTGCGTCTTTGGTTTAACGTTTTTACGTTTCGTTCTAAATTTTGCGAGTTAACACGACGCAACGTGCGTGTGTGGGTGAACGTTTTTACATCGTCTATTTTTTCTCCGTTTGACAGGTTTAACATAACGTGCGGGTCTTAGATTGACTTAGTTATAGCTAAAGAATTCCCGTCGCATTCGCAATCCTAGTTTATATAAATTACTATTTAATTATATAATAATGTCTTGGGCAATTAAAATTTGGCATAAAACACTAATGACTTTTCTTTTAACACTGATTATAATAACTAAAAAATAAACAGGTTAACCTATGAATCCTTTGAATGAACACGAACATGACCCATTTAATTAAATGTGTTTTCAAGTTTTACCAATAACTAACTTGTTTTATCTAATTTACAAACATCACTGTGCTATTCTCAAATAGGGGTGAGTCATGTATAATACACGTAAATCCATAATTTTGTATAAATATTGTTTTAGAGAAAAAAATATTTTGCACATATGAACGTACTGAAATTAATTCTTAGGAATTTATTTATATTTTAAATCTAAACGTGAACTCCTGTAACAGATTGTTAAATCAAACTATTTTTTTTTCAAAAAAAAATTGATAGATTCTGTTAAAAATACAAAAAATAAAAAAAAAACTATTTTTCTATATTTAAAATAAAATTTCATTCATTTATTAAGAAAGCGTACAAGAGATTATTTTGTTCTTATTTTATTAAATAAACTCATATTTTATAATTTAGCTGTTTAGGTTTTTATAATTTAATATTTTACTATGAATAGTACATTAAAAAGTTTGGTATATTTGTACAGCTTAAAGTTAACCAGTTATTGTTGGTACTAAATAATTTATTTCTAAAATAGTTACTTAATTTTTTATTAAGTTCATTGATTATTTTTCCAATTAAATGACACACATTAATAACCTAGTTTTGAAGTTTAATATACAATTTACGTAAAATAGCAAAAAAAAAAAAAAAAAAAAAAAATACTTTTTTATATTTTGAAAATAACCTAATTTTTAAATTCTTATAAATTAAGTTAACATGAATGAAGATAAAATGCAAGGACCAAAGTTGAACCAATATAAATATCTTTCCAATTTATATATGACATCAACCCATATTAAAAAAAAAAAAAACTAAGTTAGAAACTATAAAACAACTTTAGTGTTGCTCAAGACTCATGTATATTGACGTATACCTTACTTTTTTGAAACAAAATTCGACGAGCTTATCTTTAAATCACGTTTTTGTTACATGTAAAAGATTCCCTCATTAAATTTTGTAATATGTAATCATTTTATATAAATTCGTATCATTTCATCTAAATTCGTAACGCTCCTCGGTTTCATTACATGATATATAAATTCGTATCATTTCATATAAATTCGTATCATTTCATATAAATTTGTAACGCTCGTCGGTTTCATTACATGATATATAAATTCGTATCATTCCATATAAATTCGTAACGCTCGTCGGTTTCATTACATGATATATTATACCTATAACAATGACATAAAATAAAATATATTTTTTTGTGTGTATAATGAGATGGAACACTATAATTAGATTGTTCTTATTTATGATTAGTTTATGTCTATATATAGGATGAGATAAATAATGTAAGTTACATATGACACATGTAATTTAAAGTATTATAAATAAAGAATTAAGAGAATCAGATAAGCAACTTTTCTATTTTTATACAATTGTCTAATCTCTATACATGACCAAATATATTATGGTTTCTTTGTTTTAGAGATAAACTAAAAATGATCTTTTTTAAAAAAAAAAGGTAAAATCTATTTTGCCTAATGCATGTTTCATATGCTTTAAGCACAGCTAGAAACTGAGATGGCCGTAGATATAAACAAAATTATGTTACAAATTTGTTTTAGCCTAGAGTGAAAAACGGCCTATTTTGTTCTTTTCTGGCACCACCACCTTATAAATGAACTTTATAGTTTACCATCTTCTTTAACACACCTCTATATCTTAGCATATATTATGGATAAAAGGGATGGTCAGGAAGGGTTATTTAGGAACACTATACGGTGGGCTATGGCTAACAACTCCCATGGTGAAGACAAATCAGGAGGTGGTAAGAAGTTGCTCAACTCAAGCAAAAGTGTTGATCATAGCCACATGAAGCAAGCGGATTCAGGGAGTGGCGGCCAAAAGGTGGCCCCGGTAGCTGCTAATGGTGGCA
This sequence comes from Helianthus tuberosus, assembly GCA_030545235.1. Taxonomy (NCBI): domain Eukaryota; kingdom Viridiplantae; phylum Streptophyta; class Magnoliopsida; order Asterales; family Asteraceae; genus Helianthus; species Helianthus tuberosus. The sequence goes on from CM060367.1 coordinate 101,223,726, forward strand.
AGAAGCTGAAGAGAAACATGGGTGGTTTTCAGATAAAGAGAGAGAACAACCAGGAGAGTGACGGTGAAGACAAGAAAGGAACAGGAGATTTGCAATCAAGTGATCATGCTAAACATTTGTGGACAGAGAAAAAGAGGAGAAAAAAGATGAAGAATATGTTTCAAGAACTTCATGATTTGCTCCCTAAACAAACTCCTAAGGTAATTTACAATTGTTATATGTCTATGATGATCACATCAAAGGAGGCTAAGGTGAATTCAAAAAATTAAAGGATGTTTCAACAACGCGTTACAATGGATAAAAGAATTACAAATAACAATTCTTTTTACACATTAAGATTTTATACAGAGTATATTTTCTCTGATTTAATGTCTAATACTTGCAATACTTGCAATTTAGTTATTTATCACTAGTTCCATATTTTTCCTAAGCATGTCAATCTATTGTAAAAAAATAAAAGAATTTTTTTAGTTTGGGGTCCCACTGAGATCCGCCTATATATCCCCTTTTTGTGAGATTTTTAATGGGTACATTTGTTTGTTATTTTAGGCAAAATTGCTTACAATAGTGGATGATGCAGTAAGCCATATCACATACTTGCAACAGATCCTCCAAAAGCTCGAGACTCAGAAGCTAGAGAGGTTCAGTTCTCCATCAACAAACACCAGTGTCACTTCATTGATTCATCCACACAAGCAAATTGCTGAATCGTTTTTAGCCAATGGGAGTTCATCAACTGGCCCCTCGCACAACGCATCTTGTCCTAATTTTGGCCAGTTTTCCTTCCCTGTGCGTTCAAAACCAGGTTTTCAAACATGGGCTTCGTCTAATGTCGTCTTGAATGTGTGCGGTCCGGATGCACATATAAACATTTGTTTCTCTAAGAAGCCGGGGGTGCTTACTGCTATTTGCGCCGTGTTGGAAAAGTGCAAACTAGACATCATTTCCGCTGATATTTCTTCTGATGAATCTAAAAGCATGTTCATGATTCATGCTCGTGTGAGTAAAATTTCATTTTTTTTTGCATATAACTCTCTACATCAGAAAATAAAAGGGGTTGGCTAAACATACCCCAATCGAAAGGAATATTACTGATTTGATAACTTGAATGGGGATACGACAAGTAAAAATGAAAGGGGTGGATACATTTAGCACTCGAAATAAAAGAAAAAAAGTTATTATAGTAATTAAATGACTCATCCCGTGCTTATAAAGATTATTACATTTTAAAAAAAAAACAAAAAACCTGGTTAACAATCATTTTGTTGTCAAATTTGTTTTTATTAACCGTGTTCTTGCTAATTTGATTAGGTGAATGCTCCTGATGATTTGGTGGCGGCTTTTTCTTATGAAGAGATATACAAGCTAGCTGCACTAGAGATAATGTTTTTGGCTAACTCAGTGTGCTGATAGATCTCATCAAAGGTTCTTGCTTGCGTTTGAGTCAGAAAGAAAATATATGGTTGTTCAGCCTTATGTACCGGGAGTGTTGTTTTTATATGTTTTGTGATTGCCTAAACCTTTTATGGTTGTTTTAAGTATGCTCAGTTTATCTTTTATATAATTTTTATTTTGGATTTATAGAAGTTGAATTAGACGAACTAGAGAAGAAGACGAAAAGTAAAGTATACAAACACGATCGTAAATAAACTTAAATAAACAGTAAACAAAATGAATGAATACGGTGACTAATTTAAAACAAAAAGATATACACAATTAACTTTGAAGTTTAATATTATGAAAATACCCTAGTTTTTAAATCCATTTCAAACAAACGCCTACGAATATGTTTTATTTTATGCAATGACCAAGGTTGAACCAATATATATTATCTTTCCATTTTATAACATCAACTCATATTAAAATAACTAAGTTAATTTTTTTTTTGAAAGAAAAAAAAAAAAACTATATATTATCTTTCCATTTTATAACATCAACCCATATTAAAATAACTAAGTTAATTACAAACTATATGTAGAAACCAACTTTAATCGCTCAAGCTTTGCCTTTTCTTTTTTGAGGAGCAACTCAAACTTCATAATAAGAATTAGTTTATTGAGAGGTTGTGTGATTTTAACGTAAGAGATATAGTTGTGTAATTGTTTTTTTTGTTAAATTTCTTGCCGGCCCTTTTATATACATATAGTTTCCGTTGTTTAAAAAAATATCAACAAGATCCGCTCATTAAATTTTGAAAAAGGTAATCATTTAATAAAACTCTATAACGCTTGTCAGTTTCATTTGTAATGAGTATATTCTTACCTGTAAGGCCATGGGGTGTACCTTAACATCTAGGGTGTTAACGATGACATGACATGTTAAACGGTATTGCAAACCACTCCTTTCTTGTGTTAAGGGGTGTTAAAGGGATTATATGTTAACATGTTAACATGATATTAAGAGATTGTCTTAATTTGTTTTCATTTTTTACACCCAAACCATTAAAAGTTTTTACACTCAAACCATTAAAAGAATAAAGTTAAGGGGATTAAACCATTTCCTTGATGTGAGGTAAAGTGAAATGGAGAAAAGTAAATGATGTGGCACATAGATGGTGTTAAAAAGAGTTAAATTATACCCCAAAGCCTAAAACAAAGAAGATTATACCTACAAAAAATTTTAAATTCATAAATTTATATGAAGGTTATCATTTAATATAACTTTGGAACACTTAGCAGTTTCATCCATAATGAGTATATTCTTATCTATAAAACAAAGAAAATTATACTTATAAAATTTTTAAATTCATAGGTTTATATAAAATGATTACATACTTCAAAATTAAATGTTTTACACTTGAGTATATATACATTTTGTTTCGGGGTTTACAGTTTCTTATTGGCCCATTGCTATATATATTAAAAAATCAACAACATCCGCCCATTAAATTTTCAAATATGTAATTGTTTAATATAAATTCGTAACGCTTGTCAGTTACATTTGTAATGAGTACATTCTTATCTGTAAAACAAAGAAGATTATATTTATAAAAAAATTAAATTCATAAATTTATTTGGATACGTATATATACTCAAGTGTAAAACATTAAATTTTGAAGTATGTAATCATCATAAATTCGTAACACACGTCAATTTCATTATACATTCTTACTAGTAAAAAACAATATATTTATATTCATAAATCGTTCATATACGTGTGTACACAGATAAAAATTCGTAATCATTTCATATAAATTCGTAACACCCGTTGGTTTTTATCTATAATGACTACATTCTTATCTGTAAAAGAAAAGAAACCTTAAATTTATAATATTTCGGTATACATAAATCGTTTATATATATATATATATATATATATATATATATATAGGGAGGGGCTCATGTGAGAACTCCATTTATTGCGAGAACCGCGAGAACCAATATGAACACAACCTAAAATAGCTAAAAAAACCTAAAAAAACCTAACCCCCCAAGCTAAAATGCTAAAAACTAAACCCCCAAAAAACCTAAAAAAATCTAAAACAAATCTAAATTTTTTTTAATATTTTTTATGCTCAAATCGCTACTTTTAGTGGCCAAATTTTTTTTTTAAATTTTTTTTTTTTAAATTTTTTTTTGCTTCGAAAAGTAACGATTTTTATATAAAAAATATTAAACAAAAAAATTTGTGTGATTTTTAGCTATTTTTAGGCATTTTTGGTTGTGTTCACATTGGTTCTCGCGGTTCTCGCAATAAGAGGTAGTTCTCGCATGATCTTCTCATATCTAAATGAGAAAACTAGAAAACTAACTAAAAAAAAGCTAAAAAACATATCAATTTTTTTAACATTTTTTTTATAAAAAAATCGCTATTTTTTATATATAAAAAAATTAAAATTTTTTATTGTACTGCACATGTGCATTATATGTGTAGTACACATATGCATTATATGTGTACTACACATGTGCATTATATCCGTAATAGTGCACATGTGCAATACAACAAAAAAAAAATTAAAATTTTTTGAAATTTTTTTCCATGCATAAAATATAGCGATTTTTTATAAAAAAAATGTAAAAAAAAAAATATTTGGTATGTGTTTTAGGCTTTTTTAGTTAGTTTTTTGGTTTTCTCATTTAAACTAGTTTTCTCATGATCCATCCCCTATATATATATATAGAGTGAAACAATACGAACAATGTAAGTTACTTACAGGACATGTTATTTTAAATATTCTTTTTTTATGTCAAACATTTTATGGTTTCTTTAAGTGTATACATAAATCGTTTAAATATGTATATATAGAGTGTAAAACAATACGAACAACGTAAGTTACATACGGGACATGTTATTTTAAATATTCTTTTGTTATGTCAAACCTTTTATGGTTGCTTTAAGTATGCTCAATTAATCTTATACGAAGTAGTAAACAAATCATCATCATTATACTCAATATATCCCACCAATACAAAGTATTAAACAAATATATAAAGTTATAGTCTATCTCGGAAGTACTAAACAAATACATAAACTTATAGTAAACAATAAATTGTTTTGGGATTTACAAAACTTCAAATATTTGACCATTCATAATGACCAATGCCCTCTAATGATCACAACGCCCTTTCAAAAAATGGGTCATGGTTAACACCCTTTAAATCATTATTTTTTTTCATTTTTTTCGTCTTCAATAGGCATTATACTAGAAAAGTCCATTCCTTTTCATGCCTATATAATGCCCACGTGAACGATATTGTGGGGTTATCAAGCTCCTTCATACTTTTATAATGTTCATTACTGATAGTCTAAGAGCTAGAGAAGAAGCTGAATAAAAGTATATGAACAAAACCGTAAACAAACTGTAAAGAACATAAATGAACATGGTGAATATAATTATCCTATATATTAATAAACCAACCTTATGAATAGTAGTTGTCACATCATAATCAATAGTAAACTTTCCTTTCACGTACATCCACTCACATATAGACACGTGACAAAGTCAATGAATATGAATATTATTGTCCCTGAAATACCCACCCGAAACACCCTCCCTTGGACAAACACCCCTACCCACCCACCCGAAACACCCTACCTTGGACAAATACCCCTACCCGAAACACCCTCCGACCGAAATTGTTGACTTCAACCCTACCCACCCACCGGAAACACCCTAGGACACCAAAAAAAAACATATAGTTTTACAATACCCATGTGGGAAATTGGATTTAAAGATGAATTATTTATGCAAAAAAGAAAACACAAATATTCTTCATTTCACACTTTCCCCTTCACCCCCCACCCGAAATACCCACCCACCCGAAACACATATATTCTTCATTTCACTCTTTCCCCTTCTTTAATAACACTTAAAAATTGTTTTTTTTATAAATACTTAAATATTAAAATACTTATTACTTACTATATACACACACATATTAATAATGTCCCTTGGACAAACACCCCTACCCACCCATCGAAAATACCGGTTACGGTACAGGTATATGAAGGTAAAAACTGGTAGCAAACCGGTACCAGGAAAGCAAAAGGTTGCTACCGAATTGACTTAAAATCTTTTGGTTCGGGAGATTCGGTACCGGTACCCAATACCATTTGCTCAGTTCTGACCACGGGTTTCATACGAACAACATCATTACCATAAAACTTTTTTTGTTGATTTTCTTTCGGTTATCTTATACTGTTTTTTTTTCTACATTTTCTTTTTATTCTTGTCAGCGATTCTGTGCGTAACGCGCTCGTAGTGATTTCAAAACACATGTAAACACAGACTAAATGACAAAAGAAGTTCGTCGCAACGCGGCCATAGTAATAAACCTAGTTAATTTAAAAAAATAGATGACAAAATTGGATATAATTAAGAAAGTTATAATAAGGTAAAAAAAACGAGTAATTTGCCATTTTAGTTCTGTGGCTTAATCACGGATGTCACTTCAGTATAAATAATTTCCTTTTTCATCTGTGTTCATGAGGTTTCTAATTTTTGTTTTGTTAGTTTCACTAACTCCATCCAAAAAAATTTGTTAAATAGGTGCTTTCATTCTTTTTTATATCTAGTTTATTTATTATTTTTTAATTTTGAAAACCATATAAAACCCACCCAACCCCTCCTTACCCCTTCTCTCTCTAGATACACACCCTCTCTCACTCTGGAACACCAGCCACCGACACAACATTGTCACCACCACCACCACACCAGACCAACACCACCACGTTACCTCTTTTTTCCTGGAAAACCTACCTAGGGGTGAGCATATTTAGGGTCAACCTGAAAAGAACTGAGAACCGACCCTATAAAAACTGGACCTGACCCGTACAGATTCATGTAGGTTAGTATGTCGGTTCCAGATTTTCACATAATTTCGAGTTGGGTCGGTTCCGATCCCAAAAAGAAACCAAACCCGACTGGAACTGATGGGCCGAAGTAAGAAGTTAATAATGTATGATTTAATGTCATCAATCGGGCTATGGCCCATTAGTGACTATTCAATTAATATGTTAACCTAGTTAACATGTACGCTATATTCTCAGCTTCATTATTTCAAATTCCTTTTGACTTACAACTCCCAGAAGCATTGAATCTTCATTCGATTTCTTGATTTCTTGGTTGCTTGTTATGTGCTTCATTATTCATTTGAGGGCTGCTCAACGCTCCTTGACGAGGTATATGCTCTAATACTAAATCAATAGACAAGAAACATGTAATCCACAATTAGAGTCTAAATGATATAAATACAACAAATTGTCTTTTCAACAATTTTTTTCAGTTTCGTTCTATTGTTGTTTAAATTTAGATGGTTCAAAACCAATTGATTCCGAATACTAATGTGTGGGACAAGTTTGAGAAGCTTTGGACGGGAATGCTAAGGAAAAATGCAAGCACTGCACGATGTCACAAGATCACAACATTACAAGCATTGAACTATACTTTTTTTACTTCTTAATATCACAAGATCACAAGATTACAAGTTTGGGTTACACTGTTAGATAAGTTTGAGACCGTTGGTACAAGATTTTATAAGTTTAGGGTTTGGTTTGTAATAGTTTGATAGTTAGAAGGGCTAAATATGTAATTCTTGTAAACTACAACAGTAGCGGCGTATTTAATATCCCAGAGTATTTATTAAATGCGTTGTGTGGCCGTTGGCTATATATATCAATGAATGGAACCTTTAGTCTCCAAGTTTCTTGGACTAAAGCATTTTGGTGTTCATCTTGTGTTTATTCTATGATTTTATGCTTGAATCTGATTATCCCGGATCTTAGATTGATTATATCATTATGGGATTGAAAATCCACATTGGTTGATTAGTTCTTGGTCAAGATTGTTCATTCAAAAACCTAATCAATAGGTGTTTGTGTGTTGTCAATCACTATCACTGTGATCCGAAGTTGATTTGGGACTCTCAATTTGTTATCAGAGCCTTTCTGTTCTTCATGTTAAGATTTTCAAGGTTTTGTAGGTTTTTCAAAGTTTTCAAGTTTTTCAAAATTTTTTGGACTCAAATGGCTTGATCTGGTGTGTTTAATGATTGGGTTGTTGTTAATCAGTGTTTCGGCAAACATTGGGGTCATTTTGATGCGAAATACCATGATTTTTGACTGTTTTGGTGTGATTAGAGGGTTTTTGTTCGTACTAAAACCCTGCTGGGCGTATTTAATCTTGAAGATAGCGTTGATAAGTTTGAAGCCAACGTATTTGAGTTTGAAGGTCACGTATTAGCAATTACGTTGGTATTTCATCAATGTATTTGTGCGGTCAGCATAATTACGCGTCAGCGTTTTTATCCGAAGTCGACTTCTGGGTCAGTGATAAAGTGTCACACCCCGATATTTCCACGCATTACCGGTGGGCCCGGTGGGGAGTATCGTGACGTAGTTGATATCATCATAGTCAAACAACACAATTTAAATGCACAGCGGAAGCAAAAGATGAATCACATTACAAACCGAATAAAAAGTAATATCAAAGTATTACAACCGGACTGTAAAGGATCCACAGGCGGATCAAATAAAAAGGAAACATAGTTCATCAGATTTAAAGTGCATCCAAGCTTGCAAGACTCTTATTGATGCTAAGGAGAGACCAGCCTATTTCGATTAGTACCTGCACTTAGCCTTTTTGGGAAAATACGTCAGTTTACACTGGTAAATACAATTAACTAACTCATTTTGAAAAGGTTTAGAAAAATTGATTTGAATGCACAAGGCACAAAACATTTTATAACTTGGGATAATTATTTATATATAAACTTGTAAAAGAATTACATGTTTCTTATACGTTCAGTAGCCCGGGTTGACACCGGGTTAAAGATTAATAGACACACCACATGATATAGTCCCGCGGCGAGTTATTCTCGAAACCGGCGGTTATACCTTTTTATTTATATATGCACAGGCGGGTGTATGCCTACACCCCGTGCTTAGGTCGTGGCCATTTCTATGAATGATGCCAAGGATATCCGGGACATGGTCATTAACCCCCAAAAGGCTTTAAGCAAACAAAACAATTTAAACGGGACATTTCAATAAATTAACCTTCATACAATTAAAAATTCAATGCCCGACCAAGCGGTATTTTATATACCGTACCCCAAGCCCGTATAGGGAAAATAAGTTAAAAGTATTTACCTGAACAAGTATAATTCACAAACAGCAAGTGCAAGTAGCTTTTACCGGGTCTCCTAATCTGGAACGAAGGTATTTAATAACCTATTAGATTCCTAACGGGTCTTTAATTAAGCCTAAACTTAGACCGGTTAGTTTTAAAGGAAGATACGGTTCAAACGCACGATTAAGCGAAGACCGGAATAGAATGTGATTTAGACCCGACAAGTTTGGAGACTTGTGTAATATGGGTAAACTAAACACATTCTGGATTTTGAGACAAAAATGATAAGGTTTGACCCGTTTCGGTCAATTTATGCAAACTAGTTACATAAACCGGACTGAATGCGAAAAATGCATAACGGGTAACCATAAGAGTCATATACAGGTTTCCTAAGTTAATATGCTTTAAATATGTTGTGACATCAGTAAGATATCTTCTATTATGCCCAAAACGAATTTTAACTCAATTTATGCCCCAAAGGGGTATTTTGGTCATTTAAAAGGTTATAAAAGAGATTTAATATAAATATGAGTTTCAGGTCAGATATAATCAGTAAATATACTTAATTTAATAGGTTATATCAGTAGGGTATTACATATATGTGAAATTTACCATTTATAACCAAACTATGCACCGAAGGGGCATTTTGATAATTTCACCTAAGGTTTAAAGGTCAAATCTGGAATTCTGAGTTTAAAAATTTTGCTTACTGTTAAAGTATAAAAATTTACTAAAAATATCAGTAGGTATCAAGTCTTATATATTTAAAATAGTTTTAATACATATTATGCGCTTAAAACGCGTAAAAAGACGGTTTTAAGCGATTTCCGGGTTATATAAGAAAAGCTGACATTTTTATTCTTCCAGAAGGCTTAAAATATTTTATTTATCATATGGGATCAGTAGAAAAAGGTTTGGTATCAAAATGATTTGTAAAACTCATTTTATAGCCCAAAAGGGCATAACCGACAATAACCGAATCAAAGCTAGAACCCTATGTTATGCTCAGCTTAAAATTAAATAAAAATCTTCAAAAATCCCAAAATATTATTTTACATCAGTGGATAAAAAGTTTGGTATTAAAAATTGGGTTTAGATAGGCTATACGCTAATTACGCCATTTAATTAATAAAAAGCTTTTCATTTACGCTAATGAGCATAACCCCTAATCTAGACCTCAAACTGATGTCAAATTTTAGGGACAAGTTTATAAATCAGTAACTAAGGTTTCTATTCTTTTACATTTTCAAAAATCACATTTTAAGGTCAAAAGGGCATAATAGTCAACATTTAAGCATTTAACGGAAACATGCATATGAATCGGATAACCAATGAACCAAGTTGTATAATCACAGAGGGTTATACTAACATGAAACCTGGTCCTAATAAATCTCTAAGGCATTTCTAAACTATGCTCTAATGGGACAGAACTGAAAGTCAAAGCAAAAGTCTACTTTTGCGATTTTCGGTTCCAAACCGAGCCTATACTGAAAATTGTCGGGTTGAACATGTTTAGACATGTTCTTACATTAATTATCAAGTTATATTAGTGATAAAACAGGTTGCATAGCTTCTACATTGTTAATTATGCATTTATTTGAAAATTAGCTTTCTGTTAACTTTTTTATAATTTACTTTGACCCGACAATTGACATAGTTAGAGTGGGAAACAGAGGGTGCCCTTTTAAGGGTTTATTACCCACATAATTACCAACTCATAGGTACTTTCAATTCGAGATTTGACTGGATAAATTGTGAATAACCACGAAGTTAAACTCTAATTACGACGGTTTGACTTTAGGCTAATAAACTAAGTAAAACTGAATTAAGGAAGGTTAAGGACACTTACTGAAGTCATATGCACGACTAAGAATCCCTAAGAATTGACCTTGAGCTCCAGAAATCTCCAGGAAAGAAGTTATGAAAGTTTTTAAAGTGTAGTGCTTAATGTTGCAACAAGGGTCTTCTTATATAGTGGGTTTAATTTATCAAGATGATGCCAAGCAAGTCTACAACTGATGTTAGATCACCCCCAAGTGTCCCTATGCATGTAAAACTACTGTCCACGCTCCTAGAATCCAAAAACCATGCATATAAGTCGGTTATACAGGCAGAACTGGCACCTGCAGGTGTTTTTCTGTTGCTGGCAGTCCCTGGCGGCCCGCGTAAGAGTCCCTAAGGGGCTTACGCGGCCGGTATGGCTCCCCAGAACAAGTCAAACAAGTTTCAAAGTTTGCACTTTAGGTCCTTGGTCCTTATAAACGTGGTTTTAACTTTATTTCTTGCATTTTCAGCCCTCTAAATTGACTTTTAAGGGCTTCAAGACATAACCAAACTTTGTTAAGTCCTCGGTTAACTTTATGATCACCCGAAAAGTCATAAATTTCAACGTTGACGCTTTTAACCCCTCCTATACGAATGTTATCATAACTTTCTCATACTTTATCGAAACCTTGTGAAATTTTTATCACTTATTCTAGTGAGTATAATTTATCGTTACAAAGCTTCGGGTTCGCTAAAAGGTCACTCAGAGGTATACTTTAAAAATGTTGACACGTTTAACCCCTGTAGTTTGTAATCTCTCACTTTCTTCCACAATTAGCTTCGTATGATCCATAATTCATCCGTTTAAGGGTATAAACATCGTGTAGGGTTATTGTAAAGTATATTTATCCGGTGTTGACATTTTGAATCCTTTTATTCACATACTTTCTTTGTTTGTCAACTTTAGTCCCTTTAAAGTAATTCTTTACACGTTTAAAGCTCATGACACGTGTCGATATATTATTGGACATAAATTTACGAGGTGTTACATCCTCACCCCCCTTAAAAGAAATCTCGACCTCGAGATTTACTAAAACAAATGAGGGTACTTTTCTTTCATTGTGGACTCTACCTCCTCGGGACCTCTACGGGCATCCCATTTAACCTTTACAATTGGCACATGCTTCCTTCGAAGCTTCTTAACCTGTCGATCCTCGATCGACAAAGGTTTTTCAACAAATTTCAAGCTGTCATCTATGTGCACATCCGTATGTGGTATGACTAGCGACTCATCAGCTAGACATTTCTTCAGATTGCAGATGTGGAATACATTATGAATACCACTGAGATCTTCAGGCAAGTTTAACTTATAAGCCACTGTTCCTACACATTCAATGATCTCGAATAGTCCTATATACCTTGGGCTTAACTTACCTTTCTTACCAAATCGCATCACTCCTTTCCAGGGTGATACTTTCAGTAACACTTTGTCACCAACCTCAAACTTCAGAGGTTTACGCCTTTTATCTACGTAGCTCTTCTGCCTATCTCTGGCAGCTTTGAGACGATCTCTAATCTGCACAATCTTATCGGTCGTCTCCAGGACTATATCAGGTCCTGTCAGTTGGACATCTCCAACTTCTGCCCAACAAACGGACGTTCTGCACTTCCTTCCATACAAGGCTTCAAATGGTGCAGCTTGGATACTGGTATGGTAACTATTATTGTATGAAAACTCGATTAGTGGAAGATGATCATCCCAACTTCCACCTAGATCAATGACACAAGCTCTTAACATATCTTCCAGCGTTTGAATCGTTCGCTCACTTTGACCATCCGTTTGCGGATGATATGTAGTACTGAAGTTCAATCGAGTGCCTAGGGATTGCTGAAAGCTTTTCCAGAAGTGCGATGTATACCTTGTATCCCTATCAGAAATGATAGACACTGGCACTCCATGGAGAGATACAATCTCATCCATGTACAGTTGAGCTAACTTATCTGAGCTATGTGTTTCCTTAATAGGTAGGAAGTGAGCTGACTTAGTCAGTCTATCCACTATCACCCAATTAGTATTGTTTCCTTTCTTTGTCTTTGGCAATTTGGTGATAAAATCCATTGTCACCATTTCCCACTTCCAGGTGGGAAGTTCAGGCTGTTGTAGCAAACCTGACGGCTTTTGGTGTTCAGCTTTAACTTGCGCGCACGTTAAACATTTGGCTACATAGGTAGTTATAGACTTTTTCAAGCCTATCCACAAAAAAATTGCCTTCAAATCCTGGTACATCTTGTCCGTTCCAGGATGAACGGAGTACTTAGAACTGTGGGCTTCCTGGAGGATCATATCCCGAAGTCCTCCATAAATTGGAACCCATATTCGTCTATTTAATCTCAGGATTCCGTCTTTGCCATAGGATAACTACTCAGCAGTTACTCCTAACTTCTCATCAGGATAGTTAGCTTCTAGTACAGCTTCCTTCTGCGCAGCTAACATCCTATCATTCAGACTATTCTTTAATTCAATGCTCTTGGCATTGATTCTTATGGGCTTAACCATTTTCTTCCTACTTAAGGCATTGGCAACCACATTTGCCTTGCCTGGATGGTATCGTATCTCACAGTCATAATCATTCAAAGTTTCCATCCATCGTCGCTGCCTCATGTTCAAGTCCTTCTGACTGAACAAATGTTGAAGGCTCTTGTGATCCGAATAGATCACGCACTTGGTTCCATACAAGTAATGCCTCCACAGTTTCAGTGCAAATACAACGGCACCCAACTCCAAGTCTTGGGTGGTGTAATTCTTCTCATGCATTTTTAATTGTCGAGAAGTGTAGGCAATAACTTTGCCTTTATGCATAAGCACACATCCCATACCTGTGTGCGATGCATCACAATAAACTACGAATTCTTCGATTCCTTCAGGCAATGTCAACACAGGTGCATTGCTTAACTTCTGCTTGAGAATGTCAAAGGATTCTTGCTGCTTAGGTCCCCAATCAAACTTGATATTCTTGCGGGTTAATGAGGTTAGGGGTGCAGCAATCCTTGAGAAGTTTTCAATAAATCACCTATAGTATCCTGCTAAACCCAAAAAGCTACGAATTTCTGTGGGCGTCTTTGGCTCTTGCCAATTCATGATAGCTTCAATCTTAGCGGGATCTACTTGGATACCACGTTCACTAACCACATGTCCAAGGAATTGGACTTCATGAAGCCAGAATTCACACTTTGAAAACTTGGCGTAGAGCTTCTCTTGCTGAAGTAGTTCCAGAATACATCGAAGGTGCTTCTCGTGGTCAGCTTGATTCTTTGAATAAATCAGAATGTTGTCAATGAAGACGATAACGAATTTGTCAAAGTATGGCTTGCAGACACGGTTCATGAGATCCATGAACGCTGCTGGTGCATTAGTGAGCCCAAAAGGCATCACTAGGAACTCGTAATGACCATAATAAGTCCTAAATGCATTTTTGTGCACATCTTCATCTCTAACCTTTAACTGATGGTAGCCTGACCTCAAATCGATCTTGGAGAAATAACTTGCTCCTTGCAGTTGATCGAATAGATCGTCGATCCTGGGCAATGGATATTTATTCTTGATTGTGACCTTGTTAAGTTCGCGGTAATCGATGCATAGACACATCGATCCATCCTTCTTCTTTACAAACAGGATTGGTGCTCCCCATGGAGACGAACTAGGATGAATAAAACCTTTCGCCAACAAATCATCTAGTTGAGTCCTTAATTCTTTCATCTCAGTTGGTGCCAACCTGTAAGGTGCTCTTGCAACAGGTGCTGCTCCAGGAATAATGTCAATTCTGAATTCTACTTGCCTATCTGGTGGCAAACCAGGTAGTTCTTCAGGAAATACTTCAGGGTATTCAGAAATGACGGGGATGTCTTCAATCTTAGGCTTTGGCTCATCAATAATCACTTGTGCCATGTAGATGACACAACCCTTCTTCATACATCTTGATGCCTTAAGCATAGACACTTGCTTAGGCAGTCCATACCGAGTATCTCCTTGTATGGTAAGTGGCTCACCATACGGAGTCTTGATCACTACTTGCTTCTTGTCGCACACAATCTGAGCTTGGTTATGGGATAACCAATCCATGCCTATTACAATGTCGAAACCAGCTAACTTCAAAGGAAGTAAGGATAATGGAAAAGAGTGGTTCCTAATGGATATGAAACACCTATCTAACACGGTTGATGCGGTTTCTATGGTGCCATCGGCTAATTCCACCTCATATTTTATGCTTAGGGTTCTAACAGGCAGGTTTAATAGCTTACAAAACTTATCATCAACAAATGACTTATCTGCTCCAGAATCAAATAACACCCTTGCATAAACATCATTAACAAGGAAAGTACCTATTATCACATTATCATTCTGGATCGCCTCCTGTGCGTTCATCTGGAAGACCCTAGCATTGGTCTTTTTTTTTCCATCCTCGGCCTTCTTAACAAACTTTGGGCAGTTGGACTTGATATGCCCTTTTTCATTGCAGTTATAGCATGTTGCATCCTTGATTTTCTTACAATCCAATGTCTTGTGCTCAGAAGATTTACAAATCCCACAAGCTCTCGGCTGCGACTGGGATTTTGATTCATATCTGCACTTCCCGAAATGGTGCTTCTTACAGATTTTACACTTGGGCTTATCACCCGACTGATGACCATCCTTTTTAGTTCCAACTCTTTTTTGTGGTCATTGTTTCCCTTATGCTTCTTGTCTGACCGTCGTGAGTTGTCATCCTCACGTTTTCTCTTTTCAGCATCGGTGTTTCTGAGCGATCTTTGCCTGACTGCGTCCAAAGTAAGAGACAATGATATATCAGCTGCAGACCTAAAAGTAGCTGGTCTGGAGGCCTTCACACTCGCCTTGATCTCTGGGGATAAACCCCCAATGAAACGAGCTATCCTCTTGGGTTCCGGTGTCACAAGATAAGGAACCAATCTTGACATAGTGTTGAAGCTCATGAGGTAGGCTTGACAATCCAGGTTTTTCATAACCAATGGAAAGAAATCAGCTTCAATCTTTTCAACCTCATGCTGAGGGCAGTAGTTTTCCTCAATCAACGTCACAAATTGATCCCAATACAGATTGTACAATGGGATTTTCCTTGTAGCTTGGATCAAAGACCTCCACCAAGCTAGTGCCTCACCCTTGAATGACTGAGATACAAACTTTACCACATCCTTATCAGCTCAACCACTGATATCTACCACATTGTCCATTTCGTCTAACCATGACATGCAATCAACTGCTCCTTTCTCCCTGGTGAAATCCCTGGGTTTGCATGAAACAAAATACTTATAGGAGCAACCCTTATCACGTGGTTCCTAGTTTAGCACAATTCTTTTAGATGGAACACTCCTCTGGTTTGATGAGTGATGGGAATTACTATTATGAGCAGTATGAGTTCTTGACGGTGGCTTTGTATGTGGTACAGACTGGGTCCTTACATGGGTACCACTGGATTCATTTAACTGTCTGTCCAGAGCTCACGTAACGACATTATCTATCAATGCCTGTAATTCTGCTCCTGCTAGATTGACTCTGGAGGTGTCATGATTATCTCTGGGGTGACTGTTGACCTCGTCTGACCCAGGCATGTAGCTTGATTGCTACATAAAATAATGATTTTAATTCATTCAGAGGTCTATAACAGTTTTATCATTCAAGATGATTTATTAATCATGGTATTTAAGAACCATTTTGATTAATTTGCTAAGCATATATATATTCAGGATTTTTCATTATATTAATCATTAGTTATACTTAAAATATATTAATGGCATAAAAGGCCGAATCACATGGACAGTTTTAAATTTTTAAACATGATCTTATAAGATCAAGGTATTGAGGTTTTAATTATAATTCATTACCTCTTCTTAACAGGGGGTCGAAGACCACGACTGTCTTTTGTCTTATATAACAATGAGTATAGCCCGTAGGCATTACATCCCTAATGGATGCTTTAATTAGTTAAAAGGATTTGGAAGAATCCAATATAAGGATGACTTATGCGATTTTATCGAATCACATTTTGCCAGGAGTGTTAACATGTTTACAGATGTTAACAAGGATTTGAATCTTTTAAATAGGTTTTACCATCTTGGCCATATCTGGAATAACATGTGTCTAGGTTTTACCTTTAAGATTCTTTTTAATATTTAATGCAGAAAATCCTAAATTGATATGTTAATAAGGATTTGAATCTAATTTGAGGAACTACCATCTTGGCCCTATCTTAAAATGACACGTGGCTAGGTTTTGTCCTTTTTAGATTTTATCATTTTATTATAATGGTAGGTCTTATAAAAGGAATGTTATTTTTTATTTATTTTTCATATTATATTTATGCATAATGACAAAAATGAAATTTAAAATTTAACCATTCCACTACAAAATTAAAAAGTACAAGTTTGCCCTAAACGGGACTTCTAACTAAAATAACATGCCCACGCAGGGGCTAAACAAACCTAACATACCCACGCAGGGGTTAAACAGAAAGATATGCCCACGCAGGGGCTAAACAGAAAGACATGCCCACGTAGGGGCAGAATACAGAAACAGATGTCCACGCAGGGACTTGATTACAACATAAATAAATAAACAAGGATCTTCAAAAATCCCTTCCCTTGGTCTTCCCCTTGATTAGGCTTGCAAACCTTTGAAGAATCCGCGGTTGTTCTGGCGCTCTCCTTGAACTTCCCGCTCTACCTGGCTCAACCTTTCGAGAACTTCTTGTTGTCGTTCTGGTGGTATCAAATGTGGTTGCGGCGGCTGCTGATGTGGAGGTTGAGGAGGTGGTGGTTGTTGATACCCATAGGGTGGGTACCCATAGTGTGGATATCCAGCTTGATATGGGACTCCAAAGGGTCCTTCCGGATGATGGGCATTGTAGTTTGCCGCTACTAGGTATGGGTCAGCCTCGGCATAGTTGTAGTTGGTGTGGGCCGGGTGCTCAAAGGGATTATACGCCGCTGAGCCGGCGTATGTAGGAATTGGGTTACCAAAACCCAACGGTGGTGTCGCGATAAGCGCAGAGTCTACTTCCAAGACGAGGTTTGAAGGCCCACCCATCTGCGGGTCTTCATGGAGTGGCGGGTAGTGGCTACCACTCGAGGGTTGAGGGTTGCTGATACGCACCCCTCCTCGCACAGACATCTGTGCGTTTGATCTTCGTCGCCTCGGTGGCTCTGGAGGCGGCTGCTGAACTGGTGGTGGTGGCGGTGGAGTGACCGCCACAAAACGAGAATCCTCAGAGGGATCCTGCTACTGCTGGTGAGGCGAGGAATGGTATGAAGGGGTAAACACCCAATCATACTGGGCGAATCTCGCCTCGTAACTGTCTGGACCACGGTACGGTGATCCATGGAATGATGACCCATCAGCGACCTCGATGGGGTGGTTAGGGGTCTCGGTTGGAGGTTCGGCGGGATCCGTGTCTTCGTCCATGTCCATCGCATGGTCTCCCGAGAAGTGGTCTTCAGGTCCTAGTGGGTTAAAAGCCACTGGTTCTTCAATGTAGTTTTCCGGGTTGAACCGGCTTTGGAAGACAGGTGTCGGGTCATCGAATGAATGGTGAGGGTTGGACCTCTGGAGAGGGATGAAAGATGGCTGCGGGTTGTGGGGCTCATTTTCAGAATGAGGCCCGAAGGAATGGTGATGGGATGGTGACGAACTTAGCGAGACGGATCACCACGCTGGCTCTATATACGTCCTCCAATGCTCCTGAGGACTCGTACTCATTGAGATTGGTTGGGTTCGTCTGTGTGATGGCCGTGATTGGTGCCTTTCCTCTTCCCCTCATGAACCTTGGTGGCATGATTGAACCTATCAACATAAACAAAGATAACAACAAGGAAATATATAAAGGACAAAAATAAAACAAATCAGGATTTGTCCTAAGTTCTTTGTCTAGACTCGAAAATTGAGGAAAGTGCAATTGTGTAACTGAGATTAAACACAAAAAGCTAGTGTTTAATTCACTCAGTGTTGGCTCTGATACCAACCTGTCACACCCCGATATTTCCAAGCATTACCGGTGGGCCCGGTGGGGAGTATCATGACGTAGTTGATATCATCATAGTCAAACAACACAATTTAAATGCACAGCGGAAGCAAAAGATGAATCACATTACAAACCGAATAAAAACTAATATCAAAGTATTAGAACCGGACTGTAAAGGATCCTCAGGCGGATCAAATAAAAAGGAAACATAGTTCATCAGAGTTAAAGTGCATCCAAGCTTGCAAGACTCTTATTGATGCTAAGGAGAGACCAACCTATTTCGATTAGTACCTGCACTTAGCCTTTTTGGGAAAATACGTCAGTTTACACTGGTAAATACAGTTAACTGACTCATTTTGAAAAGGTTTAGAAAAATTGATTTGAATGCACAAGGCCCAAAACATTTTATAACTTGGGATAATTATTTATATATAAACTTGTAAAAGAATTACATGTTTCTTATATGTTCAGTAGCCCGGGTTGACACCGGGTTAAAGATTAATAGACACACCACATGATATAGTCCCGCGGCGAGTTATTCTCGAAACCGGCGGTTATACCTTTTTATTTATATATGCACAGGCGGGTGTATGCCTACACCCCGTGCTTAGGTCGTGGCCATTTCTATGAATGATGCCAAGGATATACGGGACATGGTCATTAACCACCCAAAGGCTTTAAGCAAACAAAACAATTTAAACGGGACATTTCAATAAATTAACCTTCATACAATTAAAAATTCAATGCCCGACCAAGCGGTATTTTATATACCGTACCCCAAGCCCGTATAGGGAAAATAAGTTAAAAGTATTTACCTGAGCAAGTATAATTCACAAATAGCAAGTTCAAGTAGCATTTACCGGGTCTCCTAATCTGGAACGAAGGTATTTAATAACCTATTAGATTCCTAACGGGTCTTTAATTAAGCCTAAACTTAGACCGGTTAGTTTTAAAGGAAGATACGGTTCAAACGCACGATTAAGAGAAGACTGGAATAGAATGTGATTTAGACCCGACAAGTTTGGAGACTTGTGTAATATGGGTAAACTAAACACATTCTGGATTTTGAGACAAAAATGATAAGGTTTGACCCGTTTCGGTCAATTTATGCAAACTAGTTACATAAACCGGACTGAATGCGAAAAATGCATAACGGGTAACCATAAGAGTCATATACAGGTTTCCTAAGTTAATATGCTTTAAATATGTTGTGACATCAGTAAGATATCTTCTATTATGCCCAAAATGAATTTTAACTCAATTTATGCCCCGAAGGGGTATTTTGGTCATTTAAAAGGTTATAAAAGAGATTTAATATAAATATGAGTTTCAGGTCAGATATAATCAGTAAATATACTTAATTTAATAGGTTATATCAGTAGGGTATTACATATATGTGAAATTTTCCATTTATAACCAAACTATGCACCGAAGGGGCATTTTGGTAATTTCACCTAAGGTTTAAAGGTCAAATCTGGAATTCTGAGTTTAAAAATTTTGCTTACTGTTAAAGTATAAAAATTTACTAAAAATATCAGTAGGTATCAAGTCTTATATATTTAAAATAGTTTTAATACATACTATGCGCTTAAAACGCGTAAAAAGACGGTTTTAAGCGATTTCCGGGTTATATAAGAAAAGCTGATATTTTTATTCTTTGAGAAGGCTTAAAATATTTTATTTATCATATGGGATCAGTAGAAAAAGGTTTGGTATCAAAATGATTTGTAAAACTCATTTTATAGCCCAAAAGGGCATAACCGACAATAACCGAATCAAAGCTAGAACCCTATGTTATGCTCAGCTTAAAATTAAATAAAAATCTTCAAAAATCCCAAAATATTATTTTACATCAGTGGGTAAAAAGTTTGGTATTAAAAATTGGGTTTAGATAGGCTATACGCTAATTACGCCATTTAATTAATAAAAAGCTTTTCATTTACGCTAATGAGCATAACCCCTAATCTAGACCTCAAACTGATGTCAAATTTTAGGGACAAGTTTATAAATCAGTAACTAAGGTTTCTATTCTTTTACATTTTCAAAAATCACATTTTAAGGTCAAAAGGGCATAATAGTCAACATTTAAGCATTTAACGGAAACATGCATATGAATCGGATAACCAATGAACCAAGTTGTATAATCACAGAGGGTTATACTAACATGAAACCTGGTCCTAATAAATCTCTAAGGAATTTCTAAACTATGCTCTAATGGGACAGAACTGAAAGTCAAAGCAAAAGTCTACTTTTGCGATTTTCGGTTCCGAACCGAGCCTATACTGAAAATTGTCGGGTTGAACATGTTTAGACATGTTCTTACATTAATTATCAAGTTATATTAGTGATAAAACAGGTTGCATAGCTTCTACATTGTTAATTATGCATTTATTTGAAAATTAGCTTTCTGTTAACTTTTTATAATTTACTTTGACCCGACAATTAACCTAATTAGAGTGGGAATCCGAGGGTGCCCTTTTAAGGGTTTATTACCCACATAATTACCAACTCATAGGTACTTTCAATTCGAGATTTGCTGGACAAATTGTGAATAATCACGAAGTCAAACTCTAATTACGGCGGTTTGACTTTAGGCTAATAAACTAAGTAAAACTGAATAAAGGAAGGTTAAGGACACTTACTGAAGTCTTATGCACGACTAAGAATCCCCAGGAACTGACCTTGAGCTCCAAAAATCTCCAGGAAAGAAGTTATGAAAGTTTTCAAAGTGTAGTGCTCAATGTTGCAACAAGGGTCTTCTTATATAGTGGGTTTAATTGATCAAGATGATGCCAAGCAAGTTTACAACTGATGTTAGATCACCCCCAAGTGTCCCTATGCATGTAAAACTATTGTCCACGCTCCTAGAATCCAAAAACCATGCATATAAGTCGGTTACACAGGCAGAACTGGCACCTGCAGGTGTTTTTCTGTCGCTGGCAGTCCCAGGCGGCCCGCGTAAGAGTCCCTAAGGGGCTTACGCGGCCGGTATGGCTCCCCAGAACAAGTCAAACAAGTTTCAAAGTTTGCACTTTAGGTCCTTGGTCCTTATAAACGTGGTTTTAACTTTATTTCTTCATTTTCAACCCTCTAAATTGAATTTTAAGGGCTCCAAGACATAACCAAACTTTGTTAAGTCCTCGGTTAACTTTATGATCACCCGAAAAGTCATAAATTTCAACGTTGACGCTTTTAACCCCTCCTATACGAATGTTATCATAACTTTCTCATACTTTATCGAAACCTTGTGAAATTTTTATCACTTATTCTAGTGAGTATAATTTATCATTACAAAGCTTCGGGTTCACTAAAAGGTCACTCAGAGGTATACTTTAAACATGTTGACACGTTTAACCCCTTTAGTTTGTAATCTCTCATTTTCTTCCACAATTAGCTTCGTATGATCCATAATTCATCCGTTTATGGGTATAAACATCGTGTAGGGTTATTGTAAAGTATATTTATCCGGTGTTGACATTTTGAATCCTTTTATTCACATACTTTCTTAGTTTGTCAACTTTAGTCCCTTTAAAGTAATTCTTTACACGTTTAAAGCTCATGACACGTGTCGATATATTATTGGACATAAATTTACGAGGTGTTACATAAAGATCCTCAGCGATTTTGTCACGGTGTTCGACGATTTTAGCCAAATCCTTGTGTGTCATTTTGTCAGCGTATTTGTTTGTCACTGGTCCAAGAAACAAGTTTCTCACGGCCATCGTACTTAATGAAAATCAGCGTAATTGATTGTGATCTCAAAACTAATCCACCAGCGTAGTTGGTAAACTTCAGTGTATTTGTGACTAGTATCTCAAAAACCAGCGTATTTAATTTGCTGATTTCAAATTGAACTTAAAATTGAACCAAAATGTCGCTTAATCAACTTCACCTAATTGCACAAGCCGAACTAGAAAGCGGAACCGCAACCCGACCTACAAAGTTGAAAGGATCAGCCGATTTGGCCAGTTTTCCTTCCCTCTGCGTTCAAAACTAGTTTTTCAAACATGGGCTTCGTCTAATGTCGTCTTGAATGTGTGTGGTCCGGATGCACATATAAACATTTGTTGCTCTAAGAAGCCTAGGCTGCTTACTGCTATTTGCGCTGTGTTTGAAAAGTGCAAACTAGACATCATTTCCGCTGATATTTCTTCTGATGAATCTAAAAGCATGTTCATGATACATGCTCGTGTGAGTAAAATTTCACTTTTTTTTGCCAACAACTCTCTACATCTAAAAATTCATTATTTTGGATTACCAAAACAAAAGGCGTTGGCTAAACATATCCCAATTCCCTAAATTTTCATCGTACACCCGTGAAAACATCAATCGAGAGGAACATTACTGATTTGATAACTTGAATGGGATACGAAAAGTAAAAATGAAAGGGGTGGATACATTTAGCACTCGAAATAAAAGAAAAAAAGTTATTATAGTAATTAAATGACTCATCCCATGCTTATAAAGATTATTACAATATTTTTTTTGAAAAAAAAACCGGTTAACAGTCATTTTGTTGTCAAATTTATTTTTATTAATCGTGTTCGTGCTACTTTGATTAGGTGAATGCTCCTGATGATTCGGTAGCGGCTTTTTCTTATGAAGAGATATACAAGCTAGCTGCACTAGAGATAATGTTTTTGGCTAACTCAATGTGCTGATAGATCTCATCAAAGGTTCTTGCGTTTGAGTCAGAAAGAAAATATATGGTTGTTTAGCCAGTTATGTTTAGCAATGGGTATGTAAGTCCACAACATTTTATGTATGGGGGTGTGTGTGTGTGTTTATATATTTTGTGATTGCCTAAACCTGTTATGGTTGTTTTAATGCTCAATTTATCTTTTATATTATTTTCATTTTGGATTTATAGAAGTTGAATTAGACGAACTAGAGAAGAAGATGAAAAGTAAAGTATACAAACACAACCGTAAATAAACTTAAATAAACAGTAAACAAAATGAAGAGTACATTACAAAAAATGTCCTTTATGTATGTCACTTATTGCAAAGTGTGTCCTTTATCTTCAATAATTACATAAAACGTACTCGATGTTTGCAAACCCTTGCACGTTATGTCCTTTAGCCCTAACTTAGTTAGTTTTCATGCTTAAATCTGATTAAGTGGACCCCATATGAGGGTATTTTGGTCATTCTACCATATATATATATGTATGTATGTATGTATCAGACACATAAATCCTTTCTGTGTCTCATCTCTCTCCCTCTAAAGCTACCTGCTACCCTACCACCATCCACCTGCCGCTGAAGCCGCCACCACTTCCTACCACCATCCACCACCCACATCTCCCACCGCACCACCCCCACCGTCTTCTCCACCGCACCACCCTACCACCTGACCTGACCTAACCAGAACCATCAACCTCTCTCACCAACCACCACCTACACTATCGCCTAACCATCAGCCACCACCTCCACCTCCACCTTCGCTTAGCACCACCGCCTATGCCTTTAAAACCCCAACCCTAACCACCACTTCCAACTCTTTGTTCGGTTGTTCAGATCTAACATGTTCGAGTTTCAAGATGTGGCTGAAAAAATGAGGATTTGGGGGTAAAAAACGAACAGATTGACGGCTTGGGATCTGGCAGATCGATGGTGAGAGGGTTTCGTTTCAGCGGCCGGAGAGGCAGCGCATGACGTTTGGCTGGTGCGTGACCATATCTGTTAATGCTCTGTTTCTTTTGTTTAATTTTGATAATTTCTATTGTACTCTGATTGATTTGCTTGACAAATGTGGGCATATTATAGTGAGGATTTATAGATATGGAATTAAATACATTTGAATCGATTGTGTATCTTGGAACTGGTTTGGTGAATTCTGTAAGTGATAATGGAGATTTCTAGAGACAAACCTAAATACATTTGGAATGAGATAGGAGGAGCTGGGCGGTGGTGCTTCATCGGAGGAGTTGGGCGGCTATGAGCGGATCGTGGCGGCCGTGTTGGTGGAGAAGGAAGCGTTGTTTGTTAGGAAGGAGGAGATACCGGAGTTGGGCGGTGGTGCTTCACCGGAGAAGATGACCAATTTTTTTTAAACATAATTATTTTATTTAGGATAAAAAGACCAAAATACCGTCATGTGGGGTCCATTTGGTCAGATTTAACCACAAAAATTAACTGAGTTAGGACTAAAGGACATAACTTGCAAGGGTTTGCAAACATCGAGTACGTTTTCTAGGGGTGTGCAGAATTCATTTCGAATTCGAAAAATTCGAAATTCGTTTAAATTCGATTCGATTATCAAGAATTCGTTTCGATTATAAGAATTCGAATTCGATTCAATTCGAGTCAAGTAAATCGAATATGAATCGAATACGAATTTATAATTTCAAATTCGATTCGATTCGAAATTCGAATAAAAATTATACATTTTTATTTATTATTTTTATATATAATACATATATAACTTTGATTAGGCTATACTATAAATTATTTTCAAATTTTTTCCAAGTATTAAAATTACTCATTACCAAACCCACTACATAGCCCATAACTAAAACCTAAGTAACAAATCTATCAATAGATTTTTAGGCGTAAAAATATTAACTTGTAATATGGAGTGGTTATTTCCGACTTCTCGTTTTGAATTTTAGACTTGTGGTACTTTATTTGGAACTTTTTAATGTGATATCATGCTTTATGGCTGCTTTAAAATTTATGTTTCATTATGAAAGTTTTTTACATGTTTTTAAAGAATCTGAATTAAATCGAATTTATTCGAATTCGATTTTTTAATCGAATACGAATTGGATTTTTTATTCGAATACGAATTCGAATCGAATTCGGTAGGTTTTAATCGATACGAATCGAATACGAATTCAAGGAAAAATAAAAATTATTCGAACAATTCGATTCGAATAATTAGAAAATTCGATATTCGATTCGATGAACACCCCTAACGTTTTCTGTAATTATTGAAGATAAAGGATACACTTTACAATAAGTGACATACATAAAGGACGATTTTTGTAATTTACTCCAAAATGAATAAATACCATGAATAATTTAAAACAAAAAGATATACACAAAAATTAACTTTGAAGTTTAATAAACAGCTTTGTGGTAAAATAGCAAAATATATTATTCAATATTATGAAAATACCCTAGTTTTTAAATCCATTTCAAACAAACGCCTACAGATATGTTTTATTTTATGCAATGAACAAGGTTGAACCAATATATATTATCTTTCCATTTTATAACATCAACCCATATTAAAATAAGTCTAGTGGTCAAGAGTAATTATCTTTTGTAGAATGACCAAGGTTCAATCCTTGGGAGGTGTAATTATTTAAGAAGAAAAATTAGCCGTTAAAAAAAAAACTAATATAGAAACCAACATTAATCGCTCAAGCTTTACTCTTTCTTTTTTGAGGAGCAACTCAAACTTCATTATAAGAATTTTATTGAGAGATTGCGTGATTTTAATGTAAGAGATATAGTTGTGTAATTGTTTTATTGTTAAATTTCTTGCCGGCCCTTTTATATACATATAGTTTCCGTTGTTCAAAAAAAAATCAGCAAGATCCGCTCATTAAATTTTGAAAAAGGTAATCATTTAATATAACTTTGTAACACTTGTCAGTTTCATCTGTAATGAGTATATTCTTACCTGTAAAACAGCGAAACTTATACCTACAAAAAATTTTAAATTCATAAATTTATATGAAGGTAATCATTTAATATAACTCTGTAACACATGTCAGTTTCATTTTTTAATGAGTATATTCTTATCTATAAAACAAAGAAAACTATCCTTATAAAATTTTTAAATTCATAAATTTATATAAAATGATTACATACTTCAAAATTTAATGTTTTGCACATATACATTTTGTTTCGGGTTTTACAGTTTCTTGTTGGCCCATTGCTATATATATTAATTAAATAAACAAGATCCGCTCATTAAATTTTCAAATATGTAATCATTTAATATAAATTCGTAACGCTTATCAGTTTTATCTGTAATGAGTACATTCTTATCTGTAAAACAAAGAAGATTATATTTATAAAAAAACTAAATTCATAAATTTATTTGGATACGTATATATACTCAAGTGTAAAACATTAAATCTTAAAGTATGTAATCATCATATAAATTCGTAACACACGTCAATTTCATTATACATTCATAAATCGTTCATATACGTGTGTACACACATAAAAATTCGTAATCATCTCATATAAATTCGTAACACTCGTTGGTTTTTATCTATAATGATTACATTCTTATCTATAAAAGAAAAAAAAACACCAAATTTATAATATTTTAGTATACATAAATCGTTTAAATATGTGTATATATAGAGTGTAAAACAATACGAACAATGTAAGTTACATACGGGACATGTTATTTTAAATATTCTTTTGTTATCTCAAACCTTTTATGGTTGCTTTAAGTATGCTCAATTTATCTTATACGAAGTAGTAAACAAATATATAAAGTTATAGTAAGTATGCTCAGTTTATCTTATAGGAAGTACTAAACAAATATATAAAGTTATAGTAAACAATAAATCGTTTTTGGATTTACAAAACTTCAAATATTTGACCATTCGTAATGACCAATGCCCTCTGATGATCACAACGCCCTTTCTAACAATGGGTAATGGTTGGCGCCCTTTATTGTCCTTTAAATCATTTTTTTTCCTCTTCAATAGGCATTATACTAGAAAAGTCCATTCCTTTTCATGCCCATATAACGCTCACGGGAACGATGTTGTAAGGTTATCAAGCTCCTTCATAGCCTAAGAGCTAGAGAAGAAGCTGAAATAAAAGTATATGAACAAAACAGTAAACAAACAATAAATAACATAAATGAACACCGTGAATATAATTAATTTAAAACAAATTAGATGATAAATTGGATTTAATTAAGCAAGTTATTATAAGGTAAAAACAAATAAAAGAGTAATTTGCCATTTTAGTTTTGTGGCTTAACAACAAATATCACTTCAGTCTAAATAATTTCCTTTTTTCATTTGTGTTCCTGTGGTTTCTAATTTTTCTTTTCTCAATTTCGCTAACTTCATAAAAAAATTAGTTAAATAGATGTTTTCATTCCATTTTATATCTATTTTATTTATTATTTTTTATTTTTGTAAACCAAATAAAACCCACCCAACCCCACCTTAACCTCTCTCTCTCTAGACACACACCTTCTCTCGCTCTAGAACACCCGCCACCGACACACCATTGTCAACACCACCACACTAGACCACCACCACTTCCTTACCTCTTTTTTCCTGGAAAACCTACCTAGGGGTGAGCATATTTAGGGTCAACCTGAAAAGAACCGATAACCGACCCTATAAAAACCGGACGTGACCCGTACAGATTCATGTAGGTTAGTATGCCGGTTCCATATTTTCACATATTTTCGAGTTGGGTCGGTTACAATCCAAAAAAGAAACCAAACCCGACTAGAACCGATGGGCAGAAGTAATAAGTTAATAATGTATGATCTAATGTCATCAATCGGGCTATGGCCCATTAGTGACTATCTCAATTAATATGTTAACCTAGTTAACATGCACGCTATATTCTCTGCTCAATGATGTAGAAGGCGCTAGGTGCTAGTCGGGCGGTGAGGTAGCGCCTAGGGATTAATCAGATTGGACTTTTTATGTATATTTTTACAAAGTTATAAAAATGTATATTTAACTTTATACTTTTTATATACAAATTTATAGAGGGGGTTAAAAGTTAAAATACACAAACTTAATTAAACCTAACCCACCATTTCTTTCATTACACCATCTGTTTCATTACACGACGCACAAGAAAGAAGCCGCAGCCCCAATTTTGTTTCCAATTTGGTTCCAAACAAGGTAAGAACTCATTCCATTAGATCGATTCTGTCTAATTTTGATCGATTAGGTCCGATTTTGACTGAGTTTGTTTGATTTTGACCGATTTTGACCACTGCCGCCTAGTTTGACCGATTTGCCAAAATCCAGGCAGCAGACCTCCGATGACCATTTAATCTCCGCCTAGGCGCGATTTCTGCAACCCTCAAAATCCATAAGCGGAGTATTACCGCGAGGCGTGTGACTGACCAGGATCATACCACCAATCATACTGAACATTTAATTAAAATAAAGTAAAACCATGGCAAACCAAATGTTTAAAATTCACCAAACCCAAAAATCCAAAACCAAATTTAAAGGTTAGCGGAAGCATAAGATCAAAAACCAAAGTATAAGTTTAAGTTCATAAAGTTTCTCCTGAACACACAGCGGTTCATGTCCTACAACGACTCCTTCTCCAATGCAAGCTCCAGCAAATAACCTAACGACCTGCAAAGCATGTGGTAACGTGTCAACAAAAAGGTTGGCGAGTTCACAGTTGGTTTTCCTTTTTAATGTTGTTCCAAAAACAATAAGTTGTTAAGTTGTTTCGAAAAACCAAAAGTTATCCAGTTCCTTGTTCCCATAACCATATACCGTGGGGGCTACCCCATGTTGTAAACCACTAGACCCATTACCATATCGACTACTGACTTAAGTTATGTTTATGCGCCCTGCGTCAATGTCTATCATCATTGACAAGTGCCCAATTACATTAGTCCACTCCCGTCCTCTGCGGCACGGTGTGAGGCTTGTCAGACATAATAGCGCTATTTAACTAATGACCTGTTCGCCAATGGCCCGGTGATTAAGTCGATATAAAAATGAGGGATTTCATGATAGAGTTTTGTCTAGTAAGTTTAAGGTTGTTGTCCTACCCAAGGAGGATCGAGGTACGTATTCTACCCAAGGAGAATACGCAGGTTGCATCCCCCCTAAGGGGGATTGTTGTTAATTAACCCATTCCTAAACCACCGGGATATCCTTATTTAACTCATTCCCAAACCATTGGGAATCCTTATTTAACTCATTCCCAAACCACTGGGAATCCTTATTTAACTCATTCCCAAACCACCGGGAATCTCATGCTTTGTAGAAAAGTGTGAACTCACATTTGGTTGCTCGGTTGGACTCTTAAAAATAGCTAATAGTCAGGGTTGGTCAATCAAGTCCTAGTATGATTACCATTTAGTTTATTAGTGATTTCAAATAAAGCACGAAGTTTCTACATGCATCTACCACATAACATGCACTCACTTGAACAGTTCACGCCCATACATACATTCCACCTATAACTACTCAAGAGCAAGCATACAATATTTCACATAACACTTTCATTGACATATAACAAGTTAGATCATTATCAGATAACATAACCGACATTTAGACACGCAAATCACCACTTATATTGTTTCAGCTTTAACATCCAAAATTGGGTTGTTTTCGGATATTTTAATAAAATAGTTTGCTTGTTTCAAAAATTCCCAAAATTTTACAGAATGTTCTAAACGGTCCACATCACATTGTGTAAAAATCTAGGGACTCAATTCATTACCAATTATTTTATAAAAATCATTTACCGGGCTGCAGTCAGATTCGTCACGTTCTGACTGCACTCCACGGAAAAATTCATTTAAAGTTCATCGTAAGTCCGATTGACAAAATACCAGTTGGAGAATTACGGTGACACCCGTGGCCATCTACTTTACGAATTTCATGACCTAACTCTTTCCATATTTCAAGTTATGATGAAAAAATATCACACATTTTCTGCAGAAAAAATGCAGCTTTTGCTGCTGTACAAAACGGACCTTTAAAAATAGCAAACGACCTCAAAAAATATGATTCTAGCGCCATTTGAAGCGGTTTTCGAGAACGTATACTTTAGACTTCAAAAAATTAATTTTTCGATTTATAACAGTCCATTTACAGCCAACTGAAGTTGGCTATTTTCGTCAATCAACATGTTGTTTTACCTTTAAACGACACGAAAACGCGTATAAACGATCCCAACTATTCCTAATAACAACCAACAGCAGGCTAACCATCAATTACCATCTAACCATATCAAAATCACAAAGCCCTAGGTATAAGACATCATGATTTTCACCAAAAATGCAGCCAACAATCATCTACGCATACATATCATCGATTAATTCAACAAATCACATACTCAAACGAAATAAATCATGTAACATCAAAACCCTAGCTTGTAAACTAAAAATCACAGCCATGTTTTCCACAAAATCACACCATGCATCACAATCCAAATCAAGAATACTAACCTTGGAGCAAGAAAAGGGATTACAAGGAAGTGAAAGACGAATCAAGAAGCTGAACTGGGAGTTGATTTGCGCAGGGGGGGGGGGGGTCTCTTCTGGTCGACGCACACAAGGGGAAGTGTTTAGGGTTTTGATTTTTGATTTCTTATTCCCAAAGTCAAGTGCATAAAATTAAAACGCAAGGAGGTTGGGCTAATGGGCTACAAGGAACAAGGGAGTGTGGTCTTGGGCTTCAATTTTCGAACAAGGGTATGGGTGGGGGTTTGGGCCAGTTGGTGGCGCAAGAGGAGAGAGGGTTTGGGTTGGGTTGGGTTGGGTTTGCTAAGTGATGTTTTTGCAAGTTTCATGAAATAACTAATTAAAATGATTCGTATCGCAAGGCAATATATTACAACGCTTCGTTTCACAAAATAACGTATTCCAATATTTCAGTTTCGGGTTTCGGTTTCACATAACTCACATTACACATTACCAAGCACACAATCGTTCAAATAAAATAAATCACCAAATTCAATTCATTTAACGTACATGAAATTACACAGTAAAACGAAACGTTTAGGAATTTACACGAGTTGTCACATCATCCCCAATTTGAAAGAAATTTCATCTCAAAATTTAGCGCATAGTCACTAGAGAAGCTAGTTGTGTTGTGCGCTTTCCTGGGGTATCACATCATCCCCCCGTTGGTTTGGAATTTTGTCCCAAAATTCCGAAGTAGCTTCAGTACTTGACTCACCTTTCTTGAACAACTGGGGGTACTTGCGTTTCATCTGGTCCTCCTATTCCCAAGTGAACTCTGGGCACCGACGGGAATTCCAACGAACTCTGGGCCCCGGTCCATAATTTCCACCGGTTCTTCGACAAAGCGCAACTGGTCGTCGATAGTGAGTTCCTTGAAAGGAACAATGAGGGTCGTCTGATAAACCTTTCTTCAGATTTGACACGTGGAAGACGTTGTGAACACCACTGAGTTCTACCAGGCAAATTCAGTCTGTACACCACCTTGCTGATTTTCTCAGTGATTTCGAAAGGTCCGACATACCGTGGAGTAAGCTTGTCCCGTTTGCCAAAGCGATCCTGTCACGGCCCCAGCCCCGGTTTGACCCGGTCAGGAGCCGCGGGACAGGAACTCGTGGTATCTACTTGATGCGACAGCGGAAGATTTTTAACAGGATCTTTTTAAAACTTAAAATGCCCAATTATTTTATTTCATAATCCGGGATATACCCCGTAATTTACAATAGAGGAATTTCACAAGTAAATTCCCTGATTTATTTAAAACATGTTTATTCATTTTAACTGAGCCACCTCTTCAAGCTTGTTAGTGCTCCGTAGCACGTTTTCCTTGATTTACAGCAGGTCGCCTAAAACATGTTTTAAAAATATTTTGTCAGCGGGGAAATACTGGTGAGTTATTCAAGTTTGTGAAATGACACATTAGTTATCAATTACAGCATACGAGCGATTACAATGGCTTTTATCTTATTTTTATCTGGCGCCTTGTCACCCGTGTGACGATGGTCATACCACTATTGGGTCCTTCCCCAAGTAGTGACGTTTATCACGGTGAGGATTTATTAGCCTAACCCCTGAGAAATTTAGTAATGTGCACAATACCCCACTAGCCAGTGATTCAAGATAACCACGACTTAATCCCTGTAATTATAACTTTTGGAAATGGAGTATTGTAAAATACTTTTGATAAAAGAGAATAACTCACATTGCAGATTTAACGGGCAGAGTTTAAGCCTACTGTTTAGCCTTGTAACCTAATTTAAATAACATGCACACGAACTAGGTTAGTAACTAATACAACATTTAAGATAACTCACGAGATCGAAACCTTCACAACGAATGACAAAGTGCAATACTTAAACATCCATAGAATTTCACGACGAATGACAAAGTATAACCCAAGTTTGATCAGCACTTAAACATCCATTGGATTGATTTCTATCGATCGGACATTAAATCGTAGCAGCGATCGAGTTATTACCCTGTATTGTGGCAGCGTTTCGTGCTGTGTGTGTGTTTTGTAGTAATCAGACCCTAACTCAGTGTGTATAACGAATTTTTTCGTCGAACAAGTGCCAGAATTCAAGTCCCAAACCCCTCTATTTATACTTAAAATTTGACCCCCTCGCGTGACGCGAGGGGTCTACGTGGGTGCGTCGCGTGACGCGAGGGGTCACCACTCTATTATAGAGTAGCCACGTGTGTTTGTAGCTCAGGTGAGTTGGTCTTTCGTTAAAATTCGATTTTGACAGTGAATTATGTGGATAATCGTAACTAGGGAATACCCCCCCCCCGAGTTTTAGGGGCCCTGATCCTGATTCTGATTGTTCTGAAATTTTTAGGGTTTATATAGAATTACTTGGGGGTCTCAATTAGGGTTTCCTTTTGGACCAAATATAATAATAAATAATAGTTTTGGTGAGAGTTGTTACATCCTTCCCACCTTAATAAAAATCTCGTACTCGAGATTTACTGGAACAAGTAGGGATACTTTCGCTTCATTTCTGACTCCAACTCCCAAGTGTATTCAGATCCTCTCTTCGAATCCCACTTGAATTTTACTAGCACTAGTCGTTTGTGCTTGAGAAACTTGATCTTTCTATCTTCTTTTTGTAATGGCTTCTCAACAAACTTTAACTTTTCATTTACCTCTATATCTTGAAGAGGTACTACCAGGGACTCGTCAGATAGGCATTTCTTGAGATTGGATACATGAAATACGTCATGTACTCCAGCTAACTCTTCTGGTAGTTGTAAACGATAGGCAACTGGTCCTACTCGTTGGATAACTGGAAATGGTCCTACGTATCTTGGACTTAGCTTTCCTTTCTTAACGAACCGAATTATTCCTTCCAAGGAGAAAATTTTTAACAGTACTCTGTCTCCAACTTGGAATTCTAACAGCTTGCGTCGATTATCTGCATAACTCTTTTGGCGATCTCGAGCAGTCTTTAGTCTTTCCTTGATTTGAGTAATCTTGTCAGTGGTTTCTTGTACTATTTCAGGACCGGATAACTGACTTTCTCCTATTTTTGCCCAGCAAACTGGAGTTCTGCACTTTCTTCCATACAGTGCTTCGAATGGCGCAGCTTCGATGCTTGCATGATAACTATTATTATAGGAGAATTCAATTAAAGGTAGGTGGTCATCCCAGTTTCCACCAAAATCTATTACACTTGCCCGGAGCATGTCTTCTAGGGTTTGTATCATCCTTTCACTTTGTCCATCTGTTTTAGGATGATATGCAGTGCTTAAGTTTAGTCGGGTTCCCATTGCTTCCTGGAAACTTTTCCAGAAGTGGGAAGTGAAACGACTATCCCTATCCGATACAATGGAGAGTGGGACTCCATGTAAGGATACTACTTCATCTACATACAACTTTGCCAACCTTTCCATGCTAAAGGTTTCCTTCATAGGTAGAAAATGAGCTGATTTGGTTAATCGATCCACAATAACCCAAATCGCATCATTACTTTTTCTGGTTTTGGGTAACTTAGTAACAAAATCCATTGTTATGAGTTCCCATTTCCATACAGGCATTTCTAGTTGTTGTAGTAGACCTGAGGGTTTCTGGTGTTCTGCCTTAACTTGTGAACAAGTAAGACACTTAGAAACATATCTGGCTATGTCCTTTTTCATTCCTATCCACCAGAAGTTATTTCTTAAATCTTGGTACATTTTATTGTTTCCTGGATGCATGGTATACCTAGATTTATGAGCTTCTTCTAAGATCTTATGCCTTAAATCTCCTTGCTTAGGTACCCAAATTCGTTTCTTATGGAATCTCCAAATTCCATCACTTCTTTGTTCTAACTCCTTTATTCTTCCTTTCATTCCTTCAGCATTATCCTGGATTGCTGTTTCTTGAATGTTCTTCAGTTGTTCCATTAAATCTAACTGTAGATTTAATCTAAGAGCACGAACTCGTCTTTGCTTTTCATGATATTTATGACTTAAGGCATCTGCAACTACATTTGCCTTTCCTTCGTGATATTGAATATTACAGTCGTAATCACTTAGGATTTCCATCCATCTCCTTTGCCTCATATTTAATTCTTTTTGCCCAAATATGTGCTTTAAACTTTTGTGATCCTTATAGACAGTAAACATACTTCCATACAGATAATGTCTCCAAATCTTAAGGGCAAAAACTATGGCTCCTAACTCTAAGTCATGAGTCGTGTAGTTTTCTTCGTGCTTTTTCATTTGTCTTGAAGCATACGCAATTACCTTCTTGCGTTGCATTAGCACATATCCTAATCCTAGCTTAGAAGCATCACAATATACTTTGAAATCTTCAGTTCCTTCTGGTAAGGCTAGAATTGGAGCATTTGTTAACTTTTGCTTCAATATCCTAAAGGCTTCTTCTTGTCTAGGTCCCCATTCAAACTTAACTGCTTTACAGGTTAGCTTAGTTAATGGTACAGCTATCTTGGAAAAATCCTTAATAAACCGTCTATAATATCCAGCTAATCCTATAAAACTTCTAATTTCCATTGCTGATTGCGGAACCTTCCATTTGGTGATTGCTTCAATCTTAGCAGGATCTACGTGAATACCTTCGTGATTTACCATGTGTCCTAAGAATTGTACTTCTTGTAGCCAAAATTCACACTTCGAGAATTTGGCATAAAGCTTCTCCCTTCTTAACAAAGTTAAGAGTACAAGTGCTGACAGTATTCTTCCTGAGTTTTGGAATAAATAAGTATATCGTCGATGAAGACAATTACAAATTTATCCAAGTACGGTTTACAGATTCTATTCATCATGTCCATAAATGCTGCTGGAGCATTTGTTAACCCAAAGGGCATGACTGTAAACTCGTAATGACCATACCTAGTTCTGAAAGCAGTTTTAGGTATGTCTTCTTCTTGTACCTTCAATTGATGATATCCGGAGCGTAAATCTATCATAGAAAAATATCTAGCTCCTTGAAGTTGATCGAATAGATCATCAATTCTAGGTAATGGGTATCGATTCTTAATTGTAACTTTATTCAATTCTTAATAATCGATACACATTCGCATCGAACCATCCTTTTTCTTCACAAACAACACTGGAGCTCCCCACGGGGATGAACTAGGTCATATGAATCCTTTACTTAGTAATTCATCTAACTACTTTTTTAATTCTAACATTTCGGTGGGTGCTAACCGATAGGGTGCCTTGGCTATCGGTGTAGTTTCAGGAATTAGATGAATTCTAAACTCTACTTCCCTATCAGGTGGTAATCCTGGTAGTTCTTCTGGAAAGACATCCGGGTATTCTGATACTACCGGAATTTCTTTAAGTTCTTTACCTTTAGTGTTATTGATTACTGAAATCATATACACCGTTCCTTGTTTTCGTTCATAACTAGCAACTTTCATTACTGAAATGAACTTCATTGGCTTCCGTGGCTTATCTCCTGTAATTACCACAAATTCTCCTGTGGTTGTATGAATTTCTATGGAATTATTATCACAAAGAATTTGAGCATGGTTGGCTACTAACCAATCCATTCCTAACACAACATCGAATCCGGCTAATTTCATAGGTAACAAGTTTGCAGAAAATTTATGGCCTAAGAGTTCTATCTTTCCTTCCCGGAAAACCTTATCTATGTTAACAGAATTTCCATCTGCCGTTTCGACCGTAAAAATCTGCCTAAGATTGGTCAAGGGTAAATTAAGTGCTTGGCAGAATGAAGTATTTATAAAACTTTGGTTTGCACCAGAGTCAAATAATACTTTTGCATAGACGTCGTGAACTAGGAACGTACCAGCTATAACATCAGGAATTAGCTCTGCTTCCTGAGTAGTCAGTTGGAAGGCTCTTACGTTCTTCTTAGTGGCTCCTTCTGCAGTTTTAGATTTGATGTCAGCTGGTTTGACCAATTTCGGGCAATCTGGCCTAAAATGTCTAGCTTCTCCATAGTTGTAGCAGACTGTTGCTCTCTTCTTCCTGCAGTCTTCTTCTTGGTGCCCCAGAATCTTGCAAAAATTGCAATATCCTTTGCATCTTCCAAAATGCTTCCTTTTGCAAGAATTGTAGAATGGACCAGTGGAAGATTGCCCAGTTCCCTTTCTTTTGAAATTACTTCTGTTACCCGTACGGAATCCCTGGGTAATCTTTTGGGCCACTTCCTTCTTCCGGGTTTCTTCTCTTGTACGTACCAGTCCGTCAGTTAGGGTATTAGCTAGTTCTACAACATCGTCAATAGTGCGGGGTCTCGCAGCTTTGACGATATCTCGAATTTCCCCAATCAATCCCCAAATATAACGGGAAATAAGTACCGGTTCTGGCGAAGCCAGGGTTGGTACTACCCTTGCGTATTCGAAGAATGTCGAAGTATACCCTCGACAGTCTACATCCACCATCCGGTGGTTCAGAAATTTATTTGCCATTTGTTCTTTCTCATATTCGGGACAGAATTTTCTTTCCATCAGCTGCTTAAATTCTTCCCAACTCATGGCGTAGGCCACATTTCTTCCTTTAGCTTGAAGTACCGTATTCCACCATTCTAGCGCCCCTTCATTGAAAATATGCGATGCATACATGACCTTGTCGTCCTTAGCACATTTACTTATTGAAATCACTGCCTCAGTTTTCTCTAACTAACGCAGTGCAGCAGTCGCCCCTTCGTTACCTGCAAACTCAGCTAGTTTACAGGCAAGAAACTCTTTGTAAGTGCAACCAGGTGTTGCAGCTTTCATTTTCTTAAGGAGTGGAGCTTGCATTCCATCGTTGTTGTTATTAGTATGGTTACCGCCTCCATTTACACTGTTACTAAAATTGTCGCCTTGTGTGCGTTTGTTAGGAATAATTTGTTGAGGTTCAACTAGATTTCTTGCAGCAGCAAGTATTGTTGGAATAGCATTGGCTATCCCTTGAGCAACGATATTCTCGATATCTTGGCTATTCAGAAATTGATCTTCATGGATATGCTCAGATTGATTAACTTCATTATCAGGTTCATTACCAGCATGTGCCATCTGGTAATTAATTTATATATAAGTGATTAGTATAAGAAACAACCAAATATAACAAATAATCGCACATAATCACATAAACAAATATATGTCTAAAATTGTCAATTTCTCGACTTCTATTTTTATATATTATGATATGCTTCCGTACACACTGTTATCTTACACAAGTTTTATTGTTTATTTTACACGTTTTATTTTGATTATTATATTATTATACAAACATAACTTCATAACCACATTATCCCTAGTCCGCTGGCATTTTAAAAGCGATGTTCCCTCTCATCGTATTTCCAGGAGATTTGTCCTCCTATCTCCCGGATCCTATTCCCGGCATCCATTAGCTCTTCGCCAAAATGGCGGAGTTCAGCTAAGTTTTCATTACTCATTGGTGGATTTGGTATAGGTTCTGGATCGAACTGAGGGAAAAAGGTATAAGGGTTATTGAGAAGGTTTTGAAACTGCCAATCATTGGTCCACCATTCGTCCATTTCTCCTAAAGGTTGAGTAAGGATTAAAGCTTCTGGGATGGCTGGTTTCAAATTTATTGGAAGTTGAGTTTCAGCAGGATAAGGGTAAAGGTTGGTATTGATAGGTCTAATAATATCACAGCTTGCCAATATGCGATCTAGTTCTTCCTGCAGTGGCAATTTCCATTCCTGCTTGTTTAGAACTTTCCCCAATCTCGATTCCTTTTCCTTTATCCATGGGATTTTCTATCTTGGGAATTCTCCTAGTTGCTGGTTTCCTTCTGCGTACACGCCTCCATCCCACAAATCTTCTTCATTTCTTAGGTTTTGATTTCTCCAGAGGTGGTGCTTGGAATTCCATAGGTTCTTCCACATCGGCCAAGTAACCAGTGAATTCTTTGGAAACTTCTATTTTCACAGGATAGAGATTAAGATTCTCTAGAGCTTCAGATAATTCATTCATGCTGTTTTAGCAGTTATGAAGAAACACACAAAATTCTAAGTTAAAATTTTGTAATTCACATAATCATATAATGGCAATTTAGAAACTTAAATACAAACCCTTTTATTGAAACTAAATATTTATTTTTAGTACAACTAAGATTTGAAATATACTAGTGTTTATTTTTAGAGTTTCTAGCTCGTAAATGCTGATACTATTTTGGTGATTTAACTAAAGGTTAGCGTTTACTGCAATAGTAGCTAACATATAGAGATTTGCCCATTTCTCGTCTAATTCGTCTTCCCAAGGTGGGTTTTTGTTTGTTTCCTGAATCTTTTTAATTTGAGACTTCTTTTTTTTCTTTTGACTTTTCTTAATAATCAAACTTCTTTTATTAGGAGAAAGTGGTTCCTCAAACTGTGCCTTACGGACAAATATTCCTTCCTCAATATCGGTTGGGTATTTTGAGGATGAA
This sequence comes from Helianthus tuberosus, assembly GCA_030545235.1. Taxonomy (NCBI): domain Eukaryota; kingdom Viridiplantae; phylum Streptophyta; class Magnoliopsida; order Asterales; family Asteraceae; genus Helianthus; species Helianthus tuberosus. Next base: position 101,262,609 of record CM060367.1, read on the forward strand.
GTTCCTTTTTCTTTCGGTGAAGTATCTAATTTATGGTAGATATCCGAAAGTCTTTGCTTACCCATACTGTAAATAAATATTCAAATAATAAAACACGTAATCACAAAAATGGCAATCAGTAAAATTAAGTATTTTTCTAAATACTTAATTGGCTTAAATAAGTGGCTCTGATACCACATTTTCCTGTCACGGCCCCGGTTTGACCCGGTCAGGAGCCGCGGGACAGGAACCCGTGGTATTTACTTGATGCGACAGCGGAAGATTTTTAACAGGATCTTTTTAAAACTCAAAATGCCCAATTATTTTATTTCATAATCCGAGATATACCCCGTAATTTACAATAGAGGAATTTCACAAGTAAATTCCCTGATTTATTTAAAACATGTGTATTCATTTTAACTGAGCCACCTCTTCAAGCTTGTTAGTGCTCCGTAGCACGTTTTCCTTGATTTACAGCAGGTCGCCTGAAACATGTTTTAAAAATATTTTGTCAGCGGGGAAGTACTGGTGAGTTATTCAAGTTTGTGAAATGTCACATTAGTTATCAATTACAGCATAAGAGCGATTACAATGGCTTTTATCTTATTTTTATCTGGCGCCTTGTCACCCGTGTGACGATGGTCATACCACTATTGGGTCCTTCCCCAAGTAGTGACGTTTATCACGGTGAGGATTTATTAGCCTAACCCGTGAGAAATTTAGTAATGTGCACAATACCCCACTAGCCAGTTATTCAAGATAACCACGACTTAATCCCTGTATTTATAACTTTTGAAAATGGAGTATTGTAAAATACTTTTGATAAAAGAGAATAACTCACATTGCAGATTTAACGGGCAGAGTTTAAGCCTACTGTTTAGCCTTGTAACCTAATTTAAATAACATGCACACGAACTAGGTTAGTAACTAATACAGCATTTACGATAACTCACGAGATCGAAACCTTCACAACGAATGACAAAGTGCAATACTTAAACATCCATCGAATTTCACGAAGAATGACAAAGTATAACCCAAGTTTGAGCAGCACTTAAACATCCATTGGATTGATTTCTATCGATCGGACATTAAATCATAGCAGCGATCGAGTTATTACCCTGTATTGTGGCAGAGTTTCGTGCCGTGTGTGTGTTTTGTAGTAATCAGACCCTAACTCAGTGTGTATAACGAATTTTTTCGTCGAACAAGTGCCATAATTCAAGTCCAAAACCCCTCTATTTATACTTAAAATTTGACCCCCTCGCGTGATGCGAGGGGTCTACGTGGGTGTGTTGCGTGACGCGAGGGGTCACCACTCTATTATAGAGTAGCCACGTGTGTTTGTAGCTCAGGTGAGTTGGTCTTTCGTCAAAATTCGATTTTGACAGCAAATTATGTGGATAATCGTAACTAGGGAATACCCCCCTGAGTTTTAGGGGCCCTGATCCTGGTCTGATTGTTCTGAGATTTTTAGGGTTTATATAGAATCACTTGGGGGTCTCAATTAGGGTTTCCTTTTGGACCAAATATAATAATAAATAATAGTTTTGGTGAGAGTTGTTACAGAACCACACCTTTCCAAGGTGAGGCTTTAAGTACCACTTGATCCCTAACCTGGAACTCGAGCGGTTTCCTACGCTTATCAGCGTAGCTTTTCTGACGGTCATGAACTGTCGCCATTCTTTGTCTGATTTGAGCAATCTTTCCGTTGTGTCGACAACGAGTTCTGGGCCAGTGATTTGGCTATCGCCAACTTCTGCCCAGCATAGAGGTGATCGGCATTTCCGTCTGTACAAAGCCTCGAATGGAGCAGCTTTGATGCTGGTGTGGTAACTATTATTGTATGAGAACTCTACTAAAGGTAGGTGTCTTTCCCGGCTGTTACCAAAGTCAATATCACACCCTCAAAGCATGTCTTCTAGAGTTTGGATGGTGCATTCAGTATGCCCATCCATCCGAGGGTGATAAAGTGTGTTTATGTGTAAACATGAGCCGAAGGATTTGGGCATCGCTGGCCACAAATCAGATGCAAAGCGTGAGTCTTGATTAGAAATGATAGAAGTTGGCACTCCGTGCCTAGAGACTACTTCCTTCAGATTGATGTATGCGAGTGTAGAAAACTTGTCCGTGTTTTTGATTGCCAGAAGGTGTGCAGACTTAGTCAGTCGATCGACAATCACCCAGATGGTGTCGTTTCCTCGCTGAGATCTAGGCAAGCTAGTGACAAAATCCATGGGATCTTGGGTTGTTGGAGTAGTCCTGATGGCTTCTGGTATTCAACCTTAACCCTAGCACAGGTCAAGCATTTACTAACATAGGTCGCTATATTGGCTTTCATGTGGGGCAACCAGTACAAAGTTTTGAGGTCTTGGTACATCTTGCCATAACCAGGATGCAACGATTAACGAGACTTGTGTGCTTTGTCCATCACAATCTCTCGTAGGTTTTCATAGGATGGAACCCAGGTATGTTCCATGAAATAGTAAGTACCATATTTCCTTACGTACGAGTTGCTTTTCCATGCCCCGCATGGATTCAGCTTTAAGGTTCTCTTCCTTCAATGCTTCAACCTGTGCATTACGGATTTCGGTAGGAAGACTAGAGTGTATAGTAAGCCGTAACGCACGTACACGCTTAGGTTTGTTTTTTTTCTGACTGAGGGCATCAACCACAACGCTGGCCTTGCCTGAATGATACTTGATTGCACACTCGTAGTCGTTGAGGAGTTCGACCCATCGACGCTGGCGCATGTTCAACTCCTTCTGATCCAAGATATGCTTGAGACCCTTGTGATTGGTGTAGATGGTGCACTTGGTACCGTACAAGTAATGTCTCCATATCTTGAGTGCGAACACTACTGCTCCCAACTCCAAATCGTGGGTAGTGTAGTTCTTTTCATGAGCCTTGAGTTGGCGTGATGCGTAAGCAATGACTTTCTCATGTTGCATCAACACACAACTAAGTCCTTGAATTGGCGCGTCACAATAACCCACGAAGTCCTTTGTGCCTTCGGGTAACGAAAGTGTTTTGGTCAAAAATTACCTAAGTAATTAAGTGATCAAATTAGTTAAGTGAGGTAGTGTGCTAGAGTATCTGAAAAATGTATGCTGATTAAGTTGTTAACAAAAAACAGTTTCCAGGATACGGCTCAGGATATCGAGCTGTATCAACAATCAAACAATGAGCAAAAAGGTAAAGGGTGACACAGGATGTACGAGGAAAGCCCTTGATCAATCTAGATCGCCGGCACAAAACCTCAGGAGCTGACAATCGTAGCTGCCTTGTTCTTCTTATTACTTCAAATGTCAGGATACAGTGCAGGATATGATGCGGATCAACTAGGTGTTACATTGCGATTTGAATACAAGTGTAAGTGTGAGTGATTACAGCTAGTAGAGAGCAAGAGTGTTCGAGAGATTGTGTGTGTTCTTATCTAATCCGGTCAATCCTATTTATAGTAAAACAAAGCTAACTAACTAGCCTACAAATCCGGGATATAACGAATATTCCCTGTGTGAACGTTGTAGTCCACGTCTTCCGGCTTCAACGTTCCTATTTCAACAGATTAGCCCGAGTCTTTGGGAGAATAGGTCCACTTGAACGTTATAGACTTGCTTCATTAATCTGTACGTGAATTAATTAGTCACTACCAGGATACTGTGTCCGGATGTTACCAATATCCTGATCCGGTATCCTGATCAAAATAAAAGAAACATAGTCAGAATATTATTCAGGATATATAAGCAGAAAACCACCCATAACAATTGTCCCCAAAATATATCTGTTGGTATACCAATTCCAACGGATATATTTTAAAATCTTATCTCGCAAACCGAGGCAATTAAACTAAAGTGACGATTGAGGTGACATTGTGCAACTTCCAACGCGCTTTTCACTTGATGGCCATCTATCTTGCCCCTATATCTTCTCTTTTTCTTGTTGATAAGCGATCACCTTCCTTAGAATTCTCAGGTACTTCTCTTTTCTTATCTCTTAGAATTTCTTCGCTCAAATTTTCCGATGGCCACCAGAACACACTCTCATTCCGGCGAGTCCTCCTCGTCATTTGTCAATCAAAACCTACTGAAACACCCCGAGAAGGAGGTGTGCTCCTTTGACAACGCCGATATTGCCGCATTAAGAACCTCTGGTGCTTTTTCCGACACGGAGATTATCCGCCCATTCGACTGGAGCATCCGTTCAGACCTGTCTTCCGAAGAGTGGATCTGTTTTTCATCATACCCATTTTTCCTTGGCCTTCGATATCCCTTTCCGGAATTTATTATGCCGTTCTTTCGAATCACCGGCCTCTGTTTTGCTCACACAATGCCTATGGTCTGGAGAGTACTTATCATGCTTAACCAGATCAAAACCCTTCAAGTCCCCGATCTCTGTATCGAAGACCTTCCGATTGCTTATCATCTTCGATCCCATGGCAATAGTCGCTTCTTGCTTTTCTCAACCTCTAGCAACCCCCTCATCCTCAAAGCTTCAAAAAATGAGGATGGGTGGCAATGAAAATTTTTCTTTGTTAGACGGGATTCCATTCCCGAGGGCAAAAGCCATCCGGTGAAATGGTTGACCTCCAGTAGGGTTTAGGGCTTTGAGATATCCCCAAACATATCCTGATGATGTATCGTGTACTAATATCCTGATGTTTTTTATGCAATACACTTCAAAGAGTTGGCTCCTCCCACCGAAGAATCCCAAGAAAGAATTAACAGGGTCTACCAGTTGCCTGATTGTGATAAATCCTTTACACTGCATCTTCCAAGTTCAAGCCAATATTCTTCATCAGATATGTTTGGTAAGGATCACATAATCTTTGCATATTTTTAATTAACAAAATAAAAAGATAAGAGTAGTGATTAAGATATTTTCCCTATTTAGCAGCACCAGCCAAAGTTCCAGAAGTCTTTGACCTTGATGAACTGGACAGCTATCCTATCCTTGTTCAGGTGAAGAAGGAACCCAGCAAGCCTGCTTCCACCTCTAAGCCAGTATCCAGTTCCAAACCGGTAGCTGTTCCTAAACCTTCTCCCGCTACCAAGCCACGTGCCTCAAGCTCCCGCAAAAGAAAGAAAACCAATTCTCTAGCATCATCCAAGACCTTCCCATTTGAAAACCATGGGTTTCTTGAATCCAGTGGCTTTATAACCAGCTTCCTTAACCAGGTTCATATCCTTAACCTACATCATGCACCATATGCTGGTTATATATGTTAATATATGTTAATACCTGTTTCTTTGTTTTGTAAGGTCTTGAACGCTTGACGAGCCTCTACAAAGAAAGCTATGGCCTAAACAAGATGCTGGAAGTGAAGCTGAGGAAAGCTGAGACTACCATCACTGACCAAGGGATGATAGCTGCCGCTAAGTCACAACACTACGAGGATAAATTCAAAGTTGTGACCCAAGAAGCTAAAGCTGCCATCAACAAGGCCAATGAAGACGCCCAAGCCAAGCTGGGTGCCGCCCATCTTCAATTTGAGCAGGAAATGACTACCTACCGAGAAGGTCTCAAGGGGTTAGTTGTAATTTCCCTCCTACAAGCCAGGCTAAAGATGGCTTATGAAGCCAAAGCTTTGGGCTTTGAATGCCCCTCCTGGAATGTAAGTGCTTGGGAGGCAAAATTGAAAGATCTCGGGGGGAGTCATGTTGAGTATCCTGCTAAGCCTGCGGGTGAGGAGGCTTCCAAGGCAGCGGAGGAGGCGGCTGATGCTGAAAAGAACCCTGATGGTGATGACGGCGCGGATGCTGGAGGAAATACTGCTGGTGAAGAAGGTACTGCTCCTTGAAAGCAGCGAAGTGGGCGATGATGGATGTTCATGCCTAGGCCGGAGCCCACTTTTTTAAGTTTATTGGTTGTGGTTGTTGAACAATTTCTATTTCCTGCCCTTTAAACAATTTACTTTCCTGCATTAAGACAATATGATGGCCAAAGGTGGAGGGATCCTGAGTTTCAGGACGAAGCCCTTGGTCATCAGTTAGTATGGTTTATTTTGAAAAATATAACAGTTGGAGGTGGATGGGTCTCGGTTTGAAATGAAACCTTCAACTGTTAAGTAAATATGGTTAGAAACTAATTGTGCTTTTGGCGGATGGGTCTCAGTTTGAGATGAAACCAAAAGCACAAACTTTTGCTATGTTAATAATATAACTTTCTACGACCTTATCCATTGTTATCCATTTTTGCAATTTTTCTCACATATTGCTTGGTTCGAATACAATTTTAATTCTTCAATCTTAGTGTAAAATTTCAATTATTTTGATCAAATATCCCGAAAATATATCCTGAAAATATATCCTGATCAGGATACTCATAAGTGTTTTAACCAGAGCTTTGTTGAACATAGTTTCAAAAACTTAGTCAATTCAGATAAGGCTTAAAAGAACAAAAAGGAAAGATCATACCAGAAATATAGTACCCCTTTATGCTTAAACTCCAATCCTTTGGCACTCTCTCCACCGAAGATGTCCCCAGTCTAGGATATTTGGTGAACTGTGCCACGCTTGATCCTTTGAACTTTTCACAACACCTTAGTGGGAATGTCCCCTGTGCATAATGTCTTTGAATACTTAGAAATTTTTTGGATATCAATTGCAACTGTTTGTACACTTGTGTATAATTTTCGTATTACAGGGGATAAACCCTAAAATATGGTGGGGATAGATCCTTAATATTCTGGTGATAAACCCTTAAGTATTCAGGGAAAAACCCAAAATTTCGTGGCTACAGGCGGGTGTCACACTCCGAAATTATCAGAGCTTGGCGTGACTGGACAGGTATCTTCATTGCACAGCGGAAGCAAAATAAGCTAAGACTTCTAGAAATTGAACGCCCACTAAGTACTCGACTCCACATGGTTCTCCTATTCCAACCGTGCCTTAACTTTGAAGAGTAACCTGAGAAAGAAACATGCGAAAAATCAACATAAAGTTGAGCGAGTTCATAGTTTATTTGTAAAAGATTTGAAATAAATCTTTTTGAATAACCGGTTTTTGAAGTATTGTTGAGAAAACGAATTTAAAATCATTTTCTTGTCAAGTTACATGGAAACTTTGTATTTGTAACACATTATGTTCGTAAAACCATGTTTTTGTAAACTCTCGTATTTGTAATGTTCGTATAACCGTCAATGCCCACCCTGACTTTGACTCCATGCCCGCATAATCCTATGCTTTGAATTTGTATAAAATATGGTATGTAATTTATAAAACCCCGGTATGAAAGCAAATAAGGAGACAAATCAGTAAATCTGTAACCACATGGTCCAACCTGCGGGCGCATGCTAAGATATAATCACCACATGGTCCAACCTGCGGGCGCATGGGTGGGGTTAAGACAAGTCACCACATGGTCTAACCTGCGGGCGCATGGGTGGGGTTAAGATGTAATCACCGCATGGTCCAACCTGTGGGCGCATGCTAAGATATAATCACCACATGGTCCAACCTGCGGGTGCGGTGCATGGGTGGGGTTCGTTATGATCAAATAGACTTATCACTCATATGATCCAAGTGTACCATTCCTTAAGCTAATCATACCATGTATAAAATGTCTGAAATAATTGTATCATGTATTTTACCCCAGCCTCTAAGGCTGAACCTCCCCAGCCTCTAAGGCCAACTCCCCAGTCTCTCTAAATTATCACCAGACGATCCATCCTTAGTCATGAAAATCATTCACATTTTGATAATACGCATTTGTTTTGTAAAAACCGGTATAATTAGTATAATCCATTCGTAAACATTTGAGTTCCTCGAAATCCATTCATAACATAATTTAGAAATATGAGTTTTTGTTCGTTCAAAACTTTGTGTTTTCTTGCAAAACGTGCATGTCTTTCCACCCCGAAAACATTTATAAAAATATAAAATCGTAAAAAGTGGGGTTATGAACTCACCTGAATATTCCGGTGCAAATCTAGCTAAATACGACTTCGTGATGTCGTTTCCAAGACGAGACTCGCTAGCGTGCATTCTACAATATTCCTAACATGGAATATCTTATAAGTTTCTAATTTATGTGGTAACAAATCTACGTGTTACCGAGCTCTACCGAATCGTTAACTGAACGATTCAACGGTTTGTTTATAACTTAATAGTAATGACTAAGTTATACTCGTTAAGTCTCGTATACTATATGTCGAATGTATATGCCGTTTAGGCGTTTGAAATAAATATAAAAAGTTATATTTATTTTATAGAATTACAAAAGAATCATCGTTGGAAGTTTGAAATAAATATATAACCTATATTTATTTTATAAACGAATACAAGTCGTTTGATGTTTTCAATAAATATAAAAGCTATATTTGTTTTGCAAAAGAATCGTTGTGAAACAAATACGTAAACTGTATTTATTTTTATAAAAGCATCCGTATTGTTTAGTACTTGAAATAAATATACAAACTATATTTATTTTGTAAAAACAAATTCATGTTGTTTGACATTCGAAATAAATATATAAAACTATATTTATTTTATAAAACGAATCCGAGTCGTTTGGTATTTGAAATAAGCATGCAATTTTATTTATCTTATAAAAAGAGACGTCGTGTAGTTTGATATTCGAAATAAATATATATACTATATTTATTTTTATAAAAGAATTGTTGAAATCTCGATGTTTTAAAGAACTATATCTATAGTTGTAAATTGTTTCCGAATCGCCGTTTTCGTAAGCTGTAACGTGTCGTAGAAAGTAATCGTATATTTGTATTTATTTTCCCTAAGAGATTATCTGTATCCAATGGTTCTGTTTTATAATAAAAACGTGCTATTTTTACGGATTTTCTCGAAAAACGGGCAGAACAGAGAGAGGGGGACAGACATACATATGTCTGTGTTGTGTATTTAGAGTGGGAGATGAGTTCACTATTAGTGTTTGAGATGGGGTTTTAATCTCATTCAAGTGTGTAATACCCAAAGGTGGCTTCCATTTATTCAGTGTATATAGATCTAAAAATCTTATAAAGATTTTAGTAAGATTTTGTATAGATACGCACTTTAAAAGAACAGGCAAATCTTTAATCAAGATTTAGTTGGTAGGTTTAGTTTGTGGGTTTTGGGCTTGGGCTCAAGGCCCACAAGCTCAATCCCCTTGGTTAAACGGCCCGTAATTTCTATGAACCCGCTGTCAAAACCCGAACTCCGTTTAACGTCGAAAGATAAAATTTTAGTATTAAAATACGTAAAATACGGTCGGTAGTCATTGTTGTCGCGCCTGTTTGTCGGATGCGTTAAGAATCGCGTAAAATGGCGCCGTTTGCCGTTTGTAACCGTTTTTCGATCCGGATTCGTCTACGGTTACTAAAATTTCATTACGGAGCTAAATATAGCGTAAAATTTACGTTGTAAAGGTAACACGCGCCTCCGATGCTTTCGTTTCGTTGACGGTACGTTTCCTGCAATCGCGTTTTCGTTCATGTTGGCGTTTTGTGTCGTAAAGAAGCACGATAAATTCACAACATTAAATTCATAAATATAAAATATTCGTGGAAAATCCGTATTCGTCGGAGTTGTCAGTATTTTGTACGGTATCAGTTTGTTGTCACGTAATATTCAGCAGATTTCCCGTAAATCACCATTCGCGCACTGTATAGTTGAATAAACGTTCCTGGGCACTTCAAGGGCCTGATTAAGTTAACTTGCGTCTTAAAAACCGCTCATTATCGTCCTAATCGTTTATTAATCGCGTAATTAGGAACTGTAAATTGCCGGTTGTCACAGCGGGAGTGTATAAACTCCAAGATTTAGAAAGGTGAAAACCTTTAAACCTTAGAGAGTATGAAAATACCCTTTCGCGAGAGAGGGTGATCAATCCTTATATACCTTTAGGATCCAGGATATAGCCAACAATAATGAAATTGTCAGCCACTTTTACATGGACTGGTCCCGCTATCTTGAACTATCCTTGGATAACTTGCCCTCCAGGCGGGGTGTTTAAACCCAATTCGAGAGAAAGGTGAATACCTTTAAACCTGTGAAGGGATTAGGATCCCTTAAACGTGAGAGAGGGGGCCAATCCTCTAATCTTTCGAATTATCCTGAGTATATATCCTGGAGTTCTATCCTGAAGCATATTCTGCAAAACAACCTTAAACTAAGGTGGGTGTTAGCCTGGCTAACGCCCCTCCGATGCTTAAGTCAGTATTGGGTTCAAAATAATAAAGAATTATATTTAAAAAAGATAGAATTCATACCATCTTGAGTTAGAAATTAAATTCTAAACTCACTTGAAATAGGCTTTGAGGTGTATAGCGTTCCAGGATCTTGGTACTATATCCCCCTCCATATTCTTAAGCCGGTATGTTCCTTTCCCAGCTTCCAATTCAATCTCATTAGGTCCTTCCCATTTCGGAGCTAATTTTCCATCAGCAGGATTAGTAGTATTCTGAAAAGCCTTTCTTAACACCCAATCTCCAACTTGAAACCTTCTAGTCCTTATATTCTTGTTATACGCTCTGGATATCCTCTGTTGATATGCTGCCATTCTCAACTTTGCCGCATCCCTCGTCTCATCAATAGTATCCAATTCTTGGCATAGGGCTTCAGGATTCTGCTCAGGATCCTAGAGGTTGGATCTTGCTGTAGGTATTACCATCTCTGTCTGGATTACTGCTTCTGCACCAAATACTAAGGAAAATGGGGTTTACCCGGTTGCACTTTTCACTATTGTCCTATCGGCCCATAAAACAAAGGGTAATTCTTCTGCCCATCTTCCTTTCATAGCTCCTAGTCTCTTCTTCAAATTGTTGACTATTATCTTGTTTGAGGATTCTGCTAGCCCATTTGCTTGAGGATGTACCGGAGTAGACGTAATCATCTTAATTCCCTAACTCTTACAAAAATCAATTGTCCGCTTACTGATAAACAGAGAGCCACTGTCACAAATTATCTCAGCTGGTACCCTAAACCTAGTCAGGATATTCTTTTTTATGAAGGATACTACTTCTTGGTCTCTGACTTGAACAAATGTTTCAGCTTCAACCCATTTAGAGAAATAATCTGTCATTGCTAGCATAAAGACTTTTCCTCCTAGTGCTTTTGGCAATTTTCCCACTATGTCCATCCCCCACTTCATGATTGGCCAAGGGGAAGCAATAGGATATAGTGGTTCAGCAGGTTGATGTAATATATTACTGTGTCTTTGACATGCATCACATCTTTGAGCATATTCTGCAGCGTCTTTCCTCATTGTTGGCCAATAGTATCCTGTTCTTAACACCTTTGAGAATAATGATCTGCCCCCAGTATGGTTACCACAATTCCCTTCGTGTATATCCTGAAGCACTTATTTAGTTTCAGGATCCTCCAAGTACCTCAGATATGGTCCAGCAAGAGATTTCTTATACAAAACATTATTTATAATAGTGAATCATGATACCTTCATTATAAAGGCCTTAGGATTCTCATCCTTTGGGATGTGTCCTTCCTTGAGATATCTCATGATTGGGGTCGTCCAGGACTTAGGATCCTCCTCAGGATATTCATCATCAGGATCCTGGATACTTACTATTTCCTTATCCTGAGACTTGAGAAGATCCATTGTAGGATGTAGGATATGTAATATTGGTATTTGGGTTCCCTCCGGTATCCTGACTGATGATCCTAAATTTGCCAAGGCATCTGCTTCAGCATTATCCTCTCTTGTTACCTGTTCAAGTGTAAAAACATTGAAATATCCTGCTAATTTTTTGAGAATTTCGAGATACTCGATTAACTTCTTACCTTTAACTGCATAGGATCCATTAAAATGATTAGTAATTAACAAGGAATCGACAAATACTTGTAAGCTTTTAATATTCATATTCCTGGCCAACTCTAATCCTACAATCAAAGCTTCATATTCTGCTTCATTATGGCAGGAAAATTCACACCTAATAGCCTAGGGTATTATGTCCCTCTGTGGCGATTTTAGTAGTATACCCAATCCTACGCCTCTCACATTAGATGCACCATCAGTATATAATGTCCAGGATTCTAAATTTTCTCGTAGCTGTTGTACTTCTAGGTCTACTTCATTTTGAATATCACTACTGAAATCAGCCACAAAGTCAGCTTGTTGGTGCATTCATCTGTCGACTTCGTCTTACATCGAGTCTCGGATTCGTTGCGGTTATGGTCAAGCATGATGTCATGATGACATCATCTATATGACATCATCAATGACATCACATCACATGAAGACAAAATAGTATTGCATGGTCATGTGATATCAGATTGTATGTTTGTGAATTCGCTTATTTGAACTTTGTGATTTCGCTTTTGTAAACATGTGATTTCGCTTTTATGGTTAATTGGGATTTCGCTTATGTGAACATATGAAACAAAAGAGAAATCACCAACCCTATATAAAGGACACATGAGCGAAATCATATAGAGATCTCTTGTTTCCGGTATCGAATTGCTGCCGAAGTGCCGATTGAATTGTAATCAGTGTAAAATCAATATACAAGGCAAGATTTAGTAGAACAAGCTGTTTTCGTGTTCGTTTCTTGTTATTCCGCACCTGAAACGGATTAGAACGCCTCCGATTGACTCGTTCGGGTCAGCACGCGATCCTACAAGTGGTATCAGAGCTCAGGACGAGGAGTTCTGCATATCTCAGCTTGTTTTCATCTCTATTTCTAACTTCTACACCTTCTTTCATCAGTTCGAGAAAATTTCACGGTCGGAATTCGCTCAAAATTTCACAAATTGTTTGAAATTGGACATAGACAAACCCTTGAAAGTTTGGAACTGAAATTCAGAGTAAAAATGGACCAAAATGCATCCCGAAGTGATTCCGCTTTTATGGACATTTGCTGATTCCGCTTTTATGACCATCTAATTTCGCTTTTATGACCACCCAGACAACCTGATTTCGCTTTTGTGTCACAAACATAAACCTAATTTCGCTCATAGGACTTTAAAGTGTGAATTGCTTGAAAGTGTCTGTCAAGAGTTATCTGCATCATTAATTGTCTCGGGACTTCATGTTACATGAATAGACAGTTTGAGTGTGTACATTGATTTTTGTATAACATTCTGAATGTGGGTGTCAGTACTTCGGGAAAAGAAATCACTTGCATGTGTCGGTTTGCATGTGATAGATTTTAAACCAGGTTGTCAGTTGGTTGGGATAAGAGTTCATGTGGTTTCTGTCGATTTGAATATGAAAGATATTAAAGTACATCGTGTTGTGTGACAGCACATGTTATCATAGTTAATGTTCTCGGTTCATTCACAAGATTTAAAGTTGTAAGGTGTGAATGTGATTTGAATTAAAAGGTGTCAGCACACTAATAGTTGTCGGCTTGGTGGTTATTTGAGGTCCAATCAGTTTAAAGTGTGCATATGATTCTTTATTAAAAAGAAAGATTATATTGTCAGTATTAGTGGATTCAAAGGTTAAAAAGGTCGGTCAAATCAGAATAAAGTGTGTGTCAGCTCATTTACGGCCAAATGGTTATCAGCCCAAGTTATTCAACGGCCCAAGTTTCAACATTATAAAGTTCTCAGCCCAAAGTGTTGTCGGGTTATTAGAATTTGAGATTCAATCAATCGTTTAAAGTGTCTTCAGCCCAAATCATTCTCTGGTTCATTTGTTCACTTTGCGAAATTCATTAAACGAGTCCACAAATCTTCGACACGAGTCTTAGATTGTTTTCATCAACACATACTTTTACGTATTTGTTCCGGTTAAACTGATCGTTTGTTTGTTTGTCGTTTAGGTGTTTTGCCAAAGTATATCAAATTTTCCGAAGACATGGATGAGGAATTCTACAATGCTTTTGCCACGCCAGTCGCTCCCATTACTGCTGCTGAGAATGTATACAGTGAGAATGAGACGGGTAGTCATCAGAAACCACCAAAGTTGATGTATATCGAAGATTTTCAAGGTTGGAAAAACCGTTTTGAGAATTGGTTTCAGGCTTACAGATTCGATTCTTGGTGTTCTTTACTGAAAGATTACGAGAATCCAAAGAATGGACGTGGGTTGGAAAAGGGTTTCAATGATTTTACTGAAGCTGATAAGTTGAAATACACTAGTGAGAAGATGATGATCAGCATCTTACAGCAAGCAGTTAAAGAAGACATCTTTGTCTTACTTCAACATAATGGAACTGGTAGATCAATCTGGGAAGCTTTACTTCAGAAATTCCGAGGGAGTGCTGATATGATCAAAAACAAAAAGGCCTTATTGAAGAAGTCGTTTGACATATTTACTGCATTTGATCATGAAACCACAAAGGAAACAATAGATAGATACTGTCATCTGGTTCTAGAAATGAAAAGACTAGATATTCAGAAAGATGATGATGAGTGGGTTGATAAGTTAGCAGAGGCATTACCCCAACAGAAGTGGGGAACTTATCTGATGATTGTGAAACTCTTGAGGAAGACTGAGAGTATGAACTTAGCACAGTTTATCCAGAAGATTGAGGAACAAGAGCTGGATATTCAAAAGACTGCTATAATGACGAATCCAAATGCCAAACAAGATGTCAGTTTGTATTACAGAGGGAACAAGTTTGAGGCCACTCCCAGTCATAGTCCAAAGATTCAAACTGGTTTTAGTGCTGACAGCTCATCTGGAACAAAGAGTAGTAATGCGACTCAAAGTGGTGGATTTTCTTCATCATTTTCAAGTTTTGATCCAAATAGCGCAACATCAACTTCTCAACGACAAAATTCAACACATCTTCAGTGCAATGTTACATTGAACATTCAAAATGGTCAGAATTTGTCTCCGGAAGTTGCCAAGCAGCACATGGCATCACTGGTTACTATGTTAGAATCTTACGAAAGTTTGATCGATGGGAAGATTGGCAATCCGATGCTTACCAAAGAAGATTATGACCAGATTGATGCTGAAGAACTTGAAGTGATGGATATCAACTGGTGCTTAGCAAGTGCTTGGAGAAGAGCTGAAAAGTTTCAAGAGATTACTGGTAGGGATGAATTTCGAGGAATGGCTACCTCTTCGTTGGGATTTGATAAATCAAAGGTTACATGTTTCCGTTGTAAAGGAAAAGGTCATTTTAAACGAGAGTGCAAAAATAAAGAAGCTATCGGGAATCAAGATAGAAACAATTATTATCAGAAATCAATCTTCCATCAGACTGATCAACAACCTCAAATTACACATGCTCATGCTACTAATGATGGAAAGAGGAAAGCTTTACTGATTCATCAAGATGATGAAAAAGTTGCAGAGGGATTTAGTTGGGATAAATACATTCCATCTGATTCAGGCTTTGTTGCTAGAATACTAGGTGAAGAGGCTAGTGAGAAAAGAATTCCGATATTTCCAGATCTTGGAAGGGATGTGGATACCGATGATGAGGAAGAATATCTTAACAAATGTAGAAAAAGCATTGAGCCTGACAGTTTTAATTTTTTCTATGCAGATAAAGTTGAGATGCTGAATCAGAAGAAGATTGCCCGCTTAAAGAGGGAACTGGAAGCAGCAAAGTTACTTGCTAATGAAAAGGCGAAGACAGAAGCTGGAGAAACAAAAGTTGAAGCAGTGACTGAAAATGCAATAGAAAAAATGGTTGAAGTAGAGAAAGTTGTTGACAAGATTGTTGAGATCGAAATGATTGTCGAGGTTGAGAAACTTGTAGAAGTTGAAAAGATTGTTGAGATCGAAAAGATTGTCGAGGTTGAGAAACTTGTAGAAGTTGAAAAGATTGTTGAGATCGAGAAAATCGTTGAAGTTGAAAAGATAGTTGAAAAAATGGTTGAAGTAGAAAAACCGTGTTCAAAGTGTTCAGAATCTTGTAAAGCTTGTGAAGAAAATGATAAGAAGATTGCTGATTTGGAGAAGATTAAAGAAGATTTACTGTCTGATGTGAAGTATGTGAAAGAATCTTATGATGTGCTGAATAGAACAGTTGATGGTCTGAAAAGGACAAATTCAGAAATTGAAAAAGCAAATGACAAAATGAGTGCAACTTTAATGACAAAGCAGAGTGTCATCAATGATTATATTGAAGATTGTGCCAATCTGAAGAAGGAGCTGGAACTTGAAAAGATTGAAAGTGAAAGGATTAAACGATTACTGTTGAGTTATACTACATGTGATTATCTGATTGATCGTGTTTATCCTACTGTTGCAGGTCTGGAAGCGTTCATGGATAAAAAGACTGAAGATACTGATACTGGTAAGAAACCAAGTGTCAAGTATAACAGATGTCCGCCCCCGATCCATGAAACTTATTCTCCCAGGAATCCTAATGAGGAGCGTCAAAAAAAGGCAGTCAACATCAAGTTAAAGTCTGAAATCATTGATGAATTACCAGACAATATTGATGTTACATTCACAGCGTCTGACACTGATCATGAGTCTGAGTTATTAAAGAAAGTTGTCGATCAGGTGTTAGATACGGATGAAGAGTCAAAGTTGGAGTCTAAGTCTAAAAGTCCGAATTCGTCAGAAAGGAGTCCGAGTTCGCCGGTCAAAAGGGTTTATGATAATGAATTTCTTCTATCAAAATCTAATTTGAATGATGGACCAATCAAAGTGGCTTATACTTTGAATGATTCAGACAAATTATATTCTGATGAGGAATTTCCAATAAGAAGTGTAAAAACTGAAATGATCAAACAGGTTTTCGAATTAACAGAAATTAATATTTCTGAAATAAAAGATTTAAATCTTCATGAAAAACCTAAAAAGTACACTTCAAGAGTTCAACAGAGATTGAACAAGAAAAAGGGTTACAGTTATGGTTCTGGTTATCGAAAGAAACCAAACTACAACGGTAATCTCAAAAAGAAAGGTCTTGGTTTTATTCCTCCAGAAAATTATAAAAATGAGAAAAATTATAAACCAAAAACAACATTTGTTGCAGGTGGAAGTTGTGAAGATGAGCAGAAGAAACCATTCTGGAAATAGTCAAATCAAGAGTTTCTTGCTGAACTGAAGAAGAATGTGAGAAGGTTTGCTGAAAGAGTTGACAGAAGAACCTGTTTCAATTGCCAGGAAGTTGGACACATAGCTTGGAATTGTCCTAAGACCAACTACCAAAAACATGGAGTTTCTTCTAAATCTGTTTTGAGAAAGACTTGTGTTGATAAGAAAGAACAACCTGTAAAAATTGTTAAAAAGTTTGAAAATTCTACTTCTGAGGAAGGAGAAAGTTCAAAAAGATTTTACAAAAGAAAAGGTGATTTGAACAAGCAAAAGTGGGTGGTTAAATCTGAGGGTAATTCTGACAATGAATCTGATTCCATAAAATCAGAGGAGTCTTTGATTGATAAAAAGGTTGTGAATTCCGTTCCAGAGGTGAACGATGAGGATTTTCCTCCATTGTCAAAGGAAAATTTGATGAAGAAAGTGGGAAAGGTAGAGATCTCAAATCAATTCTTCGCTGATAAGGGAGAATTTGATGTTGAGAAGGCTTTCAATGGAAATGTTAAACATATTTTCGGGAAGATGGTTGATGGGAAGGTTAAAAGTGCAAAAGATTTTTACAAATCAAAATGTTGGTGGGACAGATGTTTGCCGCCAAAATCACCCAAGGCTGGTCAGGCTTGGGTGACAGCTTTTTCACCATAAAAATTCAGACTTGCCGGAGCTCCCAGGTTTGTAAGAGTGGAGCAGGAATCGGCATCTTTCTTAGCAATTGATTCTACAAGTGGTACAGTTGGTAAAGTACAGGTGGTATATTTAAATTGTTATATTTTGATTTACATGTGGTCATGGTTGGTGAGTGAACTGGTATGTGGTTGAATGTTTTCACTGACAAGTGGTTAATCAAGGTCATTAAGTTGAACTTGATTGGACCATAATTACAAGTGGTATTTTAGAGAACAATGTGATGAACCCCTAACCTACAAATGGTTTCTTAAAATCAACAAAACTAATTTTCCGGAAAAACCATTTGATTAAAACAAACTTAAGTGTTTTGAAATCACAATGGGAAAATAGTTTGTTGTAAGGGGGAGTTCTGATTGTTTATGCCAAGTGGATAGCGATTTGAAGTGATTTGATATCGGTTGTCAAGTTTTTTGTTTTGTTTGTTTTCAAATTTCCTGAAACGTGTTTGCATTTTAAGGGGAGTAAAAATTTCAGAAAATCCAAAAACATTAGAAAATTTGAAAAAGACAAAAACATGATAAAATGAAAATGAGTTTTGTTGTATAAAAGAGGAAATGATAGTACATCAGTGGACTATCACAACATGCTAAAGAATTGGAAAGTTAAAAAGTGATAAACGGTCTCACTGATGATGTGTCAGTAGGTTTTTGCACATTTAGTAGATTGTGACGAGATATAAACCTAAATTCAAACTTGCTTATATCGTGGGTAACATCTCTCGGATATATGGGTAACCCCCGAAATCTCGTTTGAAAGATTCCTTTTTCTGATATACTAGGTCTTTATACTCAGTGATATCTGGGGTATTATTCCTGGACTTCTGCTGAATGGAAGTTCTGACCTAGTCCTCGAATAATACTTTCTGCAAATGCTTGAAACATAGCATCACCCTCAGCATATATGATAAGACAATAAAATTGCTTAGCAATGCTGTTGTAAAAAAGATCCTCTAAAGGGGACACACCCAAAAGTTGAGTCATGATCTCTCTGCTGAACGGTAGTTCTGACATGAGCTCTCATGATTCTTCATAATTTATTAACCCCTACAGATATCATTTGTGTCATAATTACCTGTAAGACTGAATATTGGGATCTGGATACGGGAGTATATTCTGAGGTGGGACACGCGAATAAGTTTAAGTGCTTAAGACATTAATATCGTATCTCGAAGCAGTTGAATTTTGTGTGAAAATTTATGTGGACCAGTATACTGACAATCTAGGTGAATCGTTTAGAACTTAAAATGTTTAAAGCTTAACGGTGTTGGTGATTTGTCTCAAAAACTGATATGATCCTCTTACACAAACTCACAAAAATAGTGTATGTAAATATTTCTTTACTGTATAAAAATCCAAAAAGATTTTCGGTGTGTTTTAGCATAAATTTTGAAAATTAAAAAAGATTTTAGACAACTGATGTTGAAAAGCTGATTTTCAAAATTCCGAGTGCTGAACATGACGAACAGGTTTGGGAAAGTTTGTTTAAAATGTTTGAAATGAAAATGATATATCTTCAAGTGGTTCATCAGAAATTGTCATGATAAATCTTTCTATTCAGGGTTGTGTCTTCAAGAGTTTAGTGAAGTTTCTAAATTTGTTATATCTTATTTTTATGAAACTTACTTTTGGGTAGAGAATATGCAGGTGAATCAGGTTACGATACCTGAACCTGTGAAAGCCAGACTACGATCCCAGTACAAGTTGAGGGGGAGTCTGTTAGAGAAAGAGAGTCTGAAGATGCAAGAGTTAGGAGCCAGAGATCTTGAAAGAGAATTGGAGATAGGATAGAGCCAGATAGAGATCCTGAAGGAAGCCCAAAGACTGATAAAGACTGAAGTTTGAGAAGACTCGACACTTAAGACTCGTCAACATCTGAGGGGGAGTCTGTTAGTGCATTCATCTGTCGACTCCGTCTTACATCGAGTCTGGGATTCGTTGCGGTTATGGTCAAGCATGATGTCATGATGACATCATCTATATGACATCATCAATGGCATCACATCACATGAAGACAAAATAGTATTGCATGGTCACGTGATATCAGATTGTATGTTTGTGATTTCGCTTATTTGAACTTTGTGATTTCGCTTTTGTAAACATGTGATTTCGCTTTTATGGTTAATTGGGATTTCGCTTATGTGAACATATGACACAAAAGCGAAATCACCAACCCTATATAAAGGACACATGAGCGAAATCATATAGAGATCTCTTGTTTCCGGTATCGAATTGCTGCCGAAGTGCCGATTGAATTGTAATCAGTGTAAAATCAATATACAAGGCAAGATTTAGTAGAACAAGTTGTTTTCGTGTTCGTTTCTTGTTATTCCGCACCTGAAACGGATTAGAACGCCTCCGATTGACTCGTTCGGGTCAGCACGCGATCCTACACAGCTAGAGCCTGAGACTTTATGGCATTCCTAGGTTCATAAACTAGATCATAGGCACTTAATTTTACTGACCACTTAGCCATCCTGCCTGACATCTCGGGTTTCCTAAGCACATTTTTAACATGATAATTAGTTTTAACATGAATCCTATGTGTCTCAAAATAATGTCTAAGCTTTGTTGATGCCATAACTAAGGCCAATATCAATTTTTCTAAATGAGAATATCTAGTTTCAGCATCTAATAAACTTTTGCTAACATAATAGACAGGATACTGCTGACCTTCGTGATCCTTTACCAGGGCAGCACTTACTGCATTCCCTGATACTGCAAGATACAGGGATGGTTCACCCTCCTCGGGCTTCATCAATAGAGGTGCGGTTGAGAGATACTGTTTTAATTCCTGCAAGGCTGCCTCATGCTTCTCTCCCCATTCGAATTTCTTATTCTTCTTTAGGATATCGTAGAATTCCTTGCATTTTTCCGAGGATCTTGATATAAACCTGTTTATTGCTGCTACTCGCCCTGTTAATCTTTGTACATCTTTCATGTTTGAAGGTGATTTGATATCCAGGATAGTTTCAATCTGTTCCGGGCTTGCTTTGATCCCTCTTTTAGTCACCATGTATCCTAGAAACTTTCTTGCCCCCACTCCAAAATGGCATTTGGCAGGATTTAGTTTCATGTTGTACTGGTCCAGGATATCGAATGCTCCTTCAATATCCCGGAGATGATCCTCAGCTTTCTTAGATTTTACCACCATATCATCAATGTATACCTCCATGGTGTCCCCGAGTTTGTCTTTAAACATCATGTTCACCAATCTCTGGTATGTTTCACCTGCATTTTTCAATCCAAAAGGCATAGCAGTATAACAATAAATACATGTTGGTGTCATGAAAGCAGTATCCTCCTGGTCCGAAGGTTCCATTTGTATTTGCTGGAATCCTGAGGATGCTGTAACACCCCAAAATATAAATTCTATATTGTAAATTAAAAGTCGGTTATGGTCAAGATAAAGTAACTAGGAATAAGTCACCTAGTTAATCATAGGCCTCGAATTAATAAGAAAACAAGGTTAAAACACCCTTTCTAAAAATAATTGAATTGTAGAAGGGCTAAACTTGGCAAAAGTGAAAAAGGTTTTTGTAACGCCCGACTTAATTAATCAAGATTTTAATAATAAAATACACATTTTAATGCTAAAATGTGACTTTACAAAAACTTTTCATACTAACATTCCCACATGTTTACAACATTTCAAAAACATATTTATAAGTGTTTACATAATTCATTTATAACTAAACAAATCAAGTTTTGACTCGGAAGCTTCATTTAACGAGTGTTCGGTTCTTGCTCGTCGCTTGATCTTCATCCGGGCACTCTTGGCGGTCACCTATGATCAAAACCAACTTAAAAGTTAGTTTTGATAGTTAAATAATAAGTTTAAACAAGTTACATGGGTCAAACAAACAAAATTTAACAATTTTCCGGAATTAGGGGGCGTCGCGCTACACCTAGGCCCCTTTTTCACAGATTGTTGCTTAAACAGTTGCTGCATATTCCCAGCATGACCCGATTTCACGGAAACAAGCATAACTCTCTCGTTTTTAATCCCTTTTACCCGATTCTTTTTCCTACGCGTCCGTAATTTAATTCTCCATCATATGGAGTTAAAATCCAACATCCAACATAATAAATTTTGAGACTTATAAGCCTTCGACTCGTTACCTTTTTATCGAATTTTAACCCGTTTATGCATTTTATCAAACAAACATATTTGTTTGATCTTTATATCAAATACACTTCTTCAAATTCAGGTTATCTACCATATTAGGTTCTAATCACAGGTTTATTACACAATTTAAACCCGTTTTCGCTCGTATGCTTATTTTGACCCGTTAAGGGTATTTAAGCACTTTAAAGCTTGACATCGCTTTCATTCATTTCTAGCATCTTATTCCTACATTTCTTATCAAGTAATCTTCCACCACAACTATATGTGGGTTGGATATAATGTGGATATCTATATGTTCCGAGTTTTACCCCTCGGATTATCATTTTACGGCAAAGACACATATAAAGTCTTTCGACCCAAGAATTTACATCTTTCACTACCTATACTCATTCTAGGCATTTATTTAATCAAAAAAACTTGTTTCCGAACCACCTTTAAGGGTCGTTCGTTCGAATTAACTTACAAGGGCAATTTGGTCAATTTTCATCCTTCCTTTACTACACGGACCTTTAAATACTTGTTTGACTCAAAATCCGACCTTTTAACTATAATTCTTGTTTGTAAACCCATGTGCTTCTAAAACACCATAATCATAACTTAATTTATTCGGTTTTCCTAAAAGGTAACCGAATATCTATATTTTAACCTTGTCTAACTCTTATAGAATCTCAAGTTCTGCATGATGAGTTGGATCATTATACATACCTGGCTCGGATCAATATATATATTGACCCGTTTTTAATACCTTGCTTTAATTCTCGCTTCTTAATAGCGATACAAGTTATCCTTCCGTATTTACTCCTGTGAACACACAACTCGACAATATTCATTAGTCGATATTTTCAAATGGTGATATATTCACTGTTCGACCCGTTTGGTCTAAGTGACCGTTTATATTTGCGAGATTGTAGGTCCCCTTGCTGTATGGATCTTTCACAGAATTGTTTATCTAACCTAGAGTGCGGAATCCTCTAGATCATATTTATTACAGAAACGAGTAGAAACAGAATTTCACAATCAAACGGGTCTTCTATTGATTATCCAAACGAAACGTTTTACAATCAACTCAAGACCACACAACCTCACAGCCACTATCTGTGATCTTGCTACTAACCCTAATTTCGTTTTTCCTCTCTCTCTCTCTAGACTTTCTCTCTCTAAAATTCTCTAACCCCTAAAACCCTAATCACAAAACATGTTTATATACCACATGTTTGTGAACTGGGCTTCCTACTGGGCTAGGCCATTTTCCAAGCCCATTACAATAAATAAACTCCCTAACCAATAAGCTAAGCCCAATACAAAATATCCAAAGACTAAATAATCAAACTATTAAGCTGTTGTCACCGAATATGCACCAACAAACTCCCCCTTGACAATAGCTTCATAGTGTAACTTTGTCTTCAAACATCTTGTGTTCTTTTGGTCTTTGGATAGCGTCAGCTACACAGCTTCTGACATCAACAGACTCCCCCATAGCTAATGCTTCCAGTCTTCAAAACTTTCAATCGTTGTAGATCAGTTAATTTCGCAGGTCTATTAATTTCGCAGATCAGTAAATATGGAAATCCAATCTTCTCGAAAATTTTGATGATTTTCTGGATTCTACCAACACCTTCCTGCAGAATCGAAACAGCAAAATAATCAGTAATTTTCGAAAATAATATGATGAACACGAAGAACAGTCTTCGAATTCCAGCCAAATACTCGTCAAAATCCAACAGAAATCGTCCCGAAAACCTGCAAATTAGCAAAACTCAACAAAACAAACTGATCAAACACAAACAAATTCGCTGAAAATTATCAAAACTCAAGAAACTTCAAAACCCTAATTTTATCAGATTTCAAAAATTTCGAAATTCTCCCTGTTTCTCCAAGAACAATTCTGAACCGAGCCTTCAAGAGCCTAACGCTCTGATACCAATTGTAGGTCCCCTTGATGTATGGATCTTTCACAGAATTGTTTATCTAACCTAGAGTGCGGAATCCTCTAGATCAGATTTATTACAGAAACGAGTAGAAACAGAATTTCACAATCAAACGGGTCTTCTATTGATTATCCAAACGAAACGTTTTACAATCAACTCAAGACTACACAACCTTACAGCCACTATCTGTGATCTTGCTACTAACCCTAATTTCGTTTTTCCTCTCTCTCTCTCTCTAGACTTTCTCTCTCTAAAATTCTCTAACCCCTAAAACCCTAATCACAAAACATGTTTATATACCACATGTTTGTGAACTGGGCTTCCTACTGGGCTAGGCCATTTTCCAAGCCCATTACAATAAATAAACTCCCTAACCAATAAGCTAAGCCCAATACAAAATATCCAAAGACTAAATAATCAAACTATTAAGCTGTTGTCACCGAATATGCACCAACAGAGATGTTAATTAGTACCATTTCATCTACATGACTCGCTCCGGTTTATACCGCACGGTCATTTTACTTATAACCCATTTCTTGATTAAATAATCGTCTTAGCTCATTTTAGCCATTAAACATGGTTCATTACCATTGTCTCTTGTTTCGAACCGCGCATGTAGTGTCGGAACATCGTAACTCAAACAAGACTTTATATTATTAGTAACCTATAAAACCAATAGGTATTTAGTACTAAGAGTGTAAGTTGTACTTACTTTGCATCCAGACTATGCTTTTCTGTCATTCTTGCTTCGTTTGACCCGTTTCATTCCCAAGCTTTCACCTAGCTTGCCAAGCATCAAACTATCATTGTAAGTTGTGAGATGGTTAGACTAGTCATACTCATTCACGACTATTCCATCCTACAACTCTTATGTAAAATTTATCATTCGATCATATCGTTGGTCAGTTTGACTTTTTAAAGTCAACTGCCTGTTAACATAAATAATTTCACGAAGTAGCTCAACTATTCGCTTAATCACTTGGTCAATTATCCGATAACGTCATTCTTATGTTACCAGTTTAATCATTTTATTAACCAAGTTTTATAACCGTAATCCATTGAGTTAACACAACATTAATCTTTCTTAACACATGATGATATCAAATATCATTTTTAACATGAATTTATCATCATTTCATCTTATTATTCAAAAACCCATTTCATGGTAAATATGATTTATGTACCCAAACACCTAAATTGTTCAAGTACTTTGTCTTTACTAACTATTATGATGATTCTAATCACAAGTTTGACACTAACATCATAATATCATAAAAACCCATCTCAATCTTGTATGAACAAATACCCAATCATGTAATTTGTTCAAGTACCTTGTTTCTACTATCAGTTATAATGGTTTTTAAACACAAAGTTATCATCATCTTCATTATTAAATCAAAACCCACTTAGCACATACAAGGGTCATCATCAAATCCTTTGTTTCTAGTGCTAATTCATCAAGTTTTCATCTAGGGTTTATTTCTAAACATGAATTTCATCACATATCACTCATAAACTCAACATTCATTCACGAATTATGATTTTGAGTGTTCATCATAGATTCCAAAACATCACCAAATTATAAAATTTGACATACCTCACGATCCCCTTGACTTGGTGATCGTTTGTTAGTGATCATGCATTTGATTTGAGCTAGTTTTGATCTTCAATTTGGTGAATTAGCTTGAGTTAGGGTTTTGGCTTCTCCTTGTTTCCCCTGATCTCTTTCACGCACACACACACACACACACTAGTTTGTGTGTAGTGTTTTTAATTTTAATAAATATTAAGTTTCAATCTTCCTCTTTTGGCCCCTCAAGTTTGGTTAGTTAATTAAGTAGGGTACAACCCACTTATTTCTAACAATATTCCCCACTTATTAACTAGGTTAAACATTCCTAATTAAATTAGTGGGTTTGGGGAATCTATGACTAAGTTTATTTTGAGTCCCGTTAACTCGGGCCTTCTATAAACTTTATTTCCCAAAAGCATTCTTTTTCTTGTTTTATTAAATATTAGATTTAGTTATATAAATCCTAATATTTTCCGGCTTAATTTTACCACTAACGGAACTTTACCCGTCTTTTAGTATTAACGTGGTTTGATTACGAAACCCGTTTTTGGGGTGTTACAAGTCTACCCCCCTTAAAGAGGTTTCGTCCCCGAAACCTTATTTACGTAGTTCATTGGTTTAATCAAACGAACCTAGTTTCATTTTCAAGGCTCCTGTTTCCTTTGGTCAAAAGTTTTCATGTATACTGACGCGTACGTCTTTCATGTGTAAGGCCTCGCGGGCCGTTACTTACAGCTTATAACCCTTTATCTTTATTGACTGAGTTGTCACTTGACCACTTAGTCTCATTAGTCTTTTAACAGGCCTATCCCGCGCTTGTGTTATATTAACAAGCGCTTGTATTTGTTATGACGCTTTCTTAACTTTGAATAGTTTTACCGGCTAGACTAATTAGTCGCCGTCACTTCATACCCCGTAACTCACGTTACAACGTGATGATTTTCTATATTTCTTTTCTTGTCCGTGAGCGTGTCACGTCACGTTTAAGTTTTATTCAACGTTTTTTTTATCATACTTCTTCTTTTCGAATGTATCGTCTCGCACCTATCGATGTTAAGACCCATACTCTTTGATATTTGTTATTTCCGAATTCGCCTTATAGTATTCATATTTGTTAAAACATTATTTCTTACTAAAACTGAATTTTAGTTTAACGTTTTTCTCTTTAACTATGTCAATTAATCATATCAAGGAAATTGACAACCCATAATTTATTGTTTTTCGTTCTCGTTTTACGCGGGGAATCGTAACAAGTTCCCTCACCTTACTCTATTGACCCGTAGGTTCCTTCACTTAACCTCGTAGGCTATTTCCTTAAGCTTTCACCTCTTTAAGGCGAGGCCCTTGTGATCCCTTTGCTTCAATTCATGACCCGTGGGTCATTTTGGCCCCGTAGACCGTTACACTAATTAATATCCCTTAGGTTATGATAATCCCGTAGATCATCTTTTATTCGAGTCCTTATTCAAATGTGTATACGTTTATATACGCATATGGCGTTAAGGCACCCCTTTTTATGTTTAGAATTATTCACCTTTACTTTTTGGATTTCGTTTGACCTTGACCGTAGTCTAAGGCTACATTGTTTTCTTTCGAATTATCTTTCCGACTTCTTAACTTCTAACGTCAATTACACGTCGGTTTGCCCTACACTTATCGTTACCCGGTTCTTACCTATACTTCTTTACGTCCCATTACCCGGGTTCTTTTATTTTAATGTTTTAATGCCTATAACTCCTTTACATAGGTTTATTAATATTTTGCACTTTTATTTATTCGATTCGCACTTACTTACTTTAGCAAGTGTCATCCTTTATTAAATTTGTTTGACTTGTTCGTGTGAAAATTCATCACTTATGAATGTCAAACTTCAGTCTTTGTTCGACCCGTTCAGTTTTGAAATAGTTGAACGCAATTTATCAAAATCTCTATTTGCAGTATCTTATCGTCCTTTAGTCATGACCCAAAACCCGAGTCTTTTTTACTTTCCATACGCGTTCCTGTTTCTCAGTCTACGCATGCGTTTAATTCCTTACCCATCAACCGGGTGTTTTACCGAAATCGTTATCATTGCACCCCTTCCGGTATGCATTAAGACTTCATTTCGATTTACTTGGTCATCTTAGCGAAATCCGTCGCTTTTCTTCGACCATGTCTTTTATTCTTTACGTGACCACCATTGGCGGCCTTATTAATTATGAGTGACGAGTATCATCGTTATCCTTTCTTTACTACGACTAAAGTTAACAACCTTGATTATCTTTTTCGTGTGGGTAACACCTTTGTTTTTATGACCCGGCGGATCATCTATACTTTGGTTTTACTTGTCCATTTTGTTCACCATGGCCCTTTCGTCCAAGATGACTTATTTTCGTGAATTTTCTTTTGATCATTCATTTATATCATCATTTACATTAATCCTTGTCCCTTCTCTCGGGCTCATTATTCTAATGTAATACGCTTCCGTCACCCGGCTGTGCGTTTACATTATTATCAACTATTTTGTTCATTTGTTTCATTTGGGTACTTTTTAATTTGTCCCATTCACCCCGTCCTTACTACATCGGATGTAAATGTGTCCGCTATAAGAAGTTCATGGTATCATATGCCACTACTTACTTGGTCAGAGTAAGCGATTAACACATGACATGCATGACTTTTTTATAGTTTTCACATCACGCCCTATGTAAGTAATGCCTCTATTTGTTTCTCTTGGAAACAATATCCCGAATACATTTTCCATTTGGGTTTTTTTCCAAGTTTTAAATCTACATATGCAACTTTCAATTTCTACATATTTGTTGCATATTACTATTTGTGCAATTAATTTAAAATGTGCACCTGGTAATGCTTGCCCTAATGGGCTTCTCTTGCCATTAGCCTTGTTCGCGACCGTTACACGATTTAGGTCCTTGATGAGCATACTCTTTGGACCGTTCCTCTGTCAAATCTGCGATTTGTTAAACTCTCGCTATCGTCAGATGCGAGTGTCCTTCAACTAAAACATATACAACAGTTAGTAATTTCAACATTAAAGGATGCCCGTATTATAATTCAAGGCTTTTCTACTATACGCATCAACGCGTGTAATTTCGTTGACTATATCTATTCTATATCATTTTTTTATTGGTATAACGTGTATTACACGATAACCATATGTGTTGTTCTCAACACTTTAATCATACTAAACCATTGATATACATGTACTTACCGGATTTGCAATCAAGCCTCGAACCGAACACACTTTATTCTTTAACCATGAGCTCTGATTACCAACTTGTAACGCCCGACATAATTAATCAAGATTTTAATAATAAAATACACATTTTAATGCTAAAATTTGACTTTACAAAAACTTTTCATACTAACATTCCCACATGCTTACAACATTTCAAAAACATATTTATAAGTGTTTACATAATTCATTTATAACTAAACAAATCAAGATTTGACGTGGAAGCTTCATTTAACGAGTGTTCGGTTCTTGCTCGTCGCTTGATCTTCATCCGGGCACTCTTGGTGGTCACCTATGATCAAAACCAACTTAAAAGTTAGTTTTGATAGTTAAATAATAAGTTTAAACAAGTTACATGGGTCAAACAAACAAAATTTAACAATTTTCCAGAATTAGGGGGTGTCGCGCTACGCCTAGGGGCGTCGCGCTATGCCTAGGCCCCTTTTTCACAGATTATTGCTTAAACAGTTGCTGCATATTCCCAACATGACCCGATTTCACAGAAACGAGCATAACTCTCTCGTTTTTAATCCGTTTTACCCGATTCTTTTTCCTACGCGTCCGTAATTTAATTCTCCATCATATGGAGTTAAAATCCAACATCCAACATAATAAAGTTTGAGACTTCTAAGCCTTCGACTCGTTACCTTTTTATCGAATTTTAACGCATTTATGCATTTTATCAAACAAACATATTTTTTTGATCTTTATATCACATACACTTCTTCAAATTCAGGTTATCTACCATATTAGGTTCTAATCACAGGTTTGTTACACAATTTAAACCCGTTGTCGCTCGTATGCTTATTTTGACCCGTTAAGGGTATTTAAGCACTTTAAAGCTTGACATCGCTTTCATTCATTTCTAGCATCTTATTCCTACATTTCTTATCAAGTAATCTTCCACCACAACTATATGTGCGTTGGATTTAATGTGGATATCTATATGTTCCGAGTTTTGCCCCTCGGATTATCATTTTACGGCAAAGACACATATAAAGTCTTTCGACCCAAGAATTTACATCTTTCACTACCTATACTCATTCTAAGCATTTATTTAATCAAAAAAACTTGTTTTCGAACCACCTTTAAGGGTCGTTCGTTCGAATTAACTTACAAGGGCAATTTGGTCAATTTTCATCCTTTTTTTACTACAAGGACCTTTAAATACTTGTTTGACTCAAAATCCGACCTTTTAACTATAATTATTGTTTGTAAACCCATGTGCTTCTAAAACACCATAATCATAACTCAATTTATTCGGTTTACCTAAAAGGTAACCGAATATCTATATTTTAACCTTGTCTAACTCTTATAGAATCTCAAGTTCTGCATGAAGAGTTGGATCATTATACATATCTGGCTCGGATCAATATATATATATTGACCCGTTTTTAATACCTTGCTTTAATACTCGCTTCTTAATAGCGATACAAGTTATCCTTCCGTATTTACTCCTGTGAACACACAACTCGACAATATTCATTAGTCGATATTTTCAAATGGTGATATATTCACTGTTCGACCCGTTTGGTCTAATTGACCGTTTATCTTTGCGAGATGTTAATTAGTACCATCTCATCTACATGACTCGCTCCGGTTTATACCGCACGGTCATTTTACTTATAACCCATTTCTTGATTAAATAATCGTATTAGCTCATTTTAGCCATTAAACATGGTTCATTTCCATTGTCTCTTGTTCCGAACCGCGCATGTAGTGTCGGAACATCGTAACTCAAACAAGACTTTATATTATTAGTAACCTATAAAACCAATAGGTATTTAGTACTAAGAGTGTAAGTTGTACTTACTTTGCATCCAGACTATGCTTTTCTGTCATTCTTGCTTCGTTTGACCCGCTTCCTTCCCAAGCTTTCACCTAGCTTGCCAAGCATCAAACTATAATTGTAAGTTGTGAGATGGTTAGACTATTCATACTCATTCACGACTATTCCATCCTACGACTATTATGTCGAATTTATCATTCGATCATATCGTTGGTCAGTTTGACTTTTTAAAGTCAACTGCCTGTTAACATAAATAATTTCACGAAGTAGCTCAACTATTCGCTTAATCACTTGGTCAATTATCCGATAACGTCATTCTTATGTTACCGGTTTAATCATTTTATTAACCAAGTTTTATAACCATAATCCATTGAGTTAACACAACATTAATCTTTCTTAACACATGATGATATTAAATATCATTTTTAACATGAATTTATCATCATTTCATCTTATTATTCAAAAACCCATTTCATGGTAAATATGATTTATGTACCCAAACACCTAAATTGTTCAAGTACTTTGTCTTTACTAACTAATATGATGATTCTAATCACAAGTTTGACACTAACATCATCATATCATAAAAACCCATCTCAATCTTGTATGAACAAATACCCAATCATGTAATTTGTTCAAGTACCTTGTTTCTACTATCAGTTATAATGGTTTTTAAACACAAAGTTATCATCATCTTCATTATTAAATCAAAACCCACTTAGCACATACAAGGGTCATCATCAAATCCTTTGTTTCTAGTGCTAATTCATCAAGTTTTCATCTAGGGTTTATTTCTAAACATGAATTTCATCACATATCACTCATAAACTCAACATTCATTCACGAATTCTGATTTTGAGTGTTCATCATAGATTCCAAAACATCACCAAATTATAAAATTTGACATACCTCACGATCCCCTTGACTTGGTGATCGTTTGTAAGTGACCATGCATTTGATTTGAGCTAGTTTTGATCTTCAATTTGGTGAATTAGCTTGAGTTAGGGTTTTGGCTTCTCCTTGTTTCCCCTGATCCCTTTCACGCACACATACATACACACTAGTTTGTGTGCAGTGTTTTTAATTTTAATAAATATTAAGTTTCAATCTTCCTCTTTTGGCCCCTCAAGTTTGGTTAGTTAATTAAGTAGGGTACAACCCACGTATTTCTAACAATATTCCCCACTTATTAACTAGGTTAAACATTCCTAATTAAATTAGTGGGTTCGCGGAATCTATGACTAGGTTTATTTTGAGTCCCGTTAACTCGGGCCTTCTATAAACTTTATTTCCCAAAAGCATTCTTTTTCTTGTTTTATTAAATATTATATTTAGTTATATAAATCCTAATATTTTCCGGCTTAATTTTACCACTAACGGTACTTTACCCGTCTTTTAGTATTAACGTGGTTTGATTACCAAACCCGTTTTTGGGGTGTTACAGTTTTGATTAAATTAAAAACCAAACACCAAAACACACACCTAAGTGTGTGTTCTAGGCGTGCGATCCACAGAGCCAAGAAAGGGCTCTCAAAAGTTCTACCCTAACTCACAAAATTGATCAAATTAAGAAGGCAATTCAAGTTCAAATCGAAAACCAAGATCAATCTAGTGATCACTCAAGTGAGGGGATCACAAGGTATGTTGAATTTCGTATTTTGGTTACTTCTTGAATTCTTGATGATTTGTGAAATCGAAATCTGAACTTGCATGATTGATGTTTAGATGAAATTAGTAATGAAAACATGTCTAGGAGTAAACCCTAGACAAGAATATATTGAAATCATGCCTAGCTCAAGTAAATTCAGATTTTGTTAATGCTAAATTCATGTATGAGATGTTTTTAGGGTTTTGATTGATAAAAATTAGTGTTATGATGTCAAGAACATGCTTAAATTGAAAGCTGAATTCAAACAGCTTCTGATCAGAATTTATAGCCGACTTGTATTGGCTGTAACCTGAACAAAACGTGACAAAAACATGTGTTTCTTGAGTCTAAAATGTAATCCCAGGAAATATCTTTAAAACCCCACTGGAATCACATTTTTTCGACGAGAATTGAGCGTTTTATGAATTTTTCTGTATCAAAGGTTCAAGCTGCGTTTTCTGGCAGAATTTGCAGCCCATTACGAATGTCATAACCAAATTTAGGAATTTATTTATGATCTCAAATTTTTACTGTAGATATTTTTAAGCGATTAAAAGAATCTCCAATTGGAATTTCGTTATTCGGATAAACGAGGAATTTTTAATAAATTTTTCCGTAAGCTGCAGTCAGAAGTGACGAATCTGATTGCAGCTTAGTAAATGAATTTTTACGAATTTTTCTGTAAAGACTTAGATCTTGAAATTTTAACACAAGGCCTAACCCTCTGAGTGGTACTCCACATAAAAAATCATAATTTTTGAAGACTTGTAAACAGGTTAAACAAGTCACCAAAAACAGCCTATTTTCAGTGATATGAAATGCCTAAATGAAATCGCGGCCTACTAGTTAGTATGTGAAATTTGATTTCATTAAGAGTTCGGATGAAATATGCCTAAGTGAGTTTATTGAACCAAATGTGCATTTGAATATGTTGACAAGTCAATTGACTTTTAAAAAGTCAAACCGACCAATGATTAGATCGAATGATAATTTTGATATGGACGAATGATAAATTCGACATAAAACCCGTAGGATGGAATAGTCGTAAATGATTATGATTAATCTAACCGTCTTACGAATTGTGATGATGATAGTTTGACTCTAGACAAGCTAGATGAAGACTTGGGAAAGAAGCTGGTCAAACGGATCGAGTACGCGGAAAAAGAGCATAACCGGATGCAAGGTAAGTGAAACTTACACTTTTTGTAGAATATGTGTTTGTTCTAAAAGTTTCTTATACGATTAAGATGATATTCAAGATATGGCTCCGACACGAAACGATACGGGTCGGAGCATATCTAATGATGAAAAACTATGTTTTATGATAAAGAGGCAAAATGGTCATGAAGTGACATGAAGTGACATGAATAAAAATGGGTTTTCTAACGGCTACTTTATAAGTAAGCCTAAACGAGTAAAAAAAGGGGAAACGGTGATTTAGTCACGAACAAATAGGTAAAAGTTGAAATATAGAACAACACTAAGCGACATAAGTCATGTCGGGCTAAATACATAAGGAAAAAGGGTTTAAGAGACATAGCTAAAGAGGTGAGAAATCTGAATTTAGTTATTTAACGAAATGGTAAATAGATACCATTCCAATTTAAGCGCAAAGTTTTTAAATCGTTTAGACCAAACGGGTCAAATGGTAATGTAGATACAATTTGAAAAATAATGACTAATAAGTACTTGTCGAGTCTTATGCGCACAAGATAAAATGGTTATGATTTAGCGGTGCTATGAATTAGCATATTATGGACGCAAGGTATTAAACGGGTCAATATGTTGATCCGGGCCAGGTACGCATATTTTGTATTGTAGTTAGAAGCGATATCACTGTCAATTATTGGCGAAAGCCCCTCGTCACAAAATGAAGGATTAAAATTGACCAAAAGGTTATTGAGGGGTAAATAGGGAAAAAACAACCTTCAAGAGTTGTTTAGAAATAAGCGTTTTCTTTAATTGAGTCCTTTGGATATGTCTAAAATGGAGATAGGTTGTAAGCTAAAAGAAGCGTGATTTAAGCTTAAAAGTGTTAAATACCCCGTAACGGGTCAAAATGAGTAGATATGCAAAACGGGTTAAGATTTGCATAAGAACCCATCATTTGAACCTTGAATATTAGTAAACTGATATAATGTGATTTGCATGACATTTTGAAGGTAATTAACAAGTTTGTTTGATTAAATCGTAAACGGGTCAAAAGTGTTGAAAAGGGATTTCAAGCCGAGAGCTTGAAATCTGAATTTTTGAAGTAGTTTAATATCAGGTATTGACTCCATGAGATGGAGAATTAAATTACGAACGCGTAAGAAAAAGAATCGTGCAAAACAGACTTGTATAGAAAAAGTTATGCAGGTTTTAAGTTGTTAAATGTTAATTTTCGTAGCTGGGCAAGTGCAGCAACAATGAAACAAACCTGCTGTGAAAAACAGGCCGTCTCGCTATGCAACGGCATATCAACATTACGCTCGCGCGACGCGACCATCGTCGCGGGCCGCGAAGGATGACTAGAGAACGGTCGCGGGGCGCGACCGCCTATTATTTCAGAAATTTTGTTTCTTTTCTATTGTTGGCCCTTAGAACTTGATTAAACATGTCAAAACTAACAGTTTGTGTGGTTTTGGCAATAGGTGAATGCTCCCAAAATGTCCGGATGAAGATCAAGTGATTTACAAGAACCGAACACATCAGAATGAAGCTTCCGCACGGCGTTTTGATGTCGTTGTAAATGACGAACTTCTATATATAAATTATGTTGTAAATTTTTAATTTGTAAAAGTTTTAAATTACTCGAATTTCAAAGAATCCTTAATACTAATTACATGTTAAATTTTCGTTTTATATACGAAAACCTTTAAAATATCGGATTTACAAGATGAGTGTTACAGATGCATACATGAAGGTTAAGATTTCATGACCGGCAGTAGCATCCACCATTGAGTCGATATGAGGCAGAGGGAATGGGTCTTTACGACACGCTTTGTTCAAGTCTGTGTAATCTATACAAACTCTCCATTTCCCATTTTTCTTTTGTACCACAACTACATTTGCTAGCAATTTGGGAAATTTGACTTCCCTAATCATCATGCTCTTTAATAATCTTTCAACCTTTTCCTGAATGATCGCGTTCCGTTCAGGAGCAAACTTTCTTCGTTTCTGTTGAACAGGCTTGAAGGACCTGTCAATTCCGAGCTTGTGAGTTATAATATCTTTGGAAATACCTGTCATATCCACTTGTTTCCATGCGAATGTTGACATCCTGCATTTCAAAAAGTTAGTCAATTGGTTTTCAATATCCTGAGGGATATTGGTTCCTACGAGCACCAAGATATCTGGATTATCCTGATCAAGGATAATTTTCTTAACATCCTGCTCTGAAGCTTCCAAGATATCATGGGCTCGCATCTTTAATTGCTATCCTGCTTTGGGCTTTGTTGAGGATTTCATTGAAGAAGAATAACACTCCTTCGCTTCTTGTTGATCACTTTCCACTTTGATAACCCCCAAGGGGTAGGGATATTGATGCACTGGTGATATGTAGATGGCACAGCTTTCATATCATGGATCCATGGCCTACCCAATATAATATTGTAGCAGGATAAGGAGTCCATGACACAGAAGCGTTGCATTGAGTTGACCCCTTCAACATACACAGGCAACTTTATTTCTCCCACAGTATTCCTGGCTTCTCTACTGAACCCAACAAGCACAGTGGATTTCGAAGTGATATCCATCGGGGATACATTCATCCTCTTTAATGTTTCCAGTTGAATTATGTTGACGGAGCGGCCATTATCCACTAGTATCCTGCACACAAAATGATTAGCAACATATAAAGTTATTACCAAAGCATCATGATGAGGATCCTGGACAGTATCCCTGTCATCACTGTCGAACGTGATCACTTTATCAGTTGTGAGGGTTGTCATCCTGGTTGGCTTATCTCCCCTTTCTGCCTTAGCTTCCTTCGCATGTCTTTTTGCTGCAGAATAAGAGTTTCCACAGATATCGGATCCTCCTGAAATAAAGTTAATTATCTTGGCATCCGCAGGAGGTGATGCTGCTCGTTCAGGATCCTTCTTAGTATCCTGACCCTTATTCTTCTTTCTTCCCAGGAGATCCTTCAGATATCCCTTGCTCAAAAGATAGCTTATTTCCTTCCTCAGAGCAATGCAATCCTCTGTAATATGTCCAAAATCCTCATGGAAGGCACTCCACTTGGACTTATCCTTCCAATCAGCTTTCTGTTGGTTCTTCCTAGGCCACCTCGCTTTGTCTCCCAGATCCTGCATAGCATACATCAGTTCAGGTATATTAACAGAAAAACAATATTCTGACAACATAGGATACTCCTCAGGATCCTCGTCTTCAACAGCATTCACTTTCTTGCTGTCATTCCTGCCATAAGGCTTAGAGCGATATGGCTTGTATGAGGATTCTGACTTCCTGTTAGTTAATTCATAGGTTGAGGATGAATTCATCCTCTCTTGCATCTTTTTGTCATCTTCCAGCCGAATATATCTTAAAGCCCTGTTTCGAGCCTCATCCAGGTTCCTGCAAGGATTCATTACGAGATCCTGATAAAATTGTGAATCCTTTTGCAATCCCATTTTGAAGGCCTGCACAGCTGTTGCAACATCAAGGTGTGGGATATCGAGAGATTCCCTGCTAAACTTGTTCACATAATCCCTCAAGGATTCCCGAGGTCCTTGAGTTATCCTGTAAAGATCACTGGTTAGTTTTTCAAAACTTCGACTGCAATAAAATTGGCTATTAAACAAATTGACTAAATGAGCAAACGATGTAATTGAATGAGGTGGAACATTTAAGAGCCATTTTAAGGCTGATCCTGTCAAAGTAGAACCAAAACCCTTGCAGAGGCACGCTTCCTTGAGATCTGGGGGGATAGGATTAATTTCCATCCTTTCCCTATACTGAGTAATATGCTCTTCAGGATCCATAGTTCCGTCATAGAGCTTTATGTTGGGGGTTTGAAATCTTTTTGGGATTTCAGCATCAGAAATAGGATATGCAAACCGGGATATACTGTGGCAATCTTGGGACACTTCTGAAATTGGCTAGACCACCCCAGGTACACTGGATATCATGCCCTTCTTTTTCTGAAGCTCCCTAGAAAATGCTGATGTCATACCTGCATCCTGCAAAGATCCAAGACCATTAGTAAGAAGAGTATTAGTATTATTAGACACGTTACCAGTCTGAGGATTCTGGCCATTTCCTGAAGCATATCCTGAGCTTCTCACAATTGACACCTTAACCGAAGAGGGTATCTCAGGAGTATGATTCTGAGTATGACTAGGCAAAATATTGCCCCTGTTATCCTCGGTATACACTGCTAAACTGAAGTTCAAAGCCCTGGGCTGCAAGGGAGTGACGGTATCCTCAGCAGGCCTGCTTGAGCTGGATTTCAAGAGTTGTATCTCTCTCATCAGCATCTAGTTGGTCTCCCGCTGTTGCTTCATCTGATCCTGTATACTACCAAACAAAATCAGAATTTCATCATTAGAAGCTAAAATAGGAGTACCCTCTGAGACAACAGATCCTTGAACATTCCGAGTGGGGATAACATCCCGAGCCACATGAGTTTTTGTTCCTGTTGAAAGATCCTGAGGCTGTGAAGAGGCTTGCATCCTCGGAGGTGGTGGAAGCACCGAACCAATTGTTGCAGAGGTTGTGGCAGACACGGTGGAAGAGTTCATGTTTGATCTTGAGGCCATTGAAAATAGTGTAGCAAAAAGTTTCGATAATAGAAAACCAAGTAATGATTTTACAAAAGCTTTTAGTAGAAATAACACCACTTGCCCCACGGTGGGCGCCAAATTGTTTTGGTAAAAAATTACCTAAGTAATTAAGTGATCAAATTAGTTATGTGAGGTAGTGTGCTAGAAGTATTTGCAAAAAATGTATGCTGATTAAGTTGTTAACAAAAAACAGTTTCCAGGATACGGCTCAAGATATCGAGCTGTATCAACAATCAAACAATGAGCAAAAAGGTAAAGGGTGACACAGGATGTACGAGGAAAGCCCTTGATCAATCTAGATCACCGGCACAAAACCTCGGGAGCTGACAATCGCAGCTGCCTTGTTCTTCTTATTACTTCAAATATCAGGATACAGTGCAGGATATGATGCGGATCAACTAGGTGTTACAATGCGATTTGAATACAAGTGTAAGTGTGAGTGATTGCAGCTAGTAGAGAGCAAGAGTGTTCGAGAGATTGTGTGTGTTCTTATCTGATCCGATCAATCCTGTTTATAGTAAAACAAAGCTAACTAACTAGCCTACAAATCCGGGATATAACGAATATTCCCTTTGTGAACGTTGTAGTCCACGTCTTCCGGCTTCAACGTTCCTATTTCAACGGATTAGCCCGAGTCTTTGGGAGAATAGGTCCACTTGAACATTATAGAATTGCTTCATTAACCTGCACGCGAATTAATTAGTCACTACCAGGATACTGTGTTAGGATGTTACCAATATCCTGATCTGGTATCCTGATCACAACAAAAGAAACATAGTCAGAATATTATTCAGGATATATAATCAGAAAACCACCTATAACAGAAAGAATGGGTGAACTACAGAGTTTCACCTTCAACTGTTGAAACGCGGATTCCTGAGCAATCTTTCGAGTTAGAGTTGCGAGGGTTTGTGCATACGATCAAGAAAAGCAGGCTTCGCAACGTCAAAAGTCGTTCGTTGGAAACTAAAGATAAGGTTGCTTGTGTTGTAGGGGCTCCATGGTAAGGTGTAGGTATCGTTCGGATTCCTACTAGTAATTAGAGTAGTTTCGGATATCGTCGAAGAAAACAAGTGGTATACCCGTCAAGGTAGGCTAAATTCGAATGCCGTGACTGAGAATCTATATCAGTCGTATCGAGTTCTAAGGACAGTTCTCGTGATACCTCCACATCTGTAATATTCATGGCCCATTGCTCCACGAGTAACGTTCGTAGAGAGTAACTCCTCCAAGCGAGAGTTCGCGAACACTGTTGTTAGGATAAGGATCATAGGATTTGAGAACTATATCGTGAATGGATGTGGAAACATGCAAAAAGGGTAGTCGCAATCGATGCGTAGGCGTTTAAGAATCCGTAGCAGGGGTTTACCTGTTGTCGAGGATATAGCTGGTCGTACGCAAGTTACATAAGGTTAAAATGAAGAACACCGTTTGTCGAATAGAGGTGCCATATTGGTATATTAAGCATAAAAAGAATTAACCAGAGAAGAATGGTTGTAGCACAAGTTTGTAGTGTTAAGGTTCGCTGATCC
Organism: Helianthus tuberosus; assembly: GCA_030545235.1. Classification (NCBI taxonomy): domain Eukaryota; kingdom Viridiplantae; phylum Streptophyta; class Magnoliopsida; order Asterales; family Asteraceae; genus Helianthus; species Helianthus tuberosus. Next base: position 101,301,778 of record CM060367.1, read on the forward strand.
ATGATGTTAGATGAGTTTGCGATTTATCGAGTTGGCAAGCAACCAATTTCGGAGGAGTTTCCTTAGGTCGTGTGAATGAATCTGAAATGTGTTTGTGTAGTCAAGAGGTTTCAAAGAAAGGACATGAAAACATGTTCAAGAGGGTATGATCATATCATCAACACATCACTATTCTCAGGGTTTCAAGAAGTGATCCCTAAAGATCGAAAGTCGAGCCTTCCAAATTCTCTAAACTAGAGTGAGTTTGTGTTAGTGCCTCTGCATGGATAAGCGAGGACGTAGTGTCACTGTGGTAAAGGAATGATGGTTTTGTCTAAGTCAATAGTATAAATTTGGCATTGCATTAATCAACAAGCATAGGTCGGTACAAAGGTTAGCGAAAAGATTTCACATAATTAAGATAAACTATCATAGGATCAAAATGCGACTCTGGTAGTATAAGGGGAAAAAGGGTGGGGTGAATGTGTAGTTCATCGTGTCCGCCTGTAGGTTGAGTAATCCGTATCTCCGTCCTTGAATGTCCCGAAGACTATCCCATCATTAGGAGGCATCCACCTGCTAAGTTGGGTATACGAAGGTGTAAATCAAGGTAGAATAAGAATTAACCACCCAACAGGGTAATGGGGGGGGGGGTAATCTTATTATCGGTGGAAGTCGTGGTATGGTTGTTAGTGCTTCATTATATCGGTTGCGGATCGAAGAAACGGGAGGCTGGTGATGTTCATACGAAGAATTGAGCGAAAACAAAAATCCAACACATAACCGAAGAATTTCGCCGACTATTCCGTTCTCTAAAGACAGTTCCAGTAATGGTAGATGGCGGCAATGACACGAAAGAAAAGTTCGTTGTATCATGGTCACGTGAGTATATCATTGGTCCAAAACAGAGTGTGAATGATAGGGTTTCGAGTTGTACAACAACAAACACGTGTAACTATGACTGCTTCATTTCTGGTGACGACGACTAGTGGAGATGATGGGGTTTGTGAACATGGACGCATGGGTATATAGTTCTCCTAAATCCGAGTTCATTTGGGTCGGTTCTGGTCTACATGAATGTCGACGTGCAAACCGAATGTATGGAGGGTCAGATCTGAATTCTAGCTGTAACGACGACATCATGTCGAGACAGTCATATGGATAAATAGAGCACATAAAACAGTTGTCGTTGTGGGGTGAGGAGAAAACAGGAAAAGAATTTGATCACTACTTGTCAAGTTTCAAGTAAACAGTTCAGTGTCAAAGTGATGACACTAGGGATAATAAGGGCGACATGCTACTACGTTAACTAAGCATACCATAAACAACGCACCATGCAAATGTAACTAACAAGTAGGTAACATAAACATAGACCATACCATCTAAAGTGTTGAGCCTTGCACATGGAGCGAAGTGTCGTTGTGGATCGTTGAGCACTGAACAGGTTATAGTCTAGTTTTTGTCAAAAAGATTTTTCCCTTTTTAAAACCAAGTTCACTATAACCAATGGCTCTGATACCAATCTGTCACACCCTCAAAATCCACAAGCGGAGTATTACCGCGAGGTGTGTGACTGACAAGGTATCCCACCAATCATACTGAACATTTAATTAAAATAAAGTAAAACCATGGCAAACCAAATGTTTAAAATTCACCAAACCCAAAAATCTAAAACCAAATTCAAAGGTTAGCGGAAGCATAAGATCAAAAACCAAAGTTTAAGTTTAAGTTCATAAAGTTTCTCATGAACACACAGCGGTTCATGTCCCACAACGACTCCTTCTCCAATGCAAGCTCCAGCAAATAACCCAACGACCTGCAAAGCATGTGGTAACGTGTCAACAAAAAGGTTGGCGAGTTCACAGTTGGTTGTCCGTTTTAATGCTGTTCCAAAAACCATCAGTTGTTAAGTTGTTTCGAAAAACCAAAAGTTATCCAGTTCCTTGTTCCCATAACCATATACCGTGGGGATTACCCCATGTTGTAAACCACTAGACCCATTACCATATCGACTACTGACTTAAGTCATGTTTATGTGCCCTGCGTCAATGTCTATCATCATTGACAAGTGCCCAAGTACATTAGTCCACTCCCGTCCTCTACGGCACGGTGTGAGGTTTGTCAGACCTAATAGCGCTATTTAACTAATGACCCGTTCGCCAATGCACATGTGCATATGTATCATTACTTCGACAAATTCGGTAATACGTTATCAAGAATAGACAATTGCACTTTAATTTACAATACCATCTGTAATACACTACTTTTTACATTACCAATATTCAAAATGCACATGTGCATCATTAGGTATAACCATGATATAACGTGTTTTGTTACACAAAGTTTGTGATTTTGAATGGAGAAGTAGGCCCATATACATGTTTTTGGTTAGTTATATCTAGTGGTTGATGGTTTGGTTATAGTTGTCAATTTATGATGTAATATGTTGATTGGATGGTATAAACGGTGTTTACATACATGTAATAAAGTGAAAATATTGGTAATGGTATTGTATTATGGATGGTATGAGGTAATGGTATTGTATTATGGATGGTAGGAGGTAATGGTAGTGTATTATGGATGGTATGATAGATGAAAGGGAAAGTGTATTCAAAGTAGTGTACCAAAACACCTTATTTAATGTTGATACATATAGATGCACATGTGCATTTCTAATATTGGTAATCTAAAAAGTATTCTATTACACATGGTAGTGTAAATGAAAGTGCAATTGTCTAATATTTGTAATGAATTACGGAATTTGTCAAAGAAATGACAAAAATGCACATGTGCATGTTTGTGTATTATGGATGGAATGATAGATGAAAAAGAAAATAGTGTACCAACACACCTTATTTCATGTTGACACATATAGATACACATGTGCATTTCTTATTTTGTTAACGTAAAAAGTAGTGTATTACACGTGGTAGTGTAAATGAAAGTGCAATTGTCTAATATTTATCCTATATATTAAAAACAAAGCTAATGAATAGTACTTGTCACATCATAATCAATAGTAAACTTTCCTTATTGGTTCACGTACATCCACTCACATACATATAGACACGTGACAAAGTTAATGAATAATAAAGTGAAATTTTTACCAAACACCCCTACCCACCCGAAACACTACCCACCCAACACTATCCACCTGAAATACCCACCCGAAACACCCTCCCTTGGCCGAAATTGTTGACTTTTGAATAACACTTAAAAATTGTTTTTTTTACATAAATACTTAAATATTAAAATACTTATTACTTACTATATACACACACATATTAATAATGTGATTCAGTTAATGGGGTCTTTTTTTCCATTTTATGCTTACATAACTTCACGTCATCTTCTTTTTTCTCCTCTTTCACACGTTTTTCTGATTGTATTTATACAATTCTTATTCCTTATTTGTTGGGTTAGTGGATGCTTAAACATCGCAATAGTCGCCATCGCCATGAGTTACTAACTCGCTTGCTGCCAACGGCTCTGTTGTATGAAAACTCCACTTGTCAACTTAAAAATAAGACACTAAATAGCACAGCTTTAATAACAACCAAGTATTTAGTCGCAATAAATAGTTTTACAATGACTTAGTTTTGTCGCGCCGCAACGCGGCGCGCAGCATTAAAACCTAGTTGTAATGAATTACAGAATTTGTCAAAGAAATGATACAAATGCACATGTGCATGGATAACTGTGACTCGAATTTTTTTTTTAATTTTTTTTTATTATAAACGAAATATAGCGATTTTTCCAAAAAAATTGTAAAAAAAAAAACTTTTTTTGGGTGTTTTTTAGATTTTTTTAGGTATTACTGTTTGTGTTCACACTGGTTCTCGCGGTTCTCGCAATAAAGGGTGGTTCCTAACGAATCCTTCTCCTATATATATATCACCTCAAAACGTGTTTTACATTTTATTTATTCGTAAAACCCTAAAAACGACTAACGGGAATACATAAGTGTTCCTCCCGTTTCGGATAGATTACGTGTTGTAACTTTAAACGAGCATAATATGGTCAAAAGTTAACCAAATCAAGTAAAATCCTAATTCATGATTAAATACATGAAGTTAAGGTTTTAATGATATATGGCATACTTAAAAGCATTTCTGTTTGGACCCCAACTAATTAAAGTAAACTGAAGTGCAAAACCAAACGATTTGAAAAGATCTACAGTTTTGATCACTTTCCAAGTTCCAAACAGAAAAACCTTCTAAATGAAAGTTGAAGAACCCATTCTAATTTAGTGGACTTGAAATTTTTATAATTTTTTGTTCTCGTTTACTGTTTCTAAAATAAAAAAAAACAACGTAGAAAGCTGTCAACTTGTATACATTCTAAAAACTAAACCATTTAACATTAACCAAGGGTTCTTATAGCCAATATCAACTACAAACATCATCATAACAAATTCAAAACCCTAATTAACCATCCTTAAATTATTAGGGTTTATTTGTAATCACTAAGAATGCATAAAGTCATCATCAATCATCAAGGTGACTGCATAGCCCTCTTTACCTTTTATTTTTGGGTCAAACATATGTTATTTCCAAATCAATATTTTAATGGCTATATGTTTCTAATGTTGTGTGAACCTTATTTGGTTAATTTCATGTGTGCATTCATTAATTGTGGTATAGGCGAACGGTAGCATGTTATAGCGTTATAGGTGTGATGACCCATCCTCACTTCGATTTGGTTTGTTGTTGTTGTTGCTCATCACACTCTTTTGCATTTTGGGAAGTGTAGATGATAGAAACCGGTATTTTACGTGGAAATCTTTGGGTTTTTTTTTACTCAATTAGCTAATGTGCCGATCCTTGTTACCATATCATGTTGAATACAATTGCTATAGTATAATATGTTGCCATACCAAACTTTTTTCCATGTGTTGTTTGTTAAACCTATGTTACTCACTAACTTTTTATAGTTGACCATGTTTTCTCACATATGTTTCAGATGCTAAACCATGATTTTAAATAAAAGGGTATTTTTGTCGGTTCACATCAAATTAACTAAAAAGACTAACATACATCTATTCGGGGGACTATCCGAGTAACAAATTAGCAAACCACGAGGAACATTCATATAATTTCAAAAGGTGAGGACTAAACGTGAAAAATTGATAAACCACTAGGACTATCCTGGTAACTTACTCCTTTTAGAATCATTTAAATTCTTTATTCATTAGTTATAAAATAAGATTGGAATCTAAATAATACCTAAATGTATAAACTCATTTTAGGATTTAAAGGGGAGCCTGCACAATGCAGCAGCGAATATAAAACTTAAAAGTTGTTAACGACCCGAGCCAAGTTAAGGCTAGCTAGAGCTTGATTCAAACTTCAAACCGAGCTAACTCAAGTCGGTGCGAAATTAAAGTTGAGCTATAATCTTAAACTCGAGCTCGACTCGATTAAAAATCGAGTAAGCTCGCTCGACTCAATTTGGCCTGACTTTACTACTTACTTTATCATAAGGGTCAAACATGAAACTTATTCTTGCTAAACAGTTAAAAATAAAATTTTACTTAGCCAAAGGTCTATATATGTAAGTTTCACAATTTATTAATTTTTGCAAAGGATTAACTTACACTTGTTTTATAACTAGTAGATGCCTCGCTCGCGTTGCGGGGCAATGGCCGAATAACTCTCAATCAATTAAAAAAAGACTATTATAACTTTGCTATGAAAAAAACGATGATAAAACCGTAATTTTGGGCTCAGGGCAAAACTGTAATTTTTCAGGACTAATGAGCCAATGTTAGGCAGCTAGAGTTATGCGCCGCACGCGTTGCGGGGCGCTAAACCGAGTATTTCTTAGGTTAATAACATGTACGTCTTTATGTCGGTTAGTTATACATGCTACCTATAACATGATATAAAAAAGACATATCAAGTTAACCAATTAAAGAAAAACAGTACTATAGTTATGATAAAAAAAATTAATTAAAACGATGACAAGCGTGTAACTTAGAGTTGGGAGCAAAACAATAATTTGTTAGGACTAATTAGCTAGTGCTAGGCAGCTGTTTGGCATGAATAAAAACAAAATTAAGTCAACAAAGTAAAATAAAATACTACCATGGTTTTGCCAAAGTAAAAAAAAAACGATGGCAAGATTGCAATTTTTAGCGGAGGTAAAATCGTAATTTTAAAATGGAGTTAAAATAATATTTTGAACTGAGGGGAAAACCATTTTTTTTTATTTTGAAATGGGGGAAAAATCGTAATATTTTAGCTGCGGGCAAAATCGTAATTTTTAGCTGGGGGCAAAATCGTAATTTTAAACTAGGAACCAAATCGTAATTTGGCAGGACTCTAGCTCAGGGCAAAACCATATTTTTATTTTGAATTGGGGGCAAAATTGTATTTTTTAACTAAGGGCAAAATCGTAAATTTAAGCAAGGGACAAAAACAAAATTTTATTTTGAATCGAGGGCGAAATCGTAATTTTACACCTGCGATAAAATTGTAATTTGGCATCACCAATAAATAACTATTATATGAAAAATGAAAAAAATAAAATTGTAATTTGGCATCACCAATAAATAACTATTATATGAAAAATGAAAAAAAAAAACCAAAAGTCAAAGTGGCCGCCCAAAAGTGGCGAACCACCTAACAAAACTATTCCCTGACGTCATCAAAACTTGTAATTGTATATGTTGAGAATAAGGGCTAAACATGAAACTTATGATTGCCAGTCAACTAAAAATAAAACTCTACTTAGCCAAAGGTCCAAGTATGTAAGTTTCACAATTTATTAATTTTTACAAAGACTTAACTTGCCTTTATAGAGTTGGTGGTTCATCCAATTTTGTTTCTTCATCCATATGGGACAAAGGAACTATCGAATAAATGAATTCTTTAGGAAAGAAAGGCACACTTTTATAGCCATTTCTTTCATCAAAAGTTGTTTTCTCATCTGAGGTGGGATGAGCAAAAATGTAAAAGTACCAAGAGATTTTAGGGTTTCAAACGCTTTAAAGGGTTGTACGTTGTGTTTTAATTCTTGTAATTACATTAACTCTTAACTTCATGTAAATTCCTTTTTTTTTTGTCATCGTATGCTATAATATAGTATAGATATATGCTAGAGGGTGTTCCTACAATACGACATGGAACACAGACGCTAGTAATCACGTAACATAATATTTTTTATAGTTGAAAAAATAGCAATATCATACTCAATTTAGAAAAGAATAAAATACGTGTTTTTATCGTGTAACATTTCAAAAAATATTAACGTATGAAAAATGTGGGGTTAGTTGGTTTAAAAGTTAACAATATGTTTTAAAGAATTGTACCGTGTGTTTTTTAAGTTGTATTAGTTAGAGTATTAGATTTTGTGCAAAATTACCTGTTTCTCATCCGTATATGTATTATAAAGAATATAATATAATGTAATTTAAACTCTTAAATCAACAGGTGTAAGAATTGGAAGACATTTATGTGCAATATTAAAAGTGTCCTGCCTGTCAAAGTCAAAATGCATAACCGGCATATTTATGCATAGTATAATTTAATCTTTCAAGACGTTCAGGTGTGGTTCGGGGAGGACATTCGGGATGATGACCTGGATGGGGACCGACGAGGAACACCGCCCCCTTCCTAACTTGGGTCAATCGGGGAACTATTCCCGTTCATCCCGACGCAAAATTTCAACCATTTGAAATCTTGACCGTTGTAAACGGTCATCATTCCAAATTAAAAAAAAAACTATTTAAACCCCAGTTTCATCCTTAACCAATCTCATTCCATTTTCAATATAACCAATCTTATTCCATTTTCAAAATCCAAAAAAAATTCATGGATCCGAGCCGACAGAACCCACCTCCTAAGGGTGAGCAAAAATCGGGTTGGCCCGAAATTACCCGAAAACCGAACCGAAAAATAACCGAAACCGATCCCGATATACTACATAGGGTTAGCCGTCGGTTTCCATTTATTTAGATTCTCAGTTTCGGGTCGGTCCTTGGGCTAAGACCAAGGAAAGCCGTACAAAAGAAAACCGACCAGATGATATTATATTTCACATTTTATTATCTGTAATGCTTATCCTAAGCGAAGTTAGAATCGACTTTTTCTAGAGATTAGGTCCAAATAAATTAAATTGACCGACACAAAACAATTAAATTGAAAAATATTTAACAACCATTATGATTTATATTCAACAATATGGCAGCAACTTCAACTCAATTTCTAACATCAAGAAGAATGGGAATAACAGTTTACCATATATATTGATTGCTTGACGCCTTAATTAGCAAGTTTGTTATGAAGTAATCATGCAATTCTCACTTAGACATATCATTGAACAACTTGTAAGCGTACTTTCAATGCAACATAGAAAAATCCAACTTTGTTCAATTCACCCCAAATCACAAGTTCGAACAAGTATATGTTCATGAAATTCGATCATTGATGGTAAATTAAAAACCCTTCAAAGTAAACGTTGAAACTGTATCGAAACAAATTAAAAGTGATGGAAGTTTTATAATAGGTTCGGGTTATTACCCGGGATCCATTGTACCCGACTTATAAAATAACCGGAACCGAGATATTGATTTGGGTATTATTTCTGGTATTTATCTAAGGGATGTTCGGTTCTCGGTCGGGTTTTCCTCTGTTCGGGTCGGGTTTTGTAATATGCTCACCCCTACCGCCCCCATGCTTTCCCAACACACCCGCAACTCCCTCGACCCAACCCCCACTTGTATAAAACACGCCACCAATGGACCCATTTTCATTTGGCGGTTTTAGTCAATCTCAAAACCCTTGGAAAATGCAATACCAAAAATACCACCATGCTATGCAAATGCAAATGCAATCGCAAGGCGTACAAATGTAACCGTTACAATCACTCACTCAAACCGCACCCGAGCACGATTTCGTTTCTTTAGCCGCGGATGATGATGTTATACCCGAAACACAACCACAAACCACAAACACTAAGAAGGGGAAACGAGCTCTAAGAGATTAAGAAAAATTAAGCGGTAGTGCGGAAAGAATTCCTTGGACCCAGACGAGTTGGAAGTGCTTGCACGAGCTTGAGTTAAAGCTTCTAGCGATCCGATTTTAGGTTTATTTTTTTAAATTTTATTTATAAATTAAAAATTAAAATTAGTATTTGTATTTGATTTCTAAAGAATTATTATATTTTTAAATTTTAATTTGTACAAAACAACCAAAAACGTGATGGATTTTACAACCAAGTTTGTAAAGAATTTTTCAAGTTGATGCAACGTCAGCCATATCGATTAGTCAATTCCGCTAGTTCAAAATTTAGAGAGATGGACCACAAAATTGGTTTGTTTGGGGGTATTTTTCAACATGCATTGAACAATCGTAAAAGTGGTGAAGATGGTGCAACTATTTTGGCGTTGGTGGTTGAGAGATACACCAGAAACACGGGTCGTGGAATTACATGAGGTCGTATGAAATATTGAGAAAATGTGAGAAGTGGAAGGTGGTGCCTAATGAGGTTTCTGAAGCGAAAAGATCGAAAACAAGTGCGTCAGGGAGTTGTCGTGCGGGTGGTTCGGATGCACGTTGTGCTATCAATATAAACGATGACCTCGAGTTCGAAGACGAAGCTCCAAATCCTAAACCAGAGCAACCAATTGGAAGGGATCGTGCTAAAAAAGCGGCTGCTCAGAAGGCTTCGGGTTCAAAGGGAACGAGCTCGAGTGATGCGTTTAAACTTGATACAATTCTACAAAAATTCAACCATTTTATGGGAGTGCAAGATGATATATACAAAAAGAAAGAGAGGTAAAAGGAAGAAGCGGCGGCGAGGGAAAGATAGAGACTTGAGTTTGATAGGAGGCGACTCGAATTTTATATACAAAACTAAGAAGCCGAAGAATTTCTACTAATGAGAATCGACATCGAAATCGTACCCGAAAGAGACCATGGGGTGCTCTCAATGATGAAAGACAAAATCATGAAGAAATGGCTAGGAGAAAGTGAAAGTTGGCTTTAGTTTATTTTATTTTAAAGTAATGTTTTTTAATTATGTCTTTTTTCTAGGATATTTAATTTTAATTTTAATTATTGAAAACTTTTTTTAAATTTTTAAGAATTTTGGTAACAAAAAATAAAAATAAAAAAAATGGAAGGGGGGATGGGAAAGAAGTGGGAACCACACCCTATGTTTGAAGAAAGATGTTGAGGTGGAAAGGGAGGATGATGTGGCATTGAGGTAGACATGGGGAAGTGGAACCACACCCCATAGTTTAATAATCTACATGATTTTATAGTAGAGAGCAACCGTGGGAAAGGATTTAAGTGTGCTTTCGAACTAGATTTGGTCGGATTTTGTAGGTTTTAAGGAAACATGTCGGAGTATGGCCAATGATGGTTAATTATTGATTAGTTTCACGTGATGGCCAAAACGGCCTGTATGAAGGCGTAACCGACATAGTGTTTTTAAGGGTTTCACGTGACAAATCAAGAAAGTAACGACTTTACGGTTGTCTAATATTTGTTTAAAATTAAATTTATTTATTCATTTAAGCTCATTTATTTAGAACAGGCCAAATATATTAAAAATAAAGTGTGGCTAGCAAGGAACTAGGTGCGCAAAAAGCGACTGCTACAAAAATATTAGAGGGTTTTGCAACCACTCAGACCTAACTAATGTTAACTGTAACAACTCGCGTTTTTTAAGACAAAGTATAATTCAAAGTCAAAGTCAAAGGAAGAAATGACCGCTAAATGCGATCTGTCACTCCTTGCTTAATTATTGATTGTACTCTTTGACTTGTAATCGATTTCTCGATTTTATGTTACTTTAGTTGTATTATCTGGAGTAAATGTAATAATCGCAGTTTATCGCTACTAGATTTATCGCCATCCCATCGCTATCGCATCGCAATTCGAATTATAGGTTCTGAATTTTGTTTTACGTGTGTGTGCTATTTATGTGTTACTTGTGCATGTTTATATTTGTTTTGTGGTGATTAATCGAAAACCCAATCGCAACCCTATCACAACGCACTCTCATCGCAAACTGGAAACACAAGTTTAATTATGTTGTTGTGTGTTAGTTAGGTTATTTGTGTAACTATTGTTTGATACTATCGCATCGCTTACTCGAAACGCCTCGCAATGCTCGACGCACGAAACGAAACATCGAAACCCAACGCACTCGAGCCGTTCGATCGAATGGTCATCCGTCCGGATAACCATCCGATCGGATGGCCATCCGATCGGACTGCCCTCCGATCCATCACTCCACACCGCCTTAACCCCTTTTCACCTATAAATAGCACCTGTCATATCATGAACAGTGATGTGACAGCTCTCTCGTCCGTTCCAGCCCTATTTTCTCTCGATTCCTCGCGATTCTTGTAAGTTTTCCACTCAGATCTTGTACTTCTATTAACTACATACACTTTCTCATCATTTTCACCATCAAATCTTAACTTTTCACCGTGAAATCGGCTGATTTGGGCTGTTCTAGGGTGATGTCATCATGTGTTCTCATGAACTTCAAAGTGTGACCTCATTCCACCAAGAACAACTCAGATCTAAGAGATTTCAACATATTTAAACACTGATTTCGCCATAATCTAAACATTTTCCAACTGATTACCACTTTTCTTCATCATTCTTAACTTTTCACGTAAAAACCGATGGAATCCGAGCTCGTTCAAACCTTTTACTCGTTCTATAGTGAAGTATTGGACTGAGAATGGATTTCTATCGGAGAAGACGACCGATTCACGGATTGAACATGAAGTACCATCAAGAACAGTCAACTGATCGAACGGTTTAATTCCCATCCGATCGGATGACTTGGGCTTGATGGGGTTTCCATTGTTTAACACGTTGTCATACCGTCTCGGTTCAAACGCAAAACTTTCTAAACTCACCAAATCTTTCAAGTTTCAAAACAAACAGGTCACCAAACGGACTGCCGTCTGATCGGACTGCCATTTGATCGAACGACAATCCGAACGGACGACTTGTGATTTTCAACACTTAATCATTTTCACAAAAATGTAAAGAAGGTTAGTTTCAGCGAACCGCCATCCGATCGGACGGCCATCCGTCCGGATGACCATCCGGCCGGATGACCTGATTTGTAGAAACATTTCTTAAATTTTGAAATGCTACAACGAAAACTTGAAAGTCACATCATACACAAACACATCCTTCCCAAACGGATCACCCTCCGACCGAATGGCCATCCGTCCGGATGACCATCCGTCCGGATGACCATCCGTCCGGAAGGTCATCCGATCGGATGACAATCCGTCACTTATTCCACTCGCATCGTTTAACGCACCGTTCATCACTTGTGTTATCGTTAACTGTTCAGGCTAAACTCTCAACGCTCCCTTCAATCCAAGAAAGTGTTTATTTACTAAACACGATCTGTGAGTATACTCGATCCTTTTTTGATTTAGGAACTTTTGGGTGTAACATACGTTACTTATACTAAATCACAATGATCACACAACGCAAACACATGTTATACGTGTTATTCGATGAATGCTTGTATGTTATGTTTACACAGTGGTTGTTACCTGACACCTTAGCAACGATAGTACTATAGTTTGGACTCAACACCTGTCGTGGACGGAGGTTGCTAAGGGTATTTCTCACATGTCACAGTGGTGATATGTGTTGCGCACTCTACAACTCGCAGTCACGTCTGTGCATATTTCATTGTCGATAACCTACTAGCTTCGCATTACTACGTGTTACATGCTGGTTATGCGTAACTCGCTTTCGCTATCTACCTATACTATTAAACTTGTATGCTCACCTTTACACTATGTGTATTGACTTTTATTTTAACGTATGTGACAGGTGTTTAGGATGCTTTTGCTTGTTAGCTGGTATAGAATCAAGCTAGGAGAGTCTAGAAACAAACTAAATAAAATCTAAGTTGTCGGAATGGATATTTGTCTTTGAGAACAACGTCTGTAATAACTGTTTTATTTTATATGTTTGTGGTATGGGACATGAACCTTTAATATATTATAATTAATAGTTATTATGGATTCTCCTGGACAATCTGCTTCGATCAGTGCCGCGCCCCGATGATTCCGCCATCAGTTGGAGTGTGACATTAACCTTGCAGTTTCTATTACAAAATAACAAAAAAGAAACATTCACAAAAGAATCTTTAGAAGGTATTGCCTAGGGGTGTCCGCGTGTGCGGCGAGGAACACAACACACTATCACAAACATTAGTAAAGTGCATAATCACGTAATGGTATATAATCATGTAACATGTTATTTTTTTATATAATTAGAAAAACTATAGCAATGTCATACTCAAATTAAAGAGAATAAAATGCTCGTTTTTATAGTGTAATTTACGAAAAAGTTATGGCCATTTATAAATCGTGAGAGAAGTTGAATGTGATTTGCATATGCTAGGAAAATCTAGCTTTAAAAGATTGTAATATGTTCTTTAAAACTTGTAATCATTTGAAGTACTAAAAGTATGTTAAATTACCTTTTTGTTTTTTTATATGTATCGGAATATATGTATATAGTGGATAGTTCAAATAATAAGAAATTTTTTGTAATAATAAACAACAATAAATTTCAACAAATAAGAATGTTTCATTTTATTTCATTTAATTTTTGTATTTAATATTAATGTAAGGGTATATTAGTATACTTAGATGGATCATTAATTGGTAGTCTATCTTTTTAATAGCTAACTACATTAAATTTATAATTTATTTTAAAAAAAACACATTCTTTCAAAAAAAAAAAGAAAAAAATATAATTTAAAGTGTAGTATAAATTACGAGGTGTGTAAGATGAATTACGAGATGTATAGGATACATTTCAATATGTGTAGGATAAATTTCAAAATTTGTAGGATAAATTTTAATGTGTGCAAGCAAAAATTTAAGTGTGGAGGATGATAGTGTTTATAACTAATTAATAGTCAAAGATAATAATAAATAAGTTGAGAAAAAAATTATTTAATGTTTTACATTTGTATCCTTTGTTCTTTTTCTTCTTAATTTAATTTTCTTCTCAAATAAACCTTCACTTAAATATATATATAGCAAAATTGATATATTATGATTATCAATATATATATATATATATATATATAGGTAAAGAGTACTGTACAAATGCCCTTATCGCACATTACGTACGCGCCAATCTCAGCCGTCAGATCATCTTCCCGCAATGAAAATCGCATGTTTTTTTTTTGTAATAATTTCGCATGTGATAATTTTGATGAAATAGCAGGTGTTTTTTTGTAACAATTTCGCATGTGATAATTTTGATGAAATAGAAGGTTGTTTTTTTGTAACAATTTCGCATGTGGTAATTCAATTTCGCATGTGATAATTTTGATGAAATAGAAGGTTGTTTTTTTGTAACAAGTTCGCATGTGGTAATTCAATTTCGCATGTGATAATTTTGATGAAATAACAGGTTGTTTTTTTTTTGTAACAATTTCGCATGTGGTAATTCAATTTCGCATGTGATAATGTTGGTAACAATTTCGCATGTGGTAATTCAATTTCACATGCGATTTTCAATGCGGGAAGATGATCTGACGGCTGAGATTGTAGCGTACGTAATGTACGATAAGCGCATTTGTACGTTAACCGGCCTCTCTCTCTCTCTCTCTCTCTATATATATATATATATATATATATATTGATAATCATAATATATCAATATTATTGTTATTACAATAGCAATTAGAAAGTTTGTTGCAAATCAAGAGAAAACATTCGTTTGTTGATATATACACCCTATATATTTTAGTTAAGCTATTTTATTCATCCTCAGTTATATTAACAATAACAATTATTTTATTAATCCACAGTTATAATAAAAATAACAATATTCGGACCCGAGAATAATTATTTAATAAATATTCATTTATTAAGGTTAAAAACAGTTTGTTGCCACTCAAGAAAGGGCAATAGTTTATTGATATATACACCATCGTTTCTAGTGAAGCTTTTTTATTTATAATAACAATTCGGGCCCGAAAGTATTTATTAATTTATCAGTTAACCCTTTATTATGGTTAAGAAAACGAAAGTTATTCACTTATTCCCTATATATTATATGCAACAAGTACTTACATATGCTTTTAATGAATTGTGTTTGGTTGGCTGGCCAAAAAAAAAAAAAAAAACCTTACATATACTTACATATCCAGTTCACTATATTGCATATAGTTTCATTAAAAAAATCGCCTACATATGTTTCAAATCTCATCCAGGATATGGAAACTGAAGTATAGTGTCTTTCAAAAACAATTTGTTAGCCAATATAGTGTTCCTTTGCTCTTGAGAGGCTGAGCCTGGGGCAGAGATGGGTAATACTAGGATGAATATATCACTACTAGAAAAATGAAACTTTTTAACATGTTTTTCCGTCACAAATGTGTTGCAAAACTGAGTTTGCAACGCATTTGTAACAAAAACCTAATGTTGGAAAAAGCCCCGTGGAAAACTTTTTGCAACGCATTTACTACGCAAATTTCAACTTATTTGCAACGGAAATATTGTGTTGAAAATTTGTAACGCATTTCCTACGATTCCCTAATTCCATGAAAAAATTATTTGCAACGCATTTCCTACACATCCCCTAAAGAAGTTGCAACGCATTTGTAACGAAACATTTATAAAAAAATTAAAAAAAAACTGGAATTTTTTTTTTTTTTTTGAAAAAACTGTTTTTTTTTTCTTCTGAAAGTTGCATAAAAATCAGCAAAAAATACACAGAAAATATTAATAAACCTGTTTTAAAATCACCGTACTCGAAAACAGTACATTACGCCATTTCTAGTGTTTCTAAACCACAAAACTAACAAACGTTTAACGTGCGTGTATGTCTAAAAAGATAAATGCGATCTAATTATTAGGAGGATGCCAATTCTTCATAAAGTCTTGTAATTCTCTTTTCATGTGTTGTTGGAGGTCTTCTCTCGCTTTTCTCTCGGTTTCAAGATGAACTCTAAGATCTTCCCTCTCCTTGGTCTCAGCTTCGAGGCGAGCTTCAAGCTTTGCCAGTTGTGTTCGCATTGCGTGAGCCTAAAAATTTATGCTGAGAAGGATGATTTGTGTCATACTCATGATCGCTATCCTCATAATCGCCATCCCCGTAATTGGCATCGTCGCTATAATGGCCCGACTCATAACTAGAGATCACACGTGACCGCTGCTCACGCAATGCCCCATGCATATCCGCCATGGGATCCATAAGTATAATTATTGAGTCATAAAATATGTTAAACCACAACAATTACCACTACAACTATACCTAAATGACCAGCTGGAGCACAAATTGCAAGTAAAATCATACTTCCATAAGCATAAAACATAACAAATTACACCAATCACCACTACAAATTACACAAACAACGATCCATATCAACAATTACGCCAACTCTTCACAAAAAAAGGTAAACAGTGAAGTAAATTAGCTTCGTAAATACCTAAAAGTGAAAGTAAAGGCACAAATTGCAAGTAACCACACGAATCGTACACATAAACAGTCGAAAACTACACAAACTACTGCTGCAATGAACATACAGAACGATCGACGACGAAAATGAGAATGCTAAATGTCAGCACAGATCTGGAGAAGAAGACAGAATGCGTAACAAGAGTTGAAATTACCTGATTGAAGGAGAAATGGTGAAGGAGAGAGAGTAGATCTGGAAGATGAAACCCTAGGTTACGAGTGATGAAAGAAAGCAATCCGATCTGTATCAAATAACTCAAATCCAAACGCAATTTCATGAAATCAGATCTGGAAGTTCAGAAAAGAAATACAAAAACGACGATTGTGAATACCTAGTGTACTGCAGAGCGATGTTGATAGTTGACCGGCCGGAGTGGATTTGACCGGCCGGAGTTACGGCGATGTTGAGATCAGAACGAGTTGCGGAGTTACGGAGTTACATATTCTGGAAGTTCTAGGACTTCAAAAAGAAAAAAGAGAGGAGGAAAAGAGATTGTGCACGAAGAGGTAGTAAAATTGTATTTGAAAAAATAATAAATTAATTAAGTTAATAATAATTATAACAAAATATTCCAGCCACATTTGTAACAAAACTGTAACACACTTACGATTATTTTTGTTTTGTTACTATTGTGTTACAATTTTGTTTAAAAAACTTGGGGTTTTCTTTCGTCAAAAACGCGTTGCAAAGGTGTCAGAAGTTGTGACGCATTTTTTTGCGTTGAAAATTTCCGTAACAAATAACCATTTTTCTAGTAGTGTATATATGCACTTTATAATATGATCTAAAAACAATTACCTTCTTGAAGATTTGTTGATAATGTAAATCGAAAACTGACACATTATTAAATAACATAATTCAAGGTCACAATACAAGAAAAGGAAGACTGTCACAACGAAAATGTAATAGGCAACACGATGTAATAATATATAGGCAACAAGTTTATTCATAAACACGTATGGTGATCCGCTATCGTTTCTTTTGGGCGTGCACTTCTGAAGACCACCATAGAACCTTTCCAGGAATTATGATCATTTAGAGTTAACCCAGTGGGTTATCTCTGATGCAGCTTGCTTGTATATCTCATCATAATGAGACATCTCCATAACCTGATCACAAGTGTTTGCCTAATCAACATTGCAAAAAGAATAAGGAACATATATTAGTTATATGTATAAAATTAATATGCACATTAAAGAAACATATCCCTTAAGGCCAATGTACTGTAACAATAAAAAAAAAAAAACACAAAAACTAAGTTGTAACACAAAATATTATGCAAAAAAGGAAAAAGACAAAAGAGAGTAACAATAAAAAAAAACACAAAAACTATGTTGTAACTTAGAAAAACATATTTTTATAGTTATATTGTCTCGTCAAAATGCACTTTACATCAATATCGCAGGTAAGCGAGCAACAAGCTGCGCCGCTACCCCTTTCTGGATAGCAAACCCTAGCCTATTAAAAACAAACCCCTGCCCCCCTGTTGATGAGCCACTGTTGTGGACAACCTGTTGGACCCTAGTCAGCAAACGGATAGCTTCTGGAGCCAGGGATCCAAAGGTGTCGAAGGGAGGAACCCTAGCATCATATGTTGTAACACAAAATATTATGCAAAAAAGGAAAAAGACAAAAAAGAGTGAGAGAAGTGAAGCATTGCTTACTCGAACATGAATCATAAACAAGCTCTTCAATTCATCAGAAGAAATATTAGCTGAGACAATCTCGAGCTTGTGCTTCTCTAGCACGTAGCAAATCGCAGTAAGTAGCCCAGGCTTACGGGGTGCACAAATGCTAATATGCGCATCTATGTCGCACACATTTAATGTGACTTTGGAAGACACCCACGTTTGAAAAATTTTCGTTGAGCTTAATGGGAAGGATATTAACGAGTTTGAGCTAGATGACGAGACTTTCCCAATTGAGGAACCCTGATCGGCTAGAAACGACTCTCTAGTGCTGCCAGTAGTGGTTTTGGTTGATGGACCGTCGAGCCTTTCTACCTTCTTTGTTTCAAGGCTTTGGAGGGTTTGTTGCAGTTTTTTAATGTAGTCTACAGCCTCATCAACTATTGCAGCTTTGTCTACCTGAAATAAGATTATGAATCTACCATCATTTACCAGTAAATGCTCTTATTTGTAAGAAACTAATAAGTCACAAAAGAAAAAAAAATAAGTAAATACTGTGGTTGAGTTCATCTTTTTAAACGTTTTGGTTGATCTTTTCCCATGTACTCTTCTGATTCAGCTAATTGCACCACCACTATAACATATTTTTTCTTTAATTCTAGCAAATTTATAAGTCACATTATTTAATATATGTATGATCTGTCAAAGAATAATTACCAAAAAGTTACAAGAAATTATTTCGTGTATTTTTTTTTTGTTACAGTTGTTTTTTTTTTTTTTAATATATTTCAAACAAATCATTAAGTACCTTATAAACTTTTCTATAACCTTAATTAAAATAATCAAAATATAGATACTGATTTAAGTTGAGAGGATAACAAAATAAACTGATCAAACGTTATTACCCTTTCAATGAATTTGCTAATTTGTGTCCGGCATATAAGAAAATTCAAAAGGAAAAGATCACATATATTCGTCCAAAAGAAGCTGATATTTTTGTTCTGAGTTATTAAATACACTACATATTTTTCTAAAACAGTTACAAACATAATTTAACATGAAGTAATGCATCATCGATCTTTTCGATCCTTTGAAAAAAATAACTTCAAGCAGAACTATAACACTTGATGAAGTTGTATATCATTTTCTTATACATCCACATCAATTTTGAAATTCATAGTAACTATACGTAAGTACATACAGTTATGCCCAAAGATTAAAAAGAGATATTTTGAGGTTTAATGCCTTATCAAGATATAGAAAGAAAGAACAAAGAACTATATAGATTTGTGACCGAATACATCAAAACCGCATATTAAAGATTTTGAATTTCTAATGTGATCTTTAAAGAAACATATAGTAATTAAAAATAGAATAGACATGGAGGTACATAATTAAAATCGGTACCTTCTGAGGAAGTTGAGGCATTAAGGCATGAAGTTGATGGAACATGTTCCTCATTTTCTTTCTCCTTTCTCGCTCGGTCCATATATGCAAGTCATGATCACTTGGCGCGAGCTTTCTTTTTCCCTTAAGATTATGAAGACTTACCTCGGTGTCCTCAGTTATGATCTCTTTTTTAATCTCCAAAGTATCATCATTTTTCTTGCTGGCACCACCGGCGATTGTTGCTGCCACTTCTTGGTCACGACCACTTGAACCATCTAATGTGTCTCCCATCTTGTGTTGTTTCATTTGATTATGATTTTCGAGTGAATTCTTATCACTTGAAAATCTTTCTTCACCACCACCGCGTCCACTAGAATTGCCCGGCATAACCCAAGGATAACTATTCCAAAAAAAACCTTCTTGGCCTACACCTTCAGCCATGTTAGATTCTATATATGCAATGGAAAGAGAGGAGAGATATAAGGAGATAGGAAATAAAGGTGAGTTAAAAAAAAAGATGCTGCATAAAAAAAGATTGTTTTTTTCCGTATAGCAATTATCCAACACGGCAGCTCGTGTTTTATAAATTTGAGTTTGTAAGTTCAAACCATATTTGAATTGTGCATGTAAAAAAATTATATATATTTTTTATTTGAACTGGCTATGGTCGATGAGAGAGATGAATGGATGTTTTTGGTCCTCACAAAATGCCTTTATAAGCCATGGTCATTTCCTTCTTTTAAATAATAATCATCATATTATAAATGATATCTTCTCTACTTAATTGGTTTGGTTATTTTGCCATATATAATGGACCTAAATTAATGTGTGTGTATACGCAAAACACTTCACATTTGTGCTTATGGTTAGGCTTGACGGTGTGGGAAACGTCCAGCCCCGTCGACAAAAGACAACGCCCCCAAACACCCTCCCACCAGGCTCGACGTCATCTCAAACGACGTGGGTGGGACGATGGTGACGATAGCATAAGGACAAAAGTTGTTCCATCTTCTCACACACACACACATATACATACAACATATACATATATATTTTAGGCTCATCCCTTATTTCCTTACCTCCATCCTCTTTGCCCTATCCTCACACCCGATCTACGTGACGCTTACGTGGCAGATCATCCTATAAGGATGAGCCTCAACCATACCGTCTAGCCTTAGGGGAAGGCACAATTAATACAAAATTTGTGTAATATTGTTATATATGTAAAATTTATGGTTTATTAAAACACAATTATAGTTTAAACAAGTTGTTTCCAGATATAATTTAATTATCATATTTTCATACTTTACTTACTATATTATTATTACTTTTTTTATTTTTATTATTATTAAATACATATGATTATGAACTAGAGTATAAACCCGTGTATTACACGGAGTTATATAATAGAAATATAAAAGCACACAATATTATTAAATGCATATTATCATGAACCTAGATTATAAACCCGTGTACTACATGGAGTTGTATAATAGAAATATAAAAGCACAATAATGTGTAGTAATATATACCGTTAGGGGTGGATTTCTAAATGACCCGTGATCCTCAATTATTATCCTCTTTAGTGATCCTTACTTCTGTGACAGATAGTGATCCTCAGAAGAGCTTCAGGATCAGGATCATGGATCACCTTAAGGATCCTCATACTAACAATTGTTCACTTGTGTTTCGTATTGTTTTGCAGGAGTAACAAGTCGGACTTAGTCTTAGCGACATTCCTGGAGAATATTCCTTGACTATCTCGCACGTGCTTGGCCAAAAATAGACGTTGTGGAGAACGTGGAGGCATGGCACGAAAGTCGGAAAGTTTGTTAGCTAGTTATTTTCTTATTTTAAAGGGGTAACGAGCTAGTTAGTAACAGTTAGTCATTTCTGAGTTACACACACACTCATACAAACGTTCATACCAGCTCTCGTTCAAACACTTAGCAATTTCATACACCTTTCACACGTTACATTCTAGTGATCCTTGTACCTAGCTCGTTACCATCCGAAGTTGTAAACATTTATTCATTTATTTGAGCTTGGTGATCGGTAGTTTCCATCACCCAGGGTTTTTTGTGCCGGAGATCAACTCTTGATCAAGGGCTTTTTCCCCGTATAAATCCTTGTGTTGTTTGTGCAATTTACATTGAAGTGATCCTCATCGCTGTTACACATTTTAAGCATCATTCCCCGAAACAAAGAGTTTGGTTGCAATATCCTCATCATATTTTTGACCAAAACAGTTTGGCGCCCACCGTGGGGCAATTGGTGCTTCGTCCTTAGAAAAATACGCATTTCTGTGCTCATTTCGGTTCACTACAACCAAGCAAATGGCTTCCTCAGCGAAGAATGCTTCGAATTTGATGCCCTCATTCACTTCTTCACAAGGCGTCCCTCCTTTGCCTCCACCACCTTCTGGATCCCAGAAGAATGCCGAGAATGCTGCGAAGAAACCAACTCCCATTTTCTCAAAACCTCCAACTTCTTCTGCTTCTTACACTCCCACTACTAGTGACATGTTTACTTTGATTTTGCAGATGAAGGATCAGATAAGGCAACAGGATAAAACCAATGAGAGGATTCTCAAAGAAATCGGAGATCTCAAGAAACAAAAGACAACGGCAGAGGATCATTCCCCACTGGTGCCGAAATCCTTGAATTTTGATACTCCAGTGATTACTTCTCAGACATCAGTGGCTCCAGACGTTCAATATGTGGGTGGACCAAAAGGAGTGCACTACGGAACGACAACAATGACCCAGGCATCAGGTTCATATTTCCAGCCAGCGGGATCCTACCCTCAGCATATGGGATCCCTCACGAACTCAGGAGGATATTCAGGAGTACAGCAGGTTCAAGGATCCTCCTTCGTTCCAGGATCATCCCAGGTTCAAGGATCCTCCTTTGTTCCAGGATCATCCCTGGTTCAAGGATCCTCCTTTGTTCCAGGATCATCCCAGGTTCAAGGATCCTCTTTTGTTCCAGGATCATCCCAGGTTCAAGGATCCTCCTTCGTTCCAGGATCATTCCAGGTTCAAGGATCCTCCTTTGTTCCAGGATCATCTCAGTTTCAGGGATCCTTCCAGATGCCAGGATCCTTGAGGAGTTTGCAAACAGGAAGTTCAGATGTCCATCAGGGAGATTTCATTCCAATGCAGACCAATGCTTCTACTGGTCCCTCGATCATTCCGGAGCCTCAACAATATGGATTAACATCCAATCTTCCTAATCTGAATCTAATGGGAGGTAACACTTTTAATAATTCTTATACTACTAACCATGGTCTTATGCAGGATCCAGGTATCAATCATGCCATGGCCAGAGAATTGCAAAAGTTAAAGGATATGATATCAAGTGTTCCAGGAGTGGTCAAACCTATCCCAGAGATTGCAGATGGGAGCCACAAGATATCTCGTTTTGCACCACCAATCTGTGATGCTGAGATACCTAAGAGGTTCCATGTGCCAACAATGAAGCTGTATGATGGTTCGACAGATCCTGAGGAACACATAGCACAATATAGGGAGAGGATGGAGATCAATCCAATTCCAGAAAGGTTAAAGGAAGCATGCCTGTGCAAGGGATTCGGATCCACTCTTCCTGGATCAGCTCTCAAGTGGCTGCTAAGTCTTCCTCCCTATTCTATTACCTCATTTGCTAATCTAGTTAACTTGTTTAATAATCAGTTTTCTTGTAGTAGAAAATTTGAACGATTAACTAGTGATTTATATAGGATAACACAGGGTCATAATGAATCATTAAGGGATTACATTACCAAATTCAGTAAAGAATCTTTAGACATTCCCAACTTAGATATAGCCACGGCTGTTGAGGCCTTTAAAATGGGATTGCTTAGGGATTCGTCGTTCTATGATGACCTTGTTATGACACCATGCAGGAACTTAGATGAGGTAAGAACACGAGCACTTAGGTTCATCCGGCTAGAGGATGACAAGAGGATCCAGGAGTGGTTAGCAGGATCCTCAAAGCAGGATAAGCAAGGATCCTCATTCAGGAACAACAAGTTCAGATCTTACAATAGATCTGATAACCAGAACGTGCATTCTATTGATCAAGAAGAGGATGATGAGGATTATCCTCCAATTTCTGAATATTGTTTTTGTGTTGATAACAATGAACTAATCCTTGCTATGCAGAACCTAGGTGATAAAGCTAGATGGCCAAGAAAAAATGATAGGCCAGCTGCAATGCAACTAAGGATAAATCAAAGTGGTGTGCATACCATGAAGATTTTGGGCATCTCACAGAAGAATGCATTGCACTAAGAAAGGAGATTGGATACTTGTTGAGCAAGGGGCATCTAAAAGAATTATTGGGAAGAAAAAAGTCAAGGACTCAGGATCCTGAAAGGATCCCTGAGAAGGCTCCAGCCCCTCCAGCAGATGCACAAGTGATAAACTTTATTTCTGGAGGATCCGACATTTATGGCACATCCTTCTCAGCAGCTAAAAGGCATGCAAAGGAAACTAAAATGGATAATGGAGAAAGACCAGTTCGAACATCAAGTGTCTCCGAAGGAAAAGTCATAACCTTTGATGAAGAGGATCGTGTTGATATCCAGGATCCTCATCACAATGGTTTAGTTATTACTCTTTTCATATCTAACCATTTTGTCCGCAGGATCCTTATAGACGGAGGAAGTTCAGTGAACATTATCCAGCTTGATGTTCTAAAGAAGATGGGTATCCCTGAATCAGAGATCATACCAAGATCCTCTGTGCTCGTGGGATTTAGTGGCGAAACTAAGAATACCCTGGGGGACATTAAACTCCCAATATACATTGAAGGCCTACACTCTTATCAAAAATTTTGTGTTATCGACTGTTTATCTTGTTGTAATGTAATCCTTGGCAGGCCTTGGATACACGATATGAAAGCAGTCCCATCTACTTACCATCAATGTGTGAAGCTCCCTAGTCCTTGGGGAATAGTGAAGATTGATAGTGATCAGCAGGAGGCTAAGAATTGCTACACTTCATCGATGAAACCAGCCTCGAAGTCAAGGGAGCAATAGCAATCAAAGTATCCTCCAAGGGATGTCTTGGAGGCCAGAGAGCAGGATGTGGTAGAAATCCTCATGAACCCCGATGATCCTGAATCCAAAATCTACATCGGATCAGGGATCCTTGGCGAAATGAAAGAAGACCTCGTATCCTTCCTCAAAAGGAGAAAGACTACCTTTTCATGGAAACACGAAGACATGACTGGTATATCCAAAGATGCAATCACTCACAAACTCGGGATTGACAGATCCTTCAAACCAATCCATCAAAGGAGAAGAAAGTTTGCACCGG
Source organism: Helianthus tuberosus (assembly GCA_030545235.1). Taxonomy (NCBI): domain Eukaryota; kingdom Viridiplantae; phylum Streptophyta; class Magnoliopsida; order Asterales; family Asteraceae; genus Helianthus; species Helianthus tuberosus. The sequence continues at coordinate 101,326,577 of CM060367.1, forward strand.
AAAGGAATGCCATTATCCAGGAAGAGGTAGAGAAATTGCTCCGGGCAGGTATGATTAGAGAGGTCAAGTATCCAAGATGGTTGGCCAATGTGGTTGTTGTTCAAAAGAAAAACGGAAAGTGGAGGGTATGTGTCGATTTTACCGATTTAAATAAGGCATGTCCCAAGGATCCTTTCCCATTACCCCACATTGACTCCATGGTGGATGCAACTGCGGGTCATGAACTGTTAACTTTTATGGATGCTTCATCTGGATTCCAACAAATCCAAATGGAACCATCCGACCAAGAGGATACAGCCTTCATGACTCCAACTGGTAAATACTGCTATATTGCTATGCCGTTCGGATTAAGAAATGCAGGTGCAACATATCAAAGGCTGGTGAATATGATGTTCAAGGATCAGATTGGACAAACTATGGAGGTTTACATAGATGATATGGTGGTAAAATCCTTAAAAGCTGAGGATCACCTAAGAGACTTGGAGGAAGCATTCGATATCCTTGACAAATATAACATGAAACTTAATCCTTCAAAATGTCACTTTGGTGTTAAAGCAGGTAAATTTCTAGGATATATGGTGATAAAGAGAGGCATTGAAGCTAGCTCGGAACAGATCAAAGCAATAGTGAACATCAAATCCCCTGCCAATGCTAAGGATATTCAAAGGCTAACAGGGAGGATAGCAGCTTTGAACAGATTTATATCTAAATCCTCAGAGAAGTGCAAAGAATTCTACGATATCCTAAGGAAGAACAAGAAATTTGAGTGGACTGAGAAGCATGAAAATGCTTTAAGAGCCCTCAAAGATTACCTATCCTCAGCCCCAGCCTTGATGAAACCAGAAAAAGGCGATGTGCTATCCTTGTATCTTGCAGTATCCTCAAAAGCAGTAAGTGCGGTCCTTGTTAAGGATCATGAAGGTACACAACATCCCGTCTATTATGTAAGTAAAAGTTTACTTGATGCCGAATCCAGGTATTCACACCTTGAAAAGCTTATTCTTGCATTAATTATGGCATCTACTAAGTTAAGACATTATTTTGAAACTCATGTTATCATTGTTAAAACTAATTTTCCAATTAAGAATGTCCTCAGGAAACCAGAGATGTCAGGAAGGATGGCTAAGTGGGCAGTAAAGCTGAGTGCATATGACATAAGATATGAGCCTAGGACAGCCATCAAATCCCAAGCATTAGCTGACTTTGTGGCTGATTTCAGTAGTGATTTACAAGAAAAAGCTGAGTTAGAAGTCCAGCAGCTAGAGGAGACCAAGGATCCTTGGATACTCTATACTGATGGATCCTCGAATGTCAAAGGCACAGGGCTTGGAATACTACTAAAATCGCCACAGGGGGACATAATACCCCACTCTATAGCTTGTGAGTTCCAAACCACTAACAATGAGGCTGAATATGAAGCCTTAATTGCTGGTTTGCAAATTGCAAAGCATATGGGGATCAGGTATCTTGAGGTAGACGTAGATTCTTTGTTAATTACAAACCACTTTAATGGATCCTATGCTGTTAAAGGTGAAAAGCTAACCAAATATTTAGAGATAGTCAAAAGTTTGGCACTCTCTTTTGTTTCCTTTAGTTTGACGCAGGTACCAAGGGAAGAAAATACAGAAGCTGATGCATTGGCTAATTTAGGATCATCCTTGAAGATCCCGGAGGATATCAAGATCCCTATTATCCATATCCTGACCCCGGCCATTGAGGATCATGTGGTTATGGAGATAGGAAATGATTCTGCAATGATCCCTAGTGAGGATACTCAATCCCATTCAGGATCAGGATCATGGATCTCACCAATTATGAGATACTTACAACATGGAGAGATTCCTACAGGAGAAAACCCTAGGGCTTTCAAATCTAAGGTATCTCAATTCACAATTATAAATAATATGTTGTGTAGACGATCTCTTGCAGGACCATACTTGAGATGCATTGAGGATCCTGAAGTTCAAGAAGTTTTAAAAGACTTCCATGAAGGAGATTGTGGAAACCACACTGGGGGCAGGGCATTATTCTCAAGGATCCTGAGGACAGGATACTACTGGCCAACCATGAAGAAAGATGCTGTGGAGTATGCTAGAAGATGTGATCCTTGCCAGAGACACAGCAATATCCTTCATCAACCAGCTGAATTATTGCATCCTATATCCTCCTCCTGGCCATTTATGAGATGGGGTATGGATATAGTTGGTAAGCTCCCTAAGGCACCTGGTGGAAAAGTATTCATGCTTGCTATGACTGATTACTTCTCCAAGTGGATAGAGGCTGAAGCTTTTGCCCAAGTCAGAGAAAAGGAAGTTATATCCTTCATTAAAAGAAATATTATAACTAGATTTGGAATTCCTTCTGAGATTATATGTGATAATGGTTCCCAATTTATTGGGGGCAGAACCACTAACTTTTGTGACAGCTGGGGGATTAAGATGATAACATCAACACCGGTCCACCCACAAGCTAATGGTCAGGCAGAATCATCCAACAAGATCATCATCAACAATTTGAAGAAGAAGCTTGGATCCAAGAAAGGGAAATGGGCAGAAGAACTACCCTATGTGCTTTGGGCTGATAGGACAACCCCTAAGAATGCTACTGGTCAAACGCCATTCTCTTTGGTATTTGGGGCAGAATCAGTGATCCCAACAGAAATGGTGGTTCCAACTGCAAGAACAAGTACCCGTGATCCTGAGGAGAATGATGAGAACTTGGAATGCTGTCCACTTGAAGAAATATTTCATGTAAGCAGGATCCTCATGACACAGATGATCCTCACGAAAGAGATATCCTTAAAGGATCCTCAAAGTATCGGTGATCCTTACTTAGGTAATATCCTAAACTTGAACTATTTCATTTCTTTATTTTCTCATATAAGGATAAGGATCATGTATCCTTTATCCATCTCTCACATCAGTTTGAGTTTTGAAAGTTCAGGTATCCTTAGCATAACATTGGTTATCCGCTGAAGCAATCCGTTTCTTGGGTTTAACCCCAGTTATTTGGGCTTGACCCCAGTTCCGCCAGTAGCGCACGATGATCCTGGTATAGTTCAAGGCAGTGGGACCAGTACTCGTTTTAGGGGCTGATAATTCCATTGTACTGGCTATGCCTAGGATCCTACGTATAATGGTAGACGCACCATACATCCGTTCATAAGGTTCTAACGTTTTCACGTTAGCTAAGGTTTCTAACATTTTCACGTTAGCTAAGGTTTTGGCATATTCATGTCACTAAGTTTGGATAGTCGCCAGTCAGGGCCATACTCCAGTTTACATACGATCCTTGGGCTTGTCCCCAGTTATCCTTCGGCTTGTCCCCAGTTATCCTTGGGCTTGTCCCCAGTTATCCTTGGGCTTGTCCCCAGTTGCTAACTCTTATCTTATATTGGCTTAGTCCCAAGTTATGCTCTATTTCAGGTTCTTGAAGATAGGCAACTAGGGATCCTTGATCCTTACTTTATTCTAAGGTTTATCTTATAGTTATCCTTATTATGGTTAGGATCCTAACTTGGATCCTCAGGTATGATCCTTAACTATTTTGAATTCTATTCATTATTTATTTGAATAACCCTTAAAGTTTGACAACTAGACTTGTGATCCTTAAAACATATTGCTTTCTGAGATTCTTTAACTAAAGGATGTCTGATCATGGATCATATCCTAAGTATTTTCAATTTGACTTATCCTAAATTATTTATTCAATGAATATGCATCAAAATAGAGGAAAATCAAGGAAACACAAGGATAAGAACACAAGATAAGCGACAAAAGGTTAAGTTTTTATTAACAAAGTAGTAACCCTTAAGAGGTTGTCAAAATTACCTACCCCGAGCATCTACCAGCAAAATGTGGCCCGTCCGCTGGGGTAGGTAAAGGGTGTCCATGATAACAAGTTCGAAAGTAGTGCAGGAATATAAAGGCGGCAGGATCACATTGGCTTCATCCCTCAAACAGAGGATCCCTCCACCAATTGCAATTCTGCCTATTGTCCAAAGGATCATACATGATCCTTAATCCTAAAACCTATTGTTCAAGTACAACCAATGTTGTAGAAGGCGCTAGGCGCTAGTCGGGCGGTGAGGTACAGCCTAGGGATTAATCGGGATTAACCGGGATTAATCGGAATGGGATTTTTATATGTATTTTTTCAAAATTATATATATATACCCAATAATATAAAAATAATACTTCAAAATTCACATAAATACTTCAAGTTTCAGATAGTATGGTTCGATTTTGACCGATTTTGACCAATTCTGACCGCCTAGGACCGCCTAGGACCGCCTAGGACCGATTTTGTCCGATTAATGTAGTCCGATTAATCCGATTTTTGACCGCCTAGGACCGACTTTGACCGATTACGACCGCCTACGACCGACTTTGACCGATTACCGATTAATTCACCGACTAGCTTATAATTAATCAGTTGGTGACCGCCTAGCGCCTAGGCGGCGATTAATCGGCCGCCTAGGCCGATTTCTGCAACAGTGAGTACAACCCATCATTGTTCAGCAAAAAACACCATAACCAAAACAAACCATTAAACTTAAAAAATGGGCTCCGGCTACGTCTAGAAATGTCCTTCATCGCCCATCCATGCAGCCTATGCCTTCGTTGCATCCTCTTCCCCTCCAGCTGCGGTATCCTTTATCGGATCCTTCCCACTACCACTTGCCTCAATCGCCAAGACCTCAGTAGCCTCCTCCTCATCATCCTCAAGATCAGCCAACCTTGCCTTCCAGCCCTCAACATCCTAGCCGCTTTTGTCAAAACTAGTATCTTGAGCTTCCTGGGCCATCTTCAATTTTGTCTGATACATCGTGATGGCGGCAGAGACCTTGGCATTTTCTATGAGATCATGTTTCTCATAGTCAAGGTCAATCAGAAGCTTAGCCGTCTTGGTCTTCTCATCTTGGAGTTCCTTCCGAAGATCAGCAAGTGCAAGGTCCTTGAGCACGGCAACCTGTTGGAGGTCAGCAATTTTCTTGTCCTGCTCCTCAACATTCCCCACGTAATCCTCAATCTCAGCAAATTTCTGCAAAGAAAAGGATAAAGCAGTTCAAGATCAAGTGATCCTCATACGAGTAGGATACCTAGGCAGAATTAAGGATCCTTACATCATTGAAGTATTCAAGGAACTGGTGACGGATCAGTGGTAGGCCTTGAAGATCCTCGGCATCAGAAGTTTTCCTTTTCTTGACACCCTTTCCTTTAGTGGGTGCCTTTGGGATGGAAATGCTAGGACTGGTAGTGGATCTCTTCTTCCTGGATCGTACGACATCAAGGTCAGCCGTGTTAAACTGGGATACAGGCTTGGCAGATTTTCCAGCACCTACACATTCAAAGCAAGATGAGTATCCTTATCCTATTTCAATTTATTTATTTATTCTAATATTTAAACTATGTAAAAGGCAGGATACTTACTTGACATGGTAATGGAACCTGAGGATACTTCTTGTGAGTCTTGGGTGTCTATCTTGAATGTCCTTGTTTCAGGATCAAGCTTCCAAAAAGCAGCGAGCCTATCCTTGGTTTCAGGTGATGTGATGATGTGTGAGACAGAAATAGCTGCATGACACAAGACAAAAAGGGTCAGTAATCCTTATACAAAAATAAGACTACCAGGTGATCCTTCTCAGGATCCTCCGGCCTACCATGGGTGGACCATGTTCTTGGTAAATGCTTTCCGTCTGAAATGGTATCCCTTCTTACAAAGAAGAAGCGACGTTTCCAATCTTTGTCATTCTTGGTGACTTTAAGAAGGGGATGTTCTGCACCGGGTTTTCGTTTGAACAAATAACGGTGGGATCCAAAGGTGGTAACATCATACAATTGTGTCAGCTCTGACATGCCTAAATCAATGCCCTCCTGCTCGATGATCCTCTCCAGGGTATACAAAACCCTCCAAATCATCGGCATGGCTTGGATGTAAGAGATGCCGGTAAGGGAAAAGAAGGATTGTGTAAATTCTGGGAAAGGATAGGTGTATCCTATGGCGAATGGAGTAACTGGAAAGGCAACCCATGTTTCTGAAACATAGTCGCTCAGGATAGTAGGATCGAAGGGTTTGAAAAAGGCATTCGCCGGAAAACGGTGACGGATGTTATCTACTTGTGCATCGTTAAAGCAACACCTTTCATTCACTGAGTCTTTGATGATCTTTTGACTCTTCAAGGGGCTATCCTTTTTGTGATCCTTGCCCGGTGAGCTTCGGAGCAACATTCTCAAAGCGGTGGTGATCAAGAAAGAAAAACAGAGTAAGAAAGGGAGAAAGAGGAGAAAGAAATACCTGGTTGATCTTCGACTGAGAATTTAAAGGGAGTTTCTTTCGAATTTGAATGCATATTGATCCTATCTATATCTCTATTTATAATTATGATTCTGCAGGATTGTCACTTCTGTGATGTCATGATCGCAACGGCTAGTTCTATTTTAACGGCTATATATCCGTTAGTTAGTTGCGGATAAGATCAAGAAAATATAACTCACATATTTACAATTTAACTCCTTATATTTTGGGGGCAATTGTTAGGGGTGGATTTCTAAATGACCCGTGATCCTCAATTATTATCCTCTTTAGTGATCCTTACTTCTGTGACAGATAGTGATCCTCAGAAGAGCTTCAGGATCAGGATCATGGATCACCTTAAGGATCCTCATACTAACAATTGTTCACTTGTGTTTCGTATTGTTTTGCAGGAGTAACAAGTCGGACTTAGTCTTAGCGACATTCCTGGAGAATATTCCTTGACTATCTCGCACGTGCTTGGCCAAAAATAGACGTTGTGGAGAACGTGGAGGCATGGCACGAAAGTCGGAAAGTTTGTTAGCTAGTTATTTTCTTATTTTAAAGGGGTAACGAGCTAGTTAGTAACAGTTAGTCATTTCTGAGTTACACACACTCATACAAACGTTCATACCAGCTCTCGTTCAAACACTTAGCAATTTCATACACCTTTCACACGTTACATTCTAGTGATCCTTGTACCTAGCTCGTTACCATCCGAAGTTGTAAACATTTATTCATTTATTTGAGCTTGGTGATCGGTAGTTTCCATCACCCGGGGTTTTTTGTGCCGGAGATCAACTCTTGATCAAGGGCTTTTTCCCCGTATAAATCCTTGTGTTGTTTGTGCAATTTACATTGAAGTGATCCTCATCGCTGTTACACATTTTAAGCATCATTCCCCGAAACAAAGAGTTTGGTTGCAATATCCTCATCATATTTTTGACCAAAACATATACAAGCTAGGTTAAAATCCCATATTAAATGGATTGAATAAATATAATGTTATATACTTAGCTATAAAAAATTACGTCTTTGAAAAATGTGTGTATTACATGGGTTAAATAAAATCAAAATATAGATACGCTAGGATGATAACAAGTGTTTGCCAACAATTTTAGTACAGATATAGATAGATAAACAATTTGTAAGATAAATATTATATTATATGTGGTTTTGATTATGTTGTAGTTGTTTAAATATTATTAGCTAACCGAAAACATATAAAGAGAAAGAAATTTCAAATCTCAAAGATGTCAACAATTTATTACGATAATAGAAGAAACTGTATTAATTATCTAAGTTAATTTAAGATTTAATAAATCCAAAAAAGGGAGGTTTGTTATTGTGCAAAAGGAATTTAAAAAAAAATAGTATATAGTTACTTCTTGATACAAATCATATAAATAAAGGAAGATTTAATATAAATTAATAATTTGATTTCAAAATTCTACTTAAAGAGTTAATTACACCGTTAATCCTTATGATTTATACAAAGTAACAACTTATGGTACTAATAGTTTAAAATAAGAATGTGAGGTATTAACTTTTAATTTTGTAACAAGCTAAGGTATTAACACTAACAAATATTTGTTTTTTTTTTGTTTGTTAGATTTATTCTATGAAATGATCAAAACACCCTTTGTAACATCAAGGACTATTTATGTAATTCTTTGATATAATTAAAGGGATTATTTGTGTAAAATATAAACATGTATTTTTATATACATATAGAAATACATACTATCTAGATAATATATTTAAATAAGTAGTTTTTAAAGATCTACCTAATATATTTATATAAATAGCTATTAAAGTTTTTTCATTAATAAGTAGTTTTTAAAGACCCAATATATTTATATAAATAGCTATTAAAGGTTTTTTTTATATATATAAAAGAAGGATTAGCAGTGATGTTTATAGTTAATTTGGGCTTTTTCTTTATACTTCCCTTTCTTTAGTTCTTTCTTTGTGTGGGTTATTGGTTTCGGTGACGATATGTCTATAAAAATATTGTCGGAACCTAACATACAATTTTAATTGGTTTAATTTTAAATAGTTTTTTATGTTAGAGAACTTTTTTTAGATAAAAAATAACAAATGAAACTATTTATTCTACGTAAATGTTATTTCATCTCTTATGTTTGACACACTCAATTTTTTAGTAATTTCATCGTGTAAGGATCATGTCTAAACTCAAGAGAAAATGATAACTTATTAATTTCTTGATGATAAATAATTCAGACATTTATTAATATAAACTTTAGTGTCGATCGAAACATTAAATGGATAAATTCTAAGTTAAATGAAACCCAAACTTTTTTTTTTAACGGCTAACAAATCAATCCCGAGCACTCTTAGGGTACCCACTAGACAAACGTAGTACTCCGAGTCGTCCACCACCACTTTCGGAGAAAACCCGGTAACCCCTGCCCGTAAGCACGGCGGTGAAATTACTGGTAAAACCCGTTAGACTCAAGGATCGAACCCATGTTTCCCTGAGTCTCCTATCATTTCTCACCAGTGTCTCACTTCTTTTTTACACCAAATGGGAATCGAGCTTAAGTGTTCATAGAAGAACTCAAGTACTCCTACCATTTTATGCTCAAACTAGTAAGAGTATGTAGAAAAAAAAGAGAGGTACGTACAAAAATTAGTTGAGAATCTGAGATGAATTTTAACCTTAACATAAATATGGATTTTATTAAAAACATAAAAACTAAAGGGACGATCCATGATAATGGAAATGAGTTTTACAACATAATTTTTTTTTTTTTTATAAGATCGCAAGATGCAGATGCTATATTAGAATTCAATCTTTAATATAAGTTTTGATTGCAGATGCTATATTACAAAGTGATTTTAGTTAAAAAAAATATATTAATAATAATAATAAACAAAGGGTGGCGAATGTGAAGATGTTATAAGATTATGACATCCAAACATTATATGAGAATGGAAATTTAACAAAAGAAAATAAAAGATTTAAATTGTATTTACTTTAAAATTTAGAAACAGAGTATAACAAGTAAAAACAATGTAAAAGAGGGTACGAATAGCTATTTTGTGCACCTTTAAAAGCTATTAATTTAAATATATTATTTAGATCTTCTCTATTTCTATATAGATTATTTAGATCTTCTGTATTTCTATGTACATATAAAAATATATATTTGTATTTTACAAAAATGGTCTCTTTAATTAAATCAAAGAATTACATAATAGTCCTTGATGTTATAAAGGGTGTTTTGGTCATTTCAATGAAATCTAACAAAAAAAAAAAAAAACTAACATTTATTAGTGTTAATACCTTAACTTGTTACAAAATGAAAAGTTATGACCTGAGATTGTTATTTTAAACTATTAGTACCTTATATTGTTACTTTACATAAACCACAATGACTAACGGTGTAATTAACTTCTTACTTAAATTAAAGAGATTATATATTTTGTATATATATTATATGATTTTAAAGTATATATGGTTTTATATTATATGATTTTAAAGTATACTAGAAACATATACTTGTATTTCAATTAAATAAGAAAATTATATATATAAATAATTGACGAAGTAGGAGAAATAGCCACATGACATTTAATGAACTGTTAATTAAAAGTAGGATAAGATTATAAGTCCTAAGATTAATATCGTTTTTGTTATTGTATATTTTAAAAGGTAACATTAGTATTAAATATTTCCGTCACTGTAAAAAACAAATATGTTGCTTCACATGATTTGCGGACATAAAACATAATATTCTTTTTTAACTATTTTTTTTTAAATTACGTTATTATGACAGCTAAGAATGTAATCATCACAAATGTGAGAGGCAAACGTTTCACACCTATGTGCAATGTGAGAGGCAACGTTCCACACCTATGTGCGATACCTTTAAATGTTACAAAATTGTAATGATGAATTATATGAGATGTCTATAGGCTGTTCTGTATGATGAAATATATGAGATGTCTATAGGTTGTTTTGTAAAATAAGATTAATAAATTTAGTGTTTAAAGATAAAGCATACATGATACAATAGAGATCTTAAATTCATATTATTAATATAGTTTTAAGCTTTCTTCAAATCGTAAAATATAGATTTTATTAATTAATGTTACAAATATTTGAATAAATATTGTATATTTTCTATATACAGCATATTTTTCATAGGGAATTAAGTGTAGAATTCTTAAATGACTGAATCTTATTATTTATTAACATAAGTTATATACTTTGTAAAAACCCAGCATACAACTCGTTAACATATATTATATTTTGTTTTAGTGTTAATCCGACGTACAATTAATTTATCTTCACATTTACATAAAATCCTTAAAACATATGTTAACACAAAATGTCCAATTAAGAAAAACATACACAAAATTGATTTTGAACATATACGAAATAAAAAAATCACAATATATGTTATGGTGTGGTGCATTTACAATCCTTAAAAATTGAACATTTTTTAGATAGTCTTACCCCTATACCCTATACTAGTCTAGCAATATTTTTATATATGTTTTTAAGTTTTTGTATGATAGATACTATCATATGTTACTACTGATTAATACTTGCAAAACATCATTTTCACCAATCACCCTAAACTTATCATCGATTTTTTTTAAACATATGTTAACACAAAATGTCCAATTAAGAAAAACATACACAAATTTGATTTTGAACATATACGAAATAAAAAAATCACAATATATGTTATGGTGTGGTGCATTTACAATCCTTAAAAATTTAACATTTTTTAGATAGTCTTACCCCTATACCCTATACTAGTCTAGCAATATTTATATATATATGTTTTTAAGTTTTTGTATGATAGATACTATCATATGTTACTACTGATTAATACTTGCAAAACATCATTTTCACCAATCACCCTAAACTTATCATCGATTTTTTTTTAATCTTAACTATTTAATTTTATACCCTATTTTAGAAATAAAGTCTTACACTGTTAGTTATATTGATTTTTTGTATGTTATTTTATTATTTTTGTAACAACAATAGTAAATTTATAATTTAAAAAAGTATTATGTTATCAGGGAAAATTTTATTATTTTTGTAACAACAATAATCTATATCTATATCTCTAATAAAGCAAACCATTGGGGGACACATGTCCCCCTCTGGTTGATGCCAACTAAGCAGACACATAGGCAATGATGTGGCAAATCTCAAATAATTGGACAATTGGCATTGCTCTCGGATGTGGATTCAATTGGCTTCAATCATACGCACCCTCATCTCTCTCTCTCTATTCTCACAAAATAACTGCAGAGATATCATCGAAACCCTAATCGGCGATTCTTAATCTTAGCAAGCTTAACCGGCGATTCCTTTCCTCACCGTTTCAATCGATCGTTTAGGAAGAGGTACAATCATTCTTGAATATACAAAAATCATCATCGACGGTATTTTTTCGAACTATATTCAGTGAATCATCTACTGTTTTTTTTATCATTCTATTGATCGATTGTTCTTCATTTACACACGTTTTCCTTTTGTTTGATTTACTGTTTCTGATTTCATTGTTTTGTTTTAATCTCTGTTGGTTGGATTATGGTAGCCGATTGATGTTGTTTTGGTTTACCGTTTGTTTGTTAGGGTTTATAATCGGCGATTTTGAAGTTCGTGTATATATGTTTTGTGTATTAGGGTTTTTCAGTTGTATATGTTGATTTTAGAATTCTGATCCTCAGATTACCAAGAGTTTATAATCTGTTAATCAATAACCGTTTTATATGTTTGAAGTTTTATTCGATGCAGTTTGATGTCTTATTTTAGTGATTATGTTCTTGAAAAACTGTGATCTACTGTTATTTTATTGATTATGTTATTGTATGTTTGAAGCTTTTTGTGTATTAGGGTTCTAATTACTGTTTTCATCTACTGTTATTGGTTGGTTAGCATCAGCTGTATTCATCTATTTGATGTTGATTTTCACAGCGCCTTTCTGAAAATATATCAGTAAGATCTATAGGTAGAAAATTTATTGAGTTTATGAAAATATGTAAGATGATCCCAACACTTCATAACTAATGAATGTATATTGATGAATGTATGTACATTATGGTTTTTCATATCGGATTGTTAAATCTGTGATTTGATTATTATACTACACATTCTATATCATGCTTCTTATTTGAACTGGTATCTTTTAAGTGTTTTATGACGTTTTTTTATTGATCCTAAGTTAAACTCAAATTTATGTTGTCATTTACTTTTCATACGTTGAAAGGCGATATGGTTTACGGATTCGTTGCTCGTGTATGGAAGAACGACAAAAAATCGTTGGTGAGTATTTATATTATAAGCATTTGAATACTGATCGTCTAATTAGCATTAACGATACCACCCTGTTATTTTAACAGAAACTTCCGGCAGATTATGGTGACTGGATTAAGACGTTTGCTTATCTAGAGAAGAATGCAGTTATTCGGACCCTCGATGGTAGGGTCTTCGAAGTCAAAGTTATGAACCTTGCAGGAGACTACTTTCTTTACAATGGATGGTTGGATGTGGTCACGTAATTGAAGTTACCAGACAATTCGTGGATTGTTTTCCAATATGAAGAAGGTTTATCTTCGTTCCGGCTGTTTTATTTTTATCAAGACATTTCATTTGTGCCTTCTAAGTACTTCTACTACAAACCTGGAAATGATGTAAAAGATCGAGACGACTGCATGGTACATGAACATATACAATTTTAAATTATTTTATCCTTGAATTCATACATTGTTTTGTATGTCATGTATACCATCGATCCTGATATATCGTTTTCTACTATGTGTAGTATGTGAATAGGTTGTTTGTTCATCACTCGATGCTGAATACCTGTCCTTCAAATCCTGTTGTGGTGCGTTTATCTGGAAATCTTAAGTGGGTTGTTCGGATGGATGTGTTAGACCATGAGCTTTACATTACCACCGGTTGGAGTCGAATTAAGAAGGAGATGTCGATAACGAATGATCATTTGTTGGTTTTTGAAATGGTTGATTTTAAGACGTTTGATTTGAGTGTTTTTAGCTGTAAGCCTGCCCTTCTAACTTTCCCACCTGAACTGTCTGTTACCAAAAAAGAACCAACTGATGATTTAATTGAAGTGTCTGATGATGAATTGCCTAATCCAGTTGTCGCACCTGCTATTGAACAGAGTGATGATGCCGAAGTTTCGGTTAATTTTGTTGTTGACAATCATTTTGTAAGTTTTATTATTTATTTCTTCATACTGTTAATGTAAAAATTTGTAGCGTGTTTAAGAAATTATATTATAAAAATTTGTATTATTATTTGTAGCGTCTGAAGAAGAAATGGGCACAAACGCATGGCTTGGATCAGAAGATGGACTTGACCATCAAGGACAGTGCTGGTCAAACTTGGGATGTGGCTATTATTGTGGAGTTCTCGCAAGGATGTCCGCGCTACAATGTCACCGGTATGAGAGAGTTTGTGAGAGACAAACAGTTGATATATGGTTCCCAGTTTTAGATGATTTATGTTAAACGTCAAGGTATGTTGCTTTACAACTGAGCGAGTGGAGGTACGTGGTATGTGGTGGTAGTATATTTTGTCCAAACAGTTTGTGGTTAGACAATGATTAGTAGTATTCTTTTGGTACGGTCATTACGATGATCGTAATGACTTGATAGACGTTCGTGATACACTTTTTTTGTGGCCATGTTAATGTGTTCTTGATTCCGGTAGACTAAGTATGATTGTGACCATATCTGGATTATGTTTTGTGCTACATTATGAAGTTGATTTGAAGTTATTTACACTTTTATCACTTATAGATTTAACAATACCATGATACTATTGTATGTGAAAATGAAATGACTAGGAATATAAACTGTCTCTTTGTTAGGTTATGGTAGAATTAAAACATTGAATATATTGATAAATACTTGTAGATTTTATATGGTTTTAATCAACTTTTGAAATCAACCAATCAAATTTCTAACTAATGATTCTTTTAAAATATACTTGGTAAATTTCAGATGATGTTTTTAATTTTTTTGAATATAATGATTATTTTTTTTTAAATTGGTATATCTGCCTAAATATTTTGTTTTTTCGGAAGTTTTCAAATATCTCAAAGAATCAAGTGTTGGATTTAATATTTTTTTTGGAAGTAATTGAATTTTCTTTACATATGTATATTAAATGAGTTTCTTAAATTAAACGTTTCAGTTTTGTAAATGATAAATAGTTCGTTTTATATAAATTTAAAAAAAATATATCAACTTTTTTATGGAAGTTTTTTCAAAACCGTTGTTGACCTTTAGTATTTTGACTTTTAATAGTGATTTTTAAAACTATTAAAATCATGCTATATTTAATTAATCAATTAACTTTAATTAAATAAAATTCGAATTTAACTCCAACAAATTACATAAGAATCCAACCAACCGTATCATAATTTTAACTAAATCTTAAATTTTCATTATTAAAAAATCCAATGAAATGTACACCTATTTTTAAAAATTTTAATAATAGTAAAGTATAGTTTCATTAAAAATGTAAGTTATTGGTTGTATTTTGTTATTCTTTTGTCCACAAACCTAATTTCTTGGTTAGAATACAGTTTCATGTTACATTTTTAATTGTTAATTTGATGTATCTTTTGTGTTGATTGTTTTGTGTGGTATTGTATTTATGTGTCAGTTGCATATGTTATTCTTTTGGTTTTCTATGTATAGATTGTTTTTAAATAAATGACTATTAGTTACTTTTTTTAGGTAACGAAATCATATATTTCGTCATATTTTTTAGATTTGTAGGTTTTTTATAAATTTCAATCAATTTCTAAAAATACTTCAGCATAATTTTGGTAATATTTTTTTATAATAATAAACTGATTTTTCGACTTTACAAAATTAATTTCCCGAAATTTGTATATATATTTACTTACTACATTCATTTTGATTCAATTACTAAGCATTTTCTAACATCAATCATCTATATTCAGCTCATATTTCATCGAAATGGATAAAAACAGTATTACTTTTTTAAACAATCTTGATTGAAGATCCAAGCTTTTTACCATCAAGGTCAAGGTCTTAAGACTTTGGATTTGTGTGAATCCAAAGAGAGAAAGAGAAACCCTTGGTATTGAAATGGTGGTCATGGATGAACAAGTTGGTTTGAATGTCATTTGCTGTTTAAGATGTACCTTAATTTTTATATTGGTGTTTATACTAACCACTGTTAATTTTTGCTTTTGATTAGGGGACCAGGATGCAGGCTACTGTTTGGAACAAGTTTATGAAAAAACACGAAATTTTGCTTAATGAAAATGAGTCTTATTACATTTATAAATCTCAACTTTCTATCATTAAGTCAAATTTCAAACACTTTGACAAGGATCATGCTATTAGCTTAAACTTTGATACATCGGTTAAAAAGTGTGAGAATTTTGATGGAAGTGTATATGGTATTCGGTTAGCATCGTTTGAGTCCATTAAAGCCGGTGAAGTCGATGTCAAGTATCGAGTTGGTTTGTACTTCATCATATATAACAACCTCATCCGATAATAAAAAAATATATAAATATATATTATTTTTTTAATTATAGTTTTTTGTGCTCATTACATTTGTTTTTAATCAAATTTTTTTTCCAGATTTTATTGGATATGTAGATGAGTGGTCTGAACCAGAAGTGACCAAAACGAAGATGGAAAAAGATAGCAAATACATGAACTTGCAATTGCTGGATGAAAAGTCTTTTTATTAAATCCTAATTTAATTTGATTGCAACTTTAGTATCATATATTTTTTTTACATGATATCCTCATATGTGTTTAATTTATATTTATATTTATGTAGGGGTATCAAGTTAAACTGCACTTTATGGGATGAGTACTGCAATGAGATGTTTGCTTACATTCAGATCCATAAAGAAGAAGTCCATGTTGTTTTGCTTGTGCAGTTTGGTAGTTTCAACAAGTATAAAAGTATTCACTGTTTATAATCTTTGTGGATTTTATATAAATTTTTATATGATTTACGAAATTTAATATCCTAATCTCTGATATTAATTTTTTTATACACAGGGAAGAGGACACTATCTAATGCTTTCCATATAACAAGGATGTTTATCAATGCTGACATAGAGGAGATTCGTGCATTCAGAACAAAGTAAACAGTTTATAAAATAATATGAACTACTTATTCATGTTGTTAACTTTTTTTTGCTTATACTAGAGGGTAGGCCCGTGCGATGCACGGCATGACCAACAATTAGTGTCCTTCATTTTGTGGTGCGCTCGGGAAAAATGTTTATGCATGGATAAAAGGTAATTAGCCAAAAGACAATGTAAGAGAAACCATACAAAACGTCATAATGGCTTGTACCATAAGCCGGCCACACAAAATTTAAGGCGTGCATAGCACAGGAAACTTTGTTTGCGGAATGTGTTTAAGAACAAACATGTATGCCAAGTCTAAAAACATACATTACAGGAAAAAAAACTTAAAGGAGTTCATAAAGCTTCCGGTTTTATTCAATAATTCACGAAATCTTCTGCCGCTAATGCATGCCCATGTAGTCGCCCTTCCCCTTAGTAGTTTCTTGTCTACAACAGGTTTAAGCAAGTAAACATAAGCAACGGCTATGAGTTAGTCAAATCAAATATCTTAACATATGTGCACGCATGACTCTCCATACTTGACTAACCCATAAAAATCATTGAGAGAATTCACTACCATATGAAAACCTTAAAGCATATTACAATATGCTACAATAAATTAAATAAAACCAGACTAAATTGTAACTGCCTAAAAACTTGAAATGAATATAAACGAACTTAAACATAGAAAAATAAAGGTAAATGAACACACATAAACAAATTTTTAAGTGAACGAACGTTTATGAACATATATAAACTAACGAAGCATGTGTTCATTTAATTAATGAACAAAAAAATTTGTTCATGTTCATTCGTTTATTAAGAACATCCGTATCGGTTCGCTTACAGGCCTACCCACAACTCTTTTAATGAAAGTAAGACTTATTCAAAGCATTATAGAAGATACCTTCCATGTTTTTGAAGCAAAGATCTCCTAATAGCCTGAGTTGGATGAGCAGTGAACACTAAATCAACTGTTTGATTTTTCAATGAATCAAAAACCTCTTAAGGTGATTTTTTAAGCTTATTCACAAGTCTCTTAAGAGTTTCTTCATTGGATGAGTTAAAATATCATATCTTGCTGAAAAATGTCGGTGTTGGTTCATTCTTAAGAGATGTCGATTAATGTATTCAGATGAATATATTAGGCCCATTTGTACATTATTACCTGGCCTATAATTCAAGTCCAGATAAGCTAATTGGGTTCAACGGAGGTATATATTGGTATGGGTGCATAAACTACTAAGTTGTACACATGCGTCCATAGTTTGGAAATTATGAAAAAGATATGAAGTAATGTAAGGGAATTGACCATTAATTTTTTTCACGATTATAAATAAAATAATATATGTCAAACCTAATATTACTACCTACCTTATTTGAAAAAATAAATAAATAACTATATGCTTATAGGCTAAATATATACCTTTCACCAGGAGTGCTACCCACAGAACCATCTGAATAAGAACCTTCATAAGTAGGGCTGGGAAACAAAAAAAGGAAATGTTAGGCAGAACTTTAACTTGGATGATGTATATATTAGTAGTTCATATTCCATTATTTTGTACTAAAAACTTGATAGAATGTAACTTCGTTCAAGTATTGACATAGTGACAAATATTCAATTTTGAACATTTACTTAAACACAACACAAATGGATATGATGTCTAAAACGTATATGCTTATAGGCTAAATATATACCTTTCACCTAGAGCGCTACCCACAGAACCATCTGAATCAGAACCTTCATAAGTAGGGCTGGGAAAGAAAGAAAGGAAATGTTAGGCAGAACTTTAACTTGGATGATGTATATATTAGTAGTTCATATTCCATTATTTTGTACTAAAAACTTGATAGAATGTAACTCCGTTCAAGTATTGACATAGTGACAAATATTCAATTTTGAACATTTACTTAAACACAACACAAATGGATATGTAGTTATGTGGTTCATGGAATTTGGTAAGTCAAAAGTATATATAGAAACTTACATGTACTTTCTGATTGTTACTTTGAGCTTAACCGGTGTTGGTATTGTCATCACCCCTTTACCCTTCCTAGTCATGGAAGTAGGAGTGGTAGATCCAACGGATTGACAATCAGTTTCGTCTGGGAGCACACACTTGCAGTTGAAGCTCTCAAAGGCCCCATGATGGTAGTATGTGGATATATCAACTTGGATGGTTCAGGTGGTGCCCACAAGTGAGTGTAAGCAGTTTGGGAGCGTTGAGATGCTACCGTTAGAGTTCTGTATCATGACTGGAGTGAAGCTATCCTGGATGGTTTCGGAATAAGCGGTGTAGATATGCGAGAGACCCGATTCCACATTGAGTATAGACTGAGCAGTGGTGCTTGTTAGAATCTGTGCAGTGTCATCGAAGCACACGATGACCGCATTTGCCGTGGAATCGAGCACATCAAGTTCAAGATGGAACCTGTTGAAAGTTTTTTTTTTTCAGATGTGAAAGTGTATAAAGGTGTTTGCCAACGCACATAACTATATAATACCAAAACCGAACCTTGCACAGGGAAACATAACTGGGTTTTCACAGTCAGCACACCACAGCTCCCCGTCATCACGTGATACACCTTTCATGCATTTTCCTCCTCCACACATAAGTCTGAACCACTCTTCGCTATTACGTACGCCTTTGATCACCACACGACAATTGAACTCAGCATTCTGCATGGATTAGTAGAAACACATATAATGTATGGATAATAATAATGCCGGGAAAAACAATCGAAATTATAGAAAGTGTTGATACCGTGTGTTTCTTATTTTCTCGACCATGGTGTAATATTTCTTCAAGAGTCGCCAAACTTTTTGAACAGTTAACAACAGCAGTGGTTTTCTTCATGTTGTCAGGTGTCTTCCGATATTCAGTCACAGGTTGCATAATGAAAGGGAGGATGCTTGAATGTGGCTGTGTATTTATAGAGACATGATAAGTAGGCTCTTGGGATGACATGTGGCAGTTTTCATTTTAATGAAAGTTTAAATACAAAAATGTTATAGGATCTGAATATGAGAAGTCATCAAGTGGTTCTAAAGTTAAATGCTGAAGTAAAACCAGTAAAGAATGACAATAGAATTATTTCGGGATTAAATTCAACTAATCATCCCATTAATAAAAGTGCAGAAGCCACTGTTTCTCTAGGTATGTCCTTCAGTTATCGGATTAGTCGATTATTGGTTCGGATCTGTTTATTGGGATTTGCATATTTTTTGGCCCTGACTGAAAACTGAACCAGTCTGAATTAGAAATGTGTCTAATAGTCTAACCGAGCCAAATTCAACTGAATAAACTAATTTATTCGGTTCAGTTATCTGATCGAACCAGTTAATATTTGGTTTATTCGATTTCATTCAGTTTGGTTATCCGAATAAGCAAGATTTGTGGAACCCGGTATCTGAATTTATATTCGGATACGGTTAGGGACCGAACTAAAAACCGAATTCACCATTCGTTCGGTTATTTCTCGTACGGATATGGTTTGGTTTTTGGGTTTTCTGTTTGCTTGTACGTTTGACCACATATTTTTATCAGTAGCTAGTTAAAACACACAATTAATTACAAGTTTAATCCTATTATTGACAAAATTAACTTAAAATTTAGTTACAATATTATAAGTTTTATCTCCATTTTGATTCTACCGGGGTAGATTTATTACGTACGATGATGATGATCTCCATTTTGATCCTAAAATTATTGTATTTTGTCATTATTATTTAATATCCATTCATTATTCTGTTGTGAGAGATTCATTTCTGCTTATTTAACACTCATTTTTGTAAATGCTACTATTCAAAATTCAAATATAAATGTGCAGGGACTAATGGAATATGCAATTTACAAACATGACTGTTTAGTTAGTAACCAATAACTACTCTAACCTTTATTGGACCATTTTTTTATATAAGAAAAGCAAACAACTGTTACACCAGCATGAGGAGAGTAAACATACCTACAAAATACTTGCTCTCTGTTGGTTCGAGGTCCTCAAATGCCGTACGTAAGAACGGGTAGCGCGTAAATGAACCACTGGCATCGTCAACCCTCGTAACAGTCGTGGAGCCATTTAACCCGATAACAAAGGGGCTGTCTTTTAGAATCCGGTATTGATCGGTGCTCTGGACTATAAAACCCTTGAGTAAATATATCCCGCCCTCTTTGAGCTTGTCAAAGAAGTAGTGTGCAATGTTATTCCGGGCGGTACAATGCATCACACCTCCCTGTGCAAACCAAACAGCAGACTTTCAATAACGATGAAACTCGTAAAAGGGAAAGGGTACGGGGGTTAAAAGGGTGAGAGTTACCTTTATATCACTGACGACATAGTCGGTGCTCATGTAGCGTCCATTGACACTTGTGACGTCCCACTTTCTGCAAACCATAACCGTGATGGGGCCGGTACTCCCTTCACGGAGGTCAGCAAGGACCATTTGGTTGCCAACACCAATTCCCGATGTATTCACACTAAGAGAGCTAGCCATGATAGTAGAGTAGCAAGTCTGAATATGGGCCTACAACAATAGGGAAGATGGAGCTCATATAATAGAAATTCAGACCATTCACCTTCCCAGAAAGAAACCAGTGAATAATCAATGCAATTAAATCCGACCGTAAATTGTGGTGGTATGTAAACAGCCCCATTAAATGATCATGCAATTGTGGTATGTAAATAGCCTCATTAATCAATATCCATAATTAAAACCCTAAAATCTTACTTATGAAATAATATGGTATAATGACACAATTTCAATATTGGAAAAAAAGAAAGATATTGAACCAACACCTAACACATTTCTAAATCCCAAAATAAATTCAGTACTTCCATAATTAATAAAATAATAAAACATAAAACACCATTAACTTACTAACTAAAAAAACTCCCTAATAAAACATAAAACACCATTAACTTACTAACTTAAAAAGTATGACTGTTAAAAATAAAACTTATACATTTCCCTTTTTTTTTATCTAACTTCACTCTTTGAACACCATTAACTTACTAACTTAAAAACTATGAGTGTTAATCACTTTTCTTGAATAAAATAAAAAAAATATAGAAGACGAAGCATGATTTAACCAAATCATATAAACTAAAGTCACTTTTCTTATACCTTCTCATTTGCCATGATTCATGCGTAGGAGCACAAATACTTCCTCACAAAGTCAACTGCCCCTGATTTTGTTCCATCCTTACTTCCATCATCAACGATTACTACCTACTCTAAAACCAATCCTTTGAAACTAAGCTTTCAATATAACAAACTTTGATTTGATTAAAACAGATCTATAATTAACAATTTTTGATCAAGTCATACATACTAAGTTTATTGTAACACAAACTATGATTAATCAGTAGTTAAAAAGTTAAAGATGATATACTTTGTAATTTTAATTCCTATACTTTATTTTTTTATGTTAATTATGTCATCGAAATCCAACTTAATTTTCAGTCGAGCATTTTAACAAACACCTGGCGTGCGTCGTTCAATTTACAATAATGTCCAAGTAATTAAACTGTTAATATCCAAGTAATTAAGCTGTAATTAAGCCAAGTAATTAAGCTATTAATCTAACCTTTGGATTTATCGACGAAGAACAGAGAATCGCTCGGAACTTCGGTGAGCATATCTTCGGAGCTAATATTGGATCTCCATGTTTTCTTCCCCTTCAATGTATAACAGGATCGTTTCACACAAAGAACCAATCTTTTTCATTCGTTTCACACAAATTTGGATGCATACGTATGTCAATCGTACCTGCGATTGGATCTTGTTTAGAGGTTGAGAGTCGATGGCTTCTTCCACAGCTTTAGAGGTTGAGAGTCGATGGCTTTCTCCACAGCTTCCCTAATTTCCATGTTCAAAACCCTAATTAAAACGAATAAGGTGGATGGAGGCGGACTTATGATTTTGTAATATATTATTTTAATCAATATTATTTTAAGTACTGCATTTAAAACATCATAAATGTTGATTTTAAAACAGAACATGTAACTAAATTTTAGATTATATATAGATTATTGTAAACAGGTTTGTTGAGAAGATATGTAAAACATCATCTAATGGTCAGAAATCAATCGGTTCATCTAGAAGCATCAGTCTTGCGGATGACTTTTTAGTCAAGCATCCGTTTTCCAATTTCCGTGATATTACGCTCTTGGATAAGGTGTGTGTCTACTTTTTAATTTTTTAAATAAATACATTAAACAAAATTGTTTCACAAATTTATATGTATAACACTATTTTCTTACATTTAATTTCAGCCTTGTGAGGTTATAGTTCTTGGTACGATCATGGGTGTGGATGATAAAGATGATTGGTACTACCTTGGTTGCGATGAGTGCAATCGGAAGGTGGAGACAACTTTGGTTATTGAGGAGGCTGAAGACGGTGCTGAGGAACCGAAGTTTAAACAGGTTTTAGTTTGCTCAAATCCTGAATGTCCAAAAGAGGTTGTGAGTGCCACACCGATGTAAGTAACTTATATTTTTTGTTATTTTATAATCTTTGTGCTTATGTTATTCTACTTTACGAATGTAAATTGTATTTATTTTGTCAAATACTTTTTCTGCATTTAGTTTTAGGATTCCGATCAGAGTACAAGATTCGGCAGCTATTGCCTCTTTGACTTTGTTTGACCGTGAAGCAAGAAAAATGTTGGGAATGACTGCAGTTCAATTGCTTCAGAAGTCAAAAGTGGATTAGGTAATGTATTTCACATCACTCTTTTTTTAAATTCTTATATAAGGTACATATTAGTAATGTGTAAATCTGATTATTATGTTCTTATTATTAAATTATAATTCATGTATATTAGGCATCTTTGGAAGAGAAAACCATTCCCTATCAGTTTAAAGCTTTGAACGATAAAAAGTTTGCTTTCAAGATTCAGGTTGGTCAATTTAATATTGACAAACATACAGATGGTTATGCTGTTCATAAGTTGGTGAATGATGCAGCAATCATTGAATCCTTGGAGAGCCGAATTCCAGCTGATCATGTTAACACATACAAACCTTTTAATTAAAGTTATGTTAGGAAATTTATTAATTTTGTTGTGTGTAGCCTTATTTTTTTTATGAATTGTAGGGTGTGGACGAGGCGGCTGCTGATGTTTCACTTAGTGATATATCAACTCAAAACCCTTTTGCTCTAAAGGTATGAATTTTAACTTAATGTTACAACATACCAAATGCTCTAAACATTTATAATAGTTTCTAATTTTGAATATATCATACATGATGCTGTGGATTCTATTGGTGATAGCTTCACACCCGATTGTATCACACCTCTTTCTGCGGAGGAAGCACGAGGTGTGATCATGAAAGGTTCTCATTGCATACGAAAGGTAAACAGACTACATGCTCGTAAAAATAACTTCAAACACCATTAACATTACACAACAGAAAACATAGTTTAAGTGTTTACATCACGAGATAGCATAAAACATTGTCTTGAAAAGTTTACAACTTTATTTAAAGATAAACATAGACGACATCCAAGAGCATGGTAGGACCGCGTGCACATCCACTTTTAGTTACGTGAAATACATGTGAGTTTTGGATAAACGTCAACATAATGTTGGTGTGAATTCATGCAGTGATTGTTTTGAATGTTTAAATACTTGAATGAAAACGTGGTATGTAATTTGTAGAATGTATGAATATTTGAATGTAACTTGTAAAACGTATCTGTAACTGAGTACTATGAATGTTAGAATGTATTTGTAACACGTATCTATAACTCCGTACTATGATTGTTTGAATGTGTGAGATCGCTAGTGGTTTGCAAGGCCACTAACACGTGTCACGACATAGGAAGCCACCAAACCTAGGCATTTTTGTCGACTTTGACTGAGACATAGAAGCACTCATTGGTAGAAGTAGGCCAAGAGTGGGGTTGCCTGAAACCCATTAGATCTAACCTTTTGTTCCGTGGTCTGAATGTATACGTTGATTAATGGTGCTTATGGTACCCTATTCGAGACATGATCTAGAATGTTTCATTTGAATGTTTTTGTACCCATCATAACACATGCAAACATTGTAAAATTTGTAACATGTATTTCACCCCCGAAGTGTAAAACAAAAACAGTTAAAGAAAAGGGGGAGCATGAACTCACAACTTTTCGTTCCTTACGTCGTAAACTTCACCGGGGTTTGCTTATAATGCGTTGTGACCTAAACGTGTTTTATTATCGTTAGTCACTAGACTTGTATCGCACAAGCACAAGTCACTATCTTTTGTATGTGTATTCTTGTGTTAAAAATATTTTATATTTTTAACTAAGTGTCTTACTTATATTTTTTTCCCAACAATAAATATAAGTTTCTTGCATTTTGTACCCGAATTATGTATCTTGTATGTTGTATGTGTATTTTTGTGTTTTCACTTCTCAAGAGTATTTAGTGTATTTTCAAGTCCTAATAGACTATCACGTATGGTACATACTACATACATTTAGCACAATTTTGGTGATCAATAAGTATATATATTTTTTTCTCAAAATATAAATACTTAATATCAATTTTTAATCTTGAAGAAATCATCATTTCTTATTACAAAAATTAGGGAAACCTTGGTAAATTTTCTAGACACATTTTTTTTAGGGGATAAGTTTCTCGAAACTTATTTTTGTAAGTGTCAAAATTCTATAGAAATTTTGACAGAGTTTCCCCTAAAAATGGAGGTTTCCCATGTTTTCAAAACATGTGTTTATTTTCTTTTAAAAATCATCATCAATCAATTTCAACAACAATCATCAACAACATACACTAATTTCTCTATTTCATGAACTTAGAAATTTACAAAAATGTGTAGTAACTTACTAGTGTATTTTAGTAAGTCTTGTTACCTTCCAAATTGTGATTAGTTCTTTAAAAGCTTTATTTTTAAAGAGTTTGAACATTTAC
The DNA here is from genome assembly GCA_030545235.1 of Helianthus tuberosus. Classification (NCBI taxonomy): domain Eukaryota; kingdom Viridiplantae; phylum Streptophyta; class Magnoliopsida; order Asterales; family Asteraceae; genus Helianthus; species Helianthus tuberosus. The sequence goes on from CM060367.1 coordinate 101,351,948, forward strand.
AACTTCTAGTCATATTTTCTAAAAATATTTCTTTGTGAAATTTTCTTTTTACACAAGTGTTTCTACACTTGTTTACCCACTAAAAATGTGTTAAGTTTATGTAAGATCCAAGTTTTAATAAACTCATAGTTTTCACTTGGTTCTTTCGAGAAACCACTCATGGATCTTTAGATCTAAAAGATTATAACTTACTTTGATCTTTATTTTCCAAGAAAACACTTATTTGTTCAAGTTCATAGTTTATGTGTGGATGATTCCATCATCCTACACATCTCTAACTTTCACATCTTGCTAGTTCATGTCTTTAAACATGATCTAGCAAGTCCATGTGATGAACCATATCATTTTTACTAGTAAACAATAAACAACAAGCATAACAACACAAGTATAACATGATTTCTTCATTACTTCAACCATACTTCATCACCTTGTTAGTTTATGTTCAAGACTTGTTTATGTTCTTAGAGTTTCTTAATATTTCACCATTCTTTTTACTATTAACCAACAAAAATATGAAGAGTATGAAGATCTAAGACACTTACTACTAGCACAAGGCTAGGGGAGTCAAGAGTATAAATGTGGTGGATAAAAGAACTCTATGTGTTTACTTATAGTCCATTTAATCTCTTTATCCCATGGGTATCATGTCCTTAAAGAACCAACATGATCAAATTTTTAATTCTAAGAAAATCAAAGAGTGGGGAACATGTTCCCTAACCGGTTAGGGGGGGGGGGTGTGCATGATTGGTTTCCAACTTAGTTACATGATTCTAGTTAGCTTTCAAGTATATTATTTAGGGATTTAGGTGTTTAGTGTTTTAGGATATAATATGATGTTTAGGGTCCATAACTAGCTTGGTAATGTTAAAGTAATGCCTCTAATAATATTTTGATGTTCCGGGTATTGTCCGGTTGTTCGGTTAGATACCGATTCGTTAAAGTGTTAAATTGCACCTTTTAGTGTCTTTTAAGTATCCTTTTGTGACACCTTCAATTCCCGACACTTAGGGAAATACTCTGGATAATAAAACGAAATTTCTGCATGATATTCATGTGTTAAAAGCTGATTTATTGCTGATTTGTGTAAAATTCTGCACTTAAAGTGCGTTTCGGGTGCTTTTTAGTGCTTATTTTTGCTTCCGGAGAGTATATATATAAACCCTTGTATGTACTATTGGGTTTTAATATATTCTTGTCGTTGGACCTACACCTAAGCTCCAATTCTATTGTCTAACTGCTTTCTGCAGGTTTGTTGACACACTGTGTCTAACCGGTGAGTTTACTAGTCTCTCTGACGCAACGCTCTTGTTAATGCATAAAGCAATATTTGGTAGTATAAAACGTGCATGAATTCACTTGTATTGTATGTAATCAGATAATGTTGACATTAAGGCACATAACTGTAATAATCAAGTAATAATTAAAGTGTACGGAAATTACCGGTTTGTGCCAGTTGTCACAGTCTCCCCCCGTTAAAAGAATTTCGTCCCGAAATTCAGGCTGAACTAACTCTTGCAGGAGTCTTCTTAAACAGGTGGGGATATTTTTCTTTGAACTGGTCTTCACGTTCCCACGTGTACTCGGGTCCGTGTTTAGAGTTCCAACGTACTTTGATAAGTTTCACACTGCTCCTCCTGGTCTTGTTGACTTTCCAGTCGGTAACCTCAACGGGTTGTTCTGTAAATCGGAGGGTTTCATCAATATGCACTTCATCCGCAGGGATGATCACGTTTTCTTGTGTTGGACTCTTCTTGAGGTTGGATACATGGAACGTATCATGTGCTCCATGAAGTTCTTCCGGTAATTCCAACTTGTATGCCACGGTACCAATTCTTTCTAAGATCTTGAATGGTCCGATGTATCGGGGATTCAGCTTCCCACGTTTTCCGAATCTGACTACGCCCTTCCAAGGTGAGACCTTTAACAACACTTTGTCTCCCACCTCGAATTCTAATGGTTTTCGTCTTCGGTCAGCGTAGCTCTTTTGTCGATCTCGAGCCGCCTTGATGCGCTCTCGGATCTGCATATTCTTGTCGGTTGTCTCTTGTACAAGTTCAGGACCAACCATACGTTTATCTCCAGCGTCTGCCCAACATAGGGGCGATCGGCACTTGCGGCCATACAGAGCTTCGTACGGTGCGGCTTTTATGCTTGTATGGTAACTGTTATTGTAGGAAAACTCAACTAAGGGTAGATGAGTATCCCAGCTGCCGCCTAGGTCCATGACACATGCGCGAAGCATATCTTCTAACGTTTGTATGGTTCGTTCGCTCTGACCATCGGTTTGTGGATGGAAGGCCGTGCTTAGATCTAATTGAGATCCAAAGGCTTCCTGAAAGGATTGCCAGATTCTTGAGACAAAGCGTCCATCTCTGTCTGAAATAATTGAGATAGGCACTCCATGACGTGCCATGATTTCCTTTAAGTATATCTCAGCAAGCTTTCCAGTGCTGTCTTTCTCTCGGATCGGTAGGAAATGCGCAGATTTCGTCAACCGATCTACTATTACCCATATCATATCGTGTCCTCTCGGGGTCCTGGGTAATTTTGTTATGAAGTCCATCGAGATTTGCTCCCACTTCCACATGGGTATTGCTGGTTGTTGTAGTAGGCCGGACGGTTTCTGATATTCAGCCTTAACCTTAGCACAAGTTAGGCATTTTCCAACATAAACATCAACGTCGCTCTTGAGTCTCGGCCACCAATAGTATTCTTTCAAGTCTTGATACATCTTGTCCGATCCTGGATGGATCGAGTATCTCGATTTGTGTGCTTCATCAAAGACGACTTCTTGAATACCGCCATAGAGTGGAACCCAAATACGCTTCTTTGTTGGGATTGAACCCTACCAGAGGAACAGATAATGTAAAGCCAAAACCTGGTCACAACAGTGGATTCACAATAAGCAGATGTTTACTCTAAGCTCTCCCCTTGACAGTGGTTATCTATCTGCTGATACAATCTAAGTACTGCTCTGAAGAACAACTGATGAACCAAACACTGATGAAACAGCTAAAGACTGCTAAAAGGCAAACACTGAGCTCTATCTACTGCTGTCTCTTAAGTACTGCTGAAGACCCAAACACTGCTCATTCAAAGATTGATCATCTTTTGAAGAAAGCACTGATGATTAAGTAATTAGTGCTTAGGCCACAACAGTGGAACGTGAACAGTGTTAGACTTGTTTTGTATTTTATTATCAATCAGTTGTTAGACATCCGTAGTTTTTATAGACCAGTGTTTATAGTTTGTTAGGCTGTTAGATGTCACTATCATGGTGACGTCAGCTGAGGTACATCAGTAGTTTGGTTTGCCTATAAATATGACAGTACTCTGTACTGTTATACTTGATTCGTTTTGAGAGAGTTCTTCTCCTCAATTCAATCCTTTCATCTTGTGCAACCAACTCTGAAGTATCAGGTTGAGGGGGAGTTTAGTCTGTAAGCTTGCATTGTAGTCTTTTTCTTTTTAATGTAATCTTTCGACTCTATGAAAAGCAATTGTTTATCAAACCATATTCTCCTTTGATTGTGCTTACAAAGTTTGTTATTCATTTCCGTTGCACTTAAAACTGTTCATATCTAATTGATTTGTTCAAATCTCACAAACAAGCACAATCATGAGAGCCTCAGATATTAACAATTGGTATCAGAGCTTGGACAGTCAAATTCGATCTAACAATCAATTTGACATAACAGTTCGGCTCAAAATTCATTGATACTAAGGTTGGTTGTATTTAGTTGAAAAACAGAGTATCGAGTAAATCATGTTCAAAGTGTTTAATCAAAAACTCTGTAAATCAACCAAGATGTCATATGACACACAAATTTCACACAACAAGTGATATCATGCAGAAGTCACTCATAGTTTTCAGATCTGTAAACATATCTGATAAATTATGGGATTGTTCTATATTTTCAATATTGATTTCAACTGTTGTTTTGATATTTGTGATGTTTTCATTAAATACTAAAGTATGAACCTCAGATTAACAAAACCTATGATTCATAAGACATTAGTGTTTTGATTTTCTATAAAGAAGGAATTAAGACTTTAGTTATTTAGATCTTATGTGTTGAAAACAGGTTGAGATACTCAAAAGGAACAAATCAACCTTGTTTAAATACATTAAGAAAACAGGGGTCCACATAGTCCGTATCATATGTAGTGTGAGATTGGCTGAAAAACTTGTGCAAACATGACCAAGTCTCTCAAAACATTACTGCAAAATGATTTTGGACTAAAATTCATAAAAACTCGAAAGTGTGTTTATCTCAAAACTTTTGAAGTCAAAAGAAAAGAGTATAAACGTAAAACACTTAAGAGTCAAAGCTTGGGGTAATAATGGTCATTAAGCAACTGTCTGTGCTTATTGGTTCAAGTAAGTTCAGGTAATAATAGTGTCTCCAGTGATTAAATTTCAAGAGGACTAGACAAATGTTCAAAAATTCATCCATGTGTCCTCATGTTTGCAATCAACTGACAAAGAAAATGGTACCAAACAGTGGTCAAAATGTATCCAAAAGTTTCCTACCACTGTTGTCAAACCACTGACCATTTTCAATAACTTGTGAATGATGTGATTATATACTCTATTGAAATTATACCAGATCCTTTTTGATACTATTCTCAGAAAATCCTTTAACCATTTTTTTGTTGCGTTCAAAGGATTTTCTCGAATAACCAGGATATATTATTCATTTTTTTTTGGAATAATATATTTGGAACTTTTGCTTGTTTTTGTTGGCAATAGTTTCAGCTCCTGTCAGGATGTAATACCTTATTTTTGGTGGTATTATTGTCCACATAAATGGGTCAAAAGGAAATGATACATATGCCAAGATCATGTCATACTCAGTTTTGCCCCAAAATTTTTAATCAAAGGTTGATTGCAAACTGTGCTTGAATTACTAGGGTACTCATGTTTTAATTGAATATTAAACGAAAATGAGTTGCCTTAGCAAAAAGTTTTCATCATCTGGGGTACTAAACCACTGTCTTTCAAAATTGACATGTGGCAAAACCTTGAATGAAAATTTTCAAAACTGTTGCTGAAACACTTGTCCTTCAGATCTGTACCATTTACCCTAACCACTATTTTGTTCCAACGTCTGATCTCTAAACACTGTCCACTGCTGAAAGTTAACCACTGATCCCTCATTTTCTTGAAAAGCACTGATGTTCAAAATCAGTGTCTTATCCACTGATATGCTATCCACTGATAGTAAAAATCATCCACTGTCCACAATTTTTATCATTGTAACCACTGATGCTTGATACATCAGTGGCCCTTAAAACAACTGTTTTCCATTCTTCATCCATTTCATCAGTGTTTGACACGTGGTCAGTTTTTAGCCCTCATATTGTAATAACCGCTGCCACATCAGCGATCATTTTTAATAAAACCCTGCCCTAAACCCCCAAACAGAGTTTTACACTGTCGAATTGAATTCCAAAATTCTCTTCTCATAGCAGTTTCCAACCCTTCTTCTCAAAATCTTCAAAATCATTCTTCGTTCTTCTCTGCAAAAATGACAAAATCAAAGTCAAAATCAAAATCTAAACCAAAATCACCACCACCTTCAAAAGAGGTCGCTCAAACGGCCGAAGAACCCATCGAAATACCATACAAACAATCTCACAACTATTTGGGTTTACTCACAAAACTCAAAGACAACCACACTTTCGACTCCATCATTGATACAATATCTGCATCAAAGTACAAAACTTTGTTGACAGCAAATGCTCCCATCTATCTGCAAACCCAGAGAGAGTTTTGGAAAAAGGCGACGCTTGAAAAACAAGACGATAAAGTCATAGCCATTAACTCCTCGATACAGGGTAAAGTGATTCAAATCACACCACAATCAATCTCCGAAGTCTTTAATCTCGACGATCAGGAAGGTAAAATCTCTTTTGATAAAGCCGAGATGAAAACTGATTTCGTAAAAAGGGGATATGCAGAACAATCAAAGGTAGATACCTTACAAAAGGGTTATTTCCCTTCTGCACCTAGGTTTTTATTTCACACACTTCTGATGTGTGTTTCGAATAAAACAACATCGTTCAACGAAATACCATTAAAGATTCAATGCCTGGGATATGCTATTCTAAACAACAAAAACTACAACTACTCCCAGGAGATCTTTAATGACTTAATAAAAAATGTTGATAGCAAAGCATTTTTAATTTTTCCGAGATTTTTGAGTTATTATCTTGAACAAAAATTTGAAAAGGAAAATACAAATTTGCTCAAACAAGGTGTTTATTGTCAAATAAAAAGCTTAACAAATGAAATATTTTCAAGAATGATGGCACCTATAAAAACAAAAGCAGAGGTGTCTGAGCAGAGTTTAGCAGTTCCAACTACTCCTCAGACATCTGCTGCTGAGCCCACTGCTCCAGGTGATCATAGCAGCACAACCACTGCTTTGAAACCAACACCTGACATCACCAAAAAGACCAAAAGAAAAACATCCAGAAAACCCACCAAACCCAAAATAAAGGCAACTCTGGAAGATGAGATCCCAGAGCAACTGCCTGTGACAACACAAAAGTCACCACAAACCACTGCTGCTACTTCCTCACAGCAGTTGGAAGAAAGATCTCAACCCATGCCTGAAACTCCTCCTGCATCCTCACAAAAGGATCAGGTTGTAATCACAGGGACACCAAATTATGAAGCTCTAGATCCACTTGGCTCTATCTTCCACAGTCCTGATCCCAAGGACATGTCTCTTTCAACACCTATACCCTCACCAATCATAATGCCACAATCCATGTTACCCTTGTTGCATGCAGCTGCTATAGCTCAGACACAAACCAGTTCCTCTCTATCACCTGTCACTGAGAGTATACCCCCACAAGTGACTGGGTCTGATGCTACTACTCCTGCTATCCCAGCAACAATTGAGGAGGTTACACCCCCTGAGTTACAAGTAACTCTCGGTGGTAGTTCAAGTGGAGCAGCAACTACAACTGGTGGATCAACAGATCTTCAGTTGGACAGTTGTTTCATAAGTAAGACTCCCTTGAAGGCAATTTCTTCCATGGCAACTTCGGTAACCACCAGTGAGTTGGATCTAACCACTGGTACCATCCAAGGTTTATCGAGTGCTGAAGAAAGAAGTCCCCAGTACCAAGAACAAGGGGCATCAATGGGTGATTTTTGGGACTCTGTTCCTAAGTCACACATTGATATAACCACTGCTGGTGGGGATTCAGATGATCCTACTAAAGTAGGTGATGATTCAAAATATCAGGAATTGACGGCGAGAGTTGAAAAACTTGAAGATTCAGTTGCTGAAATAAAGGAGATGGTGCAAGAGATTTTAAAAGCTCAAAAAGCACAATCCACTGCTACCCCATCACAAGCATCTGTTCCAACTCAAGCATCTGCTCCACCACAAGCATTTGCTACAAATGAGCTTTGGAATATTTTTCAATCCATGCTTGAAAAACAGCAACAAATGGCTGATAAAAAGCATGCTCTTCATGTACAAATGCTGACCAACATGGTGGAATCAAGATTTAAAGACACTCAAGCAGATATCAAAGCTATAAAAGCTAGCATTCAAAGCGCCTCTGGCAAAGTTCCTTGTTCCATATCATTTCTTGTTAACCCCCCTTCAGATAATGCCAAAAAGGGGGAGAATATCAAGCTGTTGGGAAAAATGAATAAGATGGGAATAGAACATGGCCTTTGTATTGAGCCTGAAAAAGAAAAAGAAAAAGAAAAGCAGGTCTCAAAACCTGTTAGTCAAACAGCTGGTACACCAGTAGTTACAAAAACTGCTGTCAGTAGCCAAACAACTGCCATGTCATCAACACACACACCTTCAACACACACCACTCTACCACACACCATCACAACTACTGCTCTACCACCATCATCTACAATCACACCATCACCACTGCCTCCTGTCATAAAACAGAAGACAACAGATGTTACAACATCTGTTGTAATGACAACAACGGTTGAAGCACCAGTTGTTTCAACAGTTGTTTGTCAGACACTCCCCATCATTCAAACCACTAATTCACCCAAAACATCATCTGCCCCTTCTTCATTAAAAAGGAGAAGGAATCTCATATCAGATGATGATTCACCACCACCATCACCACCATCAAAAACTACTTCACCACTTCCATCCCCTGCTCAAAAGCAGAAGACAACTGCTGACATATCAGCAGTTGTAATGACAACAGATGTTGAGACACCAGTTGTTTCAACAGCTGTTAGTCAGTCATCCACCACTGCTCTCACCATTCCTACATCACAACCAAAGCTCTTCAACAGAAAAAGAAAGCCAATCTCTGCCGATGAGGGTATACATGATCCTAATGCTGCACAACATCCACTGGAACTTGAAGCTATCAAAAATGAGATGAGGCAATTCTATACAGAAGAAGATCCTTCAAAAAGAAGATTCTCCTCACTCATAGGCTACATGCCACCAGATGATATGGATGATTACCTCAAAATCAAGGCAAGGCAAGCTAAACTAAGAGCTAAAGTTGAGAGTGAACGTGAACGGTTAAGCGAAGATGGCATTGCTAAAAGACTGGAGTTCTACTTCACAAAAGTAAAGCAGATAGAAGAGTTTGCACAAGACCTAAACAAAGAAAAGGCTAATCAAAAGAAAAAGTTAAGAAAACAATATCTAGCCTACATCATGAAAGAGAAATTCTATCCTGCTGAAGAACAACAGTTCGAAGAATGGCCAATAGTCGCTCTAAAGCATGAGGCAGAAAGGATTGAGAAAATCAAGAATGATCCTACAAAGAAGAAGAATGCTCCAAACTGGAGCAAATACAAAAGACTCATTGCTGACCTAACTGCTGAGTATAAGAGAAAGAAAAAGGAGTTGGTGGATGCAAAAATGGATACTGCTGAAGCCATATCAAAATGGTCAAAACAGCAGACTGATGAAGCCTATGAAAGGCTAAAGAAAAGAAAGATAACTGTTTCAAGCACCTCAAAGAAGCATGAACAAATAATGAAGCTTGAACAGTAGATAGAAAACCTCAAAACACTGTTCCGTTCTACTTTTGTGACAAACCAAGAAGAAAAAGAACAGTTGACCAGTGAAGAGGTTAAAGAAAAGGAGGTTGAGTACTTCACAAAATCCATCATGAAAATGGGTCTAAAAGAAGAAAGCTCAGAAAAACTTCGAAACCTTTTTAAAAGGCTGTTAACCAAACCTGCATCACCAAACACTTCAACAGACATGACAGACATTGAAAGGCAGGAGTTGATTGAAAGAGAAACTGCAGAAGATATAGCTGCAGCAAATGATGTCATAGAAATGGCTTTCAAAAGAATGTCTGAAAGTCTGCAAGTCTTCTCAAGGCCAATATCTCAAAGCTCATCTTCAAATAAATCTCTCCCAAGAAATCCATTGGGTTTAAAAGTACTAAAGTGGCTCTCTGATCAAAAGACCCACGTATTGACTCTGGTCAGATCCAATGGAGAGGTGAAGTATATATCAAGGAAAGAAGCACTAGGCCTTAGTGTTCAAGATTTGCAGGATCTCCTTGAACTTACACTGTGCCGGGATGAAGATGATACAAGTTCCAAAGCATTTGAAGAAGAATTTAAAAGTAAAGCAAGGGAACTACTGATGAGTAATAAAGATCCAAAATAATGACAGGTTTTGGCATTATCTGTTCCAGGGGGAGATTGTTGGGATTGAACCCTACCAGAGGAACAGATAATGTAAAGCCAAAACCTGGTCACAACAGTGGATTCACAATAAGCAGATGTTTACTCTAAGCTCTCCCCTTGACAGTGGTTATCTATCTGCTGATACACTCTAAGTACTGCTCTGAAGAACAACTGATGAACCAAACACTGATGAAACAGCTAAAGACTGCTAAAAGGCAAACACTGAGCTCTATCTACTGCTGTCTCTTAAGTACTGCTGAAGACCCAAACACTGCTCATTCAAAGACTGATCACCTTTTGAAGAAAGCACTGATGATTAAGTAATCAGTGCTTAGGCCACAACAGTGGAACGTGAACAGTGTTAGACTTGTTTTGTATTTTATTATCAATCAGTTGTTAGACATCAGTAGTTTGTATAGACCAGTGTTTATAGTTTGTTAGGCTGTTAGATGTCACTATCATGGTGACGTCAGCTGAGGTACATCAGTAGTTTGGTTTGCCTATAAATATGACAGTACTCTGTACTGTTATACTTGATTCGTTTTGAGAGAGTTCTTCTCCTCAATTCAATCCTTTCATCTTGTGCAACCAACTCTGAAGTATCAGGCTGAGGGGGAGTTTAGTCTGTAAGCTTGCATTGTAATCTTTTGCTTTTTAATGTAATCTTTCGACTCTATGAAAAGAAATTGTTAATCAAACCATATTCTCCTTTGATTGTGCTTACAAAGTTTGTTATTCATTTCCGCTGCAATTAAAACTGTTCATATCTAATTGATTTGTTCAAATCTCACAAACAAGCACAATCATGAGAGCCTCAGATATTAACATTCTTAAAGTATAAGGCTCCCTCTTCATTTGGCACCATATATTTCAACATACCCCGCAGGTATTCAGCTTTACGGTTTTCTCCTTTAAGAGCTTCTTGTTGTGCATCACGAATGCGTGTAGTGAGGTTCGTTCGGATAGTCATTTCCAATGCTCGAACCCTTAGGGTCTTAACCCTTTCTTTTCGACTTAGTGCGTCTGCTACAACATTTTCCTTTCCAGGATGGTACTTAATCTCACAGTCATAATCGTTCAGCAGCTCGACCCAACGTCGCTGGCGCATGTTTAGTTCTTTCTGATCAAATATGTGTTGTAGGCTTTTGTGATCTGTGAAGATTGTACATCGAGTACCATATAGATAGTGTCGCCAAATCTTCAAGGCGAATACCACCGCACCGAGTTCCAAGTCGTGCGTGGTATAATTCTTTTCATGTACCTTCAATTGTCTTGAAGCATAAGCGATGACTTTCTGGTGTTGCATGAGCACGCAACCCAAACCTTGTCGTGAAGCGTCGCACTACACCACGAAGTATTCAATGCCTTCGGGTAACGATAGTATTGGTGCATCGCATAGCTTATTTTTAAGTAGCTGGAAGGCTTCTTCCTGCTTGTCACCCCAGTCATATTTCTTGTCTTTCTGTGTAAGGGCCGTCAATGGTTGGGCTATCTTTGAGAAGTTCTCGATGAAACCTCGGTAATAGCCCGCTAAGCCCAAGAATTTTCGAACTTCAGTTGGGGTTTTGGGGGCTTCCCAATTCTTTATGGCTTTAATCTTGGATGGGTCTACATGAATGCCCTTCTCATTCACAATGTGACCAAGAAATTGTACTTCACGAATCCAGAATTCGCACTTTGAAAATTTTGCATATAGTTTCTCCTTCTTCAGTAGTTCCAGAATGGTTCTGAGGTGTTGCTCGTGCTCGTCTTTCGTTCGTGAGTAAATCAGGATATCATCGATAAATACAATCATGAATTTATCGAGATATGGTTTGCATACGCAGTTCATCAGATCCATAAACACCGCTGGCGTGTTTGTTAGTCCGAATGGAATCACAAGAAACTCGTAATGCCCATAGCGTGTTCTGAATGCAGTCTTTGGTACGCTTTCCTCTTGGATTCTTAGCTGATGGTATCCGGATCGAAGGTCGATCTTGGAATAGTAGCTTGATCCTTGCAACTGATCAAATAAGTCATCAATCCTCGGTAGCGGGTACCGATTCTTGATAGTGAGCTTGTTCAGTTCCCTGTAATCGATACACATCCGCAGAGTTCCATCCTTTTTCTTCACGAACAATACTGGAGCTCCCCAAGGCGAGAAGCTTGGCCTTATGAATCCTTTATCCAACAACTCCTGGAGTTGTGTAGATAATTCTTGCATTTCGGATGGTGCAAGCCGATAGGGTGCCTTGGCTACAGGAGTGGCTCCTGGAACCAAGTCTATACGGAATTTGACTTGTCATTGCAGAGGTAGTCCTGGCAGATCTTCGGGAAAAACATCAGGGAATTCCTTCACCACAGGGATGTCTTCGAGTTTCGGCTCCACAACCTTCTTATCTACAACATGCGCTAGAAAAGCAACACATCCTTTCCTTAAACACTTCTGTGCCGTCATGCAACTGATGATTCGTAGAGGTGCGTCTCGTTTTTCTCCATGTACAATGAGAGTTTCATCATTCGCCAGAGGGATGCGAATGATTTTCTTGTGATAAATAACTTCATCTTTGTTCTTGGACAACCAGTCCATTCCGACCACTACATCAAAGCTACCCAATTGAAGGTAAGAGATCGATGTTGAATCTTCGTTCACCAAGTTCTAGTGTGCAACCTCTAACAACTTCGCCTGATTCAACAAGTTTACCATTGGCTAGCTCTATAGAATAATGAAAATCTAATCTACTAGATTCTATTCCAAGCATGCGTTTAAATTCCACAGACATGAAGCTATAGTCGGCACCAGTGTCAAATAATATTGGATGCCAAGTGATTGTTAATGAGAAACGTACTGGTGACCACATTAGGGTCCTCGTGTGCGTTCTTTGCTCCAATTACAAACGCTCGAGCCTGAGCATTGTTTCCTTTTGGGTAGTCCTTCATGAAATGGTCATTGCTTCCACAACTGAAGCATCCTTGGTTCCGCCCAGCTCTAGTACAATTCCGGTTACCGTTGCCATTCCCACCATTGTTTCCATTACCATTACCATTGCAGCCTCCAATACCTTTTCCCCAACAATCCTCGGTACGGTGGCCTGACTTCCCGCAGTTCTCGCATTTGCCAACGTGACAATTTCCCACGTGGTGAAAGTCACAGCGGTTGCATTTGGGCAGAGTGCCCTGATACTTCTTAGTTCCTGTATTGCTTGCAGCCGCGAAGGTTTTTTCCTCCATAGGTGGGTTAGTGTTATGCTTCTTGTTGTTCGAACCCTTGTTGTTGCTGCGGGTTCCTTGGTTCAGATTTGAATGCTTTCTTTTCTTGTCACCAGACGACTCAGCATGCGTCTCGTTCTTCTCAGTTGGGTTCAGTGATAGCTTCTTCATACGAGCACAATCTTCAGTAAGGCTGACAGCCAGAGTTACAGCCTCGGTGATTGTTTGAGGTTTGGCCGAAGTTACCATGCCACGGAATTCTGAGGCCAATCCCCAAATGTAGCGTTCAACGCGCTTAAATTCGGGAGTCACCATGTAGGGAAGCACTCTAGACAGATCGTGGAACCTTCGACTATAACCATTAACGTCAGCACCTTCCATAGTCAAGTGCCAGAACTCGGTCTCCAACCTTTGGAGTTCAGCACGGGAGCAGTACTTTTCTCTCATTTTCTCTTTCAGTTCATCCCAAGTCATGCCGTACGCGGCATCATCACCCAAGGTTTGGACTTGCAAGTTCCACCAAGTCAGAGCTTCATCGACAAACAACCCAATAGCAAAAGTGACTTGCTGCTCTGCAGTACACTTGCTCACGCGGATAGTAGCTTCAATCTTCTCCGTCCAGCGTACAAATGCTACTGCACCTCCTGTTCCGTCGTAGTTCATTGGTTTGCAGTCGAGGAACTGCTTGAAAGTGCAGCCTTGAGTTGCGTTTCCCCCAGACGAATCTCCATTCCCATTACGCCTGGCATTGCTTGGTCCTCCACTGTCTTGAGTACGGTTCGCCTCGTAGTGGGCGATAGCAGCGGAGATCCTTTCTTCCAGTAGAGCGTTGAGCTCCTCAGCAGTCCTTGGCAATGGGGGAGGAGGAGGTTGATCACGAGCGTTCACAGCTTTCCTGGGTGCCATGTTCTAACAGAACACCACACAATAGGTTTAGGTATTTGTTTGATATCGTCGTACTAGACAGTAGTAGTATATATATACACAGGCATATACCACATAAGTGACATCAAACAATTATTACTCTAGCAGAGCATTTAATAAGCTGGTGTTCACGTTTGACCTTTTCTTGCACTGAGGGAATCTATACGTGATAAGACTTTCTGTGATTTCTGTGCACTGAATTCCATAATTATGTATGCATCCATAATTACGTAACTCCTTGCACAGTCCGCACAGTTCGTTTTATCCTCGTATATCTTTCTTCAGATAGGCCAATATTTTCAGGTAAAGTCACGTATACTAGTGGTATTCTACTTCTAGTATATGTATATGCTAATTATCACACATAGTTGCAAGTAATTTCTCAATTAAAGACAAGTGCTACTCTTGTGCACCCTAAGTCTCGTAGTGTCTTTTCTTGACTCTTATAAACAGTTTCAGGTAGTGGATGTCGCGGAACGTTTTATGCAATGAAAACTTTTTGAAAAATTGTTTTCGTGAAAGGACCCTAGAGATTGTAGTCTAGACTCGAGAAAGAATCATGGTTCACTACAATCGCAGCTCTGATACCAATCTGTCACACCCCTTTCTACGGCGGAAGCACGAGGTGTGATCATGAAAGGTTCTCATTGCATACGAAAGGTAAACATACTACATGCTCATAAAAATAACTTCAAACACCATTAACATTACACAAAAGAAAACATAGTTTAAGTGTTTACATCACGAGATAGCATAAAACATTGTCTTGAAAAGTTTACAACTTTATTCAAAGATAAACATAGAAGACATCCAAGAGCATGGGTAGGACCGCGCGCACATCCACTTTTAGTTACCTGAAATACATGTGAGTTTTGGAAAAACGTCAACATAATGTTGGTGTGAATTCATGCAGTGATTGTTTTGAATGTTTAAATACTTGAATGAAAACGTGGTATGTAATTTGTAGAATGTATGAATGTTTGAATGTAACTTGTAAAACGTATCTGTAACCAATGTTGTAGAAGGCGCTAGGCGCTAGTCGGGCGGTGAGGTACCGCCTAGGGATTAATCGGGATTAATAGGGATTAATCGGGATTAATCGGTTTGGACTTTTATATATAATTTTACATTTTTTTTATAAATATGTAGTTAATTTTATACTTTTTATATATAATTTTACAAGTTTAGGAACAATATGTAAACTTGTGAAAAATAGAGGGGCTAAATATCAAAATAGCCAAACTTAATATAACCTAATACCCTCCCACGTTCTCATAAGCCGCCTCTCATAAGCCGCCTCTGCCTCTTCCTCTTCTCCTTCAATTCGAATCAAACACAGACACAGGTAATAACTTGAATAAAAATTACAATTAACCTACCGAAGTCGGAGCTGGTGGTGCGCGGTGGTGCTTTTGATGACGGCGGAGCTGGTGGTGTGCGGTGGTGCTTTCAAACACAGGTAATAACTTGAATACAAATTACAATAACTTGAATACAAATTACAATTAGATTTTGGGCTTGAAACCATGTGTTGGGTCCGATTTTCAGCCGGTTTTAGTTGGCGACTAGGTCCGATTTTCAGCCGATTTCCACCGATTTTCCCGACTTTTGACCGATGTTGACTTTTACCGACTAATTAGACCGATTTTGGAAAATCTGGGCGGCAGACCTCCGATGAGCGACTAATCGCCGCCTAGGCGCCGCCTAAAACCGATTTCTACAACATTGTCTGTAACTGAGTACTATGAATGTTAGAATGTATTTGTAACACGTATCTATAATTCCGTACTATGAATTTTTGAATGTGTGAGATCGCTAATGGTTTGCAAGGCCACTAACACGTGTCACAACATAGGAAGCCACCAAACCTAGGCATTTTTGTCGACTTTGACTGAGACACAGAAGCACTCATTGGTAGAAGTAGGCCAAGAGTGGGGTTGCCTGAAACCCATTAGATCTAACCTTTTGTTCCGCGGTCTGAATGTATACCTTGATTAATGGTGCTTATGGTACCCTATTCGAGACATGATCTAGAATGTTTCATTTGAATGTTTTTGTACCCATCATAACACATGTAAACATTGTAAAATTTTTAACATGTATTTCACAGCCTAAGTGTAAAACAAAAACAGTTAAAGAAAAGGGGGAGCATGAACTCACAACTTTGCGTTCCTTGCGTCGTAAACTTCACCGGGTTTTGCTTATAATGCGTCGTGACCTAAACGTGTTTTATTATCGTTAGTCACTAGACTTGTATCGCACAAGCACAAGTCACTATCATTTGTATGTGTATTCTTGTGTTAAAAATATTTTATATTTTTAACTAAGTGTCTTACTTATATTATTTTCCCAACAATAAATATAAGTTTCTTGCATTTTGCACCCGAATTGTGTATCTTGTATGTGTATTTTTCTGTTTTCACTTCTCAAGAGTATTTAGTGTATTTTCAAGTCCTAATACACTATCACGTATGGTACATACTACATACATTTAGCACAATTTTGGTGATCAATAAGTATATATATTTTTCTCAAAATATACATACTTCATCATTTCTTATTACAAAAATTAGGGAAACCTTGGTAAATTTTCTAGACACATTTTTTTAGGGGATAAGTTTCTCGAAACTTATTTTTCTAAGTGTCAAAATTCTATAGAAATTTTGACAGAGTTTCCCCTAAAAATGGAGGTTTCCCATGTTTTCAAAACATGTGTTTATTTTCTTTTAAAAATCATCATCAATCAATTTCAACCACAATCATCAACATACACTAATTTCTCTATTTCATGAACTTGAAAATTTACAAAAATGTGTTGTAACTTACTAGTGTATTTTAGTAAGTCTTGTTACCTTCCAAATTGTGATTAGTTCTTTAAAAGCTTTATTTTTAAAGAGTTTGAACATTTACAACTTCTAGTCATATTTTCTAAAAATATTTTTTTTTGTGAAATTTTCTTTTTACACAAGTGTTTCTACACTTGTTTACCCACTAAAAATGTGTTAAGTTTATGTAAGATCCAAGTTTTAACAAACTCATACTTTTCACTTGGTTCTTTCGAAAAACCACTCATGGATCTTTAGATCTACAAGATTATAACTTACTTTGATCTTTATTTTCCAAGAAAACACTTATTTGTTCAAGTTCATAGTTTATGTGTGTGGATGATTCCATCATCCTACACATCTCTAACTTTCACATCTTGCTAGTTCATGTCTTTAAACATGATCTAGCAAGTCCATGTGATAAACCATATCATTTTTACTAGTAAACAATAAACAGCAAGCATAACAACACAAGTATAACATGATTTCTTCATTACTTCAACCATACTTCATCACCTTGTTAGTTTATGTTCAAGACTTGTTTATGTTCTTAGAGTTTCTTAATATTTCACCATTCTTTTTACTATTAACCAACAAAAATATGAAGAGTATGAAGATCTAAGACACTTACTACTAGCACAAGGCTAGGGGAGTTCAAGAGTATAAATGTGGTGGATAAAAGAAAACGAGAGAGGCCCTTGAGCTTCCGAACACACCAAGCTTACTTGTAGGATCTCTAACACCTTTGAATGCCTTTAGAATGGTTGAAGATGAGCAAATGATGGTGGTGATAGTGGTGGTTGGGGTCGGCCAAAGCCAAGAAGAAGAGAAGGGGAAGAAGTGGTGTTGAATGAATGAAGATAAGAACTCTATGTGTTTACTTATAGTCCATTTAATCTCTTTATCCCATGGGTATCATGTCCTTAAAGAACCAACATGATCAAATTTTTAATTCTAAGAAAATCAAAGAGTGGGGTACATGTTCCCTAACCGGTTAGAGGGGGGGGGGGGGGGGGGTGCATGATTGGTTTCCAACTTAGTTACATGATTCTAGTTAGCTTTCAAGTATATTATTTAGGGATTTAGGTGTTTAGTGTTTTAGGATATAATATGATGTTTAGGGTCCATAACTAGCTTGGTAATGTTAAAGTAATGCCTCTAATAATATTTTGATGTTCCGGGTATTGTCCGGTTGTTCGGTTAGATACCGATTCGTTAAAGTGTTAAATTGCACCTTTTAGTGTCTTTTAAGTATCCTTTTGCGACACCTTCAATTCCCGACACTTAGGGAAATATTCTAGATAATAAAACGAAATTTCTGCATGATATTCATGTGTTAAAAGCTGATTTATTGCTGATTTGTGTAAAATTCTGCACTTAAAGTGCGTTTCGGGTGCTTTTTAGTGCTTATTTTTGCTTCCGGAGAGTATATATATAAACCCTTGTATGTACTATTGGGTTTTAATGTATTCTTGTCGTTGGACCTACACCTAGGCTCCAATTCTACTGTCTAACTGCTTTCTGCAGGTTTGTTGACACACTGTGTCTTACCGGTGAGTTTACTAGTCTCTCTGACGCAACGCTCTTATTAATGCATAAAGCAATATTTGGTAGTATAAAACGTGCATGAATTCACTTGTATTGTATGTAATCAGATAATGTTGACATTAAGGCACATAACTGTAATCATCAAGTAATAATTAAAGTGTACGGAAATTACCGGTTTGTGCCAGTTGTCACAGATTGCACATCTAAAGATTGTTCTAAGACTTCGTCCGCGGAATTGAAGCGTAACCTTGCTGACATGTATGAAGTTGAAGAAAGCACCTCTCTATCATCAACAAAGGTTAAAAAGGCTGGTGTCTTGGATGTCCAAATTGATGAGGAAACGATTCTGCTGGTTCCAAAGATTGAGAAGTAGTTCATGGTTGAAGTATTTTTACCAAGAACAATTTATCTTTTTCCGAATATTGCTGCTTTGGTTTGGTTTGTGTGTTTCATTGGTTTGGATTGATTTGTGATGGTTGGTTGGTTTGGTATTTTTTGAACATATGGTTGGTTGGTTTTTTTATTTGAAACATATGATTTGTTGGTTTTAATGGTTTGTTTGGAATATTTCGTATTACCTATACTCCTTTAACCTTTATCTTTTGTTACTTTATCTTTGTTTTATTCTGTTGCATGTATAAAATGTTTCCATAAAGGTTTTGAATGTATACATTTAGTCTTTTTACAAACTATTATTTTTAAAACTATTAATAATTTTTTTAATATTTAAGTTGCAAATAAAGATTTCAATAATCTAATTGTCTAATCTAATTTAATTTCTATAATATTTATATAGATATTAAAAGTATATTTTTCGAAATCCGCATTAATTTAAAAGTTATAATTTAATTTTTTTGAAAAACCCTCAATTCTTTTAAAATTTAGGAAACACTTAAATTGGTATGATTTTCTTTCCTTTTTAAAGTGTTATAACCAAAAATTTATATTTTTTAACATAAAAATCTGCGACCTTTTTATAGAATTACCTCCAACTAATTTGAATTTAAATTGTTTCCTTTTTTACACTTATAACCGATTTTTTTTTAAATTATAAACTTTCCTTTTTTACAATAACTTCAAATACTATAAAAACCTCTCTTCTTATTCATAATTCACACTCAATGTTTTAGACTAAAGGTTCTATAACTCTAAATCAGAAAACTCTCTCACGACATTCATCATTTTAGAAGTTTTTACGTTTGGTTATTTCTCATACACGTAAGTGTTATCTCTTTGTATTATACTTATACATTTAACTTTTTGTAATACCTATTCTAATGCATTTGTATGTTATATATGATACAATATTAGGATATGCCTAAACACGCAAAGCCTCAAACTTTACCTTCATTTCCACTTCCTTCTGGTGTTCACCCTTCTAATAGTATGTATTTTATTCTTATTGTTGTTTACAAATATAATAAAAAATAATATAATATGTAATGATGTTAAGTAACGTTATTTTTACTGAAATTGTTGCAGGTGGTGTTGGTAGAAGTCCTTTGTCTAACATTACGAATGGTAATGTTTGCAATTATTTAGACATGAATTGAATTTTGATTTTGTAAATAGTTAAAAAAATTTATATGCATTTTATTCTTTAGTTGAAACTAATCAAGCTGAGCATCAAGACTATGTTGAACGTAGAAAATTAAGGAAACTGTATTTAGATACTAAAAGACGAAATGCAAATAATAAATCTTCCACTTCACGAAACGTCATTCGTTCATCCAACGTTTCGGTATCTGATACAAATCATTGGTGTGTCGTAACACCAATTCGTTCATCCTCTTATATGAATACGATCGATGGACGTATTTTGCCAACCACACCTTTAACAAATCCCTACGAGATGTCTACGTCAGGTTGGTGTTATTTACTTACGTATTTAAATTTTGTTTACTATCATTATGATTTTTTTTAAATAAAAAATTCTGTAATACGTAAACATATTTGATACGGTAAATTGGACTTTTTTTTTTGCAGTTGAAACTGGAAGAACTCCATTGGCTAATATTACAAATGGTAAATTTTATATTTTTTTACACATGAATACAAGTTTTCATTTATAATTTGTTTAACATCACAAATGTTAAATTCTTTGGTTTTTTAGACAACAGTACAACTTTTTATGTATAATTTGATAGTTTATGTTTTTTTCTATTTTTTTTTCAGTTGTTTCTAATGATGTTGAGCATCAAGAATCAGCTGAACGCAGAAAATTAAGGAAACTATATTTGGATAACAAAAGACGAAAGGCAAATAATAAATCTTCCACTTCACGAAATGTCATTCGTTCTTCCAACGTTTCACAATCCGTTACAAATGATTGCCATGTTGTAACACCAATTCGTTCATCCTCTAATATCAATACCTTCGATCGACGTATTTTGCTTACCACACTTTTAACAAATCCCTACCAGGCGTATACATCAGGTTGGTGTGATTTACTTACATATATAAATTTTGATTACTAACATTATCTATTTCGTTTTTTTAAACAAAAATTATGTAATATATAAACATAATTCATTCGGTAATTTGGACTTTATTTGTTGCAGTTGAAGCTCTAAGAAGTCCATTGGCTAATATTACAAATGGTGAATTGTTTATTTTTGTACACATGAATGCAATGTTTCATTTATAATTTGTTTAACATTACAAATTGTAAATTATTTGGTTTTTTAGACAGGAATTCATTACTTAATGTATAATTTGATAATTTATGGATATCCATATTTTTTTCAGTTGCTTCTAATGATATTGAGCATAAAAAATCAGCTGAACGAAGAGAATTAAAGAAAGTACATTTGGATAATAAGAGACATAATGTGAGTAACAAATCTTCAAGTTCACAAAACGTAATTCGGTCATCCAACGTTTCAGTATCCGATACAAATGATTGCCGTGTCGTAACACCAATTCGTTCATCCTGTTATATCAATACCATTGATCAACGTATCTTGCCAAACACACCTTTAACAAATCTGTACGAGGCGTATACATCCGGTTGGTGTTTATTATCATTATGAGTTTGTTTTTTTAAATAAAAAATTATGTAATACATAAACATGTTTCATACGTTAACTTGGACGGTTTTTGTTGCAGTTGAAACTGGAAGAAGTCCATTGCCTAATATTACAAACGGTAAATTCTATAATTTTTTACACATGAAGACAGTTTTTCATTTATGATTTGTGTAGCATTACAAATGGTAAATTGTTTCGGTTTTTAGACGAGAATACAATTTTTAATGTATAATTTGATATTTTATGGTATACCATATTTTTTTTTCAGTTGCTTATAATGATCTTGAGCATCAACAATCAGCTGAACGAAGAAAATATAGGAAATTACATTTGGAAAATAAGAGACATAATGTGAGTAACAAATCTTCCACTTCAAAAATCGTTACTCGGTCATTCAATGATTCAACATGCAATACAAATGAATGTCGGATCATAACACCAATGAGTTCATCCTCTTATATCCATACCATCGATCCACGTTGTTTCCCAACCACACCTATAACAAGTCCGTCTGAAGAATCTATTTCAGGTTGGTGGTATTTATTTACGTATTTCACATTTGTTTATTTTTAATCTGACATTTTTATTAATTTTCGTTGCTATGAACATATAGGTGTCAAGAGGATACAAAGAGTTAAACAAAGGTTCTCTACTAAAGGTCGCTGCGTATATCCTGTTCCAATGGTTGATTTATCTTCCGACGATCATATTATTCCTCAAAAAATTGTTGAAGATCCATATAAAGGCGTTTCTAACAGTAAGTATCTTACACACTCACTACTTTAAATTCCATTTCAAGAACGTCATTATATTAATATCATAACAAATAGCACAAAATGATATACTTTTAATTTTGTATAATAGATTATTTGGATCATGGTGACCAAGTAGTTGTATGTGACGTATGTAACGCTAAGTTGTGGAAAGTTGAAGCCGGAAAAGGAAGGGTTTACTTAGGAAGAAAATCTTACATGCTTTGTTATGGTTATGGAAAAGTACATCTTCCGAATTTTAAAGAGACGTGTCAGGAATATCAAAATATTTTCAAGAGTTTAGCCGACAAGAGCAAGTATTTCTTACTAAATATTCGTCGTTTTAATTCTATGTTTTCGTTCACTTCAATGGGTGGTAAAGTTGATTCAAAAATCAATAGAGGAAATGCTCCATATGTATACCGAATTAGTGGCGAGAATTATCATACACTTGGAAGTCTTCTTCCTAAAGAAGGTGGTGAACCAAAGTTTGCGCAGCTTTACATATACGACACAGATAATGAAGTCTGTAATCGCAAAACCGTATTTAGGTATCCCTGGAGACCATTTTGTAAATTATTTTTTTGATTTATTTTTGGTTTAATGTTTATATAAACACTTACTGATACTTTCGCTGTTTTCTTACAATTGCATTACAGTAACTCAAAGCAACCAGCTTCTGCAACTTCTGATTTGCTTGACACTGAATTAATAGAGTACCTTAAGCTGATTTTAGATTCAAATAATCAGCTTGTGAAAACCTATGGGCGTGTACGAGATCGGTTTGTTGATAATCCTCACGTTGACTTAAAATTACAGCTTAAGGCAAATAGGTCTAAAGATGGTCGTACATACAACCTACCGACGTCGTCCGAAGTTGCTGCGCTTATTGTTGGAGACATTGAGGATGCTCTTGATAATCGTGACATAGTTGTTGAGTCAAAGAAAGATGGTCTACAACGTATTAGCGAGCTTAATCCATTGTATCTCGCGCTTCAGTATCCATTGTTTTTCCCTTTTGGTGAAGATGGTTACCAGGTTGATATTCTTCATAGAGTAGGAAGGGCATCAACGAAGAAGAAAGGGTCAAAATGTACAATGGGAGAGTATTTTGCTTACCATGTTCAAGATAGAGTCAGTCATTTCTCTTTGATTCTCAATGCTCGAAGACTTTTGCAACAGTTCTTGGTTGACGTGTATACGATGATTAAAAGTGAACGATTACTATTCATACGTCTGCAACAAATAATCTGAGACCTGAGACATATGAGAACCTTAGAAAGCTTGGACAAAATGGTAATCCTGATATGTTAAACGTTGGAACATGTGTACTACTACCGTCTTCGTTTACTGGTGGATCGCGTTATATGAGGGAGAATTATTATTATGCGATGGCTATTTGTAAATGGTTTGGCTACCCTGAGTTTTTCATTACGATCATGTGTAATCCGAAATGGCCGGAGATTAAAATATTTATGAAGAACACAAACATTAATCCCGAGGATAGACCGGACATTTTATGCCGATTGTTCAAAATTAAGCTTGACGCAATCATGAAAGACTTGCGAGAGAAATCTTTATTCGGCAACGCATCGGCAGGTAAGCATCCATTTAATTGAATTACTTTATTATAGTTTTTGTGTTCTGCTACATTGATAACCATAACTTAAAAAATTAGTATTTTAATATTAAGTATCCTATTGCAGTTGTCTATACCATAGAGTTTCAGAAACGAGGCCTACCGCATGCCCATATCTGTATGTTCTTAAATGATGACAGCAAGCTTCCTTCGGTTGAGCATGTTGACAACTTTATTTCTGCCGAGATACCTGACAAAAACTTAGATCCAGATCTATATACTCTTGTCAGCGACTATATGATTCACAGACCTTGTGGTGTTGCAAAACCAAATTGTCCGTGTATGGTCGATGGTAACTGTTCGAAGAATTTTCTTAAGAAGTTCTGTGATCAGACTACTCTAGATTCGAATGGTTATCCGGTCTATAGACATGCCGATTCAGGTTTTTTTTGTTGAGAAATCTGGTATTCAGCTTGATAACAGAAGCGTGGTTCCGTATAGCAAAACCCTATTGAGACGTTATCAGGCACACATTAACGTCGAATGCTGTAACCAGGCTGCGTCCATAAAGTATTTGTTTAAATACATTAACAAAGGACCGGATATGGCAGAATTTGGTTTTGTACAAAATGCCGATGAAGGCCAGCGTGAAGATGGAAAAAATGAAATCAAAGAGTATTACGATTGTAGATATCTCTCGGCGTGCGAAGCTTCATGGCATATATTTGAATTTGATGTTCATTACCGCTATCCATCAGTAATCAGGCTTCCGTTTCATCTACCAGATAAACAAAACATTATATACGGCCCTGATGACGATCGTGATAGTGTTCTTTATAAACCATCTGTTGCTTCTACGATGTTTTTGGGGTGGATGGAAAAGAACAAAAAAGATCCGTTGGCGCGCACCCTTACTTACGTTGAGTTCCCAACTAAATTTGTTTGGAAGAAGGACAAAAGGATATGGGATAAACGGATAATAGGTAAAACCATTGGTCGAATTCACTGTGTTAATCCTTCTATGGGCGAGGCATACTTTTTAAGAATCCTTCTTATTAAGGTAGTAGGTGCTAAGTCTTTTGAAGAGATTCGTACTGTGAATGGATAAGTCTTCCCAACATTTAGAGATGCGTGCTACACTAGAGGCCTTTTAGACGACGGCAAGGAGTATATAGAAGCTATCAAAGAGGCTTACTTCACAGGTTCAGGATACTATCTTCGTAATCTGTTTGCTACAATGTTGGCGTCTAATACATTATCAAGGCCGAAACATGTTTGGGAAAGCACATGAGAGTACCTTTCGGATGGTATTTTATACAATCGCCAAAAGCTTTTGAGGATCCAAGGTACGCAAATTGTTATTTAATATTTTCACAGTTATGTCTTATATATAAGTGTTTATGAAGTTGTTTTTTGTTATTTATAAGAATCTTAATAATTTATAAAATTTTTATATAATTGTAATAGGTTTGTCTCTTCCAGAAGAACAAATAAGGAACCTAACGTTGCTGGAAATTGAGTGTTACTTATTACGTAACAACTCAAGTTTAAGTCGGTTAGGCTACTTAAATGATTATGAAATTCAACGGCACTAGCGCTTACATCATACTAAAGCTCGTCAGCAATTAAACGGTTAGCAACGTTTAGTGTTTGATGAGATAATTAAAGCAGTTAATAGTAATGCGGGTGGTGTGTTCTTCATCTATGGCTACGGAGGAACTGGTAAGACGTTTTTGTGGAAGACATTATCTGCATCCATTAGATGTAAAAGAGATATTGTACTAAATGTTGCATCAAGTGGAATCGCATCTCTTTTGTTACTTGGTGCCCGTACTGCACATTCAAGGTTTCATATACCTTTGAATTTAACAGAAAGCTCGATGTGTTTTATTAAACTGGACGATGAAGTTGCTGATTTATTAAGGAAAACAAAATTGATAATTTGGGATGAAGCACCGATGAATCATAAACATGCGTTTGAAGCACTTGACATGACAATGAAAGATATCTTCAAATGTGAGATGACCTTTGGTGGTAAAGTTATGGTGTTCGGTGGTGACTTTAGACAGATACTTCCGGTTGTACCAAATGGCAGTAGGCGAGAAATCGTTAATGCTTCAATCACTTCGTCGTAAATTTGGAGTAGTTGCAAGGTCCTTACGTTAACCAAAAACATGTGGTTAACCGTAGGAGCGAACACATCTGATATCGAAGAGATTAAAGCTTTTGCGAATTGGTTGCTCGAGTTGGGTGAGGGAAAGATTGGTGACAGTGACGATTCTCAGGTGGTTATAGATATTCCTGAATGTCACACCCTGGCTTTTGCGGAAGCGTGGTTATCTGGTGTGATTTCTTAATACCATAGCAATCAATCATAACAATGCTATATGATAAAAACATGAGAAGTTCATCCATTAATAAAGTTTAGAAAAAAAATACCATATTATACTTGTCTTAAAACATCAATCCCAAAATAAGTTACAAACCTTGACTTATTTAAATGAGCTCATAAAACTTGGCAAAGACCTTAAACAAAACTAGATTTAGAGATATGTAACCCGTCCAGGTAGAGGTTACACCTTCTAAACCCTACAACCCTAAATGACTTCTTTATTCAAACGCAGCTTGAAAATACGTGCATATCGTGCCAGATCCACTAGTTTCCTGAAATACATGTAGTTTGAAAAATCAACATAAAGTTGAGCCAGTTCATTTGTTTAGTATGTGCGCGCGAATAAACCTTTATAATCATTGTAAGTATGTATGTTTTGTAAACTCTGGTATGAAAGAAAATAAGGAAACATATCAGTTAATGTGTAACCACATGGTCCAACCTGCGGGCGCATGGGAGGGGATAGGACAAGGTCACCACATGGTCCAACCTGAGGGCGCATGGGTGGTGTTACGACAAGGTCACCACATGGTCCAACCTGAGCGCGCATGGGTGGTATTAAGACGAGGTCACCACATGGTCCAACCTGAGGGCGCATGGGTGTGGTTAAGACAAGGTCACCACATGGTCCAACCTTAGGGCGCATGGGTGGGGTTTGTTATGCTCAAATAGGCCTATCACTTGTATTCCCTCAATCGTACTACGAGGACTAATGTTCTTAAGATTTCACCTACCCAATCACATAACCTAACAGTTCCTTCCTTAGCTTACCATACCATTCGTAATTGTCCGTAGCAGTATGTAACATGTATTTCACCCCCGAAGTATAAAACTGAAAACAGTAGGAGAAAAGGGGGAACATGAACTCACAGTATTGCGTCTTCGTACTTGTAACCCAAATCTCCGTGGCAAACACGACTACCTACAATGGGCTAACGTCTATTAGACGAACGGTTCGTGCCCTGCCTTAGTATTGATTAATGCCTTTGAGTTACGTTTTAAAGTGTTTCCAATATGTTCATGTAATAATATTTCTCGAGTATTGTTATTCGCATTATCTTCCCAATGATGGGAGTATCTTATACTTGAGTATTCGTATACTTGTGTTTGTATAACTTGCCATGTATTGGCGTCGTATCCAGGTGTAGTATCCCAAATAATAATATGCCAATCTATTCTCAATATATTACTTTCAAACAATATATTTTTAACCATATGTTTACCCATTTTTATTTGCGAAAACCAACCTCCGATACTTTATATTTTGTAACAAAATTTATGGCGAAGTTTATATTTGAAACACAAGTTATAAAATATACTTGTAATATTTGTTAGAAAAATATTTTCTAAGTGTTGGGTTTTTAGGAAAATTTCGCCAGAGTTTCCTTTGTAAATGGAGGTGCCCACGCTTACTAGCGTATCATTTTCTTTAACATATAACACGTTAGATCGCTTTTAAATAACCAACCCGCCATTTAGGCATGCAAAATACTACTTATATTGTTTCAGTTTTAACAAAACTGGGCTGTTTTCGGGTATTTTAATAAAATAGTTATCTTATTCCAAAAATTCCCAAATTTTTACAGAGTGTCTTATATGTTCCAAAAATTATTGTGTAAAAATATCGAGGTCCAAATCATCACCAATATTTTATAGAAAATCATTTTCCGGACTGCATTCAGATTCATCTCTTTCTGACTGCAGTCCACGGAATAATTTATTTAAAATTCCTCGTATGTTCGATTTACGAAATTCCAGTGGGAGAATTACAAATACATCGGTGGTCATCTACAGTACAAATTTTATGAGTAAATTTTTCACAAAACTCAAGTTATAACGAAAAATACAACACATATTTTCAGCAGAAAAATGCAACTTCAGTTGCTGTTAGAAAATGACACTTTAAAAATAGTAAACGGAATCCAAAAATTATGATTATAGTGCCATTAGAACCGTATTTCATAATAATACGCTATAGAGTCAAGAAAATCAAGTTTTTGTTAAGTTATGACCTGTTTACAACCAGTTAAAGTTGGCTGAAAGTGCAAATCAGCATGCTGTTTAAAGGTTAAATGTTACTAAAATGCACACATACGTTCGCCATCTCTAATACGATTAAAATCAGATCATAAGTCTGTTACCGCAGATTATGGTTTGTTTATTTCAGGTTTACAATGTATTATTATCTTTCATCTCATAACCTTTATGTAAAGTTCTTATGTTCATGATCTTGTTTATGTTTTTGAAGGTTCTTAATATTTATCATTCTTTTCACTATTAACCAACAAAAATATGAACAAGATGAAGATCTAAGGCACTTACTACTAGCACAAGGCAGGGGAGTTTCAAAGCGTAAAAGTGATGTCTAAAAGAAATCTAGAGAGGTCCTTGAGAATCCGTGAGCTCCACTCTTCGTGATTCACCTTGATGCACCTTTGTATATGAATGGAATG
The DNA here is from genome assembly GCA_030545235.1 of Helianthus tuberosus. Classification (NCBI taxonomy): domain Eukaryota; kingdom Viridiplantae; phylum Streptophyta; class Magnoliopsida; order Asterales; family Asteraceae; genus Helianthus; species Helianthus tuberosus. The sequence goes on from CM060367.1 coordinate 101,380,306, forward strand.
GAAAAGACTTGATTGAAGGATGGTGGTGTATGGGTAGTTGATTTCAGCTGTATGGAAGGCAAGGGGAAAGGTGAGTGGAGTGAAGTGTGGTAAGCATGAGAGTTCTAGATTATATTATAACCATTCATTGTCTTTACCCCATGTGTCTTGTGTCCCCTAAAGTACCAATCAAATCTTGCCATTATCCAAGGAAAGATCATGCAATCTTAATAAGATTATGGAGGATTATGGTGGAATCTTTCCAATAGGCCATGAGGGCCGATTGTATAGGTTGGGGGGGGGGGGTCTTGGTTAGTTTGTAAGTATTTGTTAGTTTATATAACTAGATTTCAAGTATATAGTCAGGTTAATTATTTACTAGATGTTATATAGAGTGTTATGGTGTTCGGGGTCAATAACTAGTTCAGAAAAATAAAAATAGTGCTTCTAGCATTATTTTGGTGTTCCGGGTAATGTCTTGTTGTTCGGTTTGGTATTGTTTCTTTAAAGTGCTTAATTATTCCGTAAAGTGTCTTTTATATAGCGTTTTGTGTCACAATTAATTCCCGGCACTTAGGAAAGTATACAGGACTATTTGGCCAAGTTTTTTTTTACACCTTACTAGCATAGTTAAATGTTGAATTTTGTTTAAAAGTGCAGAATTCTGCATTTAAAGTGTGTTTTAGGCACTTCCCGGCACTATAACTATCACCTAGTGACGCAGTTTTATGGTCCTCACCTCCCTACACTCCTTACTAGTGTAGTACTTTATTCCTGGCTCATACTGGCCTTAAAAATATTGTCTGTATAGGTGCTGGCATTGTCAGCATGTTTTCTAGGTTATCCGCTCAGTGTGCTAACTGTGTTTTGTGCATCAAGTTTGTCACTAAAGTTTGTGTGTAATAAATGGAGTGACAGCATGAATGTGATGCATATGTATGTAACAGAAATCAGCAAGCAGTTAAATCACAGTTGTAATCAAGCACAGTCATTAAGCATAAATTAAATATTAATTAAACGTACGGATACCTCTAATTGTGAGGGTTGTCACACTGAAGATTTGTTAATCAAGTGCTCTGAGGATCCTATGTCAGATCTGATCGACTTTGTATATCCTTCACTTCTTCAACTATACAAAGATAAAGATTTTTTGCTGAAAGAGCTATATTGGCACCAACAAACGAGGTTGTTCAAGAAATTAATGAAAGATTGCTTGCTTCGTTTCCTGGCGATGAAGTGGAGTATCTGAGTTCTGATAGTATTTGTCAAACTGATTAAGGAAAGAACGAAGCACATGCGAGACTATATTCTCCCGATGTTCTGAATAGTCTTAAAATTTATGGTCTGCCCAATCATCGATTAGTCCTTAAAGTTGGTGTACCTGTAATGTTGCTTCATAATATTGATCAACAAAATGGTTTATGCAACGGTACGAGACTATGGATTACTAAACTTTATAAACGTGTTATAGAGGCTGAGATTATATCCGGCGGAAACATAGGGACCAGAACGTTTATTCCACGAATCAGTTTGACACCGTCGGATAAAAGAATTCCTATCAAGTTTCAACGACGACAATTCCCCTTAAATGTATGTTTTGCAATGACTATAAATAAAAGTCAAGGACAATCTCTATCAAGGGTTGGATTGTATTTGAAATATCCAGTTTTCTCACATGGTCAGCTTTATGTTGCGTTATCAAGAGTTAAAAGCAGAGCCGGTGTGACGTTGCTTATACTTGACAAAGATGAGAATGTAACGAGTAAAACAACAAATGTAGTCAACAAGGAAGTTTTTTTCGGCATTTGAGTAGTTTTCTGTTTTTTTTCTTCCAATGTATGTATTTGTACACAACATTTCATTTCAAAGTAAATAATATGGTTTTGGTTGAAGCCCGCGTATTACGCGGGCATTAACCTAGTAAATTTATAATTTAAAAAAGTATGATGTTATCAGGGAAAGTTAAACACAAACACACATTCCTGCCCTCTCTTAGATCAAGCGTGCACACATATAGAGTTTAGCAGCCTCATACGCATCGACACATGATTTATGGTAACTAAGCTAACTTTTAGTTTTTTTTATACTTCATATTAAAGATTTATTTATATAACTAAGCTAACTTTTAGGTTTTTTATATACATCATATTAAAGATTTATTTATATAACTATGCTAACTTTTAGGTTTTTTTTATACATCATATTATATAGAAGGGTGCCCGCATGATATACTGGGAAACATAAACATTGTCAGGGTGTGTATAGTTCGGTCGGTTTGGCTATTACCCTCAACCAAAGCCAAAATTGAAGATACTAGTTAGTCTATTTTATTAACAATTGGTTTTCAGTTAACCAGTTGGGTTTATTATGTTAGATTAACAATTTTTTGTTCGGTTTATTTCATTTCGGTTAATAGATAAATCAAACTTAGGCTAAAATTTTTGCTTAGAAATAAATGAAACTGAAGTTTAAATGAATGAATGGGATGTATAAATAATTGAACTAGAAGTATAAATACATGAAATGAAGGTATAAAATATGAAATAAATGAATTGGAGGCATAAAAGCTAGAAATGTATGAAAATATGAATGATTCGATTTGGTTAATTTTCCTTAAGCGAGAGTAAAAAAACAATAACCGTTTTTAGTTAATTTGGTTTTTGGTTAATCGGTTATCACTTAATGCAATTTCTGGTTGATTTCGTCTGTTTTGGTTTGGTTTGATTTGGTTTCGGTTAACGTCAGTTATTGCACACCCATAGACATTGTTAATCACGTAACATATCAAACTTTTAATTAGAAAATCTATAGCAATACTATACTCAAATAAAAGAGAATCAAATGCTCGTTTTTATTGTGTAATTTAAAAAAAATAATTACAAAAGTTATAACCGTTTAAAAATCGTGGGGGTAACTAGTTTTTCGTAAGGGGATAAAATGTAACTAATAAATAATTAATCAAAATTTGATTAAAGATGAGGGATTAAAATGTAATAAAATGGGGGATCTAAATGTAATTAGTGTTTAAAATGCGACTTTACCCTCATTTCAGGGTTGCACTTTGTGCATTAAGCTAAAAAACGTTATTAACTTTTGGGTATCTTAAAATACCATTGCCTTATGCATTATATATAGTATAGGTAATAGTAAGGGTTTGTCTGATATGAGGTAATGGAATAAACAAGATAATTGAATAGACGACGAAATGGAGTGGCAAGGGAAAGATGAATCATTGCCATTCTATTGCCCATTTTGGTTACCCTATGAGAATGAAATGAATTATTACTTCATTGTTTGGTAAGTAAGAAAAGAATGAATGAATGGGTCGGGTCATGGGTCACGCCATAGTTAAGGTCATGGGTAGAGCCATGGTTTGGGTCATGGTTCATGTCATACTTCGGGTGATGGTTCGAGTCATGGTAGGGTTATGGTTCGGGTCAGTGGTCGGGTCATGGTTTGCGTCATGGTTCGGGTGTTGGGTTAGGCATTGGCCAGCTCATATTTCGCGTCATGGTCGAACCATGGTTCGGGTCATGTTTCGTGTCCTAGGTCGTTCCATGGTTTGGGTCATGGTTTGAATCACGGTTCAGGTCATGGTTTGAGTAATGGGTTAGGTCATGGTTCGAACTATGGTTCGGGTCATGGACCAGGTCATGATTCGTTATGGTTTACATCATGGTTCGTGTCATGTAGAGGTGTTCACGGTTTGGTTTGAAACCGAGAACCGTTCAAACAGGTCAACGGTTTGGTTTCATGGTCGGGTATTTCTTTTAACTTTCAGTCGGTTGGTTTCAAACTTTCAAACCATAATGAAGGGTTTGGTTTATGGTTTATACGAAACCTGATTGTATAAAAACGAACCATATGATTTGATTATATTTCAACTTTTTTAGTATTTTATTTTATTTCATATTAGAGATAGTTAATTCTCATAATATTTCATATTAAAGATAGTTAATTGTTAATTTCACTTGAACAAATTTACTAGTTTTTTTAATTAAAATTCAAAAGTTTCTCTCTCTACATCAACAAATCTTCTGCAATTTCAGCTACACCACACCACCATCGTCAACTGCCATCATAGTCACTACCTTGCCTGAATCTAGACTAAATTGAAACTCCTCTCTCTTTCTCTCTCTAGAATTTCTCTCCCCCCTCAAACTAGATACTATCACTAGAGGATAGAGATAGTTTCTCAGATCCACCCACCACCACTATGAAAATAACAAATCCGGCCACCACTACAACCTACTAAAACCCTTGAACACCTTCAAATCCGCCAACCACCACTGTGAAAATAACAGAAAAAAATCCCATCTTCCCATTACTAAATTTGTCATAACCTTTAACATCCGACCTCCACCACCGCAACCCCACCATCCTATAACCCATTTCCATTGCAAAACCCACCTACATCTTTTCCGATATGTAAATTTGCAAGAACCATCGTTCATGTTGGTAAGAATACTTATGATGCGTTATTACGTAATCGAAAATGTGAAGATTGAAAAAGCGCTAATCATAAATGTCACGCCCCAACCGATGGCGGAAACATCGATGCGCGACGTAATAGATTACTCAACGACATCATAACGCTAAATTGCAATATATATTTAGATTCAAAATTTCATTTTCAAATCCTCGATTCAAACATTACATTGTTCAAAGAAAAGAAGTACAACAATCGGGAATTACATAACTAAAACATCAAAATTTTATAGATAAATTAGGCGAGTATCTAAATCCACCCTAAGTAGTTTTCTTGTGGTAACATTTCAAACGTTTCCTGCAACATCTATAAAATATATCTTAACACAAAATTATGTCGGTGAGCATACTAGTTTGTTTACATAGCATAGATAGAATAGTTCTCAAATCCACATGTTTATGGCATACTAAATTATGTATCATACTAGCTTGTAATAGCTAAAAATCAATCCAAAGTTTGGCACTAGCGTAACCTTATCACTGAAGCAATTAAGGCCGTAAAGAATAACTTAATAATGACCCACAAAATGGGGTGGTGAGCTAATCCTATAGTGCTATACATTATAAGGGAGGCTTGCAAGGTTAATGATAGATAGCTAAGCATAAGAATGTTCTAGCATGTATTCACATTTAGCATAACAAATTAGCATGTTTAAGGATTGAGTGTTTGAATAAGTTTGTTTATATGTGTGTGTTTGTTTGTTTATTATGGCTACATGTTGCAACTAAATAGTGTTTAAAGCATAAAAGGGTCTAGTATGAACTCACGGTATTGCGAAGAAAATCCACAAGACGCGAGCGTGCGGGTTTAGAAGATGGAATACCAAAGTCACCGTAAAATGGTAAAAGAAAGGGTGTATGAGTATAAGGATTTGTAGGTTAGAAAGTAACTGGAAATTACAAGTATGAAAATACATAAAATATACCACACCTAGACACTTATTTGGACCTATTTTTAGTGTGTGTTTTTCATGAGTGTTAAACACTCATTTGAAGTCCAAAATACGGAATATAAGATTAGGATATTTCCATCTTAATTCTTAACACATAACATTCAACCATGGGTTTGTTGATATCATGGCTTTGGTTTTGAATAAATATTATATATATATATATATATATACTAGACGTATACCCGCGCGATGCGGCGGGATGACAATTTACAATGCGGTATTCGTTTACTGTGAGTTTATCAATTTTCTCGTGATACATTGTATTATACGTTTGTTAAGTTTCTTATTCGTAGCATCCGTGTGTGACGTATACCATGAGCCTTACAGGCTTTTAAAAAATAACAAACATGCTATTAAGAAAATATCAGTCACAAACATAGTATTTAAAAAAAACGAACACGGGTGCCAAAACTGCATTAGCTAGCAATGAATGCTATGAGCAATGTACAACCCGCAATCTATATCCCATCAGATGAAGTAAATTCGAGAAAAAAAAAACTATAGTTGCACTTTGAAAGGGGAGCAGTCTACCGTCTATATAGGGTACGGTCAGCATAACACATATAACCCAAGATTTAGGAGATTCAAGTGCAGCAGCAAAATTTCCAAGACCTTCAATGTGGTGTTTAACTTATGCCGTGCAATGCTAAGAAGCTTAATCTAATCATGATTCTCAATTAACTTCTGCCATTCTTAACATAACCTGAATAAGTAAAGTAGTGGGTTGTGATAAGTTTGTAGGGTTTCTTGAGAGAGAATGGTTGCCAGATTTTGAGATTTGATTTTGAAAAGACAGATGTATGGGGAAGTGGGGATGAGCAGGGATTCAAATTTTGAACAAACAGGATTGGCCGCCCACAAATTAGATATCCCGCCCAAGAGTTCTGCATGTGTTGAAAAGGTACTTTCAACACCTTTGTGCTTAACAGGTTGTATAATGGGCTTCAAAGACTTGTAAAGTGGCAAATGAGCATTTCTAACCTTCCTATATGCTTTATAAAGTAGTATAGATTTATCGATTCTTTAGTGATTTACTTTTATTAATTTTTTTAGCTGTTAGTTTATTAATCTTTTCATCAAATCAAACATAATGCTTTAACCATAAATCATTAATCGATACAAATACGAAGTGCAATATGCTGAACATCATAAATTTGTTAACAAAATTACAACGATAAACATTACTCGATAAAAAATAAACGTTATAAATTTGTAACAATAATTACAACGATTTGTTGATTTGTTTCTGAGGATCTCTCATGATAATGTTTTTTTATAACTTTTAATTGGAGGCAGCCCGCCAATAACCTGCATCTTGTATGCCTTGAAAAGATGCAACCTCTCTTTAGCATTCTCCAACTTTTTGAAATAGCCATTTTTTGACTCGTCACCTTCATATAAAAATTACAAAAACCATCACTCAAGTCAATATTGTGGTCATTCAAACAGAAACGGGTCGGTTAAGTTAGAATCATAACCAAGTAAAATAACAATAGATGGTTAACAGAAAGTTAACTTGATAATTTGAAAAAGAAAGTAATCAAACTACAAGAAGAAAATACAAAACATATCAACTTCATATGATGCTAAAAGGAAGGTTACTTGTGTTGTATTGTGTTGTAGGAGATGTCAGGTTCCAATATCAAAAAGCATGGGAAAAGTTGTAGAGTTCCAATGCTTGACCATGTATTACAGCTGTTAAAACAACTCTGCAGTGAAAAGGACAAACAGTAAAAGGTAAAGGAAACAGTAAAAGGGCTAGTATATGACACTTGACAGGTTTAGTAGTTGAAAATTGTAAAAGCAAAATGAATGGTTAGATTACAACTGAAACCGGTTATAGCAAAAGAAACATCAAAACCAACTGAAACTCCCCTAAACATCAAAACCATCTGATACATACAACCAATGAAACATCAAAACCAACTGAAACTCCCCTCGCATGAAACCAATGAAACCAAATTAAGCATGAAGATCTACAAGTAAACAACTCACATTTTCAATTTGAATATCTAATTAGCAGCATAAGACACAAGTGTTCCGTGTTCTTGAAGTATTCATATCTTCAAGGCCTCGCATGAACGACCTCATGGCTAGATGTTCCGAGGCATATGTCATAAAAGACGCCAAAACTAAACCACCCGCAACCATCAAACTTAGCCTATCAATGAAAAAACTGACAGTAAGCACATATTTTCAAAACATAAAACTCAAACCTATGGCATATTTTAATACATACCTCAATATTAAAGCGGTAATCTAAATATACCAGGCATTAGAGGTGCGGCAACCGCCAGAAACGCCATCCCTAACCCATAATACCATGGTACAGCATCTCAAGACACCCTTTGATAACCTACATAACCAAACACACATGTTTAAGACCAGTTGAAGATAGTTTATGGACATTAAAGTTAAAATATTTTTTCCGAATTATAAATAGACGAATAAACCTTTTTCAGAATGGTAATCTGAAGCTCCAGGATCGCGATTTCCAGTTTGATTTGCCACCATTTTCCCCCATTTATATATCATGTGCAAGTAACACCCAAATAATAGAAAGAATATCGTAAAAATCCATTCATACATCATAATCAAGCCGGTCCATGGCTTCACTTGTCTAGGCACAACCGAAAAAACAAATCCAAGAGACACAACAGCCGCAACAAAACAAACTAATACGGAAATTCCACCAAGGTAGTCAGGCACCATGGAGTTTGCACCATTAGCAAACTACAAATCACAATTATACAAAAATTAGAAATTCTTTAGAATAAGCAAGTGCACCTCCTGATCTGAACTTGTAGTATATATGTCTAGCGTGATCACATAAAGAACGTGTCTACACAAACATGGAAATCGATCAACATTCATGTAACGAAATAATAAATCTAAAGTTCAAGGGGGAAAAAAGAGAAATGGCAATGCTAACCTGTATAAAAGATCATTAATAACAAAAAAGTAATATGAAAACTGGGAGCAAAAATAGGAAATTGACTAAAAGATGATCATGAGGGTTTCGTCCTCCACCAATTCCTGGGAGAGATTCTTCTAAATGCTCTCTAACTTCCTGTTAATTAAGGTGGTATCGTTAGAAAATTATCGAACGGATAAAAACAAACTAAATACGAAGAATACCTGCCATATATCAAAAGGTTTCAATAGCCATGATGTCCACCAATCCCATGGTTTGAGAGGGCCAAGTGTATAGTGTGTAACACAAAGTTATTTCTCATCCACCATCCACTGTTATGATGCACAATATGATATAATTTTTTAAAAAGATACTATATTTGCCACAAAAGATAGAATTAAACACTGCCTAGTTCCACCTTGTTAGCGAGCATGTAAAGTCCAACGTCTGCGTTATATAGAGCTGAAAGTCTCTCCATTTCTGCAGCCGGTTTAGAATTCACTTCTTCGGTAGAAATATTAGGGTCAAAAACACGCGCACTGGGAAATCCAGTGTAATAGGCATTGAGAAAACCTTGATCACCTATCAAAACAAGAAAATGAACAAAAAAGAACACACACATGACATGACACACCAAGTGATAAAGGGAACACTATACCTCCTGTATAAGATTTCAACGTTGTCACTTTGCTCACCATGTCGTTAAAATGTTCTTCAGATGGTTCAACTACCATTACACCTGAGTTTAGTCTCTCTGAATGTTTCAAGTTGGCACAGAATTTCCCACATTTGAATAAAACATCAATGTTCTTGACAACGATTGTATCAGCATCAAGATACACCACTGCAGCAATGTCAGTAAATGTCATTCAGAGGCCTCGATGATTCTTAAGCAACGACATAAACAAATTAAAATTTTAATCAGTATATGCGTAACACTTTAAGCAAATCCCACATCTATCATGGGCAGAACAGATGATGGGTACCACTAACGCGTTTTGGCTGCTGTTGGAAAATAATCATTGGCATCAAAAGTGTTATTAGTATTTAAACAATAGTATTATTACTTATTTTGTAAATATGTATTTAAACTCTTTAGTTTTAGTTATGGGTCACATGTAATAGAAGAGCTGATCTTTGGTGTATGGGTTGGCGCCATCAATTGCTAACTGACTGTCCTCCAACTACTGTTAACTATCAGAACGCCTGGCATGTAACCGTTTTAAGCTCACTGGCATGAAGTAAATAGTTCAATTAGCAAACGAAGTTTTCTAACAGATCAAAAGACTAACTCTAACTTCCAATCTCAAATGCCACCATACCTGCCTTCGCCATCGGTTCTCTCAAACACCATCCTTTTGTTTTATGCACACGTGCCACCATCGTCACCTGAAATCGCAACAAACGAAGGTCACATGTCCTTGCTGGTATTATCAAGGAAACATAAGCACTGATGAACACGCTATCAAGCATCTAAATGACCGAAAAATCAATTAGGGTCTGCAGATTTACCTCACCATTCGTGACTTATCAAGAAACTTGCAGCTCAATCTTAAGCTCGGGAAAAGCTAGATCGAGTCTGTTCGACTCAAACACCCGACCCAATGATTTCAAACACGGAGGCAGCGCCTGTGTCCGACTCACATAAAAGCAGCTGCGAGCAGTGGAGATGGGTTACCGTGGCGCTATCAGTCACCATCATCTCGCCACAGACTATTTGAATTCAGAACTCAGTCCCTGAACTTAAAATCTAACTGTGTATGATTATTTATGCAAGACTTGCTATAAAAATACACAGATCAATATGCAAAATATGAAAATAGATAGGGTTTTGTGTGTATATACCTAGAAGACATAAAGTTCATCTCTTTATTGTGAGCCAAAAAACCATCTGATGTTGATGTTGAATCACATTTTGAAGTTGGTGTAGGGCTGCAGGCTGATCAGTTCTTCCTCAAACAACTCATATAAGACAACCCATCATTAATCCCTCACCATTTTCAATACCATTTCTAGAAAGATAAATAAAAATTGAAACTTATAAAACCCAGATGCCACTATCCCTTGAAATAAAGAATTCCAAGACTAAATATAAAGAAAACGCCCAAGAACTGTAGTTATAGGGTCTAACAACTTAAATGAAGTCTAAAACATACATAATCAAGCAAACTTAAAACAAAAACCCATATGACCGAGTTAAACAAAAAAAGCCTAACAAAACAGTTATTAATCATTAAATTCATCTTCAATCAGCTACAACAACAAATCCGATTTTAACACAACAGGAAATTAGTCAATCACAGCTTTAAAAACAGATTTTAATCAATAACACACAAATAGTTATACCAGATTTACCGTAAACGTGAACACACCAGCTGAAAATTCAGATAAATTTTGCCGTGAAACTGAGTTAAGATCTGGCCAGTACCTTCAACTTCAAACGGTAGATCTGGCCACCAAACGGTAGATCTTTGTGTCATCGCCACCATCTTCCACCCACAACCACCAGGTAATCTGAAATATTACACAGATCCGATTCAAATAACAAAAAAAAAGATATGGTAAAAAGAAAGGTACCGAGCGGTCAAACCAGTCGATCTGGTGTCGGATCTAGAGAGATTCATCACTGAGGAAGTGTAGATCTTGAAGCGACTGATAAAGAAACCCTAGATTCGCCTGGAGAAACCTCGGGTTGAATCGACTGATCTTGAAGCATGGATCTTGTCTCGACCACTTTTACAGACCACACCATTGTTGGATCTGGTAAGATCTTGCTCATACCATAGATCTCGTGAAACCCTAAATGGAAAATCGCCAGAGAGAGAAGAAGAAAATGGGGGCGGACGTGAATGAAATGAGTTTTAGGGTTTAGAAAGGAGTAAAGAAAGTTTATATTGGATCCATAAAAGTAAAACGGGTCAAAGAGATCCGGAAGAGCTGCACCGCGTGTTGAATGGATTTTTCAACACTTTTGTGCTTTAAAGGTTGTACAATGGGCTTTAAATGGTTGTAAAGTGGCAAATGACCATTTCTGTCCTTCCTATATGCTTTATAAAGTAGTATAGATATATATATATATAATATATGTGACTTGTTCATGTAGTGAAGCATTTGAGGTAGGGTAATCCACAATCCTCAAGAGTTTCACCATTACACATAATCACCAACATAGTAGATGAATCGGATGCTCATGAGTACAAGGAAAGAAATACATAATTAAACTACTATTTTACTAAGTATTAAGTAACCAAGTGAGGGATGGTGGATGCTTAGTTGTACAACCACGGTCCTATACAACATCATTCATACTTTAACACAAGTCTTCCAACATTGCTTGTTGGAGACATGGTTTGGTTTCACTCACATAATTATTTATGGGTTACTTAGGGACTTAGAAAGACATAAATGGAGGCATATGAACCTCAAAGTTTCTGTAATATAACCTCAACACAAGCCCTTCAACACAGAAATTTGTTAGTGACTTGGTTTGGTATGAAGAAGTTTTAAAAAAAGTAATGAAAAAACAAGTATAAAAAGTTTACTAAAACTCTCAACTTGGACCTCAAAAATGGTGGTTTACCATCTTTATTTACCTTGGTAAACAAGTGGTAATACTCGTAGAGGTGTTCCAAGTATGGGGAAGAAGAGAAACAAGAAAGAAGCCAAAACTCATTGTTTTCGTCTTTGAGTTTCCTGCCTAAAGTTGAAGGATTTGAAGATTAGAGAGTGTTTGAGATAAATTTAGAAGTGGTGAAAGTGTTTTGGTGGTCTTAGGGGTTTGTATTTATAAGTGGGATAAGTGGTTGGGTATTAAATGGGTTGGTTTGGACTTAGAAGGAGGGAAACTTTAAAAATACAAGCTAATTCCCATATTCTACTATCAGACTACCCCCTTGCGGACCACAAGGGGTATAATACAGTCCGCATGGACCACTAAAAGTTACAAGATCGAATCATATCCTTGAGAGTTTGGATAGTACATTCCATCTGACCATCCATGTGAGGATGAAAAGTCGTACTAAGATTTAACCGTGTGCCCAAAGCTATATGAAATGATTCCCAAAAATGAGAGGTGTAACAACCATCGTGATCAGAGATGATGTCGAAAAGAACACCATGGCGACTAATGATTTACGCGGTGTAGATACGTGCCAATTTCTCAACTTGATAATCCTCACGAGTGGGAAGAAAATGGTCCGATTTGGTCAACCGAACGATGATTACCCACATATTGTCATGCCCGGAAGATGTTCATGGGATTTTGGTAAAATCAATAGCCTTGGGCACGCGGGATTTTTGGTTGTTCGAATAAATCCGAAGTACTTTGGTGTTTGGCCTTTACTTTGGAGCAAGTGAGGCACTTTACCACGTAGAGAGCAATGTCATTTTCCATGTCTGGCCACCAATAAGTACGACAGAGATCTTGATACATTTTTTTTTCACCGGGATGAATGGAATACAGTGATTTATGCGCTTCCTTCATCAAAAGAGTACGAAGATCATCACGATTTTGGAACCCAAATATGGTTGAGATAATGGAAAATCTCATTTGGACTCGAGATGACTTTCGGCACCCCACTGCATCTCGTCATACAAATTCTTTTTGTTAACGGACGAGTATTATGCCTCGCGTACACGAGGTTGGATGTCGGTTTGGATTTGTAAGAAATGAAGGCGATCGGTTACACGAATGCTAAGAGTCTTGACGTGACCCTTTCGACAAAGAGCATCGGCCATTACATTTGATTTTCCTTGATGGTAATGAATCTCACAGTCGTAGTCGTTCAACAATTAAATCCATCATCTCTGACGCATATCGGTGTAGACCACACATTTGGTACCATAAAGGCAGTGTCCCCAAATCTTTAGAGCTAAAACAACTGCACTGAGTTCGAGAACATAGGTGGTGTAGTTCTTTTTGTGGATTTTGAGCTACCTTAATGCATAGGCGATGATTTTGCCTCGTTTCATAAGAACGCAACCGAGACCTTGATTAGAAGCATCATAGTAAACAACGAAATCGTCATTTCTATCGAAATGGCCTAAGATAGGAGCATTGCAAAGCATACGCTTGAGATTTTGGAAAGATTCCTCCTGTTTGGGACCCCAAGCAAAAATTTTATCTTTTGTGGTTAAAGAGGTGAGAAGTACGACGATTTTGGAAAAGTTGGACATGAAACAGCGGTAGTAACTCGCCAATCCAAGAAAAGAACGAACTTCGGTTGAGGATTTCAGAGCGATTCAATTTTTAACAGCTTTGATTTTGGCAGGATCACGTGAATACCCTTTTCATTTACGATGTGACCAAGAAATGCAAGTTCCTTCAACCAAAAACTCACATTTGGAGAATTTAGCGTACAATCATTTGGCTCGAAGGAGTTCAAAGATTAAATGTAAGTGTCGTTCATGTTCTATCTTGGATTCAGAATAGATTAGGATATCGTCAATGATCACAATTACAAAACGATCCAAGAAGGGTTTAGACACACAGTTCATTAAGTCCATGAAAACTGCGGGTGCGTTGGTAAAACCGAATGACATAACCTTGAACTCGTTGTGCGAAAGGCGGTTTTTGGGATATCTTCTTCGTGGACTCGAAGTTGATGATAACCGGACCAAAGGTCAATTTTCGAGAACCAAGTCGCTCATTGGAGTTGATCAAAGAGGTCATCGATGCAGTAAAGGGTATATCGGTTTTTGACGTTGAGTTTATTGAGTTCATGATAATTGATGCACATGCAAAACGAACCGTCCTTCTTTTTAATGAAAAGGACTAGAGCACCCCAAAGGGATGAGCTAGGATGTATAAAGCCTTTGTTAAGCAACTCTTGAAGTTGGCTAGCTAGCTCTTGCTTCTTCGAAAGTGCGAGATGGTAAGGAGATTTTGCGTCAGGTGTAGCACCAGGTACGAGGTCAATTCGAAATTCAACGAAACGAGTGGGAGGAAGACTGGGTAAGTCTTCGGGAAAAATATCAAGGAAATCACGAATGATCGGAATGTCTTTCACGCTCTTTTCTTTGTCCTTTTCTTCCAAAGCAAAGTATTCTTTACGTAAGTACTTTTGGGCCTGAGTGCAAGACATGAATTTGAGCTCTTTTTTTACGCTCGGTTTTTAAACTTTTTTACGCCCCCGATATTAAACATTTTTTACGCCCCGGTTATAAACTTCTTTTACTCACCGGTTTTAAACTTTTTTACACCCCGGTTTTAAACTTTTTTACGCCCCATTTTAAACTTTTTTTACGCCCGGATTTTAACTTTTTTTATGCCCCGGTTTTAAATTTTATTACGCCCTGGTTTTAAACTTTTTTACACCCTGGTTTTAAACTTTTTTTTATGCCCCGGTTTTAACTCTTTTTACGCACCCGGTTTTAAAATGTTTTAACGCCCCGGTTTTAAATTTTTTTTACGCACCCGGTTTTAAAATGTTTTAACTCCCCGGTTATAGTTTTTTTTACCACCACCCAACGCCACCACCACAACCCCGATTGACGAAATTTCAGAACCTTATGCCAAACATTTTTTTACGCCAAATTTTTTTTACACCAATCATTTTTTATGCTAAAATTTTTTTTACGTCTAACATTTTTTATACCGAATGTTTTTTACGTCAAACATTTTTTACGCCCGACCCCGATTTCGGGTTTACAAACAAATATCAAACCATTGTACAAACATAAAAAGTACATCTTTATAACAAAATCCAAACAAACATCAAACCACTATACAAACATAAAAAAAGCATACTTCCACATCAAACAAAAACATAAATCAGTTAGGGCCTAAGGGAAATTTTTTCGGCTCGTCCAGGGCATTTCACTTGAATTCCCCGTTATAGGTTTTGGGTGGTGGTGGGGTGGGGTGGGGGTGGGTGTTTAGGTTTTGGGTGGTGATTTAGTGGGTTTAATTTTAGGGTATTGGACACTTGTCACTTTATAAATCTTGCTTACACTTTTTACAATTAGACGCTTTTGTAGGATAACTTGACCCATTAAGACTATATATTTAAAAATTCCATGATACTTGAATTGCATGTCGAATTGATCATTACTTGTAGAACTGAAGCTCTTTTGAGCATCAAAAGCAGCCGGAGGCTGCACCTTTTGTTAAACCTTAGGGTGCCATTGCAGATACGATCGGACTTCTAACGACATGAGTTCCATTCACCTCGAACCAGCTTAGATATCCACAATTACCAAAATACCCATAATAGGTTGGAGGAGCATCAGTTATGTCAACATCAACAATCACCTCAAACGTAGCTGTACTGTCTTTCCCTTCAAAAAAGATCGTTGAAGGGTTGACAACAACGTTCATCCCCGTGGAAGGAGTATCCACCACTGCTCGATATGAAGAACTTGACGTCCCGACATTTGTTAACACTCTTTGAAAAGTGGAACGAGTGGTGTTTGTGTTATTTAAGATCAGCATAAACGAAGGGTAGTTAAGATCAAGAGTCGCATTTGCACAATTAATCTCTGATTTCTTTGAAATAATTTGGATTTGGTGTCTTGTGTAGTTCATTGCACATAGATAGTTGATGTAGTCTTGTGGTTTGATGTCATAAATCAGCCCAGGGTCCATGGCCTTGTTTGGGTTAACGTGGCCCGCACCGTAATCCAGAGGGGTACCTTGTATTATTAGAGAGAATATATTGTTAGGGTTATTGTAATTATTTGTACTTTGATAACTTATCAATAGTACACATAATAATATATAGCTTATGGGGTTTTTATTATTCTATACCTGGTTCGCCGAAGGTTATGTCCATGATTATGCTTCTGTTATTGTCGAGAATATCGGCTGTTGTGATCATCGCAGATCGTATTGCAGCCGGGCTCCAGTCACGATGGGTTGATTTCAGTAAAGTGGCGATGCCTACGACATGTGGCGAAGCCATGGATGTGCCGGATACGAGTTTGTAATCACTGAGCAAATAATCATCTCCAATTGGTGCGCTTGCTCTATTCGGTGCCCAAGCAGCCAGGATATTGACTCCCGGAGCCAAGAGATCAGGTTTTAGGATCCATGGAGATTGCGTGTCGGGTCCTCTTGAGGAGGAGTGTGATACTTGTGGAGCTGGCTTAACACCTAATAAAGTTTCACCATACTTAACGCTAATACTTGCGTTTTTTGTGTTAATTATGTAATTTTTTAACCGATGACCGACCTTCGGTTCGAGCACAACATACGGCAGATTGAAGTCTGTCGGACGGAGAAATTTACTGTCGTCAGACTCTGAAATGAAGATAGCTCCAGCAGCTCCACTAGTTTCCAATTCAGTTTGTGACATTCCATCACAGAAAATGTACTTGCCTTGAACATCTTTGAGATCAAGAGAACCATCATCACAAGCTTCTTTGCTTTTGTTTCCATATCCATAGTAGATAGGAACCCTCTCTACCAATAGATTTTGGGGGAAAACAGATTTCCCAATTAGGATTCCATACTTCTGATCACCTGGCGTAACATAAGTAACAAAATCTCAGTTTTTGATTAAATTTACATTGAAATTAAAAAAATAAATAAACAAAGTAGTGTATTCAGATTTTATTTTAAAGTTACAGGAAAAGAAATGAATTCTGATGTTGAGTCCACTTCCACTACTAGAGGACTTCAAAAAAACAAAATATGTTTCAAAAGCATCCTAGAAATGCTTATACGTTTCCTAAACCACCAACAAATAAAAAAAAAAAAAACTCACCTGGCGTAACATAAGCCGCGAAATCTCGGTCTATTGTTCCTGCACCAACGGTGGTGATCCATGGAGCTCCATTAAACATAGTGTACGGATGAGGGCCCCCATTACCAGCTGAGCAAGATACAAATATCCCCTTTTCCATAGCTGCAAATGCTCCAATCGCGATAGGGTTTTGGTAAAACCGTGTCTCGTCGAACCCTAATGACAATGACATTAGATCTACACCGTCTTCTATTGCTTGATCCATTCCAGCTAGTGTATCACTTGCTGCAGCATCATATGAGTTGTTCAAGAACCACACTTTGTACATGGCTAACCGCGCTTTTGGTGCTATTCCAGTAGCTGTTCCTTTGGCATAACCAAAATAATCAGCAGACTGTACTCGATTGCCAGCTGCTGTTGAAGATGTATGTGTTCCATGTCCTTCGAAATCTCTAGGCGAATCATAGTCATCTGTTGTGGAAATGTTCTCCTTTAGATGCTTCATCCCCTGGCTAAACGAACGTGCGCCTATAAGCTTTTTATTACAAAAGTTGTCGGTTTCACAAGTCCCGCGCCATCGAGAAGGTACATCCGACATCCCTTTGTCATGGAAACTCTCACTTTCTGGCCAAATTCCAGAGTCTAGTATGCCAATAATCATATCTTCACCGAAACTAGAAATCGGCCACAACCCAGCATGTTTCTTTAGTCCCAAAAAGTTAGGCGTATGCGTCGTGTGAAGCTGGCCAAGTTGATCCTCAAACATTGAAAGATGTCCTGGCATCATTTCAATCTGTTCGAGTTGCGATTTAGTGAGAACCGCACTGAATCCGTCCATAACATGGTTATATGTGTAGAGATGCTTTGCAGGAGCTTCATTCGATACCGATAAAAGTACAGATGTGTACCAATGGTGGTGATTAGAGAAGGGTGATGGCATCATTGATTTGCCCATCACAACAATGTAAGGTTGATAATCATTTGATGAAGATGATAATGTAATTGATATGACTATGAGAGTGAAAATAAAGAAGACGAAACAAAGATTCATAAATTGTGTCATTTGGATCGAATATGTTGTGAAGTTGCAACAAAGATATGTAACATATATAGTCCAGGATGCCGAATGGTTGATTCCATTTCAGGAAATGTTGTTTGTCAACATTATTCAGTAGGCAGCATTGTTACTTAGAACATATCAATAACAAAGCTTCAATGCTGGACTTATGTGTATGGACAGTTCCATAAGCTGTATTCCAGAGATGCAAACCATGATATGAAGAAACCACTAGAAAAACTTATGTTTAGAGAATTATACATGAAGATAAAACTCAATCTCAACTCAACTCAAAGAATATACAAGTAAATAACACATGTCAAACACTATAACAAAAATATAAATATTTTACACTATTTTATTAATTCATTACTATACATATTGTGGACGTGTAGAAATGTATAAAATTATCACACTTATAATTTGATTAATATTATTTATTAAGCAGGCCTACTCTTATACGTCGATTTTTTTTTTTTACTTTTGCAAATTTGGTGTTTTTTGAGTACTTTTGCGAATGGTGTTAAAAGTTAGGTGTGTCGATACCACAATCTTGACATAGGAACCCCGTGGCGTTGTCAGGGTCGTTTCTACGTTTTTGAAGACCCTAAGCGACTATGAAGTGGGAGCCCCTAATTTCGCCGATAAACTCTCCTCCAATCCCGACGCCATGGGTGATTTCCCTTACTTTTTTCATCTGGTGATAGGCAATAGCCTAGAAATTGAAAGCAGATTGCGATGGGAAGTGAGAACGATGATTGTGGCTCTACTTAGGGGCTTTAGGCCACTAAATATTGATGATTAAATCGATGGTTGTTGTGTTGTAATAGTTGGAAACAAGGCGAAATGGGTTTTGAAACTTGGCATTTTTTTGCTAAACAACATTTATTTTGGGCTCCTTCAATTAAAAACAAGTTTAGTTTTGAAATAAATGTGTTTATTTGGGTATAATACATATACTATATATAGGGTCAGGATTTAGGGAAAACGGTGAAAAGTGTGAGAACAGTGAGAAAGCTTAAGGATCGTCAGATCAAAACAATCTACGATTTAGATTGGCGCGGTGAAGTTTTCGTAAATAACATCAATTTTATTACGTGGACGCACTTCATTAAGGGTAAAAAGATCTTTAAACTTCTCTACACAAAACGACAAACTCATAAGTAAAACGCCATTAAATTGCCGCCTTAAACTAGAAAGCACACATCATCCTATTCTAAACGCCATTATATATAAATCGCCAAACATTGTTTTTAAATGATAAAGTTGAACAAACAGTAATTGAAACGACGGAACTTCCTTACTAGCATTTATTATAATAAAATCATGTCTAAAATACGCGCCAAAAACATCCTATATAAACAACGTCTCAGACCTTCCATTGAACACACCAAACCCAAACGCATATTTTACTATATACCATTCAACTTAGAAACGCAAAAAAAACCCAAACATCAAAGATTCCAATCGACATTTCTTTGAGATACACTATTTTCTCGGTAAAGTTTCACTCAAAGTGAAGGGCAAAATCCTTATATGGGGTGTGAAATTTGTGCTCTTGTAAACACTGTACGATGTAGAACAATTTCAAATATCAATGAAACAATGTGTTTTGATCCCAATATTTATTTATTTGTGTTTGACAATTTCACGTTTCAATTCTAGTTCGATTTCAAGCTCTTAATCACTTTCTGGAAAGTTATACGCCAACTGTTACGTAAACGTAATCACCCTTACGCGACAAACACTCCAGAATAGTGATACAAGCTTAACATACCTTAAATAACCTTTACATAACTTAGAAATAAGTTTTGAAAGGTTTGGTATGTCAAAAACAATTTTATTCGATCACAGGGACTATTTACGACAAACTGCAAAAGTCTGCCAATTCGCATAGCAACGTACACTCCGGAACAAGATCATAAGCTAAACATACCCTAAATACCCTTTACATAGCTTAGAAATAAGTTTTGATGGGTCCGGTATGCGAAAATACGCTTATTTGATCATAGGGACTAAAAGCGTCAAAACTGCGCAAGTATGCAAATGCGTGCATATCTAACGTTCTGACCATATCCGGACATCCAAAAATTTTTGTAATCACTAAAATATTGTATTTTAGTGAAGGGGGTGAAAAATTAAGCGACGAATCGTAATTTGGATCATTTTCGCGCCCGTCCGAGTTTCATCGTAATTAACCGAAAAACGCGATTGTACGACCGAACAAACCGACATCCATGATATTTCCAAGCTTATTTCAAGTCCCCTATACTTTAACATCCTTATAAAGCCTTGAAATTGGGTGAACGGGGGTTAAACGCGTCGAAAAACAAGTTTCAGAGCTGCAGGGACTGAAAATGACAAAACTGAAACTTCTGGTCTGCACCTGGTTGGCGGGCCGCGACATAAATAGTTGTCTGGGTCGCGTGCCGCGACAGACAGAGCTGGGCAGAAACCAATTTATGTTTAAAATAGTATGCTGCCCTTGTATTTAATCCAAGTTTCAGATTATTGTGGGCTATTTGAGTGATCAACAAGGCTTAAATTCCTTGCCTAACACTTGTCATGATCTTGTAATTGCTTGGCAATACAAAAAACACTTGGCAAGATTTAATTGTTACAAGATTACTATAAATTGCCAAGATCATTCATTCATAACTTGCTCATTTCCATTTCTCTTCTCTCTAAGCTCTGATTTGAGGCTACCACACTTGTTGGATGCCTCATAACTGAGTTTTCTTAGTCATTTTTCCATCCTAGAGCACTTGTAAGTGTTCTTCCATGGCTTGTTTATTTATTTCAAGCTAAAAGTTAAACAGTGTTTGACTTTCGGCTTTGACCATGAATTGGTCAAGTCAAAGTTCAATTGAACTTTGCAATGTGAGTGTAATCACGATGGTTATATTCCCTTGCGACTATACCTACTGATTACCACGTTGACTAGTCGAAGTGACGAGTCAAAGTTTTGGTCAAAATGCACTATTATGTGCATTTTGCGACGAAACTATTTTCGGGTATCAAAACACTTTGTTTTGATACCAAACCAGTTTTCTATCTTAGTTAAACATGATTTAACATGTTTAACTCGTCACTTTTAGTTTAGTGCTTGTTTAGGGTCGTAAGTCAAGCGGTATTAACAACCACTTAGACTTTCGAACTCGACCCGTTTGGTCAATCATTAGGATCCGACCAAACATATTTTGTTACCATAGTTGTATAGGGAATAACCTTCCGATGTTATACCTTATGGTCACTTTGTTTAGTTAGTTGATAGGTAGTTTATATACTATAGAAAAATGACCAAAATGCCCTTTTTACGTATAATTCAATTTAAGCATATGTAACAAAAATTTTGACACTTAAACTGATTATACAACATTATTAAACATACTTAGGCATATAAGACTTATCATAGGACTAGTTAGACCATCCGAACGCGCAATTGCGCAAAAGACACGTTAAAGTAGCATAAACTACCTTAACGGGTCATAACGGGTCAAAAGCACTCGATTCCTTGCTTTCCCGAGCTTTGTTAGTTCACTTAATCGAGGATTCCTTGCAATCTCAAGTAAGTACATAGACCCCCTCTTTTTACATGTTTTGAGGTAACTATGTGAGTGCATAGTTCCCCTATTTTATGCTTTCAATTGTTTTGGGGTGATTCATATGTGCAAAAACGATTTCAAGTTTTCAAAAACAAACACTATGGTTCATATTAAACACAATGATTTCAATAATGTGGATGAACTTGTTGGTGCGTTGATACATAACATGAATGACATTCATTAGCTTTGGCCGAGCCGACCTGTAGTATGTTATGGTACCATAGGATCTGACAAATCCCGTTATCGGACTATCACCATGGATATGGGGGTAATGTGGGCAATGACAGAAACTGTTATTTTAAGAAACCCTTTGGTGTTTTGTTAGTCGATTTAAAGATTCCCTTTGGTGGTATAGACGAGTCACACAGGTTTGAATGTATTCAAATAGAACGGCCAAAAGTTAGTTTTCACAATTAAACACACGGACGATTGAACGAATGATTATATAACACGAACGATTGAACGATGGTTTATAACACGAACGATTGAACGATGGTTTATGACACGAATAACTGAACGAGTGATTTTATAACACGGACGAATTGAACGATTGAAAACACGAACTATTGATAAAACGTACAATTGAACGATTGGTTTATGGGAAGTGATTAGATAACGGGACGGGTGTAATGTGATAAACGCATGATAGATACGCTGCTGGTACTTCTTATATATAAGTGCTTTTATCATATTACAATACATAGCGTTATTTAGTTCACTTGGACGAATGATTTCAAATGATGTCATGCAACATATTTACTAAATGATATAAACCATACAAGTTTTCTCACGAGACGATTTGCAAATTTGGTTTACAAATGCAAATGTTTTGGGTCAAGATTCATGGCAACGAGGTTTTCACAAACATATAACCAACTTGTTTAGTTGGTTAACTATATTGCAATACAAAGCCCTTTTCGATACAAGGTTTTCAATTTTCGACTCTAGTAGTCGTACGAGGTATTGCAATATGTAAACAAGCCATGAATTTGACACACTCACAAAACCTATGTACTCGCCAACATTTTTATGCTGACTTTCTTTTCACATATGTTTTAGGTGCAGTTGTTTGATGATTATGATGCATACTTCACATAGGAACGGACGAGGTCTTAGCGACATAAAAACAATGAAAGACAATATGTTTAAACTTTTTTTCTATTTAATCTAAGACAATGTAACATATTTAATTCAATAAAACGAAACTTCAAATCCATGTGTTGTGAAACAATGATTCTGTTACGACACTTCCTGACGTTTCCGCCGCGGTTTTCTTGTTTTACGCGGTCGGGGTGTGACAGAAGAGTTGGTATCAGAGCTCATGGTTATAGGGAATTAGGTTATTAGTAATCCTTTGACCTAGACTATAACCTTTCTAGGACCCTAACACAAGTTAACTTGTGTTTAGATCTTAAGACAAAACCGTCACCTATCTTTAGGTGACTACCACAACAAGAACACAAATTACAAATCCTTTTTGAAAATCAATCATCTATTCTTAGATGATTTGTTTTAAGGCTCCAAGCCTTCAAAGTTTTCAAAATCAAGTCAAAGTTTGGGTCTTATTAATGTGAACACATGCAATCTGGAAGGGTGGGTGCCTGTTTCCCGAGTTTTCTGTCTAAGGCTAGAGTGTTCGTACAAATCCGCACTATCGGACCAGTCACTCTTACCTAGGAACTCTTGGGGTGAGTGTCCACTTATAGGCTAAAGGATGTCTTCGCGATACATTATATTGACCCATTTACTTTGATTACCTTCCTTATGTTTCGTCGATATTTTCAATACCTATTTTGTTTATCCAAATGTCAATCTCACTCGTTTCTCATGTTTCCTTGCTCTTTTTAGAATGCATCATAGACCCGATCAAACTCAGGATGCTGCGATTGCAGCCCTAGTTGCTCAGCAAATTGCTGCTGTGATTCCGAACCTTATTACTCAGATAAAGCAAGCAAATAAAAATAACAACAATAGCAATGCTCAGTGCAGTTATAAGACATTCAATTCGGCTAAACCACTGAAACTTTATGGGTCTGAAGGATCTACTGGGCTCCTACAATGGTTCGAGAGTCTGGAAAGCACATTTCGACATGTTCAATGTCCGAATGAGCGAAACGTTGAGTTTGCATCCAGTGTTTTTGAGAAAGAAGCTTTAACATGGTGTAATGTTGTGATGAGAGACAAGGGTGCCGATGTGGTGATGGCACAAACTTGGGAAGAGCTTCAGGCTCTCATGATGAAAGAGTTCTGCCCCTGACACGAACTAAGGGCGTTGGAAAGGGAATTCGATAATCTAAAACAAGATGCGGGAGAACACCGTGCTTACATGGATCATTGTGAGGAGTTGAGTTTGCTTTGTCCCACTATGGTTACCCCGTTAGATAAGGCTATTGAGAGGTATATCGATGGTTTCCCTGACCCCGTGCAAGACAGAGTTACTGGTAGCAACCCTACAACTGTTCGTCAGGCCATCGAGTTTGCTGCAACCCTGACTGAGTCTCAGGTCAGGAAGGGTAAACTGTTCCGGAAGGGTGACAAGAAACAGGCAGCCAAGACCTCATAAGACAAGGAGAAAAACAAGACGAACAAAGAAGAGTCATCGAGGAAGCCGAGGAAGCGCAAGGCTTCCCAAAACTTTGCTGTTACCTCACAACCCAATCAGAACAGACAGAACCAACCAGCACAGCCTCCTGTGAGGAAGCCATATGCTGGTACTGCACCATATTGTAATCGGTGCAATGGTCATCATTCGGCACATCTAGTTTGTCGACATTGTACATCTTGTGGTAGACTTGGCCACACGGCCAATATTTGTCGATCCGTTCCAAACCAAGCTGCACAGAACCCAACACAAGCTCAAAGAAACACTGCTAGACCTCGATTCCCACCTTGTTCATGTTATAACTGTGGTGAAATGGGTCATTTCAAGAACAACTGTCCAAAGCCTGTGAATGTGAACGCAAATGCAAATCCCGCTCGTGGGCGAGCATACAACCTGAACGCTAACGAGGCTCGTGCTGATAACGAAGTCGTTAATGGTACAATCCTTGTTAACCATCACCCTACATCTGTTCTTTTCGATTCTGGTGCCGATAAGGTCTTTGTATCATTAGCCTTTGAGTCTTTACTTGCGATGCCTAGAACTAAACTAGGAAGGCCCTTATCTGTCAAAATTGCTACTTGTGAACCTCTTGTATTTGATTCTGTCATTCGCGATTGCCAATTGAACCTTGATAACCACCTTTTTCCTATTGACCTCTGATATTCACCAAAATACATATACTTTATTCCCCCATTTTACGCGTTTTTTGGCGTAAAACCGAGAATTGGATACTTAATCGAGTATATTTTTGTTTACAGGCCTAAAACAGCATGCCAAATAAGAAGATGAAGAAAACGAGGATTTTCTGGGCGAAACGGCTGAAATGCAAAGATTCTGTGAAGAAACTTTCTGACAGCTCTCGCACGACCGTGCGATAGGTGGCACGCCTGATCGCACTGGCAGTGCACTGCCGGGCTGGGGCTTGTCACCGGATCCGCACGGGGGTGCCACCTATCGCACGGTCATGCGAGAGCTGTCAGACAGTTTCTTCACAGAATCTTCGCATTTCAGCCGTTTCGCCCGGAAAATCCTCGTTTTCTTCATCTTCTTATTTGGCACACTGTTTTAGGCATGTAAACAAAAATATACCCGATTAAGTATCCAATTCTCGGTTTTACGGCCAAAAACGCGTAAAATTGGGGTAAAATGGGGGAATAAAGTATATGTATTTTGGTGAATATTAACCTCACACCGATGCAACTTGGAAGTTTCGATATTATCGTAGGAATGGATTGGTTAACTAAACATCATGTTGAGGTGGTTTGTTTCGACAAGATCGTTCGTATCCCTCTTTTGTCTGGTGAAATCTTAGAGGTTCGTGGCGAGAAACCTTCAGATGGTTTGAAACTCATGTCAAGTACTAAAGCCCAAAAATACCTACGAAACGGTTATGTGGCCTTTCTGGCACATGTTGTAGAGGAGAAAGGCAAGAGCAAGTGTATCCAAGATATTCCTATTATTCGAGATTATCCAGAGGTGTTTCCTGATGAACTGCCTGGTTAACTCTAGTTTGTCAAGTCGAGTTTCATATTGATCTTGTACCTAATGCCAACCCGATCGCTAAAGCACCTTATCATCTAGCACCGTCTGAGATGCAAGAGTTGTCGAAGCAGCTTCAAGAGTTATCTGACAAAGGATTCATCCGTCCGAGTTATTCACCTTGGGGCGCTCCAGTCCTGTTTGTGAAAAAGAAAGATGGATCTTTCCGCATGTGTATCGACTATCATGAGCTCAATAAACTCACAATCAAGAATCGATATCCCCTACCACGAATTGATGATCTTTTTGATCAGCTGCAAGGTGCTACATGTTTTTCCAAGATTGATTTGCGTTCTGGGTATCATCAACTTCGTGTACTCGAAGAAGATATTCCCAAAACTGCTTTCCGCACGAGATATGGCCATTACGAGTTCACTGTCATGTCTTTTGGTTTGATTGAATGCTCCAGCTTTCTTCATGGACTTAATGAATAGGGTTTGTAAACCTTATTTAGACAAGTTCATCATCGTGTTCATTGAGGATATTCTTATTTATTCTAAGTCACAAGCTGATAACGAACAACACCTTCGTCTGACAATGGAACTTGTGAAGAAGGAACAACTCTTTGCCAAATTCTCCAAGTGTGAATTTTGGCTTAAGGAAGTTCAGTTTTTAGGTCATATTGTCAACGAGCAAGGTATTCATGTGGATCCTTCCAAAATCGCTGCGATTAAGGATTGGAACACATCTACTACACCCACAGATGTTTGCTCATTCCTCGGTCTTGCTGGTTACTATCATCGATTTATTGCAAACTTCTCAAGGATCGCCGTTCCCCTTATTTCTTTGACTCAGAAGAATAAACCTTTTGAGTGGGGACCCAAACAAGAGGAAGCTTTTCAAACACTGAAACGAAAACTCTGTGATGCTCATGTCTTATCTTTACCTGATGGCAATGATGATTTCGTTGTCTACCATGACGCATCGAATCTAGGCCTTGGATGTGTTATTATGCAGTGAGGTAAAGTTATAGCCTATGCGTCAGGACAATTGAAAATACACGAGAAGACCTACACAACTCATGATTTTGAGTTAGGCGCTGTAGTTTTTGCTCTGAAAATTTGGAGACACTATCTCTATGGCACGAAATGTGTGGTTTTCACAGACCACAAAAGTCTCCAACACATATTTAATCAAAAGGAGCTAAACATGAGACAAAGACGCTGGATTGAACTCTTGAACGATTACGACTGCGAGATTCACTACCATCCTGGTAAGGCGAATGTCGTAGCCGATGCTCTTAGTTGAAAGGAACGTGTCAAGCTACATTGTGTCCAAATTCTATACGATATCCAAACACATATCCTTCAAGCACAACGAACATGTGTAACCCAAGGCTTGTTGAAAATGAGCTGCCATTAAATCTTGAGCTTCAACTCGAAACGAAAGATAATGGGTTACTCAATTTCAAAAACCGACTATGGATTCCTAGTCAAGATAATCTTCGCAGTTTAGTGATGGACGAATCACATAAGTCTTGTTATTCTATCCATCCTGGTGCTGACAAAATGTACAAGGATCTTCGAACTCAGTATTGGTGGCCGGGTATGAAAAAGGATGTTGCCTTGTATGTGTCTAAATGCCTAACTTGTCTCAAAGTCAAGGCTGAACATCAACGTCTATCTGGTTTGCTTGTACAACCAGAAATACCGGTATGGAAGTCGGAGAACATTGCGATGGATCTCATCACGAAGTTACCGCGCACATCTAGAGGCCATGATGCCATCTGGGTAGTCATTGATCGTCTAACAAAGTCAGCACACTTTTTGCCAATTTGCGAGGATCTATCTGCTGATAAACTCGCCAAGTTTACGTTGATGAGATTGTGTCCTGACATGGTGTTCCTTTGAACATCATATCGGACCGTGTTGCTCGATTCTCATCTCACTTTTGGAAGACCATGCAATCTGCTATGGGAACCCAACTAAATCTGAGCACTGCCTATCATCCCCAAACGGATGGACAATCCGAGAGGACGATACAAACACTGGAGGATATGCTTAGAGCATGTGTGATAGAATTTGGTGGTAATTGGGATTCGCATCTACCATTGATCGAGTTCTCTTACAACAATAGTTATCATGCTAGCATCAACATGGCACCTTTCGAAGCTTTATACGGTCGAAAATGTTGTTCACTTGTCTGTTGGAATGAGGTCAGTGAAGCTCAGCTTACTGGACCTGAACTCATTCTAGAAACAACAGACAAAGTCAAGAAAATTCGCGATAATCTTCTAACAGCTAGAAGCCGTCAAAAGAGTTATGCGGACATGCGACGCAAGCCCTTGGAATTTCAAGTCGGAGACCATGTCCAACTCAAGGTATCCCCTTGGAAGGGAGTGGTGAGATTTGGAAAGAAAGGAAAACTTGCACCATGATACGTTGGACCGTTTAAGATTGTTGAAAGAATCGAAAAGGTTGCCTATCGACTTGAGCTACCTCCTGAACTTGGGAATATTTACCCAACATTCCACATGTCCAATTCAAGAAAGTGTTTAGCCGATACTAATCGCCATATCCCCTCGATGAAATTCAAGTTGATGACACAATGCACTTTGTCGAGAAACGTGTGGAGATAGTGGACCGTGAAGTCAAGAGACTAAAGAACAAACGTATGCCAATAGTCAAAGTTCGCTGGGAGTCCAAACGTCACCCATATTTTACTTGGGATTGTGAGGACCAAATGAAGGTGCAATACCCACATTTGTTTTCACAAGTTTCCTCTAGCTAAAATTTCGGGATGAAATTTCCTAAAGTAGGGGAGACTGTGACATTTGTGCACTTGTAAACACTGTATGATGTAGAACAATTTCAAATATCAATGAAACAATGTGTTCTGATCCTAATATTTGTTTATTTGTGTTTGACAATTTCATGTTTCAATTCTAGTTTGATTTCAAGCTCTTAATCGCTTTCTGGAAAGTTATACGCCAACTGTTACGTAAACGTAATCAGTTTAACACGACAAACACTCCGGAACAGTGATACAAGCTTACCATACCTTAAATAACCTTTACATAACTTAGAAATAAGTTTTGAAGGGTTTGGTATGTCAAAAACAAGTTTATTCGATCACCGGGACAATTTGCGACAAACTACAAAAGTCTGCCAATTCGCATCGCAACGTACACTCTGGAACAAGATTATAAGCTAAACATGATCATAAGCTAAACATACCATAAATAACCTTTACTTAGCTTAGAAATTAGTTTTGAAGGGTTCGGTATGCGAAAATGCGCTTATTTGATCATAGGGACTAAAAGCGTCAAAACTACGAAAGTATGCAAATGCGTGCATATCTTACGTTCTGACCATGTTTGGACATCCAAAAATTTTTGTAATTACTAAAATATTGTATTTTAGTGATGGGAATGAAAAATTACGCGACGAATCGTGATTTGGATCGTTTTCGCTTCCGTTGGAGTTTCATCGTAATTAACTGAAAAACGCAATCGTAGACCAAAAGAACCGACATCCATGATATTTCCAAGAATGTTTCAAGTAGCCTATGCTTTAACATCCTTATAAAGCCTTGAAATTGGGTTAACGGGGGTTAAACGTGTCGAAAAACAAGTTTCGGAGCTGCAGGGACTGAAAATGACAAAACTGAAACTTCTGGTCTGCACCTGGCTGGCAGGCCGCGACAGAAATAGCTGTCTGGGTCACGGCTCGCGACAGACATAGCTGGGCAGAAACCAGTTTATGTTTAAAACAGTCTGCTACCCTTGTTTTTAATCCAAGTTTCTGATTATTGTGGGCTATTTGTGGGATCAACCAGGCTTAAATTCCTGGCCTAACATATGTCATGATCTTGTAATTGCTTGGGCAATACACAAAACACTTGGCAAGATTTCATGGTTGCAAGATTACTATAAATAGCCAAGATCATTCACTCACAACTTGCTCATTTCCATTTCTCCTCTCTAAGCTCTGATTTGAGGCTACCACACTTGTTGGAGGCCTCATAACTGAGTTTTCTAAGTCATTTTTCCATCCTAGAGCACTTGTAAGTGTTCTTCCTTGGCTTGTTTATTTATTTCAAGCTAAAAGTCAAACAGTGTTTGACTTTCGGCTTTGACGATGAATTAGTCAAGTCAAAGTTCAATGGAACTTTGCAACGTGATCGTAATCACGATGGTTATAGTCCCTTGCGACTATACCAACTGATTACCACGTTGACTAGTCGAAGTGACGAGTCAAAGTTTCGGTCAAAATGCATGATTATGTGCATTTTGCGACGAAACTATTTTCGGGTATCAAAACACTTTGTTTTGATACCAAATCAGTTTCCTAACTTATTTAAACATGTTTTAACATGTTTAACTCGTCACTTTTAGTTTAGTGCTTGTTTAGGGTCGTAAGTCAAGCGGTCTTAACAACCGCTTAGACTTTCGAACCCGACCTGTTTCGTCGATCATTAGAATCCGACCAAACATATTTTGTGACCATAGTTGTATAGGGGATTACCTTCCGAGGTTGTACCTTATGGTCACTTTGTTTAGTTAGTTGTATGATAGGTAGTCTATATGCCTAAGGAAAATGACCAAAATGCCCTTTTTGCGCATAATTTCAATTTAAGCATATGTAACCAAAATTTTGACATTTAAACTGATCATGCAACATTATTAAAATGCTTAGGCATATAATACTTATCATAGGACTAGTTAGACCATCCGAATGCGCAATTGCGCAAATGACGCGTTAAAGTGGCGTAAACTACCTTAACAGGTCATAACGGGTGTAGGATCGTTGTGCGACCTGAATGAGTCATTCAGAAGAGTTTTGGATCCGAATCAAAGTCGGAATCAATGAAACAGATGCTCGATTCAATTATAATGTCTCTATTATTGATCTAACAAAGATTCACAACCTGGAGACGATTCGGCAGAGCTTCGCTACTCAGATCCAAAAATTACAAATGACAAAACAAGTGCACCTATATATAGTAGTGTGATTCCGTTTGAAATGGCCAAGTGTCATTTCAAGCGAAACTAACTTTGTTAATTTCGTTTGAGATGGCCATTGGCTGTTTCAAGCGGAATTAGCTCCAAACACATAAAAATCAGTTTCTAGCAACCCGAGCACTGGTTTATCCTATCCTATACATGACTCGATACAAGACGAAGTCCACAGACATAGTGCACTAACAGACTCCCCCTTGGATATTGACGAAGTCTTCAGTGTCGAGTCTTTATCATGACACATCTTCAGTCTAGATCAGTCTTCACACTCTTACCAAATTGTCTAACACTGTAACCATCCATCAATCTTTCTTCATTGATCAGCTTCTATCTTTGAATGTTGTACCAAGATCTGACTCTGGCTTTAACATTAACAGCTTCTTTAGGCTCCCCCTTTCGTCAAGCTTCCGTGCTTTAGGGATCGACACCTTGCTTTCTGGTTACAAGCTCCCCCTTGCTTTGAGCTCATCTTCAGACTCCCCCTTAGATTCAGCTATCGGGATCGTAGTCTGGTACAATATCTGCAATCACTCAAACATTTATAAGTAACATTTTGAACTTCCAGGATTGAAAACCTGGCTCTTTCAAACATATACTAAAATATTTTACAATGAAAGCAATTTCGATTTTTCAGGAATCATAACCTGGCTTTATTCAACAGATTTTAACAATAAAAGCATCCACATCCCTCACAGTTAATCATCCAAGTCCAAATTAATGACCTTGGAGATATCACAAACTGTTTTTGAATTTTGTTTAAAAACTTCAAGTTTCAAATTAATGAACTCGTTTTATTTTCAGAAACACAATCAGCATACTTAGATTTTGAAACTCAGCACTCAGACATCGGTTGTCGAAAATAAAGCAGAATCAAAATCTTTTTGTATTTTCTGAAACACAAAGCAGTAAAGAAATATGTACAAACATATATACAGACAAAATTTTTGTTTGAGTTTGCGTCAGAGGATCATATCAGTTTTTGACAAGTCACAAGTACCATTGAGCTTTGTTACACATTAAGAATTAAACAATTCACTTAGATTGTCGATATACTGATCCACTTAAATTTTCACACAAACTTCAACTGATTCAGGATATGAATTAGGTGTATTAAAGACTTAAACTCATTAAAGTGTCCCACCTCTTGAATATACTCCCGTATCCAGATCCCAATATTCAGTCTTACAGGTGAGTATACCTAGATGATATCTGTAAGGGGTTAAATTGCGAAGGCCGTGAGAGCTCAGGTCAGAACTTCCGTTCAGCAGAGAGATGACGGCTTCGACTTTTGGTGTGTCCCCTTTAGAGGATCTTTTCTTCAACAGCACATGATTAGCATTTTTCAATGTTTCATCATTTTTTATGCTGAGGGCGACAATATATTTCAAGCAAGTAGAAAGTATTATACGGGGACTAGGCCATTGCTTCCGCAAAATCAGAAGTCCCGGGATAATACCCTAGATATCACTGAGTATAAAGACCTAGTATCTTAGAAAGAGGGACCTTTCAAACAAGATTTCTGGGTTTACATATATATCTAAGTAGTGTTCCCCACGAAATAAGCAAGTATGAAATTTATGTTTATATCTGGAAAAAGTTTACTAAATGTATAAAAACCTATCGGCATATCATCAGTGAGACTGTTTAATGCTATATAATCATTACATTTCTTTAGCATACTGTAATTGTCTACTGATGTACTATCATTTCCTCTTTTTACACAAAAACTCATTTTTTGAATTTTATCATGTTTTTTACTTTTTCAAACTTTCTAATGTTTTTGTATTTTCTGACAACAATACTCCCCCTAAAATGCAAAACCATTTAAAAAAAATTGACAAACCGACACTGATAGCTTCATCTCGCCATCCATTTTCTGCTTAAAGTGCTCTGTTTTGCAGAAAATATAACGTACCCCCATAATTTACAACACATTGATATTTTACAGTTTGAAAACCGTTTTTCAATCTTGTGAAATTAATCATGATTGTTCCGCCGTGAGGGTTTCGGCGTATTCAATCAACTTATTTTTGAATTTTTTAATATTTGACAAATTTAAAAACAAACATATTTTTGATTTTTCAAAATTTTGACAAAATAAAAACATATTTTTGGTTTTTAAATTTTTAAGTTTTTAGGGTTTTTGAAATATTGTTTATTTATGTACAAAAATCAAATAAACTCCCTGTTTAACCATCGCAGGGATCAATAGCCTTCTCCTCACGTGCCAGGCTGCTCTGTTTTCCATTTTCACAATCTTCAATTTTCTTGAGCACCTGAACATTCAAACTATTTAATCATTTGAATAATTTAGCCCAGGTCTGTTGGACCTTAGGCATTTCAACACAATATGTATCATGCAGTTTCGGAAAATCTTTGTCATCAAAGACTTTTTCAACTTTAACCTCATCTTTTTCTTCATTTACCGAAGTCATTTATTTCTTAGCACTCCATATTTGACCTTTAGGAGTACCTCGTTTGTAAAAATGTGAATCTTTTTGAACATTTTGATTTTGAACAACAACTTTTGGTTTCCAAAACTGATTTGATTTTGTCATATCAAAGGATGTTTACCAACTTTGCGTTGTTCTGAATCTGAGTGTGTGAGAATTCCAGGTCTGTTTTGAATCGAACCTGTTCGGTTTTGATTTCCAAGTTTTGTTCGAAACAAACTTGTTTGTGTTGTACCTCTAAGTTTGTTTTGAATCAAATTTGGTTGACCTTTGTTTCACATCCTCAGATTTCTGTTTCTCAACATTATCAGACTTCTTTTTCGACTCAACATCAACAGGTTTCAGATTTGGACACTTGCGTGCAAGATGTCCAATTTGATCACATTTCAAACATGTTCTTTTTGAAACATCTTTGACCTGTGGTTGTTGCCTTTTCTTTTGAGCATAGAACTCTTCATTAGACTGTCGTCTAAATTTTGGTTCTTTCTCTTCCTCGGAACTTGTTCCATGGACAAAATTCATCTTTGTCTGACAATTTGGCGTTTCATTTTTATTTCGACTTTGTTTCTTCTTATAACCCAAACCAGCCTTCATGTTTTTCTTTTTGAAACCAGGTTTGTTATAAAAAGTTTTGTGACACTTTCTAGCAAACTTTGAAATCTCAGACTTTTCAATCTCAACCATCTTGAAAACTTTGTCAATCTTGTCTGAAATCACATTCTGAATCGGGAATACAATATCTAAGAATAATTTGTCCGATCCAATCATGGTATAAACCAGTCCTTTTGAATCATCATCCAGATTATTCTCAGATTTTGAATTTTTCTGATATCCATCATGAAAATTACCTTCATTTTCATCCTGTGATTCAGATTTACCTGTTTCAACTGACTCTTCTTTCAACACACTTTCAACGACCTTACCTACCACATCTGAATCACTAGAATCATCAGATTTGGAATAGGTTACGTCAATGTTATCTAGCAATTAATCTACCATGTTGAAAGCTTTTACGACCTTTTCATCATCATAAAATGCAAACTTTTCCGGTGGTGGAACTTGATGAAACTCTGAGCCAATGCCTTTCTTGTTTTGCTCAGAATCTTTTCCATCCGGTTTTATGTTGAAAATTCTTTTAAGCACATATGACGACACGTGATAACTTTTTAACTTGTTGTTATCCTGTTCTAAATCAGCAATCTGACGCTTTAGATTAGCAACATCCTCAATGTAGGAATTTACAACATGTTGCTTTATTTCATATTGTCGCTTAAGCTCATTAGTTGTTTCAGAATAGTAATTCAATCCTGATTGAGCAAATTTCATTTCACTCTTCACCTTTTCATATGACTCTTTAGTAATGTGATATGCCAGTTTTATTGAATCATATTCCTTTTTCATTTCTTGACAAACAATTTCTTTTTGATCACATTCTTCTGTCTTTTTCAAAACATTTTCTTTCAAAACTTTATTTTCTTTTTCTAATTTTTTACATTTTTCCAAAAGTTTTTCATCATTATCTTTCAAAACTTTTTCGTTTTCTAACATTTCTTTGTATTTATTTTTGAAAACTTCTTCTATTTTGGTAAATTCAAGATCTCTTGTTCTGAACCTTTCATCTTTTTCAGTACAAGCACTGCATGTTTCCATGCATTTCTTGCACTGTTCAACGGTTTTTTAGATTTCAGAATCAGAAATTACCTCAGTGATTGGCACTTTGGTGTTTGCTGTAACTTCTGTCTGATCAACATCATTCTTTTGTTTTTCTTCAACACCAACTTCATCACCAACATCACCAGCTTCTTCAACCTGCAGTTTTTCAGTAACTGCTTCTTTCACAACTTCTTCATTCACAACAACTTTTTCTTCTACCTTCTCTTCTTCAGTAATCTTCACATTTTCAACTTTCACAGCTTCGACTTTCACATCTTCAGCAACCTTCTTCAACTCTTCAACCATACATTCAACATTCTTCTTCATTTTTTCTTCATCCCTCTTCCTCAAGCTTGAAGTCATAACATCTCGTATGATTTTTCCAAGATTTTTCTCATATGATTTATCTTTCACTGCATTTGAATAATATTCTCTGGCTCGAGAAATTACTAGAAGAACATCATCATAAATTATGTCCTTCTTGGGAACAACAGGTTCACCATATCTGTTGACATAACACTCTTGCTTCTTATCCCATCTTTTGTAGCTGACAGCATCTTCATATTCTTCTTGCATTTCATTCATTCTGTTCCAAGCCATGCTTTTTTCTCTGTATGTTTTCTCATTCAGAATCTCTTCTCTGGTTTTCTCTTTGATTTCAGCTATAACTTTTTCTTCTTTGTTTTCCTGTTTAATTTCAGCAACGAAAACATAATGATTACTCTTTGATGAATTTCTGCCATGAACTGTAACTCGAGTATCAACACGATCTTCTTCTGGTAGAATTTGACTCCAATCATATCCTTCATCATCATGGAATATAGCACAAGCTCTAGATTTCTCTCTGGGTTTATCTTCAATCATTTTCGGCTCTTCTTTGCTTCGGTGATAGATTGCCTTTCGGTAATAATCATCATTGAACGGATGTTCATTTCCACCAACTGTAGAATTGTTGCATTCTCTCTTGAAATGACCTTTTTGCTTACATTTGAAGCAGGTCACTTTGGACTTATCAAATCCAAGTTTTGTTGATGCACCGCCTAATGATTGTTTCCCAGTAATCTCCATGTATCTCTGAGCTCTTCTGATGCAACTCGCTAAACAGCAACGAATGTCAATGAGTTCCATCTCTTCCGGATCAATCTGGTCGTAGTCTTCTTTGGTTAACTCTGATTTTCCAATTTTGCCAGCTATAAGACCTTCATACGATTCCAGAACAGATGCAAGGAAGCTCATTTGCTGCTTAGCTGCATTGATGCTCATTGCGGGAGAATTTTTCAACTTGAGAGCAATGTTGCATAGTATCTCTTCTGATTCTTCAGAAATAGCTTTTGACGATGAATGATAACCCGGATCGTAACTTGATGAGCTTTTCTGAGGTTCTTTTGTCCTCTCACCACTGAATGCTGTCTTTGGTGATTCACCAACTTTCACTGAAGGTAAGTTTCCTTTGTAATAGAGACTAGCATTCTGTTGTTGTGAAGAACTGCTTATCTTGTTCTGCTTTTGCAATTCAAGTTCATGACTTTCTATCTTTTCTATCAAAACCTCAAGAGAAATTGTATCATATAAAGCATCATTTTTCAATATGAATACAAACGTTTGCCACTGATCAGCTCGTGGTAACGCTTCTATGATCTTATCAATTATTTCTTCTCAAGTTTTAACAATTCCAAAACGATCAAGTTTAATTTTTAGATGACCAAATCTCTCTATCATTTGTCTAACTGATTCATCTTTCAAACTATCAAATAAATCAAATTCTTTCTTTAATAATGCAATTTTATTTTTCTTGATTTGTTTACCCCCCCCCCCCCCAGCTTTAACCCTTAAGGCTTCCCAGACAGATTTTGATGTTCCGTCATGTTGCAATAAAGCAAACATGTCATTCCTGATTGAAGATTGAATCAAAGCAATCATTCTTTGTTTTGCTGAGAATTCTGCTTTGTCTTCTTTGGGTAAGTTCTTGAGTGGAAGCTCTTCTCCTTTATCATCAGTGGGTCTTTTATAACCAAATTCCAAATAGAACCAGCTTTCATATGCATAAGCTTTTGCCCAGTTGATGAACCGATCTTTCCACCAAGTGTAATCTTCAATGCTTTCCAGAGTTGGTGGTTTTGAATGTGTGCCGTAAAAGTTATCATGTTTAATGTTCTCATTTATTTCTTTTGTAATAGTTTTTGGTGTGACAGTTGAGATTTCGGAAGACTCGGATGTAAACGCGTTGTAAAACGTGTTGTAGAATTCTTCAGCCATGATGTGAAATGCTTGAATTTCCTGGAGACAAAAACAATCAAAGAAACACAATCAGTTTAAACAATATCAAACAACTTGAAATAAACTGACACTCGGTTGACGTGAAATGATCTTGAAACGAAATATCCACTTTCAAACGGAATAGTGATCTTCAAACGGAATCACTTCTTCAAGCGAAATCAACCTTTCACACGGAATAAGGACTTTCAAATGAAATCACTTGTTTCAAATGAAATCTTCAAGCGAAATTACAATTTGATACGGAATAGCTAATTCCGTGTGAACCTTCTCAAGCAGAATTACACTTTGGAGCGAAATCAGGTGTACTTTTCAAGCGGAATTACTAATTGGTGCGGAATTACCCTCTTCACACGGAATTAACACTGATTTCAAACGAAATTAACAAGTTATTTCAAACGGAATTATGATGATGTCATCTTGTTCGAACTGATTTTCAAGCGGAATTACCAATTTGATCAAGTTTCAAGTTGATTTTAAGGCCAATTCTTTCCAGGCTTTGTTAAAACATTGTTTCGCATGTAATGTGTGAAATTCAGTCCATTTTGTCCATAAAATCTTGTGAATTTTGAGACAGAAAGTGTAGAAGTCAGAAAACTGATGAAATCAAGCTAAACTCTTCCTCCTGTTCTCTAATACCACTTGTAGGATCGTTGTGTGACCTGAATGAGTCGTTCAGAAGAGTTTTGGATCCGAATCAAAGGCGGAATCAATGAAACAGATGCTCGATTCAATTATAATGTCTCTATTATTGATCTAACAAAGATTTACAACCTAGAGACGATTCGGCAGAGCTTCGCTACTCAGATCCAAAAATTACAAATGACAAACCAAGTGCACCTATATATAGTAGTGTGATTCCGTTTGAAATGACCAAGTGTCATTTCAAGCGAAATTAACTTTGTTAATTTCGTTTGAAATGGCCATTGGCTGTTTCAAGCAGAATTAGCTCCAAACACATAAAAATAAGTTTCTAGCAACCCGAGCACTGGTTTATCCTATCCTATACATGACTCGATACAAGACGAAGTCCACAGACATAGTGCACTAATAACGGGTCAAAAGCACCCAGGATTGATTTCAAATCAGAATGTAGGCTTTGTTAAACCATATCATATGAGTTCGAATACTCATTTGGTTTACAAGACCTCATTCTATCCAATCTCCTGATTTAGGTCCCGATTTATTAACATAGCGATTCCATACTAGGTGCCAGTTGATTCCTTGATTTCCTGAGCTTTGTTACTTCACTTAATCGAGAATACCTTACAATCTCAAGTAAGTACATAGACCCCCTCTTTTTTCATGTTTTGAGGTAACTATGTGAGTACATAGTTCCCCTATTTTATGCTTTCAATTGTTTTGGGGTGATTCATATGTGGTAAAATGATTTCAAGTTTTCAAAAACAAACACTATGGTTTATATTTAACACAGCGATTTCTATAATGTGGACAAACTTGTTGGTGCATTGATACATAACACGAATGACATTCATTAGCTTTGGCCGAGCCGACCAGTAGTATGTTATGGTACCATAGGATCTGACAAATCTCGTTATCAGACTATCACCATGGATATCAGGGTAATGTGGGTAACGACAGAAACTGTTATTTTAACAAACCCTTTGGTGGTTTGTTAGTCGATTTAAAGATACCCTTCGGTGGTATAGACGAGTCACACAGGTTTGAATGTATTCAAATAGAACGACCAAAAGTTTGTTTTCATAATTAAAACATGGACGATTGAACGAATGGTTATATAACACGAACGATTAAATGATGGTTTATACACGAATGATTGAATTATGGTTTATGACAAGAACAATTGAACGAATGGTTTTATAAAACGGACGAATTGAATGATTGAAAACCCAAACGATTGATAACACGTACAATTGAACGATTGGTTTATAGGAAGTGATTAGATAACGGAATGGGTGTAATGTGATAAAAGCATGGTAGATACGCCGTTGGTACTTCTTATATATAAGTGCTTTTATCATATTACATTCCATAGCGTTATTTAGTTCACTTGCACGAATGATTTCAAATGATGTCACACTACGATATTTACTAAATGAGATAACCCATACAAGTTTTCTCACGAGACGATTTGCAAATTTGGTTTCAAAAGCAAATGTTTTGGGTCAAGATTCATGGCAACGAGGTTTTCACAAACATATAACCAACTAGTTTAGTTGGTTAACTATATTGCAATACAAAGCCCTTTTCGATACAAGGTTTTCAATTATCGACTCTAGTAGTCGTACGAGGTATTGCAATATGTAAACAAGCCATGAATTTGACACACTCACAAAACCTATGTACTCGCCAGCATTTTTATGCTGACTTTCTTTTCACATATGTTTCAGGTGCAGTTGTTTGATTATTATGATGCATACTTCACATAGGAACGAACGAGGCCTTAGCGACATAAAAACAATGAAATACTATATGTTTAAACTTTATTTCTATTTAATCTAAGACAATGTAACATATTTAATTCAATAAAACGAAACTTCAAATCAATGTGCTGTGAAACAATGATTTTGTTATGACACTCCCCGACGTTTCTGCCGCGGTTTTGTTGTTTAACGCGATCGGGGTGTGACATGGGGATATTGTCCATCTCATTGAGCCAAATCTTATTGAGTTTATCCTCAATATAAACGCCAAAACATACCATCAAGTAACCCTCCACCATCAAAAATCAAGCTTTGGGCTAAATCTACTGTCGTTTGTGGTCCAACAGTACAGTTGGAGAACAATGGTCAAACAAGAACGGCGTTTTGTACTGAAATTATCAAGAATGTCAGCGATGGTGAGTCCTCGGGAAATGATGACAGTTCTGAACATGGTGGTAGTTCAGTTGAAGATGTTACAAGTTTAAGCGAGGATGGATCTGAATGTGAATCATCGAGGGGGGTTGTTAATTCTGAGGGAGATGGGTTAATGTCTG
This sequence comes from Helianthus tuberosus, assembly GCA_030545235.1. NCBI lineage: Eukaryota > Viridiplantae > Streptophyta > Magnoliopsida > Asterales > Asteraceae > Helianthus > Helianthus tuberosus. The sequence continues at coordinate 101,420,426 of CM060367.1, forward strand.
AGGGTGAATCCAGTCAGGTATGTGTCGATAAACCAAAATCTGATAGGTGTGATAGTTGTGTTGAATTAAATGCTAAATTGTCTGATTTGCAAAGTAAGTATGATGATTTGCAAAGCAAATATGACGTGACGTTTATCCACAATCAACATTTGACCGTGGATCTTTCAAAATGCATAGAGGGTAACATGTTTCATAAAAATCATGAAAAGCATTTTAAGAAGGTAATTGACACATTAAAAGAAGATAATTACGAGCTAAAGAAAACTGTTTCAAGAAAACAAACTGGAATAAGCAATTACATTAATAGGCTCGAGGAAACTGATGTATTGCAAAATACATCCATTTAGCGTGTAAAGTTTGTACATAATTCGTATTCATTCGTTTTAGATTTAGTTAGAATTTTGTTACTTTGATCAAATTCTCGTTTTCCAGGTCTTTGGTGCTAAAAATGTCGAAAAACGAAGAGTTAACGGCTGGGAAACAAGTTAGAATGAATTCTGGATTGTTGGGATGATGAAGCAGCTGAAAAAATGAAAGGTTCTGTGAAAAATGAACTGTCGTGTCGCGCGACGGCATAGGAAGTCCATGGTGGTGGGCCGCGAGCATTAAACAAATAATATTTTGACATTTGAGCTGTCGCGTTGCGCGACACTGATGGCAGACATCCGTCGCATCGCGCGACGGGGAAAAATGGCGGCTATTCTTCGCTGCATGATCAGGGTTACGTATAAAAAGCATCATAATCATTTAAAAACCCTATATTACGAACCAAGAAGCTTTTGGACGAAAATCAGAGATCTTTTGGAGCGTTTTCGAGTTCGGGAAGCTACCGGTTGAAGATATGAAGTGCGGGAATCATTCCGGTTGCATATTTGCCATTCGGGTGTCTTTACTTTCATCTTTCTTTCACCGTCATGTTTTGTGTTCTTGATTATACTTCATGTTTGATGTTTTTCATGACTTTGATTGGCTAAACTTGTTAACTACCTAGACTTGGATGAATGATTGCTTACGTTTTGATTATTGTTATGGATTTATGGAAACTATGGATTATTTATGAATTGTAAATGACTTGTTCTATCGGTTAGATGTATATGCATGCTTGATGTTATTTGAATATTGTTTATTGCTTCGCATGAATCTTGGTGACGGTCTTTATCACATAATAGAGTCGTGCTAGGTTTTAGATTTTGGTGACTGTCGATATCACATAATAAATCTTTAATCTTTAGGGTTAAATCGGCCGATAAACCTTAGAAGTAATATTCGGTAATCTTATAAAATCAAGTGTTCTACTAATCATCAATAGCTGCAAGGTGCGAGGTTATTGCTAGGTCTAAGTCATTAAACTGAAAGGTAGGAGCTTTATTAGGAGTAAACCTGTTGGCTAATGTCTAGCAAGTCTAACTGAGAAAACAAGTCTATCCTTGGTTTAGATCTCGACAGGGAGTGAGCCTCATAGGATACTTTTATAAATCCATTAGATGTCTTGCAAAAGAGTCTAATAACTGGTAATCTAAACAACCTTTAGGGTATCATAGTGTGCTCTTGAGAAGGGTTAGGGGTCGTTTAGATTTCCCGAGAGGTGAGAATTACAGGATCCCGGTTCCATAGCAGACAACTTCCAAATATAATCTTAACTAAAAGCAATCAGGATTCAAGTCTAGGTAGTGTTTCCACCATCTGAGCAAAGTCCACAGCAATTCGTTTAGTTAGCTTAGTTAATTAATTTAGTTTTAATTGCATTCTTAGGATTTTTAGATACCCCCCCCCCCTTTAAAACATAAAAATAGTTAAGTGTTGCGTCAGAGTCAGTCTATATAAGGTAATTAGAATAATTTAATAGAGTCTCGTGGGTTCGATATCCAGACTTACATTAGCTATACTAGAGTCGATCGGTACACTTGCCGGTTAGTAGTTTAGTGTGACCTAATGAGTCTAGAGTATTACTTAGAGTCTAGAATTAGGTTAATTTAGTTACTTTTATTAAACTACTTTTTAGCACACCGAGGTTTTGGCGCCGTTGCCGAGGATTCTTGGTAATTGCGTTGATTACTCTGTTTGGACTTCATCTGATATCATTACGTGCTATTTGTGTGTTTTTGAGTTGTAGGAGTCTAAATAGTTCTAGTGTCTTGTTATTTTATTCTAGAGTCATTTTTTAGAGTCGTCTTACTTGTTTATTTTCGGTTTTGAAGTGAATGCCCCATACACGTTCTCAGGGACCACCGAAGTCGCTGATCGACAAGTTTGCCTTCTCGTCTTCTAGTTTAAAGGTTAGTAAATCTTCTACTTCATGTTCAGCCACTTCTGACTCTACACTCCAATCTAAACCACCAGCCTTTGACTTCACCCCGAAGTCGTCACCCCACAATTCCCCACCACCATCCCGTTCCCGTACACCTAGTCCTACACCCAATACCCAAATGGCTAATAACCGAACCAGTTACGAACAAGCCACCACTGGTTTCACCATTGCTACTTCACCCATTACCCTTCCCAACATCGCCAATGGTAGGTCCTGGCAAATCCCGTCCTACATCATGACGGCCATTACTAATTCATGCCAATTCCACGGTCGTGATGATGAGGATGCTCCCACCCACATTAACCGAATTACCCGCCTTTGTAGCACCTTCTCTATTTAGGGTGGTAATCTAGATGCCCGGTACCTTCAGGTTTTCCCATTTCCTCTCGCTGGACGCGCAGCCGTCTGGTTCGATTCGAAGCCATCGGGAACTTTCACCACCTGGGCAGGTTTACGAGATGCTTTCTTGGCTAAATATTTCCCACCCGCCAAAGCATGTCGTCTACGCGATCAGATCCATTCGTTCTGGATGGAGCCTGATGAGCCTAATCACCTGGCCTAGGAGAGATTCCAAACCTTGATTTCTCGTTGTTCTCAGCATGTTTTGTCAGATTGGGCACTCGTAGAAAAGTTCTACAATGGTCTCACCCCCGAGATCAAAGCCCGGTTTGATACTTCTATTGGAGGGAAACTCATGGGTAAAAAGACAGTAGTTGAGTGCAATGATTTATTTGAGAGTTTTGCCCATTCTGACATGGATTATAGCACTACCAGTAAGACTTCCATTCCTGTGACTAGTACCTCCTCGGCCGTTCGAGGGGTAAACCAAGTTGGCTTGGACTCATCGGTAGCTGCTGCTCTAGATAGGATGGAGAAAACTTTTAAACAGGAGCTTAATGAGATTAAGAAAAAAGGTAGATAGATGTGAAGTGTGTAGGGGAGGCCACGATACGATAGATTGTCCCACACTTACACTCAAACAGGTAGAGTACATGGCAGGTCAGTCTAGGGGTCCGTTTATTAATAATAATTCTAATTATAACTCCAACTGGCGTAGTAGTAATAATAATAATAACTTCCGATCTTCCGGTAATCCTCCTGGTTTCCCATCCGGTCAGTATCAAAATAAGGGGCCAGGTCTATACACTAGTGGAGGTTCAGGTCAGGGAGGTCAGTTTGGTAGTTCAGGTTCAGGGGGTCAGTTTAGTAGTAGGGGTCAAACCAAGAGGGTCAGAATAGTGGTAAAGGTTCAGAGGGTAGTCTAAGTAGGATTGAGGAGATGTTTGCTCAGTTAATGGTGACAGATCAGGTTACTCAGAAAACCATAACCGAATTTGGTAACTTCTCTAAAAATCAAGAGCAAATAAATAAAAATCAAGAGCTTTACAATAAGAACCAACAATCCGCACTCTTAGATCTTCAGCGACAAGTAGGTGGTTTTGCTAAACAGTTACAAGAATACCCTCCTGGTCAGTTTTCGGGTAACACTCACAGTAACCCGGCTAACCATTCCACAAAAGCAATCACTACCCGTAGTGGAAAGAGTTTAGGAGAGGTAGTTAGAGAGAGTGTTGAGGTAGAGGAAGAAGAAGAGGTAGATGAGGAGATAGAGATAGAGACTCCCAGTAAGGTGCAACATAGACTAGACCCAGCAAGTACCGCACACACCGAGGAGCCTCAAGTAGAAAAGAGTGTTGAAAAACGTCCCATAGGGGTTAGGCCTTCAACGTTAGTTGATCATTCACGCGTCCCTTACCCCGCCCGCCTTAAGCATCAAAAATATGCTAAGGAATATGGGCAATTTCTCGAAATGTTCAAGCAATTAAAGATCAACCTTCCTTTCATCGAAACCATACAGTCCATGCCTAAATACGCCAAATTCCTTAAGGACCTTCTTAAGCGTAAGGATAGGATAGGTGAGCTTTCAAACATCCCGTTGACCGGAGGTTGTTCCGCGGTGGTCTTGAATAAGCTACCGAAGAAACTAACCGACCCGGGTACATTCACCATTCCATGCTTCTTCGAGGGTGCCGTTACCCCCGCTCATGCCTTAGCCGACTTAGGTGCTAGCATCAATTTGATGCCATTTTCTCTTTATGAGAAGCTAGGGTTAGGAGAGCTTACACCCATGCGTATGTCATTGTCCTTGGCCGACCGCTTGGTCAAGTATCCTCGTTGGGTCATAGAGAATTTGTTTCTTAAGGTAAATAAGTTTGTGTTTCCCATAGACTTCGTGGTTCTAGATATGGAGGCCGATGATAGAGTCCAGATCATTCTTGGCCGTCGTGTTTCCCGTAGACTTCATGGTTCTAGATATGGAGGCCGATGAGATAATCCCGATCATTCTTGGCCGTCCATTCCTTCGTACCGCAAAGGCAGTCATCGATGTCTTTGACGGTAAGATTTCACTTCGTGCGGGCGATGAGATAGTCACCTTTGAGATAGATAGAGCCATGCAACACCCTAGTGGTAGTGATGATTCTAGTGGTCCGTGTAACTCCGTCTACTTCCTAGATTCGTTCATCTCGTGCGTTGATAGGTGCATAGATTTCATTAGTGGAGCTGATCTAGTTAATGAGGGAGTAGTTGAAGAGGAGTATGTTGATGAGGGTGAGGAAGTAGATTCGAATTGGGTCCCCGAAACCTTAGAGCTTTGTGAGATTAAGGAAGAGAGTGAGAGTAAACTCGTAGATACTCCACCCCTAGAGCTTAAGGTTCTTCCGTCACACCTAGAGTATGTGTTCTTAGGAGGGAAATCGAGTATGCCCGTCATTATCTCTTCTAGATTGACGGAGGAGGAGAAGAGGAAGTTAGTTGAGGTGCCAAAAGGAGCACAAGGAGGCGATTGCTTGGAAGTTGTCCGCCATTAAGGGGATTAGCCCACTTTTTGTACCCAACGTATTCTTATGGAGGATGAGTTTAAACCGGTGGGGCAACTGTCACACCCCGACCAAGTAAAACAACAAAACGTGGCGGAATCGCCGGGGAGTGTTGTAACAGAATCATTGTTTCATAACACATGGATAATTGAAATTTTGTTTTATTGAATAAAAGAGTTACAATGTCTTAACAAACAAAGAAGTATAATATAATTAACTAGTCTTGCATCTTTTATTGTCACTAAGGCCCAAGTCCGCCTAAGTATATCTTGATAAATCCTATGCATCATATCCTGAAACACATGTGAAAATAGGTACGTCAGCATAAAAATGCCTGTGAGATACATAGGTTTTGTGAAAATAGGATTCATGACTTATAAGTTTAGAAAAAGGTTGTTTAACAAAAGTCAGTCATGATCCTTGTAAAATGTTTTGTTTTATAAATCATTTGAAAAGCGATGATAAAGTAGATGATATGTAAAAGAGTAATGTAAGGTTAAATAAATAACCAAGTAAAATGAGTTTGTATAAAATAAGTTGTTTTGTAAAACAATTGTTTAGTGAAAATATGTCATTTGTGTAAAATGTAATATGTCAAATATTGAAATGGTTTAAATAACGCTATGATATGTAATACTATAAAAGCACTTATATATAGGAAGTACCAGCGGCGTATCCACCATGCTTTTATCTTATTACACACGCCTCATTATTTAAATAACTTAAACAAAACCAACCACCAATGTAAAAATGTTTATGTATAGTCAAATGTCAAATGTTTGTTTGAAAACCATCAAATGTAAATCATGTAATGTGTAAACAAAAGTATGTATGGTAAGTAAAATGAGACTACTTAAACCACAAGTAAAAATGTACAAAACAAAGTATTTGAATAAATCAAAAGTTATGCTTTGTAGAGTAATGCATGCTTTACTGATACAACCATTTATGCGGTAATGTTAAACGCCTACATTCAAGCCTTGAGACAGAAGGATAACCTTAGAGTGAAGGTTATCAAAAAGAAATGTTTTCGGATTTGGTCATTCCATCCATCCAAACAAACCTAGGATTTTAGGAACGGGATTTGTCAAGTCCTATGGTACCACTACCTACTACCGAGCGGCATGATCGGTGTTAATGAATGTAATTTAGTTCCGTTAAACAAAAGAAATGATATACCAAATGTAAGCATGTTTTATGAAAATAATGTACCTAGTATGCTAAGTAAACATACAAGGTAGAAATGTAAAACAATGTGTCCATATGTTACGTGAACATATGCAACAGAGATGCAATGTAAAACAAATGCACTAAGTATGCTAAGTTAACATACAAAGCAGAAAAGTCATGTAAAACAATGTGCTAGCATGTTTAGTAAACATACATAGCAAAAGAATGTAATGTAAAACAATGTGCTAGCATGTTAAGTAAACATACATAGCAAAATATAATGAAATCATGTACTAATGAACATAGCAAGTATATCATATGAAAAACATGGAAAGCACGAAAGTAACAAGTAGGCACATGTGTTTCACCCCAAAACGTTTGAAAAATAGTAAAAGAGGGGACTATGTACTCACTTGAGGGTGCTTAGAAGTCTCGAACAATAACCAAGCAAAGCTAGAGGGATCACGGAATCAAACGACACCCTATATAGACAACCACATAAATAACCGGACCTAAACCGGGAGATTGGATAGTATGAGGTTTCGTAAACCAAATGAGTATTGGAACTCATATGATATGGTTTAACAAAGCCTACATACTAAAAATGAAACCTATCCTAAGTGCTTACGACCCATTACGACCCGTTTAGGTAGCTTATGCTACTTTAACGCGCCGTTCGCGTAAAACGCGTTCAGACCGCTTAACTAGTCCTATGACAAGTAAAATATGCCTTAACATGTCTAATATTGTTGCTAAATCAGTTTAGATGTCAAAAGTTACGTTACATAGGCTTAAAATGAAATTTGGCGTAAAAAGGGTATTTTGGTAATTTTCCTAAGGCATATAAACTACTTATCATACAACCACTTAAACGATGTAACCATAGGGTATAACCTCGGAAGGTTATTCCCTATACAACTATGGTCACCTAAAGTGTTTGGTCGGATCCTAATGATCGACCAAATGAGTCGGGTTTGAAAGTATAAGCGACTCATTAGAGTGCTTACCTTTACGACCCTAGACAAGCACAAATCTAAAAGTGACGAGCTAAACATGTTAAAACATGTTTAATGAGGTTTAAAACAGGTTTGGTATCAAAACAAATGGTTTTGATACCTAAAAGTAGTTTGGTTACAAAATACGCAAGAATACGCATTTTGGCCGAAACTACGACTCGTCACTGAGCCTAGATAACGTGGTAATTAGTATAGTCACTAGGGACTATGAACATCATGATTACGCTCACGTTATGAAGTTCAAACGAACTTCGCATTGACCATAAACTGGTCATCGCAGAAAGTCAAACAAAGTTTGACTTTAACGCTAAAACGAATGAAAAGAACGAAGGAATACTTACAGAAGGTCCCCGCAAGCTCTTGATCCGATTTACCCTCAGGTATGAAGAGTATACTTCAACTTAGAGGGCCAAAATCAGATTCAAGTGTGCTTTGGGAGGAAGTGAGGGTGGGTATTTATAGATTTCCTTGAACCGTTAAGATTGTTCGTCGAATAACGTGCTTCGATCTTGTCCGTACAAGTGGGCACATGGTATTTGGATACCATGGGCTCTTGAAAACCATCAAACATGGCCCCTAGATTGATCAAAACCAGGTGCAAAGGGTGTGGAGCTGGTGTTAACAGTTGGAAATCAGTTTTGCAGAACTGGGTAACTCACACGGCCCGCGTAAGCCACACACATACACTCACGCGGCCCACCTGGGCATAGTTTCCAGAAATGACAGAAATGGCCCCTACTCTTCAGAAACTTGGTTTTGACGCCTTTTTGGCACGTTTAAGCCCCGTTAACCTCATTTCAAGGCTCTAAAATGAAGTTAAATTATAGGGAACTCAAAGCATGCTCAAAAATATCTCGAATGTCGGTTCATTTGGTCGTACGGTGGCGTTGTTCGGTTAATTACGACGGGAGTCGTAACGAACGCAAAAACGATCCAAATTAAGCGACGAATGGATTTTTATCATGCCAAACACTAAAATAAAATATTTTAAGGATTACATAAGTTTTTGGATTTCCGGATGTATTCAGAACGTAAGATATGCGCGAAAATGCAAACTTGTGCACTTTTTGACGCTTTTAGTCCCTATTGATCAATAAAGTTTATTTTAGCATACCGAACCCCTCAAAGCCTATTTCTAAGCTATGTAAAGGATATTTAGGGTATTTTTAACTTATGATCATGTTCCGGAATGTTCGTTACTATACAAATCGGTATAGTTTCAAAATTTGACACAAATAGTCCTTACGATCGAACAAACTTGATTTCAACACACCAAACCATCCAAAACTTATTTCGAAGTTATGTGGAGGTTATTTAAGGTATGCTAAGCCTATTTCACTATTCCGAAGTGTTCGTTGCATTAAACTGGTTATATTTACGCATCGGTGCACGTATAACCTTCCAGAAAGCGATTTAGAGCTTGAAATCGAACAAGAGTTGATATGTGCAAATGATACACATATTTATACAAATACCAAGTATGAAATACAATGTTTCATTGGTTTGGTATTTGTTTTATGGCCGTGGAGGCACAGGTGTCACAGTCTCCCCTACTTCAGGAAATTTCGTCCCGAAATTTATTTTAGAGGAAACTTGTGAGAGTTTGAAACATGAAGTTGAAAAGATTCAACAATACTGGTTAGAGTCTTGAACTTCTAGTAACTTTAAATAACATCATTCTTGCAATGTGAGAGGGACACTTATATACAAATATATAAAGCGTTATTGGTGCGTCCACCGTACCTCCATTACATTGTTTACATTTCGTTATTTTTGCCACTATAGGTTCCTACACATGAAAAATCTTACTGTGGTTTCCGTGCACTGAATTTTATAATTATGTATGCATCCATAATTACGTAATTCCTTGCATAGTCCACACAGTGTATTTTATAATGTGTAGGGGAAGAAAATAATGAACGAATTGGTGATGATTGTGACTAGACCACCATAGGGTCCTTTTTAATTAAATCAATAAATGATTCAAATAGACAACTAAGGAGTCTGTTCAGCTACATCACCACATGTCATTTTTAACCAGATTCTGAATCAATCTTTTGACCTAGACCACTCAAAGGGGTCTCTTTGAATTAATGGAATGGTACTATATAATCCAAGGGTCTTGACTATCATGTAGAAGCCCAATATGGATTTAAGATAGTACCTTTTTGAATATCCTACTATGAATCCCTCATATGAAGATATGAAAGATTCTACGAGGATTTGGATAACGAATATCCAGAGTATACAAAAACACAAAAAGCATAAAAGAAAACACAAGATGCATAAACACATAGTCACATAACCACAAAATTGTTTATCTAGATCTTTAATTTGTTAATTTGTTTTTGTTAATTGTGCACATGTATTTAAAGCACACCAGGTATCTGATTTGTGGATTTTGATTGGTGCTTTAAATATTATCAAGGATCTAACTATAAAGATAGGAAGATCTTTAAAGAGAAAATTCGACTTCCATTATAAGGAACCGAAATGTTCGAATTAAGGCACACAAGGAATCCAATTAAGGCCTCTGATTTGAATGATAATCATCCCCAAGGGTCTAATTGTGAAGATAAAAAGATCCCATATGGATTTTAAAAGTTGCAGATGTTTTGAAACCTTGCACTGGATGTGCTTAAGTTAAAACATAAGGTAAAAATGCTTATGAAGGTCAGATGCTAGATATGTCAAGGCGACATATGAAGCGGAATTTGAAGGTTAAGCCAATGTATGGAAAAATGTTTTTTGAAAACTATGCGTGGGGTTTCTTTTTTTTTTTAAATGTATTTAATGTTTTTGAAATCTTACATAATACTTTTAAAATCATAAGTTGGTATATTAGATAAAAATGTTTTAAAATCATGCGAGATGAATTTTGAAATTATGTATAAGGTTTTTGAAAGCATGAATGATGCTTTTGAAATCATGCACTTGATATAAGTAATTATACTGTATTAATATTGTTTTCAAACTATATGAAACATTTTGAAATCATGAAGGTTGTTTTTGAAAACATAGAAAATGTTTTTGAAATCATGGAGATTGTTTTTGAAAACTTATGTTATGCATGTTGAAAAAAAAATCAGAACGTAATGGGTATGAGATTTGAAAATACCCTTAGTTATCTAACCAAGGATTCAAAGGCACATATGTGCAAAAGCACGATTACTCATAATTTCGCTTTATTTCTTGTACTTCGTCTCCTAGAATGAAACGAGTACTTAAAATTTTTCGAGGAAATCATGAGCGATCACTTGAAAGGGAGATTCACAAGAGTAGTTTGTAAAGAACACAGTTCCTTGATGTAGGTATCATACGGAAAGGCCATACACACATGTAACTACACTTGCACATCAGAATTGTGAACAACAATTTATTCATAAACTGAACACATTGTTTCCGAGTTCAACAAAAGAAACAAAAGCAACAGATACAAATTATTTAAAGCAGCAACTTCTTCTAATCAGCCAAATGCTCATCCAAGAGTTGGATTTGCGTTGACAATCTTTGGGCATTTGTTCCTGAAATGGCTCGTCTCGCCACAGTTGTAGCAAGTACCAGACGGAAAACGAGCTTGAGTAGGGTTGACTTGGAGTTGGGTAGCAGCAAGGTTTATAGCACCTTTGTTTTGGATAGCAAAGTGGCATATGTTAATCAGATGTCCCCACCGTCCACGGTAGGTACATTTGAAGCAGGGTAAGAGGTTTGAATGATGACGGTTGCATCGTTTGCATCATGGGGAAACTCCTAAGTACGGCTTCCTAGCTGTTGGCACTGCCACTTGGCTAGGTCCCGCTTGATTAGGTGTAACTGGTGCGGGTTTCTTTGAAGCCTTACGCTTCCTTGATTTTGGTGTAGGCTTGACTTCTGCTTCCTTTGGTGACTCTTGAGTGGCTTCATTGTTGAGATGAGACATGGCAATGCCTAAATCCACAGACTTCAGAATCACTTCGCCTATTTGCTGGGCAAATTTGGCTGTTTGCTCGGACATTTGACCGTTGCTGAGAGGAAGAGACATTCTAGAAGAAAATGAAAGACATAGGAAGAAACAAGTGAAAGGTTATCGGATAATCAAAACAGAATGGCAACGCATAAAAATTGCGATCATTTGTTTGTTACCTAAGGCAAACAAATGAGACAGTGACTAATCAAAGTAAACGGGTCATATTAATGTATCACTGAAGACATGTTCGCCTATAAGTGAACACTCACCCCAAGAGTTTCCAGGTAAGAGTGACTGGTCCGATTCTGCGGATTTGTACGAACACTCTAGCGTTAGACAGAAAACTCAGAGTACAGGCATTCACCCTTACAGTTTGCACGTGTTCACATCAAAAGACCCAAACTTTGACGAGATTTGAAAACTTAGAGGGTTTAAAACCTAGTAATTAATCATCCTAGAACAGATGATTGCTTTTCAAAGCGGTTTTGAAATTTGCGTTCCTGTTGTGGTTATCGCCTAAGGATAGGTGACGGTATTGTTTTATGACTAAACACAAGTAAACTCGCGTTAGGGTCCTAGGAAGGTTATAGACTAGGTCAAAGCATTACTAATAACCTAATTCCCTATAACCATGAGCTCTGATACCAACTTTTCTGACACACCCCGACCACGTAAAACAACAAAACGTGGCGGAATCATCGGGGAGTGTTGTAACAGAATCATTGTTTCATAACACTTGGATAATTTAAATTTTGTTTTATTGAATAAAAGAGTTACAATGTCTTAACAAACAAAGAAGTATAACATAATTAACTAGTCTTGCATCTTTTATTGTCACTAAGGCCCAAGTCCGCCTAAGTGTATCTTGATGAATCCTATGCATCATATCCTGAAACACATGTGAAAATAGGTACGTCAGCATAAAAATACCTGTGAGATGCATAGGTTTTGTGAAAATAGGATTCATGACTTATAAGTTTAGAAAAAAGGTTGTTTAACAAAAGTCAATCATGATCCTTGTGAAATGTTTTGTTTTATAAATCATTTGAAAAGCGATGATAAAGTAGATGATATGTAAAAGAGCATTGTAAGGTTAAATGAATAACCAAGTAAAAAGAGTTTGTATAAAATAAGTTGTTTTGTAAAACAATTGTTTAGTGAAAATATGTCATTTGTGTAAAATGTAATATGTCAAATATTGAAATGGTTTAAATAACGCTACGGTATGTAATACTATAAAAGCACTTATATATAGGAAGTACCAGCGGCGTATCCACCATGCTTTTATCTTATTACACACGCCTCGTTATTTAAATCACTTAAACAAAACCAACCACCAATGTAAAAATGTTTATGTATAGTCAAATGTCAAATGTTTGTGTGAAAACTGTCAAATGTAAATCATGTAATGTGTAAACAAAAGTTATGTATGGTAAGTAAAATGAGACTACTTAAACCACAAGTAAAAATGTACAAAAGAAAGTATTTGAATAAATTAAAAGTTATGCTTTGTAGAGTAATGCATGCTTTACTGATACAACCATTTACGCGGTAATGTTAAACGCCTACATTCAAGCCTTGAGACAGAAGGATAACCTTAGAGTGAAGGTTATCAAAAAGAAATGTTTTCGGATTCGGTCATTCCATCCATCCAAACAAACCTAGGATTTTAGGAACGGGATTTGTCAAGTCCTATGGTACCACTACCTACTACCGAGCGGCATGATCGGTGTTAATGAATGTAATTTAGTTCCGTTAAACAAACCAAATGATATACCAAATGTAAGCATGTTTTATGAAAATAATGTACCTAGTATGCTAAGTAAACATACAAGGTAGAAATGTAAATGTAAAACAATGTGTCCATATGTTACGAGAACATATGCAACAAAGATGCAATGTAAAACAAATGCACTAAGTATGCTAAGTTAACATACAAAGCAGAAAAGTCATGTAAAACAATGGGCTAGCATGTTTAGTAAACATACATAGCAAAAGAATGTAATGTAAAACAATGTGCTAGCATGTTAAGTAAACATACATAGCAAAATATAATGAAATCATGTACTAATAGTGTACTAATGAACATAGCAAGTATATGATATGAAAAACATGGAAAGCACGAAAGTAACAAGTAGGCACATGTGTTTCACCCCCAAACGTTTAAAAAACAGTAAAAGTGGGGACTATGTACTCACTTGAGGGTGCTTAGAAGTCTCGAACAACAACCAAGCAAAGCTAGAGGGATCACGGAATTAAACGGCACCATATATAGACAACTACATAAATAACCGGACCTAAACCGGGAGATTGGATAGTATGAGGTTTCGTAAACCAAATGAGTATTGGAACTCATATGATATGGTTTAACAAAGCCTACATACTAAAAATGAAACCTATCCTAAGTTCTTACGACCCATTACGACCCGTTTAGGTAGCTTATGCTACTTTAACGCGCCGTTCGCGTAAAACGCGTTCAGACCGCTTAACTAGTCCTATGACAAGTAAAATATGCCTTAACATGTCTAATATTGTTGCTAAATCAGTTTAGAGGTCAAAAGTTACGTTACATAGGCTTAAAATGAAATTTGACGTAAAAAGGGCATTTTGGTAATTTTCCTAAGGCATATAAACTACTTATCATACAATCACTTAAACGATGTGACCATAAGGTATAACCTCGAAAGGTTATTCCCTATACAACTATGGTCACCTAAAGTGTTTGGTCGGATCCTAATGATCGACCAAATGGGTCGGGTTCGAAAGTATAAGCGATTGATTAGATCGCTTACCTTTACGACCCAAGACAAGCACAAATCTAAAAGTGACGAGCTAAACATGTTAAAACATGTTTAACGAGGTTTAAAAAAGGTTTAGTATCAAAATAAATGGCTTTGATACCTAAAAGTAGTTTGGTTACAAAATACGCAAAAATACGCATTTTGGCCAAAACTACGACTCGTCACTGAGCCTAGATAACGTGGTAATCTGTAGGTATAGTCACTAGGGACTATGACCATCGTGATTACGCTCACGTTATGAAGTTCAAATGAACTTTGCATTGACCATAAACTGGTCAATGCAGAAAGTCAAACAAAGTTTGACTTTAACGCTAAAACGAATGAAAAGAACGAAGGAATACTTACAGAAGGTCCCTGCAAGCTCTTGATCCGATTTACCCTCAGGTATGAAGAGTATACTTCAACTTAGAGGGCCAAAATCAGATTCCAGTGTGCTTTGGGAGGAAGTGAGGGTGGGTATTTATAGATTTCCTTGAACCGTTAAGATCGTTCATCGAATAACGTGCTTCGATCTTGTCCGTACAAGTGGGCACATGGTATTTGGATACCATGGGCTTTTGAAAACCATCAAACATGGCCCCTAGATTGATCAAAACCAGGTGCAAAGGGTGTGGAACAGCTGTTAACAGTTGGAAATCAGTTTTGCAGAACTGGGTAACTCACACGGCCCGCGTAAGCCACACACATACACTCACGCGGCCCGCCTGGGCATAGTTTCCAGAAATGACAGAAATGGCCCCTACTCTTCAGAAACTTGGTTTTGACGCCTTTTTGGCAAGTTTAAGCCCCGTTAACCTCATTTCAAGGATCTAAAATGAAGTTAAAGTATAGGGAACTCAAAACATGCTCAAAAATATCTCGGATGTCGTTTCGTTTGGTCGTACGGTTAATTACGACGGGAGTCGTAACGAACGCAAAAACGATCCAAATTAAGAGACAAATGGATTTTTATCATGCCAAACACTAAAATAAAATATTTTAATGATTTCATAAATTTTTGGATTTCCGGATGTATTCAGAACGTAAGATATGCGCGAAAATGCAAACTTGTGCACTTTTTGACGCTTTTAGTCCCTATTGATCAATAAAGTTTATTTTAGCATACCGAACCCCTCAAAGCCTATTTCTAAGCTATGTAAAGGATATTTAGGGTATTTTTAACTTATGATCAAGTTCCAGAATGTTCGTTACTATACAAATCGGTATAGTTTGCAGTTTGACACAAATAGTCCCTGCGATCGAACAAACTTGATTTCAACACACCAAACCATCCAAAACTTATTTCTAAGTTATGTGGAGGTTATTTAAGGTATGCAAAGCTTATTTCACTAATCCAAAGTGTTCGTTGCATTAAACTAGTTATATTTACGCATCGGTGCGCGTATAACCTTCCAGAAAGCGATTTAGAGCTTGAGATCGAACAAGAGTTGATATGTGCAAATGATACACATATTTATACAAATCCCAAGTATGAAATACAACGTTTCATTGGTTTGGTATTTGTTTGATGGCCGTGGAGGCATAGGTGTCATAGCAACCTCAAAGGCGCCTAAATCCCAACATGAAAGAGGTAGTTAGAAAAGAGGTGTTGAAGTTAATGGAAGCCGGTTTGATTTACCCCATATCCGATTCTTCATGGGTGAGCCCTTCTCAAGTTGTCCCTAAGAAGGGGGGGGGGGGATGACTGTTGTCGTGAACGAGAAAAACGAGCTCATCCCTTCTCGTACGGTCACCGGTTGGCATGTGTGTATTGACTACCGCAAGCTAAATGACGCCACCCGGAAAGACCACTTCCCACTCCCATTTATCGACCAAATGCTTGAGCGTCTCGTGGGGCAAAAATTCTATTGTTTCCTTGATAGTTTTTCCGGCTACTTTCAAATCCCTATCGCGCCGGAAGACCAAGAGAAGATGAATTTTACACGCCCATATGGCACATACGCGTACTGACGCATGCCTTTTGGACAATGCAATTGTGACAATCGGCAAAATTCCGGTAATTCCGTACAACCTGAACAACTATTTCAACTATTATTTTCGCGTGTTTGACTTGATTTTAATTAATTAAGTCTTAAAAGTCTAGAAATTATAAAAATCATAGTGAAATATGATAACAAATCTGTTGCGATTAGAAACAATATCCTAGACTGAAACTATGAATGCGAATAAACGATACTTGTCAGTACTAGTCGCGGTACAGTTTGACACGATAAAAACAAGACATACAGATATCTCTACACAAATATTCTATAAAAGCTTTGTCAAAAATAACATGTGCCTTTATTATTTAGAAAAAAATTCCAATTAAAAACAGTAATCTTGCGGAAGTGTACAGCATTCCGCAGAACGAAACATAAATTTTCCGAAAACCGAGAAATAAATATTATTTGACATAAATAATAAAATGGGTACTAAAAACGACACAAAATCCGCTATCGAATCCTCTTGCGTTAAGCTACACGGCTAGTTCAGTAAACTGCCAGATAGCAAAGCCGGTACCGAAACCGTGTCAAACATAGTAAAATTTTTAGTCCAAAAAGTTGGATTAATTATTTGGATGATAAAACATGTGCAAAAATAATTTTTGTCATGTATTTATTTAAACAAAAACACGGTGTCAGTATTTAACTCGGTACAGGACCCGAACCAACTTTTTCACCCGAACAAACTTTTTCACCCGAACAACAAACTAAAAATTTTGGTGGACTAGTTTTACCTAGTGTCACACTACTTTAAAATATTAGAGCTTAAAACCTTAGAGATATTTTTACATAAAATATCAAAGTTATTAAAGTTCTAGTTTAAACAAGATTTAAAAAAAATAATAAAATACCCCCCCCCCCCCCCGGGCAGATTTTCAGAAATATGTGGGCCCCATGAGCCTACTCATTTTGTTGATGGTGTGTTGGAACCTTCAAATGCATGATTAGTGTACCTAGAGCAACTAAATCTTTCTTTACACTACACCTTCTCTTCCATAATTCCCAAAACCATCAAACACTACAACTTCCTACTCTCTCTCTCTCTAAAATCAACTAAGACCAAACAACACCATCTTTATCTCTTTCAAACTCAAGAGCACTAAATTCAAACATGCATGGATGATTCAAGAAGGGTTCAAGACTTGAACAAGCACTACGAACCTTGGATAATCTTATTTTCTCATCTTCATCCATATTTTCTAAGAAAAAAATGTAAGAACACTACACTAGTATTATTTTTATTCTTGATTTTTAAGAAAACAAGTTCATCATAAACCAAAATCAAAACAAAACCCACATGAAAAACAACAAGAAAAACTAAAAATCATTATTTTTATTTATGATTTTTCTATGATTTGGGGATGAACTTGGAGAAATCTAGACTAGTAAACTTGAATCTTGGTTATTTTTGTTTAAAAATATGATCTACATACATGCAAGTAGGATCAACCAAGTTTCATCAGCAAAGGTGATGAACATGTGTATGATGATTTAGATGATGAAAATACATGCGAGTAAAGTATGAGAAATCATTTAAATCCAAGAAAATAAATTTTTGAAAAATTTCTTGATTAAAGTTTCCATTTCTGGAAAGAATCAAAAGTATAAAATATGTTAGTAGGGAAAGTTTTCAACACATATTTATGCTTCAAATGACTTTATGAGTCATCTAAAACAAGAATTTTAAATAAAATCTTGCTCTACAAATTTTTGGCAAAAACTAAGAGTAAAGTTTCCTTTTCGGGAAAGTTAAGAACTATATTATGTTCATGGTACTTTTGTTGACAAATTTTGATGGATATTGATACTTGATGATGTTTTATGTTGAAATGAATTGAACACAAGATTTGTATAAACTTGGGAAAATCAATTTTTCAAACAAAGCTTTGGCGAAATTTTTATAAATTTTGTTATGTTCAAAAAAGTTGTTAAACAAAGAAATATGTAACTATGAAACTGTTTGAAGTCTTTGAACATGGTTAAATAAAATTTTGTACAAAGTTATAAATCCATATTTTATAAAAGATTTCTAAACAAAAGTGACAAGTATATATTTTAGATAAAATATATACTTTCAAAAAGATTCATCAAGTATCATAAATATATATTTTTGATGTGTACATTATATGTTTAGTTCAAGTAGAAACAAATAAAAAATTTATATACATCCACGAAAATTACAAAAATATATATGAACTTGGAAAACGAAATAAAATGTCCATCCTTGGACATGAACATACAAACGGACAAATTCGGACAATATTGGACAATATGGACTTTTGAACAAAATAAAATTGCACAAACGAAACAAATGATAAAAACGAGACGGGCGACACGAATGCGAGCCGTCACAAAAGCTTATGCACTAAAAAGGTTTCATACATGGCATAAGTAATGGTTTTTATAAAAACTTGATTTTTATAAAAATACAAGTATTACTATTATTTTTTACTAGGCCCAAATCTTGTAAATTTAAAAAGGAATCCATAAATTACATTTGGGCTAAAGTCCATTTCTCATAAAATAAAATTGGGCTAGGCCCACTTTTACAAAATATTGGACTAAAATATATTTTTAGTCAAAATTGGGCTGAAGCCCACTCTACAAAAATAGTTGGACTAAAAACCCAATTTTTATAAATTAATATGGACTAGATCCATTTTTAGAAAATGGTTTGGGCTAGGCCCATTTTTACATAACTTATTTGTGCTAAGTCCACTATTATAAACTAAATTGGGCTAGGCCCAGTTTTATAAAAGTGTTTTGGGCTAAGGCGCATTCCTATAAATTAATTTGGGCTTGGCCCACTTTAAACAAAGTTATTTGGGCTAGACCCATATACACCAAATACACAAAATGGAGTTAGAATCTAATAAATAAATTAAGCACATTAAAAAACAAACCAAATAGAATATATATATATATATACGAAAACACAACAAAGAAAGCAAACGATTACGAGAAACTAAAAACGAAATACAAGATGAAATACTTGTACGATAAACAAACACAAACCTAAGTGTCTAATGAGATTAGAACACTTGTAGGCCGATAAACAAACAACGAACAAGGAATCGAATAGAGATTTGCACGGAACGCAAATCTGTGAGTTCATGTTTTCCCTTTTACTTTGAATGTTTATAGTTTTAAACTTTCGGGGATGTATACATGTTACAATTAGTATGATGATACAATGAAACTATTTTGATCACATGCGGATAGGTGTTTAAAATAAAGGACCATTAATGAATTTACAAGTACCGAGGAACAAACGAATAGATCTATTTGGGTTTTGGCAAGCCCCACTCTTAACGACAATGATAACTGCGATCGTTAAGAGTGCCTTTGTGTCCAATCTAGTGTCGTTGACATACACGATAAATTGTCAAGGTTTGGTTGCCTCCTATTCTGGCATACATATTCGTGTCCTTGCAAAACACTAATGATCACACGTTTTTTCATCATACTATACAAAATGAATTTTACTACTTCAAATGTTTTGGAGACTCATTTGATGCAAAAACGAAATAACATGAATTCACTCAACTTTTGTTGACGTTTTCAAAACTAACATGTATTACAGGAGATTAGTGGACGACTTTGGAAAAATATGTGAGTGTTGTTAACAAGAAAGCAAGCTTTTGAGATGTCATCCGTTTTCAGTTATCATGTTATGTATAACTGTTTTAAACTTTTAACAATGTTGTTAAAGTTGTAGTTGTTTTAATTCCGAACAAGACGTATGTATTGTAAATTATGGTTTCAAAACAAATGTATGGATGAACATCCTATTGTGGTTTAAATATGTTGTTTACACGATTGATTGTAACGATTGCCACTCTGGCCACACCTTGCAATACGCTTCCGCATAAACCGAAAATTGGGGTGTGACAGACCTGGTGTCAGAGCATCAATTGTAGTGAACTAAGATTCTTTTGAGTCTTGTCTACAATTTCAAAACGATGTCTTTAACAACAAGTGTTTTACAAAGCGTCCACTAATACAAAACGATAAATTCGAAACAATAATGCAAGGATACTATGTGATAGTATTAAACGATAATTCGAAACAATGACACGAGGACATCAAATAAACTAGTCTATGGGGTTTAGACACGATAACAATAAGTTGGATTTGAAACGATAAACGATATAAACAACGATGAAAACAAAAGTACAATTTCCCAAAAATCTATTATTTAAAAGGTGTTCATATGTATACGTTATACGGATTATTTTGCCAGGACCATGTCATCCAGCTCAGAAACAGATTCAGCGGGTCAGGCCTCAGACGCTGACAACATACCATTAGACGATCCTGCCCCACCTGTCATACTCGTTTCCGATGACGAGGTTTCCGATGAAGAATGGATGGACGTTGATTTCCAGCCATTCGCCCTCCCAGATCCCGATCTAGCCGACATCCCACCGGTGGATGACGTTCTTGCTATCCCTCACTTTCATAACATGATCATATACGGCCACCCCGAGGGTGAGCATATTGTAGCGTTTATTCTGATTCCACTCGCTGTAGTAGGCGCAGAGGGCGGTGATGACGTCCCTCCTGTTGTTGATCCTATGCTTAATGATGATGATGAGGACATCGTCATCCCTATTGTTCAGGTCGAGCACCTTCATGCTGATCTCGGCATCGGTATTGATTTTGATATTGCTATACTTGAGGTTGCACATCCTGATGCTACTACTATCGAGATCTCATCCTTAGCCCCTGCTTCACCTTTGACACTATCTCCGCTTCCCTCGCCTGATACAGTGTTACCTCCACCTTCGAAGGCGTTGCCATTCCATGATGATCCCATTTTACGTACTACATTTCAAGATTTCCATCCGATCATTCCTCCTGTTGTTGGACCATCTCACTACTCATTGGGTGGTACATCTATGCCAGATGGGCATCTACCCCCATATCCGTTCAGATCTTTTGCTACCTCTGTTACATCTAAAGTCAGTTCTCATTATGACCCGTATGCTGCCGGACCATCCCACACTGCTCCTAGTTACCCTATGGTGGGGTATTCTTTGCAGACCTCATTTCCTTTGGTTGGAGATCCATATCATGTCACTACTTCCACGCATAGTACTGTCACATACCTATCTCCGTACTTTGCAAATTTTCATACACAGCCACCACCGGGCATGGGCCCGTTCGATCCATACAATCCGAGTCACTTGCCTCCACCCACTACTGAGTTTAGACTCACATCAGTCGAGATCCAGCTCGGCATCGTTTTCAATCGCCTTCGTAAGCTTAGTGCTCAACAGCATGTTTCTCGAGCAACTACGAGTGCCGCTCCATCATCATCCATAGTGCCACCATTACCTACATCATCCCCTTCTCCATCACCACCACTACCGATGTCACCACCACCACCACCACCGTCTCCATTAGCATCGTCATTTCCACCACACCATGCCACACCTCCGTCTATTGAGAGGCGCGTTAGCGCTATTGAGGAGGAGATAGCATTTTTCCGAGGGGTCATTGGTGCATCCACACCCACACCCCCACCTCCACTCTAGACATGGTATGTAGTCGCATTATGAGGTAGGTACCCGTAGCAGGTTAAGAAGACTTTTGGAAGAGATTTTTGAAGATATATATAAAATCAACTTGAAGACTACGAAGAACTATGTGAAGAAGGAATCTATTTTGTGTTTGTGTTTGTATTTGTTTATGACATGGATTTTGGAGTAATGTAACTCCTAACTATATTTTTGTTTCTTCACAAAAATTTTGTATCAAGTTGACGACTATATATATATATATATATATATATATATATATATATGTGGCATCTCTTCTTTTTATGCTCTGTTATTGTTGGATTTGTTTATATTGTGACGATTTCAGTATGGATGTTTTGCGATGGATATGATCGATTTATCCTATTTTTACGTACGTATGTGTTGTGATGATGTGTTTTATTCTATTTTGGGCCCATGAATGACAATATTTATTCTAAATATTTGTCTAAATTCTTCTATATGATTTTCATATGAAGATTCATGGAGCCAAGAAGGAGGGATATACGTAACATTCAAAATCCTCTACCCGTGACCCAAGCTGAGCTTAATGCCTTACTAAACCAACGCATTACTGATGCGATTGCACAGCACGAGGCAACACGTGCTAACCAAAATGATGGGCCGAGAGTTCAAGCTCCACCAGTTGCCCAAAATCATGTAAACGGTTGGTTACTCTTAACCTTACAAAGGAATTCTCATTAATATTTATTTGCAAACTATATTTTTGACAATTAAAGAACCAACATTTCAGGATGTGTAACATCTGTGCTTGTATTCATTGTGAACAGTTCAATTATCAATAAAACAAAGTTATTTGATCCCAATGTTTTTTTGGTTATGTCTTACATTTTTCATGTTTTGACTTTTGTTCAATTTCAAACTCTATATCGCTTTCTGGAGAGTTATACGCAAACTGGTGCGTAAACGTAATCAGTTTAACGCGACAAACACTCCGGAACATCAACATATACTTAACATACCTTAAATAACCTTTACATAACTTAGAAATAAGTTTTGAAGGATTTGGTATAGCAAAAACAAGTTAATTCGCCTACAGGGACTAAATTTGACAAACTGCGAAAGTATGCCAATTTGAACTATAACAGACATTACGGAACATGACCATAAGTTAAACATACCATAAATATCCTTTACATAGCTTAGAAATATGCTTTGAGGGGTTCGGTGTGCTAAAATAAACTTTTGGGGCATTCAGGGACTAAAAGCGTCAAAAAGTGCACAAGTTTGCATTTTCGCGCATAACTTACGTTCTGAATACATCCGGACATCCAAAAATTTATGTAAGCACTAAAATATTTTATTTTAGTGTTTGGCAAGAGAAAAATCCATTCTTCGTGCAATATGGATCGTTTTTCGCGCTTATGCGCATTCCGTCGTAATTAAGCGAACATCACGATTGTACGACCAAACGAACCAACATCCGGCATATTTTTGAGCATGTTTCATGTCCACAATGTTTAGGCATCATTTTAGGGCCTTAACGTTGGCTTAACGGGTCTTAAACGTGTCGGAAATGGCCTTAATGCATAACAGGGACCAAAACTGACATTTGCTGAAACTTGCTTCTGACCAGAAGGGCCAGGCGGCCCGCGTGAGTGTTGTGTGCCCCCTAACGTGGCCCGTGTCAGCTTCCCAGATCAGATTAATCAGTTTTAACAGCTGTTTACAGCTGTTAACCACTCAAAACTCACCCACACTTGCCCTTTCCTGCTCATGAGGGGCCATTTTGAGTTACCATAAGGTTGCAACAAGTGTAGGGACAAGATCAAAGCATGTTATTCGATAAAGGATCTTAACGGTTCCAACTTTCCTATAAATACCCAACCCTTTCAACCCTAAAAACCCACACCTTTGAAATCTGAATTTGCTCTCTATGTTGTTGTGTTTAACACTTCATACCTGAGAGTATTTGGATTCAAACCTTCCGTTCTTGGACCCTTTGTAAGTGTTCCTTCGTTCTTTTATTCTTTTAGCGTTAAAGTCAAACTTTGTTTGACTTTCGGCATTGACCAGTTTATGGTAAACGCGAAGTTCGTTTGAACTTCATAACGTGAGCGTAATCACGATGGTTATAGTCCCTAGTGACTATACCTACTGATTACCTCGTTATCAAGGCTCAGTGACGAGTCGTAGTTTCGGCCAAAATACATATTCTTGTGTATTTTGTAACCAAACTACTCTTAGGTATCAAAACCGTTTGTTTTGATACCAAACCTGTTTTCTAAACTTAGTTAAGCATGTTTTAACATGCTTAGCTCGTCACTTTTAGTTTAGTGCTTATATAGGGTCGTAAGGTAAGCGATCTAAACAATCGCTTATACTTTCGAACCCGACCCGTTTGGTCGATCATTAGGATCCGACCAAACACATTAGGTGACCATAGTATGTAGGGAACAACCTTCCGAGGTTATACCTTATGGTCACGACGTTTAGTTAGTTGTATGATAGGTAGTATATATGCCTTAGGTAAATTACCAAAATACCCTTTTTGCTCCAAAATTCATTTTAAGCATATGTAACATAACTTTTGGTATCTAAACTGATTTGGCAACAATATTAGACATGTTAAGGCATATATTACTTGTCATAGGACTAGATAGGCATTCCGAACGCGTTTCACGCGAACGAGGCGTTAAAGTAGCATAAGCTACCTAAACGGGTCGTTATGGGTCGTAAGCACTTAGGTTAGGTTTCATTTTAGTATGTAGGGTTTGTTAAACCATATTACACGAGTCTCCATACTCGTTTGGTTTACGAACCCTCGTTCTATCCAATCCTCCGATTTTAGGTCCGGTATATTAACATAGTTACCTATATTAGGTGCCGTTTGATATTCGTGATCTCTAGCATTGTTTGGTTGTTACTCAAGGACTACTAAGCAATCTCAAGTGAGTACATAGACCCCTCTTTTACGGTTTTCAAACTGTTTTGTGGTGAAACACATGTGCCTGCTTGTTACTTTCATGCTTTCCTGTTTTCATATCATACGCTTGCTATGTTCATTAGTACACTTATAGTACATGATTTACTTTACATTTCTGCTATGTATGTTGACTGATAGCATGCTAGCACATTGATTTACATGACTTTTCTGCTTTGTATGTTAACTTAGCATACTTAGTACATTGTTTTCATATAACATGTTCACATTTGCCATGATATTTGGTTTGCACAAACGAGACTTATATACGTTCATTAACATTAGCTACGCCGCTCGGTAGTAAGTACTGGTACCATAGGATTTGACAAATCCCATTCCTGACATCCCGGGTTTGTTTGGATGTAAGGAATGACTGAATTCGAAAACATTTCTTTTGATAACCTTGACTTAGAGTTATCCGACTGTCTCAAGGCTTGAATGTATGCGTTAACTTACCACATAAGTGTTTGTATCAACGTAACATGCATTACTTTGCAAAACATAACTTTTTGATATATTCAAAATACTTTGTCTTGTACATTTTTACAATTGGTTTATGTAACAACACATTACTTACCAGACATAACATTTGCCACACTTTACTTGACTATATTTGAACTATTAACATTTGATATGATTTATTCAAGGACTTTGACAATTGGCTTAAACTTAGACTTTATACATTGGTGGTTTGTTTAAGTGACTTAAGTAACGAGATGTGAGTAATATGATACAAGCATGGTGGATACGCCGCTGGTACTTCCTATATATAAGTGTTTGCATTATATTACATATCATAGCGTTATTTAAATCATTCAATTTGGACTTATACATTTTACACAAGTAACACGATTCTCACAAGACTTTGGTTTATAAACAATTTACTTCATACAACTCATTTTACTTGGTTATACCTTTAACCATACATTATTCTTTTATTTATACATATCATTTGATCTTATCGCTTTTTAAACGATTTACAAAACAAAACAATTTACAAGGTTCATGACTGACTTTTGCTAAACAACTTTTTCTAAACTTATAAGTCATGAATCCTATTTTCACAAAACCTATGTATCTCACAGGCATTTTTATGCTGACGTACCTATTTTCACGTGTGTTTTCAGGAGCTTTTGCATAGGATGATGATCGTGACACTAGGGCGGAGCTGTGCCTTAGAGACTTAAAAATGAAGATAGACTTAGTTTAATTATGTTATGTACTCTTTGTTTCGTGTTAAAGAAAATGTTACCCTCTTGTTGATTAATAAAACTTAACTTTAATTTCCATGGTTGTGAAACAATTAATTCTGTTACAACACTCCCCGATGTTTCCGCCACGATTTGATGTTTTACGTGGTCGGGGTGTGACAGAAAAGTTGGTATCAGAGCCAATGGTTATAGGGAATTAGGTTATTAGTAATGCTTTGACCTAGACTATAACCTTTCTAGGACCCTAACACAAGTTATCTTGTGTTTAGATTTTAAAACATGCACTTCACCTATCCTTAGGTGATAACCACAACGGGAACATCAAGTTCGCATCCGCTTTGAAAATTAATCATCTGTTCTTGGATGATTGATTACTAGGTTTTGAACCCTCTATCTTAAGGTTTTGAACCCTTCCAGTTTGATTTTTGGCCTTGTGCTTTCCAAATTTTCAAAATCTCGTCAAAGTTTTGGGTTTTAAATAGTGTGAACACGTGCAAACTGGAAGAGTGAATGCCTGTAGCCTGGGTTTTCTGTCTAAGGCTAGAGTGTTCGTACAAATCCACATAATCGGACCAGTCACTCTTACCTGGGAACTCTTGGGGTGAGTGTTCACTTATAGGCGATCATGTCTTCGCGATACATTATTTTTGACCCATTTACTTTGCTTAGTCACTGTGTGTCGTTTGCTTGCTTTGTGATGCGGACGAATGACCACCATCTTTGCTTTTGTTGATTTTGTTTCATCTCATCCTTTTAATTCAATCATCTCACTCATTTCCTTCCATGTGTCCTCTTTTAGAATGCCTCCTCGACGCGAGAATCAGATAGCGACTGCCGAACTGGCAGAAATCATCGCACAGCAAATGGCTGCTGCTTTCCCAAATCTTTTTGCTCAATGGAACCAAGCCAACAACAACAATCATGCTCCATGCAATTTCAAGAATTTTAACTCGGCTAAACCACTCAAGTTTAGTGGTTCTGAGGGAGCGACTGGGCTTCTTCAATGGTTCGAGAGCATTGAGAAAACTTTCCGTCACGTTCAGTGTCCTGATAATCGCAAGGTCGAGTTTTCTTCGAGTGTGTTTCAGAAGAGGGCTCATACGTGGTGGAACGGGGTTATGAGAGACCGGGGTGCAGAAGTTGCTCTAACACAAACTTAGGCTGAACTTAGGGCCCTTATGATGAGGGAGTTCTGTCCTCGTCATGATCAGCGAGCTTTGGAGAGAGAGTTTGATGACTTGAAACAAGACAGTGGCGAGCACAGGGCGTATACTGATAGGTTTGAGGAGTTGAGTCTGCTTTGCCCAACAATGGTTACCCCACTCGACAAGGCTATCGAAAGGTACATCGATGGCCTACCTGACTCAGTACAAGACATCGTTACTGGTAGTAACCCTACCACACTCCGTCAGGCGATCGAGTTAGCAGCGACATTGACTGAGTCGCAGGTTCGAAAGGGAAAGCTGCACAAAAAGGGTGACAAGGGTAAGAAGTAGGCGTGTGACAAAGAAGATAGCAAGAAAGGTCAAAACAAGAAGGGAAAGGATTCTGGTTCCTCAAGAGGGTCTAGGAAGCGAAAGGCTTCCCAAAACTATGTCGTTACCGCACAGGCTCAAGCTGCACCAAATCAGCCTACGCAACCACCCGCCAAGAGGCCTTATCTTGGCAATGCACCTTTGAGCAACAGGTGTAACGGCCATCACCTACCACATCTCCAGTGTTGTCAATGCACCAACTGTGGAAGAAATGGTCATCTTGCTGCTACTTGTCGCATTCCTGTTAACCAGAATCAGGCAGTTCAGAACCAAGCGCAACAAGTTGCTCAGCCTGTTGCTAAGCAACAAGGTCAAGCTGCACGACCTCATTTTCCTCCTGGTTCGTGCTACAATTGTGGGGATCTGACCCACTACAGAAACCGGTGCCCAAGACTAGCTAACGCAAATCCAAATCAGAATCAGGCTCAGGCTCGAGGTCGAGTCTTCAACATGAATGCATAAGAGGCACAAGCGGACAATGAAGTGGTGAACGGTACGTTCTTTATTAATAATGAGCCTGCATCTGTTCTTTTTGATTCGGGTGCCGATAAGAGTTTTGTGTCATTATCTTTTGAGCCATTTCTTCGCGCGTCTAGAACGAAACTAGGTAAGCCTTTGACAGTAGAAGTTGCTAGTGGCGAACCCATTGTTCTTGATTCTGTTCTTCGCAACTGCCAGTTGAACCTTAACGGCCATCTTTTTCCTATTGACCTCACGCCTATGCAACTTGGAAGCTTCGACGTTATTGTGGGTATGGATTGGTTAGCCAAGCATCGCGCAGAGGTAGTTTGTTTTGAGAAGATTGTCCATGTGCCGCTTTCGACAGGCGAGATCCTACAGGTTCGTGGTGAGAAACCTGCCGGTGGTCTCAAACTCATGTCTTGTTTTAAGGCTCGGAAGTATCTGCGAAAGAACTATGTGACCTTTTTGGGACATGTTGTAGCAGATAAGGGCAAAGGTAAGTCTATTCAAGATATCCCTGTTGTTCGGGATTATCCTGAAGGATTTCCTGAAGAGTTACCTGGTTTACCCCCAGCACGCCAAGTCGAGTTCCGAATTGATCTCGTACCTGGTGCAAATCCCATTGCCAGATCTCCATATCGTCTTGCATCGTCTGAGATGCAAGAATTGGCTAAGCAGCTTCAGGAGCTCTGTAACACCCGAAAATTTTAAAACATAAAATGTAACAATCCTTATGAATTATAAGCCAATAGGAAACCTTAATTAAGACACCCAAGTAATTCTGTACAAACCCTAAGATTTTCAGAATTTTCAGAATCAGGATTAGGACCCCTAAAACTAAGGGGGGGCATTCCCTATTTGACGATTATCTACATTTACGTGTTGAAGAAGCTGAATTTTTAAATATCGTCGACTCAGTAATGCTAGAAACACACGCGGCAATCATATAGCCCGTTTTTAACCCATACGATGCGTAGAGAAGATAAGCATACGGTGCGCAGGGGTACCATACGATGCGTATGGCATCTTTAGCCTACGATGCGCAGGGCAGACCAAATTTCACCTATAAATAGAGGAACTTGGCATTCGATTCTGGACACAAAATTGACGAAGAAACTCCAAAATTAGGCTGAGATATTGTCCGATTACTCAATTAACACACACTAATCACAAATTAAGCATAGCGGGGTGCTGCAGAACAGGGTATTAACTCAATCGCTGCTACGATTCATTGTCCGATTGATTCAAATATCTAATGAATGTTTAAGTGCCGCCCACTTTAGGGTTATACTTTATCGTTCGTCATTAATTTGACGGATTGTCGTTAATTCGATAGGTAAAGTATTATACTTTATCGTTCGTTGTTAATTCAACGGATCATCGTTAATTCGATGGGTAAAGTATTATACCTTGTCGTTCGTTGTTAATTCAACGGATCATCGTTAATTCGATGGGCAAAGTATTGCATTTTGTCATTCATTGTGAGAATTTGATCTCGTGAGTTATCGTAAATGCTGTATTAAGTTAAATACCTAGTTTGTGAGCGAATTAGGTTAAGAAGATAATCAGTAGGCTAAACTCTGCCCGTATAAACCTACAATTGAAAACAAGATAGCATCACCTGGAGATTTTAAGGTACGGATAGGTTCCTTTCTTTCAATTTACTTCATTTGATACAAGTATATCATTTCTGATTTGAAAGTCCGTATTAAGATCTAAGTATAAGTTATAAGTTCCGTACGGGTAGATTCCTTTCTTTCGATTTCTGTCAATTCTGATATATCGTACGGGTAGATTCCTTTCTTTCGATTTCTGTCAATTCTGATATATCGTACGGGTAGATTCCTTTCTTTTGATTTCTGTCAATTCTGATATATCGTACGGGTAGATTCCTTTCTTTCGATTTCTGTCAATTCTGATATATCGTACGGGTAGAATCCTTTCTTTCGATTTATGTCATTTTTATAAGAATCCTTTCGTTCGATTTATGTCATTTTTATAAGAATCCTTTCTATCGATTTATGTCCGTTGGGTACGGATAGAATCCTTTCTTTCGATTTAGATTGTTTTGATACAAGTATATCATTTCTGATTATAGATTCCATATTAAGATTAAGTTATAAGTTATAGATTCTGTATTAAGATTAAGTTATGAAATAAGTTATAGATTCCGTATTAAGATTAAGTTATGAAATAAGTTATAGATTCCGTATTAAGATTAAGTTATGAAATAAGTTATAGATTCCGTATTAAGATTAAGTTATGAAATAAGTTATAGATTCCGTATTAAGACTAAGTTATGAAATAAGTTATAGATTCCGTATTAAGATTAAGTTATGAAACATGTGTTGAAAGTTACAAACGTTTTGAAAAGGTTTTGTTTTACATCAGTTATTTAGAAAATGGTTTATTTTATACAAGTTTCATTTCCTACTCTAGTGGTTCCTTATTAACGAGTCAAGGTTTTATCTTGTTTCGTTTAATAAACCACATTTTGGGGACGAAATTGTCAAGATAGGATTGATAACCATACCTTGATGACTGGTTCCATTCTTATATTTTTAATCTCGCCAAAGATTCGTATTTTACAAGTTACAAGTTAAATATCTTAAGACTTATAAGTTATAAGTAAATAAGTTACAAGTTTAATATGATATATAAGTATTATGTTACTAAAGTCAAATTGTTTTAAATTACTATGTCTATTTTTTAAAAAACTCCTCACGTCTTTGATTATCGATTCATTTGACAGTCCGTTCAATTCCTATTCTAATCATTTGATTTAGTTTCATGTCATGCGATAGTTTTTCTGTTAAGTTGTACTCATTATCGCATGTTCCAATATATGTTCCGTTCTGTTCTGAAAATAAGTTTTATAAGTTATGTGAATAAGACCATTTGTACTCTGATACCCTGAGTATCGCTTCTCGTGGAGTGTCCCACGAGCATGTTGTTGTGGCATCAACCTCATGTGCTCCATCCGTGACGGAGAGATTAGTTCACGGCGTCTCTTAAGTACAAGTGTGGTACATATATTAGGAGGCGTATGGATCAGATCCTAGGATTTAAGTTTTCTGGAGATGGATAACGGGTATGCCAACTCGCCATCTCATCTGTGTGATAATTATGCAGGAGTAGCTACCTGTGTATTGTCACGTTTTAAGTTTTCAGTTTGCTCATGGGTACATCCGTAAGATATGATTTTGAAATTAAGTTATTTGCATCGTCAAGTTCCATCCGGTTATCAAAATAAATTAAGCTTTTGTTTTCCGCTATCCGCACACTGGGCAAAACTTTATTCAAATTTTGCTCAGACGTACGTTTTTCTTTGTTGTGTTTTCTTCTTTACGTCAGGTTATCAGGACAATCTGGGACAGGGGATATGGAAGAGTGCTCGAGTGTTTGGACAAGACGGTAGAAATAATTGTACTAGATTAGAGATCCTTTATTAAATTGTAAAGCCTTGTAATACATTTAAGTATAAATGGAATTATGTTTTTGATCTGACCACCGTTATTGTGACACGCCGGCCCGTTCCGGGACGGGGTGTTACAGCTATGGTATCAGAGCAAAGGCTCTTTCCTGTAGAAAACTTAAACATAAGATAAGACCTGTGAGGTAATGGGTAGACATTGGGTTAGGATTTCGATGTCTAATCAGTCGATACATAGGTTAGTAACTTTTCTTTTCACTTCACGATAGTCTCGAACATAAGTATTTCGTCATCTTCCTTGTTTTTACTCTGGCTTTATTTCAAGTATAACTATTGATCATAGTGGGTCGCGTTTAAGTATGATTATTATCATATATATATGCATGTCATAATTTCGAGGACGAAATTTTTTTTAAGAGGGGTAGATTTGTAACACCCGAAAATTTTAAAACATAAAATGTAACAATCCTTATGAATTATAAGCCAATAGGAAACCTTAATTAAGACACCCAAGTAATTCTGTACAAACCCTAAGATTTTCAGAATTTTCAGAATCAGGATTAGGACCCCTAAAACTAAGGGGGGGCATTCCCTATTTGATGATTATCTACATTTACGTGTTGAAGAAGCTGAATTTTTAAATATCGTCGACTCAGTAATGCTAGAAACACACGCGGCAATCATATAGCCCGTTTTTAACCCATACGATGCGTAGAGAAGATAAGCATACGGTGCGCAGGGGTACCATACGATGCGTATGGCATCTTTAGCCTACGATGCGCAGGGCAGACCAAATTTCACCTATAAATAGAGGAACTTGGCATTCGATTCTGGACACAAAATTGACGAAGAAACTCCAAAATTAGGCTGAGATATTGTCCGATTACTCAATTAACACACACTAATCACAAATTAAGCATAGCGGGGTGCTGCAGAACAGGGTATTAACTCAATCGCTGCTACGATTCATTGTCCGATTGATTCAAATATCTAATGAATGTTTAAGTGCCGCCCACTTTAGGGTTATACTTTATCGTTCGTCATTAATTTGACGGATTGTCGTTAATTCGATAGGTAAAGTATTATACTTTATCGTTCGTTGTTAATTCAACGGATCATCGTTAATTCGATGGGTAAAGTATTATACCTTGTCGTTCGTTGTTAATTCAACGGATCATCGTTAATTCGATGGGCAAAGTATTGCATTTTGTCATTCATTGTGAGAATTTGATCTCGTGAGTTATCGTAAATGCTGTATTAAGTTAAATACCTAGTTTGTGAGCAAATTAGGTTAAGAAAATAATCAGTAGGCTAAACTCTGCCCGTATAAACCTACAATTGAAAACAAGATAGCATCACCTGGAGATTTTAAGGTACGGATAGGTTCCTTTCTTTCAATTTACTTCATTTGATACAAGTATATCATTTCTGATTTGAAAGTCCGTATTAAGATCTAAGTATAAGTTATAAGTTCCGTACGGGTAGATTCCTTTCTTTCGATTTCTGTCAATTCTGATATATCGTACGGGTAGATTCCTTTCTTTCGATTTCTGTCAATTCTGATATATCGTACGGGTAGATTCCTTTCTTTTGATTTCTGTCAATTCTGATATATCGTACGGGTAGATTCCTTTCTTTCGATTTCTGTCAATTCTGATATATCGTACGGGTAGAATCCTTTCTTTCGATTTATGTCATTTTTATAAGAATCCTTTCGTTCGATTTATGTCATTTTTATAAGAATCCTTTCTATCGATTTATGTCCGTTGGGTACGGATAGAATCCTTTCTTTCGATTTAGATTGTTTTGATACAAGTATATCATTTCTGATTATAGATTCCATATTAAGATTAAGTTATAAGTTATAGATTCTGTATTAAGATTAAGTTATGAAATAAGTTATAGATTCCGTATTAAGATTAAGTTATGAAATAAGTTATAGATTCCGTATTAAGATTAAGTTATGAAATAAGTTATAGATTCCGTATTAAGATTAAGTTATGAAATAAGTTATAGATTCCGTATTAAGATTAAGTTATGAAATAAGTTATAGATTCCGTATTAAGACTAAGTTATGAAATAAGTTATAGATTCCGTATTAAGATTAAGTTATGAAACATGTGTTGAAAGTTACAAACGTTTTGAAAAGGTTTTGTTTTACATCAGTTATTTAGAAAATGGTTTATTTTATACAAGTTTCATTTCCTACTCTAGTGGTTCCTTATTAACGAGTCAAGGTTTTATCTTGTTTCGTTTAATAAACCACATTTTGGGGACGAAATTGTCAAGATAGGATTGATAACCATACCTTGATGACTGGTTCCATTCTTATATTTTTAATCTCGCCAAAGATTCGTATTTTACAAGTTACAAGTTAAATATCTTAAGACTTATAAGTTATAAGTAAATAAGTTACAAGTTTAATATGATATATAAGTATTATGTTACTAAAGTCAAATTGTTTTAAATTACTATGTCTATTTTTTAAAAAACTCCTCACGTCTTTGATTATCGATTCATTTGACAGTCCGTTCAATTCCTATTCTAATCATTTGATTTAGTTTCATGTCATGCGATAGTTTTTCTGTTAAGTTGTACTCATTATCGCATGTTCCAATATATGTTCCGTTCTGTTCTGAAAATAAGTTTTATAAGTTATGTGAATAAGACCATTTGTACTCTGATACCCTGAGTATCGCTTCTCGTGGAGTGTCCCACGAGCATGTTGTTGTGGCATCAACCTCATGTGCTCCATCCGTGACGGAGAGATTAGTTCACGGCGTCTCTTAAGTACAAGTGTGGTACATATATTAGGAGGCGTATGGATCAGATCCTAGGATTTAAGTTTTCTGGAGATGGATAACGGGTATGCCAACTCGCCATCTCATCTGTGTGATAATTATGCAGGAGTAGCTACCTGTGTATTGTCACGTTTTAAGTTTTCAGTTTGCTCATGGGTACATCCGTAAGATATGATTTTGAAATTAAGTTATTTGCATCGTCAAGTTCCATCCGGTTATCAAAATAAATTAAGCTTTTGTTTTCCGCTATCCGCACACTGGGCAAAACTTTATTCAAATTTTGCTCAGACGTACGTTTTTCTTTGTTGTGTTTTCTTCTTTACGTCAGGTTATCAGGACAATCTGGGACAGGGGATATGGAAGAGTGCTCGAGTGTTTGGACAAGACGGTAGAAATAATTGTACTAGATTAGAGATCCTTTATTAAATTGTAAAGCCTTGTAATACATTTAAGTATAAATGGAATTATGTTTTTGATCTGACCACCGTTATTGTGACACGCCGGCCCGTTCCGGGACGGGGTGTTACAAGCTCTCTAAAAAAGGTTTTATCCATCCTAGTTTTTCACCTTGGGGTGCCCCCGTTCTTTTTGTCAAGAAGAAGGATGGATCTTTTAGGATGTGTATCGATTATCGTGAGCTTAACAAGCTTACCATCAAGAATCGATATCCCCTACCTCGCATCGATGATCTCTTTGATCAGTTACAGGGCGCTTCTTATTTTTCAAAGATTGATATGCGATCTGGATATCATCAACTTCGTGTGCATGAAGAAGATATTCCCAAGACAGCATTCCGCACTCGTTATGGGCATTATGAGTTCACAGTCATGCCATTCGGTTTGACTAATGCTCCGGCTGTTTTCATGGACTTAATGAATAGGGTCTGCAAGCCTTATTTGGATCAGTTCGTCATTGTTTTTATTGATGACATCTTGATATACTCTAAGACGCGAGCTGATCACGAGCAACATCTTCGTCTTACTCTGGAACTCCTAAAGAAAGAGCAACTTTTCGCCAAATTCTCCAAGTGTGAATTCTGGCTTAAAGAGGTTCAATTCTTAGGACATATTATCAACGAACAAGGTATTCATGTAGATCCCTCTAAGATCAGTACGATTAAGGATTGGGATACGCCTACTACTCCTACTGAGGTTCGTTCTTTTCTTGGACTTGCGGGTTATTACCGCCGCTTCATTGAAAACTTCTCAAAGATTGCAGTTCCTCTAACTGCTCTAACTCAGAAGAACAAGCCCTTTGATTGGGGATTGAAACAAGAGGAAGCTTGTCAAAACTTGAAGCAGAAGCTTTGTGACGCGCCTGTTCTGACTTTGCCTGAGGGCAATGATGATTTCGTCGTTTATTGCGATGCATCTAAATTGGGTCTTGGCTGTGTTCTGATGCAAAGAAACAAAGTCATAGCATATGCATCGAGGCAGTTGAAGGTGCATGAAAAGAACTACACCACTCACGATCTTGAGTTGGGTGCAGTTGTCTTCGCTCTCAAGATCTGGAGACACTATTTGTACGGTACAAAATGTGTGGTTTTCATGGACCACAACAGTCTTCAGCATATCTTCAATCAGAAAGAACTCAACATGAGGCAACGACGTTGGGTCGAGCTTCTAAACGACTATGACTGCGAAATTCGCTACCATCCTGGTAAGGCGAATGTCGTAGCCGATGCATTGAGTTGTAAGGAATGTACTAAGCTTCATTGTGTTCGTGTTCAATCTGTTATTCAAGCTCGATCCGATATCCAAGCCCGCATTTCTCAGGCTCAACACACTTGTGTTTCACAAGGTTTGATGGATAAGGAATTTTCCTATCACATAACACCTGATCTTGAACTGAAGGACAATGGATCGTATTACTTCATGGACCGTTTGTGGGTCCCAAGCCAAGATAACCTTCGCACCTTGCTTATGGATGAAGCCCATAAGTCTCGTTATTCTGTTCATCCTGGTTCAGATAAGATGTATAAGGATCTTCGTATTCAGTATTGGTGGCCTGGTATGAAGAAAGACATTGCCTTATATGTATCAAAATGCCTTACTTGTCTTAAGGTTAAGGCTGAACATCAGCATCCTTTTTGTTTATTGGTGCAACTAGAGATCCCAGTTTGGAAATGGGAAAACATTACTATGGATCTCATTACTAAACTTTCGCGCACAAAGAAAGGTCATGATGCCATCTGGGTAGTTGTTGATCGTCTTACTAAGTCTGCGCATTTCTTGCCAATCCGCGAGGATTTTTCTGCTGACAAGCTTGCTAAAATCTATGTGGATGAAATTGTAGCTCGACATGGTGTTCCTTTGAACATCATTTCTAACAGAGATGCTCGTTTCACTTCTCATTTTTGGAGAACCATGCAATCTGCTATGGGGACCCAACTTAATCTGAGCACAGCTTATCATTCGCAAATGGATGGTCAATCCGAAAGAACAATCCAGACTCTGGAGGATATGCTTAGAGCTTGTGTGATCGATTTTGGTGGTAGTTGGGATTCACATCTTCCGTTAATTGAATTCTCCTACAACAACAGTTATCACTCCGGCATCAAAATGGCTCCTTTCGAGGCTCTCTATGGTCGAAAATGTCGTTCACCAGTCTGCTGGAATGAGATCGGTGAGGCTCAGCTTACTGGACCTGCCCTCAGTTTAGAGACAACTGATAAGGTTAAGAAAGTTCGTGATAACCTTCAGGCAGCTAGATGCCGTCAAAAGAGTTACGCGGACCTAAAACGCAAGCCCTTGGATTTTCAAGTCGGTGATCGTGTATTACTTAAGGTCTCACCGTGGAAAGGTGTGATCAGATTTGGAAAGAAAGGAAAACTTGCACCTAGATACGTTGGACCATTCAAGATCGTCGAAAGAATCGGTAAGGTAGCCTACAGACTTGAGTTACCTCCTGAACTTGGAAATGTTCATCCAACCTTTCACGTGTCCAATCTCAAGAAGTTTTTAGTTGATGAGAACCTCCACATACCACTTGACGAAATTCGTGTTGATAAAACACTGAAATTTGTTGAGAAGCCAGTGGAAATCATGGAACGTGAAGTCAAGTGGCTCAAACGCAAGCGCATTCCACTGGTTAAAGTTCGCTGGGAATCTAAACGTGGACCTGAGTTTACTTGGGAACGCAAAGATCAAATGAAGGCGAAGTATCCACATCTATTCCCACGAGTTTCCTCTAAATAAATTTCGGGACGAAATTTCCACAAGTAGGGGAGACTGTAACATTTGTGCTTGTAATCATTGTGAACAGTTCAATTATCAATAAAACAAAGTTATTTGATCCCAATGTTTGTTTGGTTATGTTTTACTTTTTTCATGTTTTGACTTTTGTTCAATTTCAAACTCTATATCGCTTTCTGGAGAGTTATACGCAAACTGGTGCGTAAACGTAATCAGTTTAACGCGACAAACGCTCCGGAACATCAACATATACTTAACATACCTTAACTAACCTTTACATCACTTAGAAATAAGTTTTGAAGGCTTTGGAATAGCAAAAATATGTTAATTCGCCTACAGGGACTAAATTTGACGAACTGCGAAAGTATGCCAATTTGAACTGTAACAGACATTCCGAAACATGACCATAAGTTAAAAATATCATAAATATCCTTTACAAAGCTTAGAAATAGGCTTTGAGGGGTTCGGTGTGCTAAAATAAACTTTTGGGGCATTCAGTGACTAAAAGCGTCAAAAAGTGCACAAGTTTGCATTTTCGCGCATAACTTACGTTCTGAATACATCCGGACATCCAAAAATTTATGTAAGCACTAAAATATTTTATTTTAGTGTTTGGCATGAGAAAAATCCATTTGTCGCGCAATATGGATCGTTTTTCGCGCTTATGCGCATTCCGTCGTAATTAAGCGAACATCGCGATCGTACGACCAAACGAACCAACATCCGGCATATTTTTTAGCATGTTTTTGTCCACAATGTTTAGGCATCATTTTAGGGCCTTAACGTTGGCTTAACGGGCCTTAAACGTGTTGGAAATGGCCTTAATGCATAACAGGGACCAAAACTGACATTTGCTGAAACTTGCTTCTGACCAGAAGGGCCAGGCGGCCCGCGTGAGTGTTGTGTGCCCCCTTACGCGGCCCGCGTCAGCTTCCCAGATCAGATTAATCAGTTTTAACAGCTTTTTACAGTTGTTAACCACTCAAAACTCACCCACACTTGCCCTTTCCTGCTCATAAGGGGCCATTTTGAGTTACCATAAGGTTGCAACAAGTGTATGGACAAGATCAAAGCACGTTATTCGATAAACGATCCTAACAGTTCCAACATTCCTATAAATACCCAACCCTTTCAACCCCAAAAACCCACACCTTTGAAATTTGAATTTACTCTCTAAGTTGTTGTGTTTAACACTTCATACCTGAGAGTATTTGGATTCAAACATTCCGTTCTTCGACCCTTTGTAAGTGTTCCTTCGTTCTTTTATTCTTTTAGCGTTAAAGTCAAACTTTGTTTGACTTTCGGCATTGACCAATTTATGGTCAACGCGAAGTTCGTTTGAACTTCATAACGTGAGCGTAATCACGATGGTTATAGTCCCAAGTGACTATACCTACTGATTACCATGTTATCAAGGCTCAGTGACGAGTCGTAGTTTCGGCCAAAATATAATTTTGTAACCAAACTACTCTTAGGTATCAAAACCGTTTGTTTTGATACCAAACCTGTTTTCTAAACTTAGTTAAGCATGTTTTAACATGCTTAGCTCGTCACTTTTAGTTTAGTGCATATATAGGGTCGTAAGGTAAGCGATCTAAACAATCGCTTATACTTTCGAACCCGACCCATTTGGTCGATCATTAGGATCTGACCAAACACATTAGGTGA
The DNA here is from genome assembly GCA_030545235.1 of Helianthus tuberosus. NCBI lineage: Eukaryota > Viridiplantae > Streptophyta > Magnoliopsida > Asterales > Asteraceae > Helianthus > Helianthus tuberosus. Next base: position 101,459,319 of record CM060367.1, read on the forward strand.
CCATAGTATGTAGGGAATAACCTTCCGAGGTTATACCTTATGGTCACGACGTTTAGTTAGTTGTATGATAGGTAGTATATATGCCTTAGGTAAATTACCAAAATACCCTTTTTACCCCAAAATTCATTTTAAGCATATGTAACATAACTTTTGGTATCTAAACTGATTTGGAAACAATATTAGACATGTTAAGGCATATATTACTTGTCATAGGACTAGATAGGCATTCCGAACGCGTTTCACGCGAACGACGCGTTAAAGTAGCATAAGCTACCTAAATGGGTCGTTATGGGTCGTAAGCACTTAGGTTAGGTTTCATTTTAGTATGTAGGCTTTGTTAAACCATATTACACGAGTCTCCATACTCGTTTGGTTTACGAACCCTCGTTCTATCCAATCCTCCGATTTTAGGTCCGGTATATTAACATAGTTACCTATATTAGGTGTCGTTTGATATCCGTGATCTCTAGCATTGTTTGGTTGTTACTCAAGGACTACTAAGCAATCTCATGTGAGTACATAGACCCCTCTTTTACTGTTTTCAAACTGTTTTGGGGTGAAACACATGTGCCTACTTGTTACTTTCATGCTTTCCTGTTTTCACATCATACGCTTGCTATATTCATTAGTACACTTATAGTACATGATTTACTTTACATTTCTGCTATGTATGTTGACTGATAGCATGCTAGCACATTGATTTACATGACTTTTCTGCTTCGTATGTTAACTTAGCATACTTAGTACATTATTTTCATATAACATGTTCACATTTGCTATGACATTTGGTTTGCACAAACGGGACTTATTTACGTTCATTAACATTAGCTACGCCGCTCGGTAGTAAGTACTGGTACCATAGGACTTGACAAATCCCATTCCTGACATCCCGGGTTTGTTTGGATGTAAGGAATGACTGAATCCGAAAACTTTTCTTTTGATAACCTTGACATAGGGTTATCCGACTGTCTCAAGGCTTGAATGTATGCGTTAACTTACCACATAAGTGTTTGTATCAATGTAACATGCATTACTTTGCAAAACATAACTTTTTGATATATTCAAAATACTTTGTCTTGTACATTTTTACAATTGGTTTATGTAACAACACATTACTTACCAGACATAACATTTGCTACACATTACTTGACTATATTTGAACTATTAAAATTTGATATGATTTATACAAGGACTTTTGACAATTGGTTTAAACATAGACTTTATACATTGGTGGTTTGTTTAAGTGACTTAAGTAACGAGATGTGAGTAATATGATACAAGCATGGTGGATACGCCGGTGGTACTTCCTATATATAAGTGTTTGTATTATATTACATATCATAGCGTTATTTAAATCATTCAATTTGGACTTATACATTTTACACAAGTAACACGATTCTCACAAGAATTTGGTTTACAAACAATTTACTTCATACAACTCATTTTACTTGGTTATACCTTTAACCATACATTATTCTTTTATTTATACATATCATTTGATCTTATCGTTTTTTAAACGATTTACAAAACAAAACAATTTACAAGGTTAATGACTGACTTTTGCTAAACAAATTTTTCTAAACTTATAAGTCATGAATCCTATTTTCACAAAACCTATGTATCTCACAGGCATTTTTATGCTGACGTACCTATTTTCACATGTGTTTTCAGGAGCTTTTGCATAGGATGATGATCGTGACACTAGGGTGGACCTGTGCCTTAGAGACTTAAAAATGAAGATAGACTTAGTTTAATTATGTTATGTACTCTTTGTTTCATTTTAAAGACAATGTTACCCTCTTGTTGATAAATAAAACGTAACTTTAATTTCCATGGTTGTGAAACAATTAATTCTGTTACAACACTACCCGACATTTCCGCCACGATTTGATGTTTTACGTGGTCTGGGTGTGACAGGATGCACGTATAAAAAATTTCTTGATTGTAAACTATTGAATTTTGATGGCACGGGTGGTGCCGTAGCATTCGTCCGTTGGACGGAGATAATGGATTCTCTCATTCGCATGAGCAACTGTACCCCTAATCAGACTGTGTTATATGTCTCGGGTATGTTCATGGCTAAAGCTCTGTCTTGGTGGAATCTACAAGTACAAATTTTGGGAGACGCAGCCGCTTTTGCCATCATGTAGGATAGACTGAAGGAGATGATGTGAGAGAAATACTGTTCGAGAGCGGAATTTCAAATGTTAGAAACGGAGTTTTGGAATCTAACGATGGACGGACCAGATATTTATGCGTATACATAACGATTCCACGACCTTTCACAAGTAGTGAAAGGTATATTTGGGGATTAGCACCCCAGATCCGAAGTATGGTCACGTCTTCACATCTTACAACGGTCACTGAGGCCATCACAATCTCCGTTAGTCTAACCGAAGAAGCAAAGAGAATGAACAAATTTGACAAAAAGGGTACTGAGAAAACAAAGGAAAAACAAGGAGAATTCGCTTCACATGAAAATAAGCGGAAATTCTACAATTCAAGAAAGGATCCCAATCGAGCAATAAGAAAAAGGAGAACCCCCCAAAGAGAAGGGGGAAGGCATTCGTAGCAGCAGCAGAGACGGAATCAAAAGGTTATGTGCGGAATGCACCTAAGTGCAACAGATGCGGGTATCATCACACATGTAGTTGCTGAACTATGAAGTGTGACAAGTGCGGAAAGATGGGGCCCCGCACAGAAAAATGCTGGGGTAACAACAAGGTGGTTAAGAAGGAAGGAGGCAGCGGTAACGATAACGAACGGGGAAAAACCAAGGCTGTTTTAATTGTGGACATATGGGACACTTCCGGAAGGTCTGTCCCAAAGAAAACAAAGGCCGCGGATGAGCCTTTGTGGTTGGAGCTAAAGACGCGTGACAGGATCCCAACGTAATCACCGGTACGTTTCCTATCAACGATCATTTCACTTGTATTTTATTTGATACCGGTGTAGATTTTAGTTTTATATCTTTAGAATTTAAAGAAATGCTTGGACTAAGGTCAACTAAACTAGATATACCATTCACTATCGAATTAGCGAATGGAAAAGTGATTAAATCTGATAAAATTGCAAAAGGATGTTCCTTAGAACTAGGAGACGAAAATTCAAAATTGACCTAATGCCCGTTCAACTAGGTAGTTTTGATATTGTAATTGGAATGGATTGGCTATCCACCAATCAAGCCGAAGTCATATGTTACGACAAGATCAATCGAATTCCCCTCCCTAATAACGAAACACTTCTTGTTCACGGTGAGAAAAATGAAATGCCTTTACGAATTATTTCCTGTATGAAAGCCCAAAAGTGCCAACGAAAAGGATGTATAGCATTCTTAGCGCACATAGTTGACAAAATGGCCAAGGAGCTAAAACTTGAGGAAATCCCGGTTGTGAAGGAATTCACTGAAGTCTTTCCAGAAGACTTGTCGGGAGTACCTCCACAATGACAAGTCGAATTCCAAATAGACTTAATTCCAGGTGCCGCACTTGTGGCAAAGTCTCCATACCGATTTGTGTTAGGAAACTTTATTTGTAAGTATTGAAGAAAATCACAATCAACTGGATCTATGAAGAGATAACAGTCCTGAAGATCACAAGAAGAAGAAGAAGAAGAAGATCGGATAGGACAACTGAAATGCACAGCATCTACTTCAAAGAATCACAAGTTGATCAAGAGCAGAATTGGATTATCAGAGAAGGCCAATTGTTGGACCCAGTATGGCCTGAAAAACTTCTTTTCACGTAATATGGCAAGTGATTTCAATAGATGTGAATAAGATGCGCGGAAATGGAAATCAGACTTTCAGAAACAAGACCTACAGAATTATCAAGTTTATATCACTTTGAAACAAAATGGTTTATAAGGTGATTGTAAGATTATTATCTAATACAAATGAATCTTGAATTCTGTGGGTGAGAGGGCAATGGAGTTTTGATGTATGTATGAATGCTAAGCTTCAAACTCAATTGTCTTCTGCTGGTTGAGCCTTCTATTTATAGAAGGCTGGGTGCATGAAAAAACAATAGTTTATTCATGCAACAAGTCCTGCAAAAAGTAGCCATTTGACATATTCATTGAATCCAACATTCAAGTTGCCTTTTTCATCATGATATCCAATAATGTCAACTTGCTTCAGTAAGTGTGGTAGGATAGAGCTGATTTCAGACAAGTGGGGTATTCATCAGAATTTCTGATAAACCACTTCATCAGAAATTCTGGTGAACAAATCATCAGAAAAATCCTGATGATCAGAATCGTCAGAAGCTGATGATATTTCATCAGAAATATCATCAGATCCATCAAAAATGACCTTCTCTGATAATCCAATTCAGCTCTTGATTTAACTTGTGATTCTTTGAAGTAGATGTTGTGCATTTCAGTTGTCCTATCCGATCTTCTTCTTCTTGTTGTGATCTTCAGGACTGTTATCTCTTCATAGATCCAGTTGATTGTCATTTTCTTACAATACTTCTAACACCAGCAGAAAACACATTCTCTGTTGTTCTGAGGTTAAGAGGATTGGAAAATTCCAAATTCTCTGTATCCTCACCAGAAAATTGAAACACATTCAAGTTCTAGTTTTCCTCATATCCTTGAACCTTTTCAGGTTCTCTATGAGTTGTTGAGAAACTCTTAGTTTTCTCATCCAGGTTTCCTTGATCAGTAGACTGATCTCCACCTGTTGCCACCACATTTTCCTCCTCAGAATCTGATTAAGAAAATGGGTCCTTGGTTTCACTCACATTTTGTTTTGCAGAAATAGTGCCTCTATGTAAAATTTCATATTTTCCTTGAATTGTTTCATCATAATCACTCTCAGAGAAATGAAATAAGTTTAGTTTGGAGTGTTGTGCACCTGTTTCTCCTATATGTGAGATTTCAGCATGATGTTCTTCTGCCACAGGTGTTGGTGCAGTTGTCTGTCGACTTCATCTTTGTTCGAGTCTTAGATTAAAACTGATAGATCAGGGCTTGTAGTCTGAGAAATTTAGGGTTTTGAATATTGTTTTAAGGTGATTTCGCTTGAAACATGTAATTTCGCTTGAAAGTAACAAATACCATTTCAAGCAAAATCAACATAAGTGATTTCACTTGAACTGACATTTGTCACCTTCAAGCGAAACCCTAGCCCTATTGTAACACCTGTGTCATTTCAACCATCAAACAAATGCCAAACCAATGAAATATTGTATTTCATACTTTGGACTTGTAAAAATATGTGTATCGTTTGCACATATCAACTCTTGTTCGATTTCAAGCTTTAAATCGCTTTCTGGAAGGTTATACGCGCTCTGATGTGCAGATATAATCAGTTTAATCCAACGAACACTCCGGAATAGTGAAATAGGCTTAACATACCTTAAATAACCTTTACATAACTTATATATAAGTTTTGGAAGGTTTGGTGTGGTGAAATCAAGTTAAATCGCTTACAGGGACTAAAGTTGACAAACTGCGAAAGTATGCCAATTTGAACTGTAACGAACATTCCGGAGCATAACCATAAGTTAAACACACCTTAAATATCCTTTACATAGCTTAGAAATAGGCTTTGATGGGTTCGGTGTGCTAAAATAAACTTTTGTGTCATTCAGGGACTAAAAGTGTCAAAAAGTGCACAAGTTTGCATTTTCGCGCATAACTTACGTTCTGAATACATCTGGACATCCAAAAATTTATGTAAGCATGACTACATTATATTTTAGTGTTCTCCATAAGAAAAATCCATTCGTCACGTCATTTGGTTCGTTTTTCGCGCTTATGCGCATTCCGTCGTAATTAAGCGAACATCGCGTTCGTACGACCAAACGAACCAACACCCGGCATATTTCTGAGCATGTTTCATGTCCACAATGTTTAGGCAACATTTTAGGGCCTTAAAGTTGGCTTTACGGGCCTTGGAAGTGCCGGAAATGGCCTTAAACACGTGCAGGGACTGAAACTGTCATTTCTGAAACAAGTTTGCTGATCAGACAGGCCAAAGCGGCCCGCATTGTGTTTGGAACATCCTGAAGCGGGCCGCATCCGAGTATCAGACCAGATTAAATGGTTTTAACAGCTGGTTGCAGCTGTTTTGCACTTCCAAAACCCCTCCCACATGTCAAATCCCTATGGTGTGTACATTTTGAGGCACCATAACATCCCGACAAGTGTACGGCCTTGATCGTTTCCCCTTTTCCAAGAAACGATCTTAACGGTTCTCCGAATACTATAAATACCCCACCCCCCATTGTTCATAATCACTAGAAATTCACTTTGAGAAACTCTAAGTTGAAACATTTGTTTCATACCTGAGATTTTCGAATTGAGTTTAGCATTCGGGGACCCTGGGTTAGTATTCTTTCGTTCTTTTCCTTATTTTTACTGCTTTTCGAGTCAGAAAGTCAAACTTTGTTTGACTTTCAGCGTTAACCAGTAATGGTCAATGCGAAGTTCGTTTGAACTTCGCAACGTGAGTGTAATCACGTTGGTCATAGTCCTTTGGGACTATGCCCACTGATTACCACGTTATCTAGAGTCGTAGGGTAGGCGATCTGATAAATCGCCTATACCTTCGAACTCGACCCATTTGGTCGATCATTAGGATCCGACCAAATACATTAGGTGACCATAGTAGGTAGGGAATAACCTTCCGAGGTTATACCCTATGGTCACATCGTTTAAGTAGTTGTATGATAGGTAGTTTATATGCCTTAGGTAAATTACCAGAATACCCTTTTCATGTATAATTGGTAATTAAGCATATGTAACCTAAACTTTTGCCACATAACTGATTATGTAACATGTTTAGGCATATAACACTTGTCATAGGACTAGTTAGGCGGTCCGAACGCGTTTCACGCGAACGACGCGTTAAAGTAGCATAAGCTACCTAAACGGGTCGTAATGGGTCGTAGACACTTAGGCTAAGTTTCATTTAGTATGTAGGCTTTGTTAAACCATATCATATGAGTTCCTACACTCATTTGGTTTACAAACCCTAATGCTACCCAATCTTCCGATTTAGGTCCGGTTAATTAACATAGTTACCTATATTAGGTGCCGTTTGATTTCCGTGATCTCTAGCATTGTTTGGTTGTTACTCAAGGACTACTGAGCAATCTCAAGTGAGTACATAGACCCCTCTTTTACTGTTTTCCAAACTGTTTTGGGGTGGAACACATGTGCCTACTTGTTACTTTCGTGCTTTCCTGTTTTCATATCATATACTGGTTATGTTCATTAGTACACTATTAGTACATTGATTTACATGACTTTTCTGCTTTGTATGTTAACTTAGCATACTTAGTACATCGTTTTACATTACATTTCTGTTGCATATGTTTACTCAGCATATGGACACATTATCTCAGTTCACATGCTATGTATGTCTGTTGTTGCATACTTAGTACAGATATTTCAGTTCACATGCTATGTATGTCTGTTGTTGCATACTTAGTACATATATTTCAGTTCACATGCTATGTATGTTTGTTGTTGCATACTTAGTACAGATATTTCAGTTTACATGCTATGTATGTATGTTGTTGCATACTTAGTACACTTATTATTCATTACATGCTTACATTTTGGCAATTGGTTTAAACATAGACATTGTACATTGTTGGTTTGGTTTGAGTAAGTGATTAAGTAACGAGGCGTGTGTAATATGATACAAGCATGGTGGATACGCCGCTGGTACTTCCTATATATAAGTGTTTGTATTGTATTACATATTGTAGCGTTATTTGAATCATTTCAGGTTGAGACATAGAACATTTTATACAAATAACATATTTTTCACAAGACATTGATTTACAAACAACTTATCTAATACAAACTCATTTTACATAGTTATTCATTTAACCATACATTATACATTATTTATACATATCATCTGATCTTATCGATTTTCAAATGATTTACAAAACAAAGCAAATAACAAGGTTCATGACTAAACATTTTCTCAAACATAAGTCATGAAACCTATTTTCACAAAACCTATGTATCTCACCGGCATTTTTATGCTGACGTACCATATTTTCACATGTGTTTTTCAGGAACTGTTGCATAAGATGATCAAGATATACATAGGCAGACTTGGGCTTTAGTGACAATAAAAGATGCAAGACTAGTTAATTATGTTGTATTTTCCTTGTTTGTTAAGACATTGTAACACTTTTAATTAATAAAACGAAACTTCAATTGCCATGGATTTGAAACATTAATTCTGTTACAACACTCCCCGACGTTTCCGCCACGTTTTGTATGTTCCACGTGGTCGGGGTGTGACAGAAAAGATGGTATCAGAGCCAATGGTTATAGGGAATTAGGTTATTAGTAATGCTTTGACCTAGTCTATAACTTTCTTAGGACCCTAACGCGAGTTTACTTGCGTTTAGTCATAAAACAATACTGTCACCTATCCTTAGGTGACGACCACAACAAGAACATAAATTTCGAAACCGCTTTGAAAACTAATCATCTGTTCTAGGATGATTGATTACTAGGTTTTGAACCCTCTGTTATATGGTTTTGAACCCCCTTTAAGTTTTCAAAAATCTCGTCAAGGTTTTGGGTTTTAAATAATGTGAACACGTGCAAACTGGAAGGGTGAATGCCTGTATTCTGGGTTTTCTGTCTAGGCAAGCACTTCGAAACATTGAATTAACAAATCCTTGAAAGAATCAGATCAAAAATCGGCCTAGAACTTGATCAATTTTGCCAAAAACTGTTCAAATTGATGATGTCAGCACCATTTCAAGCGAAATTAGTAGTTTGATTTCGCTTGAAAACAAGGCTTCGCTTGAAAATTTGACCAGATTCCGCTTGAATTTGTTGATTTCGCTTCAAGAGGGTTTTTACACTTGAGTTGTTTCAAGCGAAATCAGGTATTTCGCTTCAAGGAGTGTTTTCGCTTGAAAGTGTGTGACTTCAAGCGAAATCAGTATTTTTGATTCAGGGTTATTTCGCTTCAGGGGTGATTTCGCTTCAAATCATTGTTTCACTTGAACAGGTTGTGTTTGAAATATGGCGAAAATGTTTGATGAACAAGAAAACGATTATCTTGAAAGGTTAAATGATTGGTATATGGGATGTTTTGAAAGTAGTTATAGAAGTGAAAATGTGGATATCTGGGTTAAACGATTTGAACATTTTTTGTGTCAAAAGAATGAAACATTAAATAAGATGGGGGATCGATTTGAAAGTTTAATAGAAAATTTGTGGAAAAAGGGTATAAGAATGCAAAAAGATGAACAGATATCAAAATTGGCAGATGCATTACCTGCTAAATGGGATGAATTTTTTATTGAACTAAAAAAGAATCCTATTTTTCCAGAACTTCATCCAAGACAGTTCATCAATGAGGTCAATGCAGAGTTTAGAAAGGAATGTTTTAAAAAGAAGGAATTGATAAATGAAATGGAAAAGAATTTACAAAAAATGAATTTGGATGTAATTGTTGAAATGAACAGAAGAGTTTGTGTATGTCTTGCAGCAAAAAGTGTCATGAAATACGATATTAAGAGAGGTTTTTATATCGATGAGAATGCGAATCCTCTTGATTTCGTTAAAATTTTTTGTGCAGGCAAATTCTGGACAAAGACAGAGAAAGTTCCAAAGAATGAAGAATCTGTGAAGATTGGATCTTCGAATTCTGAATCAGTATGCTCTAAATGTGATAAATTTGAAGCTGACAATGTCAAACTCTTGAAGGATGCGGAAAGTTTGACATTGGAAGTCAATAAGATGAAGGATGAGAAGCAATCTGATGATAAACAGATTCTTGTTTTGCAGGAAAATTTGGAGATATTGAAATCTGAAAATGTCAAACTGTTAAGTGGTTTGAACAGTTTGACATTAGCAAACAACAATTTGAAAGAAAATGAAAAAGATTTTGAAAAGAAAAAAAAATTTTGAAAATGAAAAAGTAAAAACTGAAAAAGAATTTCAAAGTCAAATAAAGATTCTTGAAAATCAGAGATATGTTTTTAGCAAAAATAACATTGAAAAAAAAAAGTGCTATAAACTCTCATCTTCAGACGATTATTCGACTTGAAAAAGAAGCTGAAAAAGCTTGGATTAAAATCAAAGAGCTTGAAGAGAAATTGAAAGGTTTTGAGACTTCTTCATCAACACCAGATTATCCATGTCCAAAACCGATCAATTCTGTTCCAATAAGTGACAATGTCACAAACTTTGATTAAGTCAAAGTTGAAGATTGTGATGAGAAAACTGATGATGATATTGAAAAAGGAAAAATATTTTTGAAATTAAATGAAATGTTTCAAGATACTGTTCTACATTCTACTGAAAAAGGTGAATGCTCAACGCAAAAACCTGTAAAGAAGAATGTAGAACAAAAACAAAAGGATAAAAAATCGAAAAATGTTCAAAAAGAAAATAAAAGCTCATCAGTTCAATCATCCAATCGCAATCAAAAATCACAAAAATTGAAAAATGAAAACTCAAAAATTGTTGGTAATAAGTGGTGCAGATTTGACCACAGTGCTTCAAAGACAAATCTAGCTTTCAAGAGGAGAAATGATTATCACCAAGCCAAACAGTGCTATGATCTGAATGTTTGGACTGAAAGTGGTGATTGGTACGATAACAGAGTGTGTTACACTTGTGGTGTGAGAGGACACATTGCTGTTAATTGCCAAAATCAGTGGTTTGAGACGAGGAGATGCTATAATTGCCATATCAAAGGACACATTGCCAGAGATTGCCCAATGAGATCAATGGGAAGATCGAGGGCTGAATCTCAGAAAGTGGCAAAGAAACCAGTCGATGAGATTAAAGGCATTACTTGAGTTAGTGTATTGCATGATGAGGGGATATGCTGAGATCGTGGGGTCCATAAGAATTTAGTGAAAAATTAATATACCTTAACGTATCGGTAAGCATTTCAAAAGTTTTTAGATTGAGTTTAAGTGGACAACAATATCGTCAACTACGTGAATCGTTTAGAACTGAAAATGTTTAAAGCTTAACGGTGCTAGTGATTTGTCTCAAAAACTGATATGATCTTCTTGCACAAACTCACAAAAATAATGTCTGTAAATATTTCTTTACTACATTTCATTTCTGTTATATCAAAAATCCAAAAAGATTTTAGACAACTGATGTTGAAGAGCTGATTTTCAAAATTTCAAGTGCTGAACATGATGAACAGGTTTGGGAGTGTGTATACTGAATGGAAAAATCTTGTTTTTAAGAAAGAAGTTGAGATTAGTTGATCAGGGTCATTAATTTGAACTTGATGTAACTATTTCTAGTAAGTTTTTCTTATTGATTTAAGTAAAAACTTATGTTTTAGTGAGAATTGTGTAGGTGATGAGCTTAAACAGAGTTAAAGCCAGGATTTGTTTTCAAAGGCGATAGCTAATTCCAGACTGAAAATCCCAGCTTGATGAAAGGGGGAGTCTGACGAGGTTAGAGCTAGAGAAAAGATCTGGGTACATGATTCCAGGAGAAATTCCTGAAGGAGACCGATCAAGATTGAAGAGTTGTCATATTGAAGACTCTCACTGAAGATTCCGTCAACATTCAAGGGGGAGTCTGTTGGTGCAGTTTTCTGTCGACTTCATCTTTGTTCGAGTCTTAGATTAAAACTGATAGATCAGGGATTGTAGTCTGAGAAATTTAGGGTTTTGAATATTGTTTTAAGGTGATTTCGCTTGAAACGTGTAATTTCGCTTGAAAGTAACAAATACCATTTCAAGCGAAATCAACATAAGTGATTTCGCTTGAACTGACATTTGTCACCTTCAAGTGAAACCCTAGCCCTATAAATAGCCTTCAAGCGATATCAGTTGTAACCTTCTTGTTTCTGACGCCGAGGTGCTGTCGAGGTGTCTCCGAGTCTATAAACGCATTTTGAGCAATACAAGAGACAGTTAATAGTGATTCTAGTGTTATACAAGCTAAACAAAGACTGAATCAATGAATTCCGCCTCAGATTCTGTCTGAGCACTCTTCTGATTGACTCGTTAGGTCGTTTCACGATCCTACAATAGGACTCATATTCACATCTTCATCAGCTGGATGAGGATCAGATTCACCCTGCTGTTCCATTCTTTGTGTGCTTGATTCTTGTGCATCATGCTCCATGTGGGACACACTTTCAAAAATTTCTTTGTTTTCTGGCCTTTTGTTCAACATCTTCAGATATTCTGCTCTGTATGGTGAATCTTCTGGTATCAAATTCATCACTTTTTCTGATAGAGCAGGCACATCATAATCTGACTTCCAAGATCCTATGGCAGTCCAAGGTCTCATAATTTCTGTTCTCCACATATATTCTGATGTGCTGATGAGGAGGTTACTAGGATGAACCAATTTTGTTGATATCCTTTTTCTTGTAACCAAGCCCAATGATGAAGCTTATTAATTCTTCTCTGCTTGGAGCTTCAATGTAACTATCAAGAATAGGCAGTTCAAGCCATTCTCTTACTCTTGCAGGGGTTAATGTTACAAAAACACTTCCCCATACATGAGCAGAGACCTGATTTTCTTCAACTTCATTAAAAGTGTGAACAAATTGTTGTAGTAGCCTTTCTGGTACCTCTCTTCCTTTTGTTAGTGCTCCTGAGATTGGATATTTTGTGAGATATTCTACCAGAAGTTGACATCTTACATCATACTCCGAATGCTCTGTATTCATCAGCAGATTGTTTTCCTTCTTTGGTAGAAATTCTGCTTCTTCAACAAAAGGTACTTCATGTTGAACAATTGGGATGTTGAGATTTACTTTTGCCATTGTTTAACTTTGTGAGTTAGGGTTTGAAATTTTGGGATCTTTGGATTATGAGTGAGAAACAGGGGATTTTCAGGGCTGATGTTTTTGTGAGGGAGGTGAGTGATTTTCGAATTTCTGCTAAGTGTGTGTTATATATGAGTGTTTCAGCAGAGGATTGTGGGTGTATGGAGTTGAAGGGGTATAGAATCGTGGCATGTAATGGTGGCTAAGAGATCATTAATTGTCTTTATAACCGTTAGATCGTGTAACGTGAGTTTTTGGTTCAGAATGTAATCGTTAGATCGTGGGTGTCACGACATTAATGAAATGATTTATCATGTAATCGTGGTTGTGCCCTTTTTACTTGTCCCTTCAATTTGTAGTTTCTTCAATCATTCCTTCAAGAAAGCGTTGCACTGATTTTTGATTGGAGAAAGCTATCGGTTCTATGACACATTTTCAGCTTTGTGGACCCCATTAGATAGGAGGTCCAATCACCTTCCTTCATATGCATCCTCTTTTCTTTGTAAGTCAAAGTCCCATTCTGATGATGTCATCAGAAATTCAACATAAATTATGTTGAAAATGTGTACTGCCTTTTGTTATGTCTTCTGTTGACCTTTTAGATGTGGTCAACAGAAGTCAACAATTTTCAACAGAATTTCTTGGTTGAGTTTTCCCCCTAAACTTGTGATCCTCTTTAACAGATTTTGAGATGAGAGGGAATGAGATAAGATCAGAAGACTCACATTTGTTTTTCTGGTGGCATCAATGTCTCTTGGCTTTTTCTGATATTTTCTAAAACATTTTATTATTAAAGTTTTACCAGAAAAAAGATTTAGATCCATTTTTGAATTACCAGATTTTGTCTCCTGTCATCAGAAACTTAGAGTTTTGTGTCAATTTTTTTATTTCTGATGATTATGTTTCACATTTACTTTACCCATTTCCCAAACCATAAACCATAAGCTAGATAACAAAGTTATATAAGAAGCACACAATATAAACATATAAACATGCAAAGATTTTTACAGAAACAAAACAAAGAAAAACCTAATCAATATCTATGCATTCCCCGTGTTCCATCTCAAGGAGTAACAACAGGTCAGTTATCAACCCATAGTTCTAGTTGGTGGGCACAAGCATGCTGAGACCCATGTTCTTTTGAAGTCTCATATCTGCTCTTGGATAACTTGCAGGAATACCTGCAAAGTCTAGCTGGCTCGTGATTATCTTCGTCAGAAAACGAGGATAAATCAAGAACATCTTGCCAACCCACATGTTACTTGCAAAATCTCTCATTAGATAATAAGAGAAATTGTAAGGTACTTTGAGTACAAGTGCTCGTATAGGCTCCATCAATCTAAGAGATACTTCATGATGATTGATGACCTTCTTTGAAAAGCATGCACCCATCTGTGTGACCAGATATTGCCATGGCTTTATAAAGCCATGTTTGTTGATTGCTCATTGTTAGGTTTCCGTATGGTAACCCATTTGCCTCAAGACATCATCCTTTTGAGGCCTTGAGAACATCAGGACATCATTGTCATCATCGAGTTGAAGAGCCGTCCTGATGGTGGCTTCATTTAATAGAAATTTTTTATTTAGCACCACACTCTCGATGGCCATTTGTTCTCTGTTCTCATACTCAGATAATGTTGCATTTTCCAGAAGATTTGAAGAATCTCTGGATGAACAGTTATATGAGCAGTGAGGGCATAGTTCAAGTTACTTCCCATGAACATTTTAAGCACGACTTGACATCCTTCCCATTGAGGACCTTCAAGGTTGGTCCTCAATCTGAGATTATGATATGGATGCAAAGTAAGTGGGAAGCATTCATCCTTGATGGTATTCATTTTGTGTGTGTGTGGGAGAGTATGAGGTGAAGGAGAAGATGAAGTTTTAGAGTGCCCCTTTTTTTGTGTGTGAGGATGACAGTTTTTCAACTCAAAGTGGTGATCATTTATAATAAACTTAATATTTGCCGTAAATGGAATCTACCTACTTATAGATTTTCTTCACCGCAATCTCTGTTATTTAATTGATTATCAGAGGACAGAAAGTATAACAGAGATAAGCTTCTTCTCCACTTTACTTGCATTAAATGGTTTAGGCGGCCAATTTCTGGTAATGTATCATGATAGCCTACCAATATGTCACTTCAATCTCCTTAATACTTGATGGGTTGCAATAAATGAAAGAGAGATAAAAATTCATATTAACGAGTTCCCAGAAATTTTCTGTTAAATGACGTTACCAGCACTAAGGAAAAAAATTTATTATACAATTTTTTAAAGAAAAAAAATGCCAATGTACAGTTTATGAATATGCTTGTCAAGAGACATGAATAAAGATGATGACATGCAGGAATTTGTTTAAATGATCTATGATAATTTTGATTATCCAACATATTTCTCTGATGATTCATCAGAATTTCTGATGATTTATCAGGTGTTCTGATGTTGTATCATATTTTCTAATGATTACATCAGATTTTCTGGTGATTTATCAGATATATGATTTTTTTATTATCACTAAACAATTTATCAAGCATTTTTCTAGTGATGAGAACAGAGATTTTTATCATAGAACTGACCATAACTTAGCAGATTAGTCGTTATGCCTTCAGCATAGGCTACTTCTCATAATTTCTGTTCTCCACATATTTTCCTCAATTCCCTCTTGTATGTGTGTTGACATACTGAAGCTTGTTCAACACCATCTTCAAAAGAAAAATGCAAAATCTGTTTATGGCTCAGCATATAACAGAATTTCTAATGAAAAACCAACAGGAAAAAATAATTTGATTAGGATCCCATCAGAAAAAGTACCCAAGCTTGCCTGGGTACCAAAAACCCTCTAATCATTCCATTTCAGGACCATCATGTGCAGCAGATCTGGTACTGCGACTCAGGAAGCTCCAAGCAGATGACTGGGGACAGGAGCTTACTCAGCAACTTTGTTTCAAAGCTGGGTAGAATGGTAAATTTTGGAAATGGAGTAAAAGGGAGGATCATGGGATATGGATGCATAAGGTATGGATGTTTGACCATAGAGAAAGTAGCCTATGTTGAAGGCTTAAAGAATAATTTGCTGAGTTGTGGTCAATTCTGTGACAAAGGTTTTCAGGTAACCTTTTTACCAGAAAAATGTTTGTTAATAGGTATAGATGATAATAAAATCTATTTAAGTGGGAAAAGAATAAGAAAGTCAATTTACTACTTTGATTTCAAAGAAGAAAGTGAACATCCAAAACTATGTTTATTTTCAAAAATCAACAAAGGTAGTAGTTGGTTATGGCACAAAAGGCTAGCCCACTTAAATTTCAAAAACCTAAGTAAATTAGCAAGCAAAGGTCTGGTAAAAGGATTACCTTTGATATCCTCAAAGAAGGATAAAATTTGTGAAGCATGTGAGATGGGTAAATCCAAGAGAAGCTCACAAAAATCAATTTCTGAGTCTTCTATTTCACAAAATTTGGAACTTTTACACATGGACTTGTGTGGACCCATAAGTACAGAATGTTTTTATGGAAAGAAATACATACTAGTAATAGTAGATGACTTTTCCAGGTACACATGGGTAGAATTTTTTAGAAAGAAAAGTGAAACACCTGATCTGATCATTAATTTTATCAAGAAAATTGAAAATCTGTTAAAACTAACAGTCAGAAGGATCAGATCAGACAATGGAACAGAGTTTAAAAATTTAAAAATTGAGAATTTTCTTGTAAGTAAAGGAATCTCTCATGATTGTTCTGCTCCCAGAACACCTCAACAAAATGGGGTGGTTGAAAGAAGGAATAGGTCCTTGGTAGAAGCTGCCAGAACTATGCTTGCTTATGCTAAGCTGCCCACTCATTTTTGGGCAGAAGCTATAGCAAATGCATGTTTTACCCAAAATAGAACCATAATCAACAAAAGGCACAACAAAACACCATACAACATTATCAATGGAAGAATTCCAAGTGTAAAATTTTTGCATACATTTGGTTGTAGATGTTTTGTTTTCAATGATTTTGAAAGCCTTGAAAATTTTGACAAAAAAGCAGAAAAATGTATTTTTCTTGGTTATTCTTTGTCATCAAAAGCATATAGAATCTTTATTCTCAATACAAGGACAATCAGAGAAAGTCTGTATGTTTCATTTGATGACTCATCAGAAACAGAGGTTTCTGATGAATACATGAAAGAAATAAATTTTTCTGACAAACAAGAAAATTATGAACATCTCTTTGAAATGATAAATGAAGATTTCCTAGAACATGATAATTCTTTCAAAAACAAATCAAAAGATTTTTCATGTACTAACTCTGCAGAACAAATGTGTAGTACATCAGAAACTCAGAATTCAGATATCTTACACACAAATGAGGCACCTGTTCAGGGGGAAACTTTAAATCCATAAGAACCAACAACTTTTCACAACAAGTTAAGATGGATCAAAGGACATGTTCATTCTGACATCATTGGCAATCCTGCAGATGGTGTCAAAACAAGATTTGCAACTGCACATGAGTGTGCATTTTCTGGGTTCTTAAGCAAGGTAGAACCTAAATCTGTCAAAGAAGCTTAAAGTGACCTAGACTGGATACAAGCCATGCAAGAAGAGCTTGATCAGTTTGAAAGGAGCAAGGTATGTGATCTGGTACCTAAGCCAAAAGACAAATCTGTCATAGGCTCAAAATGGGTATTCAGGAATAAATCTGATGGGAATGGCATAATCACCAGGAACAAAGAAAGGTTAGTGGTCAAGGGTTACTTTCAACAAGAAGGTATTGATTATGACGAAACTTTTGCACCAGTAGCTAGATTAGAAGCTGTAAGAATTTTTCTTGCTTATGCTGTATCCAAGGATTTCAAAGTTTATCAAATGGATGTAAAATCAGCTTTTCTGAATGGTAAAATTGAGGAAGAAGTTTATGTGCAGCAACCAGAAGGCTTTGTTGATCCAAAATTTCAAAATCATGTTTACAGATTAAACAAAGCCTTGTATGGGTTGAAGCAAGCTCCTAGAGCATGGTATGAAACTTTATCAAACTTCTTACTCAATTCTGGGTTTACCAAAGGTACTATTGACACCACACTTTTCCTCAAAACACACAAAGGTCATACTTTGCTGGTCCAGATATATGTTGATGACATTATATTTGGATCAACAAATGAAAAATTTTGTAACAAATTTCAAAAGTTGATGACCAGCCACTTTGAAATGAGTATGATGGGTGAGTTAACCTTTTCCTTAGGGATACAAGTTAAACAAAGAATTGATGGAATATTTTTGAGTCAATCAAAATATGTGAAAACAATTCTACAAAAATACTCACTTGAAAACTGCTCTCTTTCAAAAACTCCCATGGCAACAGGGAACAAGTTAGATTCTGATAAGGATGGAATAAGTGTAGATATTAAAACCTATAGATGGATGACAGGATCACTGCTATATTTAACTGCAAGCAGACCAGATATCATGTTTGCAACATGCTTTCTAGCCAGATATCAATGTGATTCCAAAGAATCCCATCTAAAAGCAGTAAAAAGGGTTTTCAAATATCTAAAAGGCACATCAGAACTTGGCCTCTGGTATCCTAAGGATACAAACCTTGAATTAATTGCATTCACAGATGCGGATTATGCAGGGTGCAAAATTGACAGGAAAAGCACATCTGGTGCTTGTCAACTCCTGGGAGAAAAATTGGTATGTTGGGCAAGCAAGAAACAAAACTATGTTGCCACATCAACAGCAGAATCAGAATATGTAGCAGCAGCAAGTTGCTGTTCATAAGTGCTGTGATTCAAAGAGTGCTATTGCAATAACAGAAAATCCAGTTCATCACTGAAGAACCAAACACATAGATGTCAGATATCACTTCATAAAAGATCATGTGGAGAAAGGTAACATAGAAATGTATTTTGTTCCAACTAAAACCCAATTACTGATATTTTTACAAAACCTCTTGATGAGAAGAGACACAATTTTTTTATCAGCAAACTTGGCATGGTTAATTTAAATGATGAAGATTTTTCAGAAAACACTAGGACACAAATTGAAAACCAAATTGATGATCATCAAAGTTCTGATAATCAAAGAATAAATCAACTGGTTTCTGACAAAGCAATCCATCAATCTGATGGAACATCAGAAAATCTGACGAATCTTCAATAAAAGATGATTTATCAGATTATCTGAGGAATTATCAGAATATCTGGTGAAATCTCCAGAACTTCTGATATAAAATCAGAAACCATGATGAAACATCAGAATAATTTGTAATCATCATAAATTTCCATCTTCATGCATATCCCACATATTGTAAATATTTATATAGGTGTATAATTTGTTTTTTGTATTTTTTTTCCTTTCTATTTAATTAAAAAAAAAACAAAAAGGGGGAAAAGTAACATGCATACTGATAAAATTCTATATAGCTAAGAAAATCAACCGTCTCTAGAATTTTTTTTTTTCAGATTATTGAATTTTATTTTTACTGCCAATGCATGCAACGTCATTTTTTCATAAGAAACTTAAGTGACACGTAGGCACTAAAATGATTAGGAGCTATGAAAGTAGCTGCCTAGTTATTAAATGCTTACTCACACATGGGGCTTAGTAGACTGTCACATTCACTGCAACAGATATAGTCTTAATTGAAGAGATGAAAATAAAAAAAAAGTTGGCTGTGAATATAATTTATGAGGAACTATCACTTTCATCTATATATATTAACAACCGGAAAAGAACTTACCTCACACCAAAATCATCTCTTCAAAATCCCTTCGACAGAATCTTCTTATCTTAAAATGGGTCGCCCAAAATTGATGAAAGCAACTCAATTCCCTCTCCCATTTCACAGACTTCATAATCTTAGATTAAGATCCAACTTGGAAGGACCTGCATGGGAGGACTGCAGGTTTGTGTACAATATGTTCATGCGAAGTCCTTTGAGCTTTGCTGTATCATCACATGTCACCATTAATCCAAACCTTCTCCAAGAGTTCTGGTGGAACTCCGAAATCATTTTTAGTGGTACTTCCATGTGGATTGAGAGTGAGGTTATGGGGGTCAGAATTACCCTAAAAGAGGAAACAATCAGAAATGTCCTCAGACTGGGTAATGATCATGAAATCTAATTCCTGGATAAGGCAGATATGCAACAGACCTTGACTGAAATGGGATATCATACATACAACTCGTCAAGGGCGGTTAGCAAATCTGGGTTTATACCACCTTTCCAGTTTTTGGTAGCACAACTAAGTGTCTGCTTCTCCAAGAAGATTGGACACTTCAACGAGCTGTCCAATAGGATGATGGAAGTGGTTCATGCTGTTGTACAGGAAAAACCTTACAACTATGCTAAGTTTCTCATGAGACACCTATTAGTAAACATCCATGACCGTCAACCTTTTCTGATCTACCCTCGATTCGTAACCAAGGTGATCACCAGTCAGCTGGACTTCGGAGGAGTAAGGAGCTGCTATCCAAGGGTCGAGCTGGTACTTCAAGAAAACATAAGTGAGCCCACCCTGGTGCCATCAACGAATCACACCGGTCGAATAACTAGTCTTTGGTTATATGTGAAGTGCATGTACAACGTGTTGGAGGAGGAGGAGGAGTAGTTGTTGTTTATTTTTCTTTGTTTTATGTTTTATATTTTTTTATATGTCAAGTTTGCTTTAATTTCTTTTCATTCATTTTTTTAATATGTCAATAGATCTAGGGGGAACTAACACAAAATGTCTGATAAAAACAAGGAAAATCTGGTGAAATTCAAATGAAATCCGACAGGATTTAGTGAAACTCAGAAAATTTGATAATCAATCAGAAAATCTTGTAATTATTCAGAAAACTCATCAAGCCATACGAATCTGTTCATTCACCAGTAAATTTTCAACGTAACCAGAAAATCTGACAATAAATTAGAAAATCAATTTTTTTATCAGAAAAATCTCTTGAAAGCCAGGAAGTTTGACAAATCATCAGAAAAAACATTGCCTTTTAAAGAAACTTATAACCATCTAAATTTTTGAAATAAGTTTCTTTCAAAATATTTTTTTTCTGAGGACTGGAACAAGTTGTATGAAAAATACTTCCTGTATATCAAAACAAAGGTGTGTAGTTCAGAACTGCAGAACATCAATGTAAGTAAAATTCTCGGAACTCTACTTATTCCCTCTCATCTCAAAAAAAAAAAAATCAAATGAATTCTGATGATATATGAAGAAAATACAACTCTCAAAAGTTTTATTCAAAATTTTCTGATATATATCATCAAGAGGAAAACCTGGGAAGACACACAAACTCAGAAAAGGTTTCTATTGGACCTTTTTGAAACAAAAAGGGTCCCACATGGAGAAAAGGTGCAAGTTGGACATTAGTGTTTATCCGCAAAATCATTGGAATCTCTAAGTCTCTTTAAAGGATCTACATTAAATTAGAGATAAACCAAAGGTTTTTCAAAAACGGTTGTTTCCTTAAAGGATTAAAACATCTTTAAGGTGTCATTAACCACCTTGAATACAAACAACCCACGAAAAACACTCAAAAATCTCTGTCTGTATACACTATAAATACCTCATTAAAAAACAAAGACTTACATCTTCAACCTTCAAATTCAAAACCCTAAAACCCTTTTCCGAAACAAAAACCCAAATTCTCAATGGCAGCTATCAACATCAAGATACCACCAATTGAACACTCTGTTACCTTCATAACTGAAGCTGAATTTCTTCCATTAAAGAGCAACAATGAAGCAATGAATGATAGCATTGAAGAGTATGATACAAAGTGTCAAATTCTCATTGAATTCCTAACCAGATGCCATATAGCTCAAGCTCTCACAAAGACCAGAGAGGTACCAGAAGAACTCATACAACAAGTTGTAAAAACTCTCAAAGTCTCAAATCAACTCGAGCTAACAGCACATGTGTGGGGAAATATCTTTATTACAATATCATCGGAGAAAATAAGGGAATGTTTGGAACTACCCTTAAGCCAAAGCTATGAAGAAGCACCAGTAAAAGAAGATATGTTCTCATAACTTGATGTTGTAATGGGTTACAAGACAAAGATTTCAAAAGTCAATGAATTCAAGAGAAACAAGCTACTTGACTTATGGCAAGTTTTAATGGAAATTTTGAACAAGTGTCTATCATCAAAGATTGGAGGTACAGATCAGATAAATAAGAATATTCTAACAATCATGTTCAGTCTCATTAGTGGGTTGAACATTGATTTTGGAACAAAAATATTTATTGTGATCAGAAGATCAATTCTGACTAACGCTGGAATGATAGATTCATATCTACCCTTTCCCAGATTTCTGCCAATCATAATTTCTGATGCCTTTTCTAAAAGGAACCTAGAAATTCCAGGATCAGAAAATATGTGTAGAACAGAAATTATGAGACCTTGGACTACCGAAGGATCTTGGAAGTCAGATTATGACGTGCCTGCTCTATCAGAAAAAGTGATGAATCTGATACCAGAAGATTCACCATACAGAGCAGAATATCTGAAGATGTTGAACAAAAGGTCAGAAAAAAAGAAGTTTTTGAAAGTGTGTCCCCCATGGAGCACGATGCACAAGAATCAAGCACACCAAGAATGGAACAGAAGGGTGAATCTGATCCTTATCCAGCTGATGAAGATGTGAATATGAGTCCTGTGGCAGAAGAACATCATGCTGAAATCTCACATATAGGAGAAACAGGTGCAAAACACTCCAAACTAAACTTATTTCATTTCTCTAAGAGTGATTCTGATGAATCAATTCAAGGAAAATATGAAATTTTACATAGAGGCACTATTTCTGCAAAACAAAATGTGAGTGAAACCAAGGACCCATTTTCTGAATCAGATTATGTGGAGGAAAATGTGGTGGCAACAGGTAGAGACCAGTCTACTGATCCAGGAAATCTGGATGAGAAAACTAAGAGTTTCTCAACAACTTATGGAGAACCTGAAAAGGTTCAAGGATATGAGGAAAACCAGAACTTGAATGTGTTTCAATTTTCTGGTGAGGATACAGAGAATTTGGAATTTTCCAATCCTCTTAACCTTAGAACAACAGAGAATGTGTTTTCTGCTGGTGTTAGAAGGGGAACATTTGTTGTTTCTCCTATTTACCAAGGATATCAATCTATGTCACCTAAACAACTTCACAAGGAACTTGAAGACACAACTGCTACTGAGAAAACAGCCACAGAAAGAAAACTTGATCTGATACTAGAAGAAATCAGAAATCAAAAGTCAAATATCAAGGTTTTATCAGAAACTGTCAAAGTTGTACAGAAGCAAACAGAAGACAATGTTGTAGCCCTCAGAAAATAGAGAGAGCTCATCAGAATTCGAGAAGGCTCTCAAGGAACTACATGATATCAAGAAAAAGATGGCTGAGGTTGCAACTGCAGGAGAAAGCTCAAGTTCAGGAAAGATTCTTGAAGAAATACAGTTCCTCAGAGCCAACAACAGCAGCACGATTGAGGCTTTTGAGAAGTTGTTGATGGAATTGACTGCACAAAGAAGTCAAGAAAACCAGGAGTTTGAAAAAATGAAGAAACAAGAAGAAACAAACACTCAAATTCTCACTAATGTTCATTTGTTACTAGAGATATTGCAGTATAATGTTGCTAGATTAGCAAAAGTTGATCTTCATGAACTGAAAGCCCCAATTCCACAAGAAAGACAAACAAGAGGATCAGAAACTCCTCAACAACAATCAGAAACCATTCAACAAGATCAAACCAAACAAACAGAAACTTCAACAGCTCAAAAACAGAAGCAACCCATGGGTCCACTTCCAGATAAACAAAAGTTACTCATGGGTCCTCCACCAAATATCCCAAAGCCAGACACATCAAGGGTCCAACAGAAAGAACATGTTCCAGTTCAGTCATCTTCTACAGCCATCACAGGAGACATAGAGTTCAGCATAAAGATGGATACAAAAGAGAAGAGAAGAATGGAACATGAAGTGACTTCCTCAAAAAGGCCAAGAAAAGAAATGATAGAAGATTCAGAGGGGAACATCAAAGATATGATAGAAGATTCAGACGGGAACATCAAAGAAATGGATGTGCTGAAAGGTGATTTACACACTATTATATACCCTGAAGAGCATCTAAAGCATTACTACTAGAAAGGTCCAGAAGAGAACCCAAAGAGACCACTCTCTCCATTGAGTAAAGGAATTGTTGAAATCAGAAACAATGGAGGCTGGGAAATTATGCACAAACACATGACCAATCCAATAGTATCTATTGAAAGAATCGATACTTTGACCACTGGAGGAGGCAACTTAGGTAATGAAGAACAAAACAAGTATACATTGACCAGAAAAGATAACAGGGAACAAAAGGTTACTGATGCAAATCTGGCTGATGATATTCACCCAATGGGCATAGTCAAAATGAAGAATATCGTTGATAGAGAGAAAAGTGGTTCAGTTGTGATCAGAAGAGCCCTTGACAGCCTCAAAAGTGCAGGAGCAAAGCTATACAAAAGGGCTGCACTGGCAGACTTTGATCTATGTATCAGTTTTGAGTACAGCAACAAGGTATTAATACCTCCTCCCAACACCAGAATTCCAACTGAAATTCCTTCTAAACTTGTGAGAACTTCAGTAATCTTTGACAAACCAGAAATGTGTGTAGTCTTCAAAGATGCTAATGATGAGAAAGCTCTATTCAGAATAAGTGAAATATGCAGGTATTCAAATCAAAATCTGAAATATATAAGGAACTGCATGAATGAAAAACAAGAGCAGCTCAAGAAGAAGGGAAGGAACAATGAACAGCTGAGAAAAACAATTGAAGAATGTATTGAAAACTAGATGGAGTCAAGAGGATGGTACAAAGAAATGTACAAGGAAACTCAAAAGGCAATTGATCACAAGAAAAAGCTGAAACCAGGAGACAAATACAGAAGTGGAGTGAAGATCAATTAATGAATTGATGAGATTAAAATTTTGTTTTTAACAATATTTTATTTTTGTCTGATTTATGGTTGGTTTGACTATGTTCTATGTTTCTCAACTTAGTTGTTTTGAATTTTTCTTTCAAGAAGCAGTTAAAAGTTGTTTATGTTATAGAGATAATTCAGTTTCTTACAATACTTAGGGGAAAAATGTTAGGAAACTTTATTTGTAAGTATTAAAGAAAATCACAATCAACTGGATCTATGAAGATATAACAGTCCTGAAGATCACAACAAGAAGAAGAAGATCGGATAGGACAACTGAAATGCACAGCATCTACTTCAAAGAATCACAAGTTGATCAAGAGCTGAATTGGATTATCAGAGAAGGTCATTTCTGATGGATCTGATGATATTTCTGATGAAATATCATCAGTTTCTTGCGATTCTAATCATCCGGATTTTTCTAATGATTTGTTCACCAGAATTTCTGATGAAGTGGTTTATCAGAAATTCTGATGAATACCCCACTTGTCTGAAATTAGCTCTATCCTGCCACACTTACCGAAGCAAGTGGACATTATTGGATGTCATGATGAAAAAGGCCACTTGAATGTTGGATTCAATGAATATGTCAAATGGCTACTTTTTGCAGGAATTATTGCATGAACAAACTATTATTTATTCATGCACCCAGCCTTCTATAAATAGAAGGCTCAACCAGCAGAAGACAATTGAGTTTGAAGCATAGCATTCACACATACATCAAAACTCCATTGCCCTCTCACCCACATAATTAAAGATTCATTTGTATTAGATAATAATCTTACAATCACCTTGTAAACCATTTTGTTTCAAAGTGATATAAACTTGATAATTCTGTAGGTCCTGTTTCTGAAAGTCTGATTTCCATTTCCGGACATCTTTTTCACATCTACTGAAATCACTTGCCATATTACGTGAAAAGAAGTTGTTAAGGCCATACTGGGTCCCACAATATGCATCCATATCCCATTATGGGGTATTCATCAGAATTTCTGATAAACCACTTCATCAGAAGCTGGAAACATGCATTTGGACCCAGTATGGCCTGAACAACTTCTTTTCACGTAATATGGCAAGTGATTTCAGTAGATGTGAAAAAGATGTGCGGAAATGGAAATCAGACTTTCAGAAACAAGACCTATAGAATTATCAAGTTTATATCACGTTGAAACAAAATGGTTTACAAGGTGATTGTAAGATTATTATCTAATACAAATGAATCTTGAATTATGTGGGTGAGAGGGCAATGGAGTTTTGATGTATGTGTGAATGCTAAGCTTCAAACTCAATTGTCTTCTACTGGTTGAGCCTTCTATTTATAGAAGGCTTGGTGCATGAATAAACTTCTATTTATAGAAGGCTGGGTGCATGAATAAACAATAGTTTATTCATGCAATAAGTCCTGCAAAAAGTAGCCATTTGACATATTCATTGAATCCAACATTCAAGTTGCCTTTTTCATCATGATATCCAATAATGTCAACTTGCTTCGGTAAGTGTGGCAGGATAGAGCTGATTTCAGGCAAGTGGGGTATTCAACAGAATTTCTGATAAACCACTTCATCAGAAATTCTGGTGAACAAATCATCAGAAAAATCCCGATGATTAGAATTGTCAGAAACTGATGATATTTCATCAGAAATATCAGCAGATCCATCAGTAATGACCTACTCTGATAATCCAATTCAGTTGTCCTATCCGATCTTCTTCTTCTTGTTGTGATCTTCAGGACTGTTATCTCTTCATAGATCTAGTTGATTGTGATTTTCTTCAATACTTACAAATAAAGTTTCCTAACAGTTTCCCCCTAAGTATTGTAAGAAAATGAACTATCTCTATAACATAAACAAGTTTAAACTGCTTCTTGAAAGAAAAATTCAAAACAACTAAGTTCAGAAACATAGAACATAGTCAAACCAACCATAAATCAGACAAAAATAAAATATTGTTAAAAAACAGAATTTTAATCTCATCAATTCATTAATTGATCTTCACTCCACTTCTGTTTTTGTCTCCTGGTTTCAGCTTTTTCTTGTGATCAATTGCCTTTTGAGTTTCCTTGTACATTTCTTTGTACCATCCTCTTGACTCCATCCAGTTTTCAATACATTCTTCAATTGTTTTCTCAGCTGTTCATTGTTCCTTCCCTTCTTCTTGAGCTGCTCTTGTTTTTCATTCATTCAGTTCCTTATATATTTTTCAGAGTTTGATTTGAATACCTGCATATTTAACTTATTCTGAATAGAGCTTTCTCATCATTAGCATATTTGAAGACTACACACATTTTTGGTTTGTCAAAGATTGCTCCAGTTCTCCCAAGTTTAGAAGGAATTTCAGCTGGAATTATGGTATTGGGAGGAAGTATTAATACCTTGTTGCTGTACTCAACATTGATACATAGATCAAAGTCTGCCAGTGCAGCCCTTTTGTATAGCTTTGCTCCTGCACTTTTGAGGCTGTCAAGGGCTCTTCTGATCACAACTGAACCATTTTTCTCTCTATCAATGATATTCTTCATTTTGACTATGCCCATTGGGTGAATATCATCAGCAATATTTGCATCAGTAACCTTTTGTTCACTGTTATCTTTTCTGATCAAGGTATACTTGTTTTGTCCTTCATTACCTAAGATGCCTCCTCCAGTGGTCAAAGTATCGATTCTTTCAATAGATATTATTGGATTGGTCATGTGTTTGTGCAGAATTTCCCAGCCTCCATTGTTTCTGATTTCAACAATTCCTTTACTCAATGGAGATAGTGGCCTCTTTGGGTTGTCTTCTGGACCTTTCCAGTAGTAATGCTTTAGATGTTCTTCAGGGTACATAATAGTGTGTAAATCACCTTTCAGCACATCCATTTCTTTGATGTTCCCCTCTAAATCTTCTATCATTTCTTTGATGTTCCCCTCTGAATCTTCTATCATTTCTTTTCTTGGCCTTTTTGAGGAAGTCACTTCCTGTTCCATTCTTCTCTTCTCTTTTGTATCCATCTTTATGCTGAACTCTGTTTCTCCTGTGATGGCTGTAGAAGATGACTGAACTGGAACATGTTCTTTCTGCTGGACCCTTGATGTGTCTGGCTTTGGGATATTTGGTGGAGGACCCATGAGTAACTTTTGTTTATCTGGAGGTGGACCCATGGGTTGCTTCTGTTTTTGAGCTGTTGAAGTTTCTGTTTGTTTGGTTTGATCTTGTTGAATGGTTTTTGATTGTTGTTGAGGAGTTTCTGATCCTCTTGTTTGTCTTTCTTGTGGAATTGGGGCTTTCAGTTCATGAAGATCAACTTTTGCTAATCTAGCAACATTATACTGCAATCTCTCTACTAACAAATGAACATTAGTGAGAATTTGAGTATTTGTTTCTTCTTGTTTCTTCATTTTCTGAAACTCCTGGTTTTCTTGACTTCTTTGTGCAGTCAATTCCATCAAAAGCTTCTCAAAAGCCTCAGCCATGCTGCTGTTGTTGGCTTTGAGGAACTGTATTTCTTCAAGAATCTTTCCTGAACTTGAGCTTTCTCCTGCAGTTGCAACCTTAGCCATCTTTTTCTTGATATCATGTAGTTCTTTGAGAGCCTTCTCGAATTCTGATGAGCTCTCTCTGTTTTCTGATGACTTTTGCAGTTTGTTGAGGGCGGCAGCATTGTCTTCTGCTTGCTTCTGCATAGCTTTGACAGTTTCTGATAAAACCTTGATATCTGACTTTTGATTTCTGATTTCTTCTAGTATCATATCAAGTTTTCCTTCTGTGGCTGTTTTCTCAGTAGCAGTTGTGTCTTCAAGTTCCTTGTGAAGTGGTTTACTTGACATAGATTAATGTCCTTGGTAAATAGGAGAAACAACAGATGTTCCCCTTCTAACACCAACAGAAAACACATTCTCTGCTGTTCTGAGGTTAAGAGGATTGGAAAATTCCAAATTCTCTGTATCCTCACCAGAAAATTAAAACACATTCAAGTTCTGGTTTTCCTCATATCCTTGAACCTATTCAGGTTCTCCATGAGTTGTTGAGAAACTCTTAGTTTTCTCATCCAGGTTTCCTTGATCAGTAGACTGATCTCCACCTGTTGCCACCACATTTTCTTCCTCAGAATCTGATTCAGAAAATGGTGTTGGTGCATATGTTTGTTGACTTCGTCTTATATTGAGTCTCGGTTTCGTTGCAGATCTGAACAAGAATGATTTCATCATTATTGATGATGACATCATACAAGTGACATCACAATATGACATCATGAAATTGAAACATCACACGAAATATGAAGTTTATGGTTGTTTGTTTTCACGACCAAACGAGTCGTTCAGAAGAATTCTCGAATCAAATCAGAGGCGGAATACAAAGATTTGATCTTCGTTCAACTTGTTATACACTTTACAAGTCTCTTGTATTGATTTTAGAACGTTTAAAAGGCTGGAGACACTTTGGCAACACCTTGGCTCTAGTTTCCCAAAGTTACAAATGAAATGACTAAGGCACCTATTTATACTAAATCTATTCCCCTTGAAAGTGACAAGCCCATTTCGTGTGGTATAGACTTATGTCATTTCGTGTGGAATGACTTTCCTATATTTACTTGTTCTAAGTGACTTAATCTAACATTCTAATTATAAGACTTGATACAAGACGAAGTCAACAGACATATGCACTAACAGTCTCCCCCTTGGATGTTGACAGAGTCTTCAGTACGAGAATTTAGTACGTCAAAACTTCAGTCTTGATCAGTCTTCACGCTTTCCAAAATATTTTACGCTGAAGCATCCTTCAAACTCTCTCTTTCTCTTCAATCACCATTATCAGCTATTCTCCAGAATCTGAATCTAGCTCTTTCACTCTCCCCTTTACTAACAGACTCCCCCTTAAGTTGTTCCGGGATCACAGTATGGAATTTGTAGCTTAGGATCTAAAACCTCTCATTAACCCTTAGGAATCGAAACCTAGCTTTTTCAACGTTTCCTGCACATTCTCTACCCAAAACATAAGTTTTTATTTATATCACTTTGAAAAACTTACTGATAGATAGCATCCATTCACCAAACATTAATAGTTACATCAAGTTCAAATTAATGACCTTGATTAACTAATCATATAATCATTCTTAAAAACATTTTGCATTTAAACAAACTCCCCAACCCAATGTGATTCATCATGTTTAACACTCGGAATTTTGAAAATCAACTCTTCAACATCAGTTGTCGAAAATAAGATGACGTAAAATCTTTTTGATTTTTCAAAATTTTATGCTAAAACACATTCTTTTTGGATTTTTGTTTTTCAAGAAAAGCAGTAAAGAAATATTTACAGACAATATTTTTTGTGAGTTTGTGTAAGAGGATCATATCAGTTTTGAGACACATCACTAGCACCGTTAAGCTTTAAACATTTTAAGTTCTAATCGATTCACGTTGATTGACGATATAGTTGTCCTCTTAAAATCAATCTAAAAACTTTCGAAATGCTTACCGATACGTTAGGGTATATTAATTTTGCACTAAATTCTTATAGACCCCACGATCTCAGCATATCCCCTCATCATGCAATACACTGACTCGAGTAATGCCTTTAAACTTTCATCAACTGTGATATGTGCAAAAACAAAGCAGAATGTTTAAACATTAACAATCAGGTCGATCTTTCGATACGCAGAGAAAGTCCAATGTTTAAACAAAATAAGTTGCCAAAGTGTCTCCAGCCTTGTAAACGTTCTAAAATCAATACAAGAGACTTGTAAAGTGTATAACAAGTTGAACGAAGATCAAATCTTTGTATTCAGCCTCTGATTTGATCCGAGAATTCTTCTGAACGACTCGTTTGGTCGTGAAAACAAACAACCATAAACTTCATATTTCGTGTGATGTTTCAATTTCATGATGTCATATTGTGATGTCACTTGTATGATGTCATCATCAATAATGATGACATCATTCTTGTTCAGATCTGCAACGAAACCGAGAATCGATATAGGATGAAGTCAACAAACATATGCACCAACAGTCTCCCCCTCTCCATCAGCTCCCTCTCATACTTCATTTGCATCATCATTCATGTAGTCATCAACATTCTTTTCATTTGAAGCTTCAGTAACAGTAACACCCATACCACTCTGATCGTCATCATCATTTCCATCATCACTGTGGCTACTTGCAGAAAAAACTTTATCATCTTCATCATCTTTTTCTGTATCATCATCCTTATCTTCATCATCTTCATCAATATCTTTTTCATCATTAACCACATCAAGTAATACGTCTTCATCCAAAATAGCAGATACAGCAGAAATAGGAACAGGGTTCTCAGCTGATAGCACAATTGCTCTCTCTTCAGAAACACCCTCAAGACCTTTGCCCTTGTCTTTCATTTTAGCATCAATCTCTGCTTGTTTTTTAGTTCTAATTTCTTCAATCTTTATCTCATCAAATTGTTGCTCAACAGATTTACCAAGCATCTTTTCTAGCACTTTGTTTATCATATAAATCTCATGTTCTTTCTGTGCCTTTAGAGCCTCAAGCTCTTTGTTCTTCAACACAAAATACTTATTCAGTTCATCTTTGCGAGCTTTTTCTTCCAACAATTCTGCTATATGAACTTTCATCACATCAATTTCAGCTTCATCAGCTTCAATCTTTTTCAGCAATGCAGAATTTTGAACTTCCACAGACTTAACACGTTTAACTAACTTTTTGTTCTCAACTAAAACTTCAATTTTCTTTTCCAAATATTTAATTTGATCATCAGTCGCAAAATTGAAATCACCGATGTCTTCAAGAGGAATATTGTGAGGAATATTAGGAAAAACTTTGTAACCAGAAGATTCAGGTGTGGTTTGAATACGTGGTTGTGAAGATGATGGTGTTTGGAAGATTTGTTGTGAAGTAAGCACAGGTTGTACAAGTTGTGGTGTATGGTGTGGTGGAAATGAATGTGATTGTGAGAGATGTAATGGTGAAATATGTGGTGGAGGTGATGGTGGTGGTGTGGATTGTTTTGGTATTGATTTATGTGGAGAATGTGGTGGTGATGGTTCAGGTGGTGGTGAAGGAGGTTTACTGGATTCCTGAATTGGTTTCTTCTTTAACAAGATCTTCAATGGCTTTGCCTTCTTTGGAGTAACTATCAGTTTCCTTGCAACTGTTTTCTTTTTACCTCCAGAAGTAGGTGACATTTGAATCTCTTCTTGTGAAGGAGTGTACACATCATCATCATCTTTACCACTCCTTCTTCTCTTTTTCTGTTTCTCTTTTTCTACAGCAGACATGACTATCTTATAACGTTCTGTTTCATCCACTTCATCCTCAGAAGAACTTTTTGTGCTTTTATCAACATCATCACTTTCTACAATACCAGCAGCTTTCTCTGATTCAGCATTGAATTTAGTAAGATCTTTCAACAACTTTGCAGATGCAGGAGAATAACGAACATATCCTTCAACATTCATTTCAGTTTCAGCTGCAGCTTCAACTTCTTCTTCAGACTCATCCACAAGCAAAGTCTTAGGAGTTTTCTTTTGATGTTTCTTGGGTTGTGAAGACGAACCCTCTCCTGCTTGCACTTTAGGAGTTACTTTCCTACTCCTCTTCTTCTTCTCCTTCAAGAACCAATCATTTCGAGTCGTCTTGAAATCTTTAAGAACTTTCAATTCATCTGCATATCCAGCTTCTTTCATCTCTTTTTCATTCCTCCAGTTCTGATGATTTACTGGATATGGATCTTGTTAATTGTTATCTTTCATGAAACCGAAGAACTCAGCTTGTGTAGAAGGCTCTGGATGATTCGGATGATACCTTGCCAACTGCTTCACAGAATCATTATCCATATGAGATAGAATCAACAGATCATTATTCTCATCTCGTACAATTTCTGGATAGGCATGATCAATCATCATCTGAATAAATCTTGGATACAACCAAGTCTTCCTCTTTGAAGTAACTTCATCCACTAAGTAATGAAACACAATATGCGAAAAGTTGTACTTTTGTTCAATACAAGAGAAACCACCATATTCATGTGATAATCACGCATAGCATCATATCCTCCCTTTTGGTGACTCAACGCCTGCAACACTGAGTGTATCAGAAACTTGTAAGGCTTTGAAAACTTTGACTTCAAGTAATTTGCATTGTTCAGTGCTCTAGTGTAACCCATCCTCAGCAAACATCCTTTAACCATTCTCTCAGGAAATTGTGTTGGTGAATTCTCATCGTCTGGAAAATCCAATACTTCACAAACAAGAGCCTCAGAAATGATAATTGGCTTTTCTTTACCATTCACCTCTACCACTTAATTGATCACCTTGCTTGTTTCGTCATAAGTGACATTCTCCCAAAAACGCTTAATGTGAGATCTGAAAACCAAGCGTTTGTCAGTTAATGCTTTCTGGATTGGCAATCTCCTCATGAACTCCAAAATACTTCTGAATTCTGACAGCTTTGGACTCCTTGCCTCATCAAGATCACAACATGTATTGTGTAGTGCATTAAACAACACTTGTGATGGCTGAAAACAATATCAAACAAACAAATTAAGCACTTAGAGAATTTTTCAAGTTAAAACATCATTCAAGTGGAATCATTTCAAGCAATATGGCATATTCAAGCGAAATCATCCTAATACATGAAATAGCATTTCAAGCGGAATCAGAATAATTGTTATTCCGCTTGAACTTGTCAAAATCAATCAAAAAAAATTTCTAAGAACTGATGATCAAATTGATGAATTTAGTTTGTTCTATGTTTGATTCCGAGCATCATGGTATCCTTTTTATCCACTTTGACCAACAAAAACTTTCTAGATCTAAGTCCGAAAGGTCTGTTCATCTTCAAATATACACATACACAGATCTGCAACAATCAAACATCATACAACTGATCTACAACAAATTCCGACAACACCCATGTAATTTAATTTCATTTTACATCATTATCAAACCCTAAATCTATGTATTCTACCATGTTTGACGCCGACACAAGAAAACATATAAGATCTGGGTAAAATCGACACAAAAAGATGGGAAAGTGAAAATTTCGAATCAGTTCTATTCTGAAAAGAAAGATTTTGATGTTGAAAAAGCCTTAAACCCCAATGTTTTAAACATTTTTGGAAAAATGGTTGACGAAAAAGTCAAAGGGATAAAAGAATTTTATGAATCAAAGAAGAGAACTGACATACCGAGTGAAAATAACTCGAATGCACCCAAGACTGGTCAGGCTTGGGTGTCAACTTTCTGTACTTGAAAATCCTGACTTGCCGGAGCTCCCAGGTTGGTAAGTGTGGAGTAGGAATCGGCATCTTTCTTGAGAAATTCACAATTTGTGATATTTCGATTTTCATGTAGTAGTGTTGTGGAGAACTTACAAGTGGTTAATCAAGGATATTAAGTTGTACTTGATTTAACTATCTTATAAGTGGTATGATTATTGGAAATTGTTTTTGTGATAAACCTACAAGTGGTTGAAAACAATGTGATGAAAACCCCATGTTTGTGAAACGACAAACAAAACAAATTTTCCGGAAAAACCATTTTGATTAAAACAAACTTAAGTGTTTTGAAATCATAATGGGAAAATAGTTTGTTATCAGGGGGAGTTCTGATTGTTTATGCCAAGTGGATGGCGAATTGAAGCGATTCGATATTATGTTGTCACTTTATCTGTATAGTTTGTTATCAAATTTTCCCAGAAAATCAAAATTGAAACATATTTTGATTTCAGGGGGAGAAAAATTTAAAAAAAAAATTAGAAAATTTGAAAATGCCAAAAACATTGAAAAATTCAAAATGAGTTTTGTTGTGAAATAGAGGAAATGATAGTAAAGCAGTTGGACTATCACGGCATGCTAAAGAAATGAAATGTCAAATGTGATAAACGGTCTCATTAAAGATGTGACGATAGGCTCAGCTAGACTAGTAGATTTGCGATAACGATACAAACTTAAATGAAAAAGCCTAGTTCTAGTGGGAAACACGGTTGAAAGCATAGTACTTAGTTTTGTTCTTCTTGATTGTGTACATACTCAGTAATCGCTGAATGTCGAAACACATAAAACTGGTTAAGTTTGTGAACTTTCACTACTTTGCTGAAAAGTCGCTGTGATTGTGCGTTTTATTTTGCAAAGATTTAAACTTGTTTTATTTCTTTATTTTGTTTAAGCATTGGACATCCTCTGCGTATACGTGAGTATCGAACTGGATGTTAGTGCCTAAACGTTCTACTTTATTTTGTTTGGTGTTTCGTTTAAGCTTTGGATCACCTCTGCGTATACGGGAGTATCGACCTGGTGGTTAAAGCCTAAACAATTTCAACTTGTTTTTTATTTCTTATTTTGTTTAACCATTGGACTTTCTCTGCGTATACGGAAGTATCGACCTGATTGTTAATGTTTAAACATTCTGCTTTATTTTTACACAAATCACAGTTGATGAAAGTTTAAAGGCATTACTTGAGTCAGTGTATTGCAGGATGAGGGGATATGCTGAGATCGTGGGGTCATGCAAAATTAATATACCTTAACGTATCGGTAAGCATTTCGAAATTTTTTTAGATTGAGTTTAAGTGGACAACAAGATCGTCAATCTATGTGAATCGTTTAGAACTTAAAATGTTTAAAGCTTAACGGTGCTAGTGATGTGTCTCAAAAACTGATATGATCCTCTTACACAAACTCACAAAAAGTTGTTTGTATATAGTTTATTTCCTTAAATCCAAAAATATTTTAGTGTGTTTTAGCATAAAATTTTGAAAAATCCAAAAAGATTTTCGACAACTGATGTTGGAGAGCTGATTTTCAAAATTCTAAGTGCTAAACATGATGAACCACATTTGGTTGGGGAGTTTGTTTAAATGAGAAATGTTTTTGAAGATGATTATATGATTAGTTAATCAAGGTCATGAATTTGAACTTGATGTAACTATTAATGTTTGGCGAATGGGTATTCTCTATCAGTAAGTTTTTCAAAGTGATATAAATAAAAACTTATGTTTTGGGTAGAGAATGTGCAGGAAACGTTGAAAAAGCTAGGTTTTGATTCCTGAGGGTTAATGCCAAGGTTTCAATCCTAAGCTACAAATTCTAGACTGCGATCCCGAAACAACTTAAGGGGGAGTATGTTAGCAAAGGAGAATTTGAAGAGTGAAAGAGCCAGACTCAGATTCTGAAGAATAGCTGATAATGGTGATTGAAGAGAAAGAGAGAGTTTGAGGATGCTTCAGTGTCAAATATTTTGGAAAGCGTGAAGACTGATAAAGACTGAAGTTTTGACATACTAAAGTCTCGTACTGAAGACTCCGTCAACATCCAAGGGGGAGACTGTTGGTGCATATGTTTGTTGACTTCGTCTTATATCGAGTCTCGGTTTCGTTGCAGATCTGGACAAGAATGATGTCATCATTATTGTTGATGACATCATACAAGTGACATCACAATATGACATCATGAAATTGAAACATCACACGAAATATGAAGTTTATGGTTGTTTATTATAATTCCGCTTGAACTAGTCTTTTGTAATTCCGTTTGAAAAATCAAATGTATGGTTCAAGCGAAATTAAGTGTACTATATATAGGTGTGCTTAGCTTCTCATTTGTAACAAGGTCATCAGTTGTGTACCGAACTGCTGCCGGATTTTCAAGTGATATATAAATGAGAAACAAGTGTTAAAGTGATTTTCTCTGTTTTCTACTCCATTCTTCACTGATTCAGCTCTGTTTGATTGATTCCGCCATTCAAACAGTGTGTATTGACTTTAATTGACTCACATTTTGTTTTGCAGAAATTGTGCCTCTATGTAAAATTTCATATTTTCCTTGAATTGATTCATCAGAATCACTCTTAGAGAAAGGAAATAAGTTAAGTTTGGAGTGTTGTGCACCTGTTTCTCCCATACGTGAGATTTCAGCAACATGTTCTTCTGCCACATGACTCATATTCACATCTTCATCAGCTGGACGAGGATCAGATTCACCCTGCTGTTCCATTCTTGGTGTGCTTGATTCTTGTGCATCATGCTCCATGGGGGACACACTTTCAAAAACTTCTTTGTTTTCTGGCCTTTTGTTCAACATCTTCAGATATTCTGCTCTGTATGGTGAATCTTCTGGTATCAGATTCATCACTTTTTCTGATAGAGCAGGCACATCATAATCTGACTTCCAAGATCTTACGGCAGTCCAAGGTCTCATAATTTCTATTCTCCACACATTTTCTGATGTTGGAATTTCTAGGTTCCTTTCAGAAAAGGCATCAGAAATTATGATTGGAAGAAATCTGGGAAAGGGTAGATGTGAATCTATCCTTCCAGCTTTAGTCAGAATTGATCTTCTGATCAAAATAAATATTTCTGTTCCAAAATCAATGTTCAACCCACTAATGAGACTGAACATGATTGTTAGAATATTCTTATTTATCTGATATGTACCTCCAATCTTTGATGATAGACACTTGTTCAAAATTTCCATTAAAACTTGCCAGAAGGCAGGTAGCTTGTTTCTCTTGAATTCATTGATTTTTGAAATCTTTGTCTTATAACCCATTACAGCATCAAGTTGTGAGAACATATCTTCTTTTACTGGTGCTTCTTCATAGCTTTGGCTTATGGGTAGTTCTAAACATTCCCTTTTTTTCTCCGGTGATATTGTAATAAAGATATTTCCCCACACATGTGTTGTTAGCTCGAGTTGATTTGAGACTTTGAGAGTTTTTACAACTTGTTGTATGAGTTCTTTTGGTACCTCTCTGGTCTTTGTGAGAGCTTGAGCTATAGGGCATCTGGTTAGGAATTCAATGAGAATTTGACACTTTGTATCATACTCTTCAATGCTATCATTCATTGCTTCATTGTTTCTCTTTAATGGAAGAAATTACGCTTCAGTTATGAAGGGAACAAAGTATTCAATTGGTGGTATCTTGATGTTGATAGCTGCCATTGAGAATTTGGATTTTTGTTTCGGAAAAGGATTTTAGGGTTTTGAAATTGAAGGTTGAAGATGGAAGTCTCTGTTTTTTAATGAGGTATTTATAGTGTATACAGACAGACATAGATTTTTGAGTGTTTTTCGTGGGTTGTTTGTATTCAAGGTGGTTAACGACACCTTATTGATGTTTTAATCCTTTAAGGAAACAACCGTTTTTGAAAAACCTTTGGTTTATCTCTAATTTAATGTAGATCCTTTAAAGAGACTTAGAGATTCCAATGATTTTGCGGATAAACACTAATGTCCAACTTGCACCTTTTCTCCATGTGGGACCCTTTTTTTTGTTTCATAAAGGTCCAATAGAAACCTTTTCTGAGTTTGTGTGTCTTCCCAGGTTTTCCTCTTGATGATATATATCAGAAAATTTTGAATAAAACTTTTGAGAGTTGTATTTTCTTCATATATCATCAGAATTCATTTGATATACTTTTTTTTTTTTTTTTTTGAGATGAGAGGGAATAAGTGGAGTTCCGAGATTTTTACTAACATTGTTGTTCTGCAGTTCTGAACTCCACACCTTTGTTCTGATATACAGGAAGTATTTTTCATACAGCTTGTTCCAGTCCTCAGAAAAAAATATTTTGAAAGAAACTTATTTAAAAAATTTAGATGGTCATAAGTTTCTTTAAAAAACAATGTTTTTCTGATGATTTGTCAAACTTCCTGGCTTTCAAGATATTTTTCTGATAAAAATTTGATTTTCTGATTTATTGTCAGATTTTCTAGTTACGTTGAAAATTTTCTGGTGAATGAACAGATTTGTATGGCTTGATGAGTTTTCTGAATAATTACCAGATTTTCTGATTGATTATCCGATTTTCTGAGTTTCACTAAATCCTGTCAGATTTCATTTGAATTTCACCAGATTTTCCTTGTTTTTATCAGACATGTTGTGTTAGTTCCCCCTAGATCTATTGACATATTAAAAAAAATGAATGAAAAGAAATTAAATCAAACTTGATATAAAACAAAATAAAACACACAACAAATAAAAATAAACAACAACTACTCCTCCTCCTCCTCCTCCAACACGTTGTACATGCACTTCACATATAACCAAAGACTGGTTATTTGACCGGTGTGATTCGTTGATGGCACCAGGGTGGGCTCACTTATGTTTTCTTGAAGTACCAGCTCGGCCCTTGGATAGCAGCTCCTTACTCCTCCGAAGTCCAGCTGACTGGTGATCACCTTAGTTACGAATCGAGGGTAGATCAGAAAAGGTTGACGGTCGCGGATGTTTGCTACTAGGTCTCTCATGAGAAACTTAGCATAGTTGTAAGGTTTTTCCTGTACAACAGCATGAACCACTTCCATCATCCTATTGGACAACTCGTTGAAGTGTCCAATCTTCTTGGAAAAGCAGACACTTAGCTGTGTTACCAAAAACTGGAAAGGTGGTATAAAACCAGATTTGCTAACCGGCCTTGACGAGTTGTATGTATGATATCCCATTTCAGTCAAGGTCTGTTGCACATCTGCCTTATACAGGAATTGGATTTCATGATCATTACCCAGTCTGAGGACATTTCTGATTGTTTCCTCTTTTAGGGTAATTCTGACCCCCATAACCTCACTCTCAATCCACATGGAAGTACCACTAAAAATGATTTTAGAGTTCCACCAGAACTCTTGGGGAAGTTTTGGATAAATGGTGACATGTGATGATACAGCAAAGCCCAAAGGACTTCGCATGATCATATTGTACACAAACATGCACTCCTCCCATGCAGGTCCTTCCAAGTTGGATCTTAATCTAAGATTATGAAGTCTGCAAAATGGGAGAGGGAATTGTGTTGCTTTCATCAATTTTGGGCGACCTATTTTAAGATAAGAAGATTCTGTCGAAGGACTTTTGAAGAGATGATTTTGGTGTGAGGTAAGTTCTTTTCAGGTTGTTAATATATATAGATGAAAGTGATAGTTTCTCATAAATGATATTAACAGCCAACTCTTTTTTATTTTCATCTCTTCAATTAAGACGATATCTGTTGCAGTGAATGTGACAGTCTACTAAGCCCCATGTGTGAGTAAGCATTTAATAACTAGGCGGCTACTTTCATAGCTCCTAATCATTTTAGTGCCTACGTGTCACTTAAGTTTCTTATGAAAAAATGAGGTTGCATGCATTGCCAGTAAAAATAAAATTCAATAATCTGAAAAAAAAATTCTAGAGACGGTTGATTTTCTCAGCTATATAGAATTTTATCAGTATGCATGTTACTTTTCCCCTTTTTTGTTTTTTTAATTAAATAGAAAGGAAAAAAATACAAAAAACAAATTATACACCTATATGAATATATACAATATGTGGGATATGCATGAAGATAGAAATTTATGATGATTACAAATTATTCTGATGTTTCATCCTGGTTTCAGATTTTATATCAGAAGTTCTGGTGATTTCACCAGATATTCTGATATTTCCTCAGATAATCTGATAAATCATCATTTATTGAAGATTCATCAGATTTTCTGATGTTCCATCAGATTGATGGATTGCTTTGTCAGAAACCAGTTGATTTGTTCTCTGATTATCAGAACTCTGATGATCATCAATTTGGTTTTCAATTTATGTCCTAGTGTTTTCTGAAAAATCTTCATCATTTAAATTAACCATGCCACGTTTGTTGATCAAAAAATTGTGTCTCTTCTCATCAAGAGGTATTGTAAAAATATCAGCAATTTGGTTTTCAGTTGGAACAAAATACATTTCTATGTTACCTTTCTCCACATGATCTTTTATGAAGTGATATCTGACATCTATGTGTTTGGTTCTTGAGTGATGAACTGGATTTTCTGTTATTGCAATAGCACTTTTTGAGTCACATAGAATTGGTATTCTTGTCAGAGTTACTCCATAATCTTTCAGTTCAGTTTGCATCCACAGCACTTGTGAACAGCAACTTGCTGCTGCTACATATTCTGATTCTGTTGTTGATGTGGCAACACAGTTTTGTTTCTTGCTTACCCAACATATCAATTTTTCTCCCAAGAGTTGACAAGCACCATATGTGCTTTTCCTGTCAATTTTGCACCCTGCATAATCTGCATCTGTGAATGCAATTAATTCAAGGTTTATATCATTAGGATACCAGAGGCCAAGTTCTGATGTACCTTTTAGTTATTTGAAAACCCTTTTTACAGCTTTTAGATTGGACTCTTTGGGATCACATTGATATCTGGCCAGAAAGCATGTTGCAAACATGATATCTGGTCTGCTTGCAGTTAAATATAGCAGTGATCCTATCATCCCTCTATACGTTTTAATATCTACACTTATTCCATCCTTATCAGAATCTAACTTGTTCCCTATTACCATGGGAGTTTTTGAAACAGAGCAGTTTTCAAGTTAGTATTTTTGTAGAATTGTTTTCACATATTTTAATTGACTAAAAAATATTCCATCAATTCTTTGTTTAACTTGTAACCCTAAGAAAAAGGTTAACTCACCCATCATACTCATTTCAAAGTGGCTTGTCATCAACCTTTGAAATTTGTTACAAAATTTTTCATTTGTTGATCCAAATATAATGTCATCAACATATATCTGGACCAGCAAAGTATGACCTTTGTGTGTTTTGAGGAAAAGTGTGGTGTCAATAGTACCTTTGGTAAACCCATAATTGAGTAAGAAGTTTGATAAAGTTTCATACCATGCTCTAGGAGCTTGCTTCAACCCATACAAGGCTTTGTTTAATCTGTAAACATGATTTTGAAATTTTGGATTAACAAAGCCTTCTAGTTGCTGCACATGAACTTCTTCCTCAATTTTACCATTCAGAAAAGCTGATTTTACATCCATTTGATAAACTTTGAAATCCTTGGATGCAGCATAATCTAGCTACTGGTGCAAAAGTTTCATCATAATCAATACCTTCTTGTTGACAGTAACCCTTGACCACTAACCTTGCTTTGTTCCTGATGATTATGCCATTCTCATCAGATTTATTCCTGAATACCCATTTTGAGCCTATGACAGATTTGTCTTTTGGCTTGGGTACCAGATCCCATACCTTGCTCCTTTCAAACTGATCAAGCTCTTCTTGCATGGCTTGTATCCAGCCTGGGTCACTTAGAGCTTCTTTGACAGATTTGGGTTCTACCTTGCTTAAGAACCTAGAAAATGAACACTCATGTGCAGTTGCAGATCTTGTTCTGACACCATCTGCAGGATTGCCAATGATGTCAGAATGAACATATCCTTTGATCCATCTTAACTTGTTGTGAAAAGTTATTGGTTCTGATGGATTTGAAGTTTCCCCCTAAACAGGTGCCTCATTTGTGTGTAAGATTGTGACAACTGCCAAATTTGCATGCATCCGTACAATGAATTAATCTTGATTATTGCTTAATGACTGGGCTGAATTATACTTAACTGCTTTCTGATTACTGTATCATACTTACATGTGCATCAAATATTGCATAATGACACATCATTATTACATGCAAACTTTATTGTCATACATGATGCACAAAGCACGGTTAGCAAAGTTAACGGATAAGACAGGAAAATGCAGACGGGGTTCAGTACATAGACAGACGTTGTTTTGAGACACTGTATGAGCTAGAGACTAAGTACTACACTAGTATGGTGTGTAGGGAAGTAAGGACCACAAAACTGCTTTTATAGGTGATAGTTAAAATGTCGAAAAGTGCCTAAAACTCACCCAAAGTGCATAATTCTGCATAATTCAGCAAAAATCAGCTTTTTAATAAACTAGTAACATGCAAAAATATGACTAAATGGTCCTGAATGCTTTCTAAGTGTCGGAAATTATAAGTGTCACAAAAGGTAACATAATGAACACTAAACGGAATAGTTTGACACTTTAACGAACCGGTATCTAACCGAACAACCGGACACTACCTGAAACATCAAAATTTTACTAGAAGCATTGTTTTAATGTTTCCAAGCTAGTTATAACCCTCGAACATCATATTACATGTTTTAAACACCTAGCATACTTAACCGTGAATTTTTTTAACACTTTTAGCCTATTTAACTTAACTTAACCATGGTTAAGGCTTA
This sequence comes from Helianthus tuberosus, assembly GCA_030545235.1. NCBI lineage: Eukaryota > Viridiplantae > Streptophyta > Magnoliopsida > Asterales > Asteraceae > Helianthus > Helianthus tuberosus. Next base: position 101,502,001 of record CM060367.1, read on the forward strand.
ACTATACCCCCCTTAATCTACGATTATGGTGGTGGCCCCACACCATATTCTTATTTGATTCACCTAGATTTTACTTGATTTGTTTGGATATCTTAAAGGATCTTGTCTTGTACTTATGGAACATCATACACAATGGTTAATATGTTAACAGGGTTATAAGAGATCAAGACGCCCCATTATCCTTCACATACTTACACCCACCTTCTTCCTCCCTCCTCTCTTCTTCCTCACGGCCAAGACCACCACCATCAACACCACTCTTGTCAAGCTTCCATTTTCCATTCTAAGGTGTTCACAAGGTATCTCTAGCACAATTAGGAAGCTTGGTGCCATTGGAAGTTGAAGGACCTTCACCGATTGCTTTTATCCACTTGTTTTCTCCTATTGAATCATCCCCTAGCCTTGAGCTAGTGGTAAGAACTTCATACACTCCATTGTTTATCTTATATTAGTGGTTAAAAGAAGATTCATGTTGATTATTATGAAGAACACTGAGAAACAAGAAGTTGAAACATGAACATAAGCTTGAAATTATAAGAAAACTTAAAGGAATCGTGTTATTTAATGTTGTTGTGATATTTGATGAATGATTTTTGTGTAAATGATGTAGATCATTATATGATCTTGCTAGATCATGATTAGAAACTTAATCTAGCAAGATGAGAGGGTGAAAATGTTAGAGATTTATAAATCATCCTCATGAAAGACATGAACTTGAAAAGATATATTGTTTTCTTGAAAAATAATAATCAAAGTGGGTTAATAATCATATAGATCTAAAATTTATGAGTGGTTTTCCAAAAGAACCAAGCTTGAAATTTGGGTTTTAGTAGATCTTGGTTCTTACATAAACAAATACTATTTTTAAGGGTTAAACAAGTGAAGAAACATTTATGTAACAAAAAGATTACATAAAGAAGCGTTTTTAGAAAATGAGTTTGGAAGTTGTGAACACCCAACTTCTTTAAAAATGAAGTTTTTAAAGAAGTAAATACATTTCAAAGGGTAACTAAACCTACTAAACACACTACCAAGTTACTACAAGTCTTTATGAAAGTTCAAGTTCATGTGGTTATGTAAATAGCATTGATAGCATGGACACCTCCATTTTTAGGGGAAACTATGGCAAAATTTTCAAAAATATAAACACTTAGAAAAGTATTTTCTAACAAATGTGTACAAGTAGGTATAAACTATGGTTTTCAATATAAACTTTGCCATAGGTTTTGTTACAAAAATACAAGTATTGGAGGTTGGTTTTTATAAATAAAAATGGATAAATATGTATTTAGAATATATATTTACATTAAAGACACATTTTGTGTGACTATTTGTATACTTGTTGTAATAATTATATTATTTTAGTATTTAAAGTAATATAACTTAACAAAATACCAAGAATTTACAATCCAAAATAATACCAAAAATCACGAGGAATAAATATATATAAGTTAAGAACTTAATATTGTGAAACCGAACGCAAGAATGTAATTTACAAAATATTCCAGAAAATACCGTTATAAATATATTATTGGTAAATGATATTTTGGATGCATGAAATGAAAATATGATTTTTGTAAATATTACCAAGTTATATCATATTTTCGACAAGGAGAAAATATATTATTTTTGAGAAGTAAAAATATATTTTCCTAGAGTTTCTAGAAGATGTATGATTTTTGGGAAAAATATACGTTTTCTTGGATAAACTTGAAATACATTTGGGTTAAAATAAGTTTATATATATTTTCTAAGAGAGACTTGAAAATATATTGTTTTGGAAATATATATGGGATATTTATTAAGAAAATACGTACACACCGGAATACGACGCCAATACATGGCAAGATATACAAATACAAGAATACGGATAAACATGTATGAGATACCCCATCCTTGGGAAGGAAATACGAATATGAATACTTGAGAAGTATTGTTACAAAATATGGTTTAACGATTATTCCAAAATTAGAATATAATTTAAAGTTAAAATATTTATTATTTTAACAAATAATTATATGCTTGGAATAATAACGAAGACACTTTAAAAACGTAACTCAAAGGCACTAATTAATACCAAGTCAAGGCACGACCCGCTTGTCTAATGGACCGTAGTATGCATGTAGGTAGTCGTGCGTTCTAGAGGAAGCTTTGAGTTACATCGGATACAAGGAACGCAAAACTGTGAGTTCATGTCCCCCTTTTATTTTAACTGTTTTCAGTTTTATAACTTCGGGGGTGAAATACATGTTACAATTATTTACAAACGTTTTATACATGGTATGGTTAGCTTAAGGAGGGTTACTTCTTGATCATGTGAGTGGTGGGTATGACACTTAAGGCCATTAATCCTTGTTGTAGGACCGAGGGACATGAGTGATAGATCTATTCGGGTGTAGCGAGCCCCACCCCTGAGTCCCTTGAGTGGACCATGTGGTGACTATGTCTTACTGACGAAATATGCTAGGTTTGAGTTTTCCTACCTCACTTCACACATATCAATGGCCTTGCAAACCATTGGTGATCTGTTTTTCCTTGTTTCTTTCATACCGGGATTTATAAACTTATATACATACTTACAACGATTTCAAAGGTTTTTATATACACACAAATGAACACATGAACTCGCTCACCTTTTGTTGATGTTTTCAAACTACATGTATTTCAGGGAATTGTAAGTGGATCTGGCGGGCGTTGGAAGTTTTTATGCTGCGTTAGGAATAAAGATGTCATCCATGGTCTTTGAGTTTGGTCAGTGTGTCTTATTCCTGGACGAGACACGTCTTCCAAACCGTGGTGTTATTCAATATCTTTTGACGAGTCCTTAATGAACTCATAAACAATTTGTACGGTTTGTAAAACTTGAATTGAAGTCTACGTTTTAAAACAATGTTGTTATGTTTTAAACTTATTTAATGGATGACAAACCTATGGTTTTATCATATAGTTGATGTTATGATTGAATGCAATGATATTAAGAAAGTCACACCATAATCACGCTTCCGCAAAATTCAGGGTGTGACAGCTTGGTATCAGAGCTTCGATCATAGTGAACTAGGATTCTTTCTCGTGTCTAGACTACGATCATTAAGGCTCTCACGAAAACGTTTTTACGATTATGTTTTCATTGCATACACGAAACGCCCAGATCCAGGAAACAAACATTTTTTTTTACAAATAAAAGACACGAAACACATTTCAAAGTTAATGTTTATAATTCAGTCTGAGGGACTGGGTAGTTCAGTCTGAGAGACTGGGTAGTTCAGTCTGAGAGACTGGGTAGTTCAGTCTGAGAGACTGGGTAGTTAGTCTGAGAGACTAGTTGGGACAGTTTGAGAAACTGGGGAGTTCAGTCTGAGAGACTGGGTGTTTCAGTCTGAGAGACTGTGTGTTTCAGTCTAAGAGACTAGGTAGTTAGTCTGAGAGACTAGTTGAGACAGTTCGGGAAACTGGGAAGTTTAGTCTGAGAGACTAGGGGGTTCAGTCCGAGAGACTGGGAAGCTTAGTCTGAGAGGCTAGGTGGCTTAGTCTGAGAGACTAGGAAGGATAGAAAGTTTCATGAAGAATAATGTGAATACATGATTGCATGATGAATTGTCTTTGCTTACGATACACTAAGTGTTAGCAATTACTATGGATATACATGCTATGATTATTATGTACCGGCACTCATGTCACCTTCGTCAGAGAGTGAGTTGTCAGACGTTGATGACCCTATGGCCACCGCCACAGATAATGAGATTGCACATGCGCCGGAGATATTTACGTCAGACACTGAGAGTGATCCTGACATGCTAACCAAGGACGAGGACGACTTCCAACAGTCCGCGCTACCAGATTTTGGGAAATACTTTACCCTTGCTGATGGTTTCTCTTACAAGAATCCTTCTGTCACTCTTGTTTCAGTCCATGACCACTTCATCCCAATGGTAAGCACACTATGGCTCCGATCCTCGACAATGCGCCTCCTGTGGACATTCCTTCCGAAGGTTGGCTACTCGACGAATAGTTGATGATGACGTTGACATGTTTACGGTCCTCCTGCTGAGGCCCATGATGATAGAAAGTTAGACGAGAACGTTGTTACTAATTTCACTTCTTGAGACCCCTGTTATCAAGCTATCCTCTTAATCTAGTATACACTCGATTTCAGACTCCTTTGAGTCTGTGACATCTAAAGACTTACAGACGGCCAGATTGCAGCTTTCTACTACTGACTCAGACGACAACGCCGCTATGACTGATGCACCATCACTTGCTTGAGATTCCACACCTTTACCCGACCCAGAGCCTGCTCCTGAGCTAGCTTCTGCTCCTTTTGGGTCAGCCTGATGATGCGCCTAATGATCTTGAGCCGATTTCCGATCCTGACCATGTTTCTTTTGGTTTACCAGACATTGTACCCCTTATACCTGACCCAGTACCTGCACCTGATGATCTCCTTTTTGGTTGAGACGTTTGTTCCCGCACCTGCACCCGCTAATATTACTCCTATGGAGACCGACATCCATTGCACCAGCATGCCTATCGCTCTCTTTCAGGACATACCCGCACCCCGGAAAGGTACTCCAGGTTAGCACTCGCATGACGATCCTTTTGCTACAACAGCATTTTCCCCGACCTCACAGGCCGCACCGTTTGCTACTTTCACCTCTACATCGCTGGACGAGCCATTTCGATGGTTCCTATAATAAACTATGCTGATTATAGACCCTTACCATCCCTCACATTATGAAGGCTACACACGGGATGAGTGCTCCTGTAACATCAGCTATAGTTTGAGGATATAAGTCGCAGAGTTTTGGAGCTTGAGCTGACACCACGTCCTCCACCCTGCCTATTGCCAGTATACTTTGATCCTCCACATTTATCAAAAGTTCCTTTTGCGCTCTCACCTGCTACTATTACACCTTTCCCAGGTTTTTGATGCTCGTTTCTTTACTGTCGAGCAGTGGATAAGTAAATTACTTTGATGTATATACAAGCCCGAGGAGGAGTTTACGCATGTTAGCAGTTTGCTTTTCTTCATTCCTCCACCTCAATCACCAGTATAGTTGGTTTCTGGATTATGCGGATTGCATTACATTTGGGTAAAAACAATAACGATGAGCTGAGATTGTGGAGACTTTTGAAGACCACTTCTGACCATGTGATTTTGATACACTGATAGACTTATTGGACAAGGGTAGGGTGACCCACCCTGTGTCCCTTTTGATGTGACACATTTTGTAAGACAATGCAATTGTGGTCGGAGAATAATGAGAGCCAAATCATCATTAAAACATGCGACAATACTTTGTGGCCAATAACCAATGAAAGCTCAGTCGCTATGTCTTCGTTAAGCACGTTGTTGATCTATATGTGTGTGCTATAATTATAATGCTACGTGCTTGTTTGCTATGCTCTCATTAAACATAATTCCCAAATTACTTGGTTATGCTATGATTATGCTATTGCTTGATTAGTTGATATGATAATCTATTATGTGTATGTACATATGACCTCTAAACAACTATATGGACTCCCTGAACAAATAAGACCTGACCTAACCGATCTTCTTCTTAGAAGATGTCGATACAAGGGAACATCGATACCAACGACCCTCTGCCAACGACAGCGGCAGAACTACAAGAGCGCATCTCACAGGCCATTGCACAGCACGAGGCCCTTCGCTCTAAACGCAGCGGTGGTACCCCAGGAAATAATCCACCCAACGGTAATGTTTAGTCACTTAAAGACGCATTACCAAACGTTTGGATATTTCCAAAAGTGCTTTACTAATGCCATATGTGAATGATGTCGCAGGCTACACCTACAAGCAGTTCTCGAGCTACAAACCTTGAGAATTCGACGGCACTGGGGGTGCCTTAGCCTTCGTGCGCTAGGTTGAGAAGGCGGATTCTGTTTTACGATTGAGCAAATGTGCCCCAGAACATCAGGTCACGTACATTTCCGGACTACTTCAAGATGGGGCTCTGTCATGGTGGAACCTTCAGGTTTAGACAAGGGGCGAGACTGGCGAGTATGCTTTGACGTGGGATGAACTGAAAGAACTGATGCGTAAAAGATATTTCTCTAGGGCAGAAGTCCAGAAGTTGGAGACTGAACTGTGGAACTTGAAAATGGAAGGTCCAAAGATAACTGACTATGTGCAGAGATTTGACGATTTATCACAAGTTGCGTCGCGTTTGGTGGAACCAGAATCTAGGAAGATCGAACGCTTCATCGGGGGATTGGCACCTCAGATTCTAAGCCTGGTGACAACACCTAAACCTCCAACAATCACCGAGGCTATCGACATAAGTATGCCGCTCACTGAAGAAGCGGTTAGACTTGGAAAATTTTCCACTTCGGAAGAGAAAACGGAGACTCCTGTAGAGTCATCTGGAGATAACAAGAGAAAGCTCGCAAATTTCAAGAAGGTTACTCAGGCGAGTAACAAGAAGAAGGCCAAAAAGGGAAAAGACTACATGGGCATCCTACCTAAGTGCGACAATTGTCTACGTTATCATGTCGGGCGATGTAAATATGAAAAATGTGATAACTGTGGCAAGAGGGGGCATCCTAAGGAAACTTGTAGGCAAGATACTAAACATAGAAATGGAGGCCAAGATGGTAGCGAGAATCACAGAGGAAACAACGATAGTGACAATTATCAAGGCAGAACGAGTGACAAACAGAAACGGGCTCAAGGTTGTTTTAACTGTGGAAGCAAAAAGCATTTCAGAAAATATTTCCCTAAAAACAAACAGGCACAAGGATGAAAGCTCAACGCCGGAGCTAGGGAGACACGCCAGGAATCCAAGCGTAGATATCGGTACGTCCCATATTAGTCAACATTATGCATGTGTGCTGCTAGATACTATTGCGAATTTTAGCTTCGCATCTCTAGAGTTTGAGAGTATACTTGGTTTAGTAGCAAGTAAGTTAGATAACCCGTACTCGATAGAACTAGCCAATGGGAAGCTATTGGAAGCCAACGAAGTACTGGGAAACGGCAAGATAGAACCTGGAGAGCGTAAGTTTACGCTTGATTTACTGCCAGCTGAGTTGGGAAGCTTCGACGAGGTAAGTGGGATGGATTGGTTGTCAAGAAATCAAGCAGAGATTGTTATCCGCATCCCGATGGCGAACAAAGAAACGATCGTGACTCATGAAGCGGGATACGCCTCTACAAATTACTAATTGCTTGAAGGCACGAAAGTGTTGCGTAAAGGATGTGTTGTTTTTGCTTGGCTCATGTCGCGGACAAGGGAGCCAAAGAACCAAAACTCAAAGATATCCCTGTGACAAGTGAATATCCTGAAGTCTTCCCCGAAGACTTGCCAGAATTATCTCCTCAACGACAAGACGAATTTCGGATTGATTTGATTCCAGGCGCCGCACCTGTAGTCAATGCACCTTAGCGATTTACACCTTCGGAAATGCAAGGATTGTCAGTGTAGCTTCAGTAGTTGATAGAGAAGGAAGTTAACAGAACAAGTTTCCCGTTTTGGGTAACCCTGGTTCTGCTCGCCAAGAAGAAGGACGATAATTTTCAAATGAGCACCAACTACCAGGAGCCGAACGAGCTAACCAATAAGAGTCGGTAACTCTTGCTGAGGATTAACGAATTTCTTACTTAACTAACTGTGAGGATCCAACTACTATTACATGATCGATCTACGATTGAGTGTCTTTATCTGTGAATTAAGGAAGAAAGTATACCAGGGAATTGTGGGACAATGACTTGTTTTAGACCTACACAAAAATTGTGTTTCCTGCGCAATGCACAAAACAGTTTTACATAGAATACGAGACTTTGAGAACCTAGAAAACATGTGTTTAATCCTTTGAAGAACCCAGATCAAATCTCGTAAAGGTTGTCACTTGGAACCACACCTGTTAATTCAAGTAAACCCCATTATCCTGTCATATATGATATTTCAGTTAACCAAACAGAAAGTACTCAAATTTCTTTTGTTAAAATCTTCACTTTTGCTTCTAACGAGTAGATGTTTGCATCTCTACTCCCCTTAATGGTAGTTGCATCGCGTTAATTTTCTTCGTCGAGAGCGAACTCACATTGCTTCCATACTTGGTCATTTCTTCATTTTAGCAAATACTCATTGTTTCATTACTTGGAAACTTGTATGTCACACATGCACCATTTGTTATGCTTGTGGTTTCGTTTCAAATAAGCGCTTCGACAAGGTCCAAATACTATTTTGCTGAAACTAATTATTGATTTGTGATTCGACTGGTTTACATTATTGTAATTATTGGCTCCTTTGTTATCGAGTCAACACACTTTCTTGAAACTCCTTTTATTTCAAGTTGTATTCATGGCTTGTCTTTGTAACCATGTTGAGATTCCCTTGTTGATACATACGTTTATTGTTAGGTTACTCCAAAACCAAGTTCAATTGCTTGAAATTATCCATTTCGCATATTCAATTTAAGACGCATATGATGTATTGAGAGCATCATATTCAAACATTTTTGCAAAGGTTCTCTTGGTTCGAGTCGTAGTAGGCTTGATTGGTCTACGACTCCACTAAATGGTTTGTCGGATTCGAAACCTTGCGGTGATACGTTCACAAAATTGAAGCTTGCGCTAATTTCGTTACACACCTCATACACGGATTTGATTGTTTATTGACTTGCTCTAAATCCGTTTTGTTTATCACGATTAAAGCGGCCTCAACACAGTTGTGTGTTAAGACAATGGTACATAGGTTCATTTCATGTCACGGTGTACCTCCTAATGATTCTTTCATCGTCAATCGAATGCCTTGCGGTACTTATTACCTTTTTCACCTTCGATCAGAAACAGTGGCTCTTCGATATTCTATATTCTATTAAAAGGTCCTACTATGCTGTTTGAATCAAATCCTCAGGACTGTTTCATTACACTTTCATTTAATCTCAGGCACGGTGAATTTGTTCGGTCACCGCTATTATTGAAATATGTCAATTACGACACCTTGTGGTGTCATTACAAATTTGTAGCTTATGCTAATCATGGTCAATCGTCTCACACAAAACTACACATACTTTTCTTTGACTTGTCATATAAACATTCCGAATGCAACTAAGAACTAAGACAATAATACACCAGATTCGCTCGTGTTCCATTCGGTGTATTTTCGCAATTCAAGAATGTCAACACACTATTTTATCCATGTATTTGTTCGAAAGTTGACATATCATTTTCATGTTACTATCACATTCGAGTTGTGGATTTTGAGTTCTTATAGAGGATGCTATGGTTTGTGAAAGCTCGTTTGCATATTGTGACTGATAGTTTGAGAATCCATTGGTCAAAACCCCTCTGTTGCACCCCTGTTAACTAAGTTACACTAGATTATACATCTATACACCTCGTGTCCTTTGACATCAAATGCTAGAACACATACCTCGTTTGCATATTGTGACCGATTGTTTTGATTCGGTTTTGTGGTTATCTACCTTAGTATTATTCATACATACACGCTTAATGTAACCCTAAAGGGGAAAGGTAGTATAAATTTCGAGGATGAAATTTTCTTAACATGGGGAGAATGTGACAACTGCCAAATTTGCATGCATCCGAACAATGAATTAATCTTGATTAGTGCTTAATGACTGTGCTGAATTATTCTTAACTGCTTTCGGATTACTGCATCATACTTACATGTGCATCACATATTGCATAATGACACATCATTATTACATGCAAACTTTATTGTCATACATGATGCACAAAGCATGGTTAGCACAGTTAACAGATAAGACAGAAAAATGCTGACGGGGTTCAGTACATAGACAGACGTTGTTTTGAGACACAGTGTGACACAGAGACTAAGTACTACACTAGTATGGTGTGTAGGGAAGTAAGGACCACAAAACTGCTTTTCTAGGTGATAGTTAAAATGCCGGAAGGTGCCTAAAACTCACCCAAAGTGCAGAATTCTACATAATTCAGCAAAAATCAGCTTTTTAATAAACTAGTAACATGCAAAAATATGACTAAATGGTCCTGAATGCTTTCCTAAGTGTCGGGAATTATAAGTGTCACAAAAGGTAACATAATGAACACTAAACGAAATAGTTTGACACTTTAACGAACCGGTATCTAACCGAACAACCGCACACTACCCGAAACATCAAAATTTTACTAGAAGCATTGTTTTAATGTTTCCAAGCTAGTTATAATCCCCGAACATCATATTACATGTTTTAAACACCTAACATACTTAACCTTGAATTTTTTTAACAGTTTTAACCTATTTAACTTAACTTAACCATGGTTAAGACTTAACTATACCCCCCCCCCCTTAATCTACGGTTATGGTGGTGGCCCCACACCATAATCTTATTTAATTCACCTAGATTTTACTTGATTTGTTTGGATATATTAAAGGATCTTGTCTTGTACTTATGGAACATGATACACAATGGTTAATATGTTAACATGGTTATAAGAGATTAAGACCCCCTATTATCCTTCACATACTTACACCCACCTTCTTCCTCCCTCCTCTCTTCTTCCTCACGACCAAGACCACCACCATCAACACCACTTTTGTTAAGCTTCCATCTTCCATTCTAAGGTGTTCACAAGGTGTCTCTAGCACGATTAGGAAGCTTGGTGCCATTGGAAGTTGAAGGACCTTCACCGATTGCTTTTATCCACTTGTTTTCTCCTCTTTAATCATCCCTAGCCTTGAGCTAGTGGTAAGAACTTCATACACTCCATTGTTCATCTTATATTAGTGGTTAAAAGAAGATTCATGTTGATTATTATAAAGAACACTAAGAAACAAGAAGTTGAAACATTAACATAAGCTTGAAATTATAAGAAAACTTAAAGGAATCATGTTATTTATTGTTGTTGTGATATTTGATGAATGATTGTTTGTGTAAATGTTGGTCCCCTTTGGCGCCCCTGTTGAAATGGTGCGACTTTCTTCGCTCGTTGAGACGTGTGTTTGTGAAGTATATAAACATTCAAAGAATAAAAATAGAGACAATGAGAGTGATATATCTTCAATGGTTAATTCTTATTAAACAAAGAAGAAGGGGTCGATCCGAGAATAAACTCGAATCTAAATGTCACCCCCTGGGCCAAACCAGGGGGTAAACTCACAAGAAAAACTCTATGTTGAAATATAACTTTACAAGACACACATAATTCCTTCGTAGGAATCATGTATATATAGAGAAATTCAAGATCATATCTCAAATGTGATTGGATGATGGAAAGTTGGTATGTGTGCCCATCCATTATTTTAATGTGACTTATCTTCTTTTGTCTCCAACTTGTTCCTTTACTTTTCTGATGAATCCTTCAACATTTGAGAATATATATTTTCTGATGAAATGCTTTATCAAAAGGAAAAGATTCCCTTTCCTTTTTTGGTGATTTCTTTTCTAAAGGAAAACATTCATTTTCTCTACAAAAGGAAAAGATTCCTTTTTACTAGAATGTCTCTTTCTTGCTTTTTCCCATATGAATCTTTTCTTTTGAAGCCTTTTTCATAGAAAATATTTAATGTGTTAATAAGATATATTATCTTATTAACCCAATTCTTTGACTATATATCTTGTATACTCCATAATGTTCCGCTGACATTTTGAAGTCTTGAAACCTTGTCGTGCTCTTTCATCAAAGAATTTAGAAGCTTCAATATTTAGTGCTTCTGGGACGGTTCGTCGGTCGGTTCGTGTTGTCGGAATTAATTCTAAGTAACTTAAACTATTTTTAACAACAAATACAATAAAGTTTCCTAACAGTAAATGATGTAGATCATTATATGATCTTGCTAGATCATGATTAAAAACATAATCTAGCAAGATGAGAGGGTGAAAATGTTAGAGATTTATAAATCATCCTCATGAAAGACATGAACTTGAAAAGATATATTGTTTTCTTGAAAAATAATAATCAAAGTGGGTTAATAATCATATAGATCTAAAATTTATTTGTGGTTTTCCAAAAGAACCAAGCTTGAAATATGGGTTTTAGTAGATCTTGGTTCTTACATAAACAAATACTATTTTTAAGGGTTAAACAAGTGAAGAAACATTTGTGTAACAAAAAGATTACATAAAGAAGCGTTTTTAGAAAATGAGTTTGGAAGTTGTGAACACCCAACTTCTTTAAAAATGAAGTTTTTAAAGAAGTAAATACATTTTAAAGTGTAACTAAACCTACTAAACACACTACCAAGTTACTACAAGTCTTTATGAAAGTTCAAGTTCATGTTGTTATGTAAATAGCATTGTTTTGGCACTTGGTAAGTGTTGGTTCAATTGTTGATTGTTTGTGATGATTTTAAAAAGAAAATGATATGCTTTGATAGCATGGACACCTCCATTTTTAGGGGAAACTATGGCAAAATTTTCTAAAAATATAAACACTTAGAAAAATATTTTCTAACAAATGTTTACAAGTATGTATAAACTATGGTTTTCAATATAAACTTTGCCATAGATTTTGTTACAAAAATACAAGTATTGGAGGTTGGTTTTTATAAATAAAAATGGAGAAATATGTATTTAGAATATATATTTACATTAAAGACACATTTTGTGTGACTATTTGTATACTTGGTGTAATAATTATATTATTTTAGGATTTAAAGTAATATAACTTAACAAAATACCAAGAATTTACAATCCAAAATAATACCAAAAATCACGAGGAATAAATATATATAAGTTACGCACTTAATATTGTGAAACCGAACGCAAGAACGTAATTTACAAAATATTCCAGAAAATACCGTTATAAATATATTATTGGTAAATGATATTTTGGATGCAAGAAATGAAAATATGAGTTTTGTAAATATTACCAAGTTATATCATATTTTCGACAAGGAGAAAATATATTATTTTTGAGAAGTAAAAATATATTTTTCTAGAGTTTTTAGAAGATGTATGATTTTTGGGAAAAATATACGTTTTCTTGGATAAACTTGAAATACATTTGGGTTAAAATAAGTTTATATATATTTTCTAAGTGAGACTTGAAAATATATTGTTTTGGAAATATATATGGGATATTTATTAAGAAAATACGTACACACCAGAATACGATGCCAATACATGCCAAGATATATAAATATAAGAATACGGATAAACATGTATGAGATACCCCATCCTTGGGAAGGAAATACGAATATGAATACTTGAGAAGTATTATTACAAAATATTGTTTAACGATTATTCCAAAATTAGAATATAATTTAAAGTTAAAATATTTATTATTTTAACAAATAATTATATGTTTGGAATAATAACGAAGACACTTTAAAAACGCAACTCAAAGGCACTAATTAATACCAAGTCAAGGCACGACCCGCTCGTCTAATGGACCGTAGTACGCATGTAGTTAGTCGTGCGTTCTAGAGGAAGCTTTGAGTTACATCGGATACAAGGAACGCAAAACTGTGAGTTCATGTCCCCCTTTTATTTTAACTGTTTTCAGTTTTTTAACTTTGTGGGTGAAATGCATGTTACAATTGTTTACAAACGTTTTATACATGGTATGATTAGCTTAAGGAGGGTTACTGCTTGATCATGTGAGTGGTGGGTATGACACTTAAGGCCATTAATCCTCGATGTTGGACCGAGGGACATGAGTGATTGATCCATTGTCACACCCCCAAATTACCACCTAGGGCATGTCCCTAATAGAGGTGCAACGATCCAACAAAGAGCCACCAATCATATCAAACACAAGTAATAATGTATTGAAATACTCAATTGAAAGAAATGTATTGTTTGTAAGTTAAACCAAAACCAAAGTATTGAGTGGAAGCATAAATGTATAAGTGTGTAAATGTATCGAAACCAAATCAATGTAATTGTTTATCATGACCACAACCACTCCAGCAGCATCAGACGGCAAGTTCCCTAGTTCCTCCAATGATTACCTACAAGCATGTAAACAAGTGTGTCAGACTACGCTGGTGAGTTCAAGGTTTGTGTTTTGTTTACCAAGTGGTATTACCAACCATGTGAGTAAAACAGTTTACAAGACGATATGTTGCTTATTGTTATGATGTTTGATGTTTCGATGTTGTTATTACTCGATTACCGAATGGCCATATGATATGTGATTGCCAACCCCAATGCCTCTATCAAAGCATTGGTCATGTTTTAAGGTAATTAGTTCACGCCCGTTCTCCTCGAACGTCGTGAGGGTGCCAAACCTAATAGCGCTATCAACTAATAACCCCCGTTGCCCTACAAGCAACGTACCGGTAGATATTGTGGTCTTAAAATGATAGAAAACTGAGTACGATAACCAACATCCCATTACACATGCATTCCTCCTCGGAACGTTACCCGTTATCCCTTCCCTGGGACCCATGCTTGAGAAAGACCAATGAACTCACCTTGGTTTTGCCCGGTAAGATTAACCACTTAACTACCCGTTGATCACTCACGTCCTATAATAGTTACCGGCGACAATTAGTTTTTACGAGCACAAAGGTTACATAACACATACACAGCTAGTTCACGTATCGACCGTCTACATAGAACACATTTATCACGCACATAACTCACACGTCTCAGATTACATAACCATCACCATCTCATTATACTATTCATACGATGCATCGCAACAGGGTGTACATACATAAGATACCTACATTACTTATCAGTTTTTGTCATTCTAATCATTATCACATGGTACTAGACACATATTGCATTTATATACCATAACCCTTCAAGGAACCGGCCCAGGTTACAATAACTTGACAGCCCAACAACACTAAACTCATATGATTAGCATGCAACCCAATTATTTATGTAGTACATCAGCAAGTTCGTGAAGTGATTTGAGTCTATACACACTCATGTTTCGGCCCATATCCTAGTGTGATGTCCATGTAGGCTTTATGTTACTAATATCCATTAATAGGCCCAAGGCTTACACCCGCTACATGTGCAGCCCACTGCACAGTTCCTGACCCAATGAACTTGTACATTACAATTACTAGCAAATAACTCATATAAATCAATTAACCTATCATGAATTTACCTATACATAATCATCACATCATATTCAAAGGAACATGGCACCTTGATTCGATTATCTTATATCATCACGTATCATTGTTAAATCAACATATATATATATAACTAATTAAATCAAGATCATGTATAAGCAGGATCATACTTAACCGAATTCACATATCATTATCAAACAATAATCATCCACCTCATTTAAGCAGTTTCGCATACAATATCATTAAATAGGGATCATCATGAGCATGAGATTTATTATAAACTAATCATAACTCTAACAAGCAAAATTTACTAACCCGCGACTAGATGAAACGAGGTTCTGCTCAGGGGGGGGGGGTTTCTTCAATCGCCGATCGCAATTTATGGAGCAGTAGGGTTTGTTTTTGTTTTTAATCTAATCCAACATATAAAGAGGTCTATATATATATATCACGTATGCTTGTTAGCCAAGGTTTGGGACGGCTGTATTATAACCAGAATGGGCTTGAGCCCATTTACATGAGGTCACGGTTTAGAGGTGGACTACAAGGAATCCAAATACCCGCCCCCATTTATAACATATATGGTTTCGTGCCTGTTATACTATGCGGGCCAAAGGGGAGAGGCCCAAACGGCCATGAGGTGTATAAACAGTTTCGTGAATGATTAAGTGCACGCGAAAATTTAATGAATCAACCGTATGGATATGCGCTGAAGAGTTGTGAAATTTACGTAATACTAACCTGAATATTCGGGTTGTCACATCATCCCCAACTTGAAAGAAATTTCGTCCCGAAATTTGACAAATAAATACACAGGAAGTGAAGTGAGAAATCAAGATTGTTGCGGATTTTGCTCAGGTGTGACATCATCCCCAACTTGAAGAGGAATCTCATCCCGAGATTCACCAGCTTTGCTAGATTCTGGTTTGTCTTTAGGAAAGAGGTGAGGATACTTGAGTTTCATTTGATCTTCTCGCTCCCATGTGAACTCCGGTCCCCGCCGCGAGTTCCAACGGACTCGAACAATCGGAATACGACTATGCTTGCGTACTTTGACCTCCCTATCCATGATCTCAATGGGTTCTTCAACAAACTGTAACTTGTCGTCGATTTTTAACTCTTGAAAAGGTACCACTAATGGGTCGTCAGCATAACACTTCTTTAACTGTGATACATGAAACACGTCGTGAACATTACCCATCTCAGTAGGTAACTCCAACCTATAAGCCACTTTACCGATATGCTCAAGAACTTTAAACGGCCCAACATAATGTGGATTCAGCTTGCCACGCTTCCCAAAGCGTACAACCCCTTTCCACGGTGAGACTTTCAGCATGACGCGGTCATCCACTTCAAACACTACCTCCTTGCTACGCTCGTCAGCATAGGCCTTCTGGCGGTCACGAGCAGCTGCCATACGTTCCCTGATTTTGTCAGTCATAGCTGAAGTTTCGAGTACCATCTCAGGACCTGTGATCTGACTATCACCCACCTCAGCCCAGCAGAGAGGTGAACGGCACTCCCTCCCGTACAGTGCCTCAAATGGTGCCGCTTTGATACTGGTGTGGTAGCTGTTATTGTAGGAAAATTCTACCAACGGCAAGTGCTTCTCCCATCCTTTCCCAACATCAATAACACATGCCCGCAGCATATCCTCTAGTGTCTGAATAGTGCGCTCACTCTGACCATCCGTTTGTGGATGATAAGTCGTGCTCATATCGAGACGCGAGCCGAACATCTTATGCATAGCCTGCCATAACTCCGAAGTAAAACGAGGATCTCGATCAGAAATAATAGAAGTCGGCACCCCGTGCCTAGAAACCACCTCTTTAAGGTACACTGCTGCGAGCTGCGAATACTTATATGTCTCCTTGATTGCTAGGAAATGTGCTGACTTTGTGAGACGGTCGACAATCACCCATATAGTATTGTTCCCAGCCTGTGTTCTAGGTAACCCCGTAGACACATAACTCCAATCGGCACCCGAATCAAATAAAATAGTAGCATAAACACCATTCACGGAGAACGTACCAGTAACTACATTGCCGTCGTTCCTTGCTTCACCAGCTCCAATAGTAAATCCTCGCCCGAGCGCCACGTTGCCCCCATTGTTCCCATCATTGTTCCCCGCGTTGTTACCACCTGTATTCTGTTTCAATTGAGGGCAATCCCGCTTCATATGTCCCTCAGCCCCACACTGATAACACCCTCTTCTAAACCCTTAACCCTGCTGAGATTGCTGCCCTTGCTGGCTCTGATTCGGCTGAGTCTGCTGCTGCTGCTGTTTTAGCTGAGGAGCCCTACAATCCTTGGCCTCATGGCCTACCTTGTCGCACCTGCGACAAACCCGAGCACACTGCCCATAATGATGAAACCCACATTTGCTACACTGAGGCTTCTTTCCCACATAAGAGCTCTGATTTTGATTCACTGAGGATGATTGGCTAAAGCTGCGAGTACTGCCAGTGTCTGTCTTCTTTTGGGACTGAACCGAGTTGGACGCCTTGTCCATATCACCCCACTTACGTTTACTATCAGTGACAGGAGTAGTGGCTGTGGTGGTGGCAGCAGTAGCTTTAGAAACACGCGGTGGTAGCGAGTTGCTCTCCACCTCCTGATCAACAATCTTGTGAGTCAACCGGACAATCTGAGTTAAGTTATTGAGGTTTCCAGCAGTAACCAAACCCTTCACTCGTGGAGGTAATCCCTTGATGAATAATTCAATTCTTCGAGACATAGGTCGAGACAAATTCGGACACAAATCAGCCAACTCATACGACCGCTTCACGTATGCTTCAACCTCGGATCCCACCAATTTCAGATCATAATACTCGTTCTCTAGCTTCTGTATCTCATCACGAG
Source organism: Helianthus tuberosus (assembly GCA_030545235.1). Classification (NCBI taxonomy): domain Eukaryota; kingdom Viridiplantae; phylum Streptophyta; class Magnoliopsida; order Asterales; family Asteraceae; genus Helianthus; species Helianthus tuberosus. The sequence continues at coordinate 101,519,850 of CM060367.1, forward strand.
GACAGTATTCCTCCCTCATCAATTCCTTAAAGTCGTCCCAAGTAGTAGCGTTCGCCGCCTCGATACCCAACAACTGAACCTGGGCATTCCACCATGTCAGGGCACCATCCTCGAGAGTGCCTGTAGCATATTTCACGCGGTCCCCCACGGGACAGTTGCACATAGCGAACGCTGACTCAGCTTTCTCGAACCACCTCAGTAGTCCCACAGCCCCTTCCGTCCCGCTGAAGGTCTGTGGCTTACAATCCATAAACATCTTGAACGTACAGGCAGGCTGGTTGTTCGGGTGCGCTGGGTGAAAGAAGATACAACACAGGAGTAAGAGTTGTGTACACGATACAGGATTAAAAGTATTTGGTACAGTTCATACCAGCTTGGTAGGCTACCAGAGCCTCAGCCACACGTGTGTTTATCAGATTTGTTAACTCAGCCTGAGTCATGTTGATGCTACCACGTCCGTGTCCTCGACCACTCATGGTTCTATGATAAAAGAAGGGAACGAATTTAGGAGTCGAGAACGAGAAAAGTGTTAAGGTTTATCACGTTGGGAACGATTAACTACCATGTTCATACACAAACAGGGAAGAACCCCTTTTACACTTGTTAAGCCTCATTGGGATTTGCATGCACCACGCGCTATTATTATGTGTGCACCCATGATAATAAGGTGGTTTGCATGCTCCTCTCGATGCTTCTTAACTTATGTTTGAAGTTTCTCCCACTCCAATCAACACAAGAATATGCACTACCAACAAAATTAGAATCCACAAGATGCAAAGAGTTGTGTTACACTATCGACGTGTCATGATATCTACCATGTCGTGTCGTGCATGCTATGAATATAGATATGTCTACTAGACATGTGATGTATAAATTAACGAGGAATGAACCTTGCAATCTGAGGCTGAGTGTCATGGTCAACGTTTGGATCAATTCAGTTATAGTCTGGTTTTATGAAAACGTTTTAAAACCGAGTTCTCTATAACCAGTGGCTCTTATACCAAACTGTCACACCCCCAAATTACCACCTAGGGCATGTCCCTAATAGAGGTGCAACGATCCAACAAAGAGCCACCAATCATATCAAACACAAGTAATAATGTATTGAAATACTCAATTGAAAGAAATGTATTGTTTGTAAGTTAAACCAAAACCAAAGTATTGAGCGGAAGCATAAATGTATAAGTGTGTAAATGTATCGAAACCAAATCAATGTAATTGTTTATCATGACCACAACCACTCCAGCAGCATCAGACGGCAAGTTCCCTAGTTCCTCCAATGATTACCTACAAGCATGTAAACAAGTGTGTCAGACTACGCTGGTGAGTTCAAGGTTTGTGTTTTGTTTACCAAGTGGTATTACCAACCATGTGAGTAAAACAATTTACAAGACGATATGTTGCTTATTGTTATGATGTTTGATGTTTCGATGTTGTTATTACTCGATTACCGAATGGCCATATGATATGTGATTGCCAACCCCAATGCCTCTATCAAAGCATTGGTCATGTTTTAAGGTAATTAGTTCACGCCCGTTCTCCTCGAACGTCGTGAGGGTGCCAAACCTAATAGCGCTATCAACTAATAACCCCCGTTGCCCTACAAGCAACGTACCGGTAGATATTGTGGCCTTACAATGATAGAAAACTGAGTACGATAACCAACATCCCATTACACATGCATTCCTCCTCGGAACGTTACCCGTTATCCCTTCCCTGGGACCCATGCTTGAGAAAGAGCAATGAACTCACCTTGGTTTTGCCCGGTAAGATTAACCACTTAACTACCCGTTGATCACTCACGTCCTATAATAGTTACCGGCGACAATCAGTTTTTACGAGCACAAAGGTTACATAACACATACACAGCTAGTTCACGTATCGACCGTCTACATAGAACACATTTATCACGCACATAACTCACACGTCTCAGATTACATAACCATCACCATCTCATTATACTATTCATACGATGCATCGCAACAGGGTGTACATACATAAGATACCTACATTACTTATCAGTTTTTGTCATTCTAATCATTATCACATGGTACTAGACACATATTGCATTTATATACCATAACCCTTCAAGGAACCGACCCAGGTTACAATAACTTGACAGCCCAACAACACTAAACTCATATGATTAGCATGCAACCCAATTATTTATGTAGTACATCAGCAAGTTCGTGAAGTGATTTGAGTCTATACACACTCATGTTTCGGCCCATATCCTAGTGTGATGTCCATGTAGGCTTTATGTTACTAATATCCATTAATAGGCCCAAGGCTTACACCCGCTACATGTGCAGCCCACTGCACAGTTCCTGACCCAATGAACTTGTACATTACAATTACTAGCAAATAACTCATATAAATCAATTAACCTATCATGAATTTACCTATACATAATCATCACATCATATTCAAAGGAACATGGCACCTTGATTCGATTATCTTATATCAACACGTATCATTGTTAAATCAACATATATATATAACTAATTAAATCAAGATCATGTATAAGCAGGATCATACTTAACCGAATTCACATATCATTATCAAACAATAATCATCCACCTCATTTAATCATACTCCTATCATTGGACCGATCAAATTTGGACGGTAATACTTTATTTATGTCATGCAAAAGTCAATAACAACACACCCACTTATTCTAGTATATATAATTTGGTCCAATCATAAGCCATTGTCACTTGATAATCACATGCAACCATAATTACAATGGCCGACAAGCAAGAGGTAACCCTTATCCAATAACTACACATTCAAGGCATCACACATGCATATATATATATATATACAGTTTCGCATACAATATCATTAAATAGGGATCATCATGAGCATGAGATTTATTAAAAACTAATCATAACTCTAACAAGCAAAATTTACTAACCCACGACTAGATGAAACGAGGTTCTGCTCGGGGGGGGGGGGGGGGGTTCTTCAATCGCCGATCGCAATTTATGGAGCAGTAGGGTTTGTTTTTGTTTTTAATCTAATCCAACATATAAAGAGGTCTATATATATATATCACGTATGCTTGTTAGCCAAGGTTTGGGACGGCTGTATCATAACCAGAATGGGCTTGAGCCCATTTACATGAGGTCACGGTTTAGAGGTGGACTACAAGGAATTCAAATACCCGCCCCCATTTATAACTTATATGGTTTCGTGCCTGTTATACTATGTCGGCCAAAGGGGAGAGGCCCAAACGGCCATGAGGTGTATAAACAGTTTCGTGAATGATTAAGTGCACGCGAAAATTTAATGAATCAACCGTATGGATATGCGCTGAAGAGTTGTGAAATTTACGTAATACTAACCTGAATATTCGGGTTGTCACATCCATTCGGTTGTAGCGAGCCGCACCCCTGTGTCCGTTGAGTGGACCATGTGGTGACTATGTCTTACTGACGAAATCTGCTAGGTTTGAGTTTTCCTGCATCACTTCACACATATCAATGGCCTTGCAAACCATTGGTGATCTGTTTTTCCTTGTTGCTTTCATACCGGGATTTATAAACTTACATACATACTTACAATGATTTCAAAGGTTTATATATATACACAAACGAACACATGAACTCGCTCAACTTTTGTTGATGTTTTCAAACTACATGTATTTCAGGGAATTGTAAGTGGATCTGGCGGGCGTTGGAAGTTTTTATGCTGCGTTAGGAATAAAGATGTCATCCATGGTCTTTGAGTTTGGTCAGTGTGTCTTATTCTTGGACGAGACACGTCTTCCAAACCGTAGTGTTATTCAATATCTTTTGACGAGTCCTTAATGAACTCATAAACAATTTGTACGGTTTGTAAAACTTGAATTGAAGTCTACATTTTAAAACAATGTTGTTATGTTTTTAACTTATTTAATGGATGACAAACCTATGGTTTTATCATATAGTTGATGTTATGATTGAATGCAATGATATTAAGAAAGTCACACCATAATCATGCTTCTGCAAAACTCAGGGTGTGACAAAGATATCAGAATTCTGAGTTTCTGATGTGCTACACCTTTGTTTTGCAGAGTTAGTACATGAAGAATCTTTTGATTTGTTTTTGAAAGAATTATCATGTTCTAGGAAATCATCATTTATTATTTCAAAGAGAAGTTCATAATTTTCTTGTTTGTCAGAAAAATTTATTTCTTCCATGTATTCATCAGAAACCTCTGTTTCTGATGAGTCATCAAATGAAACATACATACTTTCTCTGATTGTCCTTGTATTAAGAATAAAGATTCTATATGCTTTTGAGGACAAAGAATAACCAAGAAAAATACCTTTTTCTGCTTTTCTGTCAAATTTTTCAAGGCTTTCAAAATCATTGAAAACAAAACATCTACAACCAAATGTATGCAAAAAATTTACACATGGAATTCTTCCATTGATAATGTTGTATGGTGTTTTGTTGTGCCTTTTGCTGATTATGGTTCTGTTTTGGGTAAAACATGCATTTGCTAAACCAGGGTGAATCTAATCCTCATCCAGCTGATGAAGATGTGAATATGAGTCCTGTGGCAGAAGAAAATCATGCTGAAATCTCACATATTGGAGAAACAGGTGCACAACACTCCAAACTAAACTTATTTCATTTCTCTGAGAGTGATTATGATGAATCAATTTAAGGAAAATATGAAATTTTACATAGAGGCACTATTTCTGCAAAACAAAATGTGAGTGAAACCAAGGACACATTTTCTGAATCAGATTCTGAGGAGGAAAATGTGGTGGCAACAGGTGGAGACCACTCTACTGATCAAGGAAACCTGGATGAGAAAACTAAGAGTTTCTCAACAACTCATGGAGAACCTGAAAAGGTTCAAGGATATGAGGAAAACCAGAACTTGAATGTGTTTCAATTTTCTAGTGAGGATACAGAGAATGTGGAATTTTCCAATCCTCTTAACCTCAGAACAGCAGAGAATGTGTTTTCTGCTGGTGTTAGAAAGGGAACATCTGTTGTTTCTCCTATTTACCAAGGACATCAATCTATGTCACCTAAACAACTTCACAAGGAACTTGAAGACACAACTGCTACTGAGAAAACAGCCACAGAAGGAAAACTTGATCTGATACTAGAAGAAATCTGAAATCAAAAGTCAGATATCAAGGTTTTATCAGAAACTGTCAAAGCTGTGCAGAAGCAAACATAAGACAATGCTGCTGTGACAACTGTGCTCTGTAATCGATGAACAATGCAAAAAGATGTTATTTATTAATAAAAAAATGTGTTTTGGTGTTATTATGTGTGTAATTATGTTTGATTATTTTACGATTTGATTCGATCCCGATTTCAAGCTTTAAATCGCTTTCTGGAAAGTTATACGCAAACTGGTGCGTAAACGCAGTCAGTTTAACGCGATAAACACTCCGGAATAGTGACATAGGCTTAACATACCTAAAATAACCTTCACATAACTTAGAAATAAGTTTTGAATGGTTTGGTGTGTTGAAAATAAGTCTATTCGATCGCAGGGACTATTTGTGTCAAACTGCGAAACTATACCAATGCGTATGGTATCAAACAGTCCGGAACTTGATCATAAGCTAAACATACCATAAATAACCTAAACATAGCTTAGAAATAAGCTTTGATAGGTTCGGTGTGCGAAAACATGCTTATTTGATCTTACAGGGACTAAAAGTGTCAAAAAACGGCGTAAGTTTGCATTTTCGCGTATATCTTACATTCTGACCACATCTGGACATCCAAAATTTTTGTACACACTAAAATATTTTTATTTTAGTAATAGGCATGCAAAAATACCACTCGTCGCTTAATTTGGTTCGTTTTCGCGTCCGTTTGAGTTTGGTCGTAATTTAACAAACAACGCGACCGTACGACCAAACAAGCCGACATCCGAGAGTGTTCCAAGCATATTTTGAGTCCTCTAAATTTTATTGACCTTGTAGAGCCTTGAAAACGGCTTAACGGAGGTAAAAAAGGGCCTGAAATACATGCAGGGACCTGAACTGTAATTTTTCCAACTTGTGCTGAACTGGGGAGCCCAGGCGGGCCGCGTGACCCCCTCCCCATTGTTTATGCGGGCCGTGTGAGTGTGCCCAGTGACAGAAAATCAATTTCAGCATTCTGTTTGATCTTCAGGGGCTGTTATGGTAAATTCTTTGTGTGATGGGCAAGTTTAAGTGTTCTCCAAGGTCTCTAATCAGTTCCTAACAATTGTATGGCCATGATTTAATCCTTGATGGCCACACAAACACATGGAATGATCTTGTTCTTCATCAACAAGTATAAATAACCCAACATTTTCACTTGTTCATTGCTCATTTCCTTCTCTTCTCTTCTACATCTGATTTGGGAGCTCTCCCAAGTATTTGGAGCTTTATAATCTGATTATTCTTGTAGAAAAGATAGCTAGGACCCTTTGTAAGTCTTCTTTCTTGCTTATTCTTTATTTTAGGCAGAAAGTAAAACAGTTTGGCCAACAGTTTGACTTTTGGTTTTGACCGTCGATTAATGAAGTCAAAGTTCAATTGAACTTTGCAACGTGATTGTAATCACGATGGTTATAATCCTTAGCGATTTTACCTACTGATTACCATGATAACTAGGCGTAGTGACGAGTCAAACTTTCGGTCAAAATGCGTTTTAGCACGCATTTTGCAACAGAACTATTTTCGGGTATCAGAACCCATTGTTTTGATATCCAAATCAAGTTTCTAAGTAGGTTAAACATGTTTTGACATGTTTAACTCGTCACTATTAGTTTAGTGCTTGTTTAAGGTCGTAAGTTAAGCGGTCTAAACAACCGCTTAGACTTTCGAACCAGACCCGATTGGTCGATCATTAGGATCCGACCAAGCTTGATTATTAGTGATCATAGTTGCATAGGGAATAACCACTGAGGTTATATACCTTATGATCACATAGGATTGGTTAGTTATTTGTTAAGTAGCTTGTATGCCCATAGGATATGACCAAAACGCTCTTTTGAAGCTTAAATCCGTATTTTACATATGTGAAAATGTTTTTGACATATATTCTGATTTAGTAACATGTTTAGGTATTATTGGGCATGTAAGACTTAACATAACACATAGTTAACCATCCGAACATAGTTTTGTGCGAACGACGCGTTAAAGTAGCATAAGCTACCTTAAAGGGTCGTAACGGGTCGAAAGCACTTAGGCTAAGTTCCGATTTAGGATGTAGGATTTGTTAAACCATATCACATGAGTTCCAACACTCATTTGGTTTACAAGACCTCATTCTATCCGATCTTCCGATTTAGGTGTCGATTATTTACTAGTGATCCGATTACTAGGTACCACCTGAATTTCCTTGGTTTGTCTGAGCTTCGCTAAGTTCTTTAGATCAAGGATACCCTTATATTCAACGTGAGTACATAGTTCCCCTATTTTACTGTTTTCAATTGTTTTGGGGTGATTCATATGTATCAAAACGATTTTCGATATTTTAACGATATTTTCAAAAAAACGATTAAGATGGTTTATATTAAACTAAATACGATTTCAATAATGTGAATGAAACTTGTTGGTTGTAACTACATAAAGAATGACATTCATTAGCAATGATCAAGCCGACCAGTATTAGGTTATGGTACCATAGGATCTGACAAATCCCGTTATCAGACTACACCCATGGTTATGTGTGGGGGTTATGTAGGTAACGACCGAATCTGATGATTGTTAACTTACCCTTTGGTGGTTTGTTAATGCGATAGGCGAGGTAGTCGAGTCACGAAGGTTTGAATGTTATTAGCGAGACGACCATAAGTAGTTTCACAATTAAAACGAAAACGATTTTGTGATGAATTAAACGATTTGGAACGACCTAAACGAAATAAACGATTTGAACGAACGATTGGTTTTGGGTAGTGATTAGATAATGGGACGGGTGTAGCATGATAGAATCATGGTAGATATGCCACTGGTACATCTTATATATAAGTGCTTCTATCATATTACATTGCGTGCCATTATTTAGTTCACTTGGGAAACGATTTGAAACGATGTCACACAACGAGGTTTTTGAAATGATATAAACCGTACGAGTTTTATTAACGAGTTTTAACGAGATGTTTTACGAACTGGATTACTAAAACAAATGTTTTGGGGTTAAGAATCATGGCTACGAGATTTTATAAAATATAACCATCTCGATTTGAGTTGGTTAATCATATTGCAATATTATATACTTTTCAAATCAAGGTTTTCGAGGTATTGCAATATATATATAAACGAGCTATGATTCCGACACTCTTATAAAATCTATGTACTCGCCAGCATTTCTTCGCTGACTTTATTTTACATATGTTTCAGGTGATAATGCTTGATGTTGACTGCTAGGAAGCAAGTTTACTTAGGATCCGGACGTGGCTTTAGTGACTTGAAAACAATAATAGACGATGTTCGATTTGTTTGTTTGGTTTAAGACAATGTACATTACTTAATTAATCAATGAAACGAAACTTTTATTTTCTATGGTTGTGAAACGATGATTCTGTTACAACACTCCCCGACGTTTCCGCCACGGTTTTGTTGTTTTAACGTGGTCGGGGTGTGACAGAAGAGTTGGTATCAGAGCCAATGGTTATAGGGAATTAGGTTATTAGCAATGCTTTAACCTAGACTATAACTTTCTAGGATCCTGACGCGAGTTTAATTGCGTTTAGATTTTAAAACAATACCGTCACCTATCCTTAGGTGATAACCACAACGAGAACACAATAACAAATCCGCTTCGAAAATTAATCATCTATCCTTGGATGATTGATTACAAGGTTTTGATTCCTCTTAATTTTCAAAATCTCGTCAAAGTTTGGGTCTAAATAATGTGAACACATGCAAACTGGAAGAGTGAATGCCTGTACCCTGAGTCTTCTGTGTAAGGCTAGAGTGTTCGTACAAATCCGCAATATCGGACCAGTCACTCTTACCTGGGAACTCTTGGGGTGAGTGTTCACTTATAGGCGATCATGTCTTCAGCGTTACATTATTATGATCTATTTACTTTGATTAGTCACTGCGTATCGTTTGTTTGTTCGAGGTAATGAACGAATAATCGCAGTCCCTTGTGTTTTGTCGATGTTCTCAATACCTCTTTTGTTTCTCCAAATTGTCGACCTCACTTGTTTCTCATGTTTCCTTGTTAGACAATGCCTCCTCGACGTGATGCTCAAACTTTTACTGCTGAAGAAATCGCAGCCCTTGTCTCTCAGCAAATGGCTGCTGTACTTCCAGGCGTTGTGACCCAAATCCACGAGTTATACAACAATAACAATAATAACAACAATAACACACAGTGTAATTTCAAGAATTTTAATTCTGCGAAGCCGCTTAAGTTTTCTGGGTCACAAGGAGCAACTGCGCTCCTACAGTGGTTTGAGAGTATCGAGAGCACATTCAGACATGTGCAGTGTCCGAACAGCTACGTGTGGTAGACTTGGGCATTTGTCCAACATTTGTCGTTTTGGTCAAAATCAAGCTGCCCAGGTTCCAGCACAAGCCCAAGGGATTGCTGCGAGATTCCCACCTGGTTCATGTTTTAATTTCGGAGAAATGGGTCATTTCCGCAACAACTGTCCGAGGTTGGTAAATGCGAATGCAAATCCGAATGGTAATGCGATAGCGAATGTGAATCCCGCTCGTGGACGGGCATTCAATCTGAACGCGAATGATGCGAGGGCAGATAACAAGGTTGTTAACAGTTCGTTTCTTGTTAACAATCAACTTGCATCTGTTCTTTTCGATTCTGGTGCCGATAGGAGTTTTGTTTCATTATCCTTTGAGGCTTTACTTGCGATACCTAGAACTAAACTGGTAAACTTCTTGTTCTCGATTCTGTTCTTCATGGTTGTCAATTGAACCTCGATAACCATCTTTTTCCTATTGACCTCGTACCGATGCAACTTGGGAGTTTCGACATTATCGTGGGGATGGATTGGTTAACTAAACACCATGCTGAGGTGGTTTGTTTCGATAAGATCATTCGTATCCCTCTTTCGTCTGGCGATGTTGTGGAAGTTCGTGGCGAGAAACCATCTGGTGGATTGAAACTCATGTCGTGTACGAAGGCCCAAAGTTACTTACGAAAAGGATATGTTTCCTTCCTGGCACATGTCACCGAGGAGAAAAGCAAGAACAAGAGTATTCAGGATATTCCGATTGTTCGGGATTATCTAGAGGTGTTTCCTGATGGACTGCCTGGTTTGCCTCCAGTTCGTCAAGTCGAGTTTCATATTGATCTTGTACCCAATGCCAACCCGATTGCAAAAGCACCTTATCGTCTTGCACCGTCTGAGATGCAAGAGTTATCAAAACAACTTCAAGAGTTATCTGATAAAGGATTCATCCGTCTGAGCTATTCACCTTGGGGTGCTCCTGTCCTCTTTGTGAAAAAGAAAGATGGATCTTTTAGGATGTGTATCGATTTTCGTGAGCTGAATAAGCTTACCATCAAGAATCGATATCCCCTACCCCGAATCGATGATCTCTTTGATCAGCTGCAAGGTGCTACCTGTTTCTCCAAGATCGATCTGTGTTCTGGGTTTCATCAGCTTCGTGTATTCGAAGAAGATATTCCCAAAACCGCTTTCCGAACAAGATATGGGCATTACGAGTTTACTGTCATGCCTTTTGGTTTGAGGAATGCTCTAGCTATTTTCATGGACTTAATGAATAGGGTCTGTAAACCTTATTTAGACATGTTCATCATTGTGTTCATCGACGATATTCTCATTTATTCGAAGTCTCGAGCCGATCACGAACAACACCTTCGTTTAACATTGGAACTCCTGAAGAAGGAACAACTTTTTGCTAAATTCTCCAAGTGTGAATTCTGGCTTAAAGAAGTTCAGTTCTTGGGTCGTATTGTCAACGAGCAGGGTATTCATGTGGATCCATCCAAGATTGTTGCAATCAAGGATTGGAATACACCAACGACACCTACAGAGATTCGATCTTTCCTTGGTCTCGCTGGGTATTATCGTCGTTTTATTTCAAACTTCTCTAAGATCGCGGTTCCACTCACTGCTTTGACTCAAAAGAATAAGCCTTTCGAGTGGGGACCCAAACAAGAAGAAGCGTTCCAAATGCTGAAACAGAAGCTATGTGATGCTCCTGTTCTATCTTTGCTGGAGGGAAACGATGATTTCGTTGTCTACTGTGATGCGTTAGGCCTTGGTTGTGTTCTTATGCAACGAGGTAAAGTTATAGCATATGCATCTAGACAATTGAAAGTTCACGAGAAGAACTACACCACTCACGATCTTGAGTTGGGAGCCGTAGTTTTTGCTCTCAAAATCTGGAGACACTACCTCTATGGAACAAAGTGTGTGGTTTTCACAGACCACAAAAGTCTCCAGCATATTCTTAATCAGAAGGAGTTGAACATGAGGCAACGACGTTGGGTTGAACTCCTGAACGACTATGATTGCAAGATTCGCTACCATCCTGGTAAGGCGAATGTCGTAGCCGATGCGCTTAGTCAAAAGGAGCGAGTCAAGCTTCATTCTGTTCGAACTCTGTCTGATCTCCAAACTCGTGTTCTTCAAGCTCAGCAATCTTGTGTTTCACAAGATTTGATAGGTAAGGAATTACCACATCAGATTGAGCTTAAGCTCGGAGTGAAGGACGATGGTTTACTCTATTTCATGGATCGTTTGTGGATTCCGAAACAAGACGATCTTCGCACTTTAGTGATGGACGAGTCTCACAAGTCTCGATATTCTATCCATCCTGGTGCTGATAAAATGTACAAGGATCTTCGTACTCAGTATTGGTGGCCTGGTATGAAGAAAGATGTTGCCTTGTATGTGTCGAAATGCCTAACTTGTCTCAAATTCAAGGCAGAACATCAACGACCTTCTGGTTTGCTTGTACAACCAGAGATACCGGTTTGGAAGTGGGAGAACATTGTGATGGATCTCATCACTAAATTACCACGTACATCAAAAGGTCATGATGCTATATGGGTTGTTATCGATCGATTAACGAAATCAGCTCACTTTATTCCGATTCGCGAGGATCTATCTGCTGATAAACTTGCAAAGATTTATGTTGATGAGATTGTATCTCGACATGGTGTTCCTTTGGACATCATATCCGATCGTGATGCTCGATTTTCATCTCATTTCTGGAAGACCATGAAATCTGCTATGGGAACCCAACTAAATCTAAGCACTGCTTATCATCCCCAAACAGATGGTCAATCTGAGAGAATGATTCAAACTTTGGAGGATATGCTTAGAGCATGCGTGTGTTAGACTTTGGTGGTAATTGGGATTCTGATCTTCCACTGATCGAGTTCTCTTACAACAATAGTTATCATGCTAGCATTAAAATGGCACCATTCGAAGCTCTCTATGGTCGAAAATGTCGTTCACCTATTTGTTGGAACGAGACCGGTGAAGCTCAGCTTACTGGACCGGAGCTTGTTCTGGAAACAACAGACAAAATCAAGAAAATTCGCGATAATCTTGTGACAGCTAGATGTTGTCAAAAGAGTTATGCGGATTTAGGACCCAAGCCCTTAGAATTTCAAGTCGGAGACCATGTCCTACTCAAGGTGTCACCTTGGAAAGGAGTGGTGAGATTTGGAAAGAAAGGAAAACTTGCACCACGATATGTTGGACCATTTAAGATTGTTGAAAGAGTTGGAAAGGTTGCCTACCGACTAGAGCTACCTCTAGAGCTTGGAAATATTCATCCGACTTTTCACGTGTCCAATCTGCGAAAGTGTTTAGCTGACGCTGATCTTCACATTCCACTCGACGAAATCCAAATCGACGAAATGATGCACTTTGTCGAGAAACCTGTGGAGATAGTGGACCGTACATACAAACAGTTGAAGAACAAACGAATTTATTTGGTCAAGGTTCGCTGGGAATCCAAACGTGGCCTAGAGTTTACATGGGAACGTAAGTGTCACACCCCAACCGTTGGCGGAATCATCGGGGCATGGCACTGAGCGAAACAGATTGTCCAGAAGTTTCAATAACAATTATCATTACCAAATAATTTAAAGTAACATGTCCCATACCACGTCTTAAAAGGAAAATAAATTATTACAGATAAATCCAGTCAAATAGTTCTGTTTCGACAACTCAGATTTATACATAGATAGTTTATTTATTGGTTTCTAGGACACCTTCCCTAGCCTCAATTTCATCACCAGCACACAAAGCATGGAAACATCCTAAGCACCTGTCACATACGTTAAAATAAAGTCAATACATAAAATGTAAAGGTGAGCATACAAGTTTGATAATAACATATAGAGTTCGAATTCGTTTACGCATAACCAGCACGTACACATAGTGAAATGAAGCACGTTAGTTATCGACATAGATCCATCGATACCAATGACTGTGGGTTGACTGCCCGAGGCAGTTCGCAATACATGATTACCACCGTAATCCATGCAAGTAAAAGATCCTTAACAACCCCCGTGTGAACGGGTTTTGAGTACAAACTATAGTACTATCGTTGCTAAGGCAGGTAGATAGCATTCCATGTGTAAACATAACAAACAAGCATTCATAAGCCACATATAACATGCATTAACGGGTTGAATATTTGTAATGTATGTAACACCCAAAAGTGCTTAAAGCAAAAAGGGACCGAGTATACTCACAGCAATTAATGGATTGAATGGAGCGCTTAACGAGTAAGTTTAGCCTGAATAGATTGGGTAGCATAACGATAAGTGAAGCGCAAAATGGAAAACAAGTGTTGGAAGGTCGGACAGCTGGTCGATCGGACGGTAGTTCGATCGGACGGCTGACCGTTCGGTTGACAGTCCGCTGTCCAGTCTGTCGGTAGGCCGATCGGATGGCTGTTCGAGTGGGTTGTTTCTTCCTATAGGAAGTATGTGTTTGTGTATGATGGCTTGACTTTTGAAGTTTTCGTTGTAGCATTTGAAAACTTTGAAGTACCTTCACTTTTCAGGTCGGTCGATCGGACGACTGTTCGATCGGCCGGCAACCCGATCGGTTAGGCATTCAAATGAATTGCAATGTTTAGTCTTTGGGTCGGACAGGTGTTCGATCGGACAAGTCAACTAGTCAAAGACTTTTAAATGAAATGTAAAGTTATGGTGCAATGGATCGGATAGTTGATCGATCGAATAACACAACAGCTGTTCGATCGGACAACAGGGTGTCACCTGATCGGACGGCTGTTCGATCGGGTGGCACTTCTAGTGCATTGAACACGTTGAAAAATTTGATTAATTATTGAAGCATAGTATCTCATGATCCGAAGAGTAATCTGATCGGACAGTAGTTCGATCGAACAACAGTTCGTTCAATACTAGTCTTCAAAATAGGTTAGTTGATTGTGTGGGGCCATGTGCTAGCCGATCGGCTGGCCTGGTCGATCGGTTGACTGTCCGATCGGCTGGCTGTCCGTTCGGACAGCAGTCCGATCGGTCAGCCTTCTGACCTGGTCGGCCTATTCGTCTAACACTTGGCTGTTCTGGTTTGTTTGTCGTTATATCGATGTAATTTGTCAACGAGTCGAACCATAGAACCCTCGTTCTTACTTGTTTCCCCTGCACGGGCAGTAATCACCCAAACCCGGCCGGTGAACTGTGCGGAGCGGAGTTTAACGTTTAACCCGTAACCGGTTAACCTCGTGGGTAGAATACGGATCTGAAGTTATTGAGTGAAAAGGGTTGAAAGAAAGTTGGAAAATCCAACTTTCAATCCTTTTCACCGCGTATATGTTTAGATCTATGAAAGATCCTTGTTTGTCTATGTGGAAATCGGCTAGATCCAAGTCATTCTTGGTGGATTGGGGCCAAAACATGAAGTTCTTCAAGAACCCATGTTGACATCATCCTAGAACACTTGATTCTTGATGATTTCACGGTTAAAAGTTAAGATTTGAAAGATAGAAAGGTGTAGGAGTGTGTATAGATCAAGAAAGTACAAGAATTAGGACGAAAACTTTCCAGAATCGAGAGGAATCTGCGAAAACATGAGCTGAGCGTGCTGGTCGCTCAGAGGTTTCCAAAAGTGGAAAGAATGACAATGACTGGGGTATTTATAGGATGCCAAAAGGGGTAAGTGCTGGCTGATCGGCCAGGCAGCTCGATCGGACAGCCTGTCCAATCGGACAGCAGTCCGTTCGGCTGGCTGTTTGATCGGCTGGGAGCCTGATCGATCAGTCGCACCCTTCGAGTGTTTTGTGCGACGATTTTTGATATTTCGATTTCAATTGCTAGCGGTACGATACGATAGGGTTTCCTAATCAAATTACTTTCAGTCCCAAACACTCATATCTCACATAATCTATTTTCCACCATTTATTATAGTTCGTTCACGATTCGAGTTTGATTGTAATTGGAGTTAGATTTCGAGTTTCGATTGAGTTTGCTTGATTATCACCACACAACATAAATAAACATGCACAGGTAACACGTAAGGCACACACATACGTATAATAACAAGTAAAATTCGTAGCTCGAGTTGCGATTAGAAGTCGATTCAATTAGCATAGCTTGATTATTGATTAGTCAACTTCATTGCATTGTTACTTCCTATAATTCACAGTCGTAAGTCGATTGATTAACGATTAACATTCATCGATTATTGTCATTAACAACACTTACTCCACATAATACGAATTAAACAAAGAAGTTTCTATGAGTCAAGTTGCGCGAAATCGGTCGTTGACTTTGACCTTGGTTTGACTTTGACTTATGAAAACACGGGGTGTTACAGCCTCCCCTTGTTTAGGGAATTTCGTCCCGAAATTAAGCTGGAAGTTGTACATCACCGTGAATCACGTTTGAGAACTTTCTCTTTCTAGACTTTCTCTTTAAACAGCTACGGGTACTTCGCCTTCATGTCGCTTTCGAGTTCCCAAGTGAACTCGGCACCTCGTTTGCCTTCCCATCGGACTTTCACAATAGGAATGCGGGAGCGTCGGAGTTGCTTGGTTTGGCGATCCATGATTTCGACAGGCTTTTCCACGAAGTGTAATGTTTCGTTCACTTGTAGATCGTCTAGAGGAATATGTAAATCGTGGTTGGCGAGGCACTTTCGGAGGTTTGACACGTGGAAAGTCGGGTGGACATTACTCAGTTCCTCCGGTAGTTCGAGTCTGTAGGCGACTTTTCCGATCCTTTCCAGAATCTTAAAAGGTCCAACATATCGAGGTGCGAGTTTTCCCTTTTTGCCGAATCGGACTACACCCTTCCAAGGTGATACCTTTAGGAGTACGTAGTCACCAACGTCAAATTCACGGGGCTTGCGCTTTTTATCGGCGTAGCTTTTCTGTCGATCCCGAGCCTTCACCAGGTTGTCTCGGATTTGGAAAATTTTGTCTGTCGTTCTTGTAATAACTCAGGACCGGTTAACTACGAATGACCGATCTCGTGCCATACAATAGGCGATCGACATCTTCTTCCATATAATGCCTCGAATGGTGCCATTTGGATGCTAGAATGATAGCTGTTGTTATACGAGAATTCGACTAACGGCAGGTATTTATCCCAATTACCACCGAAGTCTAAAACACACGAACGGAGCATGTCTTCAAGAGTACGAATCGTTCTTTCAGTCTGACCGTCGGTTTGAGGGTGGAATGCGGTACTTAGATTAAGCGTTGTACCGAGTGTCTTTTGAAACGTTTCCCACAGTCGCGAGGTAAACCGAGCATCACGATCAAAAATGATGTCACGAGGCGTCCCATGATTACAAATGATCTCGTCGGTGTAGATTCGGGCTAATCGTTCTACCTTGTAGTCTTCTCGTATCGGCAAGAAGTGAGCTGATTTAGTCAAACGGTCGACCACAACCCAAATGCTGTCGTGACCTGATGACGTATGCGGTAGCTTGGTTATAAAGTCCATGGCTATGCTCTCCCACTTCCACATGGGAATTGGTGGTTGTTCGAGTAAGCCAGAGGGTCTTTGATGTTCATCCTTGACTCTAGCCCAAGTTAGGCATTTTCCGACATAGAGAGCGATATCTCTTTTCATACCCAGCCACCAGTACTTATAACGAAGGTCCTGGTACATTTTATCAGTACCGGGATGAATAGAATACCGGGATTTGTGGGCTTCGTCCATCAAAATTTGTCGCAATTCAGTTCGTTTGGGAATCCAAATTCGGTCTAGGAAGTGGAATATCCCATTCGATTTGCTCACAAGTTGGGCTCCATCGTGGTAGATTCTTTCTTTCTTCAGGGTGCGTTCGTTAAAACATGCATGTTTAGCGTCGCGGATGAGGGTTTCGAGATTGTGTTGGGCTTGAACATTACGAGTGCTAAGCAAGTAGCTACGTCTGCTAAGTGCGTTGGCAACAACATTTGCCTTGCCTGGGTGATAACGAATCTCACAGTCGTAATCATTGAGAAGTTCTACCCATCGGCGTTGACGCAAATTAAGTTCCTTCTGATTAAAGATGTGTTGTAGGCTCCTATGATCGGTGAAGATCGTACACTTGGTACCATACAAGTAGTGTCGCCAAATCTTTAACGCAAAAACAACTGCGCCTAGCTCGAGATCATGGGTTGTATAGTTCTTCTCGTGGATTTTGAGCTGACGAGATGCGTAAGCTATGACCTTGTCCCGTTGCATGAGAACACAACCAAGACCAAGGTTGGAAGCATCACAGTAGACAATGAAATCATTGTTTCCGTCAGGCAACGTGAGAACAGGAGCGTTGCAAAGCATGTGCTTGAGGGTTTGAAAAGCAGTCTCTTGTTTAGTTCCCCAGACAAAAGGCTTGTCTTTATGCATGAGAGAGGTAAGCGGTATAGCGATCTTTGAGAATCCCTCGATAAATCGTCTATAATAGCCCGCTAGTCCGAGAAAAGAGCGGACTTCAGACGGGTTCTTAGGTGTAACCCAGCTCTTGACAGCTTCAATCTTTGCAGGATCGACGTGAATACCTTGACTATTAACAATGTGACCCAGAAACTGAACTTCCTCTAACCAGAATTCACACTTGGAGAATTTGGCATAGAGTTGGTTCCCCTGGAGTAACTCGAGAACCAAACGTAGATGTTGCGCATGTTCGGTCTTCGATCTGGAATAAATCAAGACATCGTCGATGAATACGATGACGAAACGGTCGAGATATGGTTTGCACACGCGATTCATCGGATCCATGAAAACCGCTGGTGCGTTGGTTAGACCAAAAGGCATGACAACGAATTCATAGTGGCCATAACGAGTACGAAACGCGGTTTTGGGTATATCCTCCTCTTGAATACGTAGCTGGTGATACCCTGAACGTAGGTCGATCTTTGAGAAACACGTAGCGCCTTGTAGTTGATCAAACAAATCGTCGATGCGAGGTAGGGGATAGCGGTTCTTGATAGTTAACTTATTCAATTCCCGATAGTCGATGCACATCCGGAACGACCCGTCCTTCTTTTTTACGAAAAGGACTGGCGCGCCCCAAGGAGAGGTGCTCGGGCGAATGAAGCCTTTCTCAAGTAATTCCTGGAGTTGGGTTGAGAGTTCGCGCATTTCGGACGCCGCAAGTCGATAAGGAGCTTTGGCAATAGGATTGGCTCCAGGAATGAGGTCGATACGAAAGTCGATATCACGACTTGGCGGTAGTCTGGGAAGATCCTCTGGAAAAACATTAGGAAATTCTCGAACCATAGGAACGTCTTTCACTTCCTTCTTCTCTTTCTTTTCCTTCTCTGCTACTACAATGTTAGCCAAGAATGCCCTGTATTCCTTGGGAGATACTTGCTGGCTTGCACGCATGACATAAGCTTGATCCCCTTTGAAGTAGTATCGCCATAGACGCACAATAAGTCACCATTTGTGAGCGAAAAACGAATCATCTTGTCGAAGCACACAAGTTCAGCATGGTTTTCTCGAAGAAAGTCCATGCCTACTATGACGTCAAAACTTCCGAGTTGCATCGGAATAAGGTCAATTGGGAAGATGTGATTGTTGAGCTCAAGAGTACAATCACGGATAACGGAATTGACGGCGACGGTTCTTCCGGTAGCGACTTCAACATCGAATGCCGAGGAGAGTTGGGAACATTTACGACTAAGGAGTTTCTCAAATTCGAACGACACAAAGCAGTTATCGGCTCCAGTATCAAACAAACAAGAAGCATAAATACCATTCACAAGGAATGTACCATTAACCACGTTGTTGTCGGCCTGGGCTTGACGCACGTTCAGGTTGAAAGTTCTGGCGCGTGCGGCCTGTTGTTGCTGCTACTGTTGGTGTTGCTGCTGTGGTTGCTGTTGCTGAGGCTCTTATTTCACAACCCTGTTCGGGCACATGTTGGCGAAATGGTTCGGGTCGCCACATGTGAAGCAAGTTCTGGCTTTGACTGCGGGTGCCGGAGGAGCTTGTTGACCCTGTGGGGCAGTGAGTAGAGCTTGACGAATACGGCAGTTGGTAGTAAAATGGCCGTATATGTTGCAATGAGCACAAAAACGGCAAAGAATTACAGTCGGGTGGTGGTAGGTGCAAGTAGGGCAGAGCGGGTGTGGTCCAGTGTATGCACGCTTTGCAGGCGGTGCATTGGCCACAGGCGCCGCTACTTGACGTTGTTGGGCAGGTACAGCTTGAATCGGTGCAGCAGTGATCGCACAGTTCTTGTTGCTGGAGTTGTTCTTTCTCTTGTTCTTCCTCTTGTTGCTTGATGAGGTGGGTTCAGCAGTTGGTGCGGTAGCGGTAGCTTGATGCAGATGCTTCGAAGTCTTATCCCAGACACCAGCCTTAACCCGCTTGTCGTTGATTTCAGCGGCCAGTAGATAAGTTTCCTCGATCGTCGTAGTCTTAGCCGCTTGCACGAAATCAGCAACGCAGTCGGGCAGGGCCCGGATGTACTTCTTGATTGTCATGTCGGGAGTCTTGACTTGATCGGGACAGATAATGCTGAGCTGTTTAAAACGAGCAGTAAGACCAGCATTGTCACCATCCTTTTGCTGTATGTGCCAAAATTCATCTTCTAGCTTTTGACGATCGTGAGGAGGGCAGAATTACTCTAGCATAACTCCCTTGAGCTCGTCCCACGATAGACTGTAGGCTGCATCGTTCCCTCGCTTGTTCCTCTCGGCCGTCCACCAGTCTAGTGCTCGGGACTGGAAAACGCCGGTAACATTCAGAGTACGGAGGTCATCCGGGCAACCACTCTGTCGCAGAGTAACCTCAATGGAGTCAAACCAATGAAATAATGCAGTTGGACCTCCTTCGCCAGTGAATTCTTTTGGCCCACAAGACTTGAATTGCTTGAAACTGAAAGGCCTTGCGGCACCTTTGGGTGCGTCGGTTCTTGATTCTTCAGATGATTTGCTGGCATTCTCGTAAACATCACTCACAGCCTTTGCTACGCTTTTTGCGATGATGGAAGCAAGACGTTTGTCTCTCTTCTCTTGACGAGAAAGTGCATGACGAGATCCAGACGACATTGTCTGCAACAGACATCGTCACAGGACTCAACACATTATATTCGAATCTCACCTCACACGTCTACTAACTACTAAAGCTCAGGAACACGCAGATTTACGTAAACACATAATACATAGAGCACAATTTCACATATACACATAAGCACGTAGAGCACATAATCACATAACGCCTAAGCACGTAGAGCACGTATTCACATAACGCCTAAGCATGTAGGGCATAGAAGCAACGAAGCACATACGCATTAAGTCACTAGAGGTAGTCAGAAAACAGAAACCTATTATTCAAAGTCGGCGATTGCTCGAGAGTAGCGTAGTATAAGCATGTATCGTAGTATAAAGTCGTCCATAATTCAACGATTTGCTAACGTTTTGGGGTAGAATTGCAGTGCGAGTTGTGTGTGTTGATTGAATCGAAGGCACAAATCGATTACTTCTTCCAAAATTAAGCACATAAACAGGTAGAAGCACATAAAACACATAAAATCGACGAATTATCAGAGTCAGCAGTTGCGGGCTCAAAATCGAACACATAAAATTCGAGAAATAGATTGTCTGCGGCTAGTAGACTTCGACTAACCAAAGCGGTTCGACTATCCACACGGACCCGTTGCGCACATTTAACTTTCAGGACTGTGCCTTTTTCCTCGATTCTTGGGCATTTGGCACGCATCCCGTTAGTCATGTCGTGACTTCAGGTCGTTGGAGTCCGTCGAGACTTTGGTGAGAGTTTTGTAAAATGTGCGGAACAAGTCGTCAAGGTTAGGGTTTCACCCCTGGCTCAACAACTTCATCCCCGTTTTAATAAAATAGAGGAGATTATTCATCAAAATATGGATTTCACTCCTGATTTGGTATAATTTCCCCCGTTGAACAAGCGTTCATTATTGAAAAAGAAAGAAGAAATCATTGATAAGTTGATAAAACAACATTAATTCAAGCAATTTAGTCAAGAGTTTGTGGTTTTCACACCTAATCTCGACTTTATTGCCTACTTATAGCTGTAAAATTGAGTGTAGTGATAGTGTAGCATAAACGGAAATAACGAGTGATAGTAGTGAGCTCATGCATATTACCTAACGGATACGCACAAGTCGGTATGTTGGTTCTTAACTATAGTCAAGGTTTCTAAGACTTCGACCCGGACTAGGTCGAGTCTTACCTAATTCCCTATAGTTATGGCTCTGATACCAATCTGTCACACCCAAACCGATGGCGGAATCATCGGGGCATGGCACTGAGCGAAACAGATTGTCCAGAAGTTTCCATAACAATTATCATTACCAAGTAATTTAAAGTAATATGTCCCATACCAGGTCTTAAAAGGCAAACAAATTATTACAGATAAATCCAGTCAAATAGTTCTGTTCCGACAACTCAGATTTATACATAGATAGTTTATTTATTGGTTTCTAGGACACCGTCCCTAGCCTCAATTTCATCACCAGCACACAAAGCATGGAAATATCCTAAGCACCTGTCACATACGTTAAAATAAAGTCAATACATAAAATGTAAAGGTGAGCATACAAGTTTGATAATAACATATAGAGTTCGAATTCGTTTACGCATAACCAGCACGTACACATAGTGAAATGAAGCACGTTAGTTATCGACATAGATCCGTCGATACCAATGACTGCGGGTTGACTGCCCGAGGCAGTTCGCAATACATGATTACCACCGTAATCCATGCAAGTAAAAGATCCTTAACAACCCCCGTGTGAACGGGTGCTGAGTCCAAACTATAGTACTATCGTGGCTAAGGCAGGTAGACAACATTCCATGTGTAAACATAACAAACAAGCATTCATAAGCCACGTATAACAAGCATTAACGGTTAGCGTTCAAATAGTTTGAGTAGTGTGATAGTTGTAGTTTGAATATTCGTAACGTATGTAACACCCAAAAGTGCTTAAAGCAAAAAGGGATCGAGTATACTCACAGCGATTAATGGATTGAAGGGAGCGCTTAACGAGTAAGTTTAGCCTGAATAGATTGGGTAGCATAACGATAAGTGAAGCGTAAAACGGAAAAAAAGTGTTGGAGGGTCGGACAGCTGGTCGATCGGACGGTAGTTCGATCAGACGGCTGACCGTGTGGTTGACAGTCCGCTGTCCGGTCGGTAGGCCGATCGGATGGCTGTTCGAGTGGATTGTTTCTTGCTATAGGAAGTATGTGTTTGTGTATGATGGCTTGACTTTTGAAGTTTTAGTTGTAGCATTTGAAAACTTTGAAGTACCTTTACTTTTCAGGTCGGTCGATCGGACGACTGTTCGATCGGCCGACAACCCGATCGGTTAGGCATTCAAATGAATTGCAATGTTTAGTCTTTGGGTCGGACAGGTGTTCGATCGGACATGTCAACTAGTCAAAGACTTTTAAATGAAATGTAAAGTTATGGTGCAATGGATCGGATAGTTGATCGATCGAATAACACAACTGTTGTTCGATCGGACAATAGGGTGTCACCTGATCGGACGGCTGTTCGATCGGGTGGCACTTCTAGTGCATTGAACACGTTGAAAAATTCGATTAAGTATTGAAGCATAGTATCTCATGATCCGAAGAGTAATCCGATCGGACACTAGTTCGATCGAACAACAGTTCGTTCAATACGAGTCTTCAAAATAGGTTAGTTGATTGTGTAGGGCCACGTGCTAGCCGATCGGCTGGCCTGGTCGATCGGCTGACTGTCCGATCGGCAGGCTGTCTGTTCGGACAGCAGTCCGATCGGTCAGCCTTCTGACCTGGTCGGCCTATTTGTCTAACACTTGGCTGTCCTGGTTTGTTTGTAGTTATATCGAGGTAATTTGTCAACGAGTTGAACCATAGAACCCTCGTTCTTACTTGTTTCCCCTGCACGGGCAGGAATCACCCAAACCCGGCCGGTGAACTGTTCAGAGCAGAGTTTAACGTTTAACCCGTAACCGGTTAACCTCGTGGGTAGAATACGGATCTGAAGTTATTGAGTGAAAAGGGTTGAAAGAAAGTTGGAAAATCCATCTTTCAATCCTTTTCACCGCGTATATGTTTAGATCTATGAAAGATCCTTGTTTGTCTATGTGGAAATCGGCTAGATCTAAGTCATTCTTGGTGGATTGGGGCCAAAACATGAAGTTCTTCAAGAACCCATGATGACATCATCCTAGAACACTTGATTATTGATGATTTCACGGTTAAAAGTTAAGATTTGAAAGATAGAATGGTGTTGGAGTGTGTATAGATCAAGAAAGTACAAGAATTAGGACGAAAACTTACAGGAATCGAGAGGAATCTACGAAAAGATGAGATGAGCATGCTGGTCGGTCAGAGGTTTCCAAAAGTGGAAAGAATGACAATGACCGGGGTATTTATAGGATGCCAAAAGAGGTAAGTGCTGGCTGATCGGCCAGGCAGCTCTATCGGACAGCGTGTCCGATCGGACAGCAGTCCGTTCGGCTGGCTGTTCGATCGGTTGGGAGCCTGATCGATCAGTCGCACCCTTCGAGTGTTTTGTGCGACGATTTTTTATATTTCGATTTCGATTGCGAGCGGTACGATACGATAGGGTTTCCTAATCAAATTACTTTCAGTCCCAAACACTCATATCTCGTAAAATCTATTTTCCACCATTTATCATAGTTCGTTCACGATTCGAGTTTGATTGTAATTCGAGTTAGATTTCGAGTTTCGATTGAGTTTGCTTGATTATCACCACATAACATAAATAAACATGCACATGTAACACGTAAGGCACACACACACGTATAATAACAAGTAAAATTCGTAGCTCGAGTTGCGATTAGAAGTCGATTCGATTAGCATAGCTTGATTATTGATTAGTTAACTTCATCGCATTGTTACTTCCTATAATTCACAGTCGTAAGTCGATTGATTAACGATTAACATTCATCGATTATTGTTATTAACAACACTTACTCCACATAATACGAATTAAATAAAGAAGTTTCTACGAGTCAAGTTGCGCGAAATCAGTCGTTGACTTTGACCTTGGTTTGACTTTGACTTATGAAAACACGGGGTGTTATAGTAAGGACCAAATGAAGGCGAAATATCCGCAATTTTTCTCACAAGTTTCCTCTAGTTAAAAAATTTCGGGACGAAATTTCGTAAAGTAGGGGTGACTGTGACAACTGTGCTCTGTAATCGATGAACAATGCAAAACGATGTTATTTATTAATAAAACAATGTGTTTTGGTGTTATTATGTGTGTAATTATGTTTGATTATTTTACGATTTAATTCTATCCCGATTTCAAGCTTTAAATCGCTTTCTGGAAAGTTATACGCAAACTGGTGCGTAAACGCAGTCAGTTTAATGCGACAAACACTCCGGAATAGTGACATAGGCTTAACATACCTAAAATAACATTCACATAACTTAGAAATAAGTTTTGAATGGTTTGGTGTGTTGAAAATAAGTCTATTCGATCGCAGGGACTATTTGTGTCAAACTGCGAAACTATACCAATGCGTATGGTATCAAACAGTCCGGAACTTGATCATAAGCTAAACATACCATAAATAACCTAAACATAGCTTAGAAATAAGCTTTGATAGGTTCGGTGTGCGAAAACATGCTTATTTGATCTTACAGGGACTAAAAGTGTCAAAAACGGGGTAAGTTTGCATTTTCGCGCATATCTTACGTTCTGACCACATCTGGACATCCAAAATTTTTTCACAAACTAAAATATTTTTATTTTAGTAATAGGCATGCAAAAATACCACTCGTCGCTTAATTTGGTTCGTTTTCGCGTCCGTTTGAGTTTCATCGTAATTTAACGAACAACGAGACCGTACAACCAAACGAGCCGACATCCGAGAGTGTTCCAAGCATATTATGAGTCCTCTAAACTTTATTGACCTTGTAGAGCCTTGAAAATGGATTAACGGAGGTCAAAAAGGGCCTGAAATACATGCAGGGACCTGAACTGTAATTTTTCAAACTTGTGCTGAACTGGGGAGCCTAGGCGGGCCGCGTGACCCCCTCCCCATTGTTTACGCGGGCCGTGTGAGTGTGCCCAGCGATAGAAAATCAATTTCAGCATTCTGTTTGATCTTCAGGGGCTGTTATGGTAAATTCTTTGTGTGATGGGCAAGTTTAAGTGTTCTCCAAGGTCTCTAATCAGTTCCTAACAATTGTATGGCCATGATTTTTATCCTTGATGGCCACACAAACACATGGAATGATCTTGTTCTTCATCAACAAGTATAAATAACTCAACATTTTCACTTGTTCATTGCTCATTTCCTTCTCTTCTCTTCTCTTCTACATCTGATTTGGGAGCTCTCCCAAGTATTTGGAGCTTTCTAATCTGATTATTCTTGTAGAAAAGATAGCTAGGACCCTTTGTAAGTCTTCTTTCTTGCTTATTCTTTATGTTAGGCAAAAAGTCAAACAGTTTGGCCAACAGTTTGACTTTCAGTTTTGACCATCGATTGGTCAAGTCAAAGTTTAATTGAACTTTGCAACGTGATTGTAATCACGATGGTTATAATCCTTAGCGATTATACCTACTGATTACCACGTTAACTATGTGTAGTGAAGAGTCAAAGTTTCGGTAAAAATGCGTTTTAGCACGCATTTTGCAACGGAACTATTTTCGGCTATCAGAACCCATTGTTTTGATATCCAAATCAAGTTTCTAAGTAGGTTAAACATGTTTTGACATGTTTAACTCGTCACTATTAGTTTAGTGCTTGTTTAAGGTCGTAAGTTAAGCGGTCTAAACAACCGCTTAGACTTTCGAACCCGACCCGATTAGTCGATCATTAGGATCCGACCAAGCTTGATTAGTGATCATAGTTGCATAGGGAATAACCACTGAGGTTATATACCTTATGATCACATAGGATTGGTTAGTTATTTGTTAAGTAGCTTGTATGCCCATAGGAAATGACCAAAACGCCATTTTGAAGTTTAAATCCGTATTTTACATATGTGAACATGTTTTTGACATATAATCTGATTTAGTAACATGTTTAGGTATTATTGGGCATGTAAGACTTAACATAGCACATAGTTAACCATCCGAACATAGTTTTGCGTGAACGACGCGTTAAGGTAGCATAAGCTACCTTAAAGGGTCGTAACGGGTCGAAAGCACTTAGGCTAAGTTCCGATTTAGGATGTAGGCTTTGTTAAACCATATCACATGAGTTCCAACACTCATTTGGTTTACAAGACCTCATTCTATCCGATCTTTCGATTTAGGTGTCGATTATTTACTAGTGATCCGATTACTAGGTACCACCTGAATTTCCTTGGTTTGTCTGAGCTTCGCTAAGTTCTTTAGATCAAGGAGACCCTTCTATTCAACGTGAGTACATAGTTCCCCTATTTTACTGTTTTCAATTGTTTTGGGGTGATTCATATGTATCAAAACGATTTTCGATATTTTAACGATATTTTCAAAAAACGATTAAGATGGTTTATATTAAACTAAATACGATTTCGATAATGTGAACGAAACTTGTTGGTTGTAACTACATAACGAATGACATTCATTAGCAATGATCAAGCTGACCAGTATTAGGTTATGGTACCATAGGATCTGACAAATCCCGTTATCAGACTACACCCATGGTTATGTGTGGGGGTTATGTAGGTAACGACCGAATATGATGATTGTTAACTTACCCTTTGGTGGTTTGTTAATGCGATAGGCGAGGTAGTCGAGTCACGAAGGTTTGAATGTTATTAGCGAGACGACCATAAGTAGTATCACAATTAAAACGAAAACGATTTTGAGACGAATTAAACGATTTGGAACGACCTAAATGAAATAAACGATTTGAACGAACGATTGGTTTTGGGTAGTGATTAGATAATGGGACGGGTGTAGCATGATAGAATCATGGTAGATACGCCGCTGGTACTGTAACACCTGTGCCTTCACGGCCATCAAACAAATACCAAACCAATGAAATATTATATTTCATACTTGGGATTTGTAAAAATATGTGTATCATTTGCACATATCAAATTTTGTTCAATTCCAAACTCTAAATCGCTTTCTGGAAGGTTATACGCGCACCGATGCGTAAATATAACCAGTTTAATGCAACAAACACTCCGGAATAGTGACATAGGCTTAACATACCTTAAATAACCTTTACATAACTTAGAAATAAGTTTTGAAGGCTTTGGTATGGCAAAAACAAGTTAATTCGCTTACAGGGACTAAACTTGACAAACTGCGAAAGTATGCCAATTTGAACTGTAACAGACATTCCGGAACATGACCATAAGTTAAACATACCATAAATATCCTTTACATAGCTTAGAAATAGGCTTTGAGGGGTTCGGTGTGCTAAAATAAACTTTTGTGTCATTCAGGGACTAAAAGTGTCAAAAAGTGCACAAGTTTGCATTTTAGCGCATAACTTACGTTCTGAATACATCTGGACATCCAAAAATTTATGTAAGCATGACTACATTATATTTTAGTGTTCGCCTTAAGAAAAATCCATGCGTCGCGTCATTTGGATCGTTTTTCGCGCTTATGCGCATTCCGTCGTAATTAAGCGAACATCGCGTTCGTACGGCCAAACGAACCAACCTCCGGCATATTTTTGAGCATGTTTTGAGTTCCCTATACTTTAACTTCATTTTAGAGCCTTGAAATGAGGTTAACGGGGTTCAAACGCATCGAAAATCGCTTAAACGGGCTGCAGGGACCATTTCTGCCAATTTTGAAAGTTTGCTGAAACATGGGGGCCGTGGCGTAGTGCGAGCCCTAAGGGCATATGCAGTCGCGCTACGCGACTGCCTATTCTGGGCAGAAACATGCAGAAAACTCATTTTTCGCATTTTCGGGACCGGATTCGATGTATCGACAGCTGTTTACAGCTGTTATCCACTCCCTTATCCCTTGCCAAGTGTTGATTCCCTATGGTTAGTGGCAATTTAGTCACCATAACCTTCCGAAACTTGTACGGACAGGATTAAGGCATGATTTTCGACAAATGATCTTAACGGTTCGGGTATTCCTATAAATACCCCATCACCCCAACCTCATTTCTTACAAGAATTCTGATTTTGAGAGCTCTAAGTTGAAACCATTGTTTCATACCTGAGTTCTTGGATCGGGATTAGCATTCGGGGACCCTTCGTAAGTATTCTTTCGTTCTTTTCCTTATTTTACTGCTTTTCGAGTCAGAAAGTCAAACTTTGTTTGACTTTCAGCGTTGACCAGTAATGGTCAATGCGAAGTTCGTTTGAACTTCGCAACGTGAGTGTAATCACGTTGGTCATAGTCCCTTGGGACTATGCCCACTGATTACCACGTTGTCTAGGGTCGTAGGGTAGGCGATCTAATAAATCGCCTATACCTTCGAACTCGACCCATTTGGTCGATCATTAGGATCCGACCAAATACATTAGGTGACCATAGTAGGTAGGGAATAACCTTCCGAGGTTATACCCTATGGTCACATCGTTTGGGTAGTTGTATGATAGGTAGTTTATATGCCTTAGGTAAATTACCAGAATACCCTTTTCATTTATAATTGGTAATTAAGCATATGTAACCTAAACTTTTGTCACATAACTGATTATGTAACATGTTTAGGCATATAACACTTGTCATAGGGCTAGTTAGACGGTCCGAACGCGTTTCACGCGCACGACGCTTTAAAGTAGCATAAGTTACCTTAATGAGTCGCGATGGGTCGAAAGCACTTAGGTTAGTCTCATTGTAGTATGTAGGCCTTGTTAAACCATATCATATGAGTTCCAATACTCATTTGGTTTGCCAAGCCTCATCCTATCCGATCTCCCGATTTAAGTCTGGTTTATTTATATAGTTTAGATTTGCCGACTGATTCCGTGCTCCCTCAAGCTTTGTTTGGTTGTTGTTCAAGACCTCCAAGCATTCTCAGGCGAGTACATTATTCCCCTCTTTTACTGTTTTCAACTGTTTTGGGGTGACTCATATGTGCTAAATGCTTTATCAATGATTTCAATAACAATTACTATGTGGTTTCAAGAACAATAACAATTATTTCAAGAACGCTAACAATGATTTCAAGAACGAATACAATGATTTCAAGAACGAATACAATGATTTCAAGAACGAATACAATGATTTCAAAAACTAATAACAATTTCAAAAAGTGAACAAACTTGTTGGTTGTAGTTTACATGACCGATGACATTCATTAGCAATGATCAAGCCGACCAGTATTAGGTTATGGTACCATAGGATCTGACAAATCCCGTTATTTACTGCACCCATTGTTATGTGTGGGGGTTGTGGGTAGCGACTGAATCTGTAATTATTAACTTATCCTTTGGTAAGGGTTTGTTAAGAACGAGAACGAGAGCGAGTTGGAACGAGGAACGAGTCAAGAAGGTTTGAATGTTATTAGAGAATCGACCATAAAGTAGTTTCACAATTAAAACAAGAACGACTAGAACGATATTACAAAATGGGTTAACGATTGGGTAAACATTTGTACATGATTGACATTTGATCATGTATTTTCCACAAAACATAACTTTGATTTAAACCAAGTTTTACTTCAATACTTTGTTTTTGTGCATATGGTTTAGTTGAGACATTTCACTTGCCATACATGGATATTTGACATAGACATTTGACATGGATATTTGACATAGACATTTGACATGGATATTTGACATATACATTTGACAATTGATTTAAACATAGACATTTTACATTGTTTGGTTTGGTTTGGTTAAGTGATTAAGTAACGATGCGTGTGTAATATGATACAAACATGGTGGATACGCCGCTGGTACTTCCTATATATAAGTGTTTGTATGGTATTACATATCATAGCGTTATTTGAATCATTTCAGTTTGAGACATAGAACATTTTATACAAATAACATACTTTTCACAAGACATTGATTTATAAACAACTTATCTTATGCAAACTCATTTACATGGTTATTCATTTAATCATGCATTATTCTCTTATTTATACTTATCATCCGAACTTATTATTTTTCAAATGATTTACAAAGACAAAGCAAATTACAAGGTTCATGACTAAACATTTTCTTAAACAGAAGTCATGAATCTTATTTTCACAAAACCTATGTACTCGCCAGCATTTCTTTGCTGACCTCGTTTTCACATATGTTTCAGGTATTGTTGAATGATATCGATTGATAAGATGCATGCTCACATAGGACTGGACAAGGCCTTAGTGACTCAATAACAATGATAAATTATGTTTAATTTGTGTATTTAGATTTCCAGACGATGTAATTATTCAATGTTTAATAAAACGAAACACTTTTGATATCCATGGTTATGAAACATTAATTCTGTTGCAACACGCCCCGATGTTTCCGCCGCGATTTGTTGTTTTACGCGGTCGGGGTGTGACAGAAAAGATGGTATCAGAGCCAATGGTTATAGGGAATTAGGTTATTAGTAATTAGTAATGCTTTGACCTAGTCTATAACCTTCTTAGGACCCTAACGCGAGTTTACTTGCGTTTAGTCATAAAACAATACCGTCACCTATCCTTAGGTGACGACCACAACAACATAAATTACAAAACCGCTTTGAAAGCTAATCATCTGTTCTAGGATGATTGATTACAAGGTTTTGAACCCTCTATTGTAAGGTTTTGAACCCCTTTAAATTTTCAAAATCTCGTCAAGGTTTTGGGTTTTAAATAATGTGAACACGTGCAAACTGGAAGGGTGAATGCCTGTATTCTGGGTTTTCTGGCTAGGCAAGCACTTCGTATACATCTCATCAGACGCGAGACCAGTTGTGTTTACCTGGGAATTCTTGGGATGAGTGTTCACTTATAGGCGAGCATGTCTTCGCGATACATTATTTTTGACCTATTTACTTTGACTAATCACCAAGGTCGTTTGTTGCTTTGTAGTAACAAACAAATGACCACTATCCTTGCTTTCATCAGATTTGTTTCATCTCATTCTTTTCGTCTAAATTCTCTCACTCGTTTCCTTTCATGTTTCCTCTTTTAGACAATGCCTCCTCGACGCGAAAGCCAGATAGAGACTGCCGAGCTGGCAGAAATCATTGCGCAGCAAATGGCTGCTCAATTCCCAAACCTCTTTGCTCAATGGAACCAAGCCAACAACAACAACAATGTGCTATGAAAATACAAGGATTTCAACCAGGCTAAACCACTTAAGTTTAGTGGTTCTGAAGGAGCAACTGGGCTTCTTCAGTGGTTCGAAAGCATTGAGAATACTTTTCGCCACGTGCAGTGCCCGGATAATCGCAAGGTCGAGTTCTCCTCGAGCGTGTTTCAGAAGAGGGCTCTTACATGGTGGAATGGGGTAATGAGAGACCGAGGTGCGGAAGTTGCTCTCGCACAAACATGGGCTGAACTTAGGGCTCTGATGATGAGGGAATTCTGTCCTCGTCATGAGCAGCGAGCTTTGGAGAAGGAATTTGATGAGTTGAAGCAAGATAGTGGGGAGCACAGGGCGTATACTGATAGGTTTGAGGAGCTGAGTCTGCTTTGCCCGACAATGGTTACCCCACTTGACATAGCTATCGAAAGGTACATCGACGGCCTACCTGACTCGGTACAAGACATCCTTACTGGTAGTAACCCTGCCACACTCCGTCAGGCGATCGAGTTATCAGCGACATTGACTGAGTCGCAGATTCGGAAGAACAAGTTACACAGAAAGGGGGACAAGGGTAAGAAGCAAGGGTCTGACAAGGAGGATAGCAAGAAGGGTCAAGACAAGAAGGGTAAGGAAGGTGAGACGTCAAAGAAATCAAAGAAGCGAAAGGGTGCCCAAAATTTTGCTGTTACAGCACAGACTGCTCAGAACCCGCGAAACCAACCAGCTCAGCCACCTGCAAAGAAAGCATATGCCGGTACCGCACCTTATTGTGCACGCTGCAACGGTCATCACGCAGTACAACAAGCTTGCTGGCAATGCACGACGTGTGGTAAACTTGGGCATTTGGCCAAGATTTGTCGTTTGGGACAAAATCAGGCTGCTCACGTTCAAGCTCCGGTTCAAGGGAATGCTGCGAGATTTCCACTGGGTTCATGTTTCAACTGCGGAGAGATTGGTCACTTCCGCCACAACTGCCCAAGACTGGTGAATGCAAATGCTAACGCAAACCCAAATGCGAACGCCAACGTCAATGTGAATCCAGCACATGGTTGAGTGTTTAACATCAATGAGGCTGGCTATCAACGATGCAGCGACGAACGATTATCATTTTGTATTTCCTCTGGTTGTTATCTTGTAACATTTAAAGACAATGCAGTTGTTATATAAATAAAATTTGTGGTTTTATTTTTTAACTAATGCAATTGTATGAATGTTTGATCCAACCGTATGATATCAACACAAAGACAAAACTACTCGTGTGGTTCTGTCATTTTTACGATCACTTGAGATCTCCCTAAGAACCTCAAACACTGGTTTCTTTTAAATCTAAAGTATTTTATCGTCTTGCACCGTTCGAGATGCAAGAATTATCAAAACAGCTTCAAGAGTTGTCTGATAAAGGATTCATCCGTCCGAACTTTTCACCTTGGAGAAACTCCTGTTCTCCTTGTGAAAAGAAAAATGGATCTTTTCGAATGTATATCGATTAACGTAAGCCTAGTAAGCTTACCATCAAGAATCGATATCCCCTACCTTAAATCAACGATTTCTCCGATCAACTGAATAGCGTTCATGCTTTTCCAAGATCGATTTGCGTTTTGGGTATCATCAACTTTGTATTCTCGAAGAAGATATTCCCAAAACGGTTTTCTGCATGAAGTATGGCCATTACGAGTTTACAGTTATGCCTTTTAGGTTGACAAATACTCCAGCCATCTTCAAGGACTTAATAAATAGAGTCTGCAAGCCTTATTTGGATCAGATCGTCATTGTTATTATTGATGACATCTTGATCTATTCATGTCCTGAGCCGATCACGATCAACACCTTCGTTGACATCGGAGCCCTGATTGAATTCCTTGTACACTTTAAAATGTACAAAACAACTCAATTAGGACAAACCGAATTCCTTTTAAGATCTTCCTATCTTCATAGTTAGATTCTTGAAAATATTTAAAGTGCCAAAGGAAATCCACGGATTAGGTTTCTGGTATGCTTTAAATACCCGTGTCCGAAGATAACAAATTAAAGGTCAAATTGAACGATTATGCGATTGAACGAGTATGCAATTATGTGATATGTGTTTATGTGTTTTCCTCTATGTTCTTGTGTGATACGATTTTCAAATCCTCATGGAATCTTTCATATATTCATATGAGGGATTCATAGTAGGATACTCAAAAGGTACTACCTTAAATCCTTATGGGCTTCTACGTAGTAGTTAAGACCCTTGGGTTATATAGTACCATTCCAGGATTCGATAATAGACCCTTGAGTGGTCTAGTCTAAAAGATTGATTCACAATTTGGTTAAAGAACGACATCTAGTGATGTAGCTGAACAGACTCCTTGATAGTCTATTTAGATCATTTATTGATTTAATTAAAAGGACTCTATGGCGGTCTAGTTACACGCATCACAGGATTGTTCATTTGGTTTTACCCTACACATTAGAAAATAGACTGAGTGAACTATGCAAGGAATTGTCTAATTATGGACGCGTACATAATTATGAAATTTAGTGCATAGAAACCCAGTAAGGTTTATTATGTGTAAGAACCGATAGTGACAACAATAACAAAATGAGAACGATGTAATGGAGGTACGGTGGACGCACCAATGATGCTTCATATACTTGTATATAAGTATCCCTCTTACATTGCAAGCATAATGTTATTAAGGTTACTAGAAGTTCAGAACCCTAACCAATGTTGTTCGATCTTTTCAACTTCATGTTTTAAACTCTCACAAGTTTCCTCTAAATAAATTTCGGGACGAAATTTCCTAGAGTAGGGGAGACTGTAACACCTGTGCCTTCACGGCCATCAAACAAATACCAAACCAATGAAATATTATATTTCATACTTGGGATTTGTAAAAATATGTGTATCATTTGCACATATCAAATTTTGTTCAATTCCAAACTCTAAATCGCTTTCTGGAAGGTTATACGCGCACCGATGCGTAAATATAACCAGTTTAATGCAACAAACACTCCGGAATAGTGACATAGGCTTAACATACCTTAAATAACCTTTACATAACTTAGAAATAAGTTTTGAAGGCTTTGGTATGGCAAAAACAAGTTAATTCGCTTACAGGGACTAAACTTGACAAACTGCGAAAGTATGCCAATTTGAACTGTAACAGACATTCCGGAACATGACCATAAGTTAAACATACCATAAATATCCTTTACATAGCTTAGAAATAGGCTTTGAGGGGTTCGGTGTGCTAAAATAAACTTTTGTGTCATTCAGGGACTAAAAGTGTCAAAAAGTGCACAAGTTTGCATTTTCGCGCATAACTTACGTTCTGAATACATCTGGACATCCAAAAATTTATGTAAGCATGACTACATTATATTTTAGTGTTCGCCTTAAGAAAAATCCATGCGTCGCGTCATTTGGATCGTTTTTCGCGCTTATGCGCATTCCGTCGTAATTAAGCGAACATCGCGTTTGTACGGCCAAACGAACCAACCTCCGGCATATTTTTGAGCATGTTTTGAGTTCCCTATACTTTAAATTCATTTTAGAGCCTTGAAATGAGGTTAACGGGGTTCAAACGCATCGAAAATCGCTTAAACGGGCTGCAGGGACCATTTCTGCCAATTTTGAAAGTTTGTTGAAACATGGGGGCCGTGGCGTAGCGCGAGCCCTAAGGGCATATGCAGTCGCGCTACGCGACTGCCTATTCTGGGCAGAAACATGCAGAAAACTCATTTTTCGCATTTTCGGGACCGGATTCGATGTATCGACAGCTGTTTACAGCTGTTATCCACTCCCTTATCCCTTGCCAAGTGTTGATTCCCTATGGTTAGTGGCAATTTAGTCACCATAACCTTCCGAAACTTGTACGGACAGGATTAAGGCACGATTTTCGACAAACAATCTTAACGGTTCGGGTATTCCTATAAATACCCCATCACCCCAACCTCATTTCTTACAAGAATTCTGATTTTGAGAGCTCTAAGTTGAAACCATTGTTTCATACCTGAGTTCTTGGATCGGGATTTGCATTCGGGGACCCTTCGTAAGTATTCTTTCGTTCTTTTCCTTATTTTACTGCTTTTCGAGTCAGAAAGTCAAACTTTGTTTGACTTTCAGCGTTGACCAGTAATGGTCAATGCGAAGTTCGTTTGAACTTCGCAACGTGAGTGTAATCACGTTGGTCATAGTCCCTTGGGACTATGCCCACTGATTACCACGTTGTCTAGGGTCGTAGGGTAGGCGATCTAATAAATCGCCTATACCTTCGAACTCGACCCATTTGGTCGATCATTAGGATCCGACCAAATACATTAGGTGACCATAGTAGGTAGGGAATAACCTTCCGAGGTTATACCCTATGGTCACATCGTTTGGGTAGTTGTATGATAGGTAGTTTATATGCCTTAGGTAAATTACCAGAATACCCTTTTCATTTATAATTGGTAATTAAGCATATGTAACCTAAACTTTTGTCACATAACTGATTATGTAACATGTTTAGGCATATAACACTTGTCATAGGGCTAGTTAGACGGTCCGAACGCGTTTCACGCGCACGACGCTTTAAAGTAGCATAAGTTACCTTAATGAGTCGCGATGGGTCGAAAGCACTTAGGTTAGTCTCATTGTAGTATGTAGGCCTTGTTAAACCATATCATATGAGTTCCAATACTCATTTGGTTTGCCAAGCCTCATCCTATCCGATCTCCCGATTTAAGTCTGGTTTATTTATATAGTTTAGATTTGCCGACTGATTCCGTGCTCCCTCAAGCTTTGTTTGGTTGTTGTTCAAGACCTCCAAGCATTCTCAGGCGAGTACATTATTCCCCTCTTTTACTGTTTTCAACTGTTTTGGGGTGACTCATATGTGCTAAATGCTTTATCAATGATTTCAATAACAATTACTATGTGGTTTCAAGAACAATAACAATTATTTCAAGAACGCTAACAATGATTTCAAGAACGAATACAATGATTTCAAGAACGAATACAATGATTTCAAGAACGAATACAATGATTTCAAAAACAAATAACAATTTCAAAAAGTGAACAAACTTGTTGGTTGTAGTTTACATGACCGATGACATTCATTAGCAATGATCAAGCCGACCAGTATTAGGTTATGGTACCATAGGATCTGACAAATCCCGTTATTTACTGCACCCATTGTTATGTGTGGGGGTTGTGGGTAGCGACTGAATCTGTAATTATTAACTTATCCTTTGGTAAGGGTTTGTTAAGAACGAGAACGAGAGCGAGTTGGAACGAGGAACGAGTCAAGAAGGTTTGAATGTTATTAGAGAATCGACCATAAAGTAGTTTCACAATTAAAACAAGAACGACTAGAACGATATTACAAAATGGGTTAACGATTGGGTAAACATTTGTACATGATTGACATTTGATCATGTATTTTCCACAAAACATAACTTTGATTTAAACCAAGTTTTACTTCAATACTTTGTTTTTGTGCATATGGTTTAGTTGAGACATTTCACTTGCCATACATGGATATTTGACATAGACATTTGACATGGATATTTGACATAGACATTTGACATGGATATTTGACATATACATTTGACAATTGATTTAAACATAGACATTTTACATTGTTTGGTTTGGTTTGGTTAAGTGATTAAGTAACGATGCGTGTGTAATATGATACAAACATGGTGGATACGCCGCTGGTACTTCCTATATATAAGTGTTTGTATGGTATTACATATCATAGCGTTATTTGAATCATTTCAGTTTGAGACATAGAACATTTTATACAAATAACATACTTTTCACAAGACATTGATTTATAAACAACTTATCTTATGCAAACTCATTTACATGGTTATTCATTTAATCATGCATTATTCTCTTATTTATACTTATCATCCGAACTTATTATTTTTCAAATGATTTACAAAGACAAAGCAAATTACAAGGTTCATGACTAAACATTTTCTTAAACAGAAGTCATGAATCTTATTTTCACAAAACCTATGTACTCGCCAGCATTTCTTTGCTGACCTCGTTTTCACATATGTTTCAGGTATTGTTGAATGATATCGATTGATAAGATGCATGCTCACATAGGACTGGACAAGGCCTTAGTGACTCAATAACAATGATAAATTATGTTTAATTTGTGTATTTAGATTTCCAGACGATGTAATTATTCAATGTTTAATAAAACGAAACACTTTTGATATCCATGGTTATGAAACATTAATTCTGTTGCAACACGCCCCGATGTTTCCGCCGCGATTTGTTGTTTTACGCGGTCGGGGTGTGACAGGTACATCTTATATATAAGTGCTTCTATCATATTACATTGCGTGTCATTATTTAGTTCACTTGGGAAACGATTTGAAACGATGTCACACAACGAGGTTTTCGAAATGATATAAACCGTACTAGTTTTATTAACGAATTTTAAGGAGATGTTTTACGAATTGGTTTACTAAAACAAATGTTTTGGGGTTAAGAATCATGGCTACGAGATTTTATAAACTATAACCATCTCGATTTGAGTTGGGTAATCATGTTGCAATATTATATACTTTTCAAAACAAGGTTTTCGAGGTATTGCAATATATATATATATATATATATATATATAAACGAGCCATGATTCCGACACTCTTATAAAACCTATGTACTCGCCAGCATTTCTTTGCTGACTTTATTTTACATATGTTTCCGGTGATAATGCTTAATGTTGACTGCTAGGAAGCAAGTTCACTGAGGATCCGGACGTGGCTTTAGTGACTTGAAAACAATAATAGACGATGTTCGATTTGTTTGTTTGGTTCAAGACAATGTACATTACTTAATTAATCAATGAAACGAAACTTTTAATTTCCATGGTTGTGAAACGATGATTCTGTTACAACACTCCCCGACGTTTCCGCCACAGTTTTGTTGTTTTAACGTGGCCGGGGTGTGACAGCTGCAGCCCTCAACAAACTGCAAAAGTCATCAGAAAACAGAGAGAGCTCATCAGAATTCGAGAAGGCTCTCAAGGAACTACATGATATCAAGAAAAAGATGGCTGAGGTTGCAACTGCAGGAGAAAGCTCAAGTTCAGGAAAGATTCTTGAAGAAATACAGTTCCTCAGAGCCAACAACAGCAGCATGGCTGAGGCTTTTGAGAAGCTGTTGATGGAATTGACTGCACAAAGAAGTCAAGAAAACCAGGAGTTTCAGAAAATGAAGAAACAAGAAGAAACGAATACTCAAATTCTCACTAATGTTCATTTGTTAGTAGAGAGATTGCAGTATAAAGTTGCTAGATTAGCAAAAGTTGATCTTCATGAACTGAAAGCCCTAATTCCACAAGAAAGACAAACAAGAGGATCAGAAACTCCTCAACAACAATCAGAAACCATTCAACAAGATCAAACCAAACAAACAGAAACTTCAACAACAAAAAAACAGAAGCAACCCATGGGTCCACCTCCAGAGCCAACAACAGCAGCATGGCTGAGGCTTTTGAGAAGTTGTTGGCTTTGAGAAGCAACCCGTGGGTCCACCTCCAGAGCCAACTACAACAACCCATGGGTCCACCTCCAGAGCCAACAACAACAGCAGCATGGGTCCACTTCCAGAGCCAACAACAACAGCTCAAGTTCAGGAAAGATTCTTGAAGAAATACAGTTACTCAGAGCCAACAACAGCAGCATGGCTGAGGCTTTTGAGAAGCTGTTGATGGAATTGACTGCACAAAGAACTCAAGAAAACTAGGAGTTTCAGAAAATGAAGAAACAAGAAGAAACAAATACTCAAATTCTCACTAATATTCATTTGTTAGTAGAGAGATTGCAGTATAATGTTGCTGGATTAGCAAAAGTTGATCTTCATGAACTGAAAGCCCCAATTCTACAAGAAAGACAAACAAGAGGATCAGAAACTCCTCAACAACAATCAGAAACCATTCAACAAGATCAAACCAAACAAACAGAAACTTCAACAGCTCAAAAAAAGAAGCAACCCATGGGTCCACCTCCAGATAAATAAAAGTTACTCATGGGGCTTCCACCAAATATCCCAAAGCTAGACACATCAAGGGTCCAGCAGAAAAAACATGTTCCAGTTCAGTCATCTTGTATTCTATGATAAAAATCTTTGTTCTCATCACCAGAAAAATTCTTGATAAATTGTTTAGTGATAATAAAAAAAATCATATATCTGATAAATCACCAGAAAATCTGATAAGTTATCAGAAAATCTGATGTAATCATCAGAAAATCTGATACAACATCAGAACAGCTGATAAATCATCAGAAATTCTGATGAATCATCAGAGAAATATGTTGGATAATCAAAATTATCATAGATCATTAAAACAAATTCCTGCATGTCATCATCTTTATTCATGTCTCTTGACAAGCATATTCATAAACTGTACATTGGCATTTTTTTTCATTAAAAAAAATTGTATAATAATTTTTTTTTCTTAGTGCTTGTAACGTCATTTAACAGAAAATTTCTGGGAACTCGTTAATATGAATCTTTCTCTCTCCTTCATTTATTGCAACCCATCAAGTATTAAGGAGATTGAAGTGACATATTGGTAGGCTATCATGATACAATACTAGAAATTGGCCGCCTAAACCATTTAATGCAAGTGAAGTGGAGAAGAAGCTTATCTCTGTTATACTTTTTGTCCTCTGATAATCAAATAAATAACAGAGATTGCGGTGAAGAAAATCTATAAGTAGGTAAATTCCATTTATGGCAAATATTAAGTTTACTATAAATGATCACCACTTTGAGTAGAAAAAACTGTCATCCTCACACACAAAAAAAGGGGCACTCTAAAACTTCATCTTCTCCTTCACCTCATACTCTCCCACACACACAAAATGAATATCATCAAGGATGAATGCTTCCCACTTACTTTGCATCCATATCACAATCTCAGATTGAGGACCAATCTGGAAGGTCCCCAATGGGAAGGATGTCAAGTCGTGCTTAAAATGCTCATGGGAAGTAACTTGAACTATGCCCTCACTGCTCATATAACTGTTCATCCAGAGATTCTTCAAATCTTCTGGAAAAATCCAACATTATCTGAGTATGAGAATAGAGAACAAATGGCCATCGAGAGTGTGGTGCCAAATCAAAAAATTCTATTAAATGAAGCCACCATCAAGACGGCTCTTCAACTCGATGATGATAATGATGTCCTGATGTTCTCAAGGCCTCAAAATGATGATGTCTTGAGGCAAATGGGTTACCATACGGAAACCCAACAAAGAGCAATCAACAAACATGGCTTTATAAAGCCATGGCAATATCTTGTCACACAGATGGGTGCATGCTTTTCAAAGAAGGTCATCAATCATCATGAAGTATCTCTTAGATTGATGGAGCCTATATGAGCACTTGTACTCAAAGTACCTTACAACTTCTCTTATTATCTAATGAGAGGTTTTGCAAGTAACATGTGGGTTGGCAAGCCGTTCTTGATTTATCCTCGTTTTCTGATGAAGATAATCACGAGTCAGCTAGACTTTGCAGGTATTCCTGCAAGTTATCCAAGAGCAGATATGAGACTTTAAGAGAACATGGGTCTCAGCATGCTTGTGCCCACCAACCAGAACGATGGGTTGATAACTGACCTGTTGTTACTCCTTGAGATGGAACAGGGGGAAGGCATAGATATTGATTAGGTTTTTCTTTGTTTTGTTTCTGTAAAAATCCTTGCATGTTTATATGTTTATATTGTGTGCTTCTTATATAACTTTGTTATCTGGCTTATGGTTTATGGTTTGGGAAATGGGTAAAGTAAATGTGAAACATAATCATCAGAAATCAAAAATTTGACACAAAACTCTAAGTTTCTGATGACAGGAGAGAAAATCTGGTAATTCAAAAATGGATCTAAATTTTTTTTCTAGTAAAACTTCAATAATAAAATGTTTTAGAAAATATCATAAAAAGCCAAGAGACATGGATGCCACCAGAAAAACAAATGTGAGTCTTCTGATCTTATCTCATTCCCTCTCATCTCAAAAAAAAAAAAAAAAATCTGTCAAAAAGAAAACTTCAAAATATGTTGAAGAGGATCACAAGTTTAGGGGGAAAACTCAACCAAGAAATTCTGTTGAAAATTGTTGACTTCTGTTGACCACATCTTAAAGGTCAACAGATAACAGAACAAAAGGCAGTACACATTTTCAACAGAATTTATGTTGAATTTCTGATGACATCATCAGAATGGGACTTTGACTTACAAAGAAAAGAGGATGCATATGAAGGAAGGTGATTGGACCTCCTATCTAATGGGGTCCACAAAGATGAAAAGGTGTCATAGAACCGATAGCTTTCTCCAATAAAAAATCAGTGCAACGCTTTCTTGAAGGAATGATTGAAGAAACTACAAATTGAAGGGACAAGTTAAAAGGGTATAACCACGATTACATGATAAATCATTTCATTAATGTCGTCACACCCACGATCTAACAGTTACATTCTGAACCAAAAACTCACGTTACATGATCTAACGGTTATAAAGACAATTAATGATCTCTTAACCACCATTACATGCCACGATTCTATACCCCTTCCACTCCATACACCCACAATCCTCTGCTGAAACATTCCTATATAACACACACTTAGCAGAAATTCGAAAATCACTCACCTCCCTCACAAGAACTTCAACCCTGAAAATCCCCTGTTTCTCACTCATAATCCAAAGATCCCAAAATTTCAAACCCTGACTCACAAAGATCAACAATGGCAGAAGTAAACCTCAACATCCCAATTGTTCAACATGAAGTACCTTTTGTTGAAGAAGCAGAATTTCTACCAATGAAGGAAAACAATCTGCTGATGAATACAGAGCATTCGGAGTATGATGTAAGATGTCAACTTCTGGTAGAATATCTCACAAAATGTCCAATCTCAGGAGCACTAACAAAAGGAAGAGAGGTACCAGAAAGGCTACTACAACAATTTATTCACACTTTTAATGAAGTTGAAGAAAATCAGGTCTCTGCTCATGTATGGGGAAGTGTTTTTGTAACATTACCCCCGCAAGAGTAAGAGAATGGCTTGAACTGCCTATTCTTGATAGTTACATTGAAGCTCCAAGCAGAGAAGAATTAATAAGCTTCATCATTGGGCTTGGTTACAAGAAAAAGGATATCAACAAAATTGGAGCTATTAGAAGAAGTGAATTGCCAGCCTTCTAGCAAGTGATGATGGAAGTGCTAAACAAATGTCTCACCTCAAAGATAGGAGGAACTGATCAAATCAGTCAATCTATTCTGACAATCATGTATGGACTCATAACTGGGTTCAAAATTGATTATGGGTCAGAAATTTTCAACCTACTCAAAAGGTCAATCATCACCAGAAATGGAAGAATAACCTCACATCTGCCATATCCAAGGTTAATCTCTATTTTCATTTCTGAAACTTTTGCTGCAAGGAACAAAGAAATTCCAATTTTGGAAGATGTTTGGAGTTCATATATCATGAAGGCCTGGAGTTCCAATCATGGTTGGGAATCAGACAAAGATATCCCTGTGTTGCCAGAAAGCATGTTATACCTCATTGCACAAGACTCACAATACATAATACAACATGAAGAACTTCTGACCAAATCAGATTCTCCAACAGAAGAGCCCAGCAGAGAAGTTGTGAACTGTTCTTCATCAACAGAAGAAGGAGATGATGAGAAGTCCTCGCCATTAGAAACAGAGGGTGCACGAGGAAAAAGAATTCTAGAGATAGCTAACTCACCTGAAAACAAGACAGAACATGCTGAAAGACAACAAATTCATGAAGCAGGAATTCATCATGAATTTGAAATTCATCAAAAAGAAGTACATGAACATTATGCAGAATCACATATTGCTGGAGGAAATCATGAAAATGCTAAAAAACAACATTATGAAGAAACTCACTTTGATGATGCTGCAAATGAAGCCACTGAAGTCATACATTATGATGAATCTCAGTTTACTGGTACATCTCTTTTAAACACTGTTTTAGTTGACTCTCAAACAAAAGAAACAAAAACAGAAAGTTCAGTTAATGTTTCTTACAAGTTAGAATACTGAACAACTAAGGTTGATGAGGAGGTTACTAGTTCCATTAATCTCAACTCTGAATCAGAAAATGAGGAAGAGGATGAGATCCCAACAGATAGAGATCAGGAAACTGGTCAAGGAAATCTGGCTAAAGGTAATCTGTTTACCTCAAACACTTATGGAGAATCATATGGTGATATGGTTCAAGGACATAAGGAAATCCAGGATGAAAATGAGTTTTTCATCACTGGTGGAAGTGATTCTGGTAAACTTAAAGCTGCACCAAAATCTGGTAAAGCCAAAAGTGACCCTATCATTTCTTAAAAAGAAGTAAATGTGTTTGCAGCTGGAATGTTACAAGGAACATCTGTTGTTCCAAATATCCCAGAAACACCCATGAACCAAGAAAATTTAGAAACAGTGCTGGAAAATGTTTACAAAGTCTGCAAAAGAAATCCAGTGGAACAAAAACTTGATATGTTGCTATCAGAAATACAAGGTCAAAGGGCTGATATGAAAACTTTGTCAGAATCAGTGGAGGCAATAAAGAAACAAACTGAAGAAAACACTGAAGCACTAAAGTCTCTTCAAAAATGAAAGAAAAGGCACCAGCATCCAACATCTCTGCATCAGAAATTCAGATGATTCTCACAGAAATAGAAAAGATCAAGGAACAAGTTGCAAATGCGATGGAATCAAGGCAGTCAAGCAGTACAAACAGAGTTTTGGAAGAAGTTCCCATACTAAGGGCAAGTAATAATAGTA
Organism: Helianthus tuberosus; assembly: GCA_030545235.1. Taxonomy (NCBI): domain Eukaryota; kingdom Viridiplantae; phylum Streptophyta; class Magnoliopsida; order Asterales; family Asteraceae; genus Helianthus; species Helianthus tuberosus. The sequence continues at coordinate 101,564,162 of CM060367.1, forward strand.
TCACAGATGCCCTTGAGAAGCTGTCAAAAGAAGGGACTGAAATTCAGACAAAAGCTCAAACTGAATTCACCAAAGTTCAGAAAAACATAACCAGCAACTCAAAACAGGTAAGAGAGGTGCAACAACTGATGGAGAAGATACAATTCAACATTGAAAAATTGGCCAAAGTGGATCCTCAAGAACTCATAAAAGAAATACCTGCTGAAAGTTCACATCAGAAGCTCCAAAGTCAACTCCACAACAATCATCAACCACACCAATCACCAAAGCTGGAACCACAATGATGGGTCCACCTCCAAGTGTCCTAAGAGATGAAATGCTGAAAAGGTTAGCAACTGCAAAACCTCAAGTTATTACAAATTTGAAATTGCTAGCATCTGTCCCAAAGCCAACATTGTCTGATGACTCAGCCATAAGTAAATTTATGAACATGCAAACAATGAATGAATGGGAACAAGAAGGTGATTCATCAAGAAAATCAAAGATTGTTAAAAGAAAAATCTCTGAAACTAAGTCTGTCATGGTTAAAGAGATTGCCAGGGATGTAATGATATTCCCTGAGTACAATCTGGTGAGTTATTATTTAACAAAAGAAGAAAACCACCAAGAGCACTGTCTCCTGTCAGACTGGCTTTAAGAGATAAAAGGATAAAAAGAGGTTCAGGTAGCATTCACTCCAAGAATGAGAATCCAGTAAAGAGAGTTTTAAAGGTGGATGAAGTGAAAGTTGCAACCGATGATGCTGGAGGAACTCGTGTGCAAAACAGATATGCACTTCAGAGAGAAAATGGGGAAGAACAAAAGGTGACTGATGAAGAAATAGCTGACCAATTGCATCCTATAGACATTCTGTTTATGAAGGATCATTATGAAAAGGAAAAGAAAAATAATCAAGAAGTCAGAAGGGCGTTAAATGGCATATCAAAGGCTGGAATACTGTTGTTTGAAAGAATTGCTTTTTCAGACTTTGATCTATGCATCAATTATGAGCATGCACACAACAAAAAGGTGTATGTCAGATCACCAAAGATAAAAGTTCCCTCAGAAATATTGGAAGATGCAAGATCTGGATACATCATTGAATTAACAAGCAAAACTCACAGTCACAACTATGGTGTCATCTACAAAGATATTGATAATAACAAAGCTCTGTTCAGAAGTGTTGATATCTGCAAATACTCAAATCAAACTCTGAAGTATATCATGAAAACCATGAACAAAAGACAAGAACATCTTCAGAAGATAGGGAAGAACTTGGAGGGACACAGGAAAGAAATTGAGCAAATGATTGAAGAATGGATCCAAGCAAGAGAATGGTATAAAGACATGTATGTCAGCTGCAACAAGTATATCTCCTACAAAAAGCAGTTAAAGGAAGGAGATGTGCACAAGAGAGTGAAGCTGAATTGAAGAACTTGTTTATTTGAATTTTCATCTTTTATGTAATTTGTTTTTCAAAAACTTCAGTAACTGGTTTAAATTTGCAAGTGTTATGTTTCCACTGTTTGGAAACTTTCTGTTCATAAGATAGTTCATTTTCTTACAATACTTAGGGGGAAACTGTTAGGAAACTTTATTTGTTAGTATTGAAGAAAATCACAATCAACTGGATCTATGAAGAGATAACAGTTCTGAAGATCACAACAAGAAGAAGAAGATCGGATATGTGACAACTCGAGTTTCCGACTTTCACTTTCGTATTTATTTCACGTTGACTGTGGCTGTTTAGTTGCTTGATTGTTTGACTTGTATTTGTATTACTATATAAGAGATTATCAATTGTTATGCTTTGTGTTTTATATAAGGTGTTTGAATTGTGAATCGGTAAACTTAAACTGTTAAGACTTGAACAACTGACATCACGATGAAACAAGTTTGTCTCGTCATTCCTATCTCGACGAAACAGGTGTTTCGCCGAAGCCCAGTTATACCAAAGCCCATTAGGGCCCAGTTCACTTGTACGCATATATATTACACGGAACTATCTCATTCGCCACACGTTAACAAAATAGAAACCATAGAGCGCCCCTCTTCTGTGTGACGGCTGTTTGGAACTCTCGAAGCCCCCTTAGCCTATTCATCGTTCTTTTATCTCGGTTAGTGTGATATACAGAACCGATTACTTGTTATTGACCATAAAGTCTGTTTGATTAATGCTCTTAGTTGCGGCCCATGTGTGTTGTCAGGATATGTTATTCATGATTCACTTGTTTATTGTTTGTATATATGTTGTCTAGTTGTATGATAAGAACACCACATGGTTTGTCAGTTGGGAATGGATAAGATTTTCGTAGAAAACATGGAATGGTTATTAAAATCGAGATTGGTGGAAAAATCGGTGGTCAATGGGTGGGAACTTGTGAACCGCCGATTTGTAATGATGAGGCTTGGTATTGTTGATAATTCCTTAAAAGTCCAAACGGTTGTTGATGTTGGAGGTCCAATCGGTTGGTGTTATTGGAGGTCCAATGAGGTTGGGCGGTGGTGCTAGTTGTTGGCCACTAAGGCTTAATAATTCTTTGATGATTCTGCAACATGTTTGACGAAACACACTTGGCGAAACAAAGGTGTTTCGCCGAGACCCCGATTGACGAAACAGAATGTGTTTCGTCAACATGCTTTCTGCCGACTTGTGTTTCGCCAAGGACAGTTGACCAAATGGAATCTTGTTTCGCCAAACAAGACCACGACGAAACAGGATATGTGTTTCGCCAACTGTGTAATCAACACAGTAATCTACTTTAATTCTGTTAAACTTGACTGGGTTAGATAACTGCTGTTATGAATAAAGGCAATACTTGTATGATTACAAATACGTGCAATGTGATACTCTGTGTTATTAATGCGATGTTCATGATGATGATGTTTACGTGCAAACAACTTGAATGCAAACTGATTATGTATTCGTGCATACCTTAGGACGTGATTGATTAACCGTGAGCACATACTTAGCATACCGAGCAAAACAAGGTGAGTTCACACCCTTACTAAGGCATGTGATTCCCAGGGTTTGGGGAATGGGATGGAAGGAATAAGGTTGAATAGATTCGTACATACACTGATACTAGACTACCATACCATTGTCCTCGGTTGTGCAGGACACATACGTAAAACCTACGTATACTTATGATACTCGCTATCCTCGGTTGTGAAGGATACTTACGTAAAACCTACGTAAACCCTCGCGTACCCCTGTCCTCGGTTGTGAAGGACACTTACGTAAAGCCTACGTAAACTTTGTACGTACTACTGTTCTCGGTTGTGAAGAACACTTATGGTTACAAATAGTCTAGTGTATATGCAACATGGGAAGCCCCCACTAATAGAACATACTATCGGCCTAGTAGCGCCACATGTTACGAAACAAACTTACTATTTCGAACTTATTTACTGTGAACTCGCTCAACTAGTTGTTGACTCTCTGTTACATGCCTTGCAGGACCTTAGGTACTTTTGGAGCTTGCACGGGAGGCACGGTCGTTGTGGACATGGATCGTGAAATGTGTTGTTAAACATTATGACATTTTGTACTTAAACTTATGTTGGGTTTACATTAAATGCTTCCGCTACACACTTGTTTATATTTGGTTTTGGAAACACCTATCGTATTGTTGAATGACTTATACTATTTTACTTATGTTCAATATGATTGGTGGCTTGATCCTGGTCATGTCACGCCTCCAAGCGGTGGTACTCCGCGTGTGGATTTTGGGGGTGTGACAGATTGGTATCAGAGCCATTGGTTATAGAGAACTCGGTTTTAATAAGGGGGAAAACGTTTTTATTAAAACCAGACTATAACCAGAACAATGCTCAACGATCCACAACGACGCCTCGCTCCACGTGCAAGACTCATCACTCTAGGTAATATGGTACATGTCTTATTGCCTACTTGCTAGAATTGCATAGAATTTTGCTCCGGGTATGCTTAGGTTAACTTAACACTATTGCATGAGAACACTTGTGTGCTTACTCTCTTCTGTTATCGCACTACTCGCGAACCTCTCTCACTTATGTCATATTTGCTATGAAGATCATGTCTGGACGTATCAACATGACACAAGCCCAGTTGACGGCTCTCATTAACGAACAAGTTGCTGCGGCAGTTGCAGCCGCACAAGCAGGAGGTCAGCACGCTCAGCCACCTGTTTGCACCTTCAAAACTTTCATGGACTGTCGTCCTACTACTTTTAGTGGCACGGAAGGAGCGGTTGGACTCCTCCATTGGTTTGAAAAGCTCGAGTCTGTATTTGAAATGTGTGAATGCCCTGAGGCTCGCAGGGTGAAGTACGCCACTGGTACTCTGGAAGGCATTGCGCTGACTTGGTGGAATGTGCAAGTTCAGATGTTAGGGTTGGCTGTTGCTAACGCCACACCCTGGAATGATTTCTAGGAGTTGATCAAAGAGGAGTACTGTAGCCGTGATGATATTCATAAGCTGGAGGTAGAGTTTTACCATTTGAAAATGTCGGGGTCAGAAATTGAAGCGTACACCAGAAGATCGAATGAGTTAGCTATTTTGTGTCCTACTATGGTGGACCATCCCATTAAGCGTATCGAACTGTATCTCAATGGTCTGGTGCCAGAGATTCAAAGCCACGTAACCTCAGCAAATCTTGGCACTATTCAACAGATCGTCAAGCTAGCTCATCGCCTTACCGATCAGGCAGTGGAACAGAACAGACTGCCTAAACGTATCAGTGCTACTACCGTTACCACTCCAGCTACTCCTGCCACTCCCAGCGACAACAAGCGGAAATGGGAAGGGGATTCCAGCAGGGGTTCAGCTATTGTACAGTCTCAAGCACAGCAACAGCGCAAGACTAGTGATTATCAGAGCCCTAGTCAGCAATTTTCGGGCAGTCACAGGCAGGGTAGTTATCGAGGGAACCTCCCAAAGTGTAACAACTGTAACAGGCATCACAGTGGCCAGTGCAACAAGGGTCGTTGTCAGAGGTGCCTCAGGATGGGCCATGAGGCCAAGGATTGTAGGAGCCCACGGCCTGTAACTCAGAATCAACAGCAGCAGCAAACGCAACAGAACCAACAACAGGGTAACAAGGGATGTTTTCATTGTGGTGCTGAAGGTCACTTCAAAAGACACTGCCCTCAGTTAAACCGAAACCAGAACAACAACAACCAGGGCAATGGGAACAACAACAACAATAATCAGGGCACTGGGAACAACAATGGGGGAAACAACAACAACAATGGTGCAAAGGGTCGTTTATTTGTGATTGGTCAGAGTGACGCAAGGAACGATCCTAATGTGGTTACGGGTAAGTTTCTTCTCGACGACTTTTATGTTACCGTATTATTTGATTCGGGTGCGGATACCAGTTATATGTCTCTGAAAGTTAGTCAAATGCTTAAACGCGCACCAACACTTTTGAACACCAAACATGTCGTAGAGTTAGCTAACGGTAAAAGTCTAGAGGCCACACACATAGTTCAGGGTTGTAATCTTATCCTCGCTGGTCAGACTTTCTCTATCGATCTCATTCCTATAACTCTGAGTAGTTTTGATATTGTCATTGGTATGGATTGGTTATCCCAACAAGAAGCAGAGATCCTATGCAAGGAGAAGATCATTCGTATTCCTCGTTCTGGCAAAGAACCTCTCGAAGTTCAAGGCGACAAGAGTGGTGTCGTGAGTGGCATCATCTCCTTCTTGAAGGCTCAGAAGTGTCTGCGAAAGGGCCACATAGCTATTTTAGCACTCGTTACAGATACGTCAAAGAAAGAGAAAAAGATTGAGGATATCCCTGTAGTACGCGACTTTCCTCAAGTGTTTCCTGAAGAGTTACCTGGGCTACCGCCCCATCGCCAGGTCGAATTTCAGATCGAGCTAGCTCCTGGAGCAGCACCTATAGCTCGAGCGCCTTACCGCTTAGCTCCAACTGAACTGGAAGAACTGTCTAAGCAACTACAAGAACTCTTGGAAAAGGGTTTCATACTTCCTAGCTCTTTGCCCTGGGGAGCTCCAGTATTATTTGTAAAGAAGAAAGACGGTACCTTTCGTATGTGCATAGATTACCGCGAACTGAACAAGGTGACGGTGAAGAATCGTTATCCACTTCCACGCATCGACGACTTATTCGACCAGTTGCAAGAGTCGAGCTATTACTCAAAGATTGATCTGAGGTCAGGTTACCATCAACTGAGAGTCCGGGATGAAGACGTCTCCAAAACAGCATTCAGAACTCGCTACGGTCATTACGAGTTTTTGGTCATGCCATTCGGGCTAACGAACACGCCTGCGGTTTTCATGGATCTTATGAACAGGGTGTGCAAACCTTATCTTGACAAGTTTGTTATTGTTTTTATTGATGACATCCTGATCTACTCGAAGAATCGGGAGGAACACGAGCAGCATTTACGACTTATTCTGGAACTCCTTCGAACGGAACAGTTGTACGCTAAGTTTTCAAAATGTGACTTCTGGCTTCGTGAAGTCCAATTCCTAGGCCACGTGGTAAACAAGGATGGGATTCATGTCGATCCATCCAAGGTAGATTCGATCAAGAACTGGCCTGCACCTAGTACACCGACAGAAATACGCCAATTCTTGGGTTTGGCGGGTTATTACAGACGGTTCATTAAAGACTTCTCAAGGATTGCACAGCCGCTTACATTATTGACACAGAAAGGTATTGCTTACCGTTGGAGTGATAGACAGGAAACAGCGTTTCAGCACTTAAAGGATAGACTTTGTAGCGCACCTATCCTCTCATTGCCTGAAGGCACGGATGATTTTGTAGTCTACTGCGATGCATCTATCCAAGGTCTTGGATGTGTGTTGATGCAACGGGATAAAGTTATTGCTTATGCTTCACGCCAACTTAAGATTCACGAACAGAATTACACTACGCACGATTTAGAGCTTGGAGCTGTTGTCTTTGCACTCAAGATATGGAGACATTATCTGTATGGCACCAAGTGCACCATCTACACCGATCACAGGAGCCTTGAGCATATCTTCAAGCAGAAAGAATTGAACATGCGACAACGTCGATGGGTCGAGTTACTGAACGATTACGAATGTGCTATAAAATACCATCCGGGCAAAGCCAATGTGGTGGCCGACGCCCTCAGTCGAAAGGATACTACACCTAGGCGTGTACGAGCATTGCAACTCACTATTCAGTCTAGTCTTCCTTCACAGATACGAGATGCTCAGATAGAAGCACTGAAACCATAAAACGTCAGGGCTGAAGCCCTACGCGACTCAAGGCAACGGTTAGAACAAAAGGCAGACGGCGCCTATTATGTAACCGGACGCATCTGGGTCCCACTCTATGGAAATTTACGCGAGCTTGTAATGGATGAAGCTCATAAGTCTCGCTACTCAGTACATCCTGGTTCAGATAAGATGTACTACGACCTTAGAACTACATACTGGTGGCCTAGCATGAGAGCTCACATAGCCACTTACGTTAGCAAGTGTTTGACTTGTGCGCGAGTCAAAGCGGAATATCAGAAACCATCAGGCCCACTCCAACAACCTGAGATACCACAATGGAAATGGGAACAAATTTCCATGGATTTTGTTACTGGCCTACCTAGATCTCAGCGCGGAAATGATACTATTTGGGTGATCATGGATCGACTCACAAAGTCTGCTCACTTCTTGGCTATCAAGGAAACGGATAAGTTCTCCACTCTAGCAGACGTATACCTTAAGGAAGTTGTCTCGAGGCACGGGGTGCCCACCTCTATTATCTCTGATCGTGATGCACGTTTTACTTCAGAACTATGGCAAGCAATGCACAAATCTTTTGGCTCTCGATTAGACATGAGCACAGCTTATCATCCTCAGACCGATGGGCAGTCTGAGCGCACTATTCAAACTCTAGAAGACATGCTTCTGGCGTGCGTAATTGACTTTGGCAAAGGCTGGGAAAAACATCTGCCACTTGTGGAATTTTCATACAACAACAGTTACCACACCAGCATTAAAGCTGCACCATTTGAGGCATTGTACGGGCGTAAATGCCGATCACCTCTTTGTTGGGCAGAGGTGGGTGACAGTCAGATCACAGGTCCAGAAATGGTAGTTGATACTACTGAAAAGATTGCTCAAATACGACAACGCATGGCGGCAGCTCATGACCGTCAGAAAGCATACGCCGATAAAGATAGAAAACTACTCGAATTCCAGGTTGGGGATCGAGCGCTACTCAAAGTTTCACCCTGGAAGGGTGTGGTTCGTTTTGGCAAACGCGGCAAACTTAATCCACGATACGTCGGACCTTTCGAAGTTATTGAGAAGATAGGCAGGGTAGCCTACAGATTGAACTTACCAGCTGAACTCAGTGCAGTTCACAACGTATTTCACGTGTCGAATCTGAAGAAGTGCACGTCAGATGAGACCCACATAGTTCCCTTGAAGGAACTCACTATCGACGAGCGGTTACGATTCGTCGAGGAACCTGTTGAAATCACGGACCGGGATGTTAAGGTCCTCAAGAACACCAGAATACCTCTTGTTCGAGTTCGTTGGAACTCCCGTCGTGGCCCAGAGTATACCTGGGAACGAGAAGACCAAATGGAACTCAAATATCCCCAGTTGTTCGAAAACAATGCAACTACTACTGAGGCTGAAGCTACTACGGAATTTCGGAACGAAATTCCAACTCAACGGGGGAATGATGTGACACCCCAGGAAAACCAGTAAACGATACAACTTACTTAGCTTCCTCAGTAACCGTATGCTAAATTTCGGGACGAAATTTCTTTCAAGTTGGGGATAATGTGACAACTCGAGTTTCCGACTTTCACTTTCGTATTTATTTCACGTTGACTGTGGCTGTTTAGTTGCTTGATTGTTTGACTTGTATTTGTATTACTATATAAGAGATTATCAATTGTTATGCTTTGTGTTTTATATAAGGTGTTTGAATTGTGAATCGGTAAACTTAAACTGTTAAGACTTGAACAACTGACATCACGATGAAACAAGTTTGTCTCGTCATTCCTATCTCGACGAAACAGGTGTTTCGCCGAAGCCCAGTTACACCAAAGCCCATTAGGGCCCAGTTCACTTGTACGCATATATATTACACGGAACTATCTCATTCGCCACACATTAACAAAATAGAAACCATAGAGCGCCCCTCTTCTGTGTGACGGCTGTTTGGAACTCTCGAAGCCCCCTTAGCCTATTCATCGTTCTTTTATCTCGGTTAGTGTGATATACAGAACCGATTACTTGTTATTGACCATAAAGTCTGTTTGATTAATGCTCTTAGTTGCGGCCCATGTGTGTTGTCAGGATATGTTATTCATGATTCACTTGTTTATTGTTTGTATATATGTTGTCTAGTTGTATGATAAGAACACCACATGGTTTGTCAGTTGGGAATGGATAAGATTTTCGTAGAAAACATGGAATGGTTATTAAAATCGAGATTGGTGGAAAAATCGGTGGTCAATGGGTGGGAACTTGTGAACCGCCGATTTGTAATGATGAGGCTTGGTATTGTTGATAATTCCTTAAAAGTCCAAACGGTTGTTGATGTTGGAGGTCCAATCGGTTGGTGTTATTGGAGGTCCAATGAGGTTGGGCGGTGGTGCTAGTTGTTGGCCACTAAGGCTTAATAATTCTTTGATGATTCTGCAACATGTTTGACGAAACACACTTGGCGAAACAAAGGTGTTTCGCCGAGACCCCGATTGACGAAACAGAATGTGTTTCGTCAACATGCTTTCTGCCGACTTGTGTTTCGCCAAGGACAGTTGACCAAATGGAATCTTGTTTCGCCAAACAAGACCACGACCAAACAGGATATGTGTTTCGCCAACTGTGTAATCAACACAGTAATCTACTTTAATTCTGTTAAACTTGACTGGGTTAGATAACTGCTGTTATGAATAAAGGCAATACTTGTATGATTACAAATAGGTGCAATGTGATACTCTGTGTTATTAATGCGATGTTCATGATGATGATGTTTACGTGCAAACAACTTGAATGCAAACTGATTATGTATTCGTGCATACCTTAGGACGTGATTGATTAACCGTGAGCACATACTTAGCATACCGAGCAAAACAAGGTGAGTTCACACCCTTACTAAGGCATGTGATTCCCAGGGTTTGGGGAATGGGATGGAAGGAATAAGGTTGAATAGATTCGTACATACACTGATACTAGACTACCATACCATTGTCCTCGGTTGTGCAGGACACATACGTAAAACCTACGTATACTTATGATACTCGCTATCCTCGGTTGTGAAGGATACTTACGTAAAACCTACGTAAACCCTCGCGTACCCCTGTCCTCGGTTGTGAAGGACACTTACGTAAAGCCTACGTAAACTTTGTACGTACTACTGTTCTCGGTTGTGAAGAACACTTATGGTTACAAATAGTCTAGTGTATATGCAACATGGGAAGCCCCCACTAATAGAACATACTATCGGCCTAGTAGCGCCACATGTTACGAAACAAACTTACTATTTCGAACTTATTTACTGTGAACTCGCTCAACTAGTTGTTGACTCTCTGTTACATGCCTTGCAGGACCTTAGGTACTTTTGGAGCTTGCACGGGAGGCACGGTCGTTGTGGACATGGATCGTGAAATGTGTTGTTAAACATTATGACATTTTGTACTTAAACTTATGTTGGGTTTACATTAAATGCTTCTGCTACACACTTGTTTATATTTGGTTTTGGAAACACCTATCGTATTGTTGAATGACTTATACTATTTTACTTATGTTCAATATGATTGGTGGCTTGATCCTGGTCATGTCACGCCTCCAAGCGGTGGTACTCCGCGTGTGGATTTTGGGGGTGTGACAGGATAGGACAACTGAAATGCACAACATCTACTTCAAAGAATCACAAGTTGATCAAGATCTGAATTAGATTATCAGAGAAGGTCATTTCTGATGGATCTGATGATATTTCTGATGAAATATCATCAGTTTCTGACGATTCTGATCATCAGGATTTTTCTAATGATTTGTTCACCAGAATTTCTGATGAAGTAGTTTATCAGAAATTCTGATGAATACCCCACTTGTCTGAAATCAGCTCAACCCTGCCACACTTACCGAAGCAAGTTGACATTATTGGATATCATGATGAAAAAGGCAACTTGAATGTTGGATTCAATGAATATGTCAAATGGCTACTTTTTGCAGGACTTATTACATGAATAAAATGTTGTTTATTCATGCACCCAACCTTCTATAAATAGAAGGCTCAACCAGCAGAAGACAATTGAGTTTGAAGCTTAGCATTCACACATACATCAAAACTCCATTGCCCTCTCACCCATAGAATTCAAGATTCATTTGTATTAGATAATAATCTTACAATCACCTTGTAAACCATTTTGTTTCAAAGTGATATAAACTTGATAATTCTGTAGGTCTTGTTTCTGAAAGTTTGATTTCCATTTTCGAACATCTTTTTCACATCTACTGAAATCACTTGCCATATTACGTGAAAAGAAGTTGTTCTGGCCATACTAGGTCCAACAATGTTGATTATGCCATATCACTTCTCCAATCTTCTTGGAGAAGCAACTCAATTCCCTCTCCCATTTCACAGACTTCATAATCTTAGATTAAGATCCAACTTGGAAGGACCTGCATGGGAGGACTGCAGGCTTGTGTACAGTATGATCATGTGAAGTCCTTTGGGCTTTGCTGTATCATCACATGTCACCATTTATCCAAAACTTCTCCAAGAGTTCTGGTGGAACTCTGAAATCATTTTAAGTGATACTTCCATGTGGATTGAGAGTGAGGTTAAGGGGGTCAGAATTACCCTAAAAGAGGAAACAATCAGAAATGTCCTCAGACTGGGTAATGATCATGAAATCCAAATCCTGGATAAGGCAGATGTGCAACAGACCTTGACTGAAATGGGATATCATACATATAACTCGTCAAGGGCGGTTAGCAAATCTGGGGTTATACTACCTTTCCAGTTTTTGGTAACACAGCTAAGTGTCTGCTTCTTCAAGAAGATTTGACACTTCAACGAGCTGTCCAATAGGATGATGGAAGTGGTTCATGCTGTTGTACAGGAAAAACCTTACAACTATGCTAAGTTTCTCATGAGAGACCTAGTAGCAAACATCCACGGCCGTCAACCTTTTCTGATCTACCCTCGATTCGTAACCTAGGTGATCACCAGTCAGCTGGACTTCGGAGGAGTAAGGAGCTGCTATCCAAGGGCCGAGCTGGTACTTCAAGAAAACATAAGTGAGCCCACCCTGGTGCCATCAACGAATCACACCGGTCGAATAACCAGTCTTTGGTTATATGTGAAGTGCATGTACAACGTGTTGGAGGAGGAGGAGGAGTAGTTGTTGTTTATTTTTGTTAGTTATGTGTTTTATGTTTTTTATATATCAAGTTTGCTTTAACTTCTTTTCATTCATTTTTTTTAATATGTCAATAGATCTAGGGGGAACTAACACAACATGTCTGATAAAAACAAGGAAAATCTGGTGAAATTCAAATGAAATATGACAGGATTTAGTGAAACTCAGAAAATCTGATAATCAATCAGAAAATCTGGTAATTATTCAGAAAACTCATCAAGCCATACGAATCTGTTCATTCACCAGAAAATTTTCAACGTAACCAGAAAATCTGACAATAAATCAGAAAATCAAATTTTTATCTGAAAAATCTCTTGAAAGCCAGGAAGTTTGACAAATCATCAGAAAAACATTGCCTTTTAAAGAAACTTATGACCATCTAAAATTTTGAAATAAGTTTCTTTCAAAATATTTTTTTTCTAAGGACTGGAACAAGTTGTATGAAAAATACTTCCTGTATATCAGAACAAAGGTGTGAAGTTCAGAACTGCAGAACAGCAATGTAAGTAAAAATCTCGGAACTCTACTTATTCCCTCTCATCTCAAAATATATATATATATATATATATATATATATATATATATATATATATATATATATATATATATATATATATATATCAAATGAATTCTGATGATATATGAAGAAAATACAACTCTCAAAATTTTTATTCAAAATTTTCTGATATATATCATCAAGAGGAAAACCTGGGAAGACACACAAACTCAGAAAAGGTTTCTATCGGACCTTTTTGAAACAAAAAGGGTCCCACATGGAGAAAATGTGCAAGTTGGACATTAGTGTTTATCCGCAAAATCATTGGAATCTCTAAGTCTCTTTAAAGGATCTACATTAAATTAGAGATAAACCAAAGGTTTTTCAAAAACGGTTGTTTCCTTAAAGGATTAAAACATCATTAAGGTGTCATTAACCACCTTGAATACAAACAACCCACGAAAAACACTCAAAAATCTCTGTCTGTATACACTATAAATACATCATTAAAAAATAGAGACTTCCATCTTCAACCTTCAAATTCAAAACTCTAAAACCCTTTTCCGAAACAAAAACCCAAATTCTCAATGGCAGCTATCAACATCAACATACCACCAATTGAACACTTTGTTCCCTTCATAACTGAAGCTGAATTTCTTCCATTAATGAGCAACAATGAAGAAATTAATGATAGCATTGAAGAGTATGATACAAAGTGTCAAATTCTCATTGAATTCCTAACCAGATGCCCTATAGCTCAAGCTCTCACAAAGACCAGAGAGGTACTAGAAGAACTCATACAACAAGTTATAAAAACTCTCAAAGTCTCAAATCAACTCGAGCTAACAACACATGTGTGGGGAAATATCTTTATTACAATATCACTGGAGAAAATAAGGGAATGTTTGGAACTACCCTTAAGCCAAAGCTATGAAGAAGCACCAGTAAACGAAGATATGTTCTCACAACTTGATGTTGTAATGGGTTAGAAGATAAAGATTTCAAAAATCAATGAATTCAAGAGAAACAAGCTACCTGCCTTCTGGCAAGTTTTAATGGAAATTCTGAACAAGTGTCTATCATCAAAGTTTGGAGGTACAGATCAGATAAATAAGAATATTCTAACAATCATGTTCAGTCTCATTAGTGGGTTGAACATTGATTTTGGAACAAAATATTTATTCTGATCAGAAGATCAATTCTGACTAACGCTGGAAGGATAGATTCACATCTACCCTTTCCCAGATTTCTGTCAATCATAATTTTTGATGCCTTTTCTGAAAGGAACCTAGAAATTCCAGCATCAGAAAATATGTGGAGAACATAAATTATGAGACCTTGGACTGCCGTAGGATCTTGGAAGTCAGATTATGATGTGCCTGCTCTATCAAAAAAAGTGATGAATCTGATACCAGAGGATTCACCATACAGAGCAGAATATCTAAAGATGTTGAACAAAAGGCCAGAAAACAAAGAAGTTTTTGAAAGTGTGTCCCCCATGGAGCATGATGCACAAGAATCAAGCACACCAAGAATGGAATAGCAGGGTGAATCTGATCCTCATCCAGCTGATGAAGATTTAAATATGAGTCCTGTGACAGAAGAACATCATGCTGAAATCTCACATATGGGAGAAACAGGTGCACAACACTCCAAACTGAACTTATTTCATTTCTCTGAGAGTGATTCTGATGAATCAATTCAAGGAAAATATGAAATTTTACATAGAGGCACTATTTCTGCAAAACAAAATGTGAGTGAAACCAAGGACCCATTTTCTGAATCAGATTCTGAGGAAGAAAATGTGGTGGCAACAGGTGGAGATCAGTCTACTGATCAAGGAAACCTGGATGAGAAAACTAAGAGTTTCTCAACAACTCATGGAGAACCTGAAAAGGTTCAAGGATATGAGGAAAACCAGAATTTTCTTCAATACTATCTTCCAAAATTGGAATTTCTATGTTCCTTGCAGCAAAAGTTTCAGAAATGAAAATAGAGATTAACCTTGGATATGGCAGATGTGAGGTTATTCTTCCATTTCTGGTGATGATTGACCGTTTGAGTAGGTTGAAAATTTCTGACCCATAATCAATTTTGAACCCAGTTATGAGTCCATACATGATTGTCAGAATAGCTTGACTGATTTGATCAGTTCCTCCTATCTTTGAGGTGAGACATTTGTTTAGCACTTCCATCAACACTTGCCAGATGGCTGGCAATTCACTTCTTCTAATTGCTCCAATTTTGTTGATATCTTTTTCTTGTAACCAAGCCCAATGATGAAGCTTATTAATTCTTCTCCGCTTGGAGCTTCAATGTAACTATCAAGAATAGGCAGTTCAAGCCATTCTCTTACTCTTGCAAGGGTTAATGTTATAAAAACACTTCCCCATACACGAGCAGAGACCAGACTTTCGTCAACTTCATTAAAAGTGTGAACAAATTGTTGTAGTAGCCTTTCTGGTACCTCTCTTCCTTTTGTTAGTGCTCCTGAGATTGGACATTTTTGAGGTATTCTACTCGAATTTGACATCTTACATCATACTCCGAATGCTCTGTATTCATCAACAAATTGTT
This sequence comes from Helianthus tuberosus, assembly GCA_030545235.1. Lineage (NCBI taxonomy): Eukaryota > Viridiplantae > Streptophyta > Magnoliopsida > Asterales > Asteraceae > Helianthus > Helianthus tuberosus. The sequence continues at coordinate 101,579,583 of CM060367.1, forward strand.
TTCCTTCATTGGTAGAAATTCTGCTTATTCAACAAAAGGTACTTCATGTTGAACAATTGGGATGTTGTGGTTTACTTTTGCCATTGTTGATCTTTGTGAGTTAGGGTTTGAAATTTTGGGATCTTTGGATTATGAGTGAGAAACAGGGGATTTTCAGGGTTCAAGTTTTTGTGAGGGAGGTGAGTGATTTTCGAATTTCTGCTAAGTGTGTGTTATATAGGAGTGTTTCAGCAGAGGATTGTGGGTGTATGGAGTTGAAGGGGTATAGAATCATGGCATGTAATGGTGGTTAAGAGATCATTAATTGTCTTTATAACCGTTAGATCGTGTAACGTGAGTTTTTGGTTCAAAATGTAATCGTTAGATCGTGGGTGTCACGACATTAATGAAATGATTTATCATGTAATCGTGGTTATGCCCTTTTAACTTGTCCCTTCAATTTGTAGTTTCTTCAATCATTCCTTCAAGAAAGCGTTGCACTGGTTTTTGATTGGAGAAAGCTATCAGTTCTATGACACCTTTTCATCTTTGTGAACCCCATTAGATAGGAGGTCCAATCACCTTCCTTCATATGCATCCTCTTTTCTTTATAAGTCAAAGTCCCATTCTGATGATGTCATCATAAATTCAACATAAATTCTGTTGAAAATGTGTACTGCCTTTTGTTCTGTCTTCTGTTGACCTTTTAGATGTGGTCAACAGAAGTCAACAATTTTCAACAGACTTTCTTGGTTGAGCTTTCCCCCTAAACTTGTGATCCTCTTCAACAAATTTTGAAGTTTTCTTTTTGACATATATATATATATATTTTTTTTTAGATGAGAGGGAATGAGATAAGATCAGAATACTCACATTTGTTTTTCTGGTGGCATCCATGTCTCTTGGCTTTTTCTTATATTTTCTAAAACATTTTATTATTGAAGTTTTACCAAAAAAAAAAAAGATTTAGATCCATTTTTGAATTACCAGATTTTGTCTCCTATCATCAGAAACTTAGAGTTTTGTGTCAATTTTTTTTTATTTCTGATGATTATGTTTCACATTTACTTTACCCATTTCCCAAACCATAAACCATAAGCCAGATAACAAAGTTATATAATTAGCACACAATATAAACATATAAACATGCAAAGATTTTTACAGAAACAAAACAAAGATAAACCTAAAGCACTAAAGTCTCTTCAAAAGATGAAAGAAAAGGCGCCAGCATCCAACATCTCTGCATCAAAAATTCAGATGATTCTCACAGAAATAGAAAAGATCAACGCACAAGTCGCAAATGCGGTGGAATCAAGGAAGTCAAGCAGTACAAACAGAGTTTTGGAAGAAGTTACCATACTAAGGGCAAGTAATAATAGTATCACAGATGCCCTTAAGAAGCTGTCAAAAGAATGGAGATGCGCACAAGAGAGTGAAGCTGAATTGAAGAACTTGTTTATTTGAATTTTCATCTTTTATGTAATTTGTTTTTCAAAAACTTCAGTAACTGGTTTAAATTTACAAGTGTTATGTTTCCACTGTTTGGAAATTTTCTGTTCATAAGATAGTTCATTTTCTTACAATACTTAGGGGGAAACTGTTAGGAAACTTTATTTGTAAGTATTGAAGAAAATCACAATCAACTAGATCTATGAAGAGATAAAAGTCCTGAAGATCACAACAAGAAGAAGAAGATCGGATAGGACAACTGAAATGCACAGCATCTACTTCAAAGAATCACAAGTTGATCAAGAGCTGAATTGGATTATCAGAGAAGGTCATTTCTAGTGGATCTGATGATATTTCTGATGAAATATCATCAGTTTCTGACGATTCTGATCATCAGGATTTTTCTGATGATTTGTTCACCAGAATTTCTGATGAAGTGGTTTATCAGAAATTCTGATGAATACCCCGCTTGTCTGAAATCAACTCTATCCTGCCACACTTACCGAAGCAAGTTGACATTATTGGATATCATGTTGAAAAAGGGAACTTGAATGTTGGATTCAATGAATATGTCAAATGGCTACTTTTTGCAGGACATATGTTTATTCATGCACCCAGCCTTCTATAAATAGAAGGCTCAACCAGTAGAAGACAATTGAGTTTGAAGCTTAGCATTCACACATACATCAAAACTCCATTGCCCTCTCACCCACAGAATTCAAGATTCATTTGTATTAGATAATAATCTTACAATCACCTTGTAAACCATTTTGTTTCAAAGTGATATAAACTTGATAATTATGTAGGTCTTGTTTTTGAAAGTCTGATTTCCATTTCCGCACATCTACTGAAATCACTTGCCATAGTACGTGAAAAGAAGTTGTTCAGGCCATACTGGGTCCAACAATTAGCTCCTTCGGAAATGCAAGAATTGTCCACAGAACTTCAAGAGTTGTTGGACAAAGATTTTATCAGACCAAGCTACTCACCCTGGGGAGCTCTAGTGTTATTCGTGAAGAAGAAGGACGGAAGTTTTAGGATGTGCATAGACTATCGGGAGTTGAATAAACTCACAATCAAGAATCGGTATCCATTACCAAGGATTGACGACTTATTCGATCAACTTCAAGGATCGAGCTATTATTTAAAGATTGATTTGAGATCGGGATACCATCAACTCAGAGTTCAAGAAGAAATTGTTCCAAAAACGACATTTCGAACTCGCTATGGTCATTACGAGTTCCTTGTTATGCCTTTTGGCTTAACAAACGCACCAGCAGTGTTCATGGATTTAATGAACCGCGTGTGCAAGCCCTACCTTGACAAATTCGTGATAGTGTTTATCGACGATATATTGATATATTCACGAAACAAGGACGAACATGAGCACCATCTTAGAACTATTCTTGAGTTGTTGAAAAAGGAGAAACTGTATGCGAAATTTTCCAAATGCAAATTTTGGCTTCGCGAAGTTCAATTTCTCGGACATGTAGTTAACGAGAAAGGCATACATGTTGATCTATCGAAAATTGAGGCCATAAAGAATTGGAGTGCACCAAAGACACCGACCGAAATACGTCAATTCCTAGGATTGGCCGGTTATTATCGAAGATTCATTGAGAATTTTTTTAAGATTTCTCAATCCCTCATTTCTCTCACTGAAAAAGATAAGAAAGTTGAATGGGGAGAAAAACAAGAAGCAACTTTTCAACTGCTTAAAGACAAACACTGTAATGCTCCAATTCTATCACTCCCAGGGGATACAGATGATTTCGTAGTCTAATGTGACGCCTCACGACAAGGGTTAGGATGCGTGTTGATGCAAAGGGAGAAAGTTATTGCATACGCATCACGCCAACTAAAGATACAAGAAAGGAACTATAACACACATGACCTAGAGTTAGGTGCAGTGGTATTTGCACTAAAAATTTGGCGTCATTACCTTTGTGGTACTAAATGCATGATATTCACGGATCACAAGAGTCTTCAACATATATTTAACAAGAAAGAGTTAAATATGCGCCAAAGACGATGGGTTGAATTGTTGAATGACTATGATTGTGAGATCAAATATCATCCGGGCAAAGCGAACGTTGTCGCGGATGCATTAAGTCGAAAAGAACGAGTTAAACCTTTGCATGTATGATCTTTAAGGCTCACAATTCATAACGACCTTACCTCTCGAATTCATGATGCTGTACAAGAAGCATTAAAAGCAGAAAACGTCAAAGCAGAAATGCTTAGAGGTATGGAAAAACAATTAGAACCAAAAGAGAACGAAGCCTTATATTTCATTAATAGAATTTGGATTCCTCATTTTGGTGGTCTTCGAGACCTAATTCTTGATGAGGCTCATAAATCCAAATATTCGATACATCCTGGAGCAGATAAGATGTATCACGATCTCAAGGAATTTTATTGGTGGCCTAATTTCAAAGGTGATATTGCGACATATGTTGTAAAATGTCTAACATGTGCTAAAGTTATGGCTGAGTACCAAAAACCTTCTGGATTGCTACAACAACCAGAAATCCCTAATTGGAAATGGGAACATATTTCTATGAGTTTCATAACTAAATTACCCAGGACTTCTCATGGCCACAACATGATTTGGGTAATCGTCGATTGATTAACAAAGTCAGCTCACTTCTTACCTATCCATGAGAAAGATAGTACTGAGAAGTTAGCTGAAATCTATCTCAGAGAAATTGTAGCAAGACATGGAGTACCTGTGTCGATAATATCTGACCGAGACGGTCGTTTTGTAACAAGGATTTGGCAGTCATTTCAAAAGGCCTTCGGATCCCAATTAAATTTGAGCACGACCATTCATCCCCAAACTGACGGCCAAAGTGAACGCACGATTCAAACCTTAGAAGATATGTTGCGTGCTTGTGTGACGGATTTAGGTGGAAATTGGGATACTCACTTGCCTTTAGTAGAGTTCTCATACAATAACAGTTATCAGACGAGTATTAAGGCCGCACCATTCGAAGCGTTATATGGCCGTAAGTGTTGATCTCCGCTATGCTGGGCGGAATTAGGCGACAAACAAATGTTAGGTCCTGAGTTAGTTCAAGAAACTCCCGATAAAATCCTTAAGATTCGAGACCGTATCAAGGCGGCTCGAGACAGACAGAAAAGCTACGCGGACAGAAGCCGTAAACCATTGTCTTTTGAGGTTGGAGACAAGGTGTTGCTAAAAGTCTCGCCATGGAAAGGCGTAGCTAGATTCGGTAAGCAAGGAAAGCTTAGCCCATGATACATAGGACCATACGAAATCTTGGAAAAGATTGGAAACGTCGCCTACAAGTTAAAGCTGCCTGAAACACTCAGTAGCGTTCACGACACTTTTGATGTGTCAAATTTGAAAAAAAGTGTTTTTCGGATTAATCACTTATTATTCCCTCGGACGAAATCCATGTAGACGACAAACTCCATTTCATCGAAGAACCTGTTGAGGTTTTGGATTCAAAGATTCATAAAACGAGGAGAAGTCGTATCAAATTAATCAAAATCCGATGGAACTCGAAGCGAGGACCCGAGTTCACATGGGAACGAGAAGGCGAAATTAAAAGGAAGTACCCTCATTTGTTTAAGAAAGTCTCAACAAAGAGTAACGCATCCCGAAATTTTCTTTAACAGTGGGAGAATGTGACAATCGGCAAAATTCTGGTAATTCCCTACAACCTGAACAACTATTTCAACTATTATTTTTGCGTGTTTGACTTGATTTTAATTAATTAAGTCTTAAAATTCTAGGAATTATAAAAATCATAATGAAATGTGATAACAAATCCGTTGCGATTAGAAACAATATCCTAGACTGACACTTAGAATGCGAATAAACGATACTTGTCAGTACTAGTCGCGGTACAGTCTAACACGATAAAAACAAGACATACAGATATGTCTACACAAATATTCTATAAAAGCTTTGTCAAAAATAACATGTGCCTTTATTATTTAGAAAAATTCAATTAAAAACCAAATTGTCCAATTCGGCAGAAAAATACAGTAATCCTGCGAAAATGTACAGCATTCCGCAGAACGAAACAGAAATTGTCCGAAAACCCAAAAATAAATATTATTTGACATAAATAATATAATGGGTATTAAAAACGACACAAAATCCGCAATCGAATCCTCTTGCGTTAAGCTACACTACTAGTTCAGTAAACTGCCAGACAGCAAAGCCGGAACCGTAACCATGTCAGAAATAGTAAATTTTTAGTCCAAAAAGTTGGATTAATTTTTGGATGATAAAACATGTGCAAAAATAATTTTTGTCATGTATTTATTTCAACAAAAATACGGTGTCAGTATTTAACCCAGTACAGGACCCGAACCAACTTTTTCACACGAACAACAAACTAAAAATTTTGGTGGACTAGTTTGACCTAGTGTCACACTACTTTAAAATAATAGAGCTTAAAACCTTGTATATATTTTTATATAAAATATCAAAGTTATTAAAGTTCTAGTTTAAACAAGATTTAAAAAAATAATAAAATACCCCCCCCCCCCCCCTCCATGGTTGATTTTCAGAAATATGTGGGCCCCATGAGCCTACTCATTTTGTTGATGGTGTGTTGGAAGCTTCAAATGCATGATTAGTGTACCTAGAGCAACTAAATCTTTCTTTACACTCCACCTTCTCTTCCATAATTCCCAAAACCATCAAACACTACAACTTCCTACACTGTCTCTCTCTAAAATCGGCTAAGACCAAACAACACCATCTTCATCTCTTTCAAACTCAAGAACACTAAATTCAAACATGCATGGATGATTCAAGAAGGGTTCAAGACTTTAAGAAGCACTAGGAACCTTGGATAATCTTATTTTCTCATCTTCATCCATATTTTCTAAGCAAAACTTGTAAGAACACTACACTAGTCTTATTTCTATTCTTGATTTTTAAGGAAACAAGTTCATCATAAACCAAAATCGAAACAAAGCCCACATGAAAAACAACAAGAAAAACTAAAAATCATTATTTTTATTTATGATTTTTCTATGATTTTGGGATGAACTTGGAGAAATCTAGACTAGTATACTTGAATCTTGGTTATTTTTGTTTAAAAATATATCTACATACATGCAAGTAGAATCAACCAAGATTCATCAACAAAGGTGATGAACATGAGTATGATGATTTAGATGATGAACATACATGCTAGTAAAGTATGAGAAATCATTTAAATCCAAGAAAATAAATTTTTGAAAATTTTCTTGATTAAAGTTTCCATTTCTGGAAAGAATAAAAAATATGAAATATGGTAGTAGGAAAAGTTTTGAACACATATTTACGCTTCAAATGACTTTATGAGTCATCTAAAACAAGAATTTTAAATAAAATCTTGTTCTGCAAATTTTGGGAAAAAACTAAGAATAAAGTTTCCTTTTCGGGAAAGTTAAGAACTATATCATGTTCATTGTACTTTTGTTGACAAATTTTGATGGATATTGATACTTGATGATGTTTTATGTTGAAATTAATTGAACACAAGTTTTGTATAAACTTGGGAAAAATCAAATTTTCAAGCAAAACTATCGCGAAATTTTTATAAATTTGTTATGTTCAAAAAGTTGTTAAACAAAGAAATATGTAACTATGAAACTGTTTGAAGTCTTTGAATATGGTTAAATGAAATTTTGGTCAAAGTTATAAATCCATGTTTTATAAAAGATTTCTAAACAAAAGTGACAAGTATATAGTTTAGATAAAATATATACTTTCAAAAAGATTCATCAAGTATCATAAATATATATTTTTGATGTGTACATTATATGTTTAGTTCAAGTAGAAACAAATACAAAATTTATACACATCAACGAAAATTACAAAAATATATATGAACTTGGAAAACGAAATAAAATGTTTATCCTTGGACATGAACATACAAACGGACAAATTCGTACACTATTGGACAATATGGAGTTTTGGACAAAATAAAATGACACAAACGAAACAAATGGTAAAAACGAGATGGAGACACGAACGGGACAAACGAGACGAATAAACCAAGCCGATACTATATTAAATGGTTTTAACAAAATACGAGCTGTCACAAAAGCTTATGCACTAAAAAGGTTTCATACATGGCAGAAGTAATGATATTTATAAAAACTAGATTTTAATAAAATTACAAGTATTACTATTATTTTTTACTAGGCCCAAATCTTGTAAATTTAAAAAGGAGTCGATAAATTACATTTGGGCTAAAGTCCATTTCTCATAAAATAAAATTGGGCTAGGCCCACTTTTACAAAATATTGGACTAAAATATAATTTTAGTCAAAATTGGGCTAAAGCCCACTCTACAAAAATACTTGGACTAGAAACCCATTTTTTATAAACTATTATGGACTAGATCCATTTTTAGAAAATGGTTTGGGCTATGCCCATTTTTACATAACTTATTTGGGCTAAGTCCACTATTATAAACTAAATTGGGCTAGGCCCACTTTTATAAAAGTGTTTTGGGCTAAGGTCCACTCCTACAAATTAATTTGGGCTTGACTCACTTTAAACAAAGTTATTTGGGCTAGGCCCATATACACCAAATACACAAAATGGACTTAAAATCTAATAAATAAATTTAGCACATTCAATAACAAACCAAATAGAATATATATATATATATATATATATATAGGGGAATGTTCATTGGGGAACACTAAAAATGTGGGGAACGGGGGAACACTTTTAAAAATTATACTTAACATGTTAAAAAAAATATTTTTCTAATTTTTTTTCGGCGCTTTTTCTTATAAATACAAGTAGAAACATTTTTGATAAAAAAATCAAAAACTAAAAATATAATAAAATATGTTTAAAAAACAGTTATATCTTATAGAATTAACTTAACATGTTAAAAATAATTTTTTTTAAAAAAAAATTCAGCGCTTTTCTTTATAAAAAGGAGGAGAATCTAGTCGAGTAAACAAATATTTTTTCTAAAAAAAACAATTTTTAGCCTTTTTTTAATTGTTTTTTTAATATTTTTAGTTTTTGATTTTTTTTTTATTAAAAATGTTTTTACAAGTATATATAAGGAGAAGCGACGAAAAAGGTGTTTAAATTTTTTTTTAACATGTTAAGTTAAATTTTTAAGAGTGTTCCCCGGTTCCCCACTTTTTTAGTGTTCCCCAATGAACCTCACACTATATATATATATATATATATATATATATATATATATATAGGGTTGGGCTAGACAAAAAACCCTATCTTTCTTAGAAAACTCTGGAAACTCAAAGCTCCCGACATTTTTTTTTTTGAAAAAAATAACACATGTAATATACATGTTTTTAAGACTTTTGGGCCAAAAAAATCAAAAAAGCGCCGAGTACTTTTTTTTTTAAAAAATAAACAAGTTCCAAAAACTTCGTTAACTAACATGTGTTAGACAAAAAATGCTGAAAGTTGCTGAAATTTGTTTTTTTTAAAAAAAAACCCTTCGGCGCTTTTTTGATTTTTTTGGCCCAAAACTCTTAAAAACATGTATATTACATGTGTTATTTTTTTTAAAAAAAAAAATGTCGGGAGCTTTGAGTTTCCCGGGTTTTCTACCTAAGGAGGGTTTTCTACCTAGCCTTATCCTATATATATATATATATATAGGGAGAAGATCATGCGAAAAGCACCTCTTATTGCGAGAACCGCGAGAACCAATGTGAAAACAACCAAAAATGCCTAAAAATAGCTAAAAATCACACAATTTTTTTTTTTAATATTTTTTATAAAAAAATCGCTACTTTTCGAAGACAAAAAAATGTAAATTTTATTTGTCACTAAAAGTAGCGATTTGAGCATAAAAAATATTAAAAAAAAAATTAGTATTTTTTTTATTTTTTTAGAATTTTTTAATTTTTTTTTAGGTTTTTTGGGTGTTTAGTTTTTAGCATTTTAGCTTGGGGGGGGGGGGGGTGGGTTTAGGTTTTTGGGGGGTGGTGGAGGGGGGTTTAGGTTTTTGGGGGGGGGGGGGGGGGTTATGTTTTTTTTTAGGTTTTTTGGGGGTTTTAGTTTTTAGCATTTAGCTTGGGGGTGGGGGTTAGGTTTTTGGGGGTTTTGTTGGTGAGATATAGTTTTTTTTTTGTTTTTCTTTGCCGTGGGGGGCGGGGGGGGGGGGGGGGTTAGGTTTTTGGGGGGTGGGGGTGGGGGGTTTAGGTTTTTTTTTTTTGGGGGGGGGGGTAGGTTTTTTGGGGGTTTTAGTTTTTAGCATTTAGCTTGGGGGGTAGGTTTTTTTTTTTTGGGGGGGGGGGGGGTAGGGGTTTTAGGTTTTGGGGGGGGGGTGGGGGTTATGTTTTTTTTTTTTTTTTTTTAGTTATTTTAGGTTGTGTTTACATTGGTTCTTGTGGTTCTCGCAATAAGGGTGGTTCTCGCATGAACTCATCCCTATATATATATATAGGGTTGGGTTCATTTCATAACTCTAAATAACTATAGAACTTTCAGAACTCCTAATAAACAATCATTTTATATATAAGTTTTTGTATTTAGGATCTTTTTATCATCTATTATATGTATTTCTTTGATTACATACATGTTAAATGTAGTTTACATATGTTTAATTGCCAAAATTATATATACGTGTCATAGCTAATTACATATATGTAAAAAAACTAGTTTACATATGTGTAATTATAAAATTACATATAAAAATGATAAAATTACTCTTAACATGTATGTAATCGTAAAAATACACATAATAAATGATAAAAATATCCCAAACATAAAAATATATAAATAAAAAGATTGTTTATTAGGAGTTCTGCGAGTTCTGAAAATGTTTATGATTCTGAAATGATTCTGGCCTATATATATATGTATATATATATATATATAGTGGGAGTTGGCTAGAAAGCCTAAGTTTCTAGAAAGTCTAGGAAGCAATAGAGGGGTGACATATGGCTTTTAGTTTTTTTATTCAAAAGGGCATGAAGGTAATTTGATTTTTAATTTAATTTTGGAATATTATATATCCTAAACTAACTATCCATATATTTATGGAAACGTATATCTCTTTGACAATTTCAAATCATTACGATTTCAAAAGGGCAATTACTTTAAATTACGAAGTTCAAAACATTAACATTTTCTTCACGTTGTGTTTTATCAGTTACTGGGTTTATCACAATGTGTTTTAGCAGTTACTGGTTTCAGATACTGTTTCATCACAATGTGTTTTATCAGTTACTGGTTGATATGATTTTTGGTATTCTTGATGTTGTGTTTTATCATTTACTGGTTTCATCACAATGTGTTTTATCAGTTACTGTTTCATCACAATGCGTTCTATCATTTACTCTGGTTGATGTTATTTTGACATTCTTGTTGTTGTGTTTTATCAGTTACTCATTTCGTCACAATGTGTTTTAGCAGTTATTGGTTTCAGTTACTGTTTCATCACAATGTGTTTTATCAGTTACTGGTTGATATGATTTTTGGCATTCTTGAGGTTGTGTTTTATCAATTACCGGGTTCATCACAATGTGTTATACCAATTATGATTCATGATTGGCATGTTCTTTTGTATTTTATCTACTGTTTCGTCACAATGTGTTTTATCAGTTACTGATTGATGTGATTTTGGCATTCTTGATGTTGTGTTTTATCAGTTACTGGTTTCATCGCAATGTGTTTTATCAGTTACTGGTTCATCACAATGTGTTTTATCAGTTACTGGCTGATATGATTTTGGCATTCTTGATGTTGTGTTTTAGCAGTCAGTCACTAGTTCGTCACATTGTGTTTTATCGCTAATAATTAAAATAATAAATTAGTATAAATAGAATAAAGTTTTTCTGATTTCAAATAATACCGTATAATATTAGTACAATTTAGAGTAGTAATTGCCGTTCAAATTAAGAAAAAAAAAGTAATGGAGATGCCCACATTTGACAACTGTGGCATACCCAGCCATGTTTAAAAACTACTAAAATATATTTGATTTGATTCGCGGAATAGTTTCCCTCTATTAATTAATTTATGTAATTAATTTATGATTGCTAGTTATTTCCTTATTTAAAACAATTTAAATGACACATTTACCTCCAATAAATTAAATTAGCCTATTTTAAAGACATGTATATTACCAAAATGCCACCAAAATGATCTCAACCGTTAAACACACTCATCTAATCGCCTAGATCGATTTCTACACTTTCTAGGAAAAATACACTTTCCGCAGGATCCCCACTATATATATATATATGTAAGTTATATATATATATATATATGTAAGTTATATATATATATACGAAAACACAACAAAGAAAGCAAACGATTACGAGAAACTAAAAACAAAGTACAAGATGAAATACTTGTACGATAAACAAAACACAAACCTAAGTGTCTAACGAGATTAGAACACTTGTAGGCCGAGAAAACAAACAACGAACAAGGAATCGAATAAAGATTTGCATGGAACGCAAATCTGTGAGTTCATGTTTCCCCTTTTACTATGAATGTTTATAGTTTTAAACTTTCAGGGATGTATACATGTTACAATTAGTATGATGATACGATGAAACTATTTTGATCACATGCGGATAGGTGTTTAAAATGAAGGGACCATTAATGAATAAACAAGTACCGAGGAACAAGCGAATAGATCTATTTGGGTTTTGGCAAGCCCCACTCTTAACGACAACGATAACCGCGATCGTTAAGAGTGCCTTTGTGTCCAAACTAGTGTCGTTGACACACACGATAAATTGTCAAGGTTTGGTTGCCTCCTATTCTGGCATACATATTAGTGTCCTTGCAAAACACTAATGATCACATGATTTTTCATCATACTATAAAAAACGAATTTTACTACTTCAAATGTTTTGGAGACTCATTTGATGCAAAAACGAAATAACATGAATTCACTCAACTTTTGTTGACATTTTCAAAACTACCATGTATTACAGGAGATTAGTGGACGACTTTGGAAAAATATGTTGGTGTTGTTACCAAGAAAGCAAGCTTTTGAGATGTCATCCGTTTTCAGTTATCATGTTATGTATAACGGTTTTAAACTTTGAACAATGTTGTTAAAGTTGTAGTTGTTTTACGTATGTATTGTAAATTATGGTTTCAAAAAAAATGTATGGATGAACATCCTTTTGTGGTTTAAATATGTTGTTTACACGATTGATTGTAACGATTGCCGCTCTGGCCACACCTCGCAATACGCTTTCGCATAAACCGAAAATTAGGGTGTGACAGTAACGCTCCGGCTACATTCCAACGGTGCATGATAGCTAACTTTCAAGGGTTGAGAGCTCTATGGAGGTCTTTATGGATGACTTCTTGGTTTATGGGGATTCGTTTGATCATTGTTTAAGTAATCTAGCAAGAATGATGAAGAGGTGTGTTGAAATGAAGTTGATGCTTAATTGGGAAAAGTGTCACTTCGTGGTTTCGGAGGGGATTGTTTTAGGGCATAAGATTTTAGAGTCAGGATAGACGTAGATCGTGCCAAGATAGATACAATTCGTAGGGTCCCTTCGTAGCTTCTTAGGTCATGCGGGGTTCTATCGGCGCTTTATTAAGGATTTTTCTAAGATTACTCGCCCCATGACTCGACTCCTTGAGAAGGACGTCCCTTTTGTCTTTGATAAGGAGTGTCTTCAAGCGTTCGATTTCCTTAAAGAGAAACTCGTGAGTTCACCCATTCTTGTGTCCCTCGATTGGAGCTTACCCTTTGAGTTCATGTGTGACGCGAGCGACTACGCGGTCGGGGCGATCTTGGGTAAAAGACGGGAGAATCAATTTCACCCGATCTACTATGTGAGTAAAACCCTCAATGACGCCCAAGAAAATTACACTACTACCGAGATGGAACTTCTATTCATTGTCTTTGCTTTTGATAAGTTCCGGTCATACCTTGTGCTTTCAAAGACCATAGTTTTCACCAACCATGCGGCTTTGCGCTATCTTTTACAAAAGAAAGACGCTAAGCCCCGTCTCATCCGATGGATCCTCTTTCTTTCCGAGTTTGACATAGAGATTAGGGATAAGAAAGGAGCAGAGAATGTCGCAGCGAACCATCTTTCACGTCTAGAGGATCCTAATGGGGAAGAGATTCGTGAGGAGGCGATAGGAGATAGATTCCCTCACGAGTCCATCGATTTTGTTACGACGGAGAATGAGGGGTTGCCGTGGTTTAGTGATATAGCGAACTATCTTGCAAATGGGTATGCGATGAAGGATATGAATGCCCAACAAAAGCGAAAGTTGTTTAGAGATGCGAGAAAATACATATGGGATGACCCTTACCTTTTTAGGATAGGACGTGACCGTATTCTTAGGAGGTGTGTTAGCAAAGAAGAGAGTCTAGATATTCTTAGGCATGTGCATGAGGGGTTGACGGGAGGTCATCATGGTGCACACACCACTGCACAAAAATTCTTTGATTGCGGTTTCTTTTGGCCTACGGTATTCGATGATGCTATAGAATTTGTGAGGACTTGCGATGCTTGCCAACACACCGCCAATATCTCATCCAAAAATGAGTTTCCCAAAAATCCTATTCAAGTACTCGAAATCTTTGACGTATGGGGCATTGATTTCATGGGACCTTTTCCCCCTTCTAGTGGAAATAGGTACATCCTCGTGGCGATCGACTACGTTTCAAAGTGGGTTAAAGCTCAAGCTTTGCCTACAAATGATGCCCGAGTGGTGGTGAGATTCTTGAAAAAGTTGTTCACGCGTTTCGGTATTCCCAAAGCCCTTATTAGTGACCGAGGAGCGCACTTTTGTAATGCCGTGATGGAGAAGGCATTGGAGCGATATGGAGTTACTCAGCGTTTGTCTACTACGTACCATCCACAAACAAACGGTCAAGTAGAGAATGCGAATATGGGAGTGAAGAGGATTCTAGAGAAAACGGTAAGAAATAGTCGTAAGGATTGGTCGGATAAGCTTGATGTGTGACAACTGGCACCAAACCGGTAATTTCCGTACACCTTAATTATTACTTGATGATTACAGTTATGTGCTTTAATGTCAACATTATCTGATTTCATACAATACAAGTGAATTCATGCACGTTTTATACTACAAAATATTGCTTTATGCATTAACAAGAGCGTTGCGTTAGAAATACTAGTAAACTCACCGGTAAGACACATTGTGTCGACAATTCTGCAGAAAGCAGTTAGACAATAGAATTGGAGCCTAGGTGTAGGTCCAATGACAAGAACACATTAAAACCCAAGAGTACATACAAGGGTTAACATATAGACATTCCGGAAGCTAAAATAAGCACTAGAAAGCACCCGAAACGCACTTTAAGTGCAGAATTTCAATAAATTCAGCTATAATCAGCATTATGACACTGAAATATTATGCAGAAATTATGATTTATCATCCAGAATACTTCCCTAAGTGTCGGGAATTGAAAGTGTCACAAAAGAATACTTAAAAGACACTAAACGGTGCAATTTAGCACTTTAACGAACCGGTATCTAACCGAACAACCGGACATTACCCGTGACATCAAAATATTATTAGAAGCATAGTTTTATTATTTCCGAGTTAGTCATGATCCCCGAACACCCTATCATTCACTAAAATCATCTAATAACCAACAATTATAACTAGATACTTGGAATTGAACTAAGTACTAACTAATTGGTTAAGAATTTACCATTAGACCCCCTCCCCCTAGCTAAAAAAATCGGCCCATATGTCATTAGTGGGATTTTGTTTGATTTGTTGTTAAGATATGTCTTGTACTCTCAAGACATAAAATCCAATGGGTAAAGCTCATGTTGGGGGATTTAAGAACAACACACTAGAACACCATCCATCATATTCACCAACACTTCTCAACACCCTCATCTCTCCTTCCTTCCCCCTCTCTCGGCCCCAAGTAAGCCCACACACCACCACCTTCTTCTTTCAAGCTTCATACAATTCCAAGTTACTACAAGGTGTTAGAAGGTATTCAAGGAAGTCTGGAGCTTGCGGATCTTGAAGGACCTTCTTCGTTTGCTATTAACCACCACTTTTCTTCACTTGAACTTCCCTAGCCTTGAGCTAGTGGTAAGAACTTAGATCCTTTCATTTTTCATCTTATTTAGGTGGTTAAAGAATGATACATGATGTTAATCTTGAATAACACTAAGAATCACAAGAAAAGAACTTGAACATAAGCTTTAAATATGAAGAGATCATGTTGTTTAGTGTTAATATACTTGTTGATGGATGATTATTTGTAGAAATGATGATGCAGTCTTGCTAGATCATGATTAGAAACTTAATCTAGCAAGATGAGGGGATGAACATGTTAAAGGTTATGAATCATCCTCATAAAAAGTCATGAACTTGAATAAATATGATGTTTCTTGTAAAATGATGAACAAAGAAGGTTTAAAGTCTTGTAAATCTAAATATTTCAAGCGTGATTTACCAAGAAGCCAAGTTAAAATACAAGTCTCACTAAACCTTGGTTCTTACATAAATAAACATTATCTTTAGTGGTTAACAAAGTAAAGAAACACATGTGTAACAAGAAAAATACATGAAGAAGTATTTTTAGAAAACATGAACATAAGTTGTAAAGAATCATATTCTTTAAAAATGAAGTTTTTAAAGAAGCAACCACACTTTAAAGAGTAACAAGACTTACTAAATACACTAGTAAGTTACTACACATTTTTATAAATTTCCAAGTTCATGAAATAGAGAAATTTATGTATATTGTTGATGATTGTTGTTGAAATTGATAGATGACGATTTTAAAAGAAAATAAACACATGTTTTGAAAATATGGGAAACCTCCATTTTTAGGGGAAACTCTGTCAAAATTTTTATAAATTTTGACACTTAGAAAAATATAAGTTTTGAGAAACTTATCCCCTAAAAATGTATCTAAAAATATTTACCAAAGTTTCCCAAATTTTTGGTGTTAAGAAATAATGATTTCTTCAAGAATTAAAATTGACATTAAGTATGTATATTTTTGAGAAAAAATATATATATATTATTTGGTCACCAATTTTTGTGCTAAGTGTATGTAGTATGTATTATACGTGATAGTGTATTAGAACTTGAAAATACACTTAACACCCGTAAGAAGTGAAATACAAAAATATACATACAACATGCTTAGGCAAATACAAGAAAAATATATTTATGAAAATATATTATTTGATAGAATGAATAACTTGGACAAGTTATGAACATGAAATAAAGTTTTGAACAAAGATACATAATTCGGGTGCAAAGTGCAAAATACAACATACTTGTATTGATTGTTAAGAAAATAATATAAGTAAGACACATAGTTAAAAATATAAATTATTTTTAACATAAGGATACATATACAAAGATAGTGACTTGTGCATTACAAATCTAGTGACTAACGTTAATAAAACACGTTTAGGTCACGACGCTAAATAAGCAAATCCGGTGAAGTTTACGACGCAAGGAACGCAAAGTTGTGAGTTCATGCTCCCCCTTTTCTTTAACTGTTTTCAGTTTTATAACTTCGGGGGTGAAATACATGTTACAAATGTTACAATGTTTATAAATGGTATGATACAAAAACAAGAAGCACTCTTGGTGAGAACGAGTACCAAATATGATGCGTTTTGAGAATACAAGAATACAAGAAGCACTATTGGTGAGAACGAGTACCAAGTATCATGCGTTTTGAGAATGATACGAGAAATCATGTCACGAATAGGGTACCATAAGCACCATTAATCAACAATATACCTAGACCGCAGAACAAAAGGTTAGATCTAACGGGTGTCGGGCAGTCACACTCTTGGTGAGAACGAGTACCAAGCAGTGCTTTTGTGTCTCAGAATATGCCAACTAGAAAAATGCCTAAGGTTTGGTGACTTCCTATGTCGTGTCACATGTTAATGGCCTTGCAACCCATTAACAACCCCGATACATACAAGAATACTTTATTTATACAAGAATCATACCACATGAATACTTGATTTATACATGAACACTTGATTTTACATGAGTACGTGGTGTACACAAGAATACTAGATTTTACACAAGATACCAACAATGTTTTCGTACAAAGTATACAAACGTGAAATACAAAAACTGCATGAATTCACACCAACATTATGTTGACGTTTTTTCCGAAACTCACATGTATTTCAGGTAACTAAAAGTGAATGTGCGCGCGGCCCTACCCATGCTCTTGGATGTCGTCTATGCTCATCTTTGAATAAAGTTGTAAACTTTTCAAGATAATGTTTTATGCCATCTCATGATGTAAACACTAAATTTATGTTTTCAAGTTCAGAAATGTTTGGTGTTTGAAGTTATTTTTACGAGCATGTAGTATGTTTACTTTTCGTATGCAATGAGAACCTTTCATGATCACACCTCGTGCTTCCGCCTAAGAAAGGGGTGTGACATGATGATGCTTTGTGGGCATTCCGTACCGCCTACAAAACACCTTTAGGTACCACACCGTTCATGATAGTCTATGGCAAAGCATGCCATCTTCCGGTAGAATTGGAGCACCGAGCGCTTTGGGCTCTTAAAACCGTGAATTTAGATCTTACTCTAGCGGCTAGGAAAAGGTATTTCCAAATCCATGAGTTAGAAGCCCTTAGAGATGCGGCGTATGAGCGTTCTTGAAGTATCAAAGAGAAAACGAAAGCGTTGCATGATAGGAAGCTTAAGGGGTTGAAAGAGTTTAAAATTGGTGATAAAGTTCTCCATTAGAATTCGAGGTTTAAGTTGTTTCCCGAAAAGTTGAAGTCGAAGTGGACGGGACCGTATGTTGTGAAAGAGGTGTTTCCGCATGGTGCGATTGAGCTATATAACGAAGTTAGTGAGAGATCATGGAAAGTGAATGGCCATCGTTTAAAGCATTACTTAGGAGGGCCAATTGAAAACACCGAGAAAGAGGAAACTCCTCTCGAGGACATTCCAAACACCACCGTTTAGAGTCTTAAGAGCAATCTCAAGTGTAGAGTTTGTATAGTTCATTTCGTATCTTTTTTTAGTCTCTACGTAGCTAACGGTAGTTTGTCGTAGTGTGTCGTGTCTTTGTTTTGTGTGTTTGAGTGTTTTGCAGGAATCACATCCAACGAGGAGCGGAAATTTCAAAGAAAACGACATTCCAGGTAAGTCCCAGTTTTAGAAAAAAAATTGAAATGGTTTTGGAATGGTTAGGTAATTGTTAGAAAAATTTCTAAGGCATGAAACTTGATTTTTCACGCATCTTTCTGTGAAAAATGAGGGTTCGCGCTACACCACAGCTACAGGCCTTCCTTGTCGCGCCCCGTGACCCCACAGTCCAATAACACCAGCTGATCCCACCTGTCGCGCTACGCGACCACCCTTTGTCTTATCTGTCGCGCTACGCGACCCCTCTTAAATGAACCCTCATCTTGAAGCCTACTGTGGCGTTACGCCACAACCCCTTTAACTTATTGTCACGTAGTGCGACGATATAAGTGATGAATAAAACCCCTTCGCTGCAGTTGTCTTCCCTAAAACATTCAAGCCCTACACCAGCGACTTCCACCATCGAAACCAAACTACTCCCATCCTTACATCACCGTTTCACCACCAAAATCTGCCATTTTTCAACCTGTGTGATCGGAATCACGGCTGGAACAAAACCCACCGACGATTTCGAACGATTCACCGCTGATTCTCTCGATTTGGGCACTAACCTTCACGAAAATTTTTAGACTTTTTATTGCAATTCTTCGCGAATCAGGTATGTCTTCTATTTTATACTCGTTCATACAAGCTTGTTGAGTCGTTTATGAGTCGTAGGTTACCTCTTAGTGTCAGTTATGTAGTTTACTTGTTTCGGGTCAGTAGTGTCGAGTCGAGTCAGATTTTTTTATTGAAGTTGAATGGGTGCGGGTGGTTGTGGTCGGGTTTATTGAGCATTGGTTTGTTGATGAAATTGGATATGCTATTTTAGGACTTGTGTCTCAATATTGAGTTCGAGTCGGGTTATGTTTAGGATGTTTTAGTGTCGTACATGGGTGCAGATGATTGTCGGTTTGGGATATTGAATGTGTTTTGGTTGATGATTGATTGGTTTGCTAGTACATTCCGTATAAAGTTCGAACCTTGCAATATTGAATCGGAATTTTTGACAGAGATAAAAACCTGCTTTAATTAGGCGGAATTTTTCGACGTTAGAATCTGTTTTGAACTAATACGCGGCTGAATTTACGCAAGGTTGGACTTCAATAACGGCTTGGTAGGCACTTGAATTTAATTCAGGACAATTAAGGTGCTGGGAGGGGGTAGTGTACATTGAGTCCAAGTTAGAGTGTTGTTTTAGTTGTTTTAGTCTAGTTCGAGTCTAGTTTAGCCGGTCTTGGGTTTACTTGCACGTACAAGTTAATTAGGCTCGCCCGTACTCAATCTCCATTCAGGCGAGTTTAGTTACTACTTAGCAATTGTAAAAGATAACCCGGTTGTTTTTATTTCAACTTTATTTTCAGAATTAAACCACGAATGAAATGCTATACGTATTCTAATTTTTTATAAAAATTTTCAAAAAAATCCAAAAAAAAATAAAAAAATAAAAAACACCAAAAATAGCTTGTGATTACTGATTATCTGCTTGTTTCGTCTTGTTGAATACTTGTTTTGCAGATATGGCAACCGCGGGTAGCAGTTCAGGAAGCGATCCGAGGCCTCGTAAGAGGGGTCTAGGTCAGAGGCTGCAAGATCAGCAAGTATTGCAAATAGATGCTCAGGATCCGAGATTAAGAAAAATCATATATAGATCTGCTTCTGAAAGGATTCCGATATGCAAAATTAAGAATAGAGCTAACCACCCACTACTGCAGTTTGAGCTGAATACAAATGAATGGAAAATGTATGATAAACTGAAAGATACTAATCTTTTGTAGCATAGGACCATAGATTGGGGTTGGTTAGATGAGATAGGTTCGAAACAGGAGGTGTTGGATCTTTTGCGACCGAAGTTAAAGATGATGGTCGATTGTGCTTTGGACGAATATGAGGAGTTGGTCTTGGAGTTCCACAGTACTTGGAAGCATAAAGAGGGAAAGTTTGCTGATGATAAAACTGTATCGTTTAGTCTGGGTAGGCGGGTGTTTGAGATGAGCATGGCCCGTTTCACGGTTGCTACTGGTTTTTAAACACCCGAAGAGGTTCAACAGCCCAGTTTTGCTACTAGTTTGAGAGGGGCATACTCCCCTGGTAGAGAGTATAGTGTTGGATCGACAGAGTTACGCCGTTTTTGGAGCACCATTTCCGACCACCCTTTTGCATTGACGAACCTTATTGCTTCGGTTCGTAATCCAGTGTAAAGGTATGTTTTAAAGATATTGTCTACTACTCTTATGGGGCGGAAATTGGGTGAGAACAAAGCCAATTGGATAGAAATATTCATCTTGATGTGTCAGGTGGAAAATAGAGAGATAAATCTGGCGACTGTGTTAGCTGCTTCATTTAGTAGGGGGCGTAGAGGTGGTCCGCGGGCTGCTTTGACTATGGGTCCGTATATCACCCGCCTGGGATTGAATTTAGGGGTGTTTGACAAATATAACCCTAGGTTTTTACATGAAGGACCGAAGACGGTGATTTTTGGTATAAGGGAGTTGCAGCAGGCGGGTATTGTTTCTTGCACTGAGCCGTATGGCTGGGAGAATATTAGACAGGGGCCACAGGTACAGCCACCTGAGGGACATCCAGTCGCGGATGTTATGGCGCAAATTGAGCCCACTCATCGCCAGCAACCACCACAGAGGCACGAGAGGCCTGCACCGCAGTATCCTCGTAGGCAGCCGCCTCCTGAGCCACTTACTTTGCAGTCCTTATCTGGCTGTGTGGAGCAGAGGTTTGATAGTCTTGAGCAGGTTATTAGGACTGGGAAGGAGAGACAGGAAGGGGCTCTCAGGTATATTATGAGTAGGATGAGTATGGAAATACCTGATTTCTTCCAATCGGGTGCATAGGTTGGACCGATTTGGTGCAGGAGTGATGGATGATCTGGCTCCCCCATTTAATGTGTTCGGGGAAGGTAGTTCAGGAGCCGATGGATAGGTTAGTAGTGAATCTGAGGAGGAAGAAAGCGAGAGTGGAGAAGAGTAGTGTGGGGATGGCGAGGATACAGCAGGAGCCGATATTATATCATTTGTTTTTATCTTTTATGCTATTTTAATCCTCGGTCTTTTAGTTTGTATTTATACTTTGGATATATTTGAACAGGTTGGTTGGGATGGTTTAGTTGGTTGGTTTGTGGTAGAACTGATGCTATTATGTTTATATATTATCTTTTGGTAGTGTTTGGTGATGATGTTTGCTAGGTTGATATTTGTTGCCGCTTTCGTTCGCGTGTACGATTAGGAACTGTTTGTTGAGCATGCTCGGATTGGAGGGCTTATGTGGAAACAACTGGCACATTGACAGTCTCACATATCAGCTAAGTAATTTTCCACTTGTATATTTTGTACATTTTATTTTATTTTATTTTCTTTGGTATTTAGTTAGTTTAGTTTGTTAGTGGTAGTTTAGGTAGTTTAGTATGCTTTCATCCTTGCATTAGGGACAATGCAAATTTTAAGTGTGGGGATGGAGCATGTGAGTCATAGTTTAGTTTGTTAACTTAGTGTGTCTAGTCAAAAATAAGAAAAAAAATACAAAAAAAATTTAAAAAAATGAAAAAACTCCAAAAAAAATTGAAAAATATTGAAAATGTCTTTCAAAATAAGAAGTTTGCAAAATAAAGCGGAAAATGATAGAAAAATCGGTTTTTGTTCGGGTTGCAAATAATGATAATATGAGAATGAATAAATTAAGCCCGTGTCTAATTTGGGATGTGTGAGTAGGCTTGGCCCGGTTTTAGGTTCCTTTGAGCTAAAAACATATATAATTGTTGATTTACTAGTGGGTTCTCATCTAGGAGAGGTAGTGAAACCGAAACCGAAACAGAAACCGAAACTGTCAATAATAGTATAAGGGATGCCGTTATAAGCTAAGATCTTTAGAATTTCTTATCATATCATGGAACTAATAAAAAAATAATAAGAGCTAGACTGGAAAAAAGTTCGGCAAGGCCTATTGTAATCTCTGTTGGGGATAGTGACTCTGACTTGGAATACCTCAGGGATTGTTGAATAATAATGCAAAATACTGATGCCTATTGTAATCTCTCTTGGGGATGGTGACTCTGATTGAGAATGTCTCTTGGATAAGGTATGCAGGGTCTAAAAACCTCAAAAGAAAAAAAATCGAAAAGAAAAAAAAATTAATAAAGATTTGATTTTAAATTCTCTTGATCTTGGTATAAAACGGTTAGGAAATAACCCAGTAGTTATTCCTTTTGTCCTATAATCTTGAGGCCGAACTAGGTGAATCGGCTAATTCTAGTGTGAGACCCTAGGTGAGTTGACCGAACTTAAATTGAATAAACATGATAAGGGTTTAGAACCGGGTTCGGGTTTAAGAGGATCGAAATACTTGCAATCGCGATTATCACGGGTGTTAATTTTAATAAAATAAACTAGCTTTTGTTCCTGAACATTAATTTGATTCTGATTCTGTTGCATAATTCTTTTTTGGGGATGAAAAAAGGGTAAGTGTGGGGATATTTGATGTATTGCAAAATACATCCATTTATCGTGTAAAGTTTGTACATAATTCGTATTCATTCATTTTAGATTTAGTTAGAATTTCGTTACTTTGATCAAATTCTCGTTTTCCAGGTCTTTAGTGCTAAAACTGTCGAAAAACGAAGAGTTAACAGCTCGGAAACAAGTTAGAATGAATTCTGGATTGTTGGGATGATGAAGCTGCTGAAAAAATGAAAAGTTCTGTGAAAAATGAGCTGTCACGCGTCGAAAAATGAAGAGTTAACAGCTCGGAAACAAGTTAAAAGAATTCTGGATTGTTGGGATGATGAAGCTGCTGAAAAATTGAAAGGTTCTGTGAAAAAATGAGTCGTCGCGTCGCGCGACGGCATAGGAAGTCCATGGTGGCAGGCTGCGACCATTAAACAAATAATATTTTGACATTTGAGCTGTCGCGCTGCGCGACACTGAAGGCAGTCACCCGTCGCGCGACGCGATGGGGTTAAATGGCGGCTATTCTTCGCTGCATGATCAGGGTTACGTATAAAAGGCATCATAATCATTCAAAAACCCTATTTTACGAAACAATAAGCTTTTGGACGAAAATCAGAGATCTTTTGGAGCATTTTCGAGGTCGGGAAGCTACCGGTTGAAGATATGAAGTGCGGGAATCATTTCGGTTGCATATTTGCCATTCGGGGGTGTCTTTACTTTCGTCTTTCTTTCACCGTCACGTTTCGTGTTCTTGATTATACTTCGTGTTTGATATTTTTCATGCCTTTGATTGGCTAAACTTGATAACTACCTAGACTTGCATGAATGATTGCTTACGTTTTGATTGTTATTATGGATTTATGAAAACTATGGATTATTTACGAATTGTAAACGACTTATTTTATCGGTTAGATGTATATGCATGCTTGATGTTATTTGAATATTGTTTATTGCTTCCTATGAATCTTGGTGACGGTCTTTATCACATAATAGAGTCGTGCTAGGTTTTAGATTTTGGTGACTATCGATATCAAATAATAAATCTTTGATCTTTAGGGTTAAATCGGCCGATAAACCTTAGAAGTAATATTCGGTAATCTTATAAAATCAAGTGTTCTACTAAACATCAATAGCTGCAAGGTGCGAGGTTATTGCTAGGTCTAAGTCATTAAACTGAAAGGTAGGAGCTTCATTAGGAGTAAACCTGTTGGCTAATGTCTAGCAAGTCTAACTGAGAAAACAAGTATATCCTTGGTTTAGAACTCGACAAGGAGTGAGCCTCGTAGGATACTTTTATAAATCCGTTAGATGTCTTACAAAAGAATCTAATAACCGGTAATCTAAACAACCTTTAGGGTATCATAGCGTGCTCATGAGAAGGGTTAGGGGTCCTTTAGATTTCCCGAGAGGTGAGAATTACATGATCTCGGTTCCATAGTAGACAACTTCCAAATATAATCATAACTAAAAGCAATCAGGATTACATTCTAGGTAGTGTTTCCACCATCTGAGCAAAGTCCACATCAATTCGTTTAGTTAGCTTAGTTAATTAATTTAGTTTTAATTGCATTCTTAGGATTTTTAGACCCCCCGCCCCCTTAAAACATAAAAATAGTTAAGTGTTGCATCAGAGTCAGTCGAGATAAGGTAATTAGCGTAATTTAATAGAGTCTCGTGGGTTCGATATCCGGACTTACATTAGCTATACTAGAGTCGATCGGTACACTTGCCGGTTAGTAGTTTAGTGTGTCCTAGTGAGTCTAGAGTATTACTTAGAGTCTAGAATTAGGTTAATTTAGTTACTTTTATTAAACTACTTTTTAGCACACCAGAAACACAAAAAGAATTTGCATGTGTTAAGTGTAAAAATGAGGCAATCCAGCTTAAGTTAGATAGTTATTCAAACTCAAGGTATGTGCTGGATCACATCATTGACATACAGAAAAAGAAAGATGTCACGTGCATTGGATATAATAAGTGTCCCCTACCTGTTAGACACAATTATACCGCAATGCCTGATGAGGAAGATAAGCCTCACTTTGAGCCGTCAGTTCCATTAGACGTCGAGGAATTCGCAGTTGGGCTCGGATACAAAAAGACATATCCTCCAATCAAGCTCAACCAGCTGATGTAAAAGACTCCACAACCATACAGAATCAGGATCCTAGAGTCATTGTTGAGGATTATGATAGTTCGGATGATGAGTCGAATGAGGACAAATCTGAACAGTTAGAAATGGTAACGAAAGAGGAAAACATACCTCTCAAAAATCACATTCTTTGTAATCCACCTGCAAAATCGTTTGTGACTACTACAGTCAAACCAATTGAATCTTCTACTTAGAGTTGTGAAAGCCTGAACTTTCTTTATTCGTTGATTGGTTCCGACAGAGTTTACTCAAACAAAGATTTTCCCATTAAAAATGTTAATCAATCCTTGATTGATAAAGTGTTTGAGGATTCAACCAGTAAGTTTTTGGGAAAGTCAAGCCCAAGAGTTGTAGTAACTCAGTGTGCTCCTATCCCAAAAGCCAAAGTTCGGAAACAATATGGAAATCGAAAACTTCTAGATCGACAAAAGCAAAATCACGCTAATCAAGGAAAGAGAAAGGGCAAAAGAGCTCAGAACAAGAAGAAGTTTAAAAGATAAACTTCGTGAAGTATCGGGGGACTGATAAAATTGAAACTTTCGAAAACAAATCCAACACGGATTTTGTTAATCAAGTTCAGATTTCGAAAAGAAACAGTCGTAACAACTACACACAACACACAAACGATTGTGATGTAGGACCAAGTACCTCGAGATCATGAAGTTCATCATCAAGTTATTACAGTTATGCTACTTCGAGGTTTGTTGAGCGGAGATCATGTTTTGAATGCTGTGAGTATGGGCACATTGTAAGAAACTGTCCATAACTCACGAAAGGAAAGGCAAAAGTTTATGCCCCCCATGGTAACAATTACCATACAAGATCCGTTTCACCAAAACAGGACCCTCGTCTTCTTAAACAACGAGAAAAGAAACATAAAAATAAACAAAAAAAAGTAGTTGAAAGGCTTTGAAACCAGAGGTTATCCAAACACAGTCTGTTAAATCAGATGTTAAAAATGAAAAACAGACACAAATTTGAAACCAAAATCGGTAACTGTTTCTGGGGGAGTTCCATCAATTCCAAATCATCGGGAAATGGAAGTCGCAATCCTCGATGATGACGGACGACCCAAGTCTATGAAGGCTTGGGTCCCCCTCTCCAACTAATCTCTGAATGAGTGGGCAGGATGTTCCAGGGGGAACTATTGATAGTCTTAGGATTGTTGATAGTGGAGTGTCCATGCACAAGATCGGCGACATAAGGCTCCGAAACATTGTTACATCTAGCAGAATATTGTTGCCTTTGATGGAGAGAGAAAGAGAAAAGAAGATAGCATGTCCGGCGAAAGAATGATGATGAATGAATTTGAGAAACTTTGACAAAATGGAAAATGTGCCAAAGTTTGATTGTTGAAGGCTTGGATCAGGTCCATAGGATAGATTCAAATGAAATGTACACGCCTGCAACACGTCTGAAGCTTTTTGAAGATTCATGGCTTTTTCTTCCACAAGAAGTTCAAAGTCTGCAAGATGAATGTGCAGTGTATATTTACTCTATGGTGTGATTGAAGAAAATGTGTTTGTTGAACAAACCAACCGGGTGTGCGGATACGTTGGCGTGGATTGAACAACCACAGACTACTTCTAAAGGAGAAAGATAAAGACCTTTGCTGGTGTAAAAGCATGTGAATGACATCATGTATGGACTGTCCAATGATGATGTGTATAAGCTTTCACACATGCTCACTTGCTTCTTACCAGCCAGACCCAGAGGTTTCTGAGCTTGTTGCTATGAAGAGATTTATCGGTTAATTGAAGTAGCTGCAAAATCGACCTTGAATCCCACACCGGGTGGATATCCAGTTTGGGAGAGCACACAGATTCCTGGCAATGCACGAAACAGCTACAGGATTATGGTTTTGAATTTATAATCTCTCCTATCCTTGTCGATATTTAAGCTGCTTTATGAATTACTAACATCTCGTACAACACTCTTTGGCCAGACACGTTGATCTCAAATATCACTTCACACGTGATTGTTTCAATATGAAACTCGTCAATGTTGTTTTGGTCCACACCAATTACCAAATTCCCAACTCATTTTTTCCAAAATTCGATAAATTATTTCTGATTAAAATCAATTTTGGTAAACGGCATCGAGGTAAAACATGAGTTAATCCTAATCGGGAAATCGTTTTTGTGAATATTTTTCTTAAGAAAATCCAAAAAGATGTTTTTAAAAGGTTAAATTTACTTTTTGAATTTTAGGGGGAGTAATTTCCAAATTAGAAAAATACAAAAACAATAGAAAAATAAAAATGAGTTTCCTGGTGAGCAAAAGAGAAAATGATAGTACATCAGTGGTCAGTCGAAACCTCTTTGAACTTAAAATGAAAAATGATAAGCAGCTCTATATAAGATGTATCGGTAGGCTCACAATCGTTTTAAAGTGTGTATGGTGATATAAACATAAATCGACTGAAGACTGTGTGGGAACCGCTCATTGGCATATGGTCTTAGTACCGAAATTTCGTTTGATAGATTGCCGAGGTGCTGAGATACATGGTCTTTATGCTGTTTATCATCTGGGTATCATGGTTGATTCTGTTACCGAAAACAACAGGGACGCAAGTCTAGAACTTCCATGATACCATACATTTATGTAAATATCATACATAAATGTATATAATACATGATGCATACAACCATCAATAAGTGATAAAATATCACATTCACCCCCGAATAAGTGATTCTAAATCACATTTATCATCCGAGAGTCAAGTTCGTCTCTTTGTCGATACGATGGTACTAACCTGTTCACGGACTTGCTCTTGTGCCCTGCATGCATCGAATATCAAGTTCCTCATTAATAAGTGATTTTATCACATAGGGCTTGTATTCATCCTTGAATAAGTGAGTATCTCACATCATATACGTTGAAAACAGATGATAAATGGTATACTAACCAGTAAGATGAACTCTCGTGCATACCTTGATACGGGAATGTGTCGTGTGTGGATGAACACCAATCGGTAAGTATAAATCATATCATAACGTATCCCCTAACCGCGAGTACATCTGATAAGTTGAGCTTAAGTGGACAACAATACCGATAATCGTTATAGGATGCTTATCTAAATGTTAATTAATTGAACAACAAGAGCGTTTTGTCATGATCGTACATTGATATGATTCTCTTACCCTCGAAACTCGCAAAAAGAATTTTTGTAAATATTTATTTACATATCTGCGTTTCTGCATCTCTGTGTATATTTATTTATTGTGTTCCGTCTTTACATTTGAAATATTCAAAAATACCAAAAAGATTTTAGGTGTGTTTTAATATAAACTTTATAAAAGCCAAAAAGATTTTATTTCTATTTTATTTTTGATTGCCCGATGTTGGATCTCGAGTATGTTCCACCTGAAACCTGATCGAATCCTAAAACAATTGCATCTTCACAAACGGTCAAAATTAACAAGTTTTTTGAAAGTTAAAATCTAAAATTGATCAAATTTTTAAATTTTCAAACTGTGTCAGTCGGTAGTTGATTGAGAGTTGGTCACATGTGTGTCATTTGATTATATTCCATGCGGTTGTTCTCATTACACGTTTAGCTCTGTTGTGTGTGAAGATGTGGCATCCGAACTGGCTAAAGGCAAAGAGAACGTGTTAGTTGACAAGCTTTGCAATAAAGACACGACATTGATGCAATCAAAGGATAAAGATGATCGAGTTGCAGCTGACCACTCACCAACACCACAAGGATCTGAAGATTTGAAGATCAACGTCTCACGAGCAACGTTCAAGGGGGAGTTTGTTGATGCACCTCTTGACTGTGACAAATGAAGACATCTGAAGATCCGACAATGTGAAGAACGAACCATCACAAGCAACATCCAAGGGGGAGTTTGTTGATGCATATCGGTTCGACTCCCCTACGAAGTGAAGACCGAGGTCAAGATATCCTCTTATCTTGACCCGGTACGACGTTTACAGTGTTTAATGTAAAACAGTTGCGCATGTGCAAACTATTGGCTGTTTGTTATTTTGTCTTGATGTTTATTAGTGTTCTGCATGTTCTGTATAAGTGTTGCATGTCAACAAAAGACCTTGAGCATATAATGGTCATCCACGAAGAACTTATCTAGTCCCATATCCATCCACAAAAGACCTTAGTCTTTCATGAGACTAATTCTTCACAAATGTGGTCCACGAAAGACCCTATAATTCGTGGGTCTTAGTTCTTCATTGGGTTGTCCACGAAACATGCTAATGTTTCATTGGGTTACATCTTTCGTGGGCTTTGTTTGGGCCCAGTAAGCTTTTTTCGTATAGTTGTAGATGTCTTTGGCTATAAAAGCAACTTGTAGCACAAAACAAAAAGAGAGCACACCCTAGAGTTGAGAGAACTTTCTTGTATTATCTTTGTACTGAAACTCTACTGATAAATACACTTGAGCCTTTAATCGTTGAATTTCTTCTTGTGTTTGTGTTCTTTGACTTGGTTGCATACCCACTTGGATTCCGCACTTGCCGGTGTGTTAAATCACAAGGAAGTAGGTTAACTTGATCCTCCGAGTGGACCTACACATACAAAAACCACAAATTGCAAACGTCGTTTCTTGGAGATTCAGTTTTGTTCTCAATAAAGTTTCACTGAATGGGGTGGACAACATTGTTTGACATCTTTCTTAACTGAGGATTAACAATGTTGTCCATCTCATTCAGCAAAACATTATTGAGTTACCATGACCAAATTAGAGGTTTAAGGTACTTTTATTTAGCAAAACATTTTGGCATTTTGTTTGTGTGTCCGGTCTTATATTGTTTGTTATGTAACTTCCAAGTAATATGTTATGAACAATAAGTAGAAAAAAATGGGAAAAAAATAAAAAAAATGCTATATAAGAGATATAAAGCGCCAAATTCCAATCTGTGTGTGTTCTGTAAAAATAAAAAATACAAAAACAGCAAACTACTCTTTTCTTTCTCTCGAAGACCGTATCAATTTTCTTTTAATTACGGCCTTTTTGCATGTCGATGCGTAGTGTCTGTAACCTTACAATTCTGAAACTGTCTTTCTTTGGCCCAAGGTTTCGACTTTGATTTCGTTTTCTGGATTGCTACCTCCTGTTTGGATTTTAGGCGCTTTCGAGATCCAGAACCTTTCGACTTATACCCAACAGGGACTCTTATCAGATTCTTGTCATTTTTATATTGACCGGTTATCTCCGCAAATCTATCCCTAGTACTAGCGGGAGGAGCAACAATCTGAATGTCTTGAACCTTCTTCTTATAAGGTTGAACATGATCCTTGTATAAGGATAACTTCTCCTTATTACCAGATAAACGACTCAAAGTATACTCCGTTGAAAAAATAATTTCTCGCATCATACTTTGCACATCTGGACCAAGCTCTGTCATATATTCACGACTAATTGAGTATTCGGAAGAGCAGTTTGGGGAAGCCTCTTTATGCCATCTATTCAAAATGTGTTGTTTTGGAAATTCCCTAATGTCCAAACTTCTCAAAACGTAGAATACATGTCTACAGAGCAAACCAAACTGCTCAAAACGCCTGCATGAGTAACTGCATGTGCAATCAGACTTACGGTACATTACCTAAAAAAATGCCAAAAACAATATCTCTATAACGCCATCCAGAGAATGTTTGTATAAAAAAAACAAATAAAAAAACCACAACAACTGGACAAAAACAAATTAAATGTTATAATAGAATAATGCCATATACAAAAAAACGCCATATAAAAAAACAAAAACGCCACTGTTTACCTCAAATAAGGATGTACAAGGATAAGGATACTGGAAATCATTTATGTAAAACTTAACAAACTCATCTGGCTGACTTTTGTAACGTTGATTTATGCAATCCGCAATTCCGATTATCTCAGCTTGAACGTCACAAAAAATATTTTTCGTGTATATGTGAGCAGCTTGGCCCTCCAACACTTGGTAATTACTCTTCAACTGGGGACGTTTGTATTGAGATTGATGATCATTTTTCCGGTGCATGTGACGTTGTGCATTTATTGCAGTTTCGTAATGGGTCATGAACTCAACCAGAGTAGCCTTTGAATTGCACACTTGACCAAAAAATTGATTCTCACTCTCCGACCTCGATGTCGTTCGTATAAGGCCCGACAACTCCTCCATTCTATAGTATGCAGAGATCCAAGATTCCCTGGGCGCAAAAATATCAGAGAGCCGGTCGTTATCTGCTCTCCGATAACCACTTCCCATTCTGATTCAAAGTCTTCGGGTGTAAGAATATCCGTCCACACTGGTGGAATTGCATAGCCTAACACCAACCTATGTACAACACGAAAACGACATGAAAAAAAAACATATATTTTACACACAGACAAACTTACATGAAAATCAGTAACAAGGTACAGGACGCTATATATTTTAAAACGCAGTATATCTTAAAACGCCAAACATAAAAATAAGAAAATCAACCTTCAAAGAAAGTTTATGCATCACATGCCACATGCATAACCGATGGAACGTGAACCGTGGGATGAACTTATATCTAGCTTAAGTCAGAACTCTCATCTGTTCAGAGAGCTACTCGTTTGTGGGATTACTTATTATCCCGAGAAAGTAAGTGAAATTGTTTAATCTATAAACTTCATGTGAGTAACATCTGTTCTTCAATTTGAAATAAAGGTCAATGTGAGCATTTTAGTTTTGCTTATGTACCACATGCTGCTTGATGACATAATGACACTTGTAGATGTGAAATAATTGAATTGCTTTATGCAACTGTGTAACCCTATAACTATTAGAGGGATGGGGAATACTTATTAAAACTTCTTATACGCTTACTGCCTTTTGAAGTAAGAAACTTCAAATTGTATTCAATATAACTTTTTTAGTTACTCACAAATACTGAAAATCATTGGATTAATAAGCAATCCCAACACCCTTTTAGCTATGCTGCATATTCCTTAAGACATGAACTTGTCCCGTAGTAATATGTAGAATAAACGCTAATCATTTTAAAACATATATTTTGCTTGCTTCTAACTTTATAACATATATGGTTTTTATTAGGTTCAATTTCGGTAATGTTCTGGTGTAGGTAAACATGAAGCTTTTGCCTCGGGCCCAATTCAGGACTTGATAGCACATCGGGAGCATCAATATTTATCCCTGAAATCGTTTCTTATATGTCATTAGGGCCCTCTTAGTGGTATTATTCATGTATTTGAATAATATAAAATCTTTGTTTGTCAGATACCCTATATCGGGGTCATCACTTCTTGCAGCTATAGATGAAAGCACTCAACCCTCTTCTGGTGATCTGGACAAAGAACAAACTGACAGATCACAACTCAAGTTAAATGGACACGTGGCCTTGTAATTACGACAAAGATGCTTGGTCAGCTCACCAGTGGCCTTGAATTCGCTTGGAACAAACTCAAGGGCGAAGGTCTTACTTCTATCTTAAATATCTTTTTTTACTGTTGTTTTAATGATCTTAATTTGATTGTTTTTGTTTGTTACCGATGAATATATTAGTTAGGTTTTATTGTTATTATTGTCTTGTATTATATAGAATTTACTAGTTAGGGTTTATTGTAATTATTTCGATAGTAATTAGGAGATTGACTTGATTAGGTTTCGTAAACGGGGCCGTCTCCTGCAAATATTAGTTAAAATTTATTATTATTATTAAACAGGTTGACCCGCAAATCTGTTTATGACTACACCTATCTTTTCAGTCATACCAACACGATTAACACTTGGTACTACCTGTCTTAGATAAACATGGGGTTATGGTTGTTTATGTCACAATTAAATATACGGGTCGTGTTCGGGTTGAATAATTCAACGCGCCAACCTGACACGATTGAGAGCCCTATTATTGTACGTGTTATTCTAATTAACAGGTTGGCCTGATAACCGTTTTACCCAATTTTTTACCTCCCACCAACATGATTAAAACTTGATTACTACCCGCCAAAGTATCAACCTGTTTAAATAAATGGGTTAAAAGATCCAATTTGTGTGTCGGTCAAGGTTGCTGGTAAATGAGTATACTGTGTGTAAATGACATATGAAGTCATATAAATTCGAATTTATGTTAATTTGAGATCATGAAATGATTATACTGTGTGGAGTTATGATCCTTGCCTTTTCGTTTTGCAAGTTGGTATACCTTCTGTTCCAGTCAATGTTGGTGACCAGACTCAAACAAAGATAAAAGAAGTTACGAAGATTATCAAGTTATATTTGAATGAAAAATTCTTAGTTCCAGTTGGTCCTAGCTTAGGGGGTCGGTATCGATATCGAGATAAATCCTGACTTTAAGTTGAAATTATTGTTATCACTTTGACACCATTGGTGGTGACTTTAAGAGAGGGTTTGTGATTTATATATTTTTTAGCTTAAAATACCCTAATTTTAATAAATTGCCTGGAAAGTGAACCCAATTTTTTTAGCTTTAAGTAACAAAAGATGCGGTTCTAGAACCGCATCTCTTGGACCCGCATCTTTTGGCTTATAACCATAAGATGCTACACCATAAGATGCGGGCCTATAGCCAATTTACCCGTGTCTTTTGATCAATTTTGTACTAGTGACACATGAATTCACCAACTTATTGTTGACGTTTTTAAACTTACATGTATTTCAGGAAAGAAAGCATATGATGGAATGATGGCCATTTTTGAAGGCTTTGCTTTATATATTCCGCCTACGTGCATGCATATAGAAGTCAAAGCCTTGTTTTAATTATCGATGCAAACTGATTTTTTTTGTTAAAGTTATTTTGTAACTTGAAATACTATTTGGGAAACGTTGTCAACAGGTTCTAATACTTTGGTACTTATGTTTCGAACCATATATCAATGATGTTGATACATGTATGTGGACGCGACTCGACTCGACGCGACTTGGTTCGGTTCGACCCAGTTAGGTTCGGCTCAAGCCCGACGTCACGACATTCCTCCGTCGTGCGCCCCAGAGTTCGACACGCGAAGCACGGAGCGCCGCGAGCCGGTTCCCGCAGCCACATCATCATGACATCATCATGATGATGTCATGATGATGTCACTATGTTGACTAAACATTTGAAATCAACAAAGGTGATTTACGTAAAAAGCTTGGACCAATCATCTTTAAGAAAGAAACACATGTTGGACTTCATGAACTGGGCCAAAGCCCAAATATTGGCGAAACACAATGCAGGTCGACGAAACTGGACTGTTTCGTCGACATCATCTCTATTTCGTCAAACATGACTCAGTTTCGCCAAGGATTATCGTGTTTCTTCAAGGTTCTGATTCGCCAAGCTGTGATTCGTCAAGACCCATTCTGATTCGTTGTGCTGTGACTATAAATACACTGTCTGTGGATAATAGAACATAGAGAACACATTGTAGAGAGCACACACACATGAGAGTTTGAGAGAGTTTGCAAAACACATTTGTAAACATTGATTTATAACAGACCCTTTCATACGTATTAATACAGAGGTGTTAATCGGTGAATCTTGTGTGTTGATTATTTGCGTGTTCTATCTCGGTTTGCCATTCCGGTTGGATTCCGCACAACCGGGTTGGTTAGTATACAAGGATTAGGCGACTAGATCCTCCCCTAGCCGGACCTACAAGTGGTATCAGAGCCTTGGCTCTTCTCCTTGTTAAAACCGAGCGTTTTCGGGTTGTTTTCCGGGTGTTTGAAGTTCTTATATTTTCCGAAAAATCTGGTTATATCTTCGAAAATCTGCATGTTTTGCTGAAAGTTCTTATAAAAACCATCCTTTTCTTCATGTTCACATGTTAAACCTTGGTTTTTAGTGAAGTTTCAAGCAAAATTCGTGTTCGGAAATTTTTCGGTTCACCGGAAAACTCATAATTTTTACCGGAAAACCCATTGTGTTCTTCATTTATTCAAAGTGTTCTTGAGTTGTTCTTGACATATTTCTATGATTGGATCTTGTTGGATTAAGATGATTGTGTTTGTGATTAAAATAATATTATTTGAAAATTGTGACATACCAAGTATGATGGATAGTTTCAGTAAGGTGATGGGTTGGTAAAGGGTTGGTAAACACAGTACAAAAGTGAGGTGTGGGTTTTGACAAAAGTAGAGTGTGTCAGGAGATAAGGTTTAAATTGGAAAATATTTTTTTATTTGCATGTCACATTAGTCAACAAAATCAGTCAACGATTTCGCCTAGAAACACATCAGTTTCGTCGAAATGAATTTTTAAAAGGGTTTTGTCATTTTTCATATATCAATCCTTTATTTTCGTCGATCATCATTAAAAGGCCACCTGTTTCGTCATTTTAAATCATAAATCAGTTTCGTCGAGTTAAACATTGGGCTTTGACCTTCTTGTTTCGTCAATTACAAAGCCCAAATTAAAGTTCTATTTCACCGATAACTTGGGCCCATATTTAACGAATTTGTTTCGCCATTAATTATTCTACTAAGTGGGCCGTTTTGTTTCGTGGATAAGAGTTGGGCCTGTTTCGTCGAGATCAAAAGCATCATCCTGTTTCGTCAATAACATAAGGATTTCAAAATCTGTTTCGTAAAATTAACAAAGTCTGTTTCGTGGAAACATTTTGTTTCGTTGAAACACTTGTCTATTTTTAAACAGAAGGTCTCAATTTGTGATTTAACCGTTTGACTTAGGTGTGATTTTCAGGTATTATTATTCTTGATCAAAAATGAATCCAAGATGGGGTACTCCGGTAAATACAGATATGTATTTTGGTACTCCGTCTCCCGCACCGTTATCTTCTCAAGCTAATGCAATTTCTACCGGTCAATGGGCATTCGTTTCAAATCAAACTCCAAGTGTTCAAAGCATTCTCTTAAGCGAGAGTGAAACCGGAAGTTTGAATCGGCCTCCAAAGTTGATGCACTTATATGAATATCCAGGATGGATTGACAGATTTCATACATACGTCCTTGGCCAAAATACAGAATTGTGGTTGCGGTTCATCACAGATTTCGATCAAACAATAGAAGTTGCCGCATCATCTGCTGCTACGTTTGCAGATCTTACGGAAGATCAGAAGAAGGTCTATGATTTGGAAAAGAAGGCATATGCCATTCTTACTCAGGCATTAAGTAAAGATATTTATCATCAATTTGTGAGTTACAAAACAACGAAGAGGTTGTGGGACGCATTAAAGACAAGAGGCGTAGGAAATGAAGCGACACGCCAATTGAGACGTGAATTGCTAAAGAAAGAGTTTGATGGTTTTACCTGTATGGAGAATGAGTCGTTAGGTGATTTGATAAGTCGATTTAATCATTTGCTGACTGAATTGGCAAATTTTGGGGTTGTTACAACTTCTGCAGAGATTGTAAAAAGGTTTGCAGATGCGTTGCCACCTCAATGGAATACTTTCTTGGAAATCATGAAGTACAATGGTACTTTAGCTACAACAAGCTTCAACGACTTTGTTCAACTCCTGGAAAACAAGAATCAGGAAGAAACTCTCAAGGCGAAAAGAGTTCCCGTGCCACAGAATCCTGAAATGTATTATGGAACTTCTAGCACTTCTACAAAGCCTTCTTCACACGCTCCAATTCAAACAGCGTTTGTGTCTAGCACTGACATGTATGGCAATACTATCCAAGTTCCGGTCAAGCCTCCTGCAACAGACATGTATGGAAATCCGCTTGAACCAGTTCCCCAACCAGCACCACAACAGCAAAGCCAACGACCTATCAGAGCAACTGATATGTTTGGAAATCCATTACCTGTTCGGTCTACCGGTCCAACAGACATGTATGGGAATCCACTTCCTCCTCAATCTACCGTACCAACAGACATGTATGGGAATCCACTTCCTCCTCAACAGCAAGCTTGTTATGGAAGCACATCATCTGCTGGTCAACAATCAAAGCCAAATACAGTACGGCTCGACACCTCAAGCTTTTCTAAAGTCAGTGTGGAAGTAGCAAAGGAACACATGGAGCTGCTAAACACTTTGGTGAGCGCATACTGTGGATTAGTGGAAGGTCAGATTGGTAACATTAATTTGACACAAGAAGACTATCAGCAAATCGATAAAGAGGAGATGGAGATGATGGACATCAAGTGGGCCTTTGCCAGTGCTGTTAGGCGAGCAAAGGATTTCATGGAAAGAACTGGTAGAACCAGCTTGGAAAGCAAGAAAGACACCAAGTATGGGTTTGATAAGCAGGCTGTTAAGTGTTTCAACTGTGGTGAACGTGGTCATTTCAAACGTGAATGTACGAGGCCATCTCAACATGGGAACCAAAATCCTTTCAGAGGTCAAGGCAACAGGGCAAATCAGAACCAAGTAAGGAACAACGAGCGCACACTGGTGCCTGTCAACAACCAGAGTCAAGCAGGACCATCTAATGCCAACCAGGCACTTGTGGTTCAAGTAGATGAAGGCTGTGATTGGTCAATCCAGTTGGGAAATGATGCTCCAGATGGAACAGCGTGTTTTGCTGAAGTCGTTAAGGATTTAAATCACGCCAGTGGTGGAGAATCTTCCACCAATGGTGGTGAATCTTCTGAAGATGAAGACAGCTCCGGTTACAGTGGAGGTTCAGATGAAGAGTCCTCGATTTCAGGGAATGATCAGGAAGATGACACATCAAGTGCGTCAGTTAATGCAGATATTGATGAGCTATTGGAAGAAGCTGCAGCAGGAATTCAAAGAAGATCTATTTTGGTGGATCAAGCTGCTTATTCTTCGTCTTCTCTCCATTCAGCCTTTATGGCTAATGTCGACAGTTCATCAAGTCAGGTATGTGTCGATGAACCTATTGCTTTTATTTGTGATAATTGTGATAGATTGCATGTTAGATGTGCTGATTTGGATGCAAACATGTCTGAGTTGCAAGGCAAACATGATGCTTTACAAGCTAGTTTGTTTGACTTGCAAGACAAACATGTTTCTTTGAATGATAAGTGGTGTGAATTGCAAAGCAAACACGAGGCTTTGCAAGAGAAATATGATGTGACATTCATCCACAATCAGAAATTAACCGTGGATCTTTCTAAGTGCACAGAAGCCAACATGTTTTATGAAAACCATGAAAAGGAATTTAAATCGATGATTGAAACATTAAAGAAAGATAAAACAGAGCTGACTAAAATGGTTTCCAGAAAACAAACTGACATTAATTTGTATATAACTCGTCTTGAGGTAATGCAAAAGGAAATGGCTTGTGTTAAAACTGAAAGTGAGGCGATCCGACTCAAGTTAGACAGTTATTTGAGCTCTAGCTATGTGTTGGATCACATCATTGACGTACAGAAAGAGAAACGGGATGTCACATGCATAGGTTATAAGAAATGTCCACCACCCGTGAGAAACAATTATGATGCCATGCCTGATGAGGAGTATAGAACTCACTTTGAACCATCTGTTCCTCTAGATGTTAATGAATTTGCAGCAGGACTCGGATACAAGAAAGAAGTATCGTCAGATTCAGATGTGTCAGCAGATACATGTGTGTCTTCTGCCGAACTGAATCAGGATCCTCCAGTTGTGATTGAGGATGCTGATTCCTCTGATGATGAATCCGATGATACTTATTCAGCAAAGTCTGATGCGGTGATAAAAGAAGAGGACATACCTCTTGAGAATCATATTCTGTGTGATCCTCCTGCAAAACCCGCTAAGACTGTTGCAATCGAGTCCTTGTCTGCACAAGAGTCGGAGAGTGTGGATTTGCTGTATACTCTTGTTGGTGATAATAAAATTTATTTAGACAAAGATTTTCCTATTAAGAATGTTAATAAATCATTAATCAGTAAAGTCTTTGAAAATTCAACAAGTAAGTTTTTGGGTAAGAAAGGATCACACATTGTGGTAACACAGTGCCCTCCTATCCCAAAGGCTGAAGTTAGAAAACAATTTGGCAATCAGAAATTACCAACAGAGAAAAGGCAGCAAAATCATACCAAACCAAGAGGTAAAACACCGACTGAAAGTCAAAGGAAGCCGAATAAGAAGAAGAACAAGAATGTGAACTTTGTGAAATCTAAGGGAACGGACAAAATTGCAACGTTTGAAAATCAATCTAACTTAGATTTTGTCAAGAAAGCAACAGTGATGAAAAGGAATGAACCAAATAGTTCAAAACCTAGTACCTCGGGATCACAAAGTTCATCATCGGCAAGACGATCACATGATACTTCGGGGTTTGTTGAACGAAGATCATGTTTCGAATGTGGTACAATTGGACATGTAGTTCGAAATTGTCCGTATCTTCATAAGTTGAAAGCCAAAGAAGATGATCCCCGTGAACGCAATCACCAAAAGCGATCTGTTTCTGTAAAACAAGATCCCCGAATTGTAAGAGAAAGGGAAAAGAAACAGAAACGCCAACAAGTCAAGGTGATTGAAAAGGCACTTAAAACTGAAGTGGTTCAAAAACAATCGGTTCCAGTTAAACCAGAAAGTTCAAAATTTTCAAAAACTTCAAACAATCACGAAGTTAAATTTTCAAACAATCAAACTGGTAAATCTCAAC
Source organism: Helianthus tuberosus (assembly GCA_030545235.1). Taxonomy (NCBI): domain Eukaryota; kingdom Viridiplantae; phylum Streptophyta; class Magnoliopsida; order Asterales; family Asteraceae; genus Helianthus; species Helianthus tuberosus. Next base: position 101,619,163 of record CM060367.1, read on the forward strand.
AGAAATGGAAACCTAAAATAACCACAAATTCAGGGGGACCATCACAATTTTCGAATCATCAAAGAATAGAAGTTATTGTTGTTGATGAAAATGGAAGACCCAAGACCACAATGGCTTGGGTCCCCATCTCCAACTAATTATGTGAGTTCATGTGCAGGGTGTTCCAGGAGGAACTATCAGTAGTCATTGGATTGTTGATAGTGGGGCATCCAGGCACATGACAGGCGACATGAAGCTTCTCTACGACGTTAAATCTATTAGAGGAGGTTATGTTGCTTTTGCTGGAGATAAAGGCGGATATATTACGGGTGAAGGAATGATTTCCAACGGGGTTGTTAGCTTTGATAAGATCAACTTTGTGCAACAACTCGATCACAATCTTCTTAGTGTTTCTCAAATTTGTGATAAGCAGTTCTCAGTACACTTTGATGCAAATGGATGTTATGTACTGAAACCCGGCTTCAAAATTCCGAACGAATGGATTCTCTTGTCGGCTCCAAGGATAAATGATTTGTATGTCCTTGATATGAGCCAAGCTATCACAACGTCTGCACAAGCAACTTGTTTCGTTTCCAAAGCCACAGAAAAAGACTCAATCTCTTGGCACAGACGAATGGGTCACATTCACTTACGCAAAATGAATCATTTGGTGTCAAATGAATTAGTGAATGGTGTTCCTCTTAAAAACTTCCATCTTCAAGACATCTGTGTCTCGTGCCAGAAAGGAAAACAAACGAAGAAGCGACACCCTACAAAGAAAATCAACACGGTGGCTGTTCCTCTTGAACGTTTGCACATGGATTTGTTCGGTCCTGTCAAGCACAAAAGTATTAGGAATGATCAATATTGCCTCGTGATAACTGATGATTATTCAAGATTTTCTTGGGTGGCGTTCATGGCACACAAGAGTGAAACCTTCGGGATTATCAAAAACTTGATCATTCAGATTGAGAATCTTTATAAGTTGAAGGTTAGGCGGATACGTAGCGACAATGGTACTGAATTCAAAAATCATGCCATGGCGGAGTTTTGCACTTCAAAAGGTATTCTTCACGAATTTAGTGCAGCTTATACTCCTCAACAGAATGGCGTCGCTGAACGTAAGAACCGCACATTGATCGAGACTGCTAGGACTATGTTGGTAGAGTCACAATTGCCGATTCCCTTCTGGACTGAAGCTGTGTCCTCTGCATGTTACACGTTGAACCGAGTCCTCACAGTCAAAAGGCACAACAAGACCTGCTTTGAGCTTATTAACAAACGGAAACCAGATTTGTCATATCTTGAACCGTTTGGAGCTCCGTGCACAATAATCGATCCTAATGGAAAGTTTGGGGCAAGAGCAATTGATGGATACTTTCTTGGGTATTCCACCCCGAACTTAAGAGTCTGGAATCTAGAGACTAAAAGGGTCGAGGAATGGTCTGAAGTCAGAGTACAAAGGCACACTTTACCAGTCAAATGTCCTGGTCAGCCTTGGATGTTTGAGTACGATGACTTTTTCAATTCGATCAATGTTGAAGCAGTTGAAGAAAATGCTGCAGCAAGGATGTTTTTCGAGAGTGACAATGCAACAGATTCACCGTTGGTTCGTCCAATTATTGTCAATCAAGAACCATCTTCGGTGAACAATAATGCTCTCGACAATGAGGATTTTCACGATGCTACCGAATTGAACGAATCTTCAGAGGATGATGAATTTCTCGATGCAGATCAAGAAGCTCCAATGATAGCAGTACATGGTACTTCAGAGGGTACACCTCCAGTGGATGTCCCTAGAACAGCTGAAGCTACTGCATCATCCTCTTCGTCAATTCCGGGACTTGAATTGATTGTTGATCTCAATCTCAACAATCTGGGTACAAATATTCCAGTTCAAGATAATCCAGAAACAAGGATTCACAATACCCATCCTCAACAAAACATCATCGGAAATGTACAGAGTGGCGTTCAAACAAGAAACATGTTGCGAAACAACAACAATGCAGGCTTGTATGCAACTATCCGAGAATCTGGTCAACAAAATGATTGGTCTTTCGCGTGTTATGTCTCACAGGAAGAGCCAAGAACTTGGAAAGAAGCTTTGAAAGATAGCTCTTGGGTTGAAGCGATGCAGGAAGAACTGCAACAATTCCAGAAGCTTGGTGTCTGGAAACTCGTAGAGAAACCTGCTGGTTACAAGAAGATTGGTACCCGTTGGGTGTTTAAATGCAAAAAGGATGACCGTGGAGTCGTTATTCGAAACAAAGCAAGATTAGTCGTTCAAGGTTTTCGTCAGATTGAAGGGATCGACTACAACGAAGTGTATGCACCTGTTGCACGTCTAGAAGCAATTCGGATTTTTCTGGCTTATGCCTCATTCAAAGGTTTCAAGGTATACCAGATGGACGTGAAAAGTGCATTCTTACATGGTGTGGTGGAAGAAGAGGTGTACGTCGAACAGCCTCCAGGTTTTGAAGATCCTATCCATCCCGATCGGGTTTGGTTGCTCAACAAAGCTCTATATGGTCTACATCAAGCACCGCGAGCTTGGTACACAACCTTATCTAATTATCTGCTGGAGAATGGTTTTCGCAGAGGTCTTATCGATTGTACTCTTTTCATCAAAGAACAAGATGGAGATCTTCTACTGGTACAGGTATACGTTGATGATATTATTTTTGGTTCTACTAATGATGTTTTGTGTAGGAATTTCGAGCGCATTATGCAGGATAAATTCGAGATGAGTGCTATGGGGGAAATGACTTTCTTTTTGGGCCTACAAGTACAACAAACTGAGTCTGGGATATTCATCCATCAGACTAAATATGTTGGTGACATCTTGAGCCGGTTCCAGATGTCTGATGCAACGCCCATCGGTACCCCATTGCCGCAAAATCACGGAATTACTCCAGACTTGAAGGGTGAAGCTACTAGCCCCTCATACTACCGCGCGATGATCGGATCTCTTATGTACCTCACAGCATCAAGACCAGATATAATGTACCCAACGTGCCTGCTTGCCAGATATCAAGTCAACCCGAAGGCCTCACATCTTGCAGCTGTAAAAAGGATTTTTCGTTATTTGAAGGGTTACCCTGACACCGGTCTATGGTACCCTAGGGATAATAACTTTGACTTGATCGCATTCAGTGATTCTGATTTTGGCGGATGCAAAATCGACGGCAAATCCACAACGGCTGGATGTCAGTTTTTGGGAAATCGCCTAGTCACATGGCAGTGCAAGAAGCAGACGTGCGTCGCTACATCAACATGCGAAGCTGAATACATTGCTGCCTCAAGTTGTTGCTCCCAAGTCCTATGGATCCAACAACAAATGCGTGACTACGGTTTTGAATTCCTAACTACTCCTATTTACGTTGATAATTCTGCTGCCTTACAGATCACTAAAAATCCTGTGCAGCATTCAAAGACTAAGCACATCGAAATTAAGTATCACTTCATCCGTGATTGCTTTGAGAAAAGGCTAATCGATGTTGCTTACGTCCACACCGATGACCAACGTGCCGACCTTTTTACCAAAGCATTTGACAAATCAAGATTTGACTTTTTATTATTGGTAAACGGCATTAAGGTCAAGCAAGAGTAAAACCAACATCGGAAAATCATTTTTGTAAATACCTTTGTGTTTTAAATTTGTCTTAGTTTATTGATTTTAGGGGGAGTAAATCCAAAATTTGAAAATCCAAAAACATCGAAAAATTTCAAAAACACAAAAACAATAGAAAAACAAAAATGAGTTTCCTGGCGAGCAAAAGAGAAAGTGATAGAACATCAGTGGTCTGTCTAAACCTCTTTAAACCTTAAATGAAAAATGATAAGCAACTCTATATAAGATGTATCGGTAGGCTCACAATCATTTTAAAGTGTGCAGGGTGATATAAACTTAAATCCGACTGAAGACCAGGTGGGAACCATTCATTGGCATATGGTCTTAGTACCGAAATTTCGTTTGAGAGATTGCCGAGGTTCTGAGATATTCGGTCTTTATGCTGCTTATCATCTGGGTATCATGGTTGTTTCTTTTATCGAAAAATAACGGGGACGCAAGTCTAGATCTTCCATGATACTATACATACGTGTACATATTGCATTCAACCTCAATAAGTGATCAACAATCACATGTCCCTCAAAATAAGTGATAATATATCACATTTATCCGGGAGTCAAGTTCGTCTCTCTGCTGTACGAAAGTACTGACCTGTTCACGGACTTGCTCCTGTGCCCTCATGCATCGAAAATCAAGTTCCTCATCAATAAGTGATTCTATCACATAGGGCTTGTTTTCAATCAAAATAAGTGAGAATCTCACATCATATACGGTCAAACAGATGATAATCGGTATACTCACCGGTAAGATGAACCCTCGTGCATACCTTGATACGGGAATGTTGCGTGATGTGGATGAACACCGGTCGGTAAGTATAAATCATACCTTAACGTATCCCCTCGCCATGATTACATCTGATAAGTTGAGCTTAAGTGGACAACAATACCGATAATTGTTATAGGATGCTTATCTTAATGTTAATTAACTGAACAACAAGAGCGTTTTGGCATGACCGTACACTGATATGATTCTCTTACCCTCGAAACTCGCAAAAAGAATGTCTGTAAATATTTATTTAATGCTTTCAGTTTCTGCATCTCTGTATATATTTATTTACTGCTTTCTGTCTTTACATTTGAAATATTCAAAAAGTCCAAAAAGATTTTAGGTGTGTTTTAATATAAACTTTCTAAAAGCCAAAAAGATTTTATTTTTATCTTATTTTCGATTGTACGATGTTGGATCTCGAGTCTTCGTTACCTGAAACCTGAACGAAAACCGAAATGACTAAATCTTCATAAACGGTCGAAATTTGCAAAGTGTTGAAAGTTAAAATTGAAATTTATAAAATACATTAAACTTTCAAACTATCGGACGGTGTTTGATTAAACAATGGTCACACGTGTGTCGTTTGTTTATGTTTACTATATTCCAAGCAGTTGTTCTCATTACGCGTTTAGATTTCTTGCATGTGCAGATTCTAAAGGCAAGGAGAACATGGTCGATGACAAGCCTCGGAATGAAGACACAACGTGAAGGCACTCAAATGATGAAGATGATGGAGTTGCCGCTGGCCATCATCAACACCATAAGGATCTCAAGTATTGAAGATCAAAAGATTCACGAGCATACCTCAAAGGAGAGCTTATGTTAAGGGGGAGTTTGTCAACACACTTCCTACATGAAACGGGGAGTTTGTTGATACACTTTCTTCTTACAAGACGTGAAGACTTTGAAGATCCTCCGACATAGAAGACATGAAAGGCGAATCTCGCGAGTAGCGTCCAAGGGGGAGTTTGTTGATACATGTATGTGGACGCGACTCGACTCGACGCGACTTGGTTCGGTTCGACCCGGTTAGGTTCGGCTCAAGCCTGACGTCACGACATTCCTCCGTCGTGCGCCCCAGAGTTCGACACGCGAAGCACGGAGCGCCGCGAGCCGGTTCCCGCAGCCACATCATCATGACATCATCATGATGATGTCATGATGATGTCACTATGTTGACTAAACATTTGAAATCAACAAAGGTGATTTACGTAAAAAGCTTGGACCAATCATCTTTAAGAAAGAAACACATGTTGGACTTCATGAACTGGGCCAAAGCCCAAATATTGGCGAAACACAATGCAGGTCGACGAAACTGGACTGTTTCGTCGACATCATCTCTATTTCGTCAAACATGACTCAGTTTCGCCAAGGATTATCGTGTTTCTTCAAGGTTCTGATTCGCCAAGCTGTGATTCGTCAAGACCCATTCTGATTCGTTGTGCTGTGACTATAAATACACTGTCTGTGGATAATAGAACATAGAGAACACATTGTAGAGAGCACACACACATGAGAGTTTGAGAGAGTTTGCAAAACACATTTGTAAACATTGATTTGTAACAGACCCTTTCATACGTATTAACACAGAGGTGTTAATCGGTGAATCTTGTGTGTTGATTATTTGCGTGTTCTATCTCGGTTTGCTTTCCCGGTTGGATTCCGCACAACCGGGTTGGTTTGTACACAAGGATTAGGCGACTAGATCCTCCCCTAGCCGGACCTACAAATGACATCCTTGTTCTTTTATTGTTTACTTATCGAATGCAATGTTTACCTTTCATAGTGACCCGAATGCGCTTCCGCTACGAGCAGGGTGTGACACCTTTAACCTCTGGCCCACCTAAAACAAATTGCAAGCAAAATTGCACCAAGTGAGACTCTAACCCATTACCTCCACATTGAAAAGTCATGAGATTTTCTCCACCCAAACCAATTGATATAGGACCCATTGGTCTATTTTATTTGCTCTTTGCTGTTTTCTTTAACTTGCTGTGCTTTTTAATGCCTAAAAAACTTCTATAGCTTAGAAACCCTTGAAAGGTGAATCGTTCTTTTTCAATTTTCAATATATAAAGACAATATATTTAAAAATTACATGATACTTGAATTGGACATCTCGAAGTGTTCATTACTTATTTAAGCATCAAAAGCAGCAGGAGGCTGCACCTTTTGTTAAACCATTTATGCACCTTAGGGGGGTCTGGAAGACGCGATTGCAGATACGATCGGACTTCTAACAACATGAGTTCCATTTACCTCGAACCAGCTTAGGTATCCACAGTTACCAAAATACCCATAATAGGTCGGAGGAGCATCAGTTATGTCAACATCAACAATCACCTCAAACTTAGCTGTACTGTATTTCCCTTCAAAAGAGATCACTGAAGGCTCGACAACAACGTTCATACCTGTGGGAGGAGTATCCACCACTGCTCGATATGAAGCACTTGACGTCCCGACATTTGTTAAAACTCTTTGAAAGGTGGAACGAGTGGTGTTAGTGTTGTTTAAGACCAGCATAAACGAAGGGTAGTTAAGATCAAGAGTAGCATTTGAACAATCAATCTCAGATTTTTTTGAAAAAATTTGGATTTGGTGTCTTGTGTAGTTCATTGCACAGAGATAGTTGATGTAGTCTTGTGGTTTGATGTCATAAATCAGCCCAGGGTCCATGGCTTGGTTTGGGTTAACATGGCCCGCACCGTATTCCAGAGGGGTACCTTGTATTATTAGAGAGAATATATTGTTAGGGTTTATTGTAATTATTTGTACTTTAGTAAGTTATCAATAGTACACAATAATTTATAGCTTATGGGGTTTTTATTATTCAATACCTGGTTCGCCGAAGGTCATGTCTAGGATTATGCTTCCATTATTGTCAAGAATATCAGTTGTTGTCATCATCGCAGATCGAATTGCTGCCGGGCTCCAATCATGATGGGTTGATTTCAGTAAAGAAGCGATGCCAACGACATGTGGCGAAGCCATGGATGTGCCGGATACGAGTTTGTAATCACTGAGCAAATAATCATCTCCGATTGGTGCGCTTGCTCTATTCGGCGCCCATGCGGCGAGGATATTGACTCCCGGAGCCAAGAGATCGGGTTTTAAGATCCATGGAGATCGCGTGTCGGGTCCTCTTGAGGAGAAGTCTGCTACTTGTGGAGCTGGCTTAACACCTAATAAAGTTTCACCATACTTGACGCTAATACTTGCGTTTTTTGTGTTGATTATGTAATTTTTTAACCGATGACCGACCTTCGGTTCGAGCACAACATACGGCAGATTGAAGTCTGTCGGCCGGAGAAATTTACTGTCGTCAGACTCTGAAATGAAGATAGCTCCAGCAGCTCCACTAGTTTCCAATTCAGTTTGTGACATTCCATCACAGAAAATGTACTTGCCTTGAACATCTTTGGGATCAAGAGAACCATCATCACAAGCTTCTTTGCTTTTGTTTCCATATCCATAGTAGATAGGAACCCTCTCTACCAATAGATTTTGGGGGAAAACAGATTTCCCAATTAGGATTCCATACTTCTGATCACCTGGCATAACATAAGTAACAAAATCTCAAGTTTTTGATTAAATTAAAATTGAAAATAAAAAAAATTATAACAATGTAGCGTATTCAGATTTTATTTTAAAGTTACTAGAAAAGAAAAAAAAATATGACGTTGAGTCCAATCCCTCTAAAAGCACAAAAACAAAACATGCTTCAAAAGCATCCTAAAAACGCTTATAAGTTTCCTAAACCACCTAAAATAAATAAAAATAATCTCACCTGGCGTAACATAAGCCACAAAATCCCGGTCTATAGTTCCTGCACCAACAGTGGTGATCCATGGAGCTCCATTTAGCATAGTGTACCGATGAGGGCCCCCGTTACCAGCTGAGCAAGATACAAATATCCCCTTTTCCATAGCTGCAAACGCTCCAATCGCGATAGGGTTTTGGTAAAACCGTGTCTCGTCGAACCCTAACGACAATGACATTAGATCTACACCATCTTCTATTGCTTGATCCATTCCAGCTAGTGTGTCACTTGCTGCAGCATCATATGAGCTGTCCAAGAACAACACTTTGTACATGGCTAACCACGCTTTTGGTGCTATTCCGGTAGCTGTTCCCTTGGCGTAACCGAAATAATCAGCAGATTGTACTCGATTACCAGCCGCTGTCGAAGATGTATGTGTTCCATGTCCTTCGAAATCTCTAGGTGAATCATAGTCATCTGTTGTTGAAATGTTTTCCTTTAAATGCTTCATCCCCTGGCTAAACGAACGCGCACCTATAAGCTTTTTATTACAGAAATTTTCGGCTTCACAAGCTCCACGCCAACGAGAAGGTATTTCCGACATTCCTTTGTCATGGAAACTCTCACTTTCTGGCCAAATTCCGGTGTCTAGTATGCCAATAATCATATCTTCACCGAAACCTGAAATTGGCCACAACCCAGCATGTTTCTTTAGTCCCAAAAATTTAGGCGTATGCGTCGTGTGAAGTTGTCCAAGTTGATCCTCAAATGTTGCAAGATGGCCTGACATCTTTTCAAGCCGTTCGAGTTGCGATTTTGTGAGCACTGCACTGAAACCATCCATCACATGGTTATATGTGTAGAGATGCTTTGCAGGTTCTTCATCTGATAATGATGAAAGTAAAGACGTGTACCAATTGTGGTGATTAGAGAAGGGTGATGGCATCATTGATTTGTCCATAAGAACAATGTAAGGTTGATAGTCATCTGATGAAGATGATCTTGTAATTGGTATGACTGTCAGAGTGAAAATAAAAAAGAAGAAACGAAGATTCATAGATTGTGTCATTTGGATCGAATATGTTGTGAAGTTACAACAAAGATATGTAACATATATAGTCCAGGTTGCCGAACGGTTGATGCCATTTCAGGAAATGTTGTGTTTTAACATTATTCGACATGCGACATTGTTACTTAGAACATATCCATAACAAAGCTTCAAGTCTGGACTTATGTGTATGGACAGTTCGATAAGTTGTATTCTGGAGATGCAAACCATGATATTAAGAAAACACTGGAAAAACTTATATGTAGAGAATTATATATCAAGACAAAAAAAAAAGATCTCAACTGAGAGAAAAGAATATATAAGTAGATGATACTTACGTCAAACAACAAAACAAAATATACATATTTACACGATTATAATCTCATTACTATATTGTAGACGTGTAAAAATGTATAAATTATCACACTTATAATTTGGTTAATAATATTATTCAACTAGTCTTACAGGCCGATTTTTTTTTTTTTTTCAATATGATGTTTTATAGTAGTTTTACAAATGATGTTAAAAATTTTTGGGTTTCTCATTTGGTATTCATTGTTCCTAACTCCGCAGTGATGAAAATTGATACGGATTTAGCAACCCCAAGATTTTTATTTTTATTTTTGTTTTTGTCAAACAAAGGTAAGCATTGTTGTGGGTGTTATGTTATAGAGTGCTTATCCTGAGAACACTAAATATTGTCAGAACCATAAGAATAGAATGAATGAAAAAATCAAATAAAACCAATTCTTTTTAATACAAACTCATTTATATATACTATAATTTACAACAATTCGGTGCAATGAAGTTGGTACATCCTGCTTAGAATGTTGTACTAGCTTTTCCAACATTTTTTTTGTTATCCACGGTCTTTTCTACCTGCAACATAATCAAGAAACACAGGTATCAGATGAGATACAGAGAGAAAGAGAGACTTTAAGAGGGAGAGACCGTAAAGGAGATGGAGCCTCGCAGCGGTGGTTCTTAGGGCGGCGTCGGTTAACTCAACTGAACGATGATGGCAGTACTAGCGGCTAGGGTTCAGATCTGTTTAGGGTTCAGATCTGTTACCGGTAAAGGAGATGGAGCCTCGCAGCGGTGGTTCCTAGGGCGGCGTCGGTTAACTCAAGCGAATGATGATTGCAGTACTAGCGGCTAGGGTTCAGATCTGTTACCGGTAACTAGGGTTTCTACCAGGTCTACGGTTGACTCCATCGTCGATTGAGGTAAGATAAGATTGTTTTAATCACTTAATTTTTGGTTTGATACTGATGTTTAAGGAATCGCAATAGAACAAGCTGTATCCATGTTAAACATGTATATATGATATTGAATCAAGTCATCATTTTGACTAAGTAAAGTCAAACTGTTAGTAAACCAATAAGTTTTTGGTTTTCATGCTATCGCTATAAAATGATGGTATAACCAGCAATGTCCAACCTAATAGATCATTGAAAATTTGAATAGTGTACATTTGTTAATGTAGAGTGCAATGTGCTTATAAAGGTCAACTTTAATTCATCATTTGACTCTGCATGGTCGAACATAATTTAGGCAGGAAACATTAATGTTAGAATATATAAACTATACTTTTATGTTATTATGTTATATTATAATCTTAGATATTAATTAAATCAAATTAGCAGGAAAGTCGAACCGTTATTCCTTACGGTTACGTCGGTTCAGTTTTAGGGTTTTATATACCCTTCTCATGTAAACATAATCGACACTTTTGGTTGTATCGTATTACGGTAGTCAATAAAACGGTTCCTTCCTTTGATCTCTGCATATCATATGATCCTAATGTTCTTGGAATTCTGTTCTTGATATCCAACATAGTGGTATCAGAGCATCAGGAAACGATCCTAGGGATTTCGAAACGCTGCGCAAACCGGAATATCAAGAACAATCAAGGAAAGAAAGACGATTCAACACAAGATTGTTGAAGAGGAACGATTACAAACGCTAAATCAAATTTCGATCCAGGGAGGAACAGACACTAGTGAGCGATAACGGAAGAACATCCAAGATACGGTTGTGGTTTGTCTGTTACACGGGACGAATCAGATTTAAAGAAGAGGGACATATGCAGGAAGTCGATTAAGATAAAAGATCTCTTTCTTAAGAAGAAGAAGAGAAGATACATGTTCAAGAAACAGGGGACGAATCAGATTCAAAGAGATCGAAGGAAGAGATAGGAAAACACGGTAACAAAATCAGTTTTTATTGATCACTCGTATGGTAAAGAAATCAGATATTCATGGAATTTAGATCAAACGATCAACCAATAGTCAATCTATCAGAAAATAATTAAGAATTTAGGAAAACGACCCAGAATTAGTGTCGAAGAAACAAGAATGAAAATATGGCATCGCAGGGAAGAATTAAAACTCAAATATGAGAAAGAAATTCATGCGACGGAAGCGATGCGTATCGAAATAAAGGAACAAGAACTCGGAAAACCATATATATCAATATTCAAAGCATGGTTACAGAGATGCATAGCATTAAGTAAAAGACGACTCCGCATGGTGTTGAGTAGAAGATGACTCCGCATGGCGTTGAGTAAAAGATGACTCCGTATGACGTTAAGTAGAAGAGAGACTCCACATAGCGTTGAGATTAAGAATGCCTTAATGTAACAGTAAGCAAAACAATTGCTCCGACTATTCAAGAGATGAAACAATCGGCCGACTATGAGAAAAATGAAACAGAGGAAATCATCGCAGAAACGGAATTAGGAAACGGGATTAATTTGATTCATATATGACACCGAGTTTATACTCTCATATATGGAAAATGGAATTAATCGGATTCATATATGACACCGAGTTCATACTCTCATATATGAATGGAGATAATACGAACGAAACAGAAAAGAGACAAGAGCGATGATGAAGATAAATACAGAAGAGGAAACAAGAGACGGTGATAGGCGGGCCCGAGATAGGGACAGATCTGTTAACAGCGGAACGGAACAGAAGTGATAATGAAGATGGTAACGATAGGAGAAGAGAAGACCAAGGAATAATAAGAACAAGTTGAAGAGGAGTGAAAATCTACATGGTATGAAGGGGCTTATGTTCAGAAGTCCAGTTGCAAATGACAATGTAATTTGCCACAAAACAACGTTATACAGACCGGTTTCGGCACCAGTTTGCAACAATCTTCACCTGTTGCAATGCAACAAGTGACCGGAGAGGATGGTTTCATTGATGGGATTATGCAGCAATCAAACATATTCATCACAACCTATGGTTCGGGAAGAAACAAAAGAATGAAGGCTTCAACTCAATCCTAAACTAGTTACATAAAAGTCTAGTTTAAGGGAGGATGTTAGAATATATAAACTATACTTTTATGTTATTATGTTATATTATAATCTTAGATATTAATTATATCAAATTAGGAGGAAAGTCGAACCGTTATTCCTTACGGTTACTTCGGTTCAGTTTTAGGGTTTTATATACCCTTCTCATGTAAACATAATCGACACTTTTGGTTCTATCTTATTACGGTAGTCAATAAAACGGTTCCTTCCTTCGATCTCTGCATATCATATGATCCTAATGTTCTTCGAATTCTGTTCTTGATATCCAACATAGTGGTATCAGAGCATCAGGAGGAAACGATCCTAGGGATTTCGAAACGCTGCGCAAACCGTTATATCAAGAACAATCAAGGAAAGAAAGACGATTCAACACAAGATTGTTGAAGAGGAACGATTCCAAACGCTAAATCAAATTTCAATCCAGGGAGGAATAGACACTAGTGAGCGATAACAGAAGAACATCCAAGATATGGTTGCGGTTTGTCTGTTACACGGGATGAATCAGATTTAAAGAAGAGCGACATATGCAGGAAATCGATTAACATAAAAGATCTCTTTCTTAAGAAGAAGAAGAAGAAGAGAAGATACATGTTCAAGAAACAGGGGACGAATCAGATTCAAAGAGATCGAAGGAAGAGATAGGAAAACACGGTAACAAAATCAGTTTTTATTGATCACTCGTATGGTAAAGAAATCAGATATGCAGGGAATTTAGATCAAACGATCAACCAACAGTCAATCTATCAGAAAATAATTAAGAATTTATGAAAACGACCCAGAATTAGTGTCGAAGAAACAAGAATGAAAATATGGCATCGCAGGGAAGAATTAAAACTCAAATATCAGAAAGAAATTCATGCGACGGAAGCGATGCATATCGAAATAAAGGAACAAGAACTCCGAAAATCATATATATCAATATTCAGAGCATGGTTACAGAGATGCATAGCATTAAGTAAAAGACGACTCCGCATGGTGTTGAGTAGAAGATGACTCCGCATGGCGTTGAGTAAAAGATGACTCCGCATGACGTTGAGTAGAAGAGAGACTCCACATAGCGTTGAGATTAAGAATGCCTTAATGTAACAGTAAGCAAAAGAATTGCTCCGACTATTCAAGAGATGAAACAATCGGCCGACTATGAGAAAAATGAAACAGAGGAAATCATCGCAGAAAAGGAATTAGGAAACGGGATTAATTTGACTCATATATGACACCGAGTTTATACTCTCATATATGGAAAAAGGAATTAATCGGATTCATATATGACACCGAGTTCATACTCTCATATATGAATGGAGATAATACGAACCAAACAAAAAAGAGACATGAGCGATGATGAAGATAAATACAGAAGAAGAAACAAGAGACGGTGATAGGCGGGGCCGAGATAGGGACAGATCTGTTGACAGCGGAACGGAACAGAAGTGATAATGAAGATGGTAACGATAGGAGAAGAAAAGACCAAGGAATAATAAGAACAAGATGAAGAGTAGTGAAAATCTGCATGGTATGAAGGGGCTTACGTTTAGAAGTCCAGTTGCAAATGACAATGTAATTTGCCACAAAACAACGTTATAGAGACCGGTTTCGGCACCAGTTTGCCACAATCTTCACCTGTTGCAACGCAAGAAGTGACCGGAGAGGATGGTTTCATTGATGGGATTATGCAGCAATCAAACATATACATCACAACCTATGGTTCGGGAAGTAACAAAAGAATAAAGGCTTCAACTCAATCCTAAACTAGTTACATAAAAGTCTAGTTTAAGGGAGGATGTTAGAATATATAAACTATACTTTTATGTTATTATGTTATATTATAATCTTAGATATTAATTATATCAAATTAGGAGGAAAGTCGAACCGTTATTCCTTACGGTTACGTCGGTTCAGTTTTAGGGTTTTATATACCCTTCTCATGTAAACATAATCGACACTTTTGGTTGTATCTTATTACGGTAGTCAATAAAACGGTTCCTTCCTTCGATCTCTGCATATCATATGATCCTAATGTTCTTCGAATTCTGTTCTTGATATCCAATATAGTGGTATCAGAGCATCAGGAAACGATCCTAGGGATTTCGAAACGCTCCGCAAACCGGAATATCAAGAACAATCAAGGAAAGAAAGACGATTCAACACAAGATTGCTGAAGAGGAACGATTCCAAACGCTAAATCAAATTTCGATCCAGGGAGGAACAGACACTAGTGAGCGATAACGGAAGAACATCCAAGATACGGTTGTGGTTTGTCTGTTACACGGGACGAATCATATTTAAAGAAGAACGACATATGCAGGAAGTCGATTAACATAAAAGTTTCTTTCTTAAGAAGAAGAAGAAGAAGAAGAAGAAGAAGAAGAATTAGAGAAGATACATGTTCAAGAAACAGGGGATGAATCAGATTCAAAGAGATCGAAGGAAGAGATAGGAAAACACGGTAACAAAATCAGTTTTTATTGTTCACTCGTATGGTAAAGAAATCAGATATGCAGGGAATTTAGATCAAACGATCAACCAATAGTCAATCTATCAGAAAATAATTAAGAATTTATGAAAACGACCGAGAATTAGTGCCGAAGAAACAAGAATGAAAATAGGGCATCGCAGGGAAGAATTAAAACTCAAATATGAGAAAGAAATTCATGCGACGGAAGCGATGCGTATCGAAATAAAGGAACAAGAACTCGGAAAATCATATATATCAATATTCAGAGCATGGTTACAGAGATGCATAGCATTAAGTAAAAGACGACTCCGCATGGTGTTGAGTAGAAGATGACTCCGCATGGCGTTGAGTAAAAGATGACTCCGCATGACGTTGAGTAGAAGAGAGACTCCACATAGCGTTGAGAATAAGAATGCCTTAATGTAACAGTAAGCAAAAGAATTGCTCCGACTGTTCAAGAGATGAAACAATCGGTCGACTATGAGAAAAATGAAACAGAGGAAATCATCGCAGAAAAGGAATTAGGAAACGGGATTAATTTGATTCATATATGACACCAAGTTTATACTCTCATATATGGAAAAAGGAATTAATCGGATTCATATATGACACCGAGTTCATACTCTCATATATGAATGGAGATAATACGAACGAAACAGAAAAGAGACAGGAGCGATGATGAAGATAAATACAGAAGAAGAAGAAACATATATGAATGGAGATAATACGAATCGAGTTCATACTCTCATATATGAATGGAGATAATACGAACGAAACAGAAAAGAGACAGGAGCGATGATGAAGATAAATACAGAAGAAGAAACAAGAAACGGTGATAGGCGGGGCCGAGATAGGGACAGAACTGTTGACAGCGGAACGGAACAGAAGTGATAATGAAGATGGTAATGATAGGAGAAGAAAAGACCATGGAATAATAAGAACAAGATGAAGAGGAGTGAAAATCTGCATGGTATGAAGGGGCTTACGTTCAGAAGTCCAGTTGCAAATGACAATGTAATTTGCCATAAAACAACGTTATAGAGACCGGTTTCGGCACCAGTTTGCAACAATCTTCACCTGTTGCAACGCAATAAGTGACCGGAGAGGATGGTTTCATTGATGGGATTATGCAGCAATCAAACATATACATCACAACCTATGGTTCGGGAAGTAACAAAAGAATAAAGGCTTCAACTCAATCCTAAACTAGTTACATAAAAGTCTAGTTTAAGGGAGGATGTTAGAATATATAAACTATACTTTTATGTTATTATGTTATATTATAATCTTAGATATTAATTATATCAAATTAGGAGGAAAGTCGAACCGTTATTCCTTACGGTTACGTCAGTTCAGTTTTAGGGTTTTATATACCCTTCTCATGTAAACATAATCGACACTTTTGGTTGTATCTTATTACGGTAGTCAATAAAACGGTTCCTTCCTTCGATCTCTGCATATCATATGATCCTAATGTTCTTCGAATTCTGTTCTTGATATCCAATATAGTGGTATCAGAGCATCAAGAAACGATCCTAGGGATTTTGAAACGCTCCGCAAACCGGAATATCAAGAACAATCAAGGAAAGAAAGATGATTCAACACAAGATTGCTGAAGAGGAACGATTCCAAACGCTAAATCAAATTTTGATCCAGGGAGGAACAGACACTAGTGAGCGATAACGAAAGAACATCCAAGATACGGTTGTGGTTTGTCTGTTACACGGGACGAATCAGATTTAAAGAAGAGCGACATATGCAGGAAGTCGATTAACATAAAAGTTCTCTTTCTTAAGAAGAAGAAGAAGAAGAAGAGAAGATACATGTTCAAGAAACAGGGGATGAATCAAATTCAAAGAGATCGAAGGAAGAGATAGGAAAACACGGTAACAAAATCAGTTTTTATTGATCACTCGTATGGTAAAGAAATCAGATATGCAGGGAATTTAGATCAAACGATCAACCAATAGTCAATCTATCAGAAAATAATTAAGAATTTATGAAATTAGTGTCGAAGAAACAAGAATGAAAATATGGCATCGCAGGGAAGAATTAAAACTCAAATATGAGAAAGAAATTCATGCGACGGAAGCGATGCGTATCGAAATAAAGGAACAAGAACTCGGAAAATCATATATATCAATATTCAGAGCATGGTTACAGAGATACATAGCATTAAGTAAAAGACGACTCCGCATGGTGTTGAGTAGAAGATGACTCCGCATGGCGTTGAGTAAAAGATGACTCCGCATGACGTTGAGTAGAAGAGAGACTCCACATAGCGTTGAGAATAAGAATGCCTTAATGTAACAGTAAGCAAAAGAATTGCTCCGACTGTTCAAGAGATGAAACAATCGGTCGACTATGAGAAAAATGAAACAGAGGAAATCATCGCAGAAAAGGAATTAGGAAACGGGATTAATTTGATTCATATATGACACCAAGTTTATACTCTCATATATGGAAAAAGGAATTAATCGGATTCATATATGACACCGAGTTCATACTCTCATATATGAATGGAGATAATACGAACGAAACAGAAAAGAGACAGGAGCGATGATGAAGATAAATACAGAAGAAGAAGAAACATATATGAATGGAGATAATACGAATCGAGTTCATACTCTCATATATGAATGGAGATAATACGAACGAAACAGAAAAGAGACAGGAGCGATGATGAAGATAAATACAGAAGAAGAAACAAGAAACGGTGATAGGCGGGGCCGAGATAGGGACAGAACTGTTGACAGCGGAACGGAACAGAAGTGATAATGAAGATGGTAATGATAGGAGAAGAAAAGACCATGGAATAATAAGAACAAGATGAAGAGGAGTGAAAATCTGCATGGTATGAAGGGGCTTACGTTCAGAAGTCCAGTTGCAAATGACAATGTAATTTGCCATAAAACAACGTTATAGAGACCGGTTTCGGCACCAGTTTGCAACAATCTTCACCTGTTGCAACGCAATAAGTGACCGGAGAGGATGGTTTCATTGATGGGATTATGCAGCAATCAAACATATACATCACAACCTATGGTTCGGGAAGTAACAAAAGAATAAAGGCTTCAACTCAATCCTAAACTAGTTACATAAAAGTCTAGTTTAAGGGAGGATGTTAGAATATATAAACTATACTTTTATGTTATTATGTTATATTATAATCTTAGATATTAATTATATCAAATTAGGAGGAAAGTCGAACCGTTATTCCTTACGGTTACGTCAGTTCAGTTTTAGGGTTTTATATACCCTTCTCATGTAAACATAATCGACACTTTTGGTTGTATCTTATTACGGTAGTCAATAAAACGGTTCCTTCCTTCGATCTCTGCATATCATATGATCCTAATGTTCTTCGAATTCTGTTCTTGATATCCAATATAGTGGTATCAGAGCATCAAGAAACGATCCTAGGGATTTTGAAACGCTCCGCAAACCGGAATATCAAGAACAATCAAGGAAAGAAAGATGATTCAACACAAGATTGCTGAAGAGGAACGATTCCAAACGCTAAATCAAATTTTGATCCAGGGAGGAACAGACACTAGTGAGCGATAACGAAAGAACATCCAAGATACGGTTGTGGTTTGTCTGTTACACGGGACGAATCAGATTTAAAGAAGAGCGACATATGCAGGAAGTCGATTAACATAAAAGTTCTCTTTCTTAAGAAGAAGAAGAAGAAGAAGAGAAGATACATGTTCAAGAAACAGGGGATGAATCAAATTCAAAGAGATCGAAGGAAGAGATAGGAAAACACGGTAACAAAATCAGTTTTTATTGATCACTCGTATGGTAAAGAAATCAGATATGCAGGGAATTTAGATCAAACGATCAACCAATAGTCAATCTATCAGAAAATAATTAAGAATTTATGAAATTAGTGTCGAAGAAACAAGAATGAAAATATGGCATCGCAGGGAAGAATTAAAACTCAAATATGAGAAAGAAATTCATGCGACGGAAGCGATGCGTATCGAAATAAAGGAACAAGAACTCGGAAAATCATATATATCAATATTCAGAGCATGGTTACAGAGATACATAGCATTAAGTAAAAGACGACTCCGCATGGTGTTGAGTAGAAGATGACTCCGCATGGCGTTGAGTAAAAGATGACTCCGCATGACGTTGAGTAGAAGAGAGACTCCACATAGCGTTGAGATTAAGAATGCCTTAATGTAACAGTAAGCAAAAGAATTGCTCCGACTATTCAAGAGATGAAACAATCGGCCGACTATGAGAAAAATGAAACAGAGGAAATCATCGCAGAAAAGGAATTAGGAAACGGGAGTAATTTGATTCATATATGACACCGAGTTTATACTCTCATATATGGAAAAAGGAATTAATCGGATTCATATATGACACCGAGTTCATACTCTCATATATGAATGGAGATAATACGAACGAAACAGAAAAGAGACAGGAGCGATGATGAAGATAAATACAGAAGAAGAAACAAGAGACGGTGATAGGCGGGGCCGAGATAGGGACAGATCTGTTGACAGCGTAACGGAAAAGAAGTGATAATGAAGATGGTAACGATAGGAGAAGAGAAGACCAAGGAATAATAAGAACAAGATGAAGAGGAGTGAAAATCTGCATGGTATGAAGGGGCTTACGTTCAGAAGTCTAGTTGCAAATGACAATGTAATTTGCCACAAAACAACGTTATAGAGACCGGTTTCGGCACCAGTTTGCAACAATCTTCACCTGTTGCAACGCAAGAAGTGACCGGAGAGGATGGTTTCATTGATGGGATTATGCAGCAATCAAACATATTCATCACAACCTATGGTTCGGGAAGAAACAAAAGAATGAAGGCTTCAACTCAATCCTAAACTAGTTACATAAAAGTCTAGTTTAAGGGAGGATGTTAGAATATATAAACTATACTTTTATGTTATTATGTTATATTATAATCTTAGATATTAATTATATCAAATTAGGAGGAAAGTCGATCCGTTATTCCTTACGGTTACGTCGGTTCAGTTTTTGGGTTTTATATACCCTTCTCATGTAAACATAATCGACACTTTTGGTTGTATCTTATTACGGTAGTCAATAAAACGGTTCCTTCCTTCGATCTCTGCATATCATACAAAGAAACCGTCGCCGAGTAATTAAAAAAAATGGTTAGTGGTAAGCTAAGTCGTTTTTGTCCTAATAGTTGGTTTGTACTTGTCGATTGTTAAAGTTATTAAATTTTGGATAAGAAAAACACCAAGTAATATAACTTCTAACTAGCCAAGGAAAACTTTGCAAACTGAGGATACAAGTGTACAAACAGAAACATTTTCAAAAACTGAGGATACAAGTGTATTAACTATGATATAGATGAAATCAATCCCCGCCGCATCGCGGGGTGCGGCGGGTTTTGACATGGCAACTCCGGTTGCAACCGTAGCGGCACTGAGTCGTGCTTTGTTGATTATGCCGACGAGGATGTTTGAATCTGAGCCTCTTTTTTCCTTTTTCTAACTTTGGTTTTGACAGTTGTGGTGTTAGCGGTTGTGATGGTTGCGGTGGCAATTGTTGTGATGATTTTGGTGGTTTTAATCTACCATGGAAATAAAAATTTAAACATAGTTACATGGGAAAATGAACTGATGGTATCGTCAAAGGTAAATGAGCAAGAATGATTTATGGTGTAATTATTTGTACAACTTGCCATAAAAAAAAAAGATCCCTTAAACTATTTTAACACCCCGATGCAATAGCTGAATATTTTTCAAGCCCCTGCCGCATCGAGGCGGGGTACTTTTCTAGTTGTAATTAAAATACAACATCAAGAAAAGAATTTACAACATCAAATAATTTATTTCTCCTAATAAAATCATTCTGATTATATTTTTTACACATATGTAAATATAACAAATTTACACATGTGTAAATTTTCTTTATTTACAAATTCACCTATATTTAAACGTGTAAAATTAATTTCTAGCTTTATATTCGAATGATAATATGATAAGTGTTAAAAGAAATTTTCAATTTAAATTGTTTTTAATCAAGTTCTCATTGTTTTTTCAATTGTTCTCACGGTAGTCACAATATTATTTTTCTCATTTAAACATTCCCCTATATATATATATATAGGGTTGACTTCATTTCAGAACTCTAAATAATTGCAGATCTTTCAGAAAATTTTATATATTTATTTTTATATTTAGGATATTTTTATCATTTATTATATGCACTTTTGTGATTACACACATTTTAAAAGTAGTTTACATGTGTGTAATAGCCAAATTATATATATGTGTCATAACTAATTACATATATGTAAAAAACTAGTTTACATATGTGTAATTATAAAATTACTTATAAAAATTGATAAAATTACTCTTAACATGTATGTAATCATAAAAATACACATAATAAATGATAAAAGCATCCTAAACATAAAAATATATAAATAAAACATAGTTTATTAGGAGTTCTGGAAGTTCTGTAACCATCGCTTTGTTCATCACTCTCATCAGACTCATCGTCATCTTGTGCATTGGCGTATAACGTCATAATCTTGTCTCATCTTTCTTGCATCCTATACTTAAATATCATCACAACGCTGGATCTTGCATCGTTCGAAGGTGCTAAATCACAAAGCTGTTCAAGAAGATGTAGTCTATCTGTGTTCAGCACTTCGTCCATTGTCAATTAATAATCCACCACGTGTTGATAGCTCACTTTCACCGTTCTTGATTGTTCATCCAAACTCCAACTGGTACCTTTTGGTAGATCAGTATGGTCATCATCATCACCATCATCATCATCATCTGCTAGAAATTTTCTTTTTAATTTTCTTATTACCGTTCGAGTCCTTTCACAATCGTAGGCCACTGGAATCCCAAGGGCTAGAATATCCCTCTGAACGGCTTCATCCATACTAAGTATGGCCTTGATTGTTTTGACTTTCACCCTTCTCTTGTCAGATAACTTTAGGATGAAACGTCTCTCTAACCTCCCAAACCTTCATGCAATCACCTGAGCCATTTTTTAAGTTATATGGTGTTTTAGACAATGTGTGGCGTGTTTAGTGAATGTGTGGAATGTTAAGCTTTGTTTAGCTGTTGTACTTATATAATGAGATTTTTTTTGGCGCCATGTAGATATATGTTTTTGGCGGTAAAAAACATTAGTAATTTTTTGATGTGTATTTTGTGTATCAATTGTCGTGCCATGTAGGATGCAGGCCTATAATGTAACAGATAATTATGGAGTTTTGAAAAGGTAAATAAATTTAATTACGATGGCGTGGCTTTTAATATAATAAATGTTAGTAATAAAGTTTTCTGTCGTTTTCAGTTGTAGTTACTGTTTTGTTCAACTTCATCTGTTAAGGTTGTAACACTTCTTATCTTTTCAGGGTTTGGCATTTTGTTTTTAATGGCGTTTAGATAAAGATGGCACGTTGTTTTATACATTGTTTTAATGTTTGGAGTTTTTAATAATAATTGGTTAAAGTAATTTCATTATATGTTTTGGCATTTTTGGTGTTTTATATAGTACCAACATGCTTGGCGAGTATCCGTTCTCATAGTTTTCATACTATTAGGCGTTTGGTGTTTGTAGCATTTTGGCATTTTATAAACATTTTTTTACAGATATAATGTATTTTATCAGAGGAGAATTAGATAACAAACAATAGAAAATGATCCCGAAAAAATAGAAAATGAAAAAAAATAAAAAATTCTAATCCAATTTCTCATCCAAATATTCTCTGTCATCAACCTCTTCTTCTTGAAGTTTTTGTGACTTGAACCTTTGAATACCTTAGCTAGATGCCGATTTTCCTACATAACGCCCGAAGGTGATAAGTGGCATCCTGTATTTTGGTGTGATCTATTGTTGTTTGGTGACATGTGGTTAAAGATCAATGCCTGTGTGGATGCTATTATGATCATGGAGTCCAAAATAGCATTTACACTGGTATCGATCCCTTCATGCCATGCATATAGTTATCAAGAACAAAGAACATAAAATAACATATCACTGTCATCAGTCTCCTTTTCTTGAATATGTGTCCATCTTATTCAGGAAAAGCTTATAGAGATACCCACCCCAGGTAAGAATCCATTTAGTGAAACTTCATGCCTAACAATATTGAATATCTAAGAAACGAGGTTTGCCATCTGTGGTTTTTTTCAACTATTTTTGTTGGCGTTTTAAAGTGAGTGGATGGTTTTTAGGAAACATGGCGTTTGTTTTTGGATGTGATCAGTGGATTGTGC
The DNA here is from genome assembly GCA_030545235.1 of Helianthus tuberosus. NCBI lineage: Eukaryota > Viridiplantae > Streptophyta > Magnoliopsida > Asterales > Asteraceae > Helianthus > Helianthus tuberosus. The sequence goes on from CM060367.1 coordinate 101,642,378, forward strand.
TGAGACGTTTCTCTTTATAGGATGTTTTTGGCGCGTAGTTTAGGCGGGATTTTATTATAATAAATGCTAGTAATAAAGTTACCGTACTTTTCAGTTACTGTTTGTATTTACTCTTTTGATCAGCTTTCTCTGTTAATACTATAAGACGTCCCATCTTCCATGTTTGGCGTTTTTATATTCAGTGGCGTTTTGTAGTCCAAGATGATAAAATACACTAACATAGAAAAAACTACTCCCGAAAATAGTTTTCATTATTTGGCGTTTATATTCCACGGCTTTTGTGGTATTTTTGGCGTTTTTTAACTAATCAGGGAAATATAGTATTTTATTATTTAAAAAAATTTACACAAAAGAAAACAGAAAAAAAATTAAAACTCCTCGTCAGAAGGGACTTTGTCTGAGAAGTATCCATCACTTCCTTAGTGTTCTTCTTCGGAGTCTTCTTCTAGTCTCTCATCCATCACTTTCATTGGCTTCTTGTTCTTGAAGATTTTGAAGCCTCCATTTGAACATGTCTTGCATCAACACCTTTTTTATGTCCGTGTCTGTGTTAAAAAATATGGCGTTGTGTAACTCTTCCATGAACCCAACCCCCTGCTTGGTCATGATGTCTTCAAGCATGTAGTCTTCCTGCGCTCCGTTGTCACATATAACGGTCACCATGTATGTTTCTTCATCAAAACGCCATGATGTGATGACTGGGTCCAATTTTGCATATGTTTTGCTTGGTCCAAATTTCCTGGTTAATCTTCTCATAAGCTTATGTGTTTCATCACATTCGTTATCAAGACGAATGCCAAGCGATAGGATACCCCTCTGTACCTCTTCTTCCATTTTCAAAATTTCTTTGATTGTTTTAACAAACACCCTTCTTCTGTTGTTATAGTTATTAAATTTTGGTTAAGAAAAACACCAAGTAATATAACTTCTAACTAGCCAAGGAAAACTTTGCAAACTGAGGATACAAGTGTACAAACAGAAACATTTTCAAAAAATTTTAATGGTGAAAACTTTTGGGCTGGGCTTTATTAACTATGATATAGATGAAATCAATCCCCGCCGCATCGCGGGGTGCGGCGGGTTTTGACATGGCAACTCCGGTTGCAACCGTAGCGGCACTGAGTTGTGCTTTGTTGATTATGCCGACGAGGATGTTTGAATCTGAGCCTCTTTTTTCCTTTTTCCAACTTTGGTTTTGAAAGTTGTGGTGTTAGCGGTTGTGATGGTTGCGGTGGCTATTGTTGTGATGATTTTGGTGGTTTTAATCTACCATGGAAATAAAAATTTAAACATAGTTACATGGGAAAATGAACTGATGGTATCGTCAAAGGTAAATGAGCAAGAATGATTTATGGTGTAATTATTTGTACAACTTGCCAGAAAAAAAAAGATCCCTTAAACTATTTTAACACCCCGATGCAATAGCTGAATATTTTTCAAGCCCCTGCCGCATCGAGGCGGGGTACTTTTCTAGTTGTAATTAAAATACAACATCAAGAAAAGAATTTACAACATCAAATAATTTATTTCTCCTAATAAAATCATTCTGATTATATTTTTTACACATATGTAAATATAACAAATTTACAGATGTGTAAATATAACAAATTTACACATGTGTAAATTTTCTTTATTTACAAATTCACCTATATTTAAACGTGTAAAATTAATTTCTAGCTTTATATTCGAATGATAATATGATAAGTGTTAAAAGAAATTTTCAATTTAAATTGTTTTTAATCAAGTTCTCATTGTTTTTTCAATTGTTCTCACGGTAGTCACAATATTATTTTTCTCATTTAAACATTCCCCTATATATATATATAGGGTTGACTTCATGTCAGAACTCTAAATAATTGCAGATCTTTCAGAACTCCTAATAAACAATTATTTTATATATTTATTTTTATATTTAGGATATTTTTATCATTTATTATATGTACTTTTGTGATTACATACATATTAAAAGTAGTTTACATGTGTGTAATAGCCAAATTATATATATGTGTCATAACTAATTACATATATGTAAAAAACTAGTTACATATGTGTAATTATAAAATTACTTATAAAAATTGATAAAATTACTCTTAACATGTATGTAATCATAAAAATACACATAATAAATGATAAAAGCATCCTAAACATAAAAATATACAAATAAAACATAATTTATTAGGAGTTCTGGAAGTTCTGTAACCATCGCTTTGTTCATCACTCTCATCAGACTCATCATCATCTTGTGCATTGGCGAATAACGTCATAATCTCGTCTCATCTTTCTTGCATCCTATACTTAAATATCATCACAACGCTGGATCTTGCATCGTTCGAAGGTGCTAAATCACAAAGCTGTTCAAGAAGATGTAGTCTATCTGTGTTCAGCACTTCGTCCATTGTCAATGAATAATCCACCACGTGTTGATAGCTCACTTTCACCGTTCTTGATTGTTCATCTAAACTCCAACTGGTAACTTTTGGTAGATCAGTATGGTCATCATCATCACCATCATCATCATCATCTGCTGGAAATTTTCTTTTTAATTTTCTTATTACCGTTCGAGTCCTTTCACAATCGTAGGCCACTGGAATCCCAAGGGCTAGAATATCCCTCTAAACGGCTTCATCCATACTAAGTATGGCCTTGATTGTTTTGACTTTCACCCTTCTCTTGTCAGATAACTTTAGGATGAAACGTCTCTCTAACCTCCTAAACCTTCATGCAATCACCTGAGCCATTTTTTAAGTTATATGGTGTTTTAGACAATGTGTGGCGTGTTTAGTGAATGTGTGGAATGTTAAGCTTTGTTTAGCTGTTGTACTTATATAATGAGATTTTTTTTGGCGCCATGTAGATATATGTTTTTGGCGGTAAAAAACATTAGTAATTTTTTTGATGGGTATTTTGTGTATCAATTGTCGTGCCATGTAGGATGCAGGCCTATAATGTGACAGATAATTATGGCGTTTTGAAAAGGTAAATAAATTTAATTACGATGGCGTGGCTTTTAATATAATAAATGTTAGTAATAAAGTTTTCTGTGGTTTTCAGTTGTAGTTACTGTTTTGTTCAACTTCATCTGTTAAGGTTGTAACACTTCTTATCTTTTCAGGGTTTGGCATTTTGTTTTTAATGGCGTTTAGATAAAGATGGCACGTTGTTTTATACATTGTTTTAATGTTTGGAGTTTTTAATAATAATTGGTTAAAGTAATTTCATTATATGTTTTGGCATTTTTGGCGTTTTATATAGTACCAACATGCTTGGCGAGTATCCGTTCTCATAGTTTTCATACTATTAGGCGTTTGGTGTTTGTAGCATTTTGGCATTTTATAAACATTTTTTTACAGATATAATGTATTTTATCAGTGGAGAATTAGATAACAAACAATAGAAAATGATCCCCAAAAAAATAGAAAATGAAAAAAAATAAAAAATTCTAATCCAATTTCTCATCCAAATCTTCTCTGTCATCAGCCTCTTCTTCTTGAAGTTTTTGTGACTTGATCCTTTGAATACCTTAGCTAGATGCCGATTTTCCTACATAACGCCCGAAGGTGATAAGTGGCATCCTGTATTTTGGTGTGATCTATTGTTGTTTGGTGACATGTGGTTAAAGATCAATGCCTGTGTGGATGCTATTATGATCATGGAGTCCAAAATAGCATTTACACTGGTATCGATCCCTTCATGCCATGCATATAGTTATCAAGAACAAAGAACAAAAAATAACATATCACTGTCATCAGTCTCTTTTTCGTGAATATGTGTCCATCTTATTCAGGAAAAGCTTATAGAGATACCCACCCCAGGTAAGAATCCATTTAGTGAAACTTCATGCGTAACAATATTGAATATCTAAGAAACGAGGTTTGCCATCTGTGGTTTTTTTCAACTATTTTTGTTGGCGTTTTAAAGTGAGTGGATGGTTTTTAGGAAACATGGCGTTTGTTTTTGGATGTGATCAATGGATTGTGCTGAGACGTTTCTCTTTATAGGATGTTTTTGGCTCGTAGTTTAGGCGGGATTTTATTATAATAAATGCTAGTAATAAAGTTACCGTCCTTTTCAGTTACTGTTTGTGTTTACTCTTTTGATCAGCTTTCTCTGTTAATACTGTAAGACGTCCCATCTTCCAAGTTTGGCGTTTTTATATTCAGTGGCGTTTTGTAGTCCAAGATGATAAAATACACTAACATAGAAAAAACTACTCCCGAAAATAGTTTTCATTATTTGGTGTTTGTATTCCACGGCTTTTGTGGTATTTTTGGCGTTTTTTAACTAATGAGGGAAATATAGTATTTTATTATTTGAAAAAAATTTACACAAAAGAAAACAGAAAAAAAATTAAAACTCCTCGTCAGAAGGGACTTTGTCTGAGAAGTATCCATCACTTCCTTAGTCTTCTTCTTCGGAGTCTTCTTCTAGTCTCTCATCCATCACTTTCATTGGCTTCTTGTTCTTGAAGATTTTGAAGCCTCCATTTGAACATGTCTTGCATCAACACCTTTTTTATGTCCGTGTCTGTGTTAAAAAATATGGCGTTGTGTAACTCTTCCATGAACCCAACCCCCTGCTTGGTCATGATGTCTTCAAGCATGTAGTCTTCCTGCGCTCCGTTGTCACATATAACGGTCACCATGTATGTTTCTTCATCAAAACGCCATGATGTGATGACTGGGTCCAATTTTGCATATGTTTTGCTTGGTCCAAATTTCCTGGTTAATCTTCTCATAAGCTTATGTGTTTCATCACATTCGTTATCAAGACGAATGCCAAGCGATAGGATACCCCTCTGTACCTCTTCTTCCATTTTCAAAATTTCTTTGATTGTTTTAACAAACACCCTTCTTCTGTTGTTATAGTTATTAAATTTTGGTTAAGAAAAACACCAAGTAATATAACTTCTAACTAGCCAAGGAAAACTTTGCAAACTGAGGATACAAGTGTACAAACAGAAACATTTTCAAAAAATTTTAATGGTGAAAACTTTTGGGCTGGGCTTTATTAACTATGATATAGATGAAATCAATCCCCGCCGCATCGCGGGGTGCGGCGGGTTTTGACATGGCAACTCCGGTTGCAACCGTAGCGGCACTGAGTCGTGCTTTGTTGATTATGCCGACGAGGATGTTTGAATCTGAGCCTCTTTTTTCCTTTTTCCAACTTTGGTTTTGACAGTTGTGGTGTTAGCGGTTGTGATGGTTGCGGTGGCTATTGTTGTGATGATTTTGGTGGTTTTAATCTACCATGGAAATAAAAATTTAAACATAGTTACATGGGAAAATGAACTGATGGTATCGTCAAAGGTAAATGAGCAAGAATGATTTATGGTGTAATTATTTGTACAACTTGCCAGAAAAAAAAAGATCCCTTAAACTATTTTAACACCCCGATGCAATAGCTGAATATTTTTCAAGCCCCTGCCGCATCGAGGCGGGGTACTTTTCTAGTTGTAATTAAAATACAAAATCAAGAAAAGAATTTACAACATCAAATAATTTATTTCTCCTAATAAAATCATTCTGATTATATGTTTTACACATGTGTAAATTTTCTTTATTTACAAATTCACCTATATTTAAACGTGTAAAATTAATTTCTAGCTTTATATTCGAATGATAATATGATAAGTGTTAAAAGAAATTTTCAATTTAAATTGTTTTTAATCAAGTTCTCATTGTTTTTTCAATTGTTCTCACGGTAGTCACAATATTATTTTTCTCATTTAAACATTACCCTATATATATATATATAGGGTTGACTTCATTTCAGAACTCTAAATAATTGTAGATCTTTCAGAACTCCTAATAAACAATTATTTTATATATTTATTTTTATATTTAGGATATTTTTATCATTTATTATATGTACTTTTGTGATTACATACATTTTAAAAGTAGTTTACATGTGTGTAATAGCCAAATTATATATATGTGTCATAACTAATTACATATATGTAAAAAACTAGTTACATATGTGTAATTATAAAATTACTTATAAAAATTGATAAAATTACTCTTAACATGTATGTAATCATAAAAATACACATAATAAATGATAAAAGCATCCTAAACATAAAAATATATAAAGAAAACATAGTTTATCAGGAGTTCTGGAAGTTCTGTAACCATCGCTTTGTTCATCACTCTCATCAGACTCATCATCATCTTGTGCATTGGCGTATAACCTCAAAATCTCGTCTCATCTTTCTTGCATCCTATACTTAAATATCATCACAACGCTGGATCTTGCATCGTTCGAAGGTGCTAAATCACAAAGCTGTTCAAGAAGATGTAGTCTATCTGTGTTCAGCACTTCGTCCATTGTCAATGAATAATCCACCACGTGTTGATAGCTCACTTTCACCGTTCTTGATTGTTCATCCAAACTCCAACTGGTAACTTTTGGTAGATCAGTATGGTCATCATCATCACCATCATCATCATCTGCTGGAAATTTTCTTTTAAATTTTCTTATTACCGTTCGAGTCCTTTCACAATCGTAGGCCACTGGAATCCCAAGGGCTAGAATATCCCTCTAAACGGCTTCATCCATACTAAGTATGCCCTTGATTGTTTTGACTTTCACCCTTCTCTTGTCAGATAACTTTAGGATGAAACGTCTCTCTAACCTCCCAAACCTTCATGCAATCACCTGAGCCATTTTTTAAGTTATATGGTGTTTTAGACAATGTGTGGCGTGTTTAGTGAATGTGTGGAATGTTAAGCTTTGTTTAGCTGTTGTACTTATATAATGAGATTTTTTTTGGCGCCATGTAGATATATGTTTTTGGCGGTAAAAAACATTAGTAATTTTTTTGATGTGTATTTTGTGTATCAATTGTCGTGCCATGTAGGATGCAGGCCTATAATGTGACAGATAATTATGGCGTTTTGAAAAGGTAAATAAATTTAATTACGACGGCGTGGCTTTTAATATAATAAATGTTAGTAATAAAGTTTTCTGTCGTTTTCAGTTGTAGTTACTGTTTTGTTCAACTTCATCTGTTAAGGTTGTAACACTTCTTATCTTTTCAGGGTTTGGCATTTTGTTTTTAATGGCGTTTAGATAAAGATGGCACGTTGTTTTATACATTGTTTTAATGTTTGGAGTTTTTAATAATAATTGGTTAAAGTAATTTCATTATATGTTTTGGCATTTTTGGCGTTTTATATAGTACCAACATGCTTGGCGAGTATCCGTTCTCATAGTTTTCATACTATTAGGCGTTTGGTGTTTGTAGCATTTTGGCATTTTATAAACATTTTTTTACAGATATAATGTATTTTATCAGTGGAGAATTAGATAACAAACAATAGAAAATGATCCCCAAAAAATAGAAAATGAAAAAAAAAATAAAAAATTCTAATCCAATTTCTCATCCAAATCTTCTCTGTCATCAGCCTCTTCTTCTTGAAGTTTTTGTGACTTGAACCTTTGAATACCTTAGCTAGATGCCGATTTTCCTACATAACGCCCGAAGGTGATAAGTGGCATCCTGTATTTTGGTGTGATCTATTGTTGTTTGGTGACATGTGGTTAAAGATCAATGCCTGTGTGGATGCTATTATGATCATGGAGTCCAAAATAGCATTTACACTGGTATCGATCCCTTCATGCCATGCATATAGTTATCAAGAACAAAGAACATAAAATAACATATCACTGTCATCAGTCTCTTTTTCTTGAATATGTGTCCATCTTATTCAGGAAAAGCTTATAGAGATACCCACCCCAGGTAAGAATCCATTTAGTGAAACTTCATGCATAACAATATTGAATATCTAAGAAACGAGGTTTGCCATATGTGGTTTTTTCAACTATTTTTGTTGGCGTTTTAAAGTGAGTGGATGGTTTTTAGGAAACATGGCGTTTGTTTTTGGATGTGATCAATGGATTGTGCTGAGACGTTTCTCTTTATAGGATGTTTTTGGCGCGTAGTTTAGGCGGGATTTTATTATAATAAATGCTAGTAATAAAGTTACCGTCCTTTTCAGTTACTGTTTGTATTTACTCTTTTGATCAGCTTTCTCTGTTAATACTGTAAGACGTCCCATCTTCCAAGTTTGGCGTTTTTATATTCAGTGGCGTTTTGTAGTCCAAGATGATAAAATACACTAACATAGAAAAAACTACTCCCGAAAATAGTTTTCATTTTTTGGCGTTTGTATTCCACGACTTTTGTGGTATTTTTGGTGTTTTTTAACTAATGAGGGAAATATAGTATTTTATTATTTGAAAAACAATTACACAAAACAAAACAGAAAAAATAATTAAAACTCCTCGTCAGAAGGGACTTTGTCTGAGAAGTATCCATCACTTCCTTAGTCTTCTTCTTCGGAGTCTTCTTCTAGTCTCCCATCCATCACTTTCATTGGCTTCTTGTTCTTGAAGATTTTGAAGCCTCCATTTGAACATGTCTTGCATCAACACCTTTTTTATGTCCATGTCTGTGTTAAAAAATATGGCGTTGTGTAACTCTTCCATGAACCCAACCCCCTGCTTGGTCATGATGTCTTCAAGCATGTAGTCTTCCTGCGCTCCGTTGTCACATATAACGGTCACCATGTATATTTCTTCATCAAAAGCCATGATGTGATGTCTGGGTCCAATTTTGCATATGTTTTGCTTGGTCCAAATTTCCTGGTTAATCTTCTCATAAGCTTATGTGTTTCATCACATTCGTTATCAAGACGAATGCCAAGCGATATGATACCCCTCTGTACCTCTTCTTCCATTTTCAAAATTTCTTTGATTATTTTAACAAACACCCTTCTTCTGTTGTCAAAATGTTTGACGAATCTTCTGATTCTCATGGTGTATCTCCATGAAACGATGGTTGCCATTTTTGGCGTTTTGCTTAAATTTGGCATTTTGGTAAAAGATGTTTTTAGAATGATTGATGGACGTGATTATGGAAGCGATGTTAACGTCGTTTATATGTTGATGTTTTTGGCGCGTAAATTAGTAGGGAATTTCTTCGAATAAATGTTAATAATTGAATTTCAGTTACTATTTGTTTCTTCTACCTGTAAGTCTGCAACACGTTTTATCATTATGCTTTGGCCTTTTGAATTTCAGCAGTAAAAGACCTTTTTACCCTTAATGAAGCGCGTCCATGTAACAAAATAGATGTTATTTACAAAAATGCCACCGCGCCAATCTAATCCATAGATTGTTTTGATTAGACGATCCATAAGTGTTCTCACTGTTCTCACACTTTTCAACGTTTTACTAAATCCTGACCCTATATATATATATATATACGTATATATTTAACGTACAATTGGCCTTAACGTACGATGCGTATGCAATGGAAATATAACATGCAGATTTGAGGTTATAACATGCGGATTTGACATACAAACTCGAAAACTTCACAAACTCGGAAGATTCACCATGCGACTTAACAAACTCGGAAGGTTTCCAACAAGCGGACTCACAAACTCACAAACTCGGAAGGTTTCCAACATGCAGACTCACAAAACTCACAAACTCGGAAGGTTTACAACGTGTGGTATTCTCATCGCGTACGCTCGTACGTTAAGGCCAATTGTACATCTCTCTCTCTCTCTCTCTCTCAATATTATATATATATATATATATATATATATATGGGAAAGTTCAAATGAAAACCACTAGTTATTGTGAAAACTCGAAAACTAATTAAAAAAGCCAAAAAAACATACCAATTTTTTTTTTTGCATACCAATTTTCGCAGGTTTTTTTATATAATTTTTTTTCGTAGTGCCTATATGTAGTGTATGTGTACTACACATGTGTACTTCAATTTTTTTTTTTTGAAAAAAAAAGTTTTTTTATATATAAAAACCTGCGATTTTTATAAAAAAATTGAATAAAAAAATTTGGTGTGTTTTTTAGGTTTTTTTTAGTTAGTTTTCGAGTTTTCACAATAAAAGTCACTACTAAAAAACATAGCTTTAGACGGGGTGATATGAGTTTTAAGACGGTGTAACACCGTCTTAAAGTTCACCGGTTTAAAATCAAGTCTTATTAGACGGTTTTCAATTTGAACACCGACTTAAACTTGATGAACACTGTCTTTTGGTGTTCAATTTCATAAACTTGATAAACACCGTCTTTTGATATTATGATATAAATCGTCGCTGTTATCTTGTCGTCGCAATCATCACTATTTCCCTGTCGTCGCTGATGCTTAAAAAAGGTTTTTTTTTCTTGTTTTTTCAATACAAAGATGCCAATTTCCGGTTCACGACACACAAAAACTAAATAAACATAAACTAATAAGTATAAACGTAAGCATAAATGGTTGCCTTAAAAAAACATAAGCATAAACGTCGCAAACGTCACAATCCGGGTTCGTTTTAAGTCACAATTCACAAACACGTCATAAAACTACCTAACATATAAAATGTAGTAATTGTATGTCATATCCGTGTCATCATCCGCTTCTTTCATATTAGGAAGCGCCTGCAAACAGTAAGTTTAAAAAAATTAAGCCAATACAATTTCTAATTCGTTTTTGAAGTTAATAATTAGTTAATTACCTGCCATGATTCTTCGATCACATGCATAAATGGATGGAACATCTTTAATATATTTTCATAAACATATAAAATAACAGCCTAGGATATAGAGGGAATTTCTATATCTTCTGATTGGTAAAGATGTGCATTACTTGCTTCAATGTACCTATAGAGAAGCACATAACTAATATAGAAAATGTGGAAATGAATGGTTTCAATGGTCTATGAACTAAGAAATATAAGTATAGAAATGCAAATATTACCAATCAGCAAAATCACCCCAAAAGAAGTCTCACCTTACAAAGTATAGATCCATCTGTGCCCACAATGAATGGCCCAATCTCTTGTGTAGCTCCATATCCCACTGAAGAACACCCGGGACCTAAAACATGTCCCCAAAGTGGACACCAGGAGAATCAAACCACAAACTAGCCACTGTCCATAGCTATATGGCTGGATAATTAGATATTAGTAAAGACTGCACTTCTCTTAAACAATAAATTTAATTATTCTTCAAAATTTTATTTCTTTAATTATTAAGAAACAAAGATTAATGAAAAGAGCATCTTTATAAAGAACTTTATCATCATTTGTCCCTCTCCTCTTTCACGCTACCATTCTTTATAAAGATATATGGAGATAATAAAAAATTAAAATGGATAGATTTTGTCAACATATTGTACTAAGAACCTTAAACCAAGTATCAAGTTAGTTATCACATTATTTGCTTGGAGATGGTTATCATAAGTTCAAGAAACATGCCAAACTTCCAATCTATTGTTCTATCGTCCATCCATCGAAGTTACAACAACAACAATAATAATAGTAGTAGTATCGTTTAATTAACTTGAAAACAGATAGGTTAGTTTGATGTTTTGTTACCTCCATTTAGCCATAGCACCAATGCTGGAAATCAACATTAGGCCTAAATATATTCACAATCGAAAACAAGTTAATGTTTGAAACGAGTTTTAACAATTAGGCCTAAATATCAAGTTCTAAGAAACCATTAGCTTTATATATTAAGTTTTAACAAACCCTAAACTACAAATTATAACAATTGAACAAACAACATAAACGATAACATATACCTCGATGAGCTGCGGTGACAGGTACAGAGGCAGTGAAGAATGAACGAGTGCGTGAAGGGGTTGCTGGTGGTGGTCGTATCCAGTGGCGTGTAGGGTTTGCAGATGGTGGTTGTCTCCGTTGGCGTGAAAAGGTTGCAGATGGTGGTTTTCTCGGGTGGCGTGAAGGGGTTGAAGGTGGTGGTCGGAGCGTCTCCGATGGCGTGGTGGTGGTCGGAGCGTCTCCGGTGGTGTGGTGGTGGTTTACACTCAGGTGGCATGTGGGTTTTGGGGGACTCCAGATGGTGGCGTCTTCGATTGTGAATATATTCACACAAACCATCTATATATTTTAATCAAAGTGTATGATATTTATAAGATGGTGTTCAAGACAACACCGTCTAAAGGTTGCATAAAATAGTATAAGACGGTGTTTAAGCACATTAGACGGGGTTTTTTTGATATTCATAAGACGGTGTTCAGACAACACCGTCTAAAGGTTGCATAAAATAGTATAAGACGGTGTTATTGCTTTAACCCCGTCTAAAATAAAACTTCAACACCGTCTAATACTCCATTTTGTAGTAGTGAGTGGTTTTCATTTGAACCATCCCCTATATATATATATATATATATGAATGCTCTCAAATGGGATAAATGAGGTCGATCTCCATCAGTTAGTTCTGTTGTTGTTGTTGGAAGAATTCAAAGCACATTAGTTGTCAAGTGGTATTCCGACTTTACATGAAATAAAAGAGGTTCCGAGCTTACTACCTTGAAGTGTCCGAACCTAAGAAGGAATGAGGAGATCCGAGCTTTAAACAAACACAAATGGTCTTGAGTTTTGCCATCCACTCCGAGTTTACTAGGATAACACATAGGGTCCGGGTTTTGTAATATATAGGGGTCTGAACATCAACAGTGGGCCGGGTTTACTTGTGGGCTTCAGAGTTTATTGATGTTTATAGATTCTGAATGTATAATATGCAAAGGATGTCCGAGTGTGTTAAAAAAAAAGGGAATGGTCCGAGTTCAGTAAAGGGCCAGTATGTTTAGAATTATTATTGAACCGAAGTGTCAGAACTTATTAAAGATTCTGAATTTATGTAAATAACAGGAGTCCGTATATATTAATTGATGGGGTCCGAATTTACTTGGGCACTCCACCCATTCATAAGGTCCGAACTTCTTTGATAATTATAGTGGCCAGGCTTTATTTAAAGTATAGTTATGTTCTGAGCATTATTATAACATCCTAATTTAGTTATTGTTGCATGAAGACTGAATTAAATGAATACATGGGCCGGCTTGAATATATACGCCCAGGGTCCGAATATTTATGAACATTCAAATGTGAATAGTGTTGCATGATGTGCATATTTGTCTGTACTTTGAAGGCGTCCATGGATTACAACCCATAAACATTCAATGGAACTGAAGGAGCGGTGGGACTACTTCGCTGGTTTGAGAAGGCTGAATCGGCATTTGCTATCTGTAATTGTCCGGATGGAGACAGGGTGAAGTATGCTTCAGGCACACTGGAGGATGGTGCCTTAACTTGGTGGAACACCCAAGTTCAGATGCTTGGGATTGAAATGGCGAATGTAACTACTTGGGATGATTTCAAGGAACTGATGCGGGATGAGTACTGTCCTCGTGATCAAATTTAAAAGTTGGAGAATGAGTACTATCCTCTGAATATGGAGGGATTGGAAATCGAAGCTTATACGAAGCGATCACATGAGCTTGCAAATATGTGCCCAAACTTAGGCGAAGGCTAAGCTCGAGAATCGATCGTTGCTGACAATTAATCTGGTAACAGTATTGAGAGTAAGTTTCGAACGAACTCGGCCATGTTTCTTAACAAAGCTTAGGTCAATGGTTGCTATACTTTTTTATATTTAGAAAAGAGAAACATCGTGTTGGTTTGAATTAATATTATGTTAACTAGTAGTAAACCCGTGTGCAAACACGGTTGGTTTTTAGTAAACCATGCATAATACATTTTAATAAAAAGAATAGATAGGTATATAGATATTGTACCAAACAATGGAAGATACGCTTTCACGTAAGCATGAATTACAAACGATAAGGTGCTTTGGCAATTGGTGTGGTTCCTGGTATCAAATGGATTCTGAATTCAACTTCTCTATCTAGAGGTTGCCCTGGTAGCTCTTCTGGAAATACATCTGAAAACTGGGATACTATGGGAATATCCTTTAATTCTTTTCCTTTAGTTTTAGTGATTATAGAAATCAAATACACTAATGATCCTTTCCTTATATAACTTGCAGTTTTCGTCACAGAGATGAATTTTGTGGATTTAGAGAACTTATTTCCTTTAATTGTGATCTTTTCACCCCTTGGTGAATTTACTTGAATTGACTTTTGATCACATAAAATACTGGCTTTATTGGCTATTAACCAATCCATTCCTAAAACAACATTAAATCCTGCCAGATTAATGGGGTAAAGATTTGCAATAAATTTCTGATTTAAAATTTCTATTCTTGCTCCCTGCAAGATTTTAGAAATCCTAATGGTTTCCCCATTTGCTGTCTCTACTAGACTTTCTTGTGGGAGTTTAGTTAATGGTTGATTAAGAAGTTTGCAAAATGAAGTATTAATAAAACTTTGGTTCGCACCTGAGTCAAATAATACTTTAGCAAAAACATCATTAACTAAAAACGTACCAATGATCACATCCGGGATCATATTTGCTTCTTTTGCAGTTAGAACAAATGCTCTAGCATTTTTAGTATTCTTGGTATTCGTGGCTGGAGTTAACTTTGGACAGTTAGGCTTGATATGACCTTGTTCTCCGCAGTTGTAGCATATCCTGTTGCTAATCTTTTTCCTGCAGTCTTCCTCCTTGTGTCCAGATATTGTGCAAAAGTTACAGTATATGGAGCATCTTCCTGAATGCTTCATTTTGTAATACTTACAGTAGTGTGCAGAGGTAGAACCTAGATTTCTCCCACGGTTAGAATTTCCACAACGGATTTCTTGAGTAAGTTTCTGGGTTAAGTTCCTCTTTTGATCCTCTTCTCGTGTACGGACTAAATCATCTGTCAAGGTGTTGGCTAGTTCTACAGCTTCTTCTATGGTTTGAGGTCTAGCTGCCTTGACTACATGTCTAATCTCCCCAATTAATCCCCCGATGTAACGGGAGATTAAAACTGGTTCAGGTGAAGCAATGGTTGGTACGATTCGGGCATATTCAAAGAATAATGTAGTTGTTGGACCGTGTTCCGACCCTGAAAAGTCAGTCAAGGACGTTCATCTTCACATACGAAGGCGGAATCAACGTAAATGAAGTTACAACAGCTTTCCTTTTCAATTCCTTCACTTTTATTGCTTTCTGAATTCAATTTGACAGAGTTTTGACACCTAGCATATGAACAGATTTCGCTCCAACGTCATACATGAATGATCACATATCAGGTATATATAGTATGACTGATTTCGCTTATATGGACAGTCCATATAAGCGAAAATTAACCTAATGAGCGAAATCTCAACTACCTTAAAAGCGAAATCATCTATAACTTTGTACATATAAGCGAAATTAACAAGTTAACCCTAATTTTGACTTTCTAAGACCCTATGTTGACTATCTTGACCTAAGACATGATGTAGACGTAGTCAACAGACATTTTGTGCACCAACAGACTCCCCCTTGGATGTTGACGAAGTCTTCAGCTCCGAGTCTTCAGTCTTGGTCTTTTCTCCAACTCTATCTTTTTATCATAAGCACTCTATCTTCACAGGTTTAGGATCACTTCCTAGCTCCATCTTCAAACTCCCTTTGACTCTTGATCCAGACTCCCCCTTTCACAGACTCCCCCTCTCGATATGCTCGAATCTGAGGTCTTTATCTGGTTCAAGCTTTGACATTTAGCTCCCGTTAGGAATAATGAAGTCCAAAACCTGTGTCTCAAACATCAAACATTACAAACTATCTTTTCAACAATAAATCACAAACTATCAGCTTTAGCAATCCACTCAAGTATTCAGGTCCAAGTTAATGACCCTGATTACTCAATTAATCTACCAAGTTCAAGTTAATGACCCTGGTTGATCATTTGACGAATCAAACTGATTTTGAAAACAACAATTTACACATTTTCTGAAAATAACAAGTATCAAGTTAATGAACTTGTTTTTGACTTTTCAATAAATCAAACTTCATCAAGATAAGCTCTCCTCATTCTTCAGTCCAGAATCTCCTGCATCTGCTTCAATCAACTGAGAATCCAACAATCAACTCTCCACTTTGGTTTGTCGGAAAATAAAGCAGAAATAAAATCTTTTTGGATTTTATAAAGTGTTCTAAACTAAGAAATGAAATACAGAAAACATAAATTTCAGAAAGTAAACAAAGTAAACTATTTACAAACATATTTTTGGCGAGCGTGTCAGGGAATCATATCAGCTTTTCAGACAAATTACAAGTACCGTTAAGCTTCATTTCATACACAGATTTAAACAATTCACCTCGATTGTCGATATACTGATCCATCTTAAATTCTCACACAAATTTCAATTTACTCAGGATACGATTTAGATGTCTTATGAACTTAGCTCATTCATGTGTCCCACCTCTTGAATATACTCCCGTATCCAGAATCCCAATTATCAGTCTTACAGGTGAGTATACTACAATGATATCTGTACATAAATTTGGTATGCGAGGGCCGAGGGATCTCAGGTCGATACTTCCGTATACGCAGAGTGATATCAGCTTCGACTTTACGGTATGTCCCCTTTAGAGGATCTTTTTAGCTACAACAGCAGCGACTATCAATTTTATTGTTTCATCGGCATGCTGAGGGTTTATGCTATGTTTCAAGCATTTGTGAAAAGTATTATCCAAGGACTAGGTCAGAACTACCGTTCAGCAGAAGTCCCGGAATAATACCCCAGACATCATTGAGTATAAAAACCTGTATATCAGAATATGAGACCTTTCAAATGAGATTTCAGGGGTTACCTATATATCCAAGTAGTGTTCCCCACGAATTTCACAAGTTTGAAATTTTAGGTTTATATCCCGAATAAATCTACTAAATGTGTGAAAACCTATCGACACATCATTAGTGAGACTGTTTAACTCATTTAAACTTTACAAATCTTTAGCATACTGTAATAGTCTAGCCGATGTACTATCATTTTCCCTTTTTACACAAGCTCTTTTTCAAATTTTATCATGTTTTTGTATTTTTGCATTTTTTACTGTTTTTTATTTTCTGAAAAAATATCTATATACATCTATCTACTCCCCCTAAATACCAAAACATGTAAAAAATCGACAAACCATTGCAGATTGTTTCTCGTCTTCATCCACAACAGTACTCTCATCAATGCCAAGTATGCCATCCGACACCGAAAGAAGCTTCATACCATTCAGTTTTAACAAATATTTAAACCGATTTTTATCAAAAGCTTTGGTATGTAAATCAGCTTTCTGTTCGTCAGTGTGGATTTTCTCAATTCGTATCAACTTTTTCTCAAAGCAATCACGAATAAAGTGATGACGAATTTCTATGTGTTTAGTTTTAGCGTGATGTACTGGATTCTTTGTTATATTTATTGCGGCCTCATTATCAACAAAAAGAGGTGTGTTAAGAAACTGCAAACCGTAGTCGCGCATCTGTTGCTGTATCCACAGGATCTGAGAGCAGCAACTGCTAGCAGAAACGTACTCCGCTTCACATGTAGATAACGCCACAGACGTTTGTTTCTTACACTGCCAGGTAACCAATCTAGGACCAAAGAACTGGCATCCTGCAGTTGTTGATTTTGAATTGACTTTGCAGCATCCGAAATCCGAATCGGAATACCCTTCGAGCGTAAAATCGCCTTTTCTAGGATACCAGAACCCCAATGAAGGAGTTCCTTTCAGGTAGTGCAATATCCTCTTCACAATGATCATATGCGAAGCTCTCGGGTTAGATTGATATCTTGCTGCGAGGCACGTTGGGTACATGATATCAGGACGTGAAGCAATTAGGTACATCAAAGAACCTATCATGGATCGGTAAAACGTTTCATCAGCCCTGTCTTCGGTGAGACCTGGGTGAATCCCATGATTTGTTGCAAGTGGGGTAGCAGCTGGAGTAGAACTTGACATCCCAAATTTCTCTAGAATATCATGAACGTACTTTGTCTGATGAATAAAAATTCCCTCAGGTAGTTGTTCAACTTGTAGACCCAGAAAGAATTTCATCTCCCCCATTGATGACATTTCGAATTTTTGCTTCATCACTGATTCAAAAT
This sequence comes from Helianthus tuberosus, assembly GCA_030545235.1. Classification (NCBI taxonomy): domain Eukaryota; kingdom Viridiplantae; phylum Streptophyta; class Magnoliopsida; order Asterales; family Asteraceae; genus Helianthus; species Helianthus tuberosus. Next base: position 101,660,235 of record CM060367.1, read on the forward strand.
CTTTGCATAGATTTTCATTTGTTGACCCAAAAATTATATCGTCCACATAAATCTGAACTATCAGAAGATGACCGTCGACCTCTTTAGTGAAGAGAGTGGCATCCACTTTTCCACGAATGAACTTGTTGGCTAGTAGGTGTTGAAACAAAGTCTCGTACCAAGCTCTCGGGGCCTGGTGTAAACCATACAGCGCTTTGTCCAATAAGTAGACCTTGTTTTTGTGGATTGGATCGGTGAAGCCCGGTGGCTGTCTGACATAAACCTCCTCTTTGACCTTCCCATAAAGAAACGCCGATTTTACATCTAACTGATATACTTTGAAGTTCTTCCAAGACGCAAATGCTAGAAAAATTCTGATTGCCTCTAGTCGTGCTACAGGAGCATAAACTTCTGTAAAATCAATCCCCTCCTGTTGACTAAAGCCCTGAACAACGAGTCGATCTTTGTTCCTTACAACAACTCCTCTGTCGTCTCTCTTACACTTAAATACCCATTTTGTATTGATTTTCCTATGACCATCCGGCAAATCAACTAACTTCCACACTCCCAATTTCTCGAATTGGCTTAGTTCTTCCTGCATTGCATTGACCCAAGAGTGTTCGGTAAGCGCCTCTTTGTACGTTCTTGGTTCAACCTGCGAGATAAAACAACTCAATGAGAATTCAGTTTGCAAAGAAGCAACTTTTGTATAAAAACATGTAAGCCCTTTATCAATCTGATTTCGAGTGCGAACGCCTGTCTGCAATTCTCCTATGATCAACTCCACTGGATGATATGAAAAAGTTTGCGGCATCACTTCGCTTGGAACATCTACATTTCCCTCCAGATTAGTAACATTCTGATCTGCATCTTGTTCACCAACTTGGTTTGTTTGACTTGAAATTTGAATTTGCTCCCCCTCAGAATCTGAATCACCATGATCAAAGACTGGCATGTTTTCAGCTTCTTGATTATCATTCTGAACCGACTGATTATCATGAGCAACTTCATTCTGTTGGACATCATCATGTTCACCAGCATTACTCGGACCTGCTTCATCGTCATTTGAAGTTTCTCGTGGTCGCCTTGAATACTCAGCTGGGAACCTTAGCTGTGACTCGTATTCACGCAACATATCCAACTCATCAAAGAAATCTTCATCTTCCTCTGATTCTTCTCTCATGTCAAACGAATCCCACAGTTTGTCATAATGATAACGCCATGAATCTCCTGGATTCTGCGGCGGCATAGTATAACCTTGACATTCAACATTTACAGCTTCAATAATCCGCTTTTCACTTGGAACGAAGACACGTCGCATCGGATTTGCATAACCAACAAATATTCCCTCAATGCTCTTCGGACCAAACTTTCCATGAGGCTCTATAACAGTACAGGGTGGCCCGAACGGTTCTAGATACTTCAAATTCGGTTTGCGGTTATCGATTAGCTCAAAGCATGTTTTGTTGAACTTCTTGACAGTGAGAACCCTGTTGAGCGTATAGCATGCAGCGGAAACAACTTCAGCCCAAAAATTTATCGGTAACTTTGAATATGTGAGCATAGTTCTAGCCGTCTCGATTAGTGTCCGGTTTTTGCGTTCTGCGACTCCATTCTGCTGCGGAGTATACGGAGCACTAAATTCATGCAATATACCTCTTTCATCACAAAATTCTTCCATCTTACTATTCTTGAATTCAGTAGCATTATCACTTCGAATTCTTTTGATACGCCTTTGGTACAAATTCTCAATCTTTTTGAACAACGCCATCAAACTATCAAACGTTTCATCTTTCGTCTTCAAGAAAGAAACCCACGAAAATCTGGAATAATCATCAGTAACGTCCAAACAGTAGTAACTGTAATACTTTTAACATTCACAGGACCAAACAAATCCATGTGAAGTCTTTCCAGAGGTCTCGAAACTGAATTGACTTGCTTTGTAGGGTGTGACTTTTTCTTCTGCTTGCCTTTAACACAGCTAATACACTCCCCTTCCAGATGAAAACCTTTGACATGAACTCCAAGAACCAAATCATTGTGCACCAAGTGATTCATCTTCCTTAGGTGAATATGCCCCATCTTGCGGTGCCACAATCTCGATTCTTTCTCAGTTGCTCTGGACACAAAACAATGTGCTTGACCAGTAGTTGTAGTTGCTACAGTCATATCCAACACATATAAATCATTCACTCTGGGTGCCCGCTTGATAATCCATTCTTCAGGTATTACAAATCCCGGTTTCAAGATCAAACATTCTTTATTAGTGAAGTGAGTAGTATACATATTATCACAAATCTGCGAGATACTAAGCAGATTGTTCTCCAGCTCAGTAATGTAGTTAACTCTTTCAAACGTCACAATCCCATTGGATAACGTTCCTTCACCAATAATTCTACCACCTTCATGACCAGCAAATCCCACATAACCACCATTGATATTTCTCACATCATACAGTAACGCAGTCTTCCCTGTCATATGTCGAGATGCTCCACTATCCATGATCCATCTGGATACAAGTTTTGGAAGATCCTGCACATAACAAACTTTGGCTTAACCAACTTCAATAAAGATGCCGATTCATGCTTCGCGATCAAGGAAGCTCCGGCAATTCAAACTGTTTAGTCGAACATGGAGTCCACCCAGGCTTCATAAGCCTTAGGTGTAACCTTGACTCTCGCAATTTGAATTTTGAAGTTTTCAGCCTTAAGAGGTGGAAAATTCGCATCATAATCAACAGAAATTGATTCTTCAGCCTTTTTCACTTCAGAAGTTGAAATTTTCATCTCTGTTTTTGGTTTCCAAACTTGTTGAGATAATGCAACCCGTTTATAAAACTTGTCGTTTTTAGTTACCACTTTCTTTATGGGTTCATTTTTCATTTTGGTGTTGTCATTTTTCACACTCTTTTTCTCAACAACGATTGGTGCTTTACCCTTCTCGTTAACTTTCTTCTTTTGAATCTTCACAGTTTCAGTCTTAGGCTTCACATTGGTACACTTTCGTGCAATGTAACCAACTTAATTACATCTAAAACATGTTCGAGTATCAACAACTCGACTTGTGCCTTCAGACTGATACTGTGAAGCTCTTTTCTCAAAGAACTCTATATTTGATTTTGAAAAAATCTCTTTCTCTTCATCAGCAAGTGAACTCGAACTATTCACAAACTTTTTCTTTTCAAGAAACCTGTTATTTGGAACATTTCTTTTCTGATAATTTCTACCACCCTGATAACCTCCCGACCAATTGTTTCGATTGTTATTATAAAAACGTGGTGGATTAACAGATTTCTTGTAATATGATTTATCTTTCTCAAAACTCATTTTTCTCTTTGTTTGACTTAGATTTTTCACTTCTGACAACTCAACTTCGACCAACTTGAAAACATTTGTCAATTTGTTCATATTAACATTCTCAATCGGAAACTCAGAATCCGAATACAACTTATCAGATCCAGCCATCTTGTACATCACAAGACCCGGTTCATCACTTAAGTTGTGTTTGGATTTTGGTTTCTGAATGTACTTATCCAAGAAACACCCATCTTCCTCACTAGTGTCACCATTCGTTTTTAGCACATTTTCAACAACACCTTTTACAATATCATTTTGGACACTATCGTCATTGGAAGATGTGAACGTGACATCAATGTTCTCCGGAAGTTTAACTTCACTTTCTTCCTCAATTTCAACCAACCCAGATTGCTTTTTTGTGTAGTTATCAAGAACAGGTGGTGGTACTTGATGAAAACCCACCCCAGTTCCATCACAATACACATCTTCGCCTGCTTTGTCTTTCCCGATGGGTTTGGGAATAATATGTTGCAAAACAAAGCTTGCGGAACTGTAACTGTTAAGCTTCAACTGGATTCGCTCGTTTTCAATTTCAGCCTCTTGAAATTTAAGTTTCAGTTTAGCGATTTCATCCAGTTGTTGGTTGATTAATTCTTCTTTTACTCTAAGCACTGCTTTTAGATGTTCATTTTCTTTAAAAGTTTTACCATTTCGATCATCACTATCTTTCATTGTGCTTTTGAGTTTTTCAAACTTCTCAGAAATCTGACGGTTTTCAAGAATTAACTTTTCATTTTCTTGTTTAACTTTTTCATGATCCATTTTATCATTTTCAATTTGACTAGTTAATTCTCTTATCCGTTCAGTTGAAGCTTTAACTGTTTTGTCACGATCAAGAATCTGATTCTCAACGCTTCTGACCTTTGCTGTCAGATCATCAACTTTCTTCCCGTTGAGATACGTGACTGTTTTACAAAATTTGCACTCTTTGTTGCAATTTTTGCAATCAGCATTTCCATCAATTTTCTTACCTGACGCATTTGTTGACAATTTTGAACTGACCTGGCTTTTTGACTCAGACACGGAGTTAGAGTCTACCTCAAGTGCCTTAGCAGCCAGCACTTTGTCAGCCATTTTTCCCAGGTTCTCTGCAGTCAACTTTTGCGTTGTGTCAATAACTCCAGTATCAACTTTCTTTGATTTTTCCTGCTCTTCTTTCTCCTTTTTCTCTTTCTCTTCTTTCTCCTTTCTCTCTTTTTCTTCTTTCTCTTTCTCGTCTCCAGTCCCCCACCATTTATTCTGCCAATAATCATCCTCTACCTTATACTCCTTGATTATGGCTTCAATATCAAGCATTTTGTCATCGATCGCAATATTTCCATATTCATCAAGATAACACTCTCTGTCCGGATCCCATCTATTTGCTCTCCTCGCTTACAGATAGATACGAGATATTCGAATTATTTTGTTTTCAGCCAACATTTTTCTGTATTGATATTTCTGCTCTTCAGTTCTATCGTCTTTCCACGGAATAGGTTCGTCGTTTTTCACCATGAATGCGTAACCAACCGCATCTTCTTCCGGTAGAACCTCTTGACTCCAATCATACCCTTCATCATCATAAATCACCGCAAGAGCTCTAGATTTCTCTCTATTATCTTCAACCTGCTTCAATCTAGGCGGCTCGGATTTATTCTGATGATATATTGCCTTCTTGTAATAATCATCTCTGAACGGGTTCTCCGACTCATCAGCATATGCATTTCTGCATTCTCGTTTGAAGTGACCTTTATGCTTACACTTGAAGCATGTCACCTTGGACTTATCGAACCCCAATTTGGTAGATGCACCACCAATTGTCTTCCTGCCAGTAATTTCCATGAAACGTTGTGCTCGACGAACAACACTTGCCATAGCCCAACGAATATCGATCAGCTCCATTTCCTCCGGATCAATCTGATCATAATCTTCTTTCGTCAGATTGGTGTTGCCTATCTTCCCAGCTACTAACCCTTCATACGATTCCAACACCGATGCTAGGAAGATCATCTGCTGTTTGGCCGACTCCTCATCAAAATTCTGAGCATTCTTTAAATCTATTGGGATTTTGCATTGAAAACGATTCGTTGCATCAGAATGATTTGCAGATGATGAAGATCCACTGTGATAACCACTGTGATTTCCACTGCTTTGACCACTTTGACTTTCGTTGCTTGTTGTGGACACATTTTCAACAGAAAACGCAGTCTTTGGAGAAGTTGCTTTTGGCATCATGCTCTTTGGATAATACAAATCCAAATTCTGCTGGTAAGATGAGTGATTGACTTTGTACGTCTTCTTCAGTTCCAACTCGTGACTCTCGAGTTTCTCAATCAGCAAATCTAATGTCATCTTTTCTGGTGCCTTGATGGTATTCTTCAGCATCAGCGCATAATATCTCCAATCCATTTCTTCAGGCAATGAATCGAACAATTTGTCGATAAGATCGTCTTCAGAATATCTGATATCATGTCTTACTAATTCCAGCTTCAGATGACCAAACCTTTCTATCATTTTACAAACTGACTCGTTCTTTAAACACCCAAACATATCAAACTCTTTCTTTAGTAGTTTCTTTTTGTTTTTCTTGATTTCTTCACTACCTATACATTTCTTTTCTAACTTTTCCCAAAGATCTTTTGCATTTGAATAATCGATCAAGGCAATAATGTCTTCCTGAACGGACTGAAATATCAATGCCACACATTTTTGTTCAGCTACAAATGAATCAATCTCCTCAGCTGATCTTAAAGTTTCACCATTTTTGTTTCCATTGGCGTAACCGTTTTTCAAACTCTTCCAACTGGGAAATGAAAATGCCATCAACCAATCTTCAAACTTTCTTGACCACCGACTGTATTCCTCGATAGCCATTAGCTTTGGAGGTCTATTGAATGTTCCGAAAGCACTTTCCGATTCCCAAGCTTCCTTTTTCCTCTCTTTCGGTGGATTCTCATTCACATTGCTTGACGAAGTATCATTGTTTCCGGAATCTCCAGCGAATGCGTACATGTCGCAAAAATCAACAATCACTTAGAAAAATTTTCGAAATCTTGAAAAACAATGACACAAAAGCGAAATATCAGCTATTTTGACTGATAAGCGAAATCAGTCAAAGTGTCAGATAAACGAAATCAGTCAATGTGACTGATAAGCGAAATCAGATATAAGTGACAGATAAGCGAAATAGATTGTGTCCGAATAAGCGAAATATGATTGTCCTTATGAGCGAAATATGGTGATGTCCTTAAAAGCGAAATACCACTATGTCCCAATGAGCGAAATAGCAATGTCACTATCAACGAAATCATAATATGTTCCTATCAGCGAAATCAGAAGATGTCTGAATAAGCGAAATCAAGTAATGTCCTTATCAGCGAAAACAGGAAACTAATGTCCAAATAAGCGAACCAGGTAATGTCCAAAAGAGCGAAACTAAGGTGTCCGTAAAAGCGAAACTATCAAGTTATTTCAATCGATGTCCGAATAAGCGGAACCTAGTTTTTACCTGATTTTTACCATTTTTAAGCCGTGTTTTAACCTGAAACTTTCTAGGGTTTGTTAAATACTTGTTTTACACGTTATACTCAAATTTTAGGCCATATCAACCGTAGGAACTATCTTAAATCAAAAAAATATTAAAGAAAGTGAGTAGAAGTAAGAGAATTTGATCGATTCAGCCGTAGTAGTATGAACTCCTTGTCCCGATGCTCTGATACCACTTGTTGGACCGCGTTCCGACCCTAAAAAGTCAGCCAAGGACGTTCATCTTCACATACGAAGGCGGAATCAACGTAAATGAAGTTACAACAGCTTTCCTTTTCAATTCCTTCACTTTTATTGCTTTTTGAATTCAATTTGACAGAGTTTTGACACCTAGCATATGAACAGATTTCGCACCAACGTCATACATGAATGATCACATATCAGGTATATATAGTATGACTGATTTCGCTTATATGGACAGTCCATATAAGCGAAATCACTTGTGATCATATAAGCGAAATCACCATTGACCTAATGAGCGAAATCTCAACTACCCTAAAAGCGAAATCATCTATAACTTTGTACATATAAGCGAAATTAAAAAGTTAACCCTAATTTTGACTTTCTAAGACCCTATGTTGACTATCTTGACCTAAGACATGATGTAGACGTAGTCAACAGACATTCTGTGCACCAACAGTAGTATAACCCTTACTATCTACTCCAATCATCCTAAGGTTTAGGAATTTGTTTGCTATCTGTTCTTTTTCATTAGGAGGGCATAGTTTCCTTTCTACCATGTTTTTAAACTCTTCCCATCCCATATTGTAAGTTCTATTACTTCCTCTAGACGGGAGGATAGTGTGGCCACCATTCTAGTGCTAAATTTTTAAACAGATTTGAAGCAAACATTATCTTGTCCTCTTCAGCACATTTACTTATTCTCAAGACTGCCTCAGTCTTTTCTATCCAGCGTAGAGATGCAACGGCCCCTTCATTGCCCGAGAATTCCATTGGTTTACAAGACCAGAATTCTTTATAAGAACAACCGTAAGACATGGTTCTCCTTCTTTTGGGAATGGGCACTTGAAGTACGGGTCCATTGTTCACGCTGTTTTCAGGTTCAGAGGGTCGCTTACTATCATGTTTACTTTTATTTTCGGCTTCCCTAACCGTTTTGATAATATATGTCATTGCATCTATTATCCCTTGTGCCACTATATGCTGCATGGCACTGTTATCCACTTGGTTTCTGTTATTGTTGTTGTTCGGGTTCTCATTAACCAAGTTAATGTTACTCTGGTTATCGTTATTCTAGTTTTCCTGGTTTACTTCGTCGTCCATCTGGATTTTAAACATTTATCAATTATTAATATCACAAAATAATTAATAACTTAAGTAACAACCACACAACACACATATTAACCAAAAGCGTCGAGCATTGCGACTTTACTCTTTCTATTATTGTATGCATCAAATACACACTAATACTAGAAAAAAAGAAGAAAAAAAATTACAGTACAATACTATTATGCATCGCTAACCACGGAGTGGTCTATACTACAACATATATTATTATTATTACACATATATATATTATATTTTTTTCATACAAACATATTATATATTATTATATTATTATTATTATTACCAACTCCACCATCTCCTTTACTGGTCTGGATTCATCCAGCAATCCATATTGCGCTCGTCGTATTTCTAGAAGAGTCGCTCTCCTACCTACCACATCCTTTCACAACTCTCCAAGATTTATTCTCCGAAAGTTCGGAGCTCATGCACATCATCTGCACTCATTGGGGTTGCAGGTGCTGGTACTGGGTCCGGGTACTGGGGCATGGGATTCTCCTGAGGGTAAGGAATCTCTAAAATCTCCATAATGTATTCATCGTTATCGTAGTAGTAGGGATCTAGAGGATCCAGACCTGGATAGGCTGCTAAGTTTGGCATGGGTTCGTCGTTTAAGTGGTAGCGCGGCACATAATCCCTATGATCATCGAACCATGGATCAAAATCCGGGTCTAAGGGATTTGGGGCTGGTATCCTAGGTATCTCCTCATGGTTGAAATCATGCATTTCTACTTGATTTCCAGGGTTTTATTCTATCTCCATCGGCTGAGTAGGGAATAAAGGTAAAGGTTGTGGGGCTACTAGTTGCTCCAGATTTGGGTCGGCAACAGTTGTTGCTAGGATATGGAAATTAGCTAGGCTTCTATTAAGCATATCCTGTGTATGGGCATCTGACTCTTGCTTAGCGGCTGCTAGGACTCTCTGCTGTTGCAACTTTCGCATTCTTTTCCTACGCTCAAATGCTCCCTTACTGAACCATCCTCTCTTTTTCTGAGGGAATGGCTCTTCAGACTGAGCCTTAAAGACAAACATCCCTTCTTCATTATCAGCGGCATACCCAGAGAGGGCAGGCTGTGAAGAGGTACCTTCACTCCTAGGTGAATCGGACAACTGACGATACGCGTATGAGGGTCCTTGATCACTCATACTGAAAACTAACAAATAGTCAAATAACACATAACAAATAAATACAGATATGCACGTATTTCCATAATAAATTTCCTAACAGTTTGAATAAAATAATGATGTCAGCAGAACACTTCTGTGGCGGAATCAGTGGCTTAGCTCTGATACCACCTTCTGTCGCCACCCCTGACCCCTATCTGTCCCGGGAACGGGCGGCCGCGAGACCAGTTGTGGTGTATTATTTTTGTTTATCATTTATTCATTTGGCTGCGGAAATTTCATCAGGACCGTAGTTAGGTAATGTTTATCAGAGTAAAACCACCATATTTTATAATAGTAAACACATGGGTAAAACCCAAGTTTCTTATTACAACATGTTTATAGGGATAAACCCTATTTTATTGAATTTAAAACATCTTCTATTAGGTAACTTTTATAGCCACATTTTTCTAAGCCGTCAGTGCTCTCCAGCTGCCTTTCTTCTAATTGGCTTTTACATTTTCTTACCTGAAACGCGTTTTAAAAACATTTGTCAGTGGGAAATACGGGTGAGTGAATCCCAGTTTAATCAAGAAACATCTTATCTTTAACAGTATTGAGAGCAATCACATTGTTTATTTCTACACAATTACTCATTCAGTATTGTTAATCCTGACTGGTGGGTCATATTTCACATTGGCTATCTCGTTGTCCAATGGTAACGTGTTCCACATTTTGTATACAAAACCCCAACGTACCGGCAGTAATTGAAGAACTACAAAGACTCAATCACTGCTTAATAGCGTTGTAAAACATTTAAGGTTTTGTAAAAACAATTTGCAAAAAGGAGATTACTCACATTACTGTCTTAGGTTTTCTGTAAGGGTTTCCTGGTGATAATCTATAATTTACACAATGTACACGCGTTAGTAAAATAACCCTTTTATTTACATTAGTAATACCCTCCCCGAGACGGCATTCCAAAGACTACGTCGGGCAGAACCCTGACAGCCGTTACGGAACCCTGGATCGATCGGGCAGCGTATCTAATACGTAACCGGGGTTATGATACTTACATTGGGGCAGAACTGCGTTAATTAGGGGAATATTATTCCCGAGTATAGTGCCTACTATATAGTAATTTGAGAGAGAGAAAAGAAATATCTGAAGATCCGATGCCTGCTATATATAGGGCCTGATTTTCACTTTCTCGCGGCCCGCGTAAGGTTAGGCTAAGGCCTACGCGGCCCGCGTACTAGGGGGTCTAGGCGTAGGTGATCCGGGTCACGAACTAGGTTCAACACGTTGCTGACACGTGTCAACACCGGGGCTTGCCTGACCTTAGAGCTGTTGCGGCCCGTAAGCTCAAGAGGTGGCTTACGCGCCCCACGTAAACCTCATTTTTCTTGTTTTTTATTTATTTTTAATGGCATAATGTATTTTGGGCTCGGTTTTCACATACGGGGTGTATTTAGAGACATATAGGGTTATCTTAAATTATATTAGGGTGTCGAAAAATATTTTGGAGGGCTGTTACATCCTCCCCACCTTATTTTAGAGCTCGTCCTCGAGGTCTTACTGGAACAGGTGTGGGTATTTCCTTTGCATTTCTGATTCAAGCTCCCATGTGTGTTCTGATCCTCTTTTGGAGTCCCACTTCACTTTGACCAGAACTAATCTCTTGTGCTTGAGGTTCTTAACTTTCTTGTCTTCAATTTGTAGAGGTCTTTCTACAAATTTTAACTGTTCATTTACCTCTATATCCTTAACAGGTATTATCAGTGATTCATCAGCTAAGCATTTCTTGAGAGTAGATACATGAAATACATCATGTATTTCTGTCATTTCCTCTGGCAGTTGTAGCTGATAGGCTACAGGTCCTATTCTTCTAATAATCTCAAAAGGTCCAACATACCTGGGGCTTAGCTTTCCCCTCTTGATGAATCATACTACTCCTTTCCAGGGAGGGACTTTCAATAACACTTTATCTCCTACTTGAAATTCCAATGGCTTTCATCGGTTATCAGCATAACTCTTTTGTCTATCTCGTGCTGCTTTCAGTCGTTCCTTGACTTGAATGATTTTGTCTGTTGTTTCTTGTACTATCTCAGGTCCAGATAGTTGCTTTTCTCCAATTTCTGCCCAACAGACTAGCGTTCGGTACTTTCGCCGTAAAGTGCTTCGAATGGTGCAGCATTGATACTTGTGTGATAACTGTTATTGTAAGAAAATTCTATCAATGGTAAGTGATCATCCCAATTACCTCCGAAATCAATTACACAAGCTCTAAGCATGTCTTCCATTGTCTGAATCGTCCTTTCGCTTTGTCCATCCATTTGAGTATGATAAGCGGTGCTTAGATTCAACTTGGTTCCCATTGCTTTTTGGAAACTTGTCCAAAAATGAGAGGTAAAATGACTATCTCTGTCAGAAAAAATTGATAGAGGAATTCCATGTAATGAAACTATTTCATTTACATATAATTTAGCTAACTGTTCCATACTGAAAGTTTCTTTCATTGGAAAGAAATGAGCTGACTTAGTTAGCCTGTCTACAATCACCCCAGATTGTATCATTACCTTTCCTGGTTTTGGGTAATTTAGTAACAAAATCCATTGTTATTAATTCCCATTTCCATATAGGCATTTCTAGTTGTTGCAATAAACCTGAGGGTTTCTGATGTTCAGCTTTGACTTGTGAACAAGTTAAACACGTTGCAACATTTGCTGCTATATCCTTTTTCATTCCTATCCACCAGAATTTTTTCCTTAAGTCTTGATACATCTTATCACTTCCAGGATGCATCGTATAATTTGACTTATGGCCTTCTTCTAATATACGATGACGTAGGTTTCCTAATTTAGGTATCCACATTCTTTTCTTATGGAATCTCCAAATTCCATCTGTTCCTTGTTCTAATACCTTAATCATTCCTTTCAATTTTTCAGTATCATCCTTGATTACTGATTCTTGTGTTTTTCTAATCTGATCATTTAAATCTACTTGCAGATTTAACTTAAGAGAACGTACTCTTTTTGTCTTTTCATGATACTTTTGACTTAAAGCATCAGCAACTACATTTGTCTTTCCTGCATGATACTGGATATCACAATCATAATCACTAAGCATTTCCATCCAGCGTCTTTGTCTCATGTTCAATTCCTTTTGCCCAAAAACATATCTTAAACTCTTATGGTCGGTGAATATGCTAAACTTACTATCGTAAAGGTAATATCTCCAAATTTTAAGGGCAAAAATTATAGCTCCTAACTCTAGATCATGGGTTGAATAATTCTCTTCATGATTCTTAAGTTGCCTTGAAGCGTAAGCTATAACCTTTTGACGTTGCATTAATACACATCCATAACCTAACTTGGAAGCGTCACAATAGATTATAAAATCTTCGGTTCGTTCTGGTAACGCTAGTATGGGTGCATGGGTTAATCTTTGCTTAAGAATTCTAAAGGCTTCTTCTTGTTTTGATCCCCAATCACACTTAACGGATTTACAAGTTAACTTAGTTAAAGGAACGGCTATTCTAGAAAAATCTTGAATAAATCTTCTATAATAACCGGCCAATCCTAAGAAACTTCTAACCTCAGTTGGTGACTCAGGGATTTTCCACTTGGTAATCGCCTCGATTTTGGTGGGATCTACACGAATTCCTTCATGATTGACTAAATGTCCCAGAAATTGTACCTGCTCTAACCAAAACTCACACTTCAAAAACTTAGCATAGAGCTTTTCTTTTCTTAATAAACTTAGAATTACGTGCAGATGCGCTGCATGATCTTCCTTGTTTTTAGAATAAATAAGAATATCATCTATAAAGACAATTATGAATTTATCAAAATATGGCTTACATATTCGGTTCATCATGTCCATGAATGCAGTTGGGGCATTGGTTAAACGAAATGGCATGACAGTAAATTCATAATGGCCATAATTTGTTCTGAAAGCGGTCTTAGGAATATCCTCTTCCTGTACCTTTAATTGATGATATCCTGACCTTAAATCGATTTTTGAGAAAAATCGTGGTCCTTGCAATTGATCAAACAGATCATCTATACTTGGTAATGGATACAGATTCTTAATCGTGACTTTGTTTAATTCACGGTAATCAATACATATACGCATTGATCCGTCCTTCTTTTTAACGAATATAATCGGTGCTCCCCAGGGTGATGAACTTGGCTGTATGAATCCTTTCTCCAACAATTCGTCTAATTGTTTCTTTAATTCCTGCATTTCTGCGGGTGCCAAATGGTAAGGTGCTTTGGCAATTGGTGCGGTTCCTGGTATCAAATGGATTCTGAATTTAACATCTCTATCTAGAGGTTGCCCTGGTAGCTCTTCTGGAAATACATCTGAACACTGGGAAACTATGGGAATATCCATTAATTCTTTTCCTTTAGTTTTAGTGATTATAGAAATCAAATACACTAATGATCCTTTCCTTATATAACTTGCAGTTTTCATCACAGGGATGAATTTGTGGATTTAGAGAACTTATTTCCTTTAATTGTGATCTTTTCACCCCTTGGTGAATTTACTTGAATTGACTTTTGATCACATAAAATACTGGCTTTATTAGCTATTAACCAATCCATTCCTAAAACAACATCAAATCCTTCCAGATTCATGGGGTAAAGATTTGCAATAAATTTCTGATTTAAAATTTCTATTCTTGCTCCCTGCAAGATTTCAGAAATCCTAATGGTTTCCCCATTTGCTGTCTCTACTAGACATTCTTGTGGGAGTTTAGTTAATGATTGATTAAGAAGTTTGCAAAATGAAGTATTAATAAAACTTTGGTTCGCACCTGAGTCAAATAATACTTTAGCAAAAACATCATTAACTAAAAACGTACCAATGATCACATCTGGGATCATCTTTGCTTCTTCTGCAGTTAGAACAAATGCTCTAGCATTTCTAGTATTCTTGTTATTCGCGGCTGGAGTTAACTTTGGACAGTTAGGCTTGATATGACCTTGTTCTCCGCAGTTGTAGCATATCATGTTGCTAATCATTTTCCTGCAGTCTTCCTCCTTGTGTCTAGATATTTTGCAAAAGTTACAGTATATGGAGCATCTTCCTGAATGCTTCCTTTTGCAATACTTACAGTAGGGTGCAGAGGTAGAACCTACATTTCTCCCATGGTTAGAATTTCCAGAACGGAACTCTTGAGTAAGTTTCTGGGTTTAGTTCCTCCTTTGACCCTCTTCTCGTGTACGGACTAATTCATATGTCAAGGTCTTGGCTAGTTCTACAGCTTCTTCTATGGTTTGAGGTCTAGCTGCCTTGACTACGTGTCTAATCCCCCCCCCCCCATTGAATCCCCAGATGTAACGGGAGATTAAAACTGGTTCAGGTGAGGCAAGGGTTGGTACTATTCGGGCATATTCAAAGAATAATGTAGTATAACCCTTACTATCTACTCCAATCATCCTAAGGTTTAGGAATTTGTTTGCTATCTGTTCTTTTTCATTAGGAAGGCAGAATTTCCTTTCTACCATGTTTTTAAACTCTTCCATCCCATATTGTAAGTTCTATTACTTCCACTATACTGGAGGATAGTGTTCCACCATTCTAGTGCTAAATTTTTAAACAGATTTGAAGCAAACATTATCTTATCCTCTTCAGCACATTTACTTATTCTCAAGACTGCCTCAGTCTTTTCTATCCAGCGTAGAGATGCAACGGCCCATTCATTGCCCGATAATTCCATTGGTTTACAAGACCAGAATTATTTATAAGAACAACCGTAAGACACGGTTCTCCTTCTTTTGGGAATGGGCACTTGAAGTACGTGTCCATTGTTCACGCTATTTTCAGGTTCAGAAGGTCGCTTACTATCATGTTTACTTTTATTTTCGGCTTCCCTAACCGTTTTGATAATATATGGCATTGCATCTATTATCCCTTGTGCCACTATATGTTGCATGGCACTGTTATCCACTTGGTTTCCGTTATTGTTGTTGTTCGGGTTCTCATTAACCAAGTTAAAGTTACTCTGGTTATCGTTATTCTGGTTTTCCTGGTTTACTTCGTCATCCATCTGGATTTTAAACATTTATCAATTATTAATATCACAAAATAATTAATAATTTAAGTAACCACACAACACACATATTAAACAAAAGCGTCGAGCATTGCGACTTTACTCTTTCTATTATAGTATGCGTCAAATACACACTAATACTAGAAAAAAGAAGAAAAAAAATTACAGTGCAATACTATTATGCATCGCTAACCACGGAGTAGTCTATACTACAACATATATAATTATTACACATATATATATATATATTATATTATATTTTTTTCATACAAACATATTATATATTATTATATTATTATTATTACCAACTCCACCATCTCCTTTACTGGTCTGGATTCATCAAGTAATCCATATTGCGCTCGTCGTATTTCTAAACGAGTCACTCTCCTACCTGCCTCATCCTTTCACTACTCTCCAAAATTTCTTCTCCGAAAATTCGGAGCTCATGCACATTATCTTCACTCATTGGGGGTGCAAGTGCTGGTACTGGGTCCGGGTACTGGGGCATGGGATTCTCCTGAGGGTAAGGATTCTCTAAAATCTCCCTAATGTATTCATCGTTATCGTAGTAGTAGGGATCTAGAGAGTCCAGACCTGGATAGGCTGCTAAGTTCGGCATGGGTTCGTCGTTTAAGTGGTAGTGCGGCACATAATCCCTATGATCATCGAATCATGGATCATAATCCGGGTCTAAGGGATTAGGGGCTGGTATCCAAGGTATCTCCTCAGGGTTGAAATCATGCATTTCTACTTGATTTCCAGGGTTTTCTTCTATCTCCATCGGCTGAGTAGGGAATAAAGGTAAGGGTTGTGGGGCTACTAGTTGCTCCAGATTTGGGTCGGCAGCAGTTGTTGCTAGGATATGGAAATTAGCTAGGCTTCTATTAAGCATTTCCTGTGTATGGGCATCTGACTCTCGTTTAGCGGCTGCTAGGACTCTCTGCTGTTGCAACTTTCGCATTCTTTTCCTACGCTCAAATACTCCCTTACTGAACCATCCTCTCTTTTTCTAAGGGAATGGCTCTTCAGACTGTGCCTTAAAGACAAACAACCCTTCTTCTTTTTAACGAATATAATCGGTCCTCCCCAGGGTGATGAACTTGGCTGTATGAATCCTTTCTCCAACAATTCGTCTAATTGTTTCTTTAATTCCTGCATTTCTGCGGGTGCCAAACGGTAAGGTGCTTTGGCAATTGGTGCGGTTCCTGGTATCAAATGGATTCTGAATTTAACATCTCTATCTAGAGGTTGCCCTGGTAGCTCTTCTGGAAATACATCTGAACACTGGGAAACTATGGGAATATCCATTAATTCTTTTCCTTTAGTTTTAGTGATTATAGAAATCAAATACACTAATGATCCTTTCCTTATATAACTTGCAGTTTTCATCACAGGGATGAATTTGTGGATTTAGAGAACTTATTTCCTTTAATTGTGATCTTTTCACCCCTTGGTGAATTTACTTGAATTGACTTTTGATCACATAAAATACTGGCTTTATTAGCTATTAACCAATCCATTCCTAAAACAACATCAAATCCTTCCAGATTCATGGGGTAAAGATTTGCAATAAATTTCTGATTTAAAATTTCTATTCTTCCTCCCTGCAAGATTTCAGAAATCTTAATGGTTTCCCCATTTGCTGTCTCTACTAGACATTCTTGTGGGAGTTTAGTTAATGATTGATTAAGAAGTTTGCAAAATGAAGTATTAATAAAACTTTGGTTCGCACCTGAGTCAAATAATACTTTTGCAAAAACATCATTAACTAAAAACGTACCAATGATCACATCTGGGATCATCTTTGCTTCTTCTGCAGTTAGAACAAATGCTCTAGCATTTCTAGTATTCTTGGTATTCGCGGCTGGAGTTAACTTTGGACAGTTAGTCTTGATATGACCTTGTTCTCCGCAGTTGTAGCATATCCTGTTGCTAATCATTTTCCTGCAGTCTTCCTCCTTGTGTCTAGATATTTTGCAAAAGTTACAGTATATGGAGCATCTTCCTGAATGCTTCCTTTTGTAATACTTACAGTAGGGTGCAAAGGTAGAACCTACATTTCTCCCATGGTTAGAATTTCCAGAACGGAACTCTTGAGTAAGTTTCTGGGTTTAGTTCCTCCTTTGACCCTCTTCTCGTGTACGGACTAATTCATCTGTCAAGGTCTTGGCTAGTTCTACAGCTTCTTCTATGGTTTGAGGTCTAGCTGCCTTGACTACGTGTCTAATCCCCCCCCCCCCCATTGAATCCCCAGATGTAACGGGAGATTAAAACTGGTTCAGGTGAGGCAAGGGTTGGTACTATTCGGGCATATTCAAAGAATAATGTAGTATAACCCTTACTATCTACTCCAATCATCCTAAGGTTTAGGAATTTGTTTGCTATCTGTTCTTTTTCATTAGGAAGGCAGAATTTCCTTTCTACCATGTTTTTAAACTCTTCCATCCCATATTGTAAGTTCTATTACTTCCACTATACTGGAGGATAGTGTTCCACCATTCTAGTGCTAAATTTTTAAACAGATTTGAAGCAAACATTATCTTATCCTCTTCAGCACATTTACTTATTCTCAAGACTGCCTCAGTCTTTTCTATCCAGCGTAGAGATGCAACGGCCCATTCATTGCCCGATAATTCCATTGGTTTACAAGACCAGAATTATTTATAAGAACAACCGTAAGACATGGTTCTCCTTCTTTTGGGAATGGGCACTTGAAGTACGTGTCCATTGTTCACGCTATTTTCAGGTTCAGAAGGTCGCTTACTATCATGTTTACTTTTATTTTCGGCTTCCCTAACCGTTTTGATAATATATGGCATTGCATCTATTATCCCTTGTGCCACTATATGTTGCATGGCACTGTTATCCACTTGGTTTCCGTTATTGTTGTTGTTCGGGTTCTCATTAACCAAGTTAAAGTTACTCTGGTTATCGTTATTCTGGTTTTCCGGGTTTACTTCGTCATCCATCTGGATTTTAAACATTTACCAATTATTAATATCACAAAATAATTAATAATTTAAGTAACCACACAACACACATATTAAACAAAAGCGTCGAGCATTGCGACTTTACTCTTTCTATTATAGTATGCGTCAAATACACACTAATACTAGAAAAAAGAAGAAAAAAAATTACAGTGCAATACTATTATGCATCGCTAACCACGGAGTAGTCTATACTACAACATATATAATTATTACACATATATATATATATATATATATTATATTTTTTTCATACAAACATATTATATATTATTATATTATTATTATTACCAACTCCACCATCTCCTTTACTGGTCTGGATTCATCAAGTAATCCATATTGCGCTTGTCGTATTTCTAAACGAGTCACTCTCCTACCTGCCTCATCCTTTCACTACTCTCCAAAATTTCTTCTCCGAAAATTCGGAGCTCATGCACATTATCTTCACTCATTGGGGGTGCAGGTGCTGGTACTGGGTCCGGGTACTGGGGCATGGGATTCTCCTGAGGGTAAGGATTCTCTAAAATCTCCCTAATGTATTCATCGTTATCGTAGTAGTAGGGATCTAGAGAGTCCAGACCTGGATAGGCTGCTAAGTTCGGCATGGGTTCGTCGTTTAAGTGGTAGTGCGGCACATAATCCCTATGATCATCGAATCATGGATCATAATCCGGGTCTAAGGGATTAGGGGCTGGTATCCAAGGTATCTCCTCAGGGTTGAAATCATGCATTTCTACTTGATTTCCAGGGTTTTCTTCTATCTCCATCGGCTGAGTAGGGAATAAAGGTAAGGGTTGTGGGGCTACTAGTTGCTCCAGATTTGGGTCGGCAGCAGTTGTTGCTAGGATATGGAAATTAGCTAGGCTTCTATTAAACATATCCTATGTATGGGCATCTGACTCTCGCTTAGCGGCTGCTAGGACTCTCTGCTGTTGCAACTTTCGCATTCTTTTCCTACGCTCAAATACTCCCTTACTGAACCATCCTCTCTTTTTCTAAGGGAATGGCTCTTCAGACTGTGCCTTAAAGACAAACAACCCTTCTTCTTTATCAGCGGCATACCTAGAGAGGGCAGGCTGTGAAGAGGTTCCTTCACTCCTAGGTGAATCGGACAACTGACGATAAGCGTCTGAGGGTCCTTGATCACTCATACTGAATACTAACAAATAGTCAATTAACACATAACAAATATATACAGATATACACGTGTTTCCATAATAAATTTCCTAACAGTTTGAATAATATACTGATGTCAGCAGAACACTTCTGTGGCTGAATCAGTGGCTTAGCTCTGATACCACCTTCTTTCGCCACCCCTGACCCCTATCTGTCCCGGGAACGGGCGGCCGCAAGACCAGTTGTGGTGGTATCATTTTTGTTTATCATTTATTCATTTGGCAGCGGGAATTTCATCAGGACCGTAGTTAGGAAATGTTTATCAGAGTAAAACCACCATATTTTATAATAGTAAACACATGGGTAAAACTCAAGTTTCTTATTACAACATGTTTATAGGGATAAACCCTATTTTATTGAATTTAAAACTTCGTCTTTTGGGTAATTTTATAGCCACATTTTTCCAAGCCGTCAGTACTCTCCAGCTGGCTTTCTTCTAATTGGCTTTTACATTTTGTTACCTGAAACGCGTTTTAAAAACATTTGTCAGTGGGAAATACAGGTGAGTGAATCCCAGTTTAATCAAGAAACGTCTTATCTTTAACAGTATTGAGAGCAATCACATTGTTTATTTCTACACAATTACTCATTCAGTATTGTTAATCCTGACTGGTGGGTCATATTACACATTGGCTATCTCGTTGTCCAATGGTAACGTGTTCCACATTTTGTATACAAAACCCCAACATACCGGCAGTAATTGAAGAACTACAAAGACTCAATCACTGCTTAATAGCATTGTAAACATTTAAGGTTTTGTAAAAACAATTTGCAAAAAGGAGATTACTCACATTGCTGTCTTAGGTTTTCTGTAAGGGTTTCCTGTTGATAATCTATAATTTACACAATGTACACGCGTTAGTAAAATAACCCTTTTATTTACATTAGTAATACCCTCCCCGAGACGGCATTCCAACGACTACGTAGGGCAGAACCCTGACAGCCGTTACGGAACCCTGGATCGATCGGGCAGCGTATCTAATACGTAGCCGGGGTTATGATACTTACATTGGGGCAGAACTTCGTTAATTAGGGGGATATTATACCGGAGTATAGTGCCTACTATATAGTAATTCGATAGAGAGAAAAGAAACTGAACGAGTTTTCTGAAGACCCGATGCCTGCTATATATAGGGCCTGGTTTTCACTTTCTCGCGGCCCGCGTACTAGCGGGTCTAGGCGTAAGTGATCCGGGTCACGAACTAGGTTCAACACGTTGCTGACACGTGTCAACACCGGGGCTTGCCTGACCTTAGAGCTGTCGTGGCCCGCGTAAGCCCAAGAGGTGGCTTACGCGCCCAAGAGGTGGCTTAAGCCCAAGAGTAAAATAACCCTTTTATTTACTTTTAATGGCATACTGTATTTTGGGCTCGGTTTTCACATACGGGGTGTATTTAGAGACATATAGGGTTATTTTAAATTATATTAGGGTGTCGAAAAATATTTTGGAGGGTTGTTACATCCTCCCCACCTTATTTTAGAGCTCGTCCTCAAGGTCTTACTGGAACAGGTGTGGGCATTTCCTTTGCATTTCTGATTCAAGCTCCCATGTGTATTCTGGTCCTCTTTTGGAGTCCCACTTCACTTTGACTAGAACTAATCTCTTGTGCTTGAGGTTCTTAACTTTCCTGTCTTCAATTTATAGAGGTCTTTCTACAAATTTTAACTGTTCATTTATCTCTATATCCTTAAGAGGTATTATCAGTGATTCATCAGCTAAGCATTTCTTGAGAGTAGATACATGAAATACATCATGTATTTCTGCCATTTCCTCTAGCAGTTGTAGCTGATAGGCCACATGTCCTATTCTTCTAATAATCTCAAAAGGTCCAACATACCTGGGGCTTAGCTTTCCCCTCTAGATGAATCATACTACTCCTTTCCAGGGAGAGACTTTCAATAACACTTTATCTCCTACTTGAAATTCCAGTGGCTTTCGTCGGTTATCAGCATAACTCTTTTGTCTATCTCGTGCTGCTTTCAGTCGTTCCTTAACTTGAATGATTTTGTTTGTTGTTTCTTGTACTATCTCAGGTCCAGATAGTTGCTTTTCTCCAATTTCTACCCAACAGACTGGCGTTCGGCACTTTCGTCCGTAAAGTGCTTCGAATGGTGCAGCATTGATACTTGTGTGATAACTGTTATTGTAAGAAAATTCTATCAATGGTAAGTGATCGACCCAATTACCTCCGAAATCGATTACACAAGCTCTAAGCATGTCTACCATTGTCTGAATCGTCCTTTCGCTTTGTCCATCCGTTTGAGGATGATAAGCGGTGCTTATATTCAACTTAGTTCCTATTGCTTTTTGGAAACTAGTCCAAAAATGAGAGGTAAAACTTCTATCTCTGTCAGAAACAAGTGATAGAGGAATTCCATGTAATGAAACTATTTCATTTACATATAATTTAGCTAACTGTTCCATACTGAAAGTTTCTTTCATTGGAAGGAAATGAGCTGACTTAGTTAGCCTGTCTAGAATCACCCAGATTGTATCATTACCTTTCCTGGTTTTGGGTAATTTAGTAACAAAATCCATTGTTATTAATTCCCATTTCCATATAGGCATTTCTAGTTGTTGCAATAAACCTGAGGGTTTCTGATGTTCAGCTTTGACTTGTGAACAAGTTAAACACCTTGCAACATATGCTGCTATATCATTTTTCATTCCTATCCACCAAAAATTTTTCCTTAAGTCTTGATACATCTTATCACTTCCAGGATGCATCGTATACTTTGACTTATGGGCTTCTTCTAATATACGGTGACGTAGGCTTCCTAATTTAGGTATCCACATTCTTTTCTTATGGAATCTCCAAATTCCATATGTTCCTTGTTCTAATTCCTTAATCATTCCTTTCAATTTTTCAGTATCATCCTTGATTACTGATTCTTGTTTTTTTTCTAATCTGATCATTTAAATCTACTTGCAAATTTTACTTAAGAGAACGTACTCTTTTTTGTCTTTTCATGATACTTTCGACTTAAAGAATCAGCAACTACATTTGCCTTTCCTGCATGATACTGGATATCACAATCCTAATCACTAAGCATTTCCATCCAGCGTCTTTGTCTCATGTTCAATTCCTTTTGCTCAAGAACATATCTTAAACTCTTATGGTCGATGAATATGGTAAACTTACTACCGTAAAGGTAATGTCTCCAAATTTTAAGGGCAAAAATTATAGCTCATAACTCTAGATCATGGGTTGAGTAATTCTCTTCATGATTCTTAAGTCGTCTAGAAACGTAAGCTATAACCTTTTGACGTTGCATTAATACACATCCATAACCTAACTTGGAAGCATCACAATAGATTACAAAATCTTCGGTTCCTTCTGGTAACGCTAGTATGGGTGCATGGGTTAATATTTGCTTAAGAATTCTAAAGGCTTCTTCTTGTTTTGATCCCCAATCAAACTTAACGGATTTACAAGTTAACTTAGTTAAAGGAATGGCTATTCTAGAAAAATCTCAAATAAATCTTCTATAATAACCGGCCAATCCTAAGAAACTTCTAACCTCAGTTGGTGACTCAGGGGTTTTCCACTTGGTAATCGCCTCGATTTTGGTGGGATCTACACGAATTCCTTCGTGATTGACTAAATGTCCAAGAAATTGTACCTGCTCTAACCAAAACTCACACTTAAAAAACTTAGCATAGAGCTTTTCTTTTCTCAATAAACTTAGAATTGCGTGCAGATGCGCTACATGATCTTCCTTGTTTTTAGAATAAATAAGAATATCATCTATAAAGACAATTATGAATTTATCCAAATATGGCTTACATATTCGGTTCATCATGTCCATGAATACAGTTGGGGCATTGGTTAAACCAAATGGCATGACAGTAAATTCATAATGGCCATAATTTGCTCTGAAAGCGGTCTTAGGAATATCCTCTTCATGTACCTTTAATTGATGATATCCTGAGTTTAAATCGATTTTTGAGAAAAATCGTGCTCCTTGCAATTGTTCAAACAGATAATCTATCCTTGGTAATGGATACAGATTCTTAATCGTGACTTTGTTTAATTCACGGTAATCAATACACATACGCATTAATCCGTCCGTCTTTTTAACGAATAAAATCGGTGCTCCCCAGGGTGATGAACTTGGCTGTATGAATCATTTCTCCAACAATTCGTCTAATTGTTTCTTTAATTCCAACATTTCTGCGGGTGCCAAACGGTAAGGTGCTTTGGCAATTGGTGCAGTTCCTGGTATCAAATGGATTCTGAATTCAACATCTCTATCTGGAGGTTGCCCTGGTAGCTCTTCTGGAAATACATCTGAAAACTGGGATACTATGGGAATATCCTTTAATTCTTTTCCGTTAGTTTTAGTGATTATAGAAATCAAATACACTAATGATCCTTTCCATATATAACTTGCATTTTTCATCACAGAGATGAATTTTGTGGATTTAGAGAACTTATTTCCTTTAATTGGGATCTTTTCACCCCTTGGTGAATTTACTTGAATTGACTTTTGATCACATAAAATACTGGCAGAATCTGAGAAAATCTTGATAGTACAGATATGCTTCTGCACACGGGGGCGTACCAGCGGACACGGGGGCGTGGTCAACTGATGTAGACAAACTGCAATTAATGAAGAAAGAGAAGGAGGATGGACACGGGGTCGTGCCCAATGGACACGGGGCCGTGCCCGAGCTACTATTCAGCCTATAAATAGGGGTTCGTGGCTCATTTGCAAGCCATCCCTTGGCACACCACCTCTCTCACACTTCACCCACCACCCACCACCATCACAACACCATCATCCACCACCATCATCCATTGTCCATCATAGAGTGTGTGAGTCGTCTCGGGATCCAAGATTGATCGTAAGAGTTCTTGACAATCAAAGGCCATGTTTGCCTAAGTCTCTTACATCACTTGGTGAAGACAAGTGTCTAGTGTAATACTTTTTATTTTTAATCTTTTCGCACTTTTTACTTGGTTATGTATTAATGACTTTAATAACTAGTTTCTTATGTTGATGGTCATTCTTCCTTATCGTTTGTCCGTGGTGTCTTGGCATTATTTTATTGTCTATATAAAATAAACGATTTTCACCATTCATATAACCACGGTCTATATGGAGGTATGTTGGCTACCTGGTCGGGGGTTAAGGGGACGGTTTGGTAAGAGTCTTGCCTTGTTCAGTGTATAGATCCTGCAAGGACCTGGGTCAAATTTAGTAGGACCTCCTTCAATACCCACCGGTATTGGATGGAGGGGGTCCAAACTCTTTGATCCCCTCATATGTAAGCTACTATTAATACTTTAACCCGGCTACTTAGGACTGTATCCCTGCTGACTCAGACTACTTAGCCGAGGGTAACGTCACCTTCAAAAGAGGGGCCTACCATAATATGCATTAATAACTTAATTAATTATCTTTCAATAATCCGACCCTTTAGGATTGTATCCTTGCTGACTCAAACTACTGGGTTGAGGGTAACGTCACCTTCAAAAGAGGGGTCTACTACAATAACTAAGATAATCTCTTAAAAAGTGCAAAAGTACGGAAATAATCAAAGGTTACACTAAACACGAGTCGGAGCCAAGTGATTCATCTTGTCTATCTGTTTTTATTTTATTTTATTTTTCAGCATTTTAGTTAGTTTATATTTTTTCTAGTTTAAAATCTTTTTCTAAACTTTTGATTTGATTAGACGTTGAGGATAAACCAGTATTAGAAGCTCTTGTGTCCTTAGACGACCTCGGTATCTTACCAACACTATATTACGCTCACGATAGGTGCACTTGCCCATATGTGTGTTTGGTGTTAGTAAAATATCGTGTTTTATAAATTGAAAACTTGACTAACGTGTAAACAGGGCTTAAAAGATATATTAAAATATATACACACCAAACCCGCATCAAGTTTTTGGCGCTGTTGCCGGGAACACAAGGATTTTAAGAAAGTTAGGAATCAACGGCCTAATCGTTTTTTCAAATTTTTCTGTTTTTTTAGGATTTTTCTTAATTTTCAGCTTCTACAGAACTCAGCACGGGTCGTGCCCGCTGAACACGCCCCGTGCCCAATCATTGGAACTGGCAATCCTGTTTTAAGTCAGACAGTAAGCTGAACACGGGCCGTGCCCACTCAACACGCCCCGTACCCAAGTTTCAGTTACTGAAAACAGAACCGTAAGATCCCGACGGTTGGTAATTTCTGACATAAACATGAGTGATACTGATATTTTTTACTTTCGACACTCTTATGGTATGTGGTTTCAAATATGTGGTGGTTCCCATAAAGAATTAGAATGTTATTTTCTAAATTATAAGCCCCACTATATAGACCCATCGTTTTCCTGTAGCCTTAAGAGGGGCGAAAGTAAAAATAATCCCTATCTCTCCCTCGAATGCTCTTAACCAGATCTTCTAGGAGAAATGTTTCTTGATGAACTATTTCAATTGGAAGATCTAATTCTTAATTGGTTAAAAGAACTTAGGATGGATTTCAATAATTTATCTCAAGACGATAACCAAAAAGAATTGTTGGGATCGCATTCAAATAAAAACAACTTCGTTGTTCCCGATGTTACCTCTAACTCTAGCGAGGACTTGAGCGATAGTTGTCCCTGTGTTGATTGTGCCGTGAAGGACTCCCCATCGACTTCGTTCGATGCATACATAGACCTGAGCGATTCGGCATACACCTTCTTTAACGAGAGCACGGGAAAGGGTTGGACTTGTCCACCTACATATAGCCTAGGAATCACCCTCACCGACAACCTCTTGCGTTCTCGTCTTAATCCAGAGCAATTAAGGTATCTTAGGCACTTTGGGGTTGTTCCATCCAGTAAGGAACCGCCCGATCCGGATAAGTTCCTTAGAAATAGACAAACTTCATAAACAACCTTTCGACACGGGGCCGTGCCCAGGTCAACACGCCCCCGTGTCCACCAAAAGATTCCTTTCTGACTTCTTGTCAAAATACGGACAAAATGTGTCAGGATCTTGCCTGCACACGGCGCCGTGTCCAGCCGACACGGGGCCGTGTCCAGCATGTTGTCGTTTTCTATAAATGCAGCCAAGAATCCTGCACATTTGGACCATCCAGGGACAGGGATTTGAAAGGATCTTCTCACCTACCATCCTAGGTATTTTCTAAAAGAAGGTTCTAACAACCATCTTGTCCTTTCCTCTTTTATCCATTGCCTTCTTCTTCATCTTTCTTGCATCAACACCTCCATTGAAGCTTGAGATCACCATGATTCCAAGCTTTATTATGATGTTTATTAGGTTTTTGTTCAAGGAATCTTGTTAAAAATAAGTTGTACAACATTGTTTTAAGTTATTTCTGCTAAAAAATGCTTCATAAATTGGAAAAATAATTTTGAAACTCCAAGATTCCTTGTTCCAAAGATCTGCAGAAAGTTGAACACGGGGCCGTGCTCATTGAGCACGGGGCCGTGTCCGAAGTCACTGTTTCACTAAAATGAACTATTTTTGGTTTGTTTTCGTAGAATGTCTTGTCAAAACAGTGGAACCTCTTCTGCGCACTCCCGAAACAGTCGAAGGGAAAGAAGGTCATCAATTGAAGCAAATCTCGTACGCTACGTAATGGCATTACATGAAGCTCTTGACGAGATGACTTCGGTAGAGGAGGTCCTAATAGACCGTATAAATTATCTTACGGTGGGGTTGGAAAACAGTTTTCAAGAAATTAACCTCTTGCACCAGAGGTTGAACATTCTTGTAACACCTCCCATGGAACCAATCCTCCCTCAAGAGGATTGGAACCTAGCACTTGGAATCAACAATCCTACTGGGTGGGATGACTTTCCAGTGGAGCCTCTTCTTGAAGATCTACAAGAAGTCCCGGTGGAGGTTGCACCTCCTCGAACCGATGCCAATGAGCCTGCCTTTCTTCTCCCACGGGAGATAGAGGAATGGCTCGCCGATGTGTGAGGAACCCATGCCCGGAAAAAGAAGTTTTTCAAAGCCGCATCCAACCAAGAGAATTATCTCTTTGGAAATTTTGCTAATAGAATAATTTTAGGCTAGAACTTCTTGATTTAGATTTCTTATGCTTCTTTGACCTATTTATCTAGAGTTTTAACTTTTTAGGATCATTATGTAATTCTCTATGACTTAATGAATGATGGTTTTAGCTAATTTGGTGTTTGGATGATGTTGTAATGAGTAAAACGCACTCGAGATGGTAAAGGATAACAAGGGAAACTTGAACCAGCACCCCATGCATGAAAACAAGGCCATCCGACAAAATTTTCTTCATTAAAGCAAGTTCAGCACGGGCCGTGCCCGCCCAACACGGCCCCGTGCTGCACAATCTACAGAAAATGCCCAGTTCAGGTAACTGGACACGGGCCGTGTTGACCCAACACGCCCCCTTGTCCAGGCTTCTGTTTCTTTTTAAAAACTTTTGTTACTGGCGATCTGAACACGGGGCCGTGCCCGGACACCACGGGGCCGTGTCCAGACGCCCAGTAACATAAATTTTGTTTTTTCACACCTTTTTACACATTCAATCAACCTATAAACTTATTTTTGGGACACATTGAGGACAATGTGTAATTTAAGTATTGGGGGGGGGGGATGCTAAAACTTTGAATCTTGCAAGTCCTAATCACAAGCCTTACACAAAGCTCTATTGGAACCGCTAATCACCCCTAATTTTTTTCAAAAAATTTTCATTTTTTTTTACTTGTCTAGGTTTAACTTGGGAATTTCAAATTCTAAAAAGGTTATATTTTTACAAATTTACAACCGATAGCGTCGTGATAAAAAGAACCAACATAAGAAAATTATGAAACGGCATGACAAGCTTAGTTAAAATTTGATTATATATATTTGATCACATAAAAACCGATTCCCACAAAAGTGAGTTTTGAGCCTTTATTGAGCATACAAATATATATCTTTAAACTAAATGCTCATTTTTCGTTTCTTGTGTGAATAGCCGCTTGGTTCTTACGACTCTAGAACTTGCCACGACGATACATTCCCAGTCATTACCGACTTAAACCCGAGTAAGTAAATTATGGAGGCATTAGGACTAACCCTTTTTATTTCTACACCATTATTTTTTTCTTTTTTTTACCACCTACCCAAAATCCCCCTAGTTAACCCCTTTGAGCCTAAACCTTTTTATTTCTTAACCCAAAAACAAACACCCTTTCACCCACCAAAACCTTTTTTATTTTTAACCCTTTGTTTTAGTAACAAGCTCGGTTCTTCGTATGACTTTTCAAAAAAAAAATTGTTGATGATGAAGCAAAAGAGAAATTAACAAACAAGTTCATCAAAAATAACTTTGTTTGAATAATGGCTTCATCAAAATAAAAATTGCAAAAAAATAAAAAGTCTTACGAAAACCGACGTTTTTACGCCTTTCGCCCTTTTACTAACTACTAACCCAACCACCTACCTTTAACCCAAGCCTAACCCTTCACCCAAAAGTCCTCTTGATATTTACAAAGGTATATATTTAAAAAGGAGGAGGATTGATTGCTTGGCAAGCCTATGGTAGGAGTAAGTTCCATGCCGCTCTCGAGTGATTCACTAAAATACATCTTCGGCCGAGTGTTGAGTGATCCCCGTGAGGTATGTGAACTTGTATATAAGTGGAATATTAAAGAGGCATGTTATGCCCTAATAAGTAATTTATCTTATGTGATTTTTAAATAAATCATGACGAATAGGATTGTAAATAAATAAAAATAAAACTTAATAAAGAATCTTGGAAATCCCGACACTCTATGACAAGCCCAAAAACCTTCTCTTCTACCCATTCCATTTGGGAGTGTAAAGCCACATTATAAATAGTTTTGCTTGAGGACAAGCAAAGATTCAAGTGTGGGGGTATTTGATGTGCACAAAATGCAACATATAAATTACATCAATTGTGGCATAAAACTAACCCTTTTTTAGTACTAATGTTGGAAAAAGTGTGTTTTTGTCTTCCTTTTGTATTTTCAGGATTAAATGAGCTCAAATGAACAAAAGAAGCAAAAAGGCAGCAAAATCTAACATAAATACAAGAAAAGGAACAAACGTGGCATGCCCGACCCCCCGACAGCATCTTCCCTAGCAAAATCAAGAAGACAGAAGACTGAACACGCCCCGTGCTTAGTGAACACGGGGGTGTGCCCAAGTGCCAGCATAAAAGACAAAGCTGTAGAAGCTTCTATCACCCACCACGGGGGCGTGCCCAGCGGACACGGGGCCGTGGTCCTCTCTAAGATTCGCAGAATCTGAGAAAATCTTGATAGTACAGATATGCTTCTGCACACGGGGGCGTACCCAGCGGACACGGGGGCGTGGTCAACTGATGCAGACAAACTGCAATTAATGAAGAAAGAGAAGGAGGACGGACATGGGGCCGTGCCCGAGCTACTGTTCAGCCTATAAATAGGGGTGCTTGGCTCATTTGTAAACCATCCCTTGGCACACCACCTCTCTCACACTTCACCCACCACCATCACAACACCATCATCCACCACCATCATCCATTGTCCATCATAGAGTGTGTGAGTCATCTCGGGATCCAAGATTGATCGTAAGAGTTCTTGACAATCAAAGGCCATGTTTGCCTAAGTCTCTTACATCACTTGGTGAAGACAAGTGTCTAGTGTAATACTTTTTATTTTTAATCTTTTCGCACTTTTTACTTGGTTATGTATTAATGACTTTAATAACTAGTTTCTTATGTTGAACGTGATTCTTCCTTATCGTTTGTCCGTGGTGTCTTGGCATTATTTTACTGTCTATACAAAATAAAAGATTTTCACCATTCATATCTCCACGGTCTATATGGAGGTATGTTGGCTACCTGGTCGGGGATTAAGGGAACGGTTTGGTAAGAGTCTTGCCTTGTTCAGTGTATAGATCCTGCAAGGACCTGGGTCAAATTTAGTAGGACCTCCTTCAATACCCACCGGTATTGGATGGTGGAGGTCCAAACTCTTTGATCCCCTCATATGTAAGCTACTATTAATACTTTAACCCGGCTACTTAGGACTGTATCCCTGCTGACTCAGACTACTTAGCCAAGGGTAACGTCACCTTCAAAAGAGGGGCCTACCATAATATGCATTAATAACTTAATTAATTATCTTTCAATAATCCCTCCCGTTTGGATTGTATCCTTGCAGACTAAAACTACTGGGTTGGGGGTAACGTCACCTTCAAAAGAGGGGCCTACTACAATAACTAAGATAATCTCTTAAAAAATGCAAAAGTGCAGAAATAATCAAAGGTTACACTAAACACGAGTCGGAGCCAAGTGATTCATCTTGTCTATATGTTTTTATTTTATTTTATTTTTCAGCATTTTAGTTAGTTTTTATTTTTTCTAGTTTAAAATCTTTTTCTAAACTTTTGATTTGATTAGACGTTGAGGATAAACCGGTATTAAAAGCTCTTGTGTCCTTGGACGACCTCGGTATCTTACCAACACTATACTACGCTCACGATGGGTGCACTTACCCATATGTTTGTTTGGTGTTAGTAAAATATCGTGTTTTATAAATTTAAAACTTGACTAACGTGTAAAAAGGGCTTAAAATATACATTAAAATATATACACACCAAACCCGCATCAATGATCTTCCTTGTTTTTAGAATAAATAAGAATATCATATATAAAGACAATTATGAATTTATCTAAATATGGCTTACATATTCGATTCATCATGTCCATGAATGTAGCTGGGGCATTGGTTAAACCAAATGGCATGACAGTAAATTCATAATGGGCATACCTTGTTCTGAAAGCGGTCTTAGGAATATCCTCTTCCTGTACCTTTAATTGATGATATCCTGACCTTAAATCGATTTTTGAGAAAAATCGTGCTCCTTGCAATTGCTCAAACAGATCATCTATCCTTGGTAATGGATACCGATTCTTAATCATGACTTTGTTTAATTCATAGTAATCAATACACATACGCATTGTCCCGGCCTTCTTTTTAACGAATAAAATCGGTGCTCCCCAGGGTGATGAACTTGGCTGTATGAATCCTTTCTCCAACAATTCGTCTAATTGTTTCTTTAATTCCTGCATTTCTGCGGGTGCCAAATGGTAAGGTGCTTTGGCAATTGGTGCGGTTCCTGGTATCAAATGGATTCTGAATTCAACTTCTCTATCTGGAGGTTGCCGTTGTAGCTCTTCTGGAAATACATCTGAAAACTGGGATACTATGGGAATATCCTTTAATTCTTTTCCTTTAGTTTTAGTGATTATAAAAATCAAATACACTAATGATCCTTTCCTTATATAACTTGCAGTTTTCATCACATAGATGAATTTTGTGGATTTAGAGAACTTATTTCCTTTAATTGTGATCTTTTCACCCCTTGGTGAATTTACTTGAATTGACTTTTGATCACATAAAATACTGGCTTTATTGGCTATTAACCAATCCATTCCTAAAACAACATCAAATCCTGCCAGATTCATGGGGTAAAAATTTGCAATAAATTTCTGATTTAAAATTTCTATTCTTGCTCCATGCAAGATTTCAGAAATCCTAATGGTTTCCCCATTTGCTGTCTCTACTAGACATTCTTGTGGGAGTTTAGTTAATGATTGATTAAGAAGTTTGCAAAATGAAGTATTAATAAAACTTTGGTTCGCACCTGAGTCAAATAACACTTTAGCAAAAACATCATTAACTAAAATCGTACCAATGATCACAGCCGGGATCATCTTTGCTTCTTCTACAGTTAGAACAAATGCTCTAGCATTTTTAGTATTCTTAATATTCGCGGCTGGAGTTAACTTTGGACAGTTAGGCTTGATATGACCTTGTTCTCCGCATTTGTAGCATATCCTGTTGCTAATCTTTTTCCTGCAGACTTCCTCCTTGTGTCCAGATATTTTGCAAAAGTTATAGTATATGGAGCATCTTCCTGAATGCTTCCTTTTGCAATACTTACAGTAGGGTGCAGAGGTATAACCTACATTTCTCCCACGGTTAGAATTTCCAGAACGGAATTCTTGAGTAAGTTTATGGGTTAAGTTTCTCCTTTGATCCTCTTCTCGTGTACGGACTAATTCATCTGTCAAGGTGTTAGCTAGTTCTACAGCTTCTTCTATGGTTTGAGGTCTAGCTGCCTTGACTACATGTCTAATATCCCCAATTAATCCCCAGATGTAACAGGAGATTAAAACTGGTTCAGGTGAAGCAAGGGTTGGTACGATTCGGACATATTCAAAGAATAATGTAGTATAACCCTTACTATATACTCCAATCATCCTAAGGTTTAGGAATTTGTTTGCTATCTGTTCTTTTTTATTAGGAGGGCAGAATTTCCTTTCTACCATGTTTTTAAACTCTTCCCATCCCATATTGTAAGTTCTATTACTTCCTCTAGACTGGAGGATAGTGTTCCACGATTCTAGTGCAAAATTTTTAAACAGATTTGAAGCAAACATTATCTTATCCTCTTCAGCACATTTACTTATTCTCAAGCCTGCCTCAGTCTTTTCTATCCAGCGTAGAGATGCAACGGCCCCTTCATTTCCCGATAATTCCATTGGTTTACAAGACCATAATTCATTAAAAGAACAACCGTAAGACACGGTTCTCCTTCTTTTGGGAATGGGCACTTGAAGTACGGGTCCATTGTTCACGCTGTTTTCAGGTTCAGTGCAGGATCGTTTTACCGACCAAACGAGTCGTTCAGAAGAGATTTTGCTCAATACGAGAGGCGGAAACAAACGTATCGAGGTAATTCAGCTTACAATTCACTTTAAACTGTCTTTTGATTGATTTGACAAAGAATTACCGCGAGCAGACACTTCGGCAGTAGTTCGACACTGAAACCGGAAAGTTACAAATGACTTGGCACACCTAGTATTTATAGGCAAGGTAATTTCGCATGGAATCATCTCATGCGAAATTAGATTTCACACGAAATACCCATGTAATTTCGTACGAAATAGTTGGTTGCTATTTCGTGCGAAATACCATCATACCCACATTTCTCGTTTTGCGTGCCCTGATCTATCTATTCTAATACAAGACTCGATACAAGACAAAGTCGATAGACGTATGCACCAACAGACTCTCCCTCAGATGTTGATGAAGTCTTCGGTGTCGAGTCTTCGGTTGTCAAATCTTCAGTCTTTATCAGTCTTCTCGATCTCGCTAAAGATTCTCCATTGTAAGCATCTTCAATCAATCTCTATCTCTTTCTCCCAGAATCTTAACCTGTCTCTATACTTCTCTTGATCAGGTCTCTTGATTCCTTAAGATCATCAGCATCAGCAGCTTACATCTGCAAATTCCTTCTTGATGTCATCAGACTCCCCCTTTCGATAAGCTGGGATCGCAGTCTGGAATTCACTTCTCACAGGTTCTAATATCGTAACCTGGCTTTTCTCAAACTTCATTCCAGCACAATCTCTACCATAAACATAAGATTCACAAATTTAAAATATTGCAAATTCAGAAACCACTTTGCAAAAATTAATCTCAGATGATCACTTATAAGAATAACATCTCTTTCTTTCTTAAACACACTCTCCCAAACCTGTTCATCATGTTTAGCACTTGAAATTTTGAAACTTAGCTCTTCAACATCAGTTGTCGAAAATCTTTTTGTATATATATATTTTTTAAATTTATGCTAAAACACACTAAATTCTTTTTGAAATTTTGATTTTAATGAAATGCAGTAAAGAAATATATACAAACACTATTTTTTGTGAGTTTGTGTAAGAGGATCATATCAGTTTATGAGACAAATCACCAACACCATTAAGCTTTAAACATTTTAAGTTCTAAACGATTCACGTAGATTGTCAGTATACTGATCCACTTTAAATTTTCACACAAATTTCAATTGTTTCGAGATACGAGATTAATGTTTTAAACACTTAAACTTATACGCATGTCCCAACTCAGAATATACTACCGTATCCAGATCCCAATATTCAGTCTTATAGGTGAGTATACCTAGATGATATCTGTAAAGGGTTAAATGCGAGGGCCATGAGAGCTCAGGCTATTGCTTCCGCAAAATCAGAGAGATGATGGCTTCGACTTTAGGTGTGTTCCCTTTAGAGAATCTTTTCTTCAACAGCACATGATTAGCATTTTGCAATGTTTCATCATTTTTTATGCTGAGGGGGTGCTATATTTCAAGCAAGCAGAAAGTATTATACGGGGACTAGGCCATTGCTTCCGCAAAATCATAAGTCCCGGGATAATACCCCATATATCACTAAGCAGAAAGACCTAGTATCTCAGAAAGAGGGACCTTTCAAACAAGATTTCGGGGGTTACCCATATATCAGAGATGTTCCCCACGCGATAAGTAAGTTTGAAATTTAGATTTATATCTCGAACACAATCTACTAAGCGTGCGAAAATCTACTGGCACATCATCAATGAGACCGTTTATCACTTTTAAACTTTCCAATTCTTTAGCATGTTGTGATAGTCCACTGATGTACTATCATTTCCTCTTTTTTCAACAAAAACTCATTTTTATTTTTTCAATGTTTTGGGCTTTAAATGGTTTTATCATGTTTTTGGATTTTTCAAATTTTCGAAATTTCCTAAATTTTTACTCCCCCTAAAATCAAAATATGTTTCAATTTTGATTTTCTAGGAAAATTTGAAAACAAACTATACAATAAAATAACAACTGTTGTGAACTACATCAAATCGCCATCCACTTGGCATAAACAATCAGAACTCCCCCTTACAACAAACTATTTTCCTATTTGATTTCAAAACACTTAAGTTTGTTTTAAACAAAATGGTTTTTCTGGAAAATTAGTTTTGTTGATTTTACCACTTTTAAAAGATGGGGATTCATTCATCACTTTGTTTTTTTTTTTTTTAACTATTGAATAAGAGTTAAATCAAGTTCAAATGAATGATCTTGATTAACCACTTGTTAGATCACATCCCCTATTTCAACCACATGTAGGTTTCCTTTTTCAACCAAATACCACTTGTAGGTTGAATTCTCAAGATGCCGATTCCTACTCCACACTTACCAACCTGGGAGTTCCGGCAAGTTATACTAGTGAAATATTTTCAATTTTCCAAAACAATATTTCAAGAATGATGCCGATTCATGCTCCGCGATTACCAACTTGGGAGCTCCGGCAAGTCAGGTTTTTCAGTTAGAGAGATTCTCCCAAGCCTGACGGTCCTTGGGAGATTTCGAGTTGTCAATACTAGGTTGCTTACCTGCCATCTTTTTCTCATAGAATTCCTTTACCCCTTTTACCCTTCGATCAATCATTTTTCCAAAAATATGTTTTACTTTGGGGTTAAAGGCCTTTTCAATGTCAAACTCT
The DNA here is from genome assembly GCA_030545235.1 of Helianthus tuberosus. Taxonomy (NCBI): domain Eukaryota; kingdom Viridiplantae; phylum Streptophyta; class Magnoliopsida; order Asterales; family Asteraceae; genus Helianthus; species Helianthus tuberosus. Next base: position 101,696,033 of record CM060367.1, read on the forward strand.
TTCTTTTCAGAAAAAAATTGATTTGATATTTCAACTTTTCCAACTTTTGTTTTAAAATTTTCAGCCCGCAATGGTGGAAAATTTTCATCATTCAAAGGCGGCACTGACTTCTCTTCTTTCATAACAACTTTTGGCTCCTCTGATTTTGTGGAATCAGATTCATCACCAGAACTTTCACTTGAATTCTTAACAACCCATTTTTGGTTGTTAAGTTTCTCCTTTCTTTTGTAAACATCTTTTGAACATTCACCAACCTCAAAAATTGAATTTTCAAAAACTTTAAATTTGTTTGTTGATGGTACGGTTTTCTCAACAATCTATTCTTTCAGTTTACCAGAGACTCCCTGTTTTGTTTGTATTGCCTTTGGACAATTCCTGGCAATGTGACCAACTGTTTTACATTGAAAACAGGTTCTCGTCTCTATCTTCTTCTGAGCAACACTTTTCTTCATTTCTTCTTACTTCTTGGCAAGGAATTCTTTGTTGGATTGCTTTCTGAACACTTGCTCTTTTTCTTCTTCAGATGATTTTCCTGTAACAAAAACAGTTTTTTGTTTATAAATTTTCTCATTTTTATGATTTTTTGGTGAAATAAAACCAAGACCTTTCTTTTTGAAGTTACCGTTATGGTTTGGTTTCTTTTGATAACCAGAATCAGAACTGTAACCCTTTTTCTTGTTTAACCTTTGTTGAACTCTTGAGGTGTAAGGTTTAGGTTTTCCAGAAAGATTTACATCTTTTATTTCAGAAATATTAATTTCTGTTAGTTTAAAAACCTTTTTGATCATTTCAGTTTTAACACCTCTTATTGGAAATACCTCATCAGAATATAATTTGTCAGAATCTTTCAAAGTATATGCTACTTTGATTGGTTCGTCATTCAAATTAGATTTTGATAACAAAAATTCTTAATTATAAACCCGTTTGTCCTTTTTGACTGTTGACTTTGACGTGTTGGACTCAGACTTTGACTCTGATTTGGACTCCTCTGTTTCATCCTTATCCAACACCTGATCGACCACTTTCTTTATTAACTCAGACTCATGATCAGTGTCAGATAATGTGAACGTGACATCAATGTTTTCTGGAAAATTATCTGAAGATTCAGACTCCCACTGTAAGTTTGTTGCCTTTTTTACTCTTTCTGAATTTGGATTTCGAGGAGAATATCCATTTTCGACCGGGGGTGGACATTTGTTATAGACAACACTTGGTTTCTTACCAGATGTCTTCACTTCATCATCTTCTCTTGTTTCAGAATTCTTCTCTTCAGAAATCTTTTCTTCTTCAAACGTATTCAAACCTTCCACTATCGGGTAAATCCTGTCAACCATAAAAGTAGAACAAGAGTAACTTTTTGACAATCTATTTACTCTCTCAGTTTCAATTCTCTGTGTTTCTAGCTTCAATTCAAGCTCAGCACACTTCTCAGTGAAATAATTCACACTATCAAGTTGTCTCATGTATGCTCCTTTAAGAGTCTTCATTGCTATAGCTTGTTCACTGCTTGACTCGTTGTATTGATTCATGGCTTTTTTCAGGACATCATATGACTCTTTCATCCTGTTCAAGTTGTGAATCAATTCACTGTTTTGATTCTTCATAGTCTAACAGTTTTCACAGCTCTCGGTTACTTTTTCTGCAACAGCTTCCTTTTTAACCTCAAACACTGGAATTTCTTTGTCCTGCTTCTTTATCACACAAACCTCTTCTTCAACCTTTTTACTTTGCCTGGCTAAATATTTTTTTCATTTTCTCTGCCCAATAATCATCAACCATGTAATTATCTCCATCATCTTTAACAATTTGAGCAACACAGGCTTTAGCTTTTAAGATCTCTTTGTCTGGACAATAATTATCCCAGCTAAAGTTTTTCCTGCTAAATCCTTCTAGTAATCTTTCATCATCTTGATTTATCAGACATGCTTTATTATCAGCTGGAATATATTTATCCCAACTGAAATCTTTTGATGAACTTCCATCATTTTGATTGACCAGACACGCTTTCTTTGAATATTCAATCTCTTTCCTAGCATGAGCAGTTTGTGGCTGCTGTTGAGAAACTTGATGATAAATCGCTTTCCGATAGTAGTCATTGTTTCCGAAAGGATTTTGAGCTCCACTAGCTTCACGGTTTGTGCACTCTCTCTTGAAATGCCCTTTTTCCCTGCAACGAAAACAAATTACTTTAGATTTATCAAATCCTAAAGTTGAAACATTTGCATCACGGAAATCATCTCTTCCAGTAATTTGTTTAAACTTTTCAGCTCTTCTCAACACACTTGCCAAACACCATTTTATATCCATCAATTACATCTCCTCAGCATCAACCTGATCGCAATCCTCTTTAGTCAACATAGGATTTCTGATCCTCCCTGCAACCAAGCTTCCATACGATTCTAGCACAGTCACCAATAAAGACATATGACTTTTTGCAACTTCTTCCGAATAGTTCTAATCATTCTCAAGATTTAATGCAATATGCATTGAAGAACTTTCCCACTCTTTGTTGTTGAGAAATTTGGATCAAACGATGGATATGATGAAAATCCCATTTTGCTACTTGATCCTTGAGATGAATTTTCAGAAGAACTTTTTGCATTAAAGGCAGTTTCAATCTTTGGTGAAATATTGGTCTTCTCACTAACACCACTTTTGTAGTACAACCCAATGTCTTGTTCTCCATCATAGTTCTTCATTCTTGCTATCTTTCTTTGTTCCATCTCTTGAGCTTCTAGTTGTTTAATAAACTCACTCAATGTTAGCTTGTCAAAATCTAGTTTATTTTTCAACATCATAAGATACGTGCCCCAAGTATCGTGTGGCAACGCATCAGCCAACTTTTCAATCAGTTCATCATTATCTTTTCTGATGTTTAATCTGTTCATATTCTTCAACAAATTGCAATATCTTTCAATGATTTGTTTTGTATTTTTAGTTCTCAATCCACGGAAAAGATCAAATTCTTTCTTCATAAGCGACTTTTTGTTCTTGATCATTTCATCACTACCAAGAAACTTTGATTCTAATTCTGTCCATATCGAATGTGCACTTCCATTGTGTTGAAGTAAAATCAGAATGTCTTTTTTAATAGCTTGCTACAAAAGACTAACCATCATTTTTTCATCTTTGTATTTCCTTTTTTCATCAGCTCCTAAATCTCTAATATCAATTTTCACTCCACCATTTCCAACTGGTCTAGTATATTGAGATTCAGTGTGTTCCCACGCATCTAAGTGATATGCTTGAACCCAATTTCAAAACGTTCAGCCCATCCACTGTATTCCTCGATACTCATGAGCTTAGGCGGTTTTTGGGTTGTCCCTGTTTCATTTTCAAGCATCGTACTTTGAACTATAGTCATCGAACTAGCAAAAGCATTATAAAACTCGTTCTCCATGTTTTGGTTTCAAAATTTTCTAAACTTGATCTTTCAAACAAAATAACCTTCAAACGAAATACCCTTTCAAGTGAAATGACCACTTTGGTGCGAAATACACTAATTCCGTGCGAAATATGTGATTTCGTATGAAATAACTGAACTTTCAAGCGAAATAACATGGTTTCAAACGAAATAGATAATTTCGTACGAAATTAAGAACCCTTTTCAAACGGAATGACAATCTGGTGCGAAATAAGGCTATTTCGTGCGAAATTAGAACCTTATTCCGTGCGAAATACTGCTGATGTCATCATCTCGAGCTGTTTTTGCCAAAATTGATCAGGTTTTTGTCCGATTTTAAATCTGAAACTTTCAAGGGTTTGTTAAAACACTATTACGCGTAAAATGTGTGAAATTCAAAGCATTTTGACCGTGAAAACTTGTTAATTTTGAAAAAGAATGTGTAGAAATCAGATTTTGCAGCTAAATTGGTATGAACTCTTCCTCCTGAGATCTGATACCACTTGTAGGATCGTTTTACCGACCAAACGAGTCGTTCAGAAGAGTTTTTGCTCAATACGAGAGGCGAAAACAAACGTATCGATGTAATTCAGCTTACAAGTCACTTTAAACTGTCTTTTGATTCATTTGACAAAGAATTAGAGCGCGTAGACACTTCGGCAGCAGTTCGACACTGAAACCGGAAAGTTACAAATGACTTGGCACACCTAGTATTTATAGGCAAGGTAATTTCGCACGGAATCATCTCATGCGAAATTAGATTTCACACGAAATACCCATGTAATTTCATACGAAATAGCTGGTTGCTATTTCGTGCGAAATACCATCATACCCACATTTCTCGTTTTGCGTGCCCTGATCTATCTATTCTAATTCGAGACTCGATACAAGACAAAGTCGACAGACGTATGCACCGACATTCAGATGGTCGCTTACTATCATGTTTACTTTTATTTTCAGCTTCCCTAACCGTTTTGATAATATATGGCATTGCATCTATTATCCCTTGTGCCACTATATGCTGCATGGCACTGTTATCCACTTGGTTTCCGTTATTGTTGTTGTTCGGGTTCTCATTAACCAATTTAATGTTACTCTGATTATCGTTATTCTGGTTTTTCTGGTTTAATTCGTCGTCCATCTGGATTTTAAACATTTACCAATTATTAATATCACAAAATAATTAATAATTTAAGTAACAACCACACAACACACATATTAACCAAAAGCGTGGAGCATTGCGACTTTACTCTTTCTATTATAGTATGCGTCAAATAAACACTAATACTAGAAAAAAGAAGAAAAAAAATTACAGTACAATACTATTATTCATTGCTAACCACCGAGTGGTCTATACTACAACATATATTATTATTATTACACATATATATATTATATTATATATATTTTTTCATACAAACATATTATATATTATTATATTATTATTATTATTATTACCAACTGCACCATCTCGTTTACTGGTCTGGATTCATCCAGTAATCCATATTGCGCTCGTCGTATTTCTAGCCGAGTCGCTCTCCTACCTGCCTCATCCTTTCACTACTCTCCAAGATTTCTTCTCCGAAAGTTCGGAGCTCATGCACATTATCTGCACTCATTGGGGGTGCAGGTGTTGGTACTGGGTCCGGGTACTGGGGCATGGGATTCTCCTGAGGGTAAGGATTCTCTAAAATCTCCCTAATGTATTCATCGTTATCGTAGCAGTAGGGATCTAGAGGGTCCAGACCTAGATAGGCTGCTAAGTTTGGCATGGGTTCGTCGTTTAAGTGGTAGCGCGGCACATAATCCCTATGATCATCGAACCATGGATCATAATCCGGGTCTAAGGGATTAGGGGCTGGTATCCTAGGTATCCTAGGTATCTCCTCAGGGTTGAAATCATGCATTTCTACTTGATTTCCAGGGTTTTCTTCTATCTCCATCGGCTGAGTAGGGAATAAAGGTAAGGGTTGTGGGGCTACTAGTTGCTCCAGATTTGGGTCGGCAGCAGTTGTTGCTAGGATATGGAAATCAGCTAGGCTTCTATTAAGCATGTCCCGTGCATGGGCATCTGACTCTCGCTTAGCGGCTGCTAGGACTCTCTGCTGTTGCAACTTTCGCATTCTTTTCCTACGCTCAAATGCTCCCTTACTGAACCATCCTCGCTTTTTCTGAGGGAATGGCTCTTCAGACTGAGCCTTAAAGACAAACATCCCTTCTTCACTATTAGCGGCATACCCAGAGAGGACAAGCTGTGAAGAGGTACCTTCACTCCTAGGTGAATCGAACAACTGACGATACGCGTCTGAGGGTCCTTGATCACTCATACTGAAAACTAACAAATAGTCAAATAACACATAACATATAAATACATATATGCACGTATTTCCATAATAAATTTCCATACAGTTTGAAAAATATATTGATGTCAGCAGAACACTTATGTGGCTGAATCAGTGGCTTACCTCTGATACCACTTTCTGTCGCCACCCCCGCCCCCTATCTGTCCCGGGAACGGTCGCCCGCGAGCCCAGTTGTGGTGGTATCATTTTTGTTTATCATTTATATATTTGGCAGCGGAAATTCCATCAGGACCGTAGTTAGGAAATGTTTATCAGAGTAAAACCACCATATTTTATAATAGTAAACACATAGGTAAAACCCAAGTTTCTTATTACAACATGTTTATAGGGATAAACCCTATTTTATTGAATTTAAAACATCGTCTTATAGGTAACTTTTATAGCCACATTTTTCCATGCCGTCAGTGCTCTCCAGCTAGCTTTCTTCTAATTGGCTTTTACATTTTGTTACTTGAAACGAGTTTTAAAAAGATTTGTCAGTGGGAAATACTGGTGAGTGAATCTCAGTTTAATCAAGAAACATCTTATCTTTAACAGTATTGAGAGCAATCACATTGTTTATTTCTACACAATTACTCATTCAGTATTGTCAATCCTGACTGGTGGGTCATATTACACATTGGCTATCTCGTTGTCCAATGGTAACGTGTTCCACATTTTGTATACAAAACCCCAACATACCGGCAGTAATTGAAGAACTACAAAGACTCAATCACTGCTTAATAGCATTGTAAAACATTTAAGGTTTTGTAAAAACAATTTGCAAAAAGGAGATTACTCACATTGCTGTCTTAGGTTTTCTGTAAGGGTTTCCTGGTGATAATCTATAATTTACACAATGTACATGCGTTAGTAAAATAACCCTTTTATTTACATTAGTAATACCCTCCCCAAGACGGCATTCCAACGACTACGTCGGGCAGAACCCTGACACCCGTTACGGAACCCTTGATCGATCGGGCAGCGTATCTAATACGTAACCGGGGTTATGATACTTACATTGGGGCAGAACTTCGTTAATTAGGGGATATTATATCCGAGTATAGTGCCTACTATATAGTAATTCGAGAGAGAGGAAAGAAATTGAACAAGTTTTCTGAAGATCCGATGCCTGCTATATATTGGGCCTGATTTTCACTTTCTCGCGGCCCTCGTAAAGTTAGGCTAAGGCCTACGCGGCCCGCGTACTAGGGGGGTCTAGGCGTCTGTGATCCGGGTCACGAACTAGGTTCAACACATTGCTGATACATGTCAACACCGGGGCTTGCCTGACCTTAGAGACATATAGGGTTATTTTAAATTATATTAGGGTGTCGAGATATATTTTGGAGGGTTGTTACATATACTTACAATATAAATTGCACTATTTATTCATAAGAGTCCTTATATTTTATGTAAAAAGTGTTTCTCACCAACTCAAGGCTCGGTGGTAACGTGGGTCGGGTACAATCAGGTGCAATCGACGATGGGAAAGGGATATTTTTACGATCCTGAAAAGATTATTGGGTTGATTGTTGTGAGAAATCATATTGATGATCTGTTGGTTTTAAAGGTTTCTTGATTTTCGGACTGAGTTATGGGTTTCACTCTTTAGGCCTTATTTTTTTTTCTCTCCTGGATTTTTTTATTCATGGTTGGCGTTAGTCTCTTTAATGGAGAATAGAGGTCCAACATTATTTTGGTTAAGTTTGTTTTATTATTATTTATTGGTCCGACATTTTTTAGTTTGGCATTTTTTAAGTGTAGTTGGATCCATAGAATGTTAGCTGATGCTTTTTTTTTCCGTTTATACATGCAATATAGATATTTAAAAAAGTTTGAAATAAAACCATATAAGGTTGTGATTTTATGTTTGGAACCGAATAAATGTTTGCAGAATATATAAAAGGATATGCACGCTATACCAACTTTTATTTGAGGGCTAAGACTGTGGGGTATGAGGGTGGTGGATTGGATCATGGATATCCACGTAAGAATCGGGACATGGTTCTCGCGGTACACCGTCCCCTTCCCAAATCATGGTGGTTAGCGTTGTTTAATCCATGGCAACTGTGACCCTCTTTTAATTAATAAGGGGATTTTGATTGGTGGGGGAGGATAGTGGATAATCATGGGGGTCATGGTCCACCATATAGGCTGATGTATTAGGTTGGTAGATGAGGGTGGGGTGACATGGCGCTGACGTGGAGGATGGTGATGGTCATTTGGGTCATGACCACACCACATACCCTACGTTTTGTATATGGCTTCATATAATTTTAACTTTCACAACTTGATTGGTTTTGCAGGGTGGAATTCTTTGTTTGATCGGTACCGTTGTGGGTAACGAGTATAAATCTCTATATAAGTTAAGGTAGAGGTTTCATTTTTTACACTTTGGTTTACATAAATGCTATAAATCATGTTTCTCCTGTCCTACATTTAGTTGATTATTGAGTAAAATTACGAAGATTAATGTAATTGGGTAAACCTTTCACATATGTACTGTACCTGCAGGTTGTGGTCCCTTTCTTCTTTTTGTATAGTTAAACTTGGTTGGTATCATCTATGAGTGAGTTTGCATATGATCCTAATAATTGACACACTGAAACAACAATCTAACTCTTTTTCCTATTTTTCTATTTATGTAGCTCGGAACATAAGAGTTTGATAGATAAGGTACTGTCATAAAGATATAATAAAGATTTGCACCCCTTAATGGCACCGCCTGTACTCACAATCTACCATCAGCAACGGGGGCTGGAAGTTTACATTTTCACCACCAAAATCAGCCTTTAGCTAAGTGCAAGACCAAATTTTACGTCTACAGGTAACAATTTCAAGTAATCTTATTCAGTAAGAGTTTCTTTGCAACTTTCTTCATTTGGAATCCTTGCGTTATGTTAACAAGCCTGAAAATTAATACCAAATAATCAGATACGTAATCTAGAACACCATCAAAATAGTTTATTGTCGTATCAAAACTAACAAGGAATCACTTCTTATAACCTATCTAAACACCCCCTAAGCTCAAAACTTATGAACTTAAGACATGGTTAAATCAATAGGGAAGTAGGCAAGCTGAAACTATAGATGGTGCTCAACTTTGGCCACAAAAAATGCTGAGATTTTTGGCAACAGTAAATATATAACTGAAATGCGTGCATCATATGATGCAGTGATGAGATCGCATCACGCGAGGCGATTCCATGATACGCGCATCACACGACATGGTCTGATGCGGTGCTTTATGCATATTATATGTCCGGTACAATTAAGAGGATTTGTAGGAGTTTGTGGACTGTATTTGATGCGAAAATAGCAGGTGTAGTGGGTGAACTACTATTGCTGATGAAGTTTATGTAATGAATCGAGTGTTGGATGTCATAATGGTCTAGATGAAAACCAGTTGTCAACTGCTATTGCTGATGAAATTTCTGTAAATGCAACAAAGTCAGCTAATGTTTGGAAAGCACCAGGTGTGCACCTGATTATGTAATATTTTATAACATGTTATATCACATTTTATATATATCACATTTTAGTATGTTTTTATCGTACATTTGTCCGAAAACCTTATAGACTTTCATTGAATCTGCATATTACTTCATGTGTTTTTTTGTGAGAAATGTAGACTTCTAAAACTTAGTGAAGAAGTCTTTTTTATTCAAGTTTAGGGACTTAATCATGAAAAAAAGACTTTTTCATTTATATTTTGATATGTACAGGGATTTTATCTCCCAAAATAGAACTTTTATGTTAGTAACAAAGTGTAAGGACTTTATTGTCGAGTAATTTCAGGGAGGGGATACATGTAATTCTTTTATTTATTCAAGCTTTATTCTTCATTTACCTTTTTATCCCTTTATGCTTCATTTTTATTGTCTTTGTTTTTTTTTTTTTTTTTTTTTTTGCTGTCAATCTAAGTACAAGTAATTGCTTTTAATTAACTAGGGATTCAAAATGGGATGTACACTCTTGGCACTCATGTTTACACTATGTTATAGATAGGTTTTTTATGGACATGTTGATGCCCATGATATTGGTCTCAGTTTTCACTAATTTACTTCGGAAATGGTCAATTTAAGTAGTGTTTTATCTCTTACAACGTAACTGGTTGGATAGAATAAAGAAAAGTTTGACTAAAAAGGAAACGCGCCAAAGGCTTGATGATCTTGAAATTTCTTATTCTTAAGATGGTTAAGAATATGAGATATTTGGCTGAGAAAACAAAACGATGGAAGCCGGAAGAACAATATATGGCTAACAGGTTAAAAGACAAGAAACTCGTGAAAATTCTGGTCAAAGAGCACATTATATAATTAAGAGGTTCCCTGACAGTATTAGTTCGGTTCGTTAGTGTATAACTTTCAATTAATGACTACAACTTTCAATTTAAAACAATTATAAAACAAGTTTCTTCGCAACCCTAATGACTACAACTTTCAATTCAAAACAATTATAAAACAAGTTTCTGACATAGTTCGATTAATATAAAGTAAATTTTCCTACCCGCGAAGTTTGCGGGTGATAACCTAGTAGAAAGTATAGATATGATGTTAGGTTGTAGCTAGAAGTTTGTATGTTGTACTTGTGTGTAGCTAGAGTTAAAATTATGTTAATATGATGTTAGGTTATAGCATCAACCCACAACAGTTAGTTTTGTACAATTTGTTTTTAGTACCTTTTTATGAAATTTACCAGTAATTGAGTTATTTGTTTGATTTTAAGATGTCATGTTCTGTATTGGATGTGCCTTTACAAAAGGAGAGTTACAATTTGAAGAATCAACATCAGATTAGATTATGAGATAATATTACCCTTAAGGTTAGGGGATAGTTGAGTAAGTTTATATTAATGGCAGTAATCAGTATTCTCACAACAACTTTTTACTTGCTACTATAAATTTGATTGCTTCACTTTAAAGAATCAGAATAATAATTTGTTTTAAGTGGAACACATCTTGTAGTCATCAATTAGTCTAGCAACATCAATTGATGAAAAAAGTTTTTTAGTTTTTAGTATTATTAGTTAGTGATGTAAAGTTTGATGGTTGAGTAATATTTAGATATTTGTCAAATATCTTGTAGTCATCAATTATCATATACGTGTGTAAGTTTAAACATCTGATAGTTTCATGGTTAAGTAAGTTTAAATATCTGATATGTTTATAGATAAACGGCGAAGGTAGGAACCAAGATGAGAGTGTGTGGTGACAGAAGTCAAGTTATGAGATCCAAGATTTGTGATTCTTGCAACAAGCTATATAATGATAACACGACAAGGGAAAAGATCAAATAGGAAATTTATTTTGGTTAGGAAGTGTAGGAAGCAATAGGATTAGGACATGTGGCAACATTTAAAATAAAGAAAAAGGGTATTTTAGTCAATCCAACCCTTTCTTCTTCCTTTTCAAATCCCAGTAACTTCAAAACCCACCATCTTCAACCATTTCTTCACTTTCTATCTCAATAATCACTACATTATAGTGCGATTTTCATCACCAATCAATGATTCAAACACCCGATCAACGTGTTCTTCAGCTTTTTTGAAGAAAACCCAGTTTAATTTCATACAAAATAACGTTTTTTTCGGGTGATTTTGAAGATAATAACTCGATCCGTCCGATTCGAGCGCTGATAAGTGTTTCAATCATTCAAAATTCGTCAATTGTTGAAGAAATCACTTCGATCCATGTAAGAAATTCTTTAATTTCATTTTTACGATCTGCGTTTTTTTATTTAGTTATTGCGTTTTACGATCTTGGCGGGGGTCCGGGGGCAGCGCCCCTGGTAGCAGGGTCCTAGGGGCGGCAGCCCCTGGCGGGGTCCAAGGGGAAGAGCCCCTGGCTGGCTGGAGTTGAGCTGCATTCGTAGCACAGACAATTCACAGCACAGACAATTCACAGCACAGTTCTGCATTGGCCATTGTGTTTTAGAATGAGTCATTTTTAAGTGTTTTCTGGCCATTGCGTTTTACAAATAAGACATTTCTTTGTGTTTTTTGTGCATTGCGTTTTAGGTAAAACACTTTTTTACCTGTTTTCAGTCCATTGCGTTTTAGAAAACAGACATTTTAAGTGTTTTCTGGCCATTGCGTTTTACAAATAAGACATTTGTTTGTGTTTTTTGTGCATTACGTTTTAGGTAAAACACATTTTTATGTGTTTTTAGTCCATTGTGTTTTAGAAAGTACATTTTCTTTTGAGTTTTTAGGCTATTGCGTTTTACAAATAAGACATTTCTTTGTGTTTTCTGGCCATTGCGTTTTACAAATAAGTCATTTCTTTGTGTTTTTTGTGCATTGCGTTTTAGAAAAATGTCATTTTTTAGGTTTTTTTTTTTCATTGCGTTTTACGATACTGGGGGTTTTTCTATTGCGTTTTACGCAACTGGGTTTTAAATTTTTTTTTGAAAATATATCAATAGTATACTCGTTTTAAAGATAAAAAAACGCTCGTTTTTTTGTGCAATTTTTATAAAAAAAAATAATGTCGTATGAAAGAGTTATTAACGTTTAAAAAATGGGGGGGGGGGGGATTGGAGGAGAGAGAAACTATTGGCTTGGATTGACTAGAATGCCCCTAAACAAACTCACGCGCCTCTTTGTTTACTTTCAATTTCCCTGATTTAATCTTAGCCTTTGATTAACTAAATGGATGGTCAAGATCACTTCCTAGCCTTCCTAGCCAAATAAACTTCCTATTGTATCTCCACCCAACACGACAATACATATTGTAAATTGCGCAACGCGCGACAATGGATTACACAACACATATTGTAAATCGCACAACGCGCGGTAATGAATAACACTGCTTTCTAAATAAAAATGATTGATTACAACGAAACAAAAAAAAAATATGATGTACCTCTTTAGCAGAACGAAAAAAGTGTATCAACTAAATATTTGGTCACTTGTGTATGGTAAAATCATATAATCGTCTACTTTAAGCAAACAAATTAGTAAATAGCCTTTTAACTAGAGTTAATAGAAAATCATTTTCATTAATCCTTTTATAGGGTGGAGATACAATAAGAAGTTTATTTGACTAGGAAGGCTAGGAAGTGATCTTGACCATCCATTTAGTTAATCAAGTGCTAAGATTAAATGATGGAAATTGAAGGGAAGAAAAGAGACGCATGAGTTTGTTTAGGGGCAATCTAGTCAATCAAAGCCAATAGTTTCTCTCTCCTCTAATTCCCCCTCATTTTTTAAACGTTAATAACTCTTTCATACGACATTATTTTTTTATAAAAATTGCACCCAAAAAACGAGCGTTTTTTTATCTATAAAACGAGTATACTATTGCTATATTTTCGAAAAAAAACTCGAAAACTCAGTTGCGTAAAACGCAATAGAAAAACCCCCAGTTACGTAAAACGCAATGAAAAAAAACCTAAAAAATGACATTTTTCTAAAACGCAATGGACTAAAAACACATAAAAATGTGTTTTACATAAAACGCAATGGACTAAAAATAAAAAGAAAGTGTTTTTTCTAAAACGCAATGGAATAAAAACACATAAAAATGTGTTTTACATAAAACGCAATGGATTAAAAACACTTTAAAATGTGTTTTTCTAAAACGTAACAGACCAAAAAACATATAAAAATGTATTTTATCCAACATAAAATAGCACAATTGACTTTTGACTAAATTTAGAAATTTGAATAATTGTTTCAGTTGTAAAACGCAATCATAAAAACTTATGCACCAAGTCAAACTAACCTCTGTTTCTTTTGGTTAAATGAATACAGAATACAGAATACAACGAAATTCATAAAACGCAATTCATTCAACGATTCTTTTGTTTCAATGACTTCAGAAACACGCAACCCATTTAACGATTTCAATAAAACGCAATTCATTCAACGACTAACGTAAAACGCAATCGATTCGTCGATTCTCCAGCCATGGTGTCGGTGTCGGTGACGATGAACGACGCAACGATTTCAATAAAACGCAATTCATTCAACGACTAACGTAAAACGCAATCGATTCGTCGATGCTCCAGCCATGGTGTCGGTGACGATGAACGACGCATCAGGAGCAAACTCCAGCGATGCAGATTTGTTAATTTCTTTTGCAGGTGGATGTGTCAAGTTTGAAATGAGATTGAGAGATCTTGGGCAAGGGTTCGGTTGTGATTTGTGGACGGTGACCATGTGGGGAATGGGGTGACAGTTGTGGTGGAGGTGGGCGATGGAGTGGTGGCGGTAACGGTGGCGATGGGTGGTGGAGTGGTGGTGGTGGTGATGGTGTGGGGTGGGATGAACGATAATGATATACTGGGTATTTTTTTAAATCTAGGGTTATTTGAGATTAAATTTTGGTTGACAAAATTGCCCTTCCTTTTGATTTTTATTCTTTGCCACGAGTCCTTCTCCTATTGCTTCCTATCCTTCCTACCCAAAACATACTTCCTATTTGATCCTTTCCCTCCTTTTATATACATATAAGTAATTTATTTATATGTATATAAGTAGCGAATCAAGTTTAAATTTATCTTAGTGTTTAGAATTCTTATTACAATTAAACTACATATACAAAACCCATGGCCGGGAATAGTGCCAGGCAACTGCCTAGCACCCGGTTATTGGGCGGCGAGGGCGACAAAGAAAATTACAGTTTTGCCCATGATTCTTGGTTCTTATTTCCGTAAGCAAAATCCGGTCACCACCACTGCCGCAGGCTTAATGGTTCCGACCCTCGGCGCCAATCAACCACGTCACCGGAAAGGCCATATGTTCACCCGTTAACGTCGGTTTCGGAAAATGTAAAATGGCCTGAAACGAGCTACATGCTGTTGAATTGTACTTTAAAGATACCGATTGACACAAAAATAAGCCACGCAAGGTTAGATCGGCTTGCCGGAAGTTTGCCGGATATTTCTTTGCAAAATTATCGCGTCCACATACTGGTTGTCTGAATCTGCTGAGTCGTTAGAAGACATGCCGCCACCGGCAGCGGCGATAATCATCCCCGATCTATAACTGCATGACAGATTGGGGCCCCATTGTTTCAGTCATCACTTAATCGCCGTCAAAATCAGGAGCCGTGGAGCACCATCAATTTCGATCTGACAAAATAGGCGACATGAAGTCGCCGGAAACCCTCGCCGGTAAACCGATTCACCATCGTCATACCCTAGCGGCCTAGCCCAACTGTTAAGATGTTGAATAGTGGATGATAGACGGTCGCAGGGATATTTGCGGCTGTTAGAATAGTGGATGATAGATGGTTTTGGGATTTTGAGATTAAAATAAGGAATATAGATCGGTGAGTGCACCTGCTTTACCCACAGTTCTTACCCACAGTTTTGTAATTAATAAATGGATACATGGTATTGTCCTCATTTAGCCAGGTTTTACTGGGTTGTAGAATGCTCCTAAATAACCCTTGAATTTAGATAAATTTTAATTTAGAACTTTCTAACTTCATAATTTTCATCATGTACCCTTATATTTAAATTTAATGAAACACAATCCTTGGAACACTTTAGTAAAATCGTTGAAAGTAGACACATATCAATACAATAATTAATTTATTATTATTATTTTTTATATTTGAAAATGTTATTTCTTCCGCTTTATCACCCCGTGTAAATTTCTTTGTATGGTTTTGATCGATGTAAAAAACAGATAGATATTTTCTTGACATTTCTTGCGGTTACTACTATACTGAGGGCAGTGGCGGATCTAGGATTCCGACCAAGGGGTAACGTGGTATAAATAAGCCGTAACGAAATCGAAAAAACGTCAAATTTTTCCAAAATTTACACTAATTTTTCCAAATTTTTTCCGACCAAGGGGTAGCGGGGGTTACCCCTACCAAAGAGGTAGGTCCGCCCCTGACAGAGGGTCAATGTCGCACCAAACTAAACCGATATCGATTAAAGCCCCGCTGCATAGTGCGGGGACACCACATAGGTTCACTTGCTTTGGGCCAAATCAATTTACGATTTTGTCCCCGCTTTAAAATTACGATTTTGCCATCAGTTTAAAATTACATTTTTATCTCCAGTTCAAAATAAAATTATGCTTTTACTCCCGTTTAAAAATTTCAATTTTGACATCGGTTCAAAATTACGATTTTGCCACGTTTTGTTTTGTTCCTCCCAACTAAATTACGATTTTTCCCTCAATTTAAATATATTTTTTTGCCATCATTTTTGTTTGCTTTCCCAGTAAAATTACGCTTTTATCCCCGGTGTATAACTACAGACACAAGATGGGGGAATAGTTCCAGGAAGCTGCCTGGCACTCCCCATTGGCCCAACCAATTTACGATTTTATCTCCGCTTTAAAATTACGATTTTGCCATCAGTTCAAATACATTTTACCCCAGTTCAAAATAAAATTATGCTTTTACCACCCAACTAAAAATTACAATTTTGACCCGTTTAAATTTACAGTTTTATCATTAGTTTTGTTTTTTCCCCAATCAGTCAAAATATGATTTTTTTCCTCAACTTAAATGTACATCTTTGTCATCGTTTTCCTTTGCTTTCCCAATTAAATTACGATTTTCCCCAGTGTAAAATTACAGTCATGCCATCGTTTTAGGTTTTTTTTTTTTTTTTTTTTTTTTTTTTTTGACAAAACTATAGTAATTCTTTGTTTTAATTGTTTGACTAGGTGTAATTTTTATTTGTGCCAGACGACTACCTGGCACACGCGCAATTATCCTGAAAAATTACAATTTTGCCCTGAGTTTAAAATTATTGTTTTTCTATCACTTTTGTTTTTCTTAAGCAAAAGTATGATAGTGTTTTAATTTAATTGGTTGACTCAATGTAATTTTATTGAGATCGTGTTATAAGTAGTATGTACAAGTAACCGAAACACAGACGTAGATGTTATGAGAGAGAACTATTCGACTTAGTGCCCCGCAACGCGGGCGGGGCAAAATCTAGTATAAATACATATTGTTTGATTCCCAAATGTATTTACAATCGAAATATCCATCACTTGTGGTGTAGTGGTTGGAAAAGACTTGGGTTTTTCTTGGATACCCAAGTTCAATCCCCACTAGTGTCATATTTGATTGATAAAGGCAATGAAGGCTAGTTCTCCCAAAACCTAGGTCAAGAGTTCGAGTCCGAGCCACCTTGAGTTTTAGTCCACCGTGTGTTACGCCAAAGAGATTCTCTCTTGTGGCGGCGCAAGCCTATGCCACTGGCAGTGGGTGGTATGGTTTCCCAGGAACACCGTTAGCCAAACTCTGATGCCAACGTGGACCCGGTTAAGACAATATAGTCTAGCCAGAGTAGGGTTAGGACTCTCTATTTAAGAGGGTGTGAGATCTCTCTCACAACAAGTTAAAGATTCTCCCCGTTAAAAAAAATGAAATTTTTAATGATTTGAAAGCTGCAACTAATATTTGATGAAATTGTTTTCTATAATTCCTATTATGATATAATTATAAATAAGGATTATTGGATTTTATCACCTTCAACTATTGGTTATTGGCCGCTGCCACCTCTAACTATCACTTAGACGCCCGTCACCCCCCAACTTAACACTTCGTGTGTTCTGTCACCACGTCGTTAACTGATCACTAACTTTTAATCTTGTTGCTATACTTTTGGGGGTGTCATATGAATCTTAGGAAGGTTTTAGGGAACTTGGGACACCACTAAAAGTATAGTAACATGATTAAAAGTTAGTGATCAGTTAACGACATGGTGACAGAGCACAGTAAGTGTTAAGTTAGGGATGGTAGACATCAAAGTGATAGTTGGGGGTTATTTAGGGATAATAAAATCCAATAACCCTATAAATAAATATTGTTTGATTCACAGAATTTATTAAAAAAAATCAAAATTTTCAAATATGGAATTAAAATTTGACAAAACTATTTGACGAAATTGTTTTCTATACTTCCTATTACAACATAAATAAATAGTTTTTTATTCACAAAATGTATTAAAAATTAAAACAAATGAATTGGTTGAGAGGAAATAAAATGGTATTCATAACAATAAAAAACAATGATTTACAAATCTAGATAATAGACATAAAACATAGAAAATAATGAACGTTTTGACCATTAACCAATAAGATACCATATTTCGTGATGAATAATTATTAAAAACTAGATTTGATTTCCTGCGTTGTGAGGTCAGTTTATTAATGCGATTTGTGCATGCTATTTTTTTTTTGTTTTGCAAATGCCTTGAGGACAAAGTAATGAGCGATTACATTTCCAACCTTTTTGATACTTTCAAAGTTGTTTAAGAAATCAATTGTATTTGGATCTCATGGTGTGTTAATGTGGTTAAACCCACCTCTTACCGTAATTTTGTATTTATTAATCGTAGTAGGATCTCATAGGTTGTTTCAAGTCAAACTTTTCAATTAATTATAGACTTTTAGTAAATATATACACGTGACATGCTAAACCCATATGATTTCATAAAAGTTAATTCTATTTTTTATTATTCATTTTAATTTAACTTTATTAATAAAATAAGGATGTTACCTAAAAAATGAAATTAATTAAATAAATACATAACTCATTAAAATTACAACAATATGAATTTAGATTTTTCATGTAAAATATGTATGAATTAATGAAATGACATCACGTTCCACATGATTGGAGATGAATATGTTTGTAAGTCATCTACATATCAATATAATTTTCACTGTACTTAACAACTTCTCAAATTATATATATATATATATATATATATAATATAATAAGTTTATTCTTAACATATATTGTTTGGTCATAATTTAATAGGTTTTATCCAATGATTTTAGAGGGGAGAATCAAGTAAGTTTTTCAATGATACTATTTTGATTAAAACTAGCAACATTTTCTTGAACGATGCTGCTGTTTGATTGATATTGATCCAGTTCGTGATGGTGTCACTATATGGTAGCGTCAGCTGGTTTGAAGTCATGATATGCACAAAAGAATGGTTTTACATTATAATGACCATATAAACGAATGCCGGTACTAGTTCCGATAATAACAATGTTGGTAACAATGTCGATAAAAACACAATAAAGATGAAGATGGGTATCAATTCTGATAATAACAATACGTGTGCTGATGTCGGTGTCAGTTCGGTTCGTCATAGTTGTATTTTGAGCAAACTCTTTTTCCTGCAAAGTCTTTACGGGAACTTTGAGAAAAAAACACAATCACGCATTTAGTTAAAAAAAAGATAATGAATGTCACACCCTCAAATTCCACATGCAGGTTTTACCATGAGACCCGTGACATACCAGGATCAAGCCACTATTCATGTTAAACCATTTCAAATTGATTATAAAACGTTTAGCTACCACATTCAACATGAATAGTGATAATAGCTTTAACTGTTTGAAAACGTAAGTTTAAGTTAACAGCGGAAGGAAAAGTATAAAATCTAGACATAATCAAAACCACAGTTATTTAGCTTAAATAATGAAAACAATTTATTAACCCATGACACTCTCCAAGCTGCCTGTTCCCAAGTGCGATGTACCTAACGTCCTACAAAGCATGCTAAAGTGTGCAACAAAAAGTTGACGAGTTCACAGTTTCAGTTTAACGAAAAGTAAGTTCCAAATACAAAGTTTTAAAGGCATGTCATGGGTAGCTAACCCACTGTTACGCAACTAAACATGTGGTACTGAATACTAACGTAGTAAGTTTTTGTGCCCTCCACATCAATGTCTATCTGCATTGATACAATAGTTAAGGTCAAAAGTTCACGCCTAGCTCCCCACACGATGTGAGGTTTGTCAAAAATAGCGCTATCAACTAATACCCAGTTTGCCAACCCGGAAACTAACGCCCAGCTCCCCGCACGGTGTGAGGTTTGTCAAAGCTAATAGCGCTATCAACTAATACCCTGTTTGCCAACCCGGAAACTAATCGGTATAAAGAGTGGGGACTTTCAAGAAAGATGCTCCGTTTAGTCCACTACAGACATGAAATTAAACTAAAGTATTTAAGTTATCATATTCCATCCAGGAATAAAAGTGTACTCCCAAACCAGGGATAGTATAGTCCCCAAACCTGGGGTGCATGCTTTTAGTAAAGTAGTGAACTCACCTTATATTTGCTCGACTAGAATTATGTGTGGTCAACTACGCCCTGATATGGTTACCGTTTTTCGTTAGTTAATATTAACATAATTCATTTGAATTCTACACGTATATTACCACATAATATGCATACATGTTAACACTTAGTTGTTCGCTCGTGTGGTTACATGCATGTGTACAACTCATAACATGTAACACGTTCAATGATGATCACATAACAATTAACACTTCATAGCTACAAACAAATGCATTTATAACCATTAACATCAAGTTTCACCGGTTTCAGCACAATGTTTAATGTTGAGCTGTTTTTGTGATTTTCATTTAAAATAGTAAACAACTTAAGTTTCAGCGGTTAGGCAGTCCACAATCACTCAGATGATGTCATTCCCACTCTAGGTCTTAGGTAAACTAGTTATAAAATTTATGGAAATTTGTTCCCATTCACTAGTGGGGTTTTGGTGAATGAACTCCCATTCATGCAAGAATGGTTTCAGATGGGAGTTGCCTATAAATACTTGTTCATTTGTATGAGTGTAAAAGTCTTGAGAGAGATTGCACTTGATCTCTGGTTTGTAATGATATAAACGTTTTCGGTATATTGAATTATTCGGTTTTGTTATCATGATTATTTAAACGTTATGTTGTCCGGATTGTTTACCGATTGTAGTAATTATCTCAGACTTCCATCTGAATTAAATTGATCACCGTGAGTTTGAGAGGGTCCTTCTATTAGTGATTGAAAGTTTGAAACCCTTTTGCACTTGATGTTCACTGTGAGCTTTTCTGTCCGGTTGTTTACCAATGGTAGTTATTTCAGGCCATAACATACCGCTGTTGATCAGTTCTGTTTAAACATAATGGAAAACATGAAATAACATACCTTTGATTGCATCAGTAGAGAATCCAGTCAGAGACGCAGCCACGGAGTTCGACATAGTTGTCAGTTTGATCTGGTTCCTCCTTAGGGTGTAAAGTGATGATGGTGATGAACCGAAAGTAGGGAGGTTTCGGTTATGGAGAGAGAGGGACGAATTGTGATGTTATGTTGTTAGGTTGTGTGTCTAACCTTTAACCTCTCTAATAATCTCCTTATATATACACCCAAGAGGAAACCCAATTAGTTAATAAGGGTAATATGGTCCATCAACAATTACCAACTAATTATTAATAGGTTATTAATATATTTTGATCTATATTATATAAATGATAATGATGGCTACTAGATTAAATATAATAAATAAATAAATATTTAATCTTACATTCTCCCACTTAGCCGAATAATCATTTATCATGAGTATTAGATTAGTCTGATCAGAAGTTAATACTCATTTTAGCCTTAAACAAGTACTATAGCAGAGAAATACAGCCGTTGAATCATTATGCGACTCAGGACCCCCATTAGTCATACTATAGCCTTAATTTAAAACCAAACAGTTATGATCAAAATAAGTAAGCCCTTTAACGTTTGATTTGTATTTATAGTTGTCTATATGTCATTACACCGGCAGAACATATGTAAGAGACATACAAAATCAAACTGATGAGGAAAATTGATTAATAGTTAGTCATTCATAGTACGATATGCAGTTGTACATGGTCATCAATTAAAACCCGTCTCTTTTATGAGCACTCTTAATAAGACTTATGGGTAATAGACCTTTAGTTATAGGATCCTTAAGCATATCACGAATGCATTCGATACAAAGATTTAGTTTCCTCAATTCGTTCATAACAAATAATTAATTGCGTATCGAAATTTAACGCAGCACATGTCGAACTGTTACTGTTCAAGGAGACATGGTAGCTGACTTTATCACAACAAGTCTTCAATATATTAATTATATGGAGTTAATAAACTCATGAGTCCACTGATAAATTTCCAACAACATTTAGTGACTATATTATGTCGTTATAACTTAGGTTGTTGATATCAGTCTATTATGACTCCTCCATGAGATAGGTTTTGTCTGTTGACATAAAGATATACCCAAAATTACATTTTGTCATCTTTGAATATTACAAAGTTAAAGTAATAAGCCGGTTTGAGTTCTCACTTCTTCTTTAAATTATAGCCTCTCGTTTATTTTAAAGATATTGTAATACTCTATTAAATGCTTCACATTAATCTAGACATATCTAGTGTGTTGCAATGTGAGTAATATCTAAACGAGTATAGACTTAAACTTACTTAAGGCTTCTAATTAATGAAGCGTAAGAAATAATCTCATTTATCCTATTATCCTCTAAAGGAGAGCAGTATTGTTTGTTACATATGTAGGGCCCAATTTAATGTTAAACTTATGGAACGGAAGTAATGTCCCATTTGGTCTATCTCAACATGTTATGATATCTATTATGTAAGAGATATCTCTGAGATCTATTATATCAAAGTTTGTGTTAACAATGCTTTGACTTATGTAGCATCTACTTGTCAAAAGAATATCATCTATATAGACAAGTTTATCTTAGTTGCTCCCACTCATCTTGAGGTAGGTACATTATTCCACTTGGTTGTTGATGAAAATAATTGCGTTAAGATTTCATCACATTATGATGTTTGCATTAAACCATACATGGATTTTATTGGCTTATAGACAAACTGTTCTTTAACTTTAAGTTTAGAACTTTCATGTTGTTTTATGAACATGTAAATATGTCAGCCAGTTGTTAGGGAAAGTTGTTTTAATGTTCATCTAATGTAGCTCAAAACTATTATAAGCTACTAGAACAGTGATGATCCTAAAAGAAATCTTTTGTTAGATATGTAATAAAGATTCTTTAATAATTTATCTCTTCCTGAGTACAACCTTTGACAATCAATCATGCTTCTTTATGTCTTAACGTTTATATCAGGATTTGGTTTAGTTATGAACACTCTTAGGTTATTCAATCAAATCCCAAACGTTATGCGAACACATAAAACAGTTTTACTAGAAAACAGTTTTATTCCATTTAGAAGATTAATTGACACTAATGGCTTAATTAGAAGAGACAGGATCAGTAAACTTTTCCAAAATCCATTTCTACTTCAGTTAGGGAGGTTATGTAATCATCAAAGTTAGTAGGCTTTTAAACCTAGATGACCTCCTGAGTTGATTATTGAGTTTGTTAGAAGTTTCAGTTTTATGGATTAGCTCTTGATTAGGTTGCTATCATTTTCAGGATTCTAAGTTTGTAAGAGTTGGTGCAGTATGGTGTACAAGAGGTGTAATCGGAGTTAAATTTGGAGTGAAATTTAATGACACTCTTCCCCCCGCCTCTTGTATTCCTTGCAAGTCATTATAAGGACTTTGACTGCTCCTACTGACCTTAGAAAACTTTAGGAACTCAGCATGCTTAGGGTTATTATTTAACGACCAAACAAATTCTAATAGAGAAAACATATTAATGAACATATTAATGACGTTAGTCATTTTAGTTTCTCTTGTTGAGGATTATGTTAGTTTAGATAAGAAATCTAAGTGTGCCCACAATTAAGCAACAATGAAACCTTTGTAAAAGTAGCATTAGATTTTAAGGAGACAAGTTGTGATAGAACAGTGTCAAGATGGAGCAGTGTCTTGTTCAAGAGGTGTAAATTGAAGTAATATAAAGTTTTCACTCCCCCACCTCTTGCAACTATTGCAAGTTATTATTAAGACACTTAATGCTCCCACTGATCTTTAATATCTCTAGAATGCTACAAGAGAAGTTTCAATGAGCTACGTGACGTAGGAACCCATCACATATACGTTAGACTTTATTTGATTTCTTTAATATCCAGATATCATAAGAAACTTTAGGGACATATCTAATGGAAATCTTATTAAGTACATATATGAATAGATTTCTTATAAGACCGTGGGCCATATACGACAAAATTTAGATACAAGTAGATAGTCTTTAAATGATAAATGAATTATGTCTGAATATTCCATTTGGAATAAGTTCCACGAATGTCAATGAATGACTTATGATGGACCCATACTTATTCCTTGAGCCAAGTAATATTTAGGGCTATAACGTCATGATTTAAAATCACTTAGAATGAGATTAGATAAGAAATCATCCTCATTAACCATGTCATGATTTCTCATGAATTTTGGTTATAATGGATGAAATTTTTAAGTCTCATTTTCCTTTTGTCAAATTTTTCATTTGCATGATGACAAAAGTTGTGAATGTGTAAGGTATCATCTAGTTTTATCTTAATAATGTTTCAATCCAGATATTTAGAACAAATAAGATGAGAGTTTAAGATAAGTGTGACTTTATGTTGACTATGCAAACCTCACAACCTTCATAACATTGCTTAATTATGATACTATATTCTGATTAATACTCAGAATATATGTACGGTATCGAAAAACGTTGTTAGAAGACTGCTTATTATTGTTCTTATAGCCTTAACATTTAATTTTGTCACTAACTCTCATGTTAGTTATTTGTTAACTTCTGGTAAGGAAACGTTTAAAAACTAGAGTCAAGTAATCATGTGTTAATAGGAATATTATAATTAGTAGACTTAAATATCTTTAATAAGTGACTATCTAATTAATTCATCCAACTGTTCTTTAGAATAATGGATAGTCTCGTTGCTTATGTCTAGTCTAATGACATAATGATGCAGTGAGATTTCCCCTTGAAGAACCTTAGAGGTGGAATTAACAGTTGTAATTTGTCTATGGACCTTAGAACAATCCTCTTTTAAGGTTTTAAGTGGTTGTAAGGTGAGTAACAACTTATTTTCCAGCTTCAAACATTTATTTCTTTGTACATATGTTGCTTATCAACACACTCATTATACTTTGGTATTTTTGAGTGTTATAGTTGATTTATAAGGCATCAAATTGTACAAGAAAATCTTAATTTGTAATGTACTGGAAAATGTACTTATTTCCATGCGTAAGCCCTTAACTTTATGGGTCATGGTATTGTACATTATTATTATGTATTCACATATACCACTTAACTTTATAGTTTAGAATTTTAAAAGAAGGCATGCATCTTAGGAGTTCTAATGATTATTCCATATATAAGAGATTAGCCTTAGGAAAGACTTAATCTAAAATAACTTTAGTGATAGCATTATGTTAGAGAGTTCTTGATTATCATAAGAGACATCATGTTCGATTTGTCCTAATCATCATGCTCTAATTTTCTTCTTTATAATCTTTATCAGAAGAGAGCAATAGGATTATCGTGTCTTAAGAAATAATCAAGGATTTAATTTAAGAGCTAATTCTAATAGAAACTTTAAATAAAGCAAACATTTTAGGTTTAGGAATTAGAGTGGATGAGATATATGTAGAAGAAAATTTTAGTGAGTAAAATTATGGGTACTAAGAATAAGACAGACGAAATGATCATAAAATTATTTAAGGATCATTATGTGAAGATATTGTGATATGTCTATTACTAACATCAAAATAATAGACTTAGTAAAATTCTACTTAAACAAAGACAAATCAGCTTTGGCCAGAAGTGTAATCATTTAAGTATGTGTGCAAAGTAATCGTGACAAATCAGCTTTGGCCAGAAATGAGACAATCACTTTAGTTATGCACTTGTCAAGCATGCTAAACATAAATGAATTAAATCAGCTTTGGCCAGAATTAAGACATTTCACGTGTGTAATGCATACTCAACATAGCTTTTTATAATACTTGAACAATAAATAGATGTATTAAATCGGCTTTGGCCAGAAATGATACATCAGAAGCTCATTCAAGTTAAGCTAGTTTGGTTGTGTAAAACATTATTTGATCGTTATTAATTAACTAAGTATTTACAGAACCAATTTTTTTAGTTCACATTAAACAGCTTAAAATAATGAGGTTTCGAGTCTTGTGCGATCAGTAATGCCTAAGTCTTGTGCGATCAATAAGGCCCAAGTCTTGTGCGATCAATAAGGCCCAAGTCTTGTGCGATCAATAAGGCCCAAGTCTTGTGCGATCAATAAGGCCTTGTGCGATCAATAATGACTTGTGCGATCAATAATGACTTGTGCGATCAGTAAGGCCCAATAATTTGTGCGATCAGTAAGGCCCAATAACTTGTGTGATCAGTAATGCCTTGTGCGATCCACAAGTCTTGTGCGATCCACAAATCTTGTGCGATTATGCAGTCTTGACTTGTACAATATGCTTAATTATTTGTACAAATCTTGTGCGACTGTCTTGTGCGATTTCCCTTGTGCGATCAGATCATATCTTATGTGATCTGATCTTGTGCGAATGTCTTGTGCGATCAGATCATATCTGATCTGATCTTGTACGACTGAAAGGAACTTGTGCGATTAGTTCATTGATAATTTCGAACCTACTGTTAATAGCTGTTTCTTGTGATTATAACTAAAACTCGAAATTTAAGGGATTGTGGGATAGTGTTTCCTATTTTATTTATGATCTAAACTTATCAAATATTTCGAAAATAATAACTGAAAATCCTTTAACAATTTTTGAAATTTTAATAGATAAAATTTAGATCAAACATTGGAAAAACATCCACTAATCCAAATTATATTCCAAAATAGGGGAATTTTCGAGTTTTCGCTTAGAACAATATGATGAACCCTAAAATATAAAAAACATAATTATGGGTTTCGAAATCAAATTTTAAGACTTTCTTTAATGGATTTCGAATATTAGTTTACCCATTATAATTTCGAGTCAAATTCATTAAACATCAACTTCCGAAAACAGGGATTTCGGCAACAAAACTCGAAAACAGCCGTGATCATGAAGGCTTAAATTTTTTTTCTGTTTTCCAGATTTTTTATCCCAGAATAATGGATACAAAACAGAACTGATTTATCAACATATGCTCTGATACCACATGTTGATCAGTTCTGTTTAAACATAATGGAAAACATGAAATAACATACCTTTGATTGCATCAGTAGAGAATCTAGTCAGAGACGCAGCCACGGAGTTCGACATAGTTGTCAGTTTGATCTTTGATCTGGTTTCTCCTTAGGGTGTAAAGTGATGATGGTGATGAACCGAAAGTAGGGAGGTTTCGGTTATGGAGAGAGAGGGACGAATTGTGATGTTATGTTGTTAGGTTGTGTGTCTAACCTTTAACCTCTCTAATAATCTCCTTATATATACACCCAAGAGGAAACCCAATTAGTTAATAAGGGTAATATGATCCATCAACAATTACCAACTAATTATTAATAGGTTATTAATATATTTTGATCTATATTATATAAATGATAATGATGACTACTAGATTAAATATAAATAAATAAATATTTAATCTTACAACCGCTACGTAATAATTTAAGGATTACACATGTGCATGCATTTCCTTAAAGGTCTATTATAACTATGTTGAAAGTTATTAAAAGGGGCCATTCATTAGTGATTGAAACCCTTTTGCATTTGATTTTGACACAGTCGTCTATCTACACGTTCTTTGACACGTATGCCCAATAAAAAAACATATGACAACATTGCTTTTGACATGTGATCCTAAATAGTCACACACCTAACAACGTAGATCAAGTATGTTTTTAAAAGTGAATAAGCACAACAACGCTAGTCGAGATCGTTTTTATATATAATTTTTTTTAATGGCAAAGAACCACATGCCAACAATCGTGCCACCGGACGTTGTGGCCAGGTCGACAGTACAAGAAAAAGACCCTATAGGGACGACATTTTTTTGGCCTGTAGGGAGGACATGTCCTCTCTATAAGACTTTTTCACTTGTGTAGATGAAATGTCGTCTCTATAAGTCTTTGCTAAAAAATAATAAAAAATAATAAAAAATAAATTAATATTTAACAAATTAAAAAAAAAACATTTACTTAAAATATTTTAAGCCCTTTAGAGACGACATGTTGTCTCTATAAGTTTTTTTTTAGAAAAAAAAAACATTGAAACCCTATAAAAACGACATGTCGTCTCTATAGGATTTTCTTTTAAAAAACATTTTCACCTATAGAGACGACATGTCATCTCTATAGGTTTACTTTTAAAAAATTAAAATAAAAAATTTTCACCTATAGAGACGACATGACAACATGTCGTCTCTATAAGCTTTTATGAAAAAAATAAAAAAAAAATAAAAACATTTAAACCCTATAGAGACGACACGTCGTCTCAATAGAATTTTCTTTTAAAAACATTTTCACCTACTATAGGTTTACTTTTAAAAATTAAATAAAAATATATTTTCACCTATAGAGACAACATGTCGTCTCTATAAGCTTTTTTGAAAAAAATTAAAAGAAAAAACATTTAAACCCTATAGAGACGATATAGGTTTACTTTCAAAAAAAAAAAAAAAATATTTTCACCTATAGAGACAACATGTCGTCTCTATAGGTCTTATAAAATTAAAAAGAAAAAAAATTATTTTTCCAGGTTTTTAAACCAAAAAAATCCCAACAGTCAAACAGATTCAAACCTCTTAAACATGTTAAACAGAACGATAAACCCAAATATCAAACCGGTATAATATATTATAAAATATATATACCCAAAAGGATTAAAAGATTGAAGCACACCTGAACACCAACGAAGGAGTATATTGTGTAATTTAGTTTCCAGTGACCGAGTTTATGTGCAATCACAACAACAATTTCTTCCTCATTTGTGCACTGCATATATCATACCATGTTAACCAAAAAAATAACGAATTTATGACAAAGTATTTGAAGCAGAAAATATACATGGATCTGAAGTTTATGCAACAACATACACGGATACACCATCATATAAAGACAAGTTTGTAGCAGGAACATAGAAAAAACAAATTAACCAAATACAAAAAAAATGTTTTGACCCAGTGTTATTACTAGTGCGTTATTTGTTAGCTCCTATGACTTTTCCATAAGCCAAATTTTATCAAATAAATAATAAAGTACATAAGAAACTTACCTGCTGATTCAAAGTATCGAAAAGAACAATACATTTGTTTTTAGAGAACCCAAACAAGTATGCCTGTAAGGCAACAAAAAAGGTTATGTCAATGCAATCCAACAGATATAACAAAATTTTTTCATGCTATTTCATGATAGCTTGATAATATATTCTAGAGGTGACCTTTGTTAAAAGAATTGCAATTACGGCCCAAATCTATCTATTATACTAAATGAATTCTCTTAGGCCACAAGGGCTATTCTTAGCCAATCATTTTGATGATGTGGACATGCTCTAAAGGCTGATAATTGAGAATGAGCGCCAATCTAATTTTCTTTATTCTCCTTCCTCTTCAATTCCTCTTCAATTCGTATTCAATGCTCTCTTCTCCTTCTCACGTACGTTTCTTCACCCTGTCTCTCTCTTCAATCAAATAAATCTTTCCTTTTTCCTTATTGTTTCCCTTTTCATAGTACATAAACCCTAGGTTTCTTCCTTTGCTTCTTCCTTTGCGGCTTTATTCTTGGTATAGGTAATTTCAAGGTTACAATCTTTCACAATTATTTTGTTTTCGTATTCAAATCTCCGAGTACCTCTCTGGAAGTTAAAGCACTGATGTCATCGCACCATCAAAGTTGTCGATTTGAAGGTCATCGCTCTCTCTGGCTCATGAAATCAAGGTATGTCAATTAGTGTAAGGTGTTTCCCCAATTTTTGTTCAATTATCTTCTTCTCCATCATTTTTTTGTTCAAATTAGGGTTTTTTTTTAAATGATTGGAATGCGATGGGGACATAGGATTTTGGTAATCTTGTGACTAGGAAAGTTCATACATGTTGTTCGATGAAATGCCTGAAGAACATTTTTAATATTTACCATTGTGTTACACTGATATGGGTAGGTTTTTGATATTTACCATTGATGTGTTCGTTGATAACCGGTTTTACATTTGATCGGATATACTTTTGTTCTGTGTTATTATTTTCTTTGACATGGAGTTTTGTTAATTTGACTGAATATATTATAACTTGAGCTTTATTAATGTACAATTAAAATTGTGGACCTGTGCAATATACATGTCTGAGCCAATCCTATTTTGATGTCACCCAACCCATTCATGTTTGCCACCTCCGGTTATTTTCTAGATTTTTTTTATGTTTCAGTGCGTCTTATAATGGCTAATATTACAATTTATTAAATAATTTGTCCTCAAGCACATATATTGGATCTACAAAAGAAGCTATCATCGATGCAAATCATTGAACAACAAGTTCAAGCTTTCTGAACACGTTTGAACACTTTCTGAAATTAGGGTTTTAATTTACAAGACTTTTAACTTAAGTTATGTTTTTCATTCATTCAGTTTGTGTAAAATCATATTAGGGCATCAATTTCATGGAAATTCTATGAACATGTTGTAGCAATTCTATGTCTCGGTAAATAAATTCAATGCTTGATTTTGACTGAATTAAGTGTCTCATATTGTTGTTTTGTGGATTACTAATATGATTTTGATTATTTTTGGTAAACAATTAGTTCTACCTCTGGATTATGAAATGCCAGTTCTTAGTTGCCAGACTTTTGTCAGCTTCATACATATTCAGGTACTTTTGCTTTTAATGGATGGTAATAATTAGGATGATATTGTTGTACTTAACTTGATTAATTGTACGTTTAGGATATGTGGGACCGATTCTTGATATAATGGTTGTAGTGCTCGTGAATATTTTAGCAAGTGCTTCTTTAGCTAGAACAATTCTGTTGAAATTAGATTAATGGGAATGCGAAGGGGCTAAGAGACTTCTGACTAGGAAAGTGCACATGTGGTGTTCGATGAAATGCCTAAAGATTTTTTTTTTAGATTTACCATTGTGTTGCATTGGTATTGTGATTTATGAATGCGTTTAAATCATCAAGTATTCCGAACTACTACGTGAAGGCATTTGTTAATGAGTAAAGTTGTTTCTCATAATTTTAATTTTTTATAATATTGCAATAGTTCATTGGATAATGTGCTTTTTTATGTAACCTTGTGATACTTAAATTAGATTATGGCAAGATGAGCTCAGCAATAATCCATTCTAATAAGCAAGAGAATCTATGGAGTTAAGTAATAGCTTCTGGTGAAGGTAAGATTATAATAAAACAGTAGACTTTGGGACGAAAATATAGTATTTTCATTCATAATTCGAAATGCCTATACAGATTAGTCATATATATGTATCTTAGATTTAAGGTTTGGGGTTACATACAAGATTTTATAAAGTAGCAAATAGAGTTTTCAACAGCTTGGTTTACTTGCATACGGATGAGATTTCATGTCTTCGAATAGCAATGTTGGTATACTCTGTTATGGGGCGTCGGCTGCTAATGCTTGGTTGTTTGTGGCTGTGCACGATATAATAAGAAATAAAGTAGTGTTGTATTTTTTTTTTGAACTGCCAAATTTTATACAAAAAAAAAACCCAAACAACAAGGCGCTTGAGTCAAAAAGTAAGTAACAAATATACAATCAACAGATTGCAATTATGCAATTATGAGACACTTATGGTGGGCATTATCGAAGCTTTTTTGGTAAGCTTTGGAGTTTTTTTTTCTTTGGGTGAAATAGTGTACATGTTTATTGACATTTGTTTATACTTGATGCTAAAGTAGAATGGTCGTATTTATTTTGTATATGACTAGCCTCATTTGTGACTTAACATAAAGCATAAGATATATGTTTTAAGTTCATAACACATGCACATGTCTCAAATTGTCTTTAAACGATATGTATATTTTAAATTATGACAACAGGTGATGGAGAATCCCACTAATCTTATGTAGTATCTTTTATTTGCAGCTCATATGTTCCATTATTGTCATTCAGTATCAAAAGGTCTTGATTTTGGGTTTATGTCGTTTGCTTTGTTTAGATCTTGGCTGATGATATGTATCCTTTGTTACTGAATATGAGACCAGCAAACAACCGTCAATTGCTGAGAAAAATGACTCCCCTAGCATTCCAAAGATTGGTTTATTTTCAATCTAAATCATTTTTCAATTTCAATATTAAATTAGTTAATGGTGTTCACTTTATTTAACTTGCAGATTGATCAATTTGGTAACAGTAAAACTATTTATGGCACACAAATTGTTCGGCTAACATTATTCGGTAGGTAATTTTACCAACTTAATCGATTTAAATATGGTGAGCTACTTACTAATCTATTTACAAATTTCACTAAAGCTCACAAAATACTTTTTAATGAAGGATCACCACAACTAGAAACAACTCTTGAAATAGCAGTTGAAATTAATCCAACCTATGTAGACATAGCAAGCCACGTAAACATGTTAACTACAAAATCAACCTACTATTTACCAGGTCTCAACAATTTCTGAATAATGTTTCCAAAAGTCACCGAATCCAAATTTTTCATGTTGTCAAGAAGTTAATAATTACTAATTTACCAGATTAACTACAAAATTAACTTCTTATTTACTAGGTCTCAACATCTTACACCACATTTTTTTTGCTTTAGCCGCTAAAACGAAAAGGTGTGTCCTTTTCTTACACCATGTTTTTTTACTTTAGGCGCTAAAACCAAAAGGTATAACTGTATTGTTGTCTATATTATAAGTAATAATAGTACTTGATTTGTGGTTGGTGGATTGAAGGATTCGGGTTGACATTTTTAATGATAACCCGAACCCGACACATATTTATGTGTCGTGTTGGACACACTTAAAATCATCTCATGTTTCAATTATTGTGATTTGATGTCATAATAATCAGTTTTTGAGTGTTTGAATGAACTGTTAAAGATTTTAGTTTAAGCTTTCATAGTGACAAAATGACCAAATCAATTTGGAAATTCAGTTAATGAAAAAATGATTTTGTGAATTTTTGTAGATGTTATATTGCTCAAATACTAACCATAAGTTGCCATGAGTGGACTTGAATGCATTCTTGAAGATGAACACTGTCATTCCCACATGCCATATCACAAGCTTCATTCCAGCTGAATCAAAAAGTAGGTGAATGATCAAATTCTCAAGCTTTATGCATCTTACACACATTAAACCTCTTTTTAAGTATGACTTTCAATTCAAACAGCAAAACATACGATCTTGCTACACTATGATGCAAAAATCTTGATTAGACACCAAAAATCTGAATCTTAAAGTGAATGTTGTTATTGGTTCATTTTATAACTTCATCATTCTACAATTTTGAACGTCCAACAGATAAAGGAAAGACAAAGTGAGGCGGTGATGGTTGATGTTGGCTCTAAGATTGTGTCATTTTAAATCAAGCTCCTTTCATAGTAAATATCTAATATCCATCTCTTATTCTCGATTATATAGTTCTTTGATTATAACTTTCTTATGGATTTGTACTTTGTAGTATATAGAACTACATAGAAATTAAGATTTGCAAGTATGGTTGACCTTTGTTTTTTTTTTCTATTTGCTAATTTATCACAGTAACATTGCACATGAAGAAGTTTAAAAATTTAAAGTTTGCTTGCATCCTTTAGATATATTTAACAAAGATAGGCATGGGTTAATCTGTATTAGTTTTAGAAAGTTTCCAACCCAGTAATTTCAAAAGTGAATAGCATTTTACATTACTAAAATACTGGGTCTAGGGGCAAAGTTGCAGCTATTATCCTACATAGAGATGACAAAGTAACCTATTGTATCCAATTAAATTTTATGATTCCAGATTTTTTTAAAGACGTTCCTTTATTTGAGAGTCTTGACCATAGCTGGAAGTGATTTCTCTATTGAGTTAAATCTACAAAATAGTGATCTCTTTTTTGTATACCTTAGCTAAGTAAAGAATTGTCGAAGATGGATGAGAATCTGAAGTTGACAGAATCTCTGCTAAACACCAAGGTAATAACTGAAGCTCCTCATTTAAATCCGGCGTGTGGAATTTTATTTGGTCATTGGATAAGGAGCTTTAATGGTTTCGCCACTCGTGTAACTTTTCCCGGTCTACATAATCCAACTGTTATAATGACAAAACTTTAATGGTTTACTTACTTTTGACTGCAGGAAACAGTAAATTTTGTGTCAGTTTATTATGCTTAGGCAAACTAAGAACCAATTAGTTTTGTAACTTTCTTTAAGAGTTCAAGGTTTGTTTTGTTAACGCAAGCTATAAACCAGTTTGTTTGTAATTTTTTATTTATTTTGCTTTTAATGTTGAAAATTTGTTCATTTCATTTTTTTTTTCATTTATTGTTGCTATATTTCTAATTTTTTTATTTGTGTTGATTAGGCAGAAATCAATTTGTCATTCAAGCCTTCTCGGATTCAAGGTATGGTTTATATTAATTAGGTAAAATTGATTCATCATTATCGTTCAAACCATATGTAGATCAAATATAATGTTTTATGTGTATGTGCATGAAATAGGAACAACCAGGTTGCTAAATGACAGCAACTACAAACATGGACTATGGAAAAGTAATTAGGATGATAGTGTTGTACTTAACTATGTCCGAATCTTTCTATGAAGATGGTGAGATTGGTGGAGAACAAAAAGTGGGTTGTGATGCCACAGTGAGTTTGTATCAAGTTCTATGCTCTTAATCTTAAATGAAAATGTATATAAAAATCTGATGGAGACTTTATGACCTGACTTCACATAACGTCTATCGTTTTCACAAAGAATGTCATTTTCGGCCATCTTATCTATTATTAATTCCTTAAATAGTCGCAATTTGCCCAACACCCCAGACAATATTACGTTTTCAAATGAAAGAAGCACATTATCTTCTACAACCTGCTTTCTTATGGTTGAGTATTTTAATTATGAGTATTTAATATCACTAACTTTCTTTCAAAATACACTTCCAAACGCCCTGTAATGTGTTCTTCGTAAGCAAATCTGCCATAATTAATATGATTATATCCACTCGACATCAATGAAGGTTGTTTTTGGTTCACACAATGGCCTTTTTTAGTTTTGTCCATTATTTCATGAGTTTTTCTAACCATCATGGGTGGGTGATGAATTTCAACTTTTACCATCAGATACCCAATCGGAATTTAAAGATTCAGCTGGCAAACAAAATCAGGGACATAAATCTCCACCTCATGTTGCAATGGGTTTAAAGAGGTAACTGTAGCTTACAATTTTTAACTTTAAAATGGATTGATCTAGGTTTTGTTTTATATATGACGGGTCAAGATGTCAAAGTGAAAAAGAAGGGCTTAAAAGGAAGCTGGTCCAAATTGTATAATTAAGTTACAAAACCTTTTATAGTTGTTTTATAAAGAAGACTAGATTATTGTTGAAACTACATCTTCTTTAATCATATTTGACATAGATTGATTGTACGCATCTACATTGCTTTTTTTGTTTGTTTTAGTTGATACCCGATGACATGGAGCTTCAGTAGCGCGATATGCCTAATTACACAACTTCAGATGGATATGTACGAGTCAATATTACAAATTTTACAATTTCTGGTTATACTTGCCATGATGTATCGTCCTATTCTCCCAACCACCACTATTGGTCCATTTCCTCAAACCATTGAGCTCAGAAGAGTTCGTCGTGAGTACAAGGCAAAATGTGACCAATTAATTATGGTTGTTGATGATGATGTCATAAGAATAATATTTAATATATTTTCTCACAAAACCATGTCTTAATAGGATTTTTGAGGAAGAGTATGTTAAAGCCATCAAGAGGATATCTACAAGGTTGTCCAACTCCAGGAATAAACGTGATATTGACGTGTTTGTCCACGGAAAGCCAAAGGTATATTTATATTACATTTAATAAATAATAATAATTGGTTGCAATGATTTTATAAAATTAAATATAATATTTCAGAGAATGGCATGGTTGAGTACTTTGGTGACCAATTGTACAGTTTTGCCTCCACCGCTAACAAATGGGTGCAATCATATGGGTCCCGTGTGTCAAGCCACCAATCACCTATGGTGATGTCAACAGACCCAATGCCATGACCGTCTTATGGTCCTCAGTGGCTCAAGAGATGACCAAATGGCCAATGAAGGGTATGCTTGATTCTCAATTGGTCCTTTGTTTTTGTAGAAGTTTTTAAAGTAAGTTTCGGTCTAAAATTATAGTATAGATACCGAAACAAATATTTCATTAAAAGATTTATGAAAACACCGTTAAATAATATATTTTTTAGACCACCCGTGTAACACACGGGGTCTTAAGCTAGTATAGAAATAAACAAAACAAAGGATAACTTTTGAAGCATACAATCTCGATATTATTATAGAAATAAACAAAACAAAGGATAACTTTTGAAGCATACAATCTCGATATTACTATCATTCTTCAAAGCTAAATGTTAATTAGGAGTCAAGAATATTTATTGCAAATCTGTAATAAATAAAAAATTCTCACATTGCTATGGCTTGACCTTGTAGAGCCATCAACAACCACTACAAGAAAACGGGGCAATAGGGGCCCCAGATGTCGCTGCTAAAGACCCCTTATGTCGCAGCTATTGGTAATAGCGGCGGCATGTCGCCGCTAAAGGGTCGCCGCTAAAGGTTAGCCAGAATTGCGCCACATGTCGCCGCTATTGGTACCTGTCGCCGCTAACGGGTTGACTCAATAGCGACGAGAGATGTCGCTGCTAAAATATTGTCGCTAATGGTCTACCACAATAGCGATGACTTTTTTTGCCCCTAAAAGTGTTATTTTTTTTTCCAGTTTTTTCGTATTTAAACCTGCCAATTTCGGGTTCACGACACACAAAAAATAAATAAACACAATCTACATAAGTATCCCACTCATCATTAATTTTTCAAAATCCTTTTTTTATACTCTTTGTATGGGGGTGGGGGTGTTATGTATGCGAATGTCTATTTATTACATATGCTACTCAACTGACTATCAAGGTTCATGACGAGAAGCTATACTGACCTTTACATACGAGCAACACGGATGGAAATTTTGCCATTGTTATTCAGAGCAGTTGTTGGGATATACAGATTGCCACAACTTCACCAGTGTCTCCAGACGTCATGACATGGTATTTAATACGAAGGCCTGTAAAATAAAGTGGTTTGGGTTGGTTGATGTGTGTAACTTTTGTTGTTCAATAAATGCAGGTGTATGATAGGGATCTGAAAACTATACTGAATACCAGGTTACTATAAGAGATTTGAAGGGTATTTTACCATCATTATCTTGTAGATTTGTGTTGATAGCGACTGAATTGTAAGTCACCATAGCTTTCGGTTGCCAATCGTTAGACTTCCCCACCCATGACTTGAGATTGAACTGGTCTGCACAAAAAATTGATCAAAGTTACAATGATTTATACGACTGCAACATGAATTATCATAAATTAAGAGAAATGGGAACCCATAAAGTGAGAAGCTCATGACGGGTATGAATAGGTTTGAAATCTTGCCATTTTCATCCGGCTTATTAACTCCATCCATTTTTCTCTGTTAATTCAGGGATATTTCCATCTTTTTTTGTTAACTTAAAGGCAATTCGATCTCTTTCACTTTATATACAAGCATTTAGCATAATGTACAAGTATTCAAACGATCGAATTACCCTTTAAGTTAACAAAAAAGACGAAATACCCCTGACTTAATGGAGAAAGATGGATGGAGTTAACGAGCCGGATAAAAATGGCAAGATTCTAACTTTTTTAGATCCAGATGCGGAAAAACAAACCTTTGGACGAAAGTCCCAAAACTTGCCAAACCTCAGGGACGAAAAATGGCATTTTACTCAGTTTCTTTTATCCAATCTTTAATTGAAGAGATTAGTTGGTAAGAAACAATGAAACAACATTTACCAGCTGTGTATGGACTCTTAAAGTGTTTGATGTCCAAAATGCCACCAGCTGCACTGTTTACATGTCTTTTGATGTCATGAGATCCTACCAGCTCGTACTACCAGCTTCTATTTAGGAACCCGTCATTGAGGAAGAGCTCTAAGTGTCTGACATCCAGTACCTGCATTGTTCCTACCTTATACAAAACAGATGATTAAGAAAAGAGTACTGGTTCTTGTCTCTGTTGAGTTTCTAACTTCAAAATTTTGTTTTCATAAGTATTTTCTCCCCATCACATGTGTCACACCCCAACCGATGGTGGAAACATCGGGATGAGACGAACAAATCGCTCAAAGCATCATAACACTAAATGTGACAATATAATTAAGTCGAATTTCATAAACACTAAAATGTCATAAAAGATTCGAACATAGTCAAAATATTGTATCAAACATCATCAAACATTGGTTATTTCTAAGATGAGTTTCTAAGTTCATCCTAACTTGATTTCTTGATTCCCTTCGACTATCAACCTGCAACATGTATTAAACTAACATCAACAAAAATGTTGGCGAGTATAGAACTTTGATACATAGCGTAAATAGTATAAAAAGTTTCAATACTCATATCCAATCACGAATAACATGATACCGGTTACTAACCTGCTAAGCTAATGTAAACTATATGTCAAACCCAAGTTTCCAACGCAAAGTGCCTTTCCTACATCGTCGCAACGAAGAGGAGGTTAAAGTATCAAACTTAACAATACCCCAAGTCTCAAGGGCGGTGCATAAATCTTATAGCGCTATAATTGTCAAGGTAGGCTAGCAAAGTTAATGAGCCTATAGATACAACGTACACATAGCATATAGACTAACAAGCATCACATGTTTTCATAACACATGGATAGAGTGTGATTATAAATAGTTTCAAGTGTATCGGGATAGATTATCGGGATTTGTGAGCCTCGTTCATGATGAGCTCACGAAGATTGTCGCGATCTGGCACCCAGATGCGATCGAGATAGTATTGAAGTCCATCAGATTTTGTCACAAGTTGGTCTATAGAATCACCTCGTATTTCGACGATTAGTCTACCTTCGTTGGCTGACGAGTATTGAGCTTCACGAATACAAGTATGAAGGTCACTAGTGATTTGGAAACAACGAATGCTACTAACATGAGTCTTACGACTAAGAGCATCGGCCACGACATTCGCTTTGCCACGATGGTAGCGAATCTCGTAGTCGTAGTCGTTAAGCAACTCCACCCAGCGTCGCTGACGCATGTTTAGTTCTTTTTGGTTAAAGATGTGTTGTAGGCTCTTATGGTCAGTGAAAATCACAGACTTGGTACCATATAGTGTCGCAACCCCCGAACCCTGCCCCTGGAGGCGAGCGGCCGTGGCACGCGTTGCGCAGAGCGGGTGGTATCGGTGTTTATTAATTTGGCAGCGGAAATGAGACATCAGGACCGTAATTAGGAAATATTTTATCAGAGTTAAAACACCAAAGTTTTTATAATAAATAAATGGGATACAACCCAAGTTTCCATTTACAATACATTTATAGGGGTAAACCCTAGTTTATTGAAAACAAAAACTCCTTTTTATTTAGGTAACTTTTATAGCCACTTTTCCAAGCCTTTAGTGCTCTCTAGCAGGCTTCTATTAGCGTCACATTAAGTTACCTGAAACAAGTTTTAAAAAGATTTTATCAGCAAGAAATACTGGCGAGTGCATCCCAATTTAATCAAAACAGTTTTACAACTTCACAGTATTGAGAGCATCCGCATTTACATTGTTTATATCTATCCAGTTACCCCTTTGGTACTGTCAATCCTGACTTGTGGTCATGCTACTATTTTCAATAGTAACGAGTTTCAAGTAATGTATACAAAACCCCAACATACCGGCAGTAATTGTAGAATTACAAATACTCAATCACTGTTAAGTGTAATTTAAAACATTTCATGTTTTGGTAAAAAGGTGACAAAAAGTATGATGTACTTACAAAAAAAATTTATAAAAGAGGAATGACTCACATTGTTTACTTAGGTAAACTAAAGCTTCCTGGTGAATCTCCTGGTTATTATCTATTAAAATTAAACAATGCACACGTGTTAGTAAAATAACCCAAATTACATTAACCGTACAACTCGAGACAGAACTCCAATGACTGAGTCAGGCAGAGCCTTGACATGCATTACGGAGTGCTAGATCAATTGGGTGTAACACGAGATAGAACTCCAACGACTGAGTCAGGCAGATCCTTGATATGCGTTACGGAGCCCTAGATCCATCGTGTAGGGTAACAAATAGGGTTATAATACTTACAACGAGGCAGAGCTTCGCTTTATAGGGGTATTATATCCCGAGTATAATAGCTTTAGGGTTCCAGAGGATAGAAAAGAAAATGAACGACGACAAATGAGGCTGAAGCCTCTATTTATAGGGCTGGTCAAGGGTTCCCTTGCGCTCCGCGACTCCTTTGGCTTCGGCCTTCGCGGCCCCCGAGGACCTTTGGGTCGGCTGTAGGCTTGGCCAGTCATCGAGTAGGGTTGCCACGAGCTAGGACACGTGGCGCAATGCCTTGTCCGGCAAACCAAGCCAGTCGCGCCCCGCGACAGACACAAGGGTACCGGGTCACGGCCCGCGAGACACTTATATATTTGTTTTTATTTGATTTTTATAATTATCAAGGTTATTCGGGTTCGTTTCTTGTATACTGGGTATATTTTAGGACGTTTAGGGTCGTGCTAAATGTCGCAACCCCCGCCCCCTTATCTGTCCCGGGAACGGGCGGCCGCGAACATTCGTTTGTGGTGGTATTAGTTATTTAATTTATTAATTTGGCAGCGGAAATTACACAAGCACCGTAGTTAGGAAATTGTTTATCAGAGTAAAACCACCATATTTTATATTTATAACCACATAGGTAAACCCAAGTTTCTTTATTACAATACGTTTATAGGGTTAAACACTATTATATTGAATTTAAAACATCGTTGATGCGGGTTGGTGTGTATATGGATTTAAGTATATTTTAAGCCCTTTTTACACGTTAGTCAAGTTTTAAATTTATAAAACACGATATTTTACTAACACCAAACACACATATGGGCAAGTGCACCCATCGTGAGCGTAGTATAGTGTTGGTAAGATACCGAGGTCGTCCAAGGACACAAGAGCTTTTAATACCGGTTTATCCTCAACGTCTAATCAAATCAAAAGTTTAGAAAAAGATTTTAAACTAGAAAAAATAAAAACTAACTAAAAGGCTGAAAAATAAAATAAAATAAAAACAGATAGACAAGATGAATCACTTGGCTCCGACTCGTGTTTAGTGTAACCTTTGATTATTTCTGCACTTTTGCACTTTTTAAGAGATTATCTTGCACTTTTTCAAGATTTCCTCAGATTCTGCGAATCTTAGAGTTGACCACGACCCCGTGTCCGATGGGCACGCCCCCGTGGTGGTTGATAGAAGCTTCTATAGCTTTGTCTTTTCTGCTGGCACTTGGGCACGCCCCCGTGTTCACGGAGCACGGGGCGTGTTCAGTCTTCTGTATTCTTGATTTTGCTTGGGAAGATGCTGTCGGGGGATCGAGCATGCCACGTTTGTTCCTTTTCTTATATTTATGTTAGATTTTGCTGTCTTTTTGCTTCTTTTGTTCATTTGAGCTCATTTAATCCTGAAAATACAAAAGGAAGACAAAAACACACTTTTTCCAACATTAGTACTAAAAAATGGTTAGTTTTATGCCACAATTGATGTAATTTATATGTTGCATTTTGTGCACATCAAATACCCCCACACTTGAATCTTTGTTTGTCCTCAACCAAAACTCTTTATAATGTGGCTTTACACTCCCAAATGGAATGGATAGAAGAGAAGGTTTTTGGGCTTGTCATAGAGTGTCGGGATTTCCAAGATTCTTTATTAAGTTTTATTTTTATTTATTTACAATCCTATTCGTCATGATTTATATAAAACATTACATAAGATAAATTACTTATTAGGGCATAACATGCCTCTTTAAAATTCCACTTATATACAAGTTCACATACCTCACGGGGATCACTCAACACTCGGCCGAAGATGTATTTTAGTGAATCACTCGAGGGCGGCATGGAACTTACTCCTACCATAGGCTTGCCAAGCAATCAATACTCCTCCTTTTTAACTATATACCTTTGTAAATATCAAGAGGACTTTTGGGTGAAGGGTTAAGCTTGGGTTAAAGGTAGGTGGTTGGGTTAGTGGTTAGTAAAAGGGCGAAAGGCGTAAAAAACGTCGGTTTTCGTAAGATATTTTTTTTTTTGCAATTTTTATTTTGATGAAGCCATTATTAAAACAAAGTTATTTTTGATGAACTTGTTTGTTTATTTCTCTTTTGCTTCATCATCAAATTTTTTTTTTTTGAAAAGTCATTCGAAGAACCGAGCTTGTTACTAAAACAAAGGGTTAAAAATAAAAAAAAGGTTTTGGTGGGTGAAAGGATGTTTGTTTTTGGGTTAAGAAATGAAAAGGTTTAGGCTCAAAGGGGTTAACTAGGGGGATTTTGGGTAGGTGGTAAAAAAAAGAAAAAAATAATGGTGTAGAAATAAAAAGGGTTAATCCTAATGCCTCCATCATTTACTTACTTGGGTTTAAGTTGGTAAGGACTGGGAATGTATCGTCGTGGCAAGTTCTAGAGTCGTAAGAACCAAGCGGCTATTCACATAAGAAACGAAAAATGAGCATTTAGTTTAAAGATATGTATTTGTATGCTCAATAAAGGCTCAAAACTCACTTTTGTGGGAATGGGTTTTTATGTGATCAAGTATATATAATCAAATTTTAACTAAGCTTGTCATGTCATTTCATAATTTTCTTATGTTGGTTCTTTTTATCACAACGCTATCGGTTGTAAATATGTAAAAATATAACCTTTTTAGAATTTGAAATTCCCAAGTTAAACCTAGACAAGTAAAAAAAATGAAAAATTTAAAAAAAAAATTGGGGTGATTAGCGGTTCCAATAGAGTTTTGTGTAGGCTTGTGATTAGGACTTGCAAGATTAAAAGTTTTAGCATCCCCCCCCCCCACACTTAAATTACACATTTTCCTCAATGTGTCCCAAAAATAAGTTTTTAGGTTGATTGAATGTGTAAAAAGGTGTGAAAAAGCAAAATTTATGTTACTGGGCGTCTGGACACGACCCCGTGGTGACCGGGCAAGGCCCCATGTTCAGATCGCCAGTAACAGAAATGAATAAAGAGAAACAGAAGCCTGGGCACGGGGGCGTGTTCAGTGAGCACGCCCCGTGTCCAGTTACCTGAACTGGACATTTTCTGCAGATTGTGCAGCACGGGGCCGTGTTGGGCGGGCACGGCCCGTGCTGACCTTGCTGTAATGAAGAAAATTTTGACGGATGGCCTGTTTTCGTGCATGGGGTGCAGGTTCAAGTTTCCCTTGTTATCCTTTACCATCCCGAGTGTGTTTTACTTATTACAACTTCATCCAAACACCAAATTAGCTAAAACCATCATTCATTAAGTCATAGAGAGAATTACATAATAATCCTAAAAAGTTGAAAACAAAGCAGAAAATAAACTTTAAGGGTCCTAAATTAGATAGGTCAAGTGATACGTAAAATCATCCTAAGGAGCTCTACTAATATAATAAGAACCAAAATTCCGGAAATAGTTTTCCGGAATCTAAAAGTTTTGTAGATCTCCGAGCCGAGAGGTGTTCCCTAGATGTTGCAAGAGCCATCCTTCTATCTCTCTCGGGAGAAAGGAGGCGGCTTCATTTTCCTCAACATCTTGTGGAGGGGTAGTGT
This sequence comes from Helianthus tuberosus, assembly GCA_030545235.1. Lineage (NCBI taxonomy): Eukaryota > Viridiplantae > Streptophyta > Magnoliopsida > Asterales > Asteraceae > Helianthus > Helianthus tuberosus. The sequence continues at coordinate 101,739,285 of CM060367.1, forward strand.
AACACCCCGTGTTTTCGCAAGTCAAAGTCAAGGTCAAAGTCAACGACCGATTTCGCACAACTTGACTTGTAGTAGATTTCCCTTGGATGTTTATTTTAGTTGTATTATGTGGAGTAAGTGTCAATAATTACAATAATCGACGTATGTTACTCGCAAACTACTCGACTTACGACTGTGAACTATAGGAAGTAACAATGCGATAAAGCTAAACGATAATCAAACTATGCTAATCGAATCGACTTCAAAATCGCAACTCGAACTACGTAATTTAATTATTGTTATACGTGTGTGTGTGCCTTATGTGTTACTTGTGCATGTTTATTTATGTTATGTGTGGAAACGCAATCGAACTCAATCGAAATCGAACTATGATAGATATAAGTAGTTGGGATTAAAAGTAATTTGACTAGGAGAAGCTATCGCATCGAATCGCTCGCAAAAGAAATCGAAACAGCAAAAATCGTCGCGCCAAACACTCGAACTAAGTGCCATCCGGCCGGATTGCCATCCGACCGGGCTGCCACTTGATGGTGTCAGGTTGTCATCCGACCGAGATGACATCCGACCGGACAGTCATCCGGGCGGGACACCATCCGACCGACCCACACTTTCCCCTTTTGGAATCCTATAAATACCCCTGTCATTGTCATCATTTCCACTTTTGGAAATCCTCTGTCCAAACAGTTCGTGCTCCCCACCTTTTCTTCGATTTCTCTCAATCCAGGTAAGATCTCGTCCTAAATCTTGTACTTTCTTGATCTACATGCACTCCTACACCTTTCTATCTTTTGAATCTTAACTTTTAACCGTGAAATCACTAGATTTGAGGTGTTTTAGGATGATGTCATCATGAGTTCTTGAAGAACTTCTTGTTTTGGCCTCAATCCACCAAGAACAACTTAGATCTGATAGATTTCCACAAAAATACACAAAGATCTCGCGTAGATCTAAGCTTAAATATAGTGAAAAAGGATTGAAAGATGGTTTCTAACTTTCTTTCAACCCTTTTACACTCAATGCACTCAAAACCGATAGGATCCGACCCTGATCGAGTCTTCTACTCGTTCTTAGTGTTGTGCTAGCTCAAGATCCGGATTCTACCCACGAGACCACCGATTTTGGGTTAAACGAGAATAATCGTCTTGAACCGACTAACTGGCCAAACTAGGGTGATTCCTGGTCGATCAGGTTACTTGGATCAAGATGGGATTCTGTTGGTTAACACGTTGTCAAAACGTCTCGGTAAAAACGACAAACAATCAAAACGACCAAGTGTAGGACGAACGGAACAATCAGGACGGAATGCTGTCCGACCGGACTGCTGTCCGAGCGGATAAGCCACCAGAACGGATTGCTGTCCGAACGAATAACACCTTGGGTCCCACACTTCATCAACTCCATCTGAAGTTTGAGTATTGAACGAATTGCCATCCAATCGGTCTACCATCCGACCGGATTACTCTTCGGATCATGAGATACTAGGACTTTAAAGAGTTAAACAATTTTCAACATGTTCATTAACAGGGTTGCCACCCGGTCGTATGGACAACCGACCGAGTGACTCTTCTGTTGTGAATTTGTTTCCACTAAGTAACCTCATCACTAGAGTCGCCATCCGACCGGACTACTGTCCGACCGGATGATCATCCGAACGGATTGTCATCCGCACGATTGGCCGTCCGATCGACCGACTTGAAAGATAGAGATACTTCAATGATTTAAAAATGCTACAATGAAAACTTCAAAGGACAAGCCATCATACACAAACACATCCTCATCATAGGAAGAAACAATCCACTCGAATAGTCATCCGACTGGACTACCGTCCGACCGGATGACCATCCGAACGGATTGTCATCCGCATACACAAGGCGTCCGATCGGATTACCATCCGACCGAACTGCTATCCAACCAATTCACACTTGATATCATTTTACGAGTCACTTATCGTTATGTTATCAAACTATTCAGGCTAACCCTACTCGCTAAGCGCTCCCTTCAATCCATCAATCGCTGTGAGTATACTTGATCCCTTTTTGCTTTAAGCACTTTTGGGTGTTACATACGTTACAACTATTCAAATCACATCAAACACACTACTCAATACTATTTGAACGCTAACCGTTAATGCATGTTATACGTGGCTTATGAATGCTTGCTTGTTTGTTATGTTTACACATGGAATGCTGTCTACCTGCCTTAGCAACGATAGTACTATAGTTTGGACTCAGCACCCGTTCACACGGGGGTTGTTAAGGACAATTACTTGCATGGATTACGGTGGTAATCATGTATTGCGAACTGCCTCGGGTAGTCAACCCGCAGTCATTGGTATCGATGGATCTATGTCGATAACTAACGTGCTTCATTTCTCTATGTGTATGTGCTGGTTATGCGTAAACGAATTCGAACTCTATATGCTATTATCAAACTTGTATGGTCACCTTTACATTATATGTATTGACTTTATTTTAACGTATGTGACAGGTGCTTAGGTTGTTTGTATGCCTAGCTCACTATGAAATCGAGGCTAGGAAAGGTCTAGGATGCTCTCTGCGCAGTGATGAAATTGAAGCTAGGAAAAGAGGTCGTAGAAACCAATAAATAAACTATCTATGTATAAATCTGAGTTTTCGGAACAGAATTATTTGCCTAGATTTTATCTGTAATAATTTGTTTACTGTTTGAGACATGGTATGGGACATGTTATTTTAAATTGAATGGTAATGATAATTGTTATGGAAACTTCTGGACAATCTGTTTCGCTCAGTGCCATGCCTCGATGATTCCGCCATCGGTTGGGGTGTGACAGGTAGGGACACCAACCGGAATCCCTTGTAGTATGTCTCGAGGGGGATCCGAATGTATGGCGTACCATTCGGCCGGAATGATGACTTTCGGTATCACATTCCATGCCCTTTGGGTCACAATTGGTACCAAAGGAGGAGAGGCGAGAATGTTCAACCTTTGGTGCAAAAGGTCGACCTCTCGAAGACATCCCTCTAGTCCCACTATTAAATGATTAATACGGTCGATCAATGCTTCTTCCACTCCCGTCATCTCATCAATGGCCTCTCTTAAGGTGTAAACGTAGTTTACAAGAGAATCTTCAACCATTGATGACCTTCTCCCTTGTCGGTTGTTTCTGGATTGTGATGAAGATGTTCCGCTAGTTCTGCTCGCCATTCTGAGAAAACATACCGAAAAGAGTTCAATTTTATGGAAGCGGTACCTCAGACACGGCCCCGTGTTCATTGAACACGGCCCCGTGTTCAGATGTCTGCAGATTTTTGGAACAAGGAATCATGGAGTTTTAAATTATTTTCGAGGTTTTTAAAGCATTTTTAAGCAGAAATAACTTAAAACATTGTTATGGAACTTATTTTTAACAAGATTCCGTGAACAAAAATCTAACAAACATCATCTGAAAGCTTGGAATCATGATGATTTCAAGCTCTAATGGAGGTATTGAGCGAAAAATTAAAGAAGAAGGCAATGGACAAAAGAGGAAAGGACAAGATGGTTGTTTAGAACCTTCTTTTAGAAAATACCTAGGATGGTATATGAGAAGATTCTCCCAAATCTCTGTCCCTGGAATGGTTCAAATGTGCAGGATTCTTGGCTGCATTTATAGAAAACGACAACACGCTGCACACGGCCCCGTGTTGGCTGGACACGGCCCCATGTGCAGGCAAGATTCTGACACATTTTTTCCGTATTCTGACACGAAATCAGACGAGAATCTTTCGGTGGACACGGGGGCGTGTTGGCCTGGACACGGCCCCGTGTCTAGAGGCTGTTTTATGAAGTTTGTCTATTTTTAAGGAACTTATCCGGATCGGGCGGTTCCTTACTGGATGGAACAACCCCAAAGTGCCTAAGATACCTTAATTGCTCTAGATTAAGACGAGAACACAAGAGGTTGTCGGTGAGGGTGATTCCTATGCTATGTGTAGGTGGACAAGTCCAACCCTTTCCCGGGCTCTCGTTAAAGAAGGTGTATGCCGAATCGCTCAGGTCTATGTATGCATCGAACGAAGTCGATGGGGAGCCTTCACGGCACAATCAACACAGGGACGACTATCGCTCAAGTCCTCGCTAGAGTTAGAGGTAACATTGGGAACAACGAAGTTGTTTTTATTTGAATGCGATCCCAACAATTCTTTTTGGTTATCGTCTTGAGATAAATTATTGAAATCCATCCTAAGTTCTTTTAACCAATTAAGAATTAGATCTTCCAATTGAAATAGTTCATCAAGAAGCATTTCTCCTAGAAGATCCGGTTGAGAGCATTCGAGGGAGAGATAGGGATTATTTTTACTTTCGCCCCTCTTAAGGCTACGGGAAAACGATGGGTCTATATAGTGGGGCTTATAATTTAGAAAATAACATTCTAATTCTTTATGGGAACCACCACATATTTGACACCACGTACCATAAGAGTGCCGAAAGTAAAAAATATCAGTATCACACATGTTTGTGTCAGAAATTACCAACCGTCGGGATCTTACGGTTCTGTTTTCAGTAACTGAAACTTGGGCATGGGGCGTGTTGAGTGGGCACAGCCCGTGTTCAGCTTACTGTCTGACTTAAAACAGGATTGCCAGTTCCAATGATTGGGCACGGGGCGTGTTCAGCGGGCACGGCCCGTGCTGAGTTTTGTAGAAGCTGAAAATTAAGAAAAATCCTAAAAAAAACAGAAAAATTTGAAAAAAAAAATGATTAGGCCGTTGATTCCTAACTTTCTTAAAATCCTTGTGTCCCTGGCAGCGGCGCCAAAAACTTGATGCGGGTTGGTGTGTATATGGATTTAAGTATATTTTAAGCCCTTTTTACACGTTAGTCAAGTTTTAAATTTATAAAACACGATATTTTACTAACACCAAACACACATATGGGCAAGTGCACCCATCGTGAGCGTAGTATAGTGTTGGTAAGATACCGAGGTCGTCCAAGGACACAAGAGCTTTTAATACCGGTTTATCCTCAACGTCTAATCAAATCAAAAGTTTAGAAAAATATTTTAAACTAGAAAAAAATAAAAACTAACTAAAAGGCTGAAAAATAAAATAAAATAAAAACATATAGACAAGATGAATCACTTGGCTCCGACTCGTGTTTAGTGTAACATTTGATTATTTCCGCACTTCTGCACTTTTTAAGAGATTATCTTAGTTATTGTAGTAGGCCCCTCTTTTGAAGGTGACGTTACCCTCAACCCAGTAGTTTGAGTCAGCAAGGATACAATCCTAAAGGGTCAGATTATTGAAAGATAATTAATTAAGTTATTAATGCATATTATGGTAGGCCCCTCTTTTGAAGGTGACGTTACCCTCGGCTAAGTAGTCTGAGTCAGCAGGGATACAGTCCTAAATAGCCGGGTTAAAGTATTAATAGTAGCTTACATATGAGGGGATCAAAGAGTTTGGACCCCCGCCATCCAATACCAGTGGGTATTGAAGGATGTCCTATTAAATTTGACCCGGGTCCTTGCAGGATCTATACACTGAAAAAGGCCAGACTCTTACCAAACCGTTCCCTTAACCCCCGACCAGGTAGCCAACATACCTCCATATAGACCGTGGAGATATGAATGGTGAAAATATTTTATTTTATATAGACAGTAAAATAATGCCAAGACACCACGGACAAACGATAAGGAAGAATCACCTTCAACATAAGAAACTAGTTATTAAAGTCATTAATACATAACCAAGTAAAAAGTGTGAAAAGATTAAAAATAAAAAGTATCACACTAGACACTTGTCTTCACCAAGTGATGTAAGAGACATAGGCAAACATGGCCTTTGATTGTCAAGAACTCTTACGATCAATCTTGGATCCCGAGATGACTCACACACTCTATGATGGACAATGGATGATGGTGGTGGATGATGGTGTTGTGATGGTGGTGGGTGAAGTGTGAGAGAGGTGGTGTGCCAAGGGATGGTTTGCAAATGAGCCAAGCACCCCTATTTATAGGCTAAACAGTAGCTTGGGCACGGCCCCGTGTCCATTGGGCACGGCCCCATGTCCATCCTCCTTCTCTTTCTTCATTAATTGCAGTTTGTCTGCATCAGTTGACCACGCCCCCGTGTCCGTTGGGCACGCCCCCGTGTGCAGAAGCATATCTGTACTATCAAGATTTCCTCAGATTCTGCGAATCTTAGAGTTGACAACGGCCCCGTGTCCGCTGGGCAGGCCCCCGTGGTGGTTGATAGAAGCTTCTATAGCTTTGTCTTTTCTGCTGCCACTTGGGCACGCCCCCATGTTCACTGAGCACGGGGCGTGTTCAGTCTTTTGTCTTCTTGATTTTGCTTGGGAAGATGCTGTCGGGGGGTCGGGCATGCCACGTTTGTTCCTTTTCTTGTATTTATGTTAGATTTTGCTTCCTTTTTGCTTCTTTTGTTCATTTGAGCTCATTTAATCCTGAAAATACAAAAGGAAGACAAAAACACACTTTTTCCAACATTAGTACTAAAAAAGGGTTAGTTTTATGGCACAATTGATGTAATTTATATGTTGCATTTTGTGCACATAAATCGTCTTTTTGGTAACTTTTATAGCCACATTTTCCAAGCCGTCAGTGCTCTCCAGCTGGATTTTTACTAACCCGCTGTCACATTGTGTTACCTGAAACGCGTTTTAAAAATATTTGTCAGTGGGAAATACTGGTGAGTGAATCCCTGTTTAATCAAGAAACATTTTATCAATTAACACAATATTGAGAGCGATCACAATGTTTATTTCTACACAATTACTCATTCAGTACTGTCAATCCTGACTGGTGGGTCATATTACACATTGGCTAACTCATTGTCCAATGGTAACGTGTTCCACATTTTGTATGCAAAACCCAACATACCGAAAGTAATTGAAGAACTACAAAGACTCAATCACTGCTTAATCACATTGTAAAGCATTTAAGGTTTTGTAAAACAGTTTCTAAAATGTTTTCAAAAAGCGGATAAACTCACATTGCTGTTTTAGACTTCTTCTAGGGTTTCCTGGTGTTAATCTATAATTTACACAAATGTACATATGTTAGTATAATAACCCTTTAATTATATTAACGATACCCTCCCCGAGACGTTATTCCAACAACTACGTCGGGCAGAACCACGACAGTTGTTACGGAACCCTGGATCAATCGGGCAGTGTATCTAATACGAAACTGGGGTTATAATACTTACAACGGAGCAGAACCTTGCTAATTAGGGGGTATTATACTCGAATATTATGCCTATTAAGTGAGAATTCGTTGAGAATGAAAAGAATTGAGCGACGAACAATGAAATCCCAAGGCCTTCTTATATAGGGTTGTTTTCTGGTTCTCTCGCGGCCCGCGTAAAGTGTAACCCAAGGGTTACGCGGCCCGCGTAGTAGCCCAGGTAGGGTTTAGGTGATCTGGGTCAGCGTATAGGGTTCCCGGGTGTTGGGCCACGTGGCGGCCCATGGTCGTGCTAGATTTTACCTTGTCGCGGCCCGCGTAAGGTTTAAAAGGAGGGTTACGCGTCCCGCCTCAAACCCATTTTCTTTGTTTTTTATTTATTTTTAATCTTATAACGTATTTTGGGCTCGGTTTTCACATACGGGGTGTATTTTAAGACATATAAGGGTATTTAAAATATATTAGGGTGTTAGAAAAATATTCGGGAGGGTTGTTATATCCTCCCCACCTTGTTTTAGAGCTCATCCTCGAGGTCTACTGGAATAGGTGTGGGTATTTCCTTTGCATTTTTGATTCAAGCTCCCATGTGTATTCTGATCCTCTTTTGGAGTCCTACTTCACTTTGACTAGAACTAGTCTTTTGTGCTTGAGATTCTTGACTTTCCTGTCTTCAATCTGTAGAGGCTTTTCCACAAATTTTAACTGCTCATTTACCTCTATATCCTTAAGGGGTACTATTAGTGACTCATCAGCTAAGCATTTCTTGAGATTAGATATATGAAATACATCATGTATTCCTGTCATTTCCTCTGGCAGTTGTAGCTGATAGGCTACAGGTCCTATTCTTCTAATAATATCAAAAGGTCCAACGTACCTGGGGCTTAGCTTTCCTCTTTTGATGAATCTTACCACTCCTTTCCAAGGAGAGACTTTCAATAACACTTTATCTCCTACTTGAAATTCCAAGGGCTTTTGCCTGTTATCAACATAACTCTTTTGTCGATCATGTGCTACTTTCAGTCGTTCCTTAACTTGAATAATTTTGTCTATTGTTTCTTGTACTATCTCAGGTCCAGATAGTTACTTTTCCCCAATTTCTGCCCAACAGACTGGGGTTCGGCAGTTTCGTCCATAAAGTGCTTCGAATGGTGCAGCATTTATACTTGTGTGATAACTATTATTATAAGAAAATTCTATCAATGGTAAGTGATCATCCCATTTACGTCCGAAATCAATTACACAGGCTCTAAGCATGTCCTCCATTGTCTGAATTGTCCTTTATCTTTGTCCATCCGTTTGAGGATGATAAGCTGTGCTTAGATTCAACTTGGTTCCCATTGTTTTTTGGAAACTTGTCCAAAAATGAGAGGTAAAACGACTATCTCCGTCAGAAACAATTGATAGAGGGATTCCATGTAAAGAAACTACTTCATTTACATACAATTTAGCTAATTGTTCCATACTAAAAGTTTCTTTCATTGATAGGAAATGAGCTGACTTGGTTAATCTATCTACAATCACCCAGATTGTATCATTACCTTTCTTTGTTTTGGGTAATTTAGTAACAAAATCCATTGTTATCAATTCCCATTTCCAAACAGGCATTTCTAACTGTTGCAATAATCCTGAAGGTTTCTGATGTTCAGCTTTAACTTGTGAACATGTTAAACATTTAGAAACATAGGCTGCTGTGTCCTTTTTCATTCCTATCCACCAGAAATTCTTTCTTAAATCCTGGTACATTTTATCGCTTCCTGGATGCATCGTATATTTAGATTTATGGGCTTCTTCTAATATGCAATGACGTAGGTTTCCTAATTTAGGTACCCATATTCTTTTCTTATGGAATCTCCAAATTCCATCTGTTCCTTGTTCTAATTCATTGATCATTCCTTTTAGTTTTTCAGTATCATCCTTGATTACTGATTCTTATGCTTTTCTAATCTGCTCATTTAAATCTACTTGTAGATTTAATTTAAGAGAACGTACCCTTTTTGGTTGTTTGTGATATTTTCGACTTAAAGCATCAGCAACTACATTTGCTTTTCCTGCATGATACTGAATATCACAATCATAATCACTAAGTAGTTCCATCCAGCGTCTTTGTCTCATATTCAATTCCTTTTGCCCAAAGACATACCTTAAACTTTTATGATCAGTGAAAACAGTAAACTTACTACCGTACAGGTAATGTCTCCAAATCTTAAGAGCAAAAATTATAGCTCCAAATTCTAAATCATGAGTGGAATAATTTTCTTCATGATTCTTAAGTTGTCTGGATGCATAGGCTATAACCTTTTAACGTTGCATTAATACACATCCATAACCTAATTTAGAAGCGTCACAATAGATTATAAAATCTTCAGGTCCTTCTGGTAACGCTAGTATGGGTGCATGAGTTAATCTTTGCTTAAGGATTCTAAAGGCTTCTTCTTGTTTTGGTTGTCATTTAAACTTAACAGATTTACAAGTTAGCTTAGTTAAGGGAATGGCTATTCTAGAAAAATCTTGAATAAATCTTCTATAATAACCAGCCAATCCTAAGAAACTTCTAACCTCAGTTGGTGATTCAGGGGTTTTCCACTTGGTTATTGCCTCGATCTTGGTGGGATCTACATGAATTCCTTCATGATCAACTAGGTGTCAAAGAAATTGTACCTGTTCTAACCAAAATTTGCACTTTGAAAACTTAGCATAAAGCTTTTCTTTTCTTAATAAACTTAAAAGTGCGTGCAAATGCTTTGCATGTTCCTCTTTACTCTTAGAGTAAATGAGAATATCATCTAAAAAGACAATTATGAATTTATCCAAATATGGCTTACATATTCGGTTCATCATATCCATGAATGCAGCTGGGGCATTGGTTAGACTAAATGGCATGACAGTAAATTCATAATGGCCATACCTTGTTCTGAAAGCGGTTTTAGGAATGTCCTCTTCCTGTACCTTTAATTGATGATATCCTGACCTTAAATCGATTTTTGAGAAAAATCGGGCTCCTTGTAACTGATCAAACAGATCATCAATTCTTGGTAATGGATACCGATTCTTAATTGTGACTTTATTCAATTCACGGTAGTCAATGCACATACACATTGATCCGTCCTTTCTCTAGCAATTTGTTTAATTGCTTCTTTAGTTCTTGCATTTCTGCCGGTGCCAAAGGGTAAGGCGCTTTGGCAATTGGTGCTGTCCATGATATTAAATGGATTCTGAATTCAACTTCTCTATCTGGAGGTTGCCCTGGTAATTCTTCTGGAAATACATCTGAAAACTGAGATACTACTGGGATATCCCTTACTTCTTTTCCTTTAGTGTTAGTGATTATAGAAATCAAATACACTAATGATCCTTTTCTTATGTAACTTGCTGTTTTCATCACAGAGATGAATTTAGTGGATTTAGAAGTTTTATATCCTTTAATTGTGATCTTTTCACCCTTTGGTGAATTTACTTGTATCGACTTTTGATCACACAAAATACTGGCTTTAATGGCTATTAACCAATCCATTCCTAATAGTACATCAATTCCTGCCAGATTCATTGGGTAAAGGTTTGCAATAAATTTCTGATTTAGAATTTATATTTTTGCTCCCTACAAGATTTAAAAAATTCTAATGGTTTCACCATTGGCTGTCTCTACTAGACATTCTTGTGGAAGTTTAGTTATGATTGATTGAGAAGTTTGCAAAGTGAAGTATTAATAAAACTTTGGTTTGCACTAGAGTCAAATAATACTTTAACAAAAATGTCATTAACTAAAAACGTACCAGTGATCACATCCGAGATCATCTTTGCTTCTTCTGCAGTCAGAACGAAAGCTCTAGCATTTTTGGTATTCTTGTTGTTTTTAGCCGGAGCTAATTTTGGGCAGTTAGGTTTGATATGACCTTGTTCTCCACAGTTGTAACATATCTGGTTGTTAGCTTTCTTCCTGCAGTCTTCTTCCTTATGTCCCGATATTTTGCAAAAGTTACAGTATATGGAGCATCTTCCTGAATGCTTCCTTTTGCAATTCTTATAGTAGGGTGTAGAGGTAGAACCTATATTTTTTCCACGGTTAGAATTTCCAGAACGAAATTCTTGTGTGAGCTTCTGGGTTAGTTTCCTCCTTTGATCTTCTTCTCGTGTACGGATTAATTCATCTATCAAGGTATTGGCTAGTTCTACAGCTTCTTCTATGGTTTGAGGTCTAGCTGCCTTGACTACGTGCCTTATCTTCCCGATTAATCCCCAGATATAACGGGAGATTAACACTGGTTCGGGTGAAGCAAGGGTTAGCACTATTCTAGCATATTCAAAGAATAACTTAGTGTACCCTTTACTATCCACACCTGTCATTCTAAGGTTTAAGAACTTGTTTGCTATTTGTTCTTTTTCATTAGGAGGGCAGAATTCCTTTCTACCATGTTTTTAAACTCCTCCCATTCCATATTATAAGTTCTATTACTCCCTTTGGTCTGGAGAATAGTATTCCACCATTCTAGTGCTGAATTCTTAAATAAATTGGAAGCAAACATTATCTTATCTTCTTCTACGCATTTGCTTATTCTTAAGACTGCCTCAGTCTTTTCTATCCAGCGTAGGATTGCAATTGCCCCTTCGTTGCCTGAGAATTCCATTGGTTTACAAGACCAGAATTCTTTATAAGAACAATCGTAAGACACGGTTCTTCTTCTTTTGGGAATGGGCAATTGAAGTATAGGTCCATTGTTTACACTGTGTTCAGGTTCGGAAGGTCGCTTGCTATCATGTTTACTTTTATTTCTGCTTCCCTAACCGTTTGAAGAATATATGGCATCACATCTATTATTCCTTGTGCTACTATGTGTTGGATGGCACTGTTATCCACTTGGTTTCCATTGTTGTTTGGAATTTCGTTACCCGAGTTATTGTTACTCTGGTTATCATTATTCAAATTTCCGTGGTTTACTTCGTCGTTCATCTGAATTTTAAACATTTATCACATATTAATATCACAAGATAATTAATAATTTAGGTAACAATCACATAACACACATATTGATAAAAAACGTCGAGCATTGCCACTTTACTCTTTTTATATAGTATGCGTCAAATACACACTAAAACAGGAATTTAAAAAGTACAACACTGTTATGCATCACTAACCACAAAGTGGTCTATACTACAATACATTATATATATATATATATATTATCGTACAAACATATTATATATTATTATATTATTATTATTATTACCACTCCACTTATCATCTTTATGGATATGGATTTCCCCCGAAATCCATCTGACGCTCGTCGTATTTCCAGACGAGTTGTTCTCCTACATACCTCATCCTCTCACTACTCTCTAAGATTTCTTCTCCGAAAATTCGGAGTTCTTGCAAGTTCTCTGCACTCATTGGGGGTGCAAGTGCTGGTACTGGATCTGGATACTGTGGCCTGTGATTCCCTCCCCGAGACGGTATTCCAATAACTACGTTGGGCAGAACCACGACAGTTGTTACGGAACCCTGGATCAATCGGGTAGCGTATCTAATACGAAACTGGGGTTATAATACTTACAACGGAGCAGAACCTCGCTAATTAGGGGGTATTATACTCGAATATTATGCCTATTAAGTGAGAATTCGTTGAGAATGAAAAGAATTGAGCGATGGAAAATGAAATCCCGAGGCCTTCTTATATAGGGCTGTTTTCTGGTTCTCTCGCGGCCCGCGTAAAGTGTAACCCAAGGGTTACGCGGCAAGCGTAGTAGCCCGTGTAGGGTTTAGGTGATCCGGGTCAGCGTATATGGTTGCCGGGTGTTGGGCCACGTGGCGGTCCATGGTCGTGCCAGATTTTACCTTGTCGCGGCCCGCGTAAGGTTTAAGAGGAGGGTTACGCGGCCCGCCTTAAACCCATTTTCTTTTTTTATTTATTTTTAATGTTATAACATATTTTGGGCTCGGTTTTCACATACGGGGTGTATTTTAAGACATATAGGGGTATTTAAAATATATTAGGGTGTGAGAAAAATATTCGGGAGGGTTGTTATATTAAAGGGTTTTAGGAGGGTTGTTATATCCTCCCCACCTTGTTTTAGATCTCTTCCTCGAGGTCTACTAGAACAGGTGTGGATATTTCCTTTGCATCCCTGACTCGAGCCCCCAAGTATATTTTCGTCCTCTTTTGGAATCCCATTTCACCTTGACTAGAACTAGTCTCTTGTGTTTGAGATTCTTGATCTTTCTATCTTCAATCTAAATGGGTTTCTCTACAAATTTAAGTTTCTCATTTACCTCTATGTCTTTAAGAGGTATTACTAATGATTCGTCTGCTAAGTACTTTTTGAGATTACATACATGAAACACATCATGTATTCCTGCCATTTTCTCTGGCAGTTGTAGCTGGTAAGCTACGGGTCCTATCCTTTTAATAATCTCAAAAGGTCCAACATACATGTGGCTTAGCTTTCCTCTTTAATGAATCTGACTACTCCTTTCCATGGAGAAAGTTTTAACAATACGTTATCTCCAATTTGAAATTCTAAAGGTTTTCGTCTGTTATCTGGATAACTCTTTTGACGATCTCATGCTGCTTTTAGTCTTTCATTGACTTGAATAATATTGTCTGTTGTTTCTTGCACTATCTATGGTCCAGATAGTTGTTTTTTCTCCAATTTCTGCCCAACAGACTGGAGTTCAGCACTTTCGTCTATAAAGTGCTTTAAAAGGTGCAACATTAATGCTTGTATGATAGCTGTTATTGTAGGAAAATTCTATTAGGGGTAAATAGTCGTCCCAATTTCCTCCGAAATCAATTACACAGGCTCTAAGCATATCTTCCATGGTCAGAATTGTCCTTTCGCTTTGTCCGTCCGTTTGTGGATGATAAGCTGTGCTTAGATTTAACCTGGTTCCATTGCTTTTTGGAAACTTGTCCAAAAATGAGAATTAAAACAGCTATCTCTATCAGATATAATAGATAAAGGAATTCCATGTAATGAAACTATTTCATTTACATATAGCTTGGCTAACTGTTCCATACTGAAAGTTTCCTTCATTGGTAAGAAATGAGCAGATTTGGTTAATCTGTCAACAATCACCCAGATTGTATCATTATCTTTTCGTCTTTTGGGTAATTTGGTAACAAAGTCCATTGTTATCAATTCCCATTTCCATATTGGCATTTCTAGTTGTTGTAATAATCCTGAGGGTTTCTGATGTTCAGCTTTAACCTGTGAACATGTCAGACACTTAGCAACATAGTTGGCTATATCCTTTTTCATTCCAATCCACCAGCAATTCTTTCTTAGATCTTGATACATCTTATCACTTCCGGGATGTATCGTATGTTTAGACTTATGGGCTTCTTCTAGAATTCTGTGGCGTAGGTTTCCTTGTTTAGGTATCCACATCCTTTTCTTATAGAACTTCCAAATTCCATCTGATCGTTGTTCTAATTCCTTAATCGTTCCTTTTAAACCTTCAGCATCGTCCTTGAATGTTGTTTCCTGTACCTCTCTAAATTGCTCATTTAAATCTATATGTAGATTTAGCCGAAGAGAGCGTACTCATTTTGGCTTCTCATGATACTTTCAACTTAAAGCATCAGCTACTACATTAGCTTTCCCAGCATGATACTGGATATCACAATCATAATCACCAAGAATTTCCATCCAGCGTCTCTGTCTCATATTTAATTCCTTTTGCCCAAAAATATACCTTAAACTCTTATGATCTGTGAAGAGAACAAACTTACTTCCATATAGATGGTGTCTCCAAATCTTAAGGGAAAAAACTATGCCTCCATGTTCTAGATCATGGGTTGTGTAATTCTCTTCATGTTTCTTAAGTTTTCTAGAAGCATAAGCTATAACCTTTTGACGTTGCATCAACACACATCCATATCCTAACTTAGACGCATCATAATAGACTATAAAGTCTTCAATTCCTTCTGGTAATGCGAGTATGGGTGTGTTGGTTAATCTTTGCTTAAGAATCTTAAAGGCTTCTTCCAGTTTTGGTCCCCATTCAAACTTAACTGATTTGCAGGTCAGTTTGGTTAATGGAATGGCTATTATAGAAAAATCTCAGATAAATCGTCTATAATATCCTGCCAGTCCAAGAAAACTTCTTACTTTTGTTGGCGACTCAGGGACTTTCCATTTGGTAATCGCCTTGATCTTTGTGGGATCCACATGAATTCCTTCATGATTAGCCAAATGTCCAAGGAATTGCACTTCTTGTAACCAGAATTCTCATTTTGAGAGTTTAGCATAAAGCTTCTCTTTTCTCAATAATGTTAGAAGTTTATACAGATGCTCTGCATGTTCCTCTTTACTCTTAGAGTAAATTAGAATATCATCTGTGACAACTCGAGTTTCCAAGATTCCATCTTCGCATTAATTGCACGATTAATTGTTTAAGTTGTTTGTCTACACGACTTGTTTGTTTCACAACTGTACACGTTGTAATATGTTAAATCGTATTGTGGTTGGTATGTTATATATGGTGTGTGTTAAGTGTGCTTTTATAATTACTTGATGTGCAATACACGTGTTGGGTGTAGATTGTAGTATACATGATATGTATATAGATGTTATATGTATATTGTATTGATTATTTGCTTGTATAATGGAAAAAAAGATAGTGGAACCCTACACCCGAAAACACCCCACTTGAAGACACCCCTCCCCACAAAAACAACTTAGTGTTTTCGTCCAATATGTGGCCAACGAAAATCAAATGGGCTTCGGCCCAGTAGCGAGCAAATTGCAATGTTGTGATATTAACCTGTTACGTTAGAATTTTATTTAGTAAACCCTAACCACCTCTCACATTCTCTCTCGTTTCCTTTGAACCCGACGACTGCCTTCATCTTGTTCGAAATCAGATTCCTCGTGCTTAACCATTCGTAGTTCGGTTAGTGATTTGCTTGTTTAAGTTAGTTTTCATTCTTAATGTATGGCTATATTATGAACATGATCTTGACTATAATACAAACGATGAGTGATGATTATGGTGCATTTGTGATGTCTTGAAAATGCAATCAATCGGATAAGGATCCTTCATGATTGTCGGCAATTGTTCTCATAATTGCATGTGGTTGTTAGTAGTCATGTGTTTGCTATATGTGTTTTAAATTGGAATTAATGAATCTGGTACATGCACATGTTCGTGAAATTGAATGACATATAGGACAAATCTGTTGTGGGTGATGTTGATTGGACCGAAGTTCTTTCTGTTGTTCTTAGTGGGCCGACATTAGACTTCAATCAACACTAATTGGATGTGACTTTTTGATGAATTAAATTGAGTGGGCCGCACATGTTGATTGTTTATTGGACCGAACCCAAACCTAGCAAACTGTTATGCATAGGGTATCGATTACAGAAGTGATATGATTAGTGATCATGGTGTTATATGTTAATTGCTGGTTCGAGGATAGCATGTAATACGACTGTTAGCATGTTTAGGGTTTCCTGTTGTTGCGTAACTGATGATGATGATGATTATGCCACGAAAACCCCTTGGCCGACGAAAACACAATCATGACGAAAACCCAAGAGGGTTTTCGACACAAAAGGGATTTCGCCACAAGAGGGTTTTCGTCTAATGATCTGTTACTTTATTAACTCAGTTAGATTATCACTCTGTTAAGTTGTTAACGCTGTTAAACATGTCAAATATGTAAAGTATGATAACCGAGTTATGTTAACCACGTTAAGTATGTTAACCTTGCTACGTATGTTAACTCTGTTAATTCTGATCAACGCTGTTAACACTGTTAAGTTTATCATGACTGTTAATGAATAATCTTGTTAGAGTAGACTGGGAAATCCACTATGTGAAGCATGAATTACGTGAACTTGATTAACTGTTTACGTGTTACGTGATGTTAACTTTACCAACATGAACTGACTGTGTATACATGCATACTCTAGGCTTTGATTGATTGTTTGCGAGCTCATAGTTTAGCATACCGAGCAAACCAAGGTGAGTTCACACTTTATCCAAGGCATGGGATTCCTAAGGGTTGGGAATGGGTTAAAGAACTGAACGGTAACTACAAACTTGCGTATTCCCCATACAACAGGATACGTACGACCATAAGACCATCACTCTATCACTTTAAGTCTCTCATTTTATCGACTTAATCGCCGAGGCCTATGGTGAGCGGGTCATTAGTAGATAGCGCTATTAGGTTTAACAAACCTCACACCGTGTCGTCCGAACGGGCGTGTACTAATGGACAATGGGCAAAGGGTCAATGCTGATAGACATTGACTTAGGGCACCTCTTACATTTTCGTAGCAGTCGATACACGTGGTCTAGTAACACATGGGAAGCCCCCACCAATCTTCGCAAACATGTCTGGGAGACCGCGATACGAATTAATACGATACATGGTTTACAAAACGAACATACGCTTTACGAAACGAATGCTATAACTAAACAACCAACTGTGAACACGCTCAACTTTGTTGTTGATTCGTTGCTACATGCCTTGAAGGTCGTTAGGTACTCATGGAGCTTGCACAGGGAGGCACAGTCGTTGTGGGACATGGCAGTGTGTGCCATGCTAAAAACATTACTTTATTTTATACTTAATACTTACTTTGGGTTTTACAATTATGCTTCCGCTAAACACTTAACTACGTTTTGGTTTGGAACACCTTTCATATTGTGTGATTGAATTTTACGTATTACTTGTTATGTTCAATATGATTGGTGGCTTGATCCTGGTCAGTCACGCCTCCAAGCGGTGATACTCCGTGTGTGGATTTTGGGGGTGTGACAGATTGGTATCAGAGCCATTGGTTATAGTGAACTTGGTTTTAATAAGGGGAAAAAGTTTTTTGTTAAAACCAGACTATAACCTGTACAGTGCTCAATGATCCACAACGACGCTTCGCTCCACGTGCAAGACTCGACATTCTAGGTGATATGTTTATGTTTTATTGCCTACTTGTTAGTTACATAGAACTTTGCTCATGGTATGCTTAGATAAATGTAACAACTATTGTTTGAAAACACTTGTGTGCTTACCCTCTTTTGTCATCGCACTTTCGCGAACCTCTCTCACCCATGTTTTCTTTGGAATGAAGATCATGAGTGGACGTGTCAACATGACTCAAGCCCAGCTGGCGGCTTTGATCACTGAACAAGTTACTGCAATACTCGCAGCTGCCCAGGCAGGAGGTATAACCTGCCATCACAACTTACTCTAGGATCTTTAGATCCTACTCTCGTAAACCAACACTCGTGCTTAATTTTGTTTACTCTTACGTGCACAATAGGTCAGAACGCTCAGCCACCTGTATGCACATTCAACACTTTTATGGACTGTCGTCCTACTACTTTCAGTGGCACTGAAGGGGCCGTTGGACTCCTCCACTGGTTCGAGAAGCTTGAATCGGTCTTAGAAATGTGTGAATGCCCCGAGGCTCGTAGGGTGAAATATGCCACTGGTACTCTTGAAGGCATTGCGCTAACTTGGTGGAATGCGTAAGTTAAGATGTTGGGGCTGGCGGATGCTAATGCCACCACATGGAATGATTTTAAGGAACCGATCAAATGTGAATACTGTAGTCGTGATGACATCCACAAGCTGGAAGTGGAGTTCTTTAACCTGAAGATGACGGGGTCAGAGATAGAAGCGTACACGAAACGATCCAACGAACTGGCAGTGTTATGTCCAACTATGGTGGATCCTCCCATCAAACGCATTGAGTTGTACCTCAAAGGCTTAGTACCTGAGATTCAAAGTCATGTGACTTCTGCCAACCTTGCTACTATCCAGGATGTTACTCGTCTTGCTCATCGTCTCACAGACCAAGCAGTAGAACAGAACAAGCTGCCTAAACGTATTGGTGCTACTACTACTACTACTTCTGCTATTCCCAGTGATAACAAGCGAAAATGGGATGGAACCTCCAGCAAGGGTTCGACTTCGGTTCAGTCCCAGGCACAGCAGCGAAAGATCGATGATTACCAGAGTCCTGGTCAGCAATCTTCTGGTAGTCAAGGGCAGGGTGGATATCGAGGAAACCACCCAAATTGGAACAGATGCAACAGGCACCACAGTGGTCAGTCCAACAGGGGTCGTTGTCAGAGGTGTCTCAAGATGAGGCATGAAGCCAAGGATTACAGGAGCTCATGACCTGCGAATCAGAACCAACAACAACAACCAACAGCTCCACAGAACCAGCAGCGACAGCGAGGTAACAAGGGATGCTTTCAGTGTGGTTCTGAAGGCCACTTCAAGCGGGACTGCCCCCAGTTAAATCAAAATCCGAACAACAACAACAACAATAATCAGGGCAATGGGAATAACAATGGGGGAAACAACGATGGCAACGGCGCCAGGGGTCGAGTGTTCGTGCTGGGTCAGGGTGATGCAAGGAATGATCCTAATGTTGTGATGGGTAAGTTCCTTCTTGATGACTTTTATGTTACTGTCTTATTTGATTCGGGTGTCGATACCAGTTACGTGTCTCTAAAAGTTAGTCAAATGTTAAAGCGCACACCAACACTTTTGAACACCAAACACGTCGTAGAGTTAGCAAATGGTAAAAGTTTAGAGGCCACTCATATAGTCAAGGGTTGTAACCTCGTCTTAGCTGGTCAGACATTCTCCAACAACCTCATTCCTATAGTCTTGGGTAGTTTTGACATCGCCATAGGGATGGATTGGTTATCCCAACAGCAAGCAGAGATTTTATGCAAGGAGAAGATTGTTCGTATTCCCCGTTCTGGCAAAGAACCTCTCGAAATTCAAGGTGACAAGAGTGGTGCTGTTGTGGGCATCATCTCCTTTCTTAAGGCCCAGAAGTGTTTGCGAAAGGGCCACACCGCTATCTTAGCACTTGTTACTGACACATCAACGAAATAGAAGAAGATAGAGGATATTCCAGTTGTATGCGACTTTCCTCTGGTGTTTCCTGAAGATTTACCTGGGCTACCGCCTCATCGCCAGGTCGAATTCCAAATCGAGCTAGCTCCTGGAGCAGCACCCATAGCTCGAGCACCTTATCGCTTAGCTCCAACCTAACTGGAAGAACTGTCCAAGCAATTGCGAGAACTCTTGGATAAGCGTTTTATTCGTCCTAGCTCTTCGCCCTGGGGAGCTCCAGTATTATTCGTGAAGAAGAAAGACGGTACCTTCAGAATGTGCATCGACTATCGCGAACTGAACAAGGTGACCGTGAAGAATCGCTATCCTCTTCCACGCATTGACGACTTATTCGACCAGCTGCAAGGGTCGAGCTACTATTCAAAGATTGATCTGAGGTCAGGCTACCATCAACTGAGAGTCCGGGACGAGGACGTCTCCAAAACAGCATTCAGAACACGCTACGGCCATTACGAGTTTTTGGTCATGCCATTCGGGCTAATAAACGCGCCTGCAGTCTTCATGGATCTTATGAACAGAGTGTGCAAGCCTTACTTGGATAAGTTCGTGATTGTATTCATCGACGACATTCTGATCTACTCTTGGAGTCGGGAGGAACACGAGCAGCATCTACGACTTATTTTGGAACTACTTCGAGCAGAACAGCTGTACGCCAAATTTTCAAAATGCGACTTCTGGCTTCGTGAAGTCCACTTTCTAGGTCATGTGGTAAACAAGGATGGGATTCATGTTGATCCATCCAAGGTTGATTCGATCAGGAACTGGCCTGCACCCCGTACACCAACAGAAATCCGCCAATTCTTGGGTTTGGCGGGCTATTATAGAAGGTTTATCAAAGACTTCTCCAAGATTGCACAACCCCTCACCCTACTAACTAAAAAAGGCCTTATCTATCGTTGGGGTAATACACAGGAATCTACATTTCAGCACCTAAAAGATAGGCTTTGTAGAGCACCTATCCTCTCATTGCTAGAGGGCACAGACGATTTTGTGGTCTATTGCGACGCATCCATTCAGGGTCTTGGATGTGTGTGGATGCAACGTGACAAGGTCATAGCCTACGCCTTACGCCAACTTAAAGTTCATGAAAGGAACTACACTACGCACGATCTGGAGCTGGGAGCTGTTGTTTTCGCACTCAAGATATGGAGACATTACCTGTATGGTACCAAGTGCACCATTTACACCGATCACAGGAGTCTCGAGCATATCTTCAAACAGAAGGAGTTGAACATGCGACAACATCGATGGGTCGAGCTACTAAACGATTACGAATGTGCCATCAAGTACCATCCGTGCAAGGTAAATGTTGTGGCTGACGCCCTGAGTCGAAAAGATACCACACCTAGGCTTGTGCGAGCACTACAACTCACCATCCAGTCTAGTCTTCCTACACAGATACGAGATGCTCAGGTAGAAGCATTGAAACCAGAAAACGTCAGGGCTGAAGCCCTACGCGGCTCAAGGCAACGGTTAGAACAAAAGGAAGACGGTGCCTATTACGTAACAGGACGCATCTAGGTCCCACACTATGGAAACTTACGCGAGCTTGTGATGGATGAAGTGCATAAGTCTCGTTACTCGGTACACCCTGGTTCGGATAAGATGTACCACGACCTCAGAACTACGTATTGGTGGCCTAGCATGAAAGCTCACATAGCAACTTACGTTAGCAAGTGTTTGACTTGTTCGAGAGTCAAGACTGAATATCAGAAACCATCAGGCCTACTCCAATAACCAGAGATACCACAATGGAAATGGGAGCAAATTTCCATGGATTTTGTTACTGGCCTGCCTAGATCTCAAAGTGGGAATGATACTATTTGGGTGATCGTGGATCGACTCACAAAGTCTGTGCACTTCTTGGCTATCAAGGAAACGGACAAGTTCTCCACTCTAGCAGACGTTTATCTTAAGGAAGTTGTCTCAAGGCACGGGGTGCCAACCTCTATTATCTCTGATTGTGATGCACGATTTACTTCAGAACTGTGGCAGGCAATGCACAAATCTTTTGGCTCTCGATTAGACATGAGCACCGCTTACCATCCGCAAATGGATGGGCAGTCTGAACGCACCATCCAAACTCTAGAATACATGCTTCGTGCATGTGTGATCGATTTCGGAAATGGCTTGGAAAAACATCTTCCGTTAGTGGAGTTTTCGTATAACAACAGTTACCACACCAGCATTCAAGCCGCTCCATTTGAGGCATTGTATGGGCGTAAATGCCGATCACCTCTTTATTGGGCAGAGGTGGGTGATAGTCAGATCACAGGTCCAGAACTGGTAGTAGATGCAACGGAAAGGATTGCACAGATATGACAATGCATGGCGGCAGCACGTGACCGTCAGAAAGCCTACGCAAACAAGCGCCAGAAACCACTCGAGTTCCAAGTTGGGGATCGAGTGCTACTCAAAGTTTCACACTGGAAGGGTGTGGTTCGTTTGGCAAACGGGGCAAGCTCAATCCGCGATATGTCGGACCGTTCGAAATCATTGAGAAAATAGGCAAAGTGGCCTACAAACTGAACCTACAAACAGAACTCAGTGCAGTTCACACCGTTTTTCACGTGTCAAATCTGAAGAAGTGTCTGTTAGATGAGACCCTCATAGTCCTTTGAAGGAGCTCACTATCGACGATCAGTTGCGATTCGTCGAGGAACCAGTTGAAATCACGGACCGGGACATTAAGGTCCTCAAGCACACCAGAATACCTCTTGTTCGAGTTCGTTGGAACTCCCGTCGTTGCCCAGAGTTTACCTGGGAATGAGAAGATCAAATGAAACTCAAGTATCCCCAGTTATTCAGAAACAGTGCAACCACCACTGAGGCTGAAGCTACTACAGAATTTCGGGAAGAAATTCCAAATCAACGGGGGGATGATGTGACACCCCAGGAAAACCAGGAAACAACACAACACAACTAGCTCCCATAGTAACCGCGTGCTAAATTTCGGGATGAAATTTCTTTCAAGTTGGGGATAATGTGACAACTCGAGTTTCCAAGATTCCATCTTCGCATTAATTGCACGATTAATTGTTTAAGTTGTTTGTTTACACGACTTGTTTGTTTCACAACTGTACACGTTGTAATATGTTAAATCGTATTGTGGTTGGTATGTTATATATGGTGTGTGTTAAGTGTGCTTTTATAATTACTTGATGTGCAATACACGTGTTGGGTGTAGATTGTAGTATACATGATATGTATATAGATGTTATATGTATATTGTATTGATTATTTGCTTGTATAATGGAAAAAAAGATAGTGGAACCCTACACCCGAAAACATCCCACTTGAAGACACCCCTCCCCACGAAAACAACTTAGTGTTTTCGTCCAATATGTGGCCAACGAAAACCAAATGGGCTTCGGCCCAATAGCGAGCAAATTGCAATGTTGTGATATTAACCTGTTACGATAGAATTTTATTTAGTAAACCCTAACCACCTCTCACATTCTCTCCCGTTTCCTTTGAACCCGACGGCTGCCTTCATCTTGTTCGAAATCAGATTCCTCGTGCTTAACCATTCCTAGTTCGGTTAGTGATTTACTTGTTTAAGTTGGTTTTCATTCTTAATGTATGGCTATATTATGAACATGATCTTGACTATGATACAAACGATGAGTGATGATTATAGTGCATGTGTGATGTCTTGAAAATGCAATCAATCGGATAAGGATCCTTCATGATTGTCGGCTATTGTTCTCATAATTGCATGTGGTTGTTAGTAGTCATGTGTTTGCTATATGTGTTTTAAATTGGAAATAATGAATCTGGTACATGCACATGTTAGTGAAATTGAATGACATATAGGATAAATCTGTTGTGGGTGATGTTGATTGGACCGAAGTTCTTTCTGTTGTTCTTAGTGGGCCGACATTAGACTTCAATCAACACTAATTACATGTGACTTTTTGATGAATTGAATTGAGTGGGCCGCACATGTTGATTGTTTATTGGACCGAACCCAAACCTAGCAAACTGTTATGCATAGGGTATCGATTACAGAAGTGATATGATTAGTGATCATGGTGTTATATGTTAATTGTTGGTTCGATGATAGCATGTAATACGACTGTTAGCATGTTTAGGGTTTCCTGTTGTTGCGTAACTGATGATGATGATGATTATGCCACGAAAACCCCTTGGCCGACGAAAACACAATCATGACGAAAACCCAAGAGGGTTTTCGACACAAAAGGGATTTCGCCACAAGAGGGTTTTCGTCTAATGATCTGTTTCTTTATTAACTCAGTTAGATTATCACTCTGTTAAGTTGTTAACGCTGTTAAACATGTCAAATATGTAAAGTATGATAACCGAGTTATGTTAACCACGTTAAGTATGTTAACCTTGCTACGTATGTTAACTCTGTTAATTCTGATCAACGTTGTTAACACTGTTAAGCTTATCATGACTGTTAATGAATAATCTTGTTAGAGTAGACTTGGAAATCCACTATGTGAAGCGTGAATTACGTGAACTTGATTAACTGTTTACGCATTACGTGATGTTAACCATCCAGTACATTTAGTCACTTCGATTGCATGTGAAACTTTACCAACATGAACTGACTGTGTATACATGCATACTCTAGGCTTTGATTGATTGTTTGCGAGCACATAGTTTAGCATACCGAGCAAATCAAGGTGAGTTCACACTCTATCCAAGGCATGGGATTCCTAATGGTTGGGAATGGGTTAAAGAACTGAACCGTAACTTCAAACTTGCGTATTCCCCATACAACAGGATACGTACGACCATAAGACCATCACTCTATCACTTTAAGTCCCTCATTTTATTGACTTAATCGACGAGGCCTATGGCGAGCGGCTCATTAGTAGATAGCGCTATTAGGTTTAACAAACCTCACACTGTGTCGTCCGAACGAGCATGTACTAATGGACTATGGGCAAAGGGTCAATGCTGATAGACATTGACTTAGGGCACCTCTTACATTTTCGTAGCAGTCGATACGCGTGGTCTAGTAACACATGGGAAGCCCCCACCAATCTTCGCAAACATGTCTGGGAGACCGCGATATGAATTAATACGATACATGGTTTACAAAACGAACATACACTTTACGAAACGAATGCTATAACTAAACAACCAACTGTGAACTCGCTCAACTTTGTTGTTGATTCATTGCTACATGCCTTGCAGGTCGTTAGGTACTCATGGAGCTTGCACAGGGAGGCGCAGTCGTTGTGGGACATGGCAGTGTGTGCCATGCTAAAAACATTACTTTATTTTATACTTAATACTTACTTTGGGTTTTACAATTATGCTTCCGCTAAACACTTAACTACCGTTTTGGTTTGGAACACCTTTCATATTGTGTGATTGAATTTTACGTATTACTTGTTATGTTCAATATGATTGGTGGCTTGACCCTGGTCAATCACGCCTCCAAGCGGTGATACTCCGCGTGTGGATTTTGGGGGTGTGACATCATCTATAAAGACAATTAGGAATTTATCCAGGTATGGTTTACATATCCTGTTCATCATGTCCATAAATGCGGCTGGGGCATTGGTTAAACCAAATGGCATGATGGTAAATTCATAATGACTGTACCTTGTTCTGAAAGCAGTTTTAGGAATGTCCTCTTCCTAAACTTTCAGTTGAAGATATCCTGAGCGTAAATCGATCTTTGAAAAGAATCGAGCTCCTTGAAGTAGATCGAATAGATCATCGATCCTCGGTAGTGGGTACTGGTTCTTAACCGTAACCTTGTTTAGTTCTCGGTAATCAATGCACATACACATTGATCCGTCTTTCTTCTTAACAAACAACACCGGTGCACCCCACGGTGATGAACTCGGTTGTGTAAAACCTTTGTCAAGAAGTTCGTCCAATTTTTTCTTTAGTTCCTGCATCTCCGTTGGTGCTAGTCGATATGGCGTTTTGGCAATCGGTGTCGTCGCTGGTATTAGGTGAATTCTAAATTCAACCTCTCTATCAGGTGGTAATCCAGGTAATTCTTCTGGAAAAACGTCTGAGAATTTAGATACTACAGTAATATCTTTTAATTCTTTTCCTTTAGTGTTAACGATTATGGAAATCATATACACTATTGTTGTCACACCCCGACCGTGTAAAACAACAAATCGCGGCGGAATCGTCGGGGAGTGTTGTAACAGAACCAATGTTTCATAACACATGGAAATTGAAGTTTTGTTTTATTGAATTAAAAGAGGTTACAATGTCTTAAAAACAAAGAAACATAACATAATTAACTAGTCTTGCATCTTTTATTGTCACTAAGGCCCAAGTCCGCCTAAGTGTATCTTGATCAATCCTATGCATCATCTCCTGAAAACACATGTGAAAATAGGTACGTCAGCATAAAAATGCCTGTGAGAGACATAGGTTTTATTAAAATAGGATTCATGACTTGCAAGTTTAAAGAAAATGTTTAACAAAAGTTAGTCATGAACCTTGTAAAATGTTTTCTTTTATAAATCATACAAACAGTGATAAGAAATCAGATGATATAAAAGAAAGATGCATAGATAAATACATAACCAAGAAAATGAGTTTGTATAAAATATGTTGTTTGTAAAACAATGTTTCATGAAGATATGATATATGTGTAAAATGTAATATGTCTAACTTAAAATGGTTTAAATAACGCTACAATATGTAATATCATAAAAGCACTTATATATAGGAAGTACCAGCGGCGTATCCACCATGCTTTTATCATAATACACACACCTCGTTACTTAAATCACTTACCCAAACAAACCACCAAAAATGTCTTGTTTAAACAAATTGTAAAATGTTTATGCGTAAACCATGTCTATTGTCAAATGTAAATCATGTAATGTGTAAACAAATGTCATGTATGGAAAGTAAAAAGTGACTACTTAAACCAAATGTAAAAATGCATAAAACAAAGTATTTGAATAAATCAAAAGTTATGTTTTGTAAAATCCATGCATGCTTACCGATACAAACTGTGACAACTGGCCCAAACCGGTAATTTCTGTACACTTTAGTTATTGCTTAATGACTGCAATTATGTGCTTAATTGTCAGCAATGTCTGATTACCTACTAAACAAATGAATTCATGCATGTTGTATACTACAAAATATTGCTTTAGGCATAAATCGTGAGCGTTGCGTCAAAAATACTAGTAAACTCACCGGTAAGACACACTGTGTCAACAGAACTGCAGAAAGCAGTCAGACAATAGAATTGGAGCCTAGGTGTAGGTCCGACAACAAGAATGCATTAAAACCCAAGAGCACATACAAGGGTTTAATATATATGCAATGCGAAAGCAAAATTAAGCACTAAAAAGCACCCGAAACGCACTTTAAGTGCAGAATTTATATAATTCAGCAATAATTAGGCATTAGACATATGAATATTTTGCAGAAATGTTGTTTTATTATCCATAATATTTCCCTAAGTGTTGGGAATCGATAGTGTTACAAAAAGATACTTATTAAACACTAAAAGGTGCAATTTAGCACTTTAACGAATCGGTATGTAACCGAACGACCGGACTTTACCCGGAACATAAAAATATTGCCAATAACATTACTTATCTTTTTCTGAGCCAGTTAGGGTCCCTGAATACCCTAACACCCGTTGTAACGCACAACACACCACTAACCGGGTTAAGCACTTAACTAACTTACTTAACCTAACTAATACCCAACTAATTAGTTGGAATCGGACCAAGACCCCCCCCCCCTTTAGAAACCGTCCCCATCTAGGGGACATACCTTGTCCTCTAAATCAGTTTTATAATCCTAATGCTCAATATCATCTAGACACATGATCCATTGGATAATTACCATATGATTTGTCTATAAAATCTAGAGATTACACATCATAATCATTCATCACATTTCTCAACTCAAACACACCCTCCTCTCTCTCTCAAGGCTTCGGCCGAACACCCCCTTGAGCATACATCCGATTTCGAGTTTAGTTCAAGCCATTCCAATCATCTACAAGTGTTAAGGGTCGCATATAAGGAGTCTTGGTGCAATCGGAAGGCGAAGGACCTCATTCTCTTGCTTTTATCCACCCTATTTGCGTCTAGATTCTTCCCTAGCCTCGAGCTAGTGGTATGTTGCTTAAATCACCTTCTCGAACTATTTTAAAGTGGTTAAAATGATTTGTAACGGTTAAAACTCGTAAACATACAAGTTGAAGCTTAAAAGTCTACTAAAAACACTAAAAGTGATGGTTAAAAGCTCATATGTTGTGTAAAACTTGTAGTAATTGATTTGTGTGATTATTTGGACCCGATCTATGTTGTGGTAGCTCGGATCATTATTTAACCCGGGTGGTCATGATCATGGATCATGACATAAGGTTGTTTTGGAAGTAACAAGGGTTAAATGATGAAACTCTACCACACACGAATCATGAACTTGTGTAAAAGCGATTTAACTTGTGAAATAGTGTTCAAAACTAGTAGATCTACGGATCTACAAGCGGTAATTTCAAAGGACCAAGTGTCCAAGAAATCATATTTTCTAAAGCCGAGTCTTACATGAAAAAGAATGATTTTAGCAAACACACGAGTATGTAAACACTTGTGTAACACAAAGTTTCGACAAAATAACTATTTTTGTAAATGTTGACCGGAAGTTGTAAAGATGTAACTTCTTTAAAAGCGAGACTTTCAAGAAACAAAGTTGATCTATACAAAGATCCACTAAAAATAATGGAAGGATACTACCGATTTTGGAAAAACCACAAGTTCACGTATTTCTGCGATTATATCTATTTTAACTAGTTGCATATTGTTTATTGTTGAATGAGGAGATTGTTGACGATTTAAAAGAAAATAAACACATGTTTTGAAAACATGGGAAACCTCCATTTTTAGGGGAAACTCTGTCAAAATTTTTATAAATGTTGACACTTAGAAAAAAATATAAGTTTTTGAGAAACTTATTCCCTAAAAATGTGTTTAAAAGTATTACCAAGGTTTCCCTAATTTTTGATGATAAGAAATGAGGACTTCTTCAAAAATAAAGATGGATATTAAGTATGTATATATTTTTGAGAAAAATATATATATTATTTTATCACCAACTTATGTGCTAAGTGTATATAGTATGTGTTATACGTGCTAGCATATTAAGACTTAAAAATACACTAAATACTCATGAGAAGTATAAACATAAAGAAATACACACACAAATTACAAGATACATAATTCGGGTGCGAAGTGCAAAACACAAAAGACTTGTATTTATTTTAGAGGAAATAATATAAGTAAGATACGTAGTTAAAAATATGAAATATTTTTAACACAACAATACAAATACAAAAGAGAGTGACTGTACTTGTGCGATACAAGTCTAGTGACTAACATTAAGAAAACGCGTATAGGTTACGACATTAATTAAGCAAATCCGGTGAAGTTTACGACGCACAGGAACGCAAAGTTGTGAGTTCATGCTCCCCCTTTTCTTTTAACTGTTTTCAGTTTTATACCTTCGGGGGTGAAATACATGTTACAAATATTACAATGCTTACAAATGGTATGATGGATACAAGAATGATACGAGAAATCATGTCACGAATAGGGTACCATAAGCACCATTAATCGTGTACATACTAAGACCGCAGAACAAAAGGTTAGATCTAATGGGTTCCGGGCAGCCCCACTCTTGGCCACTCTTTTACCAAGCAGTGTTTTTGTGTCTCAGTCGTGAATCGACTACAGAAAAATGCCTATGGTTTGGTGACTTCCTATGTCGTGTCACATGTTAATGGCTTTGCAACCCATTAACACTTGATACATACAGAAATATTTGATTTATACATGAGTACGTGGTGTACACAAAAGACTTGATTTATACAAAATACAAATTACGTTTTCATACAAAGTATACAAACGTGAAATACAAACATTGCATGAATTCACACCAACTTTATGTTGACGTTTTTCCAAAACTCACATGTATTTCAGGTAACTAGGATGGATGTGCGCGTGGTCTTACTCATGCTCGTGGATGTCGCTTTGTTTATCTTTAAATAAAGTTGTGACATATGTTTTCAGTAATGTAATATTTGAAGATATTTTTGAGCATGTAGTATGTTTACTCTTCATATGCAATGAGAACCTTTCATGATCACACCTCGTGCTTCCGCCGCAGAAAGGGGTGTGACAGATTGGTATCAGAGCTGCGATTGTAGTGAACCAGGATTCCTTCTCGAGTCTAGTCTACAATCTCTAGGATCCTTTCACGAAAACAATTTTCAAAGAGTTTTCATTGCATAAAACGTCCCGCGACATCCACTGCCTGAAACTGTCTACATGAGTCTAGAAAAGACACTACGAGACTTAGAGTGCACTTGAGTAGCACTTGTCGTTGACTAGAAATTACTTGCAATTATGTGTGATAATTAGCATGTACTAGAAGTAGAATGTCACAAGTTTACGTGACTTTACCTGAAAGCGATGGCCCATCTGAAGGAAGAAATACGAGGATGAAACGAACTGTGCAGACTGTGCAAGGAGTTACGTAATTATGGATGCATACATAATTATGGAATTCAGTGCACAGAAACCACAGCAAGTCTTGTCACGTATAGATTCCCTCAGTGCAAGCCTACTAAGTACTCTGCTAGAGTAATAATTGTTTGATGTCACTTATGTGATATATACCTGTGAATATATATACTACTACTGCCTAGTAGGACGATATCAAACAAACGTGTAACCCTGTTGTGTTATGTTCGGTCAGAACATGGCACCCAGGAAAGCTGTGAATGCTCGCAATGACGATCAACCTCCTCCTCCCCCACTACCAAGAACTGCTGAAGAGCTGAACGCTCTACTGGAGGAAAGGATCTCCGCTGCTATCGCCCAATACGAGGCGAACCGTACTCAAGACAGTGGAGGACCAAGCAACGCTAGGCGTAATGGGAATGGAGATTCGTCTGGAGGCAATACAGCTCAAGGTAACCTTAAGACACTGTGCTAAGCATGAGGAAATTTATGAACGGTCTTTGTTTCATTATTTCTTCGATTGCTCACATGTGAATTGGTTGAATCAATTCCAGGCTGCACTTTCAAGCAGTTCCTCGACTGCAAGCCGATGAACTATGATGGCACAGGAGGTGCAGTAGCATTTGTGCGCTGGACGGAGAAGATTGAAGCTACCTTCTGCATGAGTAAGTGTACCGCGGATCAACAAGTCACCTTTGCTACTAGGTTGTTTGTCGATGAAGCTCTGACTTGGTGGAACCTGCAAGTCCAAACCTTGGGCGATGATGCCGCTTATGGCTTAACTTGGGAGGAACTGAAGGAAAGAATGAGAGAGAAGTACTGCTCTCGTGCTGAACTCCAAAGGCTGGAGACGGAGTTCTGGCACTTGACCATGGAAGGTGCTGACATCAATGGATATACTCGAAGGTTCCACGATCTGTCTAGAGTGCTTCCCTACATGGTGACTCCTGAATTTAAGCGTGTGGAACGCTACATTTGGGGACTGGCCTCAGAGTTTCGTGGCATGGTGACGTCGGCCAAACCACAAACAATCACCGAGGCTGTAACTCTGGCTGTCAGCCTTACTGAAGATTGTGTTCGAATGAAGAAGCTATCACTGAACCCCACAGAAAATGCCGAGAGGCATGCTGAGTCGTCTGGCGACAAGAAAAGGAAATATGCAAACTTGAATCAAGCAACTCGTAACAACAAAGGTTCCAACAAGAAGCGTGACCCTAACCCGCCTCAAGGGGCGAAATCTCTTGCAGCCATGAACGACGCTCCAGCAAGGGGATACCTGGGCACCTTGCCCAAATGCCATCGGTGTAAACGCCATCACAAGGGAGCTTGTCGCATCTCAAAGTGTGACAAGTGTGGAAAGTTGGGTCACCGCACTGAAGACTGTTGGAGTAAGAGGAACGGGAATGGAAATCGTAATGGGGCTGATGATAGGAACAATGGTGGAAATGGAAATGGTGCTGGCAACGGGAATGGGCGAAACCAAGGATGCTTCCGATGTGGAAGCAAAGATCATTTCATGAAGGACTGCCCAGAGAGAAACAATGCTCAGGCCCGAGCATTTGTGATTGGAGCAAGGGACGCACGCGAGGACCCTAATGTGGTCAACGGTACGTTCCTCATTAACAATCACTTTGCATCCATATTATTCGACACTGGCGCCGATTATAGTTTCATGTCTGTGGAATTTAAACGCATACTTGGAATAGAATCTAGTAGATTAGAAATTCCTTATTCCATAGAACTAGCCAATGGTAAACTTGTTGAATCGAGCGAAGTTGTTAGAGGCTGCACGCTAGAACTTGGTGAACGAAGATTTAGCATCGACCTCTTACCTATTCAATTAGGTAGCTTCGATGTAGTGGTCGGGATAGACTGGTTGTCCAAGAACAAAGCTGAAGTTATTTGTCATGAGAAAATCATTCGCATCCCTCTGACGAATGATGAAACCCTCATCGTACATGGAGAAAGACGAAACGCACCTCTACGAATCATCAGTTGTATGAAGGCACAGAAGTGCTTGAGGAAAGGATGTGTCGCTTTCCTAGCACACGTTGTAGATAAGAAGGCTGTGGAGCCAAAACTCGAAGACATTCCTGTGGTGAAGGAATTTCCTGATGTGTTCCCTGAAGATCTGCCAGGACTACCTCCGCAACGACAAGTCGAATTCCATATAGACTTGGTTCCGGGAGCTGCTCCTGTAGCCAAGGCACCCTATCGACTTGCGCCATCCGAAATGCAAGAATTATCTACACAGCTTCAGGAGTTGTTGGATAAGGGATTCATAAGGCCAAGCTTCTCACCCTGGGGAGCTCCAGTATTATTCGTGAAGAAGAAGGATGGATCACTGCAGATGTGTATCGATTACAGGGAACTGAACAAGCTCACGATCAAGAATCGGTATCCGCTACCGAGGATTGATGACTTGTTTGATCAACTGCAAGGATCAAGCTACTATTCCAAGATCGACCTTCGATCTGGATACCATCAGCTGAGAATCCAAGAAGAAAGCGTGCCAAGGACTGCATTCAGAACACGCTACGGGCACTACGAATTTCTTGTGATGCCATTTGGATTGACGAACACGCCAGCGGTCTTTATGGATCTAATGAACCGCGTATGCAAACCATATCTCGATAAATTCGTGATTGTATTTATCGATGATATCCTGATTTACTCGGGAACGAAAGAAGAGCACGAGCAACATCTTAGAACCATCTTGGAGCTACTAAAGAAAGAGAAACTTTATGCAAAGTTTTCGAAATGCGAATTCTGGATTCGCGAAGTACAATTTCTTGGTCACGTGGTGAATGAGAAGGGCATTCATGTAGACCCGTCCAAGATTGAAGCAATAAAGAATTGGGAAGCTCCAAAGACCCCAACTGAAGTTCGACAATTTTTGGGCTTAGCGGGCTATTATCGGCGATTCATCGAGAATTTCTCAAAGATAGCTCAACCGCTAACGACCCTTACCCAGAAAGACAAGAAGTACGACTGGGGTCACAAACAGGAAGAAGCCTTTCAGCTACTTAAGAACAAGCTCTGCGATGCACCAATACTATCATTACCCGAAGGCACTGAAGACTTCGTGGTATACTGCGACGCCTCACGACAAGGCTTGGGTTGCGTGCTCATGCAACGCCAAAAAGTCATCGCTTATGCTTCAAGGCAACTGAAGGTTCACGAGAGAAATTATACCACTCACGACCTGGAGCTGGGTGCAGTGGTATTCGCCTTGAAGATTTGGCGACATTATTTATATGGTACTCGATGTACAATCTTCACAGATCACAAAAGCTTACAACACATATTTGATCAGAAGGAATTGAATATGCGCCAGCGACGTTGGGTTGAGCTGCTGAACGATTATGACTGTGAGATTAAGTACCATCCTGGAAAGGCAAACGTTGTAGCGGACGCGTTGAGCTGAAAAGAAAGGGTTAAAACCCTAAGGGTTCGAGCATTGGGAATGACGATTCAAACGAACCTCACTGCACGCATTCGAGATGCACAACAAGAAGCTCTTAAAGAAGAGAACCGTAAAGCTGAATACCTACGGGGTATGCTGAAATACATGGCGCCAAATGAAGAAGGAGTCTTATACTTTAAAAAGCGCATTTGGGTTCCGCTCTATGGTGGCCTACGAGAAGTCATCCTTGATGAAGCGCACAAGTCAAGATACTCGATCCACCCAGGGTCGGACAAGATGTATCAAGACTTAAAAGAATATTATTGGTGGCCAAGACTCAAGAGCTGTGACAACCCTCACTAAACCAGGTATCCGTATGACTTAATTAATAATTAATTACTGCTTAATTACTGTGCTTGCTTGAACTTGTGAATAAACTGCTACTTGATTACTGATACATGTACTTACTTGCATCATACTTTACTTGCTGTCACTACATTATTTACATGCTGAACCTTAGTGACAAACATGATGCACAAAAAGCACAATATCACTATAACGGATAACCTGTAGAACATGCTGATAAAGCCAGCATCAGGCAAACACTGCCTCTAAGGCCTGTATGAGCCAGAAATATTTTGCTACACTAGTGGTGAGTGTAGGGATATAAGGGTTGTAGAACTGCGTCTCTAGGGATAAGTTACAATGACTGGATGTGCCTAAAACGTACTCTAAGTACAAAATTCAGCACTTTACATAACAATTCAGCTTTTAGCTAACTAATAAAGTGCCAAAACATGAGAAAAATATTACTAGACACTTTCCAAAGTGTCAGGAATAAGTTGTGTCACTAAAAAGGGTATTAACGACACTTAAAGCTTTGTTAAGCACTTTAACGGATTACTATCCAACCGAACAACCGGACTATACCCGGAACATGAAAATATTGTTATTTTCATTATTTATCTTTTTCTGAGCCAGTTAGGGTCCCTGAGTACCCTAACACCCGTCATAACACACTACACGCAACTAACCAAGTTAACTACTTAACTAGTCTACTTATCTTAACTAGTAGCTAACTAATACTTGGAAATGGACCAAGACCCCCCCCCCCCCTCTCTAACCGTCCCCAACTAAAGGGGGGGACACACTTGGTACAATTTTGATTATTTTAATCAATTGTGTTTAGTATCTACTAGACACTTAATCCTTTGGTTAATACACATGAACTTTGTCTATAAGTTAGAACCATAACACACTTATCATTCACATTACACAACTCCACTTCAAACACTCCTCTCTCTCTCTACAAGGCTACGGCTGAACACCCCACCCCCCATACATCCATTTTCGGTTTTTGATCTTCACATTCCAATCATCTACAAGTGTTACGGGTCACATACGAGGAGTCTTGGAGCAAACGGAAGGCGAAGGACCTCTCTACTTTGCTTTTATCCACGCGTTTTTCGTCTAGATTCTTCCCTAGCCTCGAGCTAGTGGTATGTTACTTAAATCACCTTCTTGAACTATTCTAAAGTGGTTAATACAATTTGTAACGGTTAAAACTCGAAATCTTACAAGATGATACTTTAAAGTCTACTAAAAATGCTATAAGTGTTGGATAATAGCTCATATGTTGTGTAAATGTTGTAGTAATTGAAATTTGTGATTATTTAGACCCGATCTATGTTGTGGTAGCTCGGATCACCACTTAACCCGGTTTAGTCATGATCACGAATCATGACATAAGGTTGTTTTGAATAGAACAAGGGTTAAAGGGTGAAACTCTACCACACACGAATCATGAACTTGTGTAAAAATGTTTTACTTGTGGAATAGTGTTTAAAACTAGCAGATCTACGTATCTGCAAGTGGTATTTTCAAAGGACCAAGCGTTAAAGAAATCATGTTTTCTAAAAATGGATCTTACACTAACAAGAATGGTTTTTAGAACACACAAGTGTGTAAACACTTGTGTAACACAAAGTTTCGACAAAATAACTATTTTTGTAAAAGTTGACGAGAAGTTGTAAAGACGGAACTTCCATAAAAACGAGGTTTTTACAAATCGGATTGTTTTATATAAAGATCCACTAAAAGTAATGAGATTTACTTCACAGTTTGGATAAACCACAAGTTCATGAAATTTATGCGATTTATATACATATTTTGACTAGTTTGTGATTTGAACATTGTTTTGGTTGAATGAGAAAATTGTTGGTTGAATTGTAAAAGAAAATGATACGCTTGAAAGCGTGGCCACCTCCAGTTACAGAGGAAACTCTGGCGAAATTTTTCCAAAAGCCTAACACTTAGAAATATTTTCACTATAAGTTTTAGAAAGACATTTTGACTTGTTTTCAAAATATAAGTTTCGCCATGACTATATTTACAAAACATCGGAGGTGGGATTTTCACAAAATAAAACGTGATACATATATATATTTAGTATATATTTTTCACAACATCACTTGTATAAGTGTTTATGATTATTTTGTGAACTACGTAAATATTATTTTTAGAGTAAAAATAATATTACTAAGTATTATTTTGGGAAAATCACATGTATTAAAATATAATATTTTTGGGAAGAATATCTATATTTTGGAGTTGGAAATAAAATATATTAAGTGAGACTTAATAGTGAAATCTAAATGTTACGAACACACATGTATTAAATCCCCCATCATTGGGAAGGAGAATAACTACCAAGTATATACAGAATGTAAACACGAAATAGTTGCCTAACTATTTCCCAAAACTTAAACCATAAAGCTAAGGCATGGCCATCCGTCTAATAGAGTTAGCACGTGTAGGTCGTCATACAGCTGATCGATTGGAGGCATACTTGGTAGAGACGCACCACTGTGAGTTCATGTCCCCCTTTTCTCTAACTGTTTTCAGTTTTCTTAACTACGGGGGTGAAATACATGTTACTTTGATTACAAGTACTTTATACATGGTATGGTTAGCGTAAGGAGGTTTACTACTTAGATCATGTGAGTGGGTAGGAGCAATATGAGGCCATTAGTCCTCATAACGGGACCGAGGGACAGGAGCGGTAGATCTATCTGGGTGTAGCGAGCCCAGCCCCAGGCGAAACTAGAAACGGACATTGGGGTGACTTTGTCCACATACTAATGCCGTGGCGAAATCTGCTAGGTTTGAGTCTCCCTATTTGCACTTCACATATATCAGTGGCCTTGCAAACCATTGGTGATCTCAATTCCCTTATTTGCTACATACCAAGACTATTTTTATACTCACAAAGGTTTATTTACTCACTTACATATGAACTCGCTCAACATTATTGTTGATTTTTCAACTTACATGTATTTCACGAAATTAAAGATCTGGCGCGGTATGTTATGTTTTCCCGCTGCATATGGGTTCCGAGGTCATCCGGGTTTAGGAAATGTGACTTTTTCCTAGACGAGTCACAAATCTTAAACTGCGTTTATTTCATGTTAATGGCTATGTTTTTAAAGACAATGTTTTATGTTACGATGTTGTAAGTCTCTAAGACAATGGTATGTTACTCTGGTTTTAAAACTTAATCAAATGGATGATCTTGCATGATTTTATTTCATATAGCTTTGTTATGGTTAAGCTATGGTATTAAGAAGTCACACCAAAATTAACCACGCTTCCGCAAAGCCAGGGTGTGACAGCTTGGTATCAGAGCTCTGATCATAGCGAACTAGGATTCCTTCTCGAGTCTAGACTATGATCACTAGGGCTCTCACGAAAACATTTTTACTGCATACCACTCAAGTCCAGATCCAAAACTTTTCATAAACAAATGTTGAGCACATTTTATTTATAGGCTCAGTCTAGAAAGGCTGAGGCTCGGTCTGAGAGGCCGAGGCTCGGTCTGAGAGATCGAGGTAGATGGCTAGTGGGACTAGGAGAATTGGCTAGTGGGACTAGGAGAATTGGCTAGTGGGACTAGGAAGAGCAGTCTGAGAGGCTGGGAGAATTGGCTAGTGGGACTAGGAGAAATTGGCTAGTGGGACTAGGAAGAGCAGTCTGAGAGGCTGGGAGGCTAGTGGGACTAGGAGAACTATTTGAATGCTTACTTGGTAACTTATGTGATTATCTGATTGTATGATTGACTGTTTGTGCATGTTTGTGTTTATGTTACAGACACCATGGACACCTCTGGCACTGGTGACTCAGACACCACAGGACCTAGACCTATAGTGTCGGACGACCTAGAGTCTTCTGAGCGCGAGGTTCACACATCCGACGTTACGAGCACGGACGAGGATGATTTCCAGCCCTTCGCTTTACCTGATGGTGCTGATGAGCTCGCTGATGGCCCTTTGGCTAGGGACCTACCGTTAGTGGAGATCCCTGCTCCCATACCCTTAGCTGTTTATCCTGCCTATGATTTGCTTCTCGACGCCGACGATGATGACGACGTCGATCTTTTTGATGACGAGCCTTTGGAGGATGAGGTTCAGGGCGAGGCCCTTCTTGCTGCTGGTGATCTTTTGTTGATCGCAGATGCTCCCGCAGAGGAGTCACCTGCTCACTCTCCGGTCCCAGACTCTTTCGAGTCTGTGGCCTCCGCACCTTCACGCACTCTGAGTGCGCAGCACTTTTCTCATGGATCAGATCCCGACCAGGCATCCTCTGTTGCCCCTATTCCTAGCTTTGCTTTCGACCATGATGATATGGAGGATTCCGATCCTGTCTTTTCCCCAGGATTCGACCCGGATGAGGATATAGAGTTTATACCCATGGATCAGCCTATGGAGGATCCAGTCGACCCAGTTGATCCCATCGACCCTGAGTTTGATTTTGAGATGGCCTTTGATGAGCCCGAGCAGCCACTAGACCCTGCTCCTGACCCAGTACTTGAGCATGACCCAGTTCATGCTGACGCACCTATTATTGAGCCTGTCTTTGCTGACCCACCTATTGATGATCACCCTATAGATGCTCCATTATTGGAGGGCGATCATGTCCTTGTTGCTGATCATGTTGATCCCCCACTTTTTGCTGATGCACCAGTTGACCCTCTTGTTGTACCTCACCATGATCCTATGCCAGCCTAGTTTGATCGTGCGCTTTTTGAGGCACGGATCGACCCCCGAGACGAGCACGCCCAGTGTGGGTGGATTCCGGCTGATGACGAGGTTCCACCTATTCCTCCTCAGATCCCTGATACACGTCACATTGATACTTCCTTTTCATTTCCTCAGTTTACACCTCCAGCACGAGCTGGAGAAGGTTCTTCGGCTCACCCTTTTGGACACATACTGGTATCTATCTCTGCTATACCACCGTCTGCTACTTTTCCCACTGTTTCACCATTTCATGTGGCACCTTTTGATCCCACCAGTGAGCCGTTCCTTTGGGCACCACACTCTGCTATGCCACCTACTGACCCCTACCATTCTTTCCACATGGGGTATACTATTGAGGACGTTTTGATGTCTTTTGTCGCCCAGCACGAGGCACACACACAGCGCATTCAGGAGCTTGAGAGAGCTCAGCCGCCGCCGTGTCCATGCCAGGGTCAT
Source organism: Helianthus tuberosus (assembly GCA_030545235.1). Taxonomy (NCBI): domain Eukaryota; kingdom Viridiplantae; phylum Streptophyta; class Magnoliopsida; order Asterales; family Asteraceae; genus Helianthus; species Helianthus tuberosus. The sequence goes on from CM060367.1 coordinate 101,778,773, forward strand.
ACCCACTCTCTGTTGCAGCCCTCTCGACCTTTACCACCAGACTATGCTGCACGCCTTTTTGCCCTGGAGCAGCAGGTTGCTTCATTCTTACGCACCCAGAGAGCCATGGAGGAGGACTGGCTCCATTTGCGCCGCTTGTTTTACACTCACTTTCCCCCTCCCCCACCGCCATCCGTGTAGAGCTCTTCAGTACCGTATAGGTAGACATTGGTGAGAAGACGGCGAATGCTTTTGACTGCACAGCATTTTTGGAGACTACATTATGATTCTGATTTTTGTTGACATGTATTTGATGTATTGACACTGATTCGATATAGTTTTTGGACTAGGGTGATGTAGCCCTTAGTCGACTGATGTTGTATGACACTGTGATGTACTTGTACGCTTACTATGTGGTCTCGATATATGGCAATCGCAGTATTCTCATCATATTTGATGCTTGATTTGGTTATTTGTATTTTAGGACATGGGATGTTGTGTGATTGATGTTTGTGACATGGGATGTTGTGTGATTGATATGATTATAACATGAGATGTTATGTACTATTACTATCGTTATATACATACGCTAAATTATGACCTGACTTATGTATTATAACTATGGCCTGACCGACGTAAACACATCTTTTAGAAGATGCCGCCGAGACGTGAGACACACATGCCTACTAATGAGGCAGAACTCCAGCAAATTATCGCTGCTGCCATTGCACAATACGCCGCCTCTCAAGGAGGGACTAGTGGAAGCAACTCTGGCAACACTGGCAACAACAATAATCCACCTCATGGTAATACTAAGTCATTTAGACATACCATGACCTAATTGGATATCTTTAGTAATGATGCTAATGCCGATCGTATGTTATAACGTATGTGCAGGATGCACCTACAAGCAGTTCCTAGACTGCAAACCGGCCAACTTTGATGGCACAGGAGGTGCTGTCGCCTTTGTTCGTTGGGCGGAGAAAACTGAATCTGTTCTACGCATGAGCAAATGCGCACTGGATCAGCAAGTCACCTATATCTCAAGGCTATTCTTGGATGGAACCCTCTCTTGGTGGAATCTGCAAGTACAGACACTTGGCGAAGCTGCTGCCTACGCGCTAACCTGGACCGAACTGAAGGAACTTATGCGCAAGAAGTACTGCTCCCGCGCGGAAATCCAAAGATTGGAAACCGAGTTCTGGCACTTGAAAATGGACGGTCCGAAGATCGTAGAATACGTTCAAAGGTTCCATGACTTATCGAATGTGGTACCCTACATGGTCACTCCGGAGTTCAAGCGGATTGAACGTTTCATTTGGGGATTAGCTCCTCAAATCATAAGCATGGTAACCTCATCCAAGCCTGCGACCATTACTGAGGCGATCGATTTGAGCGTGGCTCTCACAGAGGAGGCCATTCGCCTGAACAAGTTTGATGATGCTGAGCTTAAGAAGAAAGAGACTCACGTCGAGTCGTCAGGAGGTAACAAACGGAAGTTCTCAAACTTCAAGCAGGGCGCCAGTGTGGCGGTTAAGAAAGGAGGATCAGGCACGCCAGCTCAGGTTACAGCTGGTAGTGGAAAGAAAGGAAAAGGATATCAGGGCACCCAGCCCAAGTGTAATACATGTCAACGCCATCATACTGGCCATTGTAGTGTGAAAGTATGCGAAGCATGTGGAAAGCCGGGCCACTTGAAGGATTCTTGTTGGGCTAGTGCTGGCCGGGGAGGCCAAGGAGGATTTGGGAATAGAAATAATAATCGTGGTGGTATTGGAAATCGCCCACAAGGAAACAATGGAGGAAACGGGAATCGAGGCAACTTTGCGAACCAAGCTGGTAATGCGAACCAAAACAACAACCAAGCTGGAAATGGAGGTGGAAACGGGCAAAGACTTGGATGCTTTAACTGCGGTGATATCGGGCATTTTAAGAAGAACTGCCCAGAGTTAAACCAAGCCCGTGGAAGAGTGTTCCAAATTGAAGCGAGGGAAGCGCGCTAGGACCCCAATGTCGTTACTGGTACGTTCCCTGTAAATCAACGCTATGCATCCGTTTTATTTGATACTGGTGCCGATTATAGCTTTGTGTCGTTAGAGTTTAAGAATATGCTTGGTTTAGCCGCTAATAAGTTAGATATTCCCTACTCAATCGAATTGGCCAATGGGAAGTTAGTAGAAGCCAATGAAGTGATCCGAGGCTGTGTGATCGAATTGGGAAAGCGTGAGTTTGCTTTGGACCTACTACCAGTCCAGTTGGGAAGCTTCGACGTGGTGGTAGGAATGGATTGGTTGTCAGGCAACAAAGCTGAGATAGTTTGTCACGAAAAGATCGTTCGTATCCCAACCGAAGATGGCGAAACAATTGTGGTTCACGGAGAGAAGCGTGATACGCCGTTAAGGATTATCAGCTGCCTGAAAGCGCGAAAGTGTTTGCAGAAGGGATGTGTTGCCTTCCTGGCACACATTGTGGATAAAAAGGCTGCTTAGCCAAGAATCGAAGACATCCCTGTCGTGAGGGAATACCCAGAAGTCTTCCCAGAGGACTTACCTGGACTGCCACCTCAGAGACAAGTAGAGTTCCGCATTGACTTAGTTCCAGGCGCCGCGCCTGTGGCTAAGGCACCTTACAGACTTGCTCCGTCTGAGATGCAGGAACTGTCGACACAACTTCAAGAGTTGTTAGACAAGGGTTTTATCCGACCAAGCTTCTCGCCTTGGGGAGCTCCGGTTCTGTTTGTCAAGAAGAAGGACGGTAGTTTTCGTATGTGCATCGACTACAGAGAGTTGAACAAGCTGACGATCAAGAATAGATATCCTCTGCCAAGAATTGATGATCTATTCGATCAACTGCAAGGCTCAAGCTTTTATTCAAAGATCGATCTTCGATCTGGATACCATCAGTTAAGGATACAAGAGGAGAGTATCCCGAAGACAGCCTTCAGAACTCGTTATGGACACTACGAGTTCCTTGTTATGCCGTTTGGTTTGACAAACGCACCTGCAATCTTTATGGATTTGATGAATAGAGTTTGCAAGCCGTACTTGGACAAGTTCGTGATTGTGTTTATCGACGACATCTTGATTTATTCAAGAACAAAGGCCGAGCACGAACAACATCTAAGAGCTATTTTGGAGCTGCTGACGAAGGAACAGTTGTATGCCAAATTCTCCAAGTGCGAATTTTGGCTACGTGAAGTCCAATTCCTTGGGCACGTGGTAAATGGAGATGGAATCCATGTGGATCCAACCAAGATCGAAGCGATTAAGAATTGGGAAACGCCAAAGACGCCATCCGAGATTCGACAATTCTTGGGTTTGGCTGGCTACTATCGAAGGTTCATTGAGGACTTTTCAAAGATCGCTCAACCATTGACGCTCCTCACGTAGAAAGATAAGAAGTTTGATTGGGAAATCAAACAGGAGGAAGCATTCCAGATACTGAAGGATAAGCTCTGCAACGCGCCAATCTTAGCACTACCGGAAGGTACAGATGATTTCGTGGTATACTGTGACGCTTCGCGTCAAGGATTGGGTTGCGTGTTGATGCAACGCCAAAAGGTTATTGCTTACGCATCGTGTCAATTGAAAGTGCACGAAAAGAACTATACCACACATGATTTGGAACTTGGCGCAGTGGTATTTGCATTAAAGATCTGGAGACACTACCTTTATGGTACAAAGTGTACAGTCTTTACAGATCACAAGAGCCTACAGCACATATTCAATCAGAAGGAGCTGAATATGAGACAGAGACGATGGGTTGAGTTGCTAAACGATTACGACTGCGAGATAAAGTATCATCCACGGAAGGCGAATGTAGTCGCCGATGCCCTAAATCGAAAGGAGAGGATCAAGCCCATAAGGGTTAGGGCTTTAGAAATGATTATCCGAACCGATCTTTCCTTGCGCATTCGTGCCGTGCAGAAAGAAGCTCTCAAGGAAGGAAACCTTGAAGAAGAATGTCTCCGTGGGATGGAGAAGCTACTGGTACCAAACGAGGAAGGAACGTGTCACACCCCCAAAATCCACACGCGGAGTATCACCGCTTGGAGGCGTGACTGACCAGGATCAAGCCACCAATCATATCAAACATAATGAGTATCAAATGTCATTTAAACCAAACGATATGAAAGGTGTTCAAACAAAACATGTTAAGTGTATAGCGGAAGCATAAAATGTAAACCCAACGTAAGTAGTAAGTTCAAATGTTTAAATGTTTCATCATAAGATTCACAATCCGTGCCCACAACGACCTGCTTCCCCCTGTGCAAGCTCCATATGTACCTAAGGTCCTGCAAGGCATGCAGCAGAGAGTCAACAACTAGTTGAGCGAGTTCACAGTTAATAGTTCAGTAATAGTAATGGTATAGTAAGCCTTGTATTCGTTCATTCAGTCATGTGTCATATTAGTTCATATCGCGGCCCTCTAGGCATGTGTGCGATGATTAGGGGAAACTTCCCGAGTATTCTAGACTAGGTATATTTGTATCGCGGCCACCCGGCATGTGTGCGAAGTTTTATGTATAGTTCGCGGCCTTCCTAGGCATGTGTGCGAAGATTAGTCATATTATCGCGGCCAACCCTGGCATGTGTGCGAAGATCAGTCATATTATCGCGGCCAACCCCGGCGTGTGTGCGAAGATCAGTTCTATTAGTATCACTAGTCTAGCCGTATCATATCAATAACCCTTCCTCTCCCGAGGACCATATAACTAAGTTCCATAAACTAGGTAAGTACAAGTAAATAATCCAAACCCATTCCCACCCCGGGAATCCCATGCCTTGGCTGTGTGAACTCACCTTGGTTTGCTCGGTATGCTAAGTATGTGCTCAAAGTAAATCAATCACGTCCTAGAGTACGCACGTATACATAATCAGTTTGTGTTCAAGTTGTTCACGTATAAACATGTAGCACGTATTCACAATCATATACAAGATGGTTACACTTAACAGCAGTTAAATATTCCAGTTAACACTTAACAGAATTAACTCAAGTTACTGTGCTGATTACACATATCGGCGAAACACAACAGTTGGCGAAACACATTTATTGGCGAAACACGTCTCCTGTTTCGTCGTGGTCATGTTTGGCGAAACAGAAGTCTAATTCGTCGACTGCCTTTGGCGAAACACTTTCTGTTTCGCCGAGAGTTCTGTTTCGTCAAACAGATCAGTTACGTCATATCAGTTACGAAATCATATAGAAAACCCTAGTTGCCGTCATCATCTAAACAGCAATCATGCAGAAATCATTTAACGTATCATCATTATCCAATCATTGATACAATACAGTAATCATTCATATTCATGTATCTTAGTCTCATGTATTACCTCCAACACATCGTATCATATCAAGTTTACGTAATATGTTCATGCGAAATCCTTTCCTATGTATATATGTGTATTATCAGTTTAACGACGAGCAAAACATATGATATCTACAGAATAGCAAACCCTGATAATGAACATATTAATCAGTTTCACAAACAACATCGATACGTGACCTCCAATTCTGCAAACCCTAACTATTAATCAAGCGGATCGATCGATAGAACGGAATACACATTTAACACATAACAATCAGAACATAAACAATCGATCAACATCCGATATAACTCAAACAAATCAAACAAGAATTAACACTAACCGCAATGACAAAGTATGATCAATCTAGCGGGTTTCGGAGTAACACAAGGTTGCCGTCACAGTGAGGGAGCTCTAGGGTTTCGGTTGTTATGATGAAAGTGTGAAACTGATGTTGTTTTACGTATTAAAACTCGAAATAACATGTTGGGCCCGAACTGGGCTTCGGTGGATCTGGGCTTGGCGAAACACACTGTTTCGTCGAGATGTAGATGGCGAAACAGGTTCTGTTTCGTCGGAACTGGTTATGGCGAAACACTCTTGTGTTTCATCGGGTTCTTTTATAGTTTAACAGTTTAAGTTTCTCAAACAGTATACATGCTATACAATCAAACACATAATCATGTAAACACAATCGTTTATTATAACACAAGTGCACAGTTACAAGTCAGTCAAGTCAATCAACCAAACAGTCAAAGTCAACGTGCATTACATGCGAATATGAAAGTCGGAAACTCGAGTTGTAACATTATCCCCAACTTGAAAGAAATTTCGTCCCGAAATTTAGCATGCGGTTACTGAGGAAAGCTAATGGTGCGACGTTGTTTACCTGTATTGTATCGCGGCTCCCCGAGCAGGTTTGCGAAGATTACTGGTTTTCCTGGGGTGTCACATCATCCCCCCGTTGATTTGGAATTTCGTCCCGAAATTCTGTAGTAGCTTCGGCCTCAGTAGTGGTTGCTTGGTTTCCGAATAACTGGGGATATTTGAGTTCCATTTGATCTTCACGCTCCCAGGTGAACTCTGGGCCGCGGCGGGAGTTCCAACGAACTCGTACAAGAGGGATTCTCGTGTTCTTGAGGACCTTAACATCCCGGTCCGTGATTTCAACAGGTTCCTCGACGAAGTGCAACCGCTCGTCGATAGTGAGTTCCTTCAAGGGAACTATGTGGGTCTCATCTGACATACACTTCTTCAGATTCGACACGTGAAAGACGTTGTGAACTGCACTGAGTTCAGCTGGTAAGTTCAATCTGTAGGCTACCCTGCCTATCTTCTCAGTAACTTCGAAAGGTCGGACGTATCATGGATTGAGTTTGCCGCGTTTGCCAAAACAAACCACACCCTTCCAGGGCGAAACTTTGAGTAGCGCTCGATCCCCAACTTGGAATTCGAGTAGTTTTCTATCTTTATCGGCGTATGCTTTCTGACGGTCACGAGCTGCCGCCATGCGTTTGTCACACCCTGGCTTTGCGGAAGCGTGGTTAATTTGGTGTGACTTCTTAATACCATAGCTTAATCATAACCAAGCTATATGAATGAAAAACATGCAAGATCATCCATTAAGTTTTGAAAACCAAATACAGTACCATTGTTTTAACGGGAACATACCCTAACAACCATAACCTTGTTCAACAGACATTACAAACTTGAAACATAACATAAACATGATTTAAGGGTTGTGTCCTGTCCAGGAAAGAGACACATCCCCTAAACCCCGGATGACCTCGGTAACTAGTGCAGCGGAAAACATGCCATACCGTGCCAGATCCCTTTTAATTTCCTGAAATACATGTAAGTTGAAAAATCAACAATAATGTTGAGCGAGTTCATGTGTAAGTGAGTATGTAAAACACTTGTAAGTATAAAAGTTCCCTGGTATGTAGCAGTGTAAGGAAAAAGAGATCACCAATGGTTTGCAAGGCCATTAGTATGTGTGAAGTGTAAGTAGGAAGACTCAACCTAGCAGATTTTTGCGTCGGGTACAAAGTCACTCAAGGTCCGTTCTGCTGGGCCTCTTAGAGGTCCGTTCTGTTGGGCCTAGAGTTGGGCTCGCTACACCCAGATAGATCTACCGCTTACGTCCCTCGGTGTTTCTGCCTACCCACTCACATGATCTAAGTAGTAAACCTCCTTACGCTAACCATACCGTGTATAAAGTACTTGTAATCAAAGTAACATGTATTTCACCCCCGCAGTTAAGAAAACTGAAAACAGTTAGAGAAAAGGGGGACATGAACTCACAGTGAAGCGTCTCTACCAAGTATCTCCTGCTCACGCAGCTGTGCGACGACCTACAGGTGCTAATTTCTATTAGACGGACGGCCGTGCCTTAGCTTTATAGTTTAAGTCTTTGGGAAATAGTTAGACAACTATTTCGTGTTTACATTCTGTATATACTTGGTAGTTAATCTCCTTCCCAAGGATGGGGGATTCAATACATGTGCGTTCAAATTATATCATTAAGTCTCACTTAATATGTATATATTTCCAATTCCAAAATATAAGTATTTTTCTCAAAAATATTATATTTTCATTTCTCATAAATCTTCTCCAATAATACGTTGTTAAAATACGCGTTCATAAATATTTCCGTAAGTGCGTAAGTTACGTTTTAACAATCGAGTGGTAATATACCTACCTGTGTAACTTATATATTTATGGTGAAAGCGTTCGTATTATTTTGGATTCGTTAACGTTCGTAAATATTATTTTTACTCTAAAATAAATATTTATGTATTTTCACAAAATAATCATAAACAGTGTGTGAAAAATATATATATTTATCACGTTAAATTTTGTGAAAATCCCACCTCCGAATATTCAGTAAATAAAGTCATGGCGAAACTTATGTTTCGAAGACATGTCAAAATAATTCTAACACTTGTAGTGTAAATAGTTCTAAGTGTTAGGTTTTTAGAAAAATTTCGCTAGAGTTTCCTCTGTAACTGGAGGTGGCCACACTTTCAAGCGTATCATTTTCTTTTACAAAATCAATTTCAACAACTTCCTTAATCAATCAAACAATTTCCGACTCATCAAACTAGTCGACAAGTATGTAAGTTGCATAATCGCATGAACTTGTAGTTTTTCCAAAACTATAGTGTAAATCCCATTATATTTTGTGGATCTTTATATAAAATAATTTTTGATCTCGTAGAAACCTCGTTTTTAGAGAAATCCGTCTTTACAACTTCTCGTCCTCTTTTACAAAGTTTGTTATTTTGTCGGATCTTTTCATTTCACATGTGTTTACACACTTGTGGTTTATAAAAATCATGCGTGTTAGTGTAAAATCCATCTTTTAGAATACATGATTTCTTTAATACGTGGTTCTTTGAAAATACCACTTGCAGATGCGTAGATCTGCTAGTTTTAAACACAATTTCACAAGTAAAACTCTTTTACACAAGTTCATGATTCGCGTGTGGTAGAGTTTCACCTTTTAACCCTTGTATCATTCAAAACAAGCTTATGTTAAGATCCATGATCTTACCAAACCGGGTTAAACGATGATCCGAGCTACCACATCATAGATCGGGCCTAAATAATCATACATTTCGAATACTACATCATTTACACAACTTATGTGCTATTAACCACCATTATTAGTGTTTTAAGTAGACTTTAAAGCATCAACTTGCATGTTAACGAGTTTTAACCGATAAAAATCCTTTTAACCACTTTAGAATAGATTGAGAAGGTGTTTTAAGCAACATACCACTAGCTAGGGGCTAGGGAAGAATCTAGACGAAAATGGCGCGGATAAAAGCAAGATAAAGAGGTCCTTCGCGTTCCGTTTGCTCCAAGCTTCCTAATACGAGACCCTTAACACTTGTAGATGCTTGAAATATGAAGATCAAGATCGAAAATATGATGGATGGAATAGGGGATGCTTGGCCGTAAGCTTTGAGAGAGAAAGAAAGAGTTTGAAGTTGATTTGTGAAATGGAATGATTATGATGTGTAAAGGTGTGAACTTATAGATAATTAGCTTGTGTATTATCCAAGGGTTCTTGTGCTACTTAGATATTAGGCAAGAGGATCTAAACAAATCAACAAGGACAGGTGTGTCCCCTCTTAGTTTGGGGCCGGTTAGCAAGGGGGGGTCTAGTTCGAAACCAAGTAGTAGTTAGGTGTTAGTTATGTTAAACCAAGTTAGTTAAGAGTTTAACTTGGTTAGTTATGTTTAGTGTGTTACAATGGGTGTTAGGGTACACGGGGACCCTAACTGGCTCAGAAAAAGATAATTAATGAAAATAACAATATTTTCATGTTTCGGGTATAGTCCGGTTGTTTGGTTGGATAGAAATCCGTTAAAGCGCTTAATAAAGCTTTAAAGTGTCGTTATATTATATTTAGTGACACAATTTATTTCCGACACTTTAGAAAGCGTCTAGTAATATTTTTTCCCATGTTCTGGCACTTTACTAGTCAGCTAGAAGCTGGATTATTTATTAAAGTGCTGAGTTTTGTACTTAGAGTACGTTTTAGGCACATCCGTTCACTGTAACTTATTCCTAGAGACGCAGTTCTACAACCCTTGTATCCCTACACTCACCATTAGTGTAGTAAAATATTTCAGGCTCTTACATGCCTTAGAGGCAGTGTCTGCCTGATGCTGGCTATATCAACATGTTTAATAGGTTATCCGTTATAGTGCTACTGTGCTTTTTGTGCATCATGTTTGTCACTAAGGTTCAGCATGTAAATAATGTAGTGACGATAAGTAAAGTATGATGCAAGTAAGTTCATGTATCAGATATCAAGTAGCAGTTCATCAGCTAGTTCAAACAAGCACAGTAATTAAGCAATAATTTATCATTAATTAAGTCGTACGGATACCTGGTTTAGTGAGGGTTGTCACATTCTCCCCCCGTTAAATAAATTTCGTCCCGAAATTTTAAGTTCTGCTTGTAGATGCAGGGTTCTTAGGAAAAAGGTGGGGGTATTTCTCTTTCATCTGGTCCTCACGCTCCCAGGTGTACTCAGGACCGTGTCTGGCATTCCAACGAACTTTGACGAGCTTGACACTGCTCCGGCGGGTCTTGTTAACTTTCCAATCCGTGACCTCAACAGGTTCTTCAACGAAGTGGAGCGTGTCGTCAACATGAATCTCGTCGGTGGGAATAGCAACGGTAACTTGAGTTGGACTTTTCTTTAGATTGGATACGTGAAATGTATCGTGAACACCATTCAGTTCAGCAGGTAGGTCCAACTTGTATGCTACTAGTCCTATTCTTTCCAGAATTCTGAAAGGACCAATGTAGCGCGGATTTAACTTCCCACGCTTTCCAAAGCGTGCCACCCCCTTCCAGGGTGAAACCTTCAATAAAACCATTTCTCCAACTTGGAAATCCACATGTTTCCGGTTTGGATCCGCATAGGCCTTTTGTCTGTGGCGAGCTGCTTCGATGCGTTTAAGAATTTGCGCAATCTTGTCTGTCGTCTCTTGGACGATTTCGGGACCAGCAAGCTGCCTATCACCTGCGTCAGCCCAACATAAGGGTGATCGGCACTTGCGTCCGTAAAGGGCTTCAAATGGCGCGACACCAATACTGGTGTGGTAGCTGTTGTTGTATGAAAATTCGACCGAAGGTAAATGTTTATCCCAGCTACCGCCCAAATCCATAACACATGCTCTCAGCATGTCTTCCAAAGTCTGTATCGTGCGCTCGCTCTGGCCGTCAGTTTGCGGATGAAACGCAGTGCTCAGATTCAATTGTGAGCCAAAGGCTTCTTGGAAGGATTGCCATATTCTTGACACAAACCTTCCGTCTCTATCAGAGATGATTGAGAGAGGCACTCCATGGCGTGCAACGATTTCTCTCATGTAAATTTCAGCTAATTTGCTAGTGTTATCCTTCTCCCTGATGGGTAAGAAGTGTGCTGACTTTGTTAATCGATCAACTATCACCCAGATAGTGTTATGGCCTTTTGGCGTTCTTGGCAATTTTGTAACAAAATCCATGGAGATTTGTTCCCATTTCCACTTGGGAATCTCAGGTTGTTGCAGAAGTCCTGAAGGTTTCTGGTATTCCGCTTTAACCTTAGCGCATGTTAAACATTTGCTCACGTAAACAGCAACGTCGCCTTTCATCCTAGGCCACCAATAGTAATCTTTGAGGTCTTGGTACATCTTATCCGCTCCTGGATGGATAGAGTACCGCGATTTGTGAGCTTCATCAAAAATAACTTTCCTTAAACCACCAAACAGAGGAACCCAAATCCTTTTCTCAAAGCATAACGTTCCTTCCTCGTTTGGTACCAGTAGCTTCTCCATCCCACGGAGATATTCTTCCTCTAGGTTTCCTTCCTTGAGAGCTTCTTTCTGCGCGGCACGAATGCGCAAGGAAAGATCGGTTCGGATAATCATTTCCAAAGCTCTAACCCTTATGGGCTTGATTCTCTCTTTACGACTTAGGGCATCGGCGACTACATTCGCCTTCCCTGGATGATACTTTATCTCGCAGTCGTAGTCGTTTAACAACTCAACCCATCGTCTTTGCCTCATATTCAACTCTTTCTGGTTGAATATATGTTGTAGGCTCTTGTGATCTGTAAAGATTGTACACTTTTTAGGCACATCCTAAAAAGCTAGAAGCTGGATTATTTATTAAAGTGCTGAGTTTTGTACTTAGAGTACGTTTTAGGCACATCCGTTCTCTATAACTTATTCCTAGAGACGCAGTTCTACAACCCTTGTATCCCTACACTCACCATTAGTGTAGTAAAATATTTCTGGCTCTTACAGGCCTTAGAGGCAGTGTCTGCCTGATGCTGGCTATATCAGCATGTTTAATAGGTTATCCGTTATAGTGCTACTGTGCTTTTTGTGCATCATGTTTGTCACTAAGGTTCAGCATGTAAATAATGTAGTGACGATAAGTAAAGTATGATGCAAGTAAGTTCATGTATCAGATATCAAGTAGCAGTTCATCAGCTAGTTCAAACAAGCACAGTAATTAAGCAATAATTTATCATTAATTAAGTCGTACGGATACCTGGTTTAGTGAGGGTTGTCACAGCGTTGTCGTATTTGAGCAATCTTTTCAGTAGTATCAACTACCATTTCTGGACCTGTGATCTGACTGTCACCCACCTCTGCCCAACAAAGAGGTGATCGGCATTTACGCCCGTACAATGCCTCCAATGGTGCAGCTTTAATGCTGGTGTGGTAGCTGTTGTTATACGAAAATTCCACAAGTGGCAGATGTTTTTCCTAACCATTGCCAAAGTCGATTACGCACGCATGAAGCATGTCTTCTAGTGTTTGAATAGTGCGCTCAGACTGTCCATCCGTCTGAGGGTGATAAGCTGTGCTCATGTCTAATCGAGAGCCAAAAGATTTGTGCATTGCTTGCCACAGTTCTGAAGTGAAACGTGCGTCACGATCAGAGATAATAGAGGTTGGCACCCCGTGCCTCGAAACCACTTCTTTTAAGTAGATGTCTGCTAAGGTAGAGAACTTTTCTGTTTCTTTAATGGCCAGGAAGTGAGCAGACTTTGTGAGTCGATCCACGATCACCCAAATGGTATCATTTCCGCGCTGAGATCTAGGTAAGCCTGTAACAAAATCCATGGAAATTTGTTCCCATTTCCATTGTGGTATCTCAGGTTGTTGAAGTGGACCTGATGGTTTCTGGTATTCGGCTTTGACTCTTGCATAAGTTAGGCACTTGCTAACGTATGTTGCTATGTGGGCCTTCATGCTAGGCCACCAGTATGTAGTTTTGATATCGTGGTACATTTTATCCGATCCTGGATGTACCGAGTAGCGAGACTTATGAGCTTCATCCATTACAAGCTCGCGTAGGTTACCATAGAGTGGGACCCAAATGCGTCCTGTGACGTAGTAAGCACCATCTTCCTTCTGTTCTAAGCGTTACCTTGAGCCACGTAGGGCTTCAGCCCTGACGTTTTCTGGTTTCAATGCTTCTACCTGAGCATTTCGTATCTGGGAAGGAAGACTGGACTGTATTGTGAGTTGTAAAGCTCGCACGCGCTTAGGCGTGGTGTCCTTTCGACTGAGGGCGTCAGCCACAACATTGGCTTTGCCTGGATGGTACCTGATTGAGCATTCGTAGTCGTTTAGCAGTTCGACCCATCGTCGTTGTCGCATATTCAGTTCCTTCTGTTTGAATATATGTTCGAGGCTTCTGTGGTCTGTGTAGATAGCACATTTGGTACCGTACAAGTAGTGTCGCCATATCTTAAGTGCAAAGACGACCGCTCCCAGCTCTAGGTCATGTGTAGTTTAATTCCGTTCATGAATCTTAAGTTGGCGCGAAGCATAAGCAATGACTTTATCCCTTTGCATCAATACACATCCAAGACCCTGGATAGATGCATCGCAATAGACCACAAAATCGTCTGTGCCTTCAGGCAAAGAGAGGATAGGTGCGCTACAGAGTCTATCCTTTAAGTGCTGGAACGCTGTTTCCTGTGCATTACCCCAACGATAAACAACACCCTTCTGCGTCAGTAGTGTAAGCGGCTGAGCAATCTTTGAGAAGTCTTTGATGAACCGTCTGTAATAACCCGCCAAACCCAAGAATTGGCGTATTTCGGTTGGTGTGCGAGGTGCAGGCCAGTTCTTGATCGAATCCACCTTGGATGGATCAACATGGATCCCATCCTTGTTTACCACGTGGCCTAGAAAGTGGACTTCACGAAGCCAGAAGTCGCATTTTGAAAACTTAGCGTATAGCTGTTCCGTTCTAAGAAGTTCCAAAATAAGTCGTAAGTGCTGCTCGTGTTCCTCCTGAATCTTCGAATAGATCAGGATGTCGTCGATGAAAACAATGACAAACTTGTCGAGATAAGGTTTACACACCCTGTTCATAAGATCCATGAAAACCGCAGGCGCGTTCGTTAGCCCGAAAGGCATGACCAGAAACTCGTAGTGGCCGTAGCGTGTTCTGAACGCTGTTTTGGAGACGTCCTCATCCCGGACTCTCAGTTGATGATACCCTGACCTTAGGTCAATCTTCGAGTAATAGCTCGACCCTTGCAACTGGTCGAATAAATTGTCGATGCGTGGAAGAGGATAGCGATTCTTCACAGTCACCTTGTTCAATTCGCGGTAGTCTATACACATGTGGAAGGTACCGTCCTTCTTCTTTACAAATAGTACTGGAGCTCCCCAAGGCGAACAGCTAGGACGTATGAAATCCTTTTCCAAGAGTTCTTGTAGTTGCTTAGACAGTTCTTCCAGTTCCGTTGGAGCTAAACGATAGGGTGCTCGAGCTACAGGTGCTGCTCCAGGAGCTAGCTCGATCTGGAATTCGACCTGGCGATGAGGCGGTAGCCTAGGTAACTCTTCGGGAAACACTTGAGGAAAATCGCGTACCACGGGAATATCCTCAATCTTTTTCTCTTTCTTCGATGTATCAGTAACGAGTGCTAAAACAGCTGTGTGGCCCTTTCGTAAACACTTCTGAGCCTTCAAGAAGGAGATGATGCCACTCACGACACCACTCTTGTCGCCTTGGACTTCGAGAGGTTCTTTGCCAGAACGAGGAATACGAATGATCTTCTCCTTGCATAGGATCTCTGCTTGTTGTTGGGATAACCAATCCATACCAATGACAATGTCGAAACTACTCAGAGTTATAGGAATGAGATCCATAGAGAAAGTCTGACCGGCGAGGATAAGATTACAACCTTGAACTATGTGTGTGGCCTCTAAACTTTTACCGTTAGCGAACTCTACGACATGTTTGGTGTTCAAAAGTGTTGGTGCGCGTTTAAGCATTTGACTAGCTTTCAGAGACATATAACTGGTATCCGCACCCGAATCAAATAATACAGTAACATAAAAGTCGTCGAGAAGAAACTTACCCATAATCACATTAGGATCGTTCCTTGCATCAGCCTGACCAATCACAAATGCACGACCCCTAGCACCATTGTTGTTGTTTCCCCCATGTTGTTGTTCCCATTGCCCGGGTTGTTGTTGTTCTGATTCTGGTTTAGCTGTGGGCAATCACGTTTGAAATGACCTTCAGCCCCACACGGGAAACACCCCCGGTTCCCTCGCTGTGGCTGTTGTTGCTGGTTCTGTGGAGCTGGTAGTGGGAGTTGCTGATTCTGATTTGTGGGTCGCGCACTCCTGCAGTCTTTAGCTTCGTGCCCTAGATTGAAACATCTCTGACAACGTTCCTTGCGACACCGTCCACTGTGATGTCTATTGTACCTATTACATAGTGGGTGAATTCCCCGATATCCACCCTGCCCACCAGACGACTGCTGACTCGGACCCTGATAATCATTGGTCTTGCGTTGCTGAGCTTGAGATTAAACGGTAGCTGAACCTTTGCAGGAATCCCCCTCCCATTTCCGCTTGTTGTCACTGGGAGCAGCAGGAGTAACTGAAGTAGTAGCGGTAGTAATACTGATTCGTTTAGGCAACTTGTTTTGCTCCACCGCCTGATCCGTGAGACGGTGAGCCAGCTGGACAACCTGCTGGTAGGTGGCAAGGTTTGCTGAAGTCACATGACTTTGGATCTCTGGCACTAGACCACCGAGATAAAGTTCGATACGCTTAGCTGGAGGGTCCACCATAGTAGGACACAGTAATGCTAGCTCATTTGATCTCTTAGTAAACGCCTCAATCTCTGACCCCGTCATCTTGAGGTTGAAAAACTCGACCTCCAGTTTATGAATGTCGTCACGACTGCAGTACTCCTCCTTGATCATTTCCTTAAAGTTGTTCCATGGGGTGGCGTTAGCAGCAACCAACCCCAGTATCTGTACCTGAGCTTTCCACCATGTGAGGGCTAAACCCTCGAGAGTACCAGTAGCATACTTCACCCTGCGTGCCTCAGGGCATTCACACATTTCGAACACAGACTCTAGCTTCTCGAACCAGTGGAGAAGGCCTACGGCTCCTTCAGTGCCGCTGAAAGTAGTTGGACGACAGTCCATGAAAGTTTTGAAAGTGCAAACAGGTGGTTGACCTGTTGTGTAAGAATCAGAGTAAGGTTAAACACAAGAGTTGGCTTAGAAATGTAGGATCTAAGGATCCTAGTGTGAGTTGTAACTACAGGGTATACCTCCTGCTTGTGCGGCTGCAACTGCCGCAGCAACTTGTTCGTTAATGAGAGCCGTCAACTGGGCTTGGGTCATGTTAATAAGTAAGAGAGGTTCGCAAACAATGCGATGACAGAAGAGAGTGAGCACACAAGTATTCTCAAGCAATAGCATATAGTAGGTTCTGTAATCTAAGCATACCCCGAGCAAAGTTCTATGTAATTCTAGCAAGTAGGTAAAGTAACATGAATAGTAGTACCTATGATGTTGAGCCTTGCACGTGGAGCGAAGCGTCGTTGTGGATCGTTGAGCACTGTTCTGGTTATAGTCTGGTTTTAACAAAATCGTTTTACCCTTATTAAAACCGAGTTCTCTATAACCAATGGCTCTGATACCAATCTGTCACACCCCCAAAATCCACACGCGGAGTATCACCGCTTGGAGGCGTGACTGACCAGGATCAAGCCACCAATCATATCAAACATAATGAGTATCAAATGTCATTTAAACCAAACGTATGAAAGGTGTTCAAACAAAACATGTTAAGTGTATAGCGGAAGCATAAAATGTAAACCCAACGTAAGTAGTAAGTTCAAATGTTTAAATGTTTCATCATAAGATTCACAATCCGTGCCCACAACGACCTGCTTCCCCCTGTGCAAGCTCCATATGTACCTAAGGTCCTGCAAGGCATGCAGCAGAGAGTCAACAACTAGTTGAGCGAGTTCACAGTTAATAGTTCAGTAATAGTAATGGTATAGTAAGCCTTGTATTCGTTCATTCAGTCATGTGTCATATTAGTTCATATCGCGGCCCTCTAGGCATGTGTGCGATGATTAGGGGAAACTTCCCGAGTATTCTAGACTAGGTATATTTGTATCGCGGCCACCCGGCATGTGTGCGAAGTTTTATGTATAGTTCGCGGCCTTCCTAGGCATGTGTGCGAAGATTAGTCATATTATCGCGGCCAACCCTGGCATGTGTGCGAAGATCAGTCATATTATCGCGGCCAACCCCGGGGTGTGTACGAAGATCAGTTCTATTAGTATCACTAGTCTAGCCGTATCATATCAATAACCCTTCCTCTCCCGAGGACCATATAACTAAGTTCCATAAACTAGGTAAGTACAAGTAAATAATCCAAACCCATTCCCACCCCGGGAATCCCATGCCTTGGCTGTGTGAACTCACCTTGGTTTGCTCGGTATGCTAAGTATGTGCTCAAAGTAAATCAATCACGTCCTAGAGTACGCACGTATACATAATCAGTTTGTGTTCAAGTTGTTCACGTATAAACATGTAGCACGTATTCATAATCATATACAAGATGGTTACACTTAACAGCAGTTAAATATTCCAGTTAACACTTAACAGAATTAACTCAAGTTACTGTGCTGATTACACATATCGGCGAAACACAACAGTTGGCGAAACACATTTATTGGCGAAACACGTCTCCTGTTTCGTCGTGGTCATGTTTGGCGAAACAGAAGTCTAATTCGTCGACTGCCTTTGGCGAAACACTTTCTGTTTCGCCGAGAGTTCTGTTTCGTCAAACAGATCAGTTACGTCATATCAGTTACGAAATCATACAGAAAACCCTAGTTGCCGTCATCATCTAAACAGCAATCATGCAGAAATCATTTAACGTATCATCATTATCCAATCATTGATACAATACAGTAATCATTCATATTCATGTATCTTAGTCTCATGTATTACCTCCAACACATCGTATCATATCAAGTTTACGTAATATGTTCATGCGAAATCCTTTCCTATGTATATATGTGTATTATCAGTTTAACGACGAGCAAAACATATGATATCTACAGAATAGCAAACCCTGATAATGAACATATTAATCAGTTTCACAAACAACATCGATACGTGACCTCCAATTCTGCAAACCCTGACTATGATTATCAAGCGGATCGATCGATAGAACGGAATACACATTTAACACATAACAATCAGAACATAAACAATCGATCAACATCCGATATAACTCAAACAAATCAAACAAGAATTAACACTAACCGCAATGACAAAGTATGATCAATTTAGCGGGTTTCGGAGTAACACAAGGTTGCCGTCACAGTGAGGGAGCTCTAGGGTTTCGGTTGTTATGATGAAAGTGTGAAACTGATGTTGTTTTACGTATTAAAACTCGAAATAACATGTTGGGCCCGAACTGGGCTTCGGCGGATCTGGGCTTGGCGAAACACACTGTTTCGTCGAGATGTAGATGGCGAAACAGGTTCTGTTTCGTCGGAACTGGTTATGGCGAAACACTCTTGTATTTCATCGGGTTCTTTTATAGTTTAACAGTTTAAGTTTCTCAAACAGTATACATGCTATACAATTAAACACATAATCATGTAAACACAATCGTTTATTATAACACAAGTGCACAGTTACAAGTCAGTCAAGTCAATCAACCAAACAGTCAAAGTCAACGTGCATTACATGCGAATATGAAAGTCGGAAACTCGAGTTGTCACAGAACGTTATGCTTTGAGAAAAGGATTTGGGTTCCTCTGTTTGGTGGTTTAAGGGAAGTTATTTTCGATGAAGCTCACAAGTCGCGGTACTCTATCCACCCTGGAGCGGATAAGATGTACCAGGATCTCAAAAATTACTATTGGTGGCCTAGGTTGAAAGGCGATGTTGCTGTTTATGTGAGCAAATGTTTAACGTGTGCTAAGGTTAAAGCCGAATACCAGAAGCCTTCAGGACTTCTGCAACAACCTGAGATTCCCAAGTGGAAATGGGAACAAATCTCAATGGATTTTATTACGAAATTGCCAAGAACGCCAAGAGGCCATCACACTATTTGGGTAATAGTGGATCGATTAACGAAGTCAGCACACTTCTTACCTATCAGAGAGAAGGATAATACGAGCAAATTGGCTGAAATTTACATGAGAGAGATCGTCGCACGTCATGGAGTGCCTCTCTCGATCATCTCGGACAGAGACGGAAGGTTTGTGTCAAGGATATGGCAATCCTTCCAAGAAGCCTTTGGCTCACAATTGAATCTGAGCACTGCGTTTCATCCGCAAACTGACGGTCAAAGCGAGCGAACGATACAGACTTTGGAAGACATGCTGAGAGCGTGTGTTATGGATTTGGGCGATAGTTGGGATAAGCATTTGCCTTTGGTCGAATTTTCATACAACAACAGCTACCACACCAGTATTGGTGTCGCGCCATTCGAAGCCCTTTACGGACGCAAGTGCCGATCACCCTTATGTTGGGCTGACGCAGGTGATAGGCAGCTTGCTGGTCCCGAAATCGTCCAAGAGACGACAGACAAGATTGCGTAGATTCTTAAACGCATCGAAGCAGCTCGCCACAGACAGAAGGCCTATGCGGATCCAAACCGGAAACATGTGGAATTCCAAGTTGGAGAAATGGTGTTATTGAAAGTTTCACCCTGGAAGGGTGTGGCACGCTTCGGAAAGCGTGGGAAGTTAAATCCGCGCTACATTGGTCCTTTCAGAATTCTGGAAAGAATAGGACTAGTAGCATACAAGTTGGACCTACCTGCTGAACTCCATTCTGTTCACGATACATTTCATGTATCCAACCTAAAGAAAAGTCCAACTCAAGATGACATTGCCATTCCCATCGACGAGATCCATGTTGACGACACGCTCCATTTCGTTGAAGAACCGGTGGAGGTTACGGATTGGAAAGTAAACAAGACCCGCCGGAGCAGTGTCAAGCTCGTCAAAGTTCGTTGGAATGCCAGACATGGTCCTGAATACACCTGGGAGCGTGAGGACCGGATGAAAGAGAAGTACCCCCACTTATTCCCTAAGAACCCTGCATCTACAAGCAGAACTTAAAATTTCGGGACGAAATTTATTTAACGGGGGGAGAATGTGACAACCCTCACTAAACCAGGTATCCGTACGACTTAATTAATAATTAATTACTACTTAATTACTGTGCTTGCTTGAACTTGTGAATAAACTGCTACTTGATTACTGATACATGTACTTACTTGCATCATACTTTACTTGCTGTCACTACATTATTTACATGCTGAACCTTAGTGACAAACATGATGCACAAAAAGCACAGTAGCACTATAACGGATAACCTATAGAACATGCTGATAAAGCCAGCATCAGGCAAACACTGCCTCTAAGGCCTGTATGAGCCAGAAATATTTTGCTACACTAGTGGTGAGTGTAGGGATATAAGGGTTGTAGAACTGCGTCTCTAGGGTTAAGTTACAATGACTGGATGTGCCTAAAACGTACTCTAAGTACAAAATTCAGCACTTTACATAACAATTCAGCTTTTAGCTAACTAATAAAGTGCCAAAACATGAGAAAAATATTACTAGACACTTTCCAAAGTGTCAGGAATAAGTTGTGTCACTAAAAAGGGTATTAACGACACTTAAAGCTTTGTTAAGCACTTTAACGGATTACTATCCAACCGAACAACCGGACTATACCCGGAACATGAAAATATTGTTATTTTCATTATTTATCTTTTTCTGAGCCAGTTAGGGTCCCTGAGTACCCTAACACCCGTCATAACACACTACACGCAACTAACCAAGTTAACTACTTAACTAGTCTACTTATCTTAACTAGTAGCTAACTAATACTTGGAAATGGACCAAGACCCCCCCCCCCCCTCTCTAACCGTCCCCAACTAAAGGGGGGACACACTTGGTACAATTTTGATTATTTTAATCAATTGTGTTTAGTATCTACTAGACACTTAATCCTTTGGTTAATACACATGAACTTTGTCTATAAGTTAGAACCATAACACACTTATCATTCACATTACACAACTCCACTTCAAACACTCCTCTCTCTCTCTCTACAAGGCTACGGCCGAACACCCCACCCCCCATACATCCATTTTCGGTTTTTGATCTTCACATTCCAATCATCTACAAGTGTTACGGGTCACATACGAGGAGTCTTGGAGCAAACGGAAGGCGAAGGACCTATCTACTTTGCTTTTATCCACGCGTTTTTCGTGTAGATTCTTCCCTAGCCTCGAGCTAGTGGTATGTTACTTAAATCACCTTCTTGAACTATTCTAAAGTGGTTAATACGATTTGTAACGGTTAAAACTCGAAATCTTACAAGATGATACTTTAAAGTCTACTAAAAATGCTATAAGTGTTGGATAATAGCTCATATGTTGTGTAAATGTTGTAGTAATTGAAATTTGTGATTATTTAGACCCGATCTATGTTGTGGTAGCTCGGATCACCACTTAACCCGGTTTGGTCATGATCACGAATCATGACATAAGGTTGTTTTGATTAGAACAAGGGTTAAAGGGTGAAACTCTACCACACACGAATCATGAACTTGTGTAAAAATGTTTTACTTGTGGAATAGTGTTTAAAACTAGCAGATCTACGTATCTGCAAGTGGTATTTTCAAAGGACCAAGCGTTAAAAAATCATGTTTTCTAAAAATGGATCTTACACTAACAAGAATGGTTTTTAGAACACACAAGTGTGTAAACACTTGTGTAACACAAAGTTTCGACAAAATAACTATTTTTGTAAAAGTTGACGAGAAGTTGTAAAGACGGAACTTCCATAAAAACGAGGTTTTTACAAATCGGATTGTTTTATATAAAGATCCACTAAAAGTAATGAGATTTACTTCATAGTTTGGATAAACCACAAGTTCATGAAATTTATGCGATTTATATACATATTTTGACTAGTTTGTGATTTGAACATTGTTTTGGTTGAATGAGAAAATTGTTGGTTGAATTGTAAAAGAAAATGATACGCTTGAAAGCGTGGCCACCTCCAGTTACAGAGGAAACTCTGGCGAAATTTTTCCAAAAGCCTAACACTTAGAAATATTTTCACTATAAGTGTTAGAAAGACATTTTGACTTGTTTTCAAAATATAAGTTTCGCCACGACTATATTTACAAAACATCGGAGGTGGGATTTTCACAAAATAAAACGTGATACATATATATATTTAGTATATATTTTTCACAACATCACTTGTATAAGTGTTTATGATTATTTTGTGAACTACGTAAATATTATTTTTAGAGTAAAAATAATATTACTAAGTATTATTTTGGGAAAATCACATGTATTAAAATATAATATTTTTGGGAAGAATATCTATATTTTGGAGTTGGAAATAAAATATATTAAGTGATACTTAATAGTGAAATCTGAATGTTACGAACATCATGTATTAAATCCCCCATCCTTGGGAAGGAGAATAACTACCAAGTATATACAGAATGTAAACACGAAATAGTTGCCTAACTATTTCCCAAAACTTAAACCATAAAGCTAAGGCACGGCCATCCGTCTAATAGAGTTAGCACGTGTAGGTCGTCATACAGCTGATCAATTGGAGGCATACTTGGTAGAGACGCACCACTGTGAGTTCATGTCCCCCTTTTCTCTAACTGTTTTCAGTTTTCTTAACTACGGGGGTGAAATACATGTTACTTTGATTACAAGTACTTTATACATGGTATGGTTAGCGTAAGGAGGTTTACTACTTAGATCATGTGAGTGGGTAGGAGCAATATGAGGCCATTAGTCCTCATAACGGGACCGAGTGACAGGAGCGGTAGATCTATCTGGGTGTAGCGAGCCCAGCCCCAGGCCAAACTAGAAACGGACCTTGGGGTGACTTTGTCCACATACTAATGCCGTGGCGAAATCTGCTAGGTTTGAGTCTCCCTATTTGCACTTCACATATATCAGTGGCCTTGCAAACCATTGGTGATCTCAATTCCCTTATTTGCTACATACCAAGACTATTTTTATACTCACAAAGGTTTACTTACTCACTTACACATGAACTCGCTCAACATTATTGTTGATTTTTCAACTTACATGTATTTCAGGAAATTAAAGATCTGGCGTGGTATGTTATGTTTTCCCGCTGCATATGGGTTCCGAGGTCATCCGAGTTTAGGAAATGTGACTTTTTCCTGGACGAGTCACAAATCTTAAACTGCGTTTATTTCATGTTAATGGCTATGTTTTTAAAGAC
Source organism: Helianthus tuberosus (assembly GCA_030545235.1). Taxonomy (NCBI): domain Eukaryota; kingdom Viridiplantae; phylum Streptophyta; class Magnoliopsida; order Asterales; family Asteraceae; genus Helianthus; species Helianthus tuberosus. The sequence goes on from CM060367.1 coordinate 101,802,184, forward strand.
AATGTTTTATGTTATGATGTTGTAAGTCTCTAAGACAATGGTATGTTACTCTGGTTTTAAAACTTAATCAAATGGATGATCTTGCATGATTTTATTTCATATAGCTTTGTTATGGTTAAGCTATGGTATTAAGAAGTCACACCAAAATTAACCACGATTCCGCAAAGCCAGGGTGTGACAAGAGCAACGTTGCCGTCTATGTAGGAAAGTGCCTGACCTGCGCTAAGGTTAAGGCTGAATACCAGAAACCGTCCGGCCTACTACAACAACCAGAGATTCCCGTGTGGAAGTGGGAACAAATCTCGATGGACTTCATAACGAAATTACCCAGGACCCCGAAAGGGCACGACATGATATGGGTAATAGTTGATCGATTGACGAAGTCTGCGCATTTCCTACCAATCCGAGAGAAGGATAGCACTGGAAAGCTTGCAGAGATATACTTAAGGGAAATTGTGGCACGTCATGGAGTGCCTATCTCAATCATTTCAGACAGAGATGGACGCTTTGTCTCGAGAATCTGGCAATCATTTCAGGAAGCCTTTGGATCTCAATTAGATCTAAGCACGGCATTCCATCCACAAACAGACGGCCAGAGCGAACAGACTATACAAACGTTAGAAGATATGCTTCGCGCATGTGTCATGGATCTAGGCGGCAGCTGGGATACTCATCTACCTTTAGTTGAGTTTTCCTACAATAACAGCTATCATACGAGCATAAAAGTCGCGCCGTTCGAAGCTCTGTATGGCCGCAAATGCCGATCACCCCTATGTTGGGCAGATGCCGGAGATAAACGTATGGTTGGTCCTGAACTTGTACAAGAGACAACCAACAAGATTGCGCAGATCCGAGAGCGCATTAAGGCAGCTCGAGATCGACAAAAGACCTACGCCGATCCAAAAAGGAAATCAGTAGAATTCAAGGTGGGAGACAAGGTGTTGTTAAAAGTCTCACCTTGGAAGGGCGTAATCAGATTTGGAAAGCGCGGAAAGCTAAATCCACGATATATCGGACCATTCAGAATATTGAGGAGAATTGGTACCGTAGCGTACAAATTGGAGTTACCGGAAGAACTTAATGGAGTACATGATACGTTTCATGTATCCAACCTGAAGAAGAGTCCAACATAAGAAAGCATGATCATCCCGATGGATGAAGTGCATATTGATGAAGCCCTCCGATTTACAGAGCAACCCGTTGAGGTTACCGACTGGAAAGTCAACAAGACCAGGAAGAGCAGTGTGAAGCTTGTCAAAGTATGTTGGAGCTCTAAGCACGGACCCGAGTACACATGGGAACGTGAAGACCAGTTCAAGAAAAAGTATCCCCACCTATTCAAGAAGACTCCAGCGAGAGTGAGTTCAGTCTGAATTTCGGGACGAAATTCTTTTAACGGGGGGAGACTGTGACAACTGGCCCAAACCGGTAATTTCCGTACACTTTAGTTATTGCTTAATGACTGCAATTATGTGCTTAATTGTCAGCAATGTCTGATTACCTACTAAACAAGTGAATTCATGCATGTTGTATTCTACAAAATATTGCTTTAGGCATAAATCGAGAGCGTTGCGTAAAAAATACTAGTAAACTCACCGGTAAGACACACTGTGTCAACAGAACTGCAGAAAGCAGTCAGACAATAGAATTGGAGCCTAGGTGTAGGTCCGACAACAAGAATGCATTAAAACCCAAGAGCACATACAAGGGTTTAATATATATGCAATGCAAAAGCAAAATTAAGCACTAAAAAGCACCCGAAACGCACTTTAAGTGCAGAATTTATATAATTCAGCAATAATTCAGCATTAGACATATGAATATTTTGCAGAAATGTCGTTTTATTATCCAGAATATTTCCCTAAGTGTTGGGAATCGATACTGTTACAAAAAGATACTTATTAAACACTAAAAGGTGCAATTTAGCACTTTAACGAATCGGTATGTAACCGAACGACCGGACTTTACCCGGAACATAAAAATATTGCCAATAACATTACTTATCTTTTTCTGAGCCAGTTAGGGTCCCTGAATACCCTAACACCCGTTGTAACGCACAACACACCACTAACCGGGTTAAGCACTTAACTAACTTACTTAACCTAACTAATACCCAACTAATTAGTTGGAATCGGACCAAGACCCCCCCCCCCCATTTAGAAACCGTCCCCATCTAGGGGACATACCTTTTCCTCTAAATCATTTTTATAATCCTAATGCTCAATATCATCTAGACACATGATCCATTGGATAATTACCATATGATTTGTCTATAAAATCTTGAGATTACACATCATAATCATTCATCACATTTCTCAACTCAAACACACCCTCCTCTCTCTCTCAAGGCTTCGGCCGAACACCCCCTTGAGCATACATCCGATTTCGAGTTTAGTTCAAGCCATTCCAATCATCTACAAGTGTTAAGGGTCGCATATAAGGAGTCTTGGTGCAATCGGAAGGCGAAGGACCTCATTCTCTTGCTTTTATCCACCCTATTTACGTCTAGATTCTTCCCTAGCCTCGAGCTAGTGGTATGTTGCTTAAATCACCTTCTCGAACTATTTTAAAGTGGTTAAAATGATTTGTAACGGTTAAAACTCGTAAACATACAAGTTGAAGCTTAAAAGTCTACTAAAAACACTAAAAGTGATGGTTAAAAGCTCATATGTTGTGTAAAACTTGTAGTAATTGATTTGTGTGATTATTTGGACCCAATCTATGTTGTGGTAGCTCGGATCGTCATTTAACCCGGGTGGTCATGATCATGGATCATGACATAAGGTTGTTTTGGAAGTAACAAGGGTTAAATGATGAAACTCTACCACACACGAATCATGAACTTGTGTAAAAGCGATTTAACTTGTGAAATAGTGTTCAAAACTAGTAGATCTACGGATCTACAAGCAGTACTTTCAAAGGACCAAGTGTCCAAGAAATCATATTTTCTAAAGCCGAGTCTTACATGAAAAAGAATGATTTTAGCAAACACACGAGTATGTAAACACTTGTGTAACACAAAGTTTCGACAAAATAACTATTTTTGTAAATGTTGACCGGAAGTTGTAAAGATGTAACTTCTTTAAAAGCGAGACTTTCAAGAAACAAAGTTGATCTATACAAAGATCCACTAAAAATAATGGAAGGATACTACCTATTTTGGAAAAACCACAAGTTCATGTATTTCTGCTATTATATCTATTTTAACTAGTTGCATATTGTTTATTGTTGAATGAGGAGATTGTTGACGATTTAAAAGAAAATAAACACATGTTTTGAAAACATGGGAAACCTCCATTTTTAGGGGAAACTCTGTCAAAATTTTTATAAATGTTGACACTTAGAAAAAAATATAAGTTTTTGAGAAACTTATTCCCTAAAAATGTGTTTAAAAGTATTACCAAGGTTTCCCTAATTTTTGGTGATAAGAAATGAGGACTTCTTCAAAAATAAAGATGGATATTAAGTATGTATATATTTTTGAGAAAAATATATATATTATTTTATCACCAACTTATGTGCTAAGTGTATATAGTATGTGTTATACGTGCTAGCGTATTAAGACTTAAAAATACACTAAATACTCGTGAGAAGTATAAACATAAAGAAATACACATACAAATTACAAGATACATAATTCGGGTGCGAAGTGCAAAACACAAAAGACTTATATTTATTTTAGGGGAAATAATATAAGTAAGATACGTAGTTAAAAATATGAAATATTTTTAACACAACAATACAAATACAAAAGAGAGTGACTGTACTTGTGCGATACAAGTCTAGTGACTAACATTAAGAAAACGCGTATAGGTTACGACGTTAATTAAGCAAATCCGGTGAAGTTTACGACGCACAGGAACGCAAAGTTGTGAGTTCATGCTCCCCCTTTTCTTTTAACTGTTTTCAGTTTTATACCTTCGGGGGTGAAATACATGTTACAAATATTACAATGTTTACAAATGGTATGATGGATACTAGAATGATACGAGAAATCGTGTCATGAATAGGGTACCATAAGCACCATTAATCGTGTACATACTAAGACCGCAGAACAAAAGGTTAGATCTAATGGGTTCCGGGCAGCCCCACTCTTGGCCACTCTTTTACCAAGCAGTGTTTTTGTGTCTCAGTCGTGAATCGACTACAGAAAAATGCCTATGGTTTGGTGACTTCCTATGTCGTGTCACATGTTAATGGCTTTGCAACCCATTAACACTTGATACATACAGAAATATTTGATTTATACATGAGTACGTGGTGTACACAAAAGACTTGATTTATACAAAATACAAATTACGTTTTCATACAAAGTATACAAACGTGAAATACAAAAATTGCATGAATTCACACCAACTTTATGTTGACGTTTTTCCAAAACTCACATGTATTTCAGGTAACTAGGATGGATGTGCGCGTGGTCTTACTCATGCTCGTGGATGTCGCTTTGTTTATCTTTAAATAAAGTTGTGACTTTTAAGACAATATGTTATCTCGTGTTGTAAACACTTGACATATGTTTTCAGTAATGTAATATTTGAAGATATTTTTGAGCATGTAGTATGTTTACTCTTCGTATGCAATGAGAACCTTTCATGATCACACCTCGTGCTTCCGCCGCAGAAAGGGGTGTGACACAAACATCTATGCGGAAATGTTAAAATGCATACATTCAAGCCTTGCGACTGTGGCGACAAACCCTTAAACGAAATTAAAGGTTTATCTAAACTATGTATATTGGATTCAGTCATTCCTTCCACCCAAACAAACCTAGGATTTCAGGAAAGGGAGTTGTTAATTCCTATGGTACCATTACTTACTACCAAGCGGCGTGATCAATGTTAATGAATGTATTTTTGTCCCATTTAAACAAACCAAATGTCATACCAAAATGTAAGCATGTTTTATGAAAATAATGTACTAAGTATACAAAATGAACATACCTAGCATTAATATGATGTAAAACAATGTACTATGTATACAATAAATGAAAATACATAGCATGAATGTGATGTAAAACAATGTACTAAGTATGCAATAAATGAACATACATAGCATGAATATGATGTAAAACAATGTGTACATGTGCTGAAATGAACATATGAAACAAGTGTGTTTAATAAATCAATGTACTAGCATGTTAATAAAACATACATAGCAAAAACATGGATAAAATCATGTACTATATGTGTACTAATGAACATAGCAAGCATATGATATAAAAACATGAAAAGCACGAAAGTAACAAGTAGGCACATGTGTATCACCCCAAAATGTTTGAAAACGGTAAAAGAGGGGACTATGTACTCACTTGAGGGTGCTTAGAAGTCTTGAATAACAACCAAGCAAAGCTAGAGGGATCACGGAAATCAAACGACACCTAATATAGGTAACTATGTTAATAAACCGGACCTAAATCGGAAGATCAGATAGAATGAGGTTTCGTAAACCAAATGAGTATAGGAACTCACGTAATATGGTTTAACAAAGCCTACATTCTAAAACGAAACCTATCCTAAGTGCTTTCGACCCATTACGACCCGTTTAGGTAGTCTACGCTACTTTAAAGCGTCGTTCTCGTAAAACGTGTTCGGACCGCCTAACTAGTCCTATGATAAGTATTATATGCCTTAACATGTCTAATAATGTTTCCTAATCAGTTTAGATGTCAAAATTTAGGTTACATAAGCTTAGAATGAATTTTATGCGCAAAAAGGGCATTTTGGTCATTTTTCCTAAGGCATATAATTACCTATCATACAACTAAGTAGATGAAGTGACCATAAGGTATAACCTCGGAAGGTTATTCCCTATACAACTATGGTCACAATATATGTTTGGTCGGATCCTAATGATCCACCAAACGGGTCGGGTTCGAAAGTCTAAGCGGTTGTTTAGACCGCTTATCTTACGACCCTATATAAGCACTAAACTAAAAGTGACGAGCTAAACATGTTAAAACATGTTTAACGAAGTTAGAAAACAAGTTTGATATCAAAACAAAGGGTTTTGATACCCCAAGAATAGTTTGGTTGCAAAATACGCCCAAACGCGTATTTTGACCGAAAGTATGACTCGTCACTACGCCTAATCAACGTGGTAATCAGTAGGTATAGTCACAAAGGACTATGACCATCGTGATTACGCTCACGTTGCGAAGTACAAACGAACTTCGTGTTGACCGTTGACTGGTCAAAGCTGAAAGTCAAACACTGTTTGACTTTCACGCTTAAAAAAGCATAAAAGAATGAAAGAAGCTTACAAGAGGTCCAAGCGATGAGGATTTGATCTTAAAATTCTCAAGTATGAAGTGTATAAACTCCAACTTAGAGAATATGATCAGATCAAGTGTGAATTGCAAATGAAAAACATGGGGGTTTATATAGTTTTCGGGCCACCGTTAGGATCGTTCATCGATAAACGAGCTTCGATCTTGGCCTTACAAGTGCACCCACTGATTTGTAATACCAAGTGTGCCAAATACAAGCCCCTAGATTCATAAAAACCATTTGCAAACAAGGGAAACAGCTGGATCAACCTGGAAACACATTTCTGCAGACCTGATGGTCTGTCGCGCCCCGCGTAAGAGCCAGGTCTGGCATACGCGGCCCACGTCCGATGTTCAGTTCAGCAACAGTTTCCTTATTTACCGAAATGGTCCCTGCACATGTTTAATGCCCTTTTTGACACGTTTAAAGTCCGTTAAGCCATTTTCAAGGCCCTACAAAGTTGCCTAAGCATAAGGGACATGAAACATGCTTGAAAATATGTTGGATGTCGGTTTTTTTGGTCGTACGGTCACGATATTCGGTTAATTACGACAAAACACGAACGGACGTGAAAAACGATCCAAATTACGCGATGAATGGAATTTAATCAAGCCAATCACTAAAATAAAATATTTTAATGATTACATAAATTTTTGGATGTCCGGATATATCCAGAACGTAAGATATGCGCGAAAATGCAAACTTATGCATTTTTTGACGCTTTTTGTCCCTGTTGATCAAATAAGTTTATTTTTGCGCACCAAACACCTCTAAGCCTATTTCTAAGCTATGTAAAGGATATTTAGGGCATGTTTAACTTATGATCATATTCTGGAATGTTCGTTACAGTACGAATCGGCATACTTTCGCAGTTTGTCGAAATTAGTCCCTGTAAGCGAATAAACTTGATTTCGACACACCAAACCTTCCAAAACTTATTTCTTAGTTATGTAAAGGTTATTTAAGGTATGTTTTGCCCATGAAACTATTTCGGAGTGTTTTTTGTGTTAAACTGATTACGTTTACGCATCAGTTCGCGTATAAGTTTCAAGAAAGCGATTTAGAGCTCGAAATCGAATGAGAATTGATATGTGCAAATGACACACATATTTATGCAGTATGAAATACAATATTTCATTGATTTGGTATTTTTTTGATGGCCATGGAGGCACATATGTCACAGTTGCTCCTTTCCTTGCATAACTTGTAGCTTTCATCACAGAGATGAATTTTGCTGACCTGGTTGGCTTGTCTCCTTGGATTATGATATTTTCACCACTTGGTGTACTTACTTGCACTGAGTTTTGATCACATAAAATATTGGCATGATTGGCTACCAACCAACCCATTCCTAATACGATATTGAATCCAGCTAGATTCATTGGGTAAAGGTTAGTAAGGAAATGATGGTTTAGAATTTCTATTCTTGCTCCCTGCAAGATTTCAATTAATCTTAATGGATTCTCTATTTTCCATCTCTACCAGACAGTCTTGTTGAAGTTTGGCTAATAGTCGATTGAGAATTTTGTAGAAAGAAGTATTGATAAAACATTGGTTTGCACCAGAGTCGAATAATACTTTGGCAAAAATATCATTAACTAGAAACGTACCGGCAATCACATCTGGAATCATCTTAGCTTCTTCAGCTGTCAAAACGAATGCTCTGGCATTCTTCTTAGGTCTTTCAGTGGTCTTATCTTTGCTGGTTGCTGCTAGAGCTAGTTTTGGACAGTTCAGTTTAATATGATCAGTTTCTCCACAATTGAAGCATAGCCTATTGCTAGGTTTCGATCGACATTATTCTTCCTTATGTCCGGGCTTTTTGCAAAAATTACAATACCTTGCACATCTCCCATAATGCTTCTTTTTACAAGTCTTGCAATAAGGTGCAGAGGAAGAACCTGTACCTTTCCCACTGTTGGAATTACCGTAGCGAAATTCCTGGGTAAGCATTTGAGCTAGGTTCTTTCTCTAGTTTTCCTCTTGTGTGCGCACCAATTCACCAATCAGGGTGTTGGCTAGTTCTACTGCTTCTTCTATGGTTTGCGGCCTAGCTGCCTTGACTACGTGTCTAATCTCACTAATTAATCCCCAAACGTAACGGGAGATTAATACTGGCTCAGGTGAGGCTAAGGTTGGCACTATTCTAGCATATTAAAAGAATATGGTAATGTAACCTTTGCAGTCTATTCCAGTCATTTATTGATTTAGGAACTTATTGGCGATTTGTTCCTTTTCATGAGGAGGACATAATTTTCTTTCGACTATTTCTTTAAAATTAGTTCATTCCATTCTATAAACTCTGTCACTTCCTCTAGACTGGAGAATAGTATTCCACCATTCTAAGGCTGCATCTTTGAAAAGATTAGAAGTAAACATAATCTTATCTTCATCTGCACATTTACATATTTTTATGATTGCTTCTGTCTTTTCTATCCAGCGCAAGGCTGTGTTAGGCCCTAAAGTGTCAGACTGACGCATCAAACTAACACAACGGGCTATGGTTACGAATTGGGTCTTACCAGGTTAGTTTATATTAGGTTTTGGACCTTTATAGGTCACTTGGGCCAAGCTTTAGGCCATGTGGGCCAAGCAGGCCCAAGGGGAGCTCATGTAGGGACGTGGGCTTTAGTAAGTATATAAAAAAGTTTCTAACTTGTTTTTAGGTTGGAACCTCTTAGAGCCTCATTGTTACGAAAAGTTCTAGAGTCAGAGAGAGGCGATTCGATTGTGGTGTAGGAACTTGTACTAGACGGTTTTGCTAGTTGATAGTAATAGAATCGTGTGCAAGTTTGAAAGGTGATTCGGTTTGTTCTTCGTTTTTCATATTTTTCGGTTTATCTTGAATCATCTTGTGTTTGGTTTCCGCACTCTCACAAGATTAGGTTTGATATCATTGAAATATCCGGTTTTCGGGACTTAAAAGTGATATCAGAGCCATTGGAACCTGTTTCTAGGCTCGGTTTGATATCAAAGATTCAAGATTTGGAATTTTTGTTCATCATGTTCTTCGTGTTCTTGTTAGTGGTCATCAAAATTTTATCAAAAATCGTTATATTTTGGTATTTTGATCGTATTGGAAGTTGTTAAAGGATTTGGGGATATTGTTTTATCTTTTGAAAGGATTTGAAATTAAAAGTTGATTAAAATTCCACTATTTTCGAAAGATTTCCTTCTGTTGGCCCTGGTATCTTGGGAAAAAATACATTTCCAAAAGTTTGGATATCACAATTATCAAGTTCTTGAGTCATGCATGGTTTTGAGTCCCAATTCTTTTTAAGGAAACAAGTAATTGATTTCTAGGTCTCGAGTCAACATTTACTTGGTCTCGAGTCATCTCCACCGTCTCGACTCATCTTCATCGCCGGTCTCGACTCATCATCCATATCATAAAAATTTTCAGCAAGGTCTCGACTCAACAACATCATTTTCGTATCAGTTATCCTCATTGGTCTCGAGTCACTTACACAACTGATTAGGTCTCGAGTCATCCTCTGTTTCGAGTCACCATTTGAGTCGCGACAGAGGTTTCGAGTCATTCTTCTCGAGTCACAACCGTTCTGGTCTCGAGTCACAGCCAGGTCTCGAGTCATCAACTTCAATGTTTCTGCACACTGTTTCGAAGCACAGTTTCAAGGTCTCGAGTCATCAATTTTTGAGGTCTCGACTCACTGGTCTCAAGTCATCTTCTTCCCGAGCAGTCTCGAGTCGCAACCTCGATTTTGACTCGCAACCGCATCCACCGTTCCGACTCGCAACCATCTCAGTGTTCATCATCATTCCGAGTCAAAACACAGTCATTGATCATCACCATCAATCTTCTCCAACTAGCTCTGAACAACCACCGTGCATCACACTCCGACAGAACCATCAACCACCGTCCTTCATCACTACACCATCACTAACCTCCGGTCACCGTCACCACCTTCAATCACCGTACACCTCCATAACCACCACCGTGATCCACCACCGCCGTACCGATCATCATCCCAAGCACCTTCACTCGAAATATTTTTTTCGCCTCCGACGGTGAGATATAGAGATTGATTGATTGTTGTAACCGCTGCTACTGTCTGCTGTGTTGTCTTCAAAGTGAAAGAGTGAAAGAAGTTTTAGTGACAATTTTTGTCACACTTGGGTGTCGGGAAAGAAAGCAGCAATAGAATTTTGGTTTTAAACAAACTAAAAGTGACATCTAGGATTTTTATTATAATAACTATTTAATAATTGGGTTAATCATTACCCAATTATTTCATAATTATAATAATGTAGTATTAATATTATTTTATTAAAAAAATTGTTTTGTGAAAAAGTGTGAAAGATTTTTTAGGTGCGGTTCAGAAAGCGGGTCCATTCGACTGTAAAGTGTTTGAGTTAGCGAGTACACGGGTTCTCGTTTGGTTTGTGTTTTGAGGAGAAGAACAAAAGTGTCAACCACCCACTGACATTATGGTATTCATGTTTCACAAACCCGTGGCTCAAGAACTTATTGTTGAAGATATAATTTCTGTTTTTTGTACTCCTGAATGTAGAGAAAGGGTTGAGGCTTATCGAATACACAACGCTGAGCTAATACAAGATTATCAAGATATAAAAAATAAAAATTTTACTTTAGCTAAAAATGAAAGACTTTTTAAAGAGAAAATCGAAGCTCAGCGTAAAGACAACAGTAAACTCAAAGATGATCTAAGTGTAAAAACAACCCACTACTTGGAGGTAAAAGAAAAGGTTTGCTGTAAGGCCTCCTAATCCAAGATCTCACTCAGCTAAAGCAACCAACAGGTGTGCGGAATCCACCTGATGATCAACCACTGCAGATGAAACAATAGTATGCAAAGATTGATGAGAGAAATCAAGAATACACAGAGTATTCTTGATGAGGAAGATGAATGACGTCACACACACAGTAGCCGCCAGACAAAACACACACAATGATTAGGGTTAGAAAGGTGCACAGAATTTCACACAGAATCGCTTACCTTGTCTATTCCACATAAAGGTATATATACAAGGTAAACTCCGGACTTTCAAGACAAACTAGAAAGCCCGGACAAAACAAAACTACACAAAACTCTGAACTTTATCCCTATACAAAACTCAGACAAAGTTCCTAGCCTTAAACCCCTGACCATTGTCCTAGACACAAAACTTGGACAAATGTCCCTAGGATAAAGTTGGGACAACTTTCCCTAGGATAAAACTAGGACTAACTTTCAACAAAGTACAATAAAGACCCTCTAGAATGGGAGACATGCACTTATCACCTAAAGTGCATTAACAAACTCCCCCTTGATCAGTGCATGGTCTTCATTGGACTTGAAATCTTCATCCTTTCATTGGTAACTTGGGAGTCATGCACTTATCACCTAAAGTGCATTAACAAACTCCCCCTTGATCAGTGCATGGTCTTCATTGGACTTGGGATCTTCATCCTTTCTTTGAGAACTCGCTGCCTGGTTTTTCACACAGAACAGCACGATTTTGATGTATTGATCAGCTAACGGTTGATCTTCTTCAAAGGAATGCAATGACAGACGTCTTAGCTTCTTCAAATCTTCCATTTTGAGATGAACGATCCAGATGCACACAGCTTCTCCAAATCTTCCATCTTGTGATGACCGATCCAGACCTGAAACACTTAACCCCGGATTAAGAAACTTAACCCACGAGACACTCGGCCCAAACCTGCATCCCAACACTAAGTTCCAATATCCCGGAATCAACAAATGAAATATTAAACAACCAATATTTAATAATTTGAATTTCAAAATACGATCATTCATAAAAAGTTACTTCAAAACTTATATTTTTGGAAAAATATCACAACTTGGAAGCAGATTTACCGAAACACCTTAAAATGACGTGATTACCCACACACACTTAGATGGATCTTGCACGACCGATTTCTATACAAAAAGACTTATTTTAAGATTACCTAACTTGATGTTTAACACCTTATTAAAGAATGTTCACAACCCTTAGAGAATTTTCAAAATGATAACTCGCACATAGAAACAAGAAAGCAAAATCTTTTTGATTTTTTTTTTTTTTGAATTTTTGACAGAATAAAGAAATTAAACCTACGAACGTATTTACACTAATTATCTTTTTGTGAAATCGGAGCAAAGGGATCATGTCGGTTTTTCTGTCAATATCAAACACAAGAACATAGTTTATCAGTTTAAGCTCTTAGAATGATATTAACAGTTCAAGACGTTCAACGGTATTGTGGTCCACTTAAGTTTTAGCACGCTTTCGAACACTGTTTTCGAGATATGCGATTAAGTGTTTTAATAGCTGACTGTAACTATGTTTACCCACCTCAGAATATACTCCCGTATCAAGGTATGCACGAGAGTTCATCTTACTGGTGAGTATACCATTTATCATCTGTTTTTGACGTATAAGCTAATGTGAGATACTCACTTATTTGGGATTGAAAACAAGTCCTTTGTGATAAAATCACTTATTGATGAGGAACTTGATTTTCAGATGCATGAGGGCACAGGAGCAAGTCCGTGAACAGGTTAGTACCATCGTACAGACAAAGAGACGAACTTGACTCCCGCATAAGATCTGTGATATATTATCACATATTTTGTGGGACATGTGATTGTTTATCACTTATTGCGGTCGAATGCATGATTGAATGATATTTACACGTATGTATGGTATCATGGAAGATCTAGAGTTGCGTCCCCGTTGTTTTCGGTAAAAGAAACAACCATGATACCCAGATGATAAACAGCATAAAGACCACGTATCTCAGAACCTCGGCAATCTATCAAACGAAATTACGGTACCAAGACCATATATCCGAGAGATGTACCACACAAGTTACGCAGTTCATTATGTTTATATACCAAAAAACAGGTTCTTATTGACGCGTAAAACCTACCGAAGCAACGTATAATGAAGCTGTTACAGTTAACGATTAATTTTATATATTACTATAGCCCTGCACCAGATACGACTAACCGATGTACTATCATTTCCCTTATATCTCAACACGACTTCATTTTATATTTTTCAAATGTTTTTGTATTTTTCTTAAAATTTATCCTACAACTAAGTAAAATATTTTTGGAGTTTTTCAAATTTTCGAAAGCGGTAAGAACTGTACAGAAAAGATAAAATAAAGTTTCTATGCGAGTTTTAGAAAAGCATTTTACTCGGGGTTGATCATGCCAATCATTCAGACCAGATTTTCAAATCTAGCCCGATCGAATGTCTTCGTAAACAGGTCGGCAAGATTATCCAAGGTGTCTACCCTAACCACTTCTATTAAACCCTTCTCAGCACAGTCGCGAATGAAATGATGCCTAACATCTATGTGCTTAGTGCGTGAGTGATTAACTGGATTGTTAGTTATGGAAATGGCAGAGTTGTTATCGACAAGAATAGGAGTTCGAGTAAAATTCAAACCGTAGTCCCTCATCTGCTGCTGAATCCACAAGACCTGAGCACAACAGCTTGATGCAGCAATGTACTCAGCCTCACACGTGGATAACGAAACGGAAACTTGCTTTTTTGCATTGCCAAGAGACAAGACGGTTCCCAAGAAGTTGTGCGCCGCCAGAGGTTGACTTTCTGTTCATCCGGCACCCTCCGAAATCTGCGTCAGCATACGCCATCAAATCCAGGCCACCTTCAGCTGGATACCACAATCCAAGCTTAGGCGTCCCTTTCAGATATCTGAAAATACGCTTGACTGCTTTCAAGTGAGACTCCTTCGGAGTTGATTGGTACCTAGCACACAAACAAACAGAGAACATAATATCTGGTCGTGAAGCAGTAAGATACATCAATGAACCTATCATTGCTCGATATAGAGTCGGATCCACTTCAGGATCTTTCACATCATCGGATGAAAGCTTGATATTTGTCGGGAGAGGCGTGTCATAGGGTAAGCTGTCTTCCAATCCAAATCTTTTGAGAATCTCGTGGACATACTTCGTCTGATGCACGTACGTCCCGGCCTTTTCTTGACTGACTTGAAGACCTAGAAAGAACGATAGCTCGCCCATCGCACTCATTTCAAACTTTGACTTCATCACATCCTCGAACTCACGACACAATTCTTCATTTGAAGAACCAAAAATTATGTCATCAACATAAATTTGCACGATCAGAAAATCTCCCCCTTTCTTCAAAATGAACAGTGTGGAGTCAATCGCGCCACGCGAGAACCCATGCTCCAATAGATGCTTTGACAACATCTCGTACCATGCTCGAGGGGCCTGATGGAGACCGTACAGAGCCTTGTCCAACAAATAGACCTTGTTGTCTAACCCTGGAGCTTCGAAACCCGGTGGTTGGGACACATACACAGTTTCATGCAATTTCCCGTAAAGGAACGCGCTTTTCACATCCAACTGATAGACTTTGATACGCATGTGTGCAGCAAAGGCTAGAAACAAACGAATTGCTTCCAGTCTTACCACCGGTGCATAAACTTCAGTATAATCAATCCCTTCCTCCTGATTGAAGCCTTGAACAACCAACCGTGCTTTGTTTCTGACGACAACACCCTTATCGTCTTTCTTGCACTTGAAAACCCATTTCGTGTTGATTGCATGTTGGCCCTTCGGAAGATCGACCAAATTCCACACCTTTAACTTGTCGAACTGAGCTAACTCTTCTTGCATCGCCTCACACCAAGAATTATCCTTCAGAGCCATTTGATAGTTCTTCGGCTCTATCTGAGAGATAAAACATTCATGCAGGCTAAGATTGTAGATTTCTTCTTTCTTGATAGTAGAGAACAGACATTGCATCTCTGAAATACTCCTTCGCGTTTGCACTCCCGCATTTGGATTCCCAATAATATTATCAACAGGATGATGAATATTTGTTCTTGGAACTGGAATTACCGGAGCTTGAAGATTGTTTCCCAAATTCGATTGAATCTCCCCCTCAGCATTTGCATTACTACTAGAAGCTTGATCATTTCCAGAAGACGTGTGAACATTTGGATATGCTGAAAAGTCAACGTACAGATCTCCACTTGTAGTTTGAGCAGCTGCATTGGGGATCTGCTCAGCAACAACTTCATTCACGATTGAAGAATCAGCGACTGGAACATTCGAAGACACTTTAGTAGGGATACTTGCTCTCCAGTTCGCATCCACTTCATCTTTGTTCACAAGATGTGTGTATACAACCTCCGAATCTTCTTCTGAAACATCAGGAAGATCAAATGAATCAAATAATTTATCATAATCATAACCGCTTTTGGGACCGAACTCGGACGGTGGAGGATCGAAACTCAAAGGAGTTATATCAAACACGATCTCCACTGAACGCTTCTTAACGTTATAAACGCGTTTGTTGGGAGTTCCATTGGCCTAACCCAAAAAGAACCGAACTTCACCAACTTCTCCCATTTTAGGAGTATCTTTGGTCCGTTTGATAACACACTTGATCCCAAAAGGTTGAAACCCAGATAAGTTCGGTTTCCTGTTTTCAAGCAATTCATAACACGTTTTATCTTCTCTTTTGACCGTAAGCACATGATTTAACACATAACATGCAGTGTTTAATGCCTCGGCCCAGAAGAAAATTGGCAATCTTGATTCAGAAAGCATAGTTCGGGCCGCCTCAATTAGGGTACGATTCTTCCGTTCTGCAACTCCGTTCTGTTGAGGAACATATGGAGCGCTGAACTGATGAACTATTCCCATTTCCCGACATAACTCATCCATATAATGATTTTTAAACTCAGTGCCATTGTCACTTCGGATTTTCTTAATAGGAAGTGAAAAATTTTTCTCAAGTTGTTTGAATAAATCTCTTAAAATACCAGCAGTTTGATCCTTTGTTTTTAAGAAAAATACCCATGAGTAACGTGAGAAATCGTCAGTGACAACTAAGCAATAAGACATCCCACCAATGCTAGCAACATGGATCGGGCCGAAAAGATCCATGTGAAGCAATTCAAGTGGTTTTTGGATTGAGTTAACAGTCTTTGGTTTGTGAGGCTTTCGTTTGATTTTTCCTTTTTCACATGATTCACATTTGTTGTGCATATTGAAACTACGTAAAGGAACCCCCAACACTAAGTTGTTTTTCACTAAGTGGTTCATTTTTCGCAGATGCACGTGGCCCATTCTCCTATGCCAGAGATACGATTGATCTTCAGTCGCCTTCAAAAGTAGACATGTCACTGGAGCAGACGAATTAACCAAGGGGCGCATGTCCATGACATATGTGTTATTCACCCTTGGAGCCCTCATAATGATCCAATCTTCAGGAACAACAAATCCCGGATGCAAAATGAAGCAAGCTTTATCAGTGAACAACATCATGTACTTGTTATCACAAATTTGAGAAATCGACATCAAGTTATGCTTCAGTTCTTCAACGTAGTTCACTTTATGCAGCGTAATTTTTTCATTTGACACCGAACCTTCACCGGTGATGTAACCACCCTTCTCACCGGCAAAATTCACATAACCACCACGAATTTGTTTAAAATTGTTCAATAACTCTTTATTTCCTGTCATGTGTCTGGAACAGCCACTATCGATATACCAAATATAGATAGCTCTTTTCAGCTGCTCCTACACTCCCCAATAAGAAAATTTAGTTAGAGTGTGGGACCCAAGCCATGATGGTCTTGGGTCGTCCCGATTCATCAACATAAGAAAACTCTTTGAAATAACCATCATTGCCATTGTGTCCTCCATTTCCATTTCGGAAATTGTTGGAATGACTCCCCGCAAATCGTGGATTATACGGAGTTGACGATCTGTTGGTATAACCAGAGTTTCCATAACATCGGCTTCCATAGTTTTGGTAACTGTAATTTTGATTCCTGGGTGACTCAAAATTCCTACCAAATCTAGGAACATCATCGTGTCTTGAGAATGATCGTGGATGATTATCCGAATGCTGTCTTTGATTTGGAAATCGAGGGGTGACGCATTTCGGTCATTCACGACTTTGTTCTGTGCATGAGGTTTAACATTGATGTTGCTCGAACCTCCAGAACGTTGGTCATTCTCATGTGTTTGGAAAGTAACATGATTTTGTCGTCTGTGAGGGGTTTTCTCACGAGTATCATGTCTTTGAGATGAACTTTCCGATCCTTCACCACGATTTATAACAACTGGTTTCTCCCCATGATCCTGATTTTGTTGTGATTTAACATTTGTTTTGATAACTGGTTTTACTTCTTGTTTAATCACTTTGTTTTTCTCAACCTTCTGATTTTTACCGTTTTCTTTTCATTTAACCAACTGGGGTGTCCCAGTTGGCCAGTCCCACCCCTCTCTTTCGTAGAGACCCGGGTTCGAATCCTGGCGCCCGCATCCCACGGCCAGGTTCTTCGGATTCCGGTTGGGGTATTCACCGCCATGCAGTATTGGGACGGTACTAGCTGCGGAGTGAGAACACTCCGGCGGATGGGAGGTCCGTGCAATTACCCCCCCCCCCCCATTAACTGTTTCATTTTGTGGTTTTTCAACAAAAGGTTTCTTCTGATCAGGATCAACAAGAGATTTACCCTTGTCATCTGGACAATCTGCTGCTAAGTGTCCTTTCCCACGACACTTATAACATTTGCGAACTTTCGCAGCATTCTTTGGACGTTCCTCATGAGTGGTCGAAGATGATGAGTCGTTGGTGGAATTTTTCAAAATTTGGTTCACAAACTGAGAGTTGGAACCAGTTTCGATCTTTACTTCTTCTTTGACAAAATCCTCCCCTTTAACAAACTCAGTTTTAGGGGTATTTTTCAAAGACCTTTTAGATTTCCCACGTGACTTTGGTTTTGACTTCACATTTTGAACTTGATTAAACATTTCCAAAATCTTATTGTTTATCAAATTTTCAATGTTTTCAAGATTTACTTCATTTTTCTTTGAAACTCCGCTCATCTTCGACTGATCTGAGTCAGTAACTTCATCTGGCTCAGATGTTGACTCACTTTGCGGTTCAACCGTCAGAGGGGTCTTTGGCACAAAATTTGCCAATTCAGGATCAATGCTTGGCATCGATGTATAATTATGGTTTACCGGAGGAGGCACTTTCTTATAACCGATGCCGAACATTTCTTCCTCAGATTCTTTGAGACGTTGGCTGTTAATACAGAAATTCATCACTTCAGATGAATCCCCAAACTTTCCAATTTTTCGTTGCAAGTCTAAAATCAGATTATCTTTTTCCAAAATAATTTTGTTCTTTTCCAAAACACAATTTTGGTTCATTTCAAGTTCAGATTTAAATTCCTGATTTTTAACAGTTCCCTGAGCCACACGTCTCTCAAATTCAGAGATATCATTTTTCAGCGCTTTTATCTTAATTCGGTGTTCTTTATCCGAATTAGACAAAACAACAATGAGTTCTCTGGATTTTTCTAAATCTGCAATTAATTTTGTGTTGTGAAGTGCATATCTATCAATCTTAGTCACAAACTCAACACATCTAGCACATCGCTTATCTACAGAAGATGATTTTACCTCAATGCCAGCCATGAATGCACACGCTTCGCTTTCTCCGGATTTTTCTTCCAACCTTTTAGCTTCTGCATCCGCAAATTGCTGCATTTCGGCTGTGGAGATGTTGAATTCAAAGCGTTCTCCCTTTTCTCCATCTTCTGTTTTGTTAGCCTTTTCAACAGACTCTTCATTCGGGTTATCTTCATTCTCAGAAACATTTCCCGAATTCAACTCTTCCCCAAGAACCTCAGCTACAACTGCAAGTTCCTCAATGCTAGTCTCTTCAACAATCTCTTCACACATTTCTTCAGCTACAACCGCAAATTCCTCAATGCTAGTCTCTTCGACAATCTCTTCACACACTTCTTCGTTGACAATTTCAGCTATAAAGGCTTGTGACACAACAGCTCCTGAAAAGTCTTCCAATGCACAACCCCAGTCGTAAGGCTCAGTCACCTTTTGTAAAGATTGAGCCACCATAGCATTGTTTGTTGAAGGTGTAAGATTTTCAGAACTACTTGGACGAGCACTTGAGTTGGAAGTAGTTGCTGAATTGTTGTGAGGTCTTGAGTTGTTTCCTTGAGAGTTGTTTTCTCTGTTCGATCTCTCCATCTTCGGCTTCCGACAATCACGTGCGAAATGCCCGTAGATGCCGCAGTTGTGACATTTCACCTTTGACATGTCCACTCCCATTCGAGTCTTTGTCTGACCTCCTATGAACTTCCTACCCGTTCTCAACAGAAATTTCTTCGCTCTACGGACTAAGAGTGCCATATTGAGTTGTAGATCAAGTTCTTCCATTTCGTCTTGGTCTATCTGGTCAAAGTCCTCATCGAGACTTGACGGTTCAACGAGCTTTCCAAGACAGAAGTTCTCGTAGGCAGTCATGAAGGACGCCAAAAGGCTCATGTTTTCTTCAATCAACTTTAAACAACTTGCATCTACCTTTGGAATGTTCAAGCTTGTCGCTTGAGATTTCTGAGCTCCACTAGAAGAGTACATCCCTTGATTGGAATTGGTTGTTCCACTTGAACTGACATTGTTGCTTATAAAGGCGTGTTCACTTGCAGAACCTTCATTCTCCGAATACAAAGCAATACCGACTCCACCATTACTACCCTTCTCCATTGGTTTCGAAGCCTTATATAACTGAGGATCTTGGATCTTCTCGAAATCAGATGCTTGATCTTCCATATTCCAAGCATAACCCTTCAGTTTTTGTATAACTTCTTCCAATGATAGCTCCTCATAGAGAACACCCTCTCTAGTCAATGCGGTATACATATTCCATTCTCTGGGAAGACAATTTAGAAACTTCTCAACCTTCTCAAATTCAGTGTAGATACCTTCTTGACTTCTATCAAGTTCGCTCAACAGATGATAAAAACGGTTCACTGTATCATCAAATGATTCATTTCCTAAGGCTTTAAACACAACGAATTGAGTCTTCAAACGTTCGAGACGTCGTTTCTTGTATATTGCATTTCCTTCATAGCGCTCGATCATGCTATCCCACAACTGCTTCGAGGTACTTCTCTTACGGAAAGTATGAAGTATCGATTCTGTCATAGCCATCGTAATCATTGACATAGCTTTCTCTTCACAATCAAAAAATTTCTTCTGGTCATCAGTAAGTGCCAAATACGTATCAATCGTCAACGTACGTATTGGAGTAGCTCCACATCCTTTAACAATACACAACCAAATCTTGATGTCTTTTGCTCGTACATACCTTTCGAACCGCTCCTTCCACTCAGGAAAATCAAGCTCGTTTATCAACAACGGAGGTTTGTCGCTACTTCCTACCTCAGCATTGTGCTTGAGGTTTTGCACCATTGCAGTGAGATTGTTGTTTGCCATTTCAGAAAACAACAGCAGATTTCCAAGCAAGTACTGTGTCACTGAAAATGAGTGAAGTGTCTGAGCTTTTTTTAAACAGAGTTGCGAAAACCGGATCACACAAACCTGAAATAAAACACAAACAACAGAAAACTTCGGACACTACACTGTTAGGAATTTAAACTCAGACTCCCTAGACTCCCTAAGAATACTAAAATTCGGACTACTAGGAACTCTAATAAAAATTCGGATTACCAAGACTTAAAAGATAAAAGTCGGACTGCAAAAGTCCTGTAAAACTCGGAATTTAAACAAGGAAATAAACTCGGAACTTATCCATTTACCTCGGACAACATATGAAGAACAAAATATGAAGAACAAGATAGAAATATGTAGAAGATGAATCCTTTATATTGAATCAGTCATCACAGATTACATACCAAAGGAGTAAACATCATCTACAAGCTGGTTTAGATCACAAAGATCTAAACCCTAGCTTTCTCTCACTAACACATAGTCTCTCTCTCTCTAGAATTCACACCAGGAGGATGAACGAGTGGGAGAGCAGCACCAAGCTTCAAGAGTTGCCCTAATCTACACAATACACACATATATATAGGCTAGGGACTAAACCTCGGACAAACCAATTCTACACCAAACCCTGACTCTTGTCCCTAGCATAAACCTCAGACACTTTTCCTAGCCATAAAACTTGGACAAATGTCCCTAGGATAAACCTTGGACAAATGTCCCTAGGATAAAGTTGGGACAACTTTCCCTAGGATAAAACTAGGACTAACTTTTAAGACTTGTACAATAAAGACCCTAACAATTTGAAAGCATGTACTTGTCACCCAAAGTGCACTAACAAACTTCCCTTGGTCTTCATGTGGTCTTGAATTCTTCAGTATCGTTGACTTTAACTTGGACAACTACTTTGGTTGACCAGAACTGATAAGCGACAGTTACCCGGCAGGAACTGCACTTACAGTCTCCCCCTTAACTGTTGCATCAGTTCTGTGTGGCATTGATAATCTTCAATCATCGGATACTGCACTTACAGACTCCCCCTTGACTGATGATATCATGCCTGCTTTTAACTTTGGCTGAGACTTGATCTTTCCGGTAGAGCACAGCGATCTTCTACCCTTCTAATAAAAGACTTGCTGACGATCACTTAATGTCGCTTTGAGAAACCCGAAGAATCCAACATCAAACACTGTAGATCCTCCCCCTCAAACTACTCCCGAATCAAGTTAACGCGAACCAACTTACAACAACATGTGAGAATATTGCTCGATACATTAATCTTCAAACTTAACCGGTAGAAGAACGAAACGTCGGATTTCCAATGCCCAACACCAAATACTTCAAGATCCCAAAAACATGAAGCTCAGTTCGATAAGTTAATAACAAACTGAACTTTGTAAAGGTACATCCACCATCTTGACCAGAGTCTTCAACCGAGTGTCTGAAATCATTTCATCTCGAATCTTCAAGATCCAATCTCGTATCTTCACGAATCCACCAATTACCCGATGACTTTCGTCTCCAATCTCCCCCTCAATGTAAGAACCCCTATTTCGAGAATCCGATCAGTCACCAACTTGGAAGAGAGATCAAGAAGACTAATCATCTCTACTCTAACCGGCATACGATAAAGGCTTGACCTTCAACTAGTTGCCAAAAGAGCAATTTGCTTCATCACGTCAACACTTGAATAAACCTCGAACAAACTTGACAGAACTCAAACATACACATGCTTCATGTTATAAGCACTTCGCCACCGGTAAGATTAACACTAAGCTAGTCTCAAAGATAGTAGACATGAAAAACAGGAACTCAAACATACACATGCTTCATGTAGCACCACGAGCATTTGATTTACAAAGAAAAACAGGAACTTCAAAATTTTTTACTCCCCCTTTTTCTTTGTAAACAATACACAAATCCAAGCAAATCTTATTCTCTTCACCTCCTCACTTGATCCGGACAACATAAGTACCGTAAAAACTTTTCGATAATCCGAAACCGACTTCAAGTTTCCAAACTACACATAAGTCTGACTCTTAGTTAGTTATCCGGTACCCCAGGTAACCCGGAATAACTAGAAAAACTCGGAACATGCACAACTCGAAACTTCCGAACTACACAAGCTTCTAAACTTAATTAAAAATCCGGTACCCCAGGTAACCCGGAATCTTAGAAAATTCGGAACTCGTAAAACCCGAAAGCTCTTGAAACCTCGAATCAGATCATCTGAGCAGTATTTAGAGTACAAAGGAATTCGAAACAAGCAAGGAAATAAAGGAAACTCTGAAGAAAGCCGGAGACTGCTATCCCAAAGACTAACTCGGAACAAACTTGTTAAGACTCGGAATCTGTAGCAGATCGGAACTGTTTAAAACTCGGAACAAACTTGAAAGTTGAAACCTGGAACAAATCCAAGGTTACGGGGGAACAAATCCGTTGTTAAAACCTCGGAACGTCAAACAATCAAGTGATATACGTTTGCTCTTAGTTCCGTACAAGTTGAAACCTCAGAACAGTTAACAGAATTGTTTAAAACTCGGACTAAATAAAGTGGAGAAAACTCGGATCAATTCAGACTTAAAACTCTGAATCAAAAACATATTTCCAACTTAAAACTCGGAACTCAAAACTCGGACCCACTACTAAAACTCTGAACATATACCAAACCTAGGACCCCATACAAAACTCGGAAACATATACCAACTAAAGTCGGACCCGTGATTCAGTTTTGTTGATTCAGACATAACCTCGGAACAGAAAACCTTAAAGCAAAACTCGGAACCAGTTAATGTTACTAGATAAAACTCGGACTCAGTTGACTGTTCAAACTCGGACCTCGAAACAGAAAAACTCGGAACAGACCTTGTTCTTAAAACTCAGAACATTGAGATCATATCGAAACTGTTTATTTTGGAACAAAACTCGGAGATAACCAAATTACAAAAAGTCGGACTGCAAAAGTCCTGTAAAACTCGGAATTTAAACAAGGAAATAAACTCGGAACTTATCCATTTACCTCGGACAACAAACTCAAAACTTCTGACATCATTGAACAAAACTCGGACTCAAGCTTCCATTAAAACTCAGACTATGGCAGTCAAAACTCGGATCAATAAGCAGACTATATATGAACAAGGTAGAACTTCGGACTATATATGAACAAGACATTAAAATTCGGACTATATATGAACAAGATATGAAACTCGGACCAAATACAAGAGGATTAAACTCGGACCAAGTGAAAAGAAAACCCAGAGTTTAAAACTCGGATAAAAGGCACAAACTCAAAGTCCTGACTTTATACAAAAATATAAAGTCAGACCAGAAGTTGAAGGTAAAGATCGGACTATGAAATGTATTCAAAATTCGGAACAATAAGAGGACTTTAAAGATCGGACATGGAGATTTGAAACTCAGAACAAGAAAGAGTTTCACAAAGCTCAGAAGAACTAATCTCCGGACTTTCTCCCTAGTGTGACTACACCCTAGTTCACCAAAACCCCGGAAACACAAAGTTTTAAAACTCAGACAAACCTTTTTGGATCAAAACCCTAGATCTCCAAACCAACACAGCCAACGAACAGCTTCATTTTCTTCAAGTTTTCTCCAGAATCTTCAAATCTTCAAGATGTTTGGCGGAAACAAACATCAAATCAAGAGCAATGGTGATTCGGAAGGCGGTTAGACCATTCCGAATCGGTAACCATGCTCTGATACCACTGTGAGGCCTCCTAATCCAAGATCTCACTCAGCTAAAGCAACCAACAGGTGTGCGGAATCCACCTGATGATCAACCACTGCAGATGAAACAATAGTATGCAAAGATTGATGAGAGAAATCAAGAATACACAGAGTATTCTTGATGAGGAAGATGAATGACGTCACACACACAGTAGCCGCCAGACAAAACACACACAATGATTAGGGTTAGAAAGGTGCACAGAATTTCACACAGAATCGCTTACCTTGTCTATTCCACATAAAGGTATATATACAAGGTAAACTCCGGACTTTCAAGACAAACTAGAAAGCCCGGACAAAACAAAACAACACAAAACTCTGAACTTTATCCCTATACAAAACTCAGACAAAGTTCCTAGCCTTAAACCCCTGACCATTGTCCTAGACACAAAACTTGGACAAATGTCCCTAGGATAAAGTTGGGACAACTTTCCCTAGGATAAAACTAGGACTAACTTTCAACAAAGTACAATAAAGACCCTCTAGAATGGGAGACATGCACTTATCACCTAAAGTGCATTAACATTTGCATTCTGACCAAATAACTGGAAGATATTAGAGAAAAATATCATATTAACGAAATCAACATTAAGAAATTTGAGTCTTCCAGTAAGTTGGTCAAGGATCTCTGCGATCTGCAACTTGCATACAAAAGAAAGAAGGGGTGTGGGTTGGGATTCAATCAAGTTCCTCCTCCTTATAATGACGATTACACATATTTACCCATTACTAAGGAGGAACTGATGAATGAAGGTAAAATGACTTACGGTCCAAAAATCAACAAGTCATCAATCAACAACTCTGTTGATAATAAACGACCAACTCCTTCTATGAGCTTTGTTTCTAAAGGCATTTTTAATCCTAACAGCTCATTTACATGTGTAGATAAAGTAGTAGACTCAAAGTGTGGAGATATTCTTGGGGGAGAACAAGTTTTTAATTCTGATTTTTCTAAAAATTCTTTTGATAAAACTGATTCTTGTTGTGTGTTTGGACAAGCTTTGCTTAATTCGTTTCGTGCTTATGTGTCGTCTAGTGGGCCTAAAGTTTTGGGCAAAACTGTTGATGCTTGTGTTGAATCTTTAAACAATGAGTCTGATGATGGTTGTTTTCAGTAGTTGATGATGCTTCTAACTTTACAGCTACTGATAGTGTGACAGGGGAGGTCCCTCGGGATGCATTCAGTGAAACCACTGAAACTTCTTCCCAAGAAGATCAACAATGTTCTGAGTCTTCTTCTGAATCGGTCTCAGTGGAAATCTCTAATGTTGAATCTAGTTGGACTACATTGGAAACTGAAGTTGAAAGTGAACCACAATTAAACTCACATGATACATGTGTTGATGAAACATCTACATCTTCTGAAATTAAAACTGAATCTGATTTTGTAAAAGAAGAGGTTGTCACAATAAATGAACAGTCACAAGAAAATGTTTCTGAAAAGGAAGTTAAAACGGAAATTGAATCGTCTTTTCAAAATAATCCTGATAAAATTGTAAAAGACGAAAAACATCATCTGTCTGAATCTCATGCTTGTGCTAGTTCTGATCAACAGGTAACTAAGAGGTCAGAAAAGGCACATGGAACACATGCAACGCAACCAAAGCAAGCTCATTCATCTAGACCAATCAGATCAGTTAATGCTACTAGCTCACCGAATCTCAATACATTGAAAAGCTTTAGGCCATGTGGGCCAAGCAGGCCCAAGGGGAGCTCATGTAGGGAAGTGGGCTTTAGTAAGTATATAAACAGGTTTCTAACTTGTTTTTAGGTTGGAACCTCTTAGAGCCTCATTGTTACGAAAAGTTCTAGAGTCAGAGAGAGGCGATTCGATTGTGGTAGGAACTTGTACCAGACGGTTTTGCTAGTTGATAGTAATAGAATCGTGTGCAAGTTTGAAAGGTGATTCGGTTTGTTCTTCGTTTTTCATATTTTTCGGTTTATCTTGAATCATCTTGTGTTTGGTTTCCGCACTCTCAGAAGATTAGGTTTGATATCATTGAAAGATCCGGTTTTCGGGACTTACAAGTGGTATCAGAGCCATTAGAACCTGTTTCTAGGCTCGGTTTGATATCAAAGATTCAAGATTTGGAATTTTTGTTCATCATGTTTTTCGTGTTCTTGTTAATGGTCATCAAAATTTTATCAAAAATCGTTATATTTTGGTATTTTGATCGTATTGGAAGTTGTTAAAGGATTTGGGGATATTGTTTTATCTTTTGAAAGGATTTGAAATTAAAAGTTGATTAAAATTCCACTATTTTCGAAAGATTTCCTTTTGTTGGCCCTGGTATCTCGGGAAAAAATACATTTCCAAAAGTTTGGATATCACAATTATCAAGTTCTTGAGTCATACACGGTTTCGAGTCCCAATTCTTTTTAAGGAAACAAGTAATTGATTTCTAGGTCTCGAGTCATACATTTACTTGGTCTCGAGTCATCTCCACCGTCTCGACTCATCATCCATATCATAAATATTTTCAGCAAGGTCTCGACTCAACAACATCATTTTCATATCAGTTATCCTCATTGGTCTCGAGTCACTTACACAACTGATTAGGTCTCGAGTCATCCTCTGTTTCGAGTCACCATTTGAGTCGCGACAGAGGTTTCGAGTCATTCTTCTCGAGTCGCAACCGTTCTGGTCTCGAGTCACAGCCAGGTCTCGAGTCATCAACTTCATTGTTTCTGCACACTGTTTCGAAGCACAGTTTCAAGGTCTCGAGTCATCAATTTTTGAGGTCTCGACTCACTGGTCTCGAGTCATCTTCTTCCCGAGCAGTCTCGAGTCGCAACCTCGGTTTTGACTCGCAACCGCATCCACCGTTCCGACTCGCAACCATCTCAGTGTTCATCATCATTCCGAGTCAAAACACCGTCATTGATCATCACCATCAATCTTCTCCAACTACCTCTGAACAACCATCGTGCATCACATTCCGACAGAACCATCAACCACCGTCCTTCATCACTACACCATCACTGACCTCCGATCACCGTCACCACCTTCAATCACCGTACACCTCCATAACCACCACCGTGATCCACCACCGCCGTACCGATCATCACCCCAACCATCTTCACTAGAAATATTTTTTCACCTCCGACGGTGAGATATAGAGATTGATTGATTGTTGTAACTGCTGCTATTGTCTGCTGTGTTGTCTTCAAAGTGAAAAAGAGAAAGAAGTTTTAGTGACAATTTTTGTCACACTTGGGTGTCGGGAAAGAAAGCAGCGACAGAATTTTGGTTTTAAACAAACTAAAAGTGACATCTAGGATTTTTATTATAATAACTATTTAATAATTGGGTTAATCATTACCCAATTATTTCATAATTATAATAATGTTAGTAATAATATAGTATTAATATTATTTTATTAAAAAAATTGTTTTGTGAAAAAGTTTGAAAGATTTTTTAGGTGCGGTTCAGAAAGCGGGTCGATTCGACTGTAAAGTGTTTGAGTTAGCGAGTACACGGGCTCTCGTTTGGTTTGTGTTTTGAGGAGAAGAACAAAAGTGTCAACCACCCACTGACATTATGGCATTCATGTTTCACAAACCCGTGGCTCAAGAACTTATTGTTGAAGATATAATTTCTGTTTTTTGTACTCCTGAATGTAGAGAAAGGGTTGAGGCTTATCGAATACACAACGCTGAGCTAATACAAGATTATCAAGATATAAAAAATAAAAATTTTACTTTAGCTAAAAATGAAGGACTTTTTAAAGAGAAAATCAAAGCTCAGCGTAAAGACATCAGTAAACTCAAAGATGATCTAAGTGTAAAAACAACCCACTACTTGGAGGTAAAAGAAAAGGTTTGCATTCTGACCAAAGAACTGGAAGATATTAGAGAAAAATATCATATTAACGAAATCAACATTAAGAAATATGAGTCTTCCAGTAAGTTGGTCAAGGATCTCTGCGATCTGCAACTTGCATACAAAAGAAAGAATGGGTGTGGGTTGGGATTCAATCAAGTTCCTCCTCCTTATAATGACAATTACACATATTTACCCATTACTAAGGAGGAACTGATGAATGAAGGTAAAATGACTTACGGTCCAAAAATCAACAAGTCATCAATCAACAGCAACTCTGTTGATAAAAAACGACCAACTCCTTCTATGAGCTTTGTTTCTAAAGGCATTTTTAATCCTAATAGCTCGTTTACATCTGTAGATAAAGTAGTAGACTCAAAGTGTGGAGATATTCTTGAGGGAGAACAAGTTTTTAATTCTGATTTTTCTAAAACTTCTTTTGATAAAACTGATTCTGGTTGTGTGTTTGGACAAGCTTTGCTTAATTCGTTTCGTGCTTATGTGTCGTCTAGTGGGCCTGAAATTTTGGGCAAAACTGTTGATGCTCGTGTTGAATCTTTAAACAATGAGTCTGGTGATGGTTGTTTTCAGTAGTTGATGATGCTTCTAACTTTACAGCTACTGATAGTGTGACTTGGTTTAGTGTGTTGGCGTTTACTTCCATTTGTAGATTTATTATTTTCTGCGTTTTTAACAGTCTTGATAATATAAGGCATAGCATCTATAATTCATTGTGCTACTATATGTTCGATGACACTGTTATCTATTTGGTTTCCGTTATTCTCGTTATTTGGGTTTTCCTGATTTACTTCGTTGTCCATCTGTATTGGAAACAATTACCAGGTATTAATTATCACATAATAAGATCTAACACAAACAATCATACAAACAAATTGATCAAAATCGTCGAACATTGCGACTTTTACTCTTATATATATATAGGGCCAGGATCATTTCAGAACCATAAATATTTACAGAACTCGCAGAACTCCTAATAAACAATCTTTTTATTTATATATTTTTATGTTTAGGATAATTTTATCATTTATTATGTGTATTTTACGATTACTTACATGTTAAGAGTAATCTTATCATTTTTATATGTATTTTTATAATGACACATATGTAAACTAGTTTTTTTACATATATGTAACTAGTTATGACACATATATATAATTTTGGCAATTAAACATATGTAAACTACTTTTAACATGTATGTAATCAAAGAAATACATATAATAGTTGATAAAAAGATCCTAAATACAAAAACTTATATGTATTTCTTTGATTACATACATGTTAAAAGTAGTTTACATATGTTTAATTGTCAAAATTATATATATGTGTCATAACTAGTTACATATATGTAAAAAAACTAGTTTACATATGTGTAATTATAAAATTACATATAAAAAATAATAAAATTACTCTTAAACATGTAAGTAATCGTAAAATACACATAATAATTGATAAAATTATCCTAAACATAAAAATATATAAATAAAAAGATTGTTTATTAGGAGTTCTGCGAGTTCCGTAAATATTTATGGTTCTGAAATGATCCTGGACCTATATATATATATATATATAGGGAGAGAATCATGAGAAAACTACATCTAAATGAGAAAACTAGAAAACTAACTAAAAAAGCCTAAACAAAGCTAAAAAAACATACCAAACCTTTTTTTTTACAATTTTTTATAAAAAATCGCTATTTTTATATATTAAAAAAATTTTCAAAAATTTTTTTTTTTTGGTTTTACTTCACATGTGCGTTATATGTGTACTACACATGTGCATTATATCTGTATTAGTGCACATGTGCAATACAACAAAAAAACTTTTTTTCCATGCATAAAAACTAGCAATTTTTTATAAAAAATTGTAAAAAAAAAACATTTGGTATGTTTTTAGGCCTTTTTAGTTAATTTTTTGGTTTTCTCATTTAAACTAGTTTTCTCATGATTCATCCCCTATATGTATATGTATATGTATATGTATATATATATATAAATATATATATTTTATCAAAATACAAAATTACACACATCTCTAGACATTATTCTACGTGTCATGTATCCAATCATGTATCTCACGCTCGATATGTTTCCACATGAGTTTCTCTCCTATTTGACGAATTCTATCTCCTTCTTCAACTAATTCATCGCCCCATTGGCGAAGTTCTTGCATATTTTCTTCACTCTTGGGAGGTAATGGTGCTGGTACTGGGTCAGGGTATCGAGGAATGGGATGTACGTAAGGGTATGGGTTTCTTATTACACACTGCTTATACCAGTCACTGTTCCAGAATGGGTCTAAAGGGTTCAGGGCGGTATATTGAGCTATGGGGTTTGGTGGGGGAATTCTGGGGATCTCATAGGGGTCAATGTCTGGAATTGGGAATTGGTCCTCTTGATTAGGTTCTAACATTTGTTGGTCTGGGAATAAGGGTAACAGTGGTGGTTCAGCTATTTGGTTTAGGTTAGAGTCTACTGCGGTAGTGGTTAGCATATGGAAATCTGCCAACTGTCTATCTAGTTCCGCTTCCCACGGTGGTCTATTAACTGCTACCTGTATTTGGGCATTCACTTCCCTATTGGCTTTTACTATCGCTCTTTGTTGTTGTAATTTCTTCATCCTCTTTCTTCTCTCATGTGTTCCTCTACTAAACTATCCTCTCTTTTTAGAAGGGAACGGTTCCTCAGAGTGTACCTTAAAAATAAACATTCCTTCCTCAGTATCAGCTGAGTATCCTTAGGGATTTGGCTGAGACGAGGTTCCTTCATCTTTTGGGAAACTAGCTAATTGACGATAAGCGTCGGATGTACCTTGCTTACTCATACTGTAAACTAACAAATTGTCAAATAACACAAAACATATTTATACATATTTACACATAATCATATAAATTATTTCCTAACAAAGTTTATTTAGAATTTAACTGTCAACAGAACACTTCATTGGCTTAAACTAGTGGCTGTAGCTCTGATACCACCTCCTGTCGCAATCCCCGACCCCTGCCCCTAGAGGCGGGCGGCGGCGGCACGCGTTGCGCAGAACGGGTGGTATCGGTGTTTATTAATTTGGCAGCTGAAATGAGACATCAGAACCGTAGTTAGGAAATATTTTATCAGAGTTAAAACACCAAACTTTTTATAATAAATAAATGGGATAAAACCTAAGTTTCCATTTACAATACATTTATAGGGGTAAACCCTAGTTTATTGAAAACAAAAACTCCTTTTTATTTAGGTAACTTTTATAGCCACTTTTTCAAGTCTTCTGTGCTCTCCAGCTGGCTTCTATTAGCTTCACATTAAGTTACCTGAAACGCGTTTTGAAAAGATTTTATCAGCAAGAAATAGTGGTGAGTGCATCCCAGTTTAATCAAAACAGTTTTACAACTTCACAGTATTGAGAGCATCCGCATTTACATTGTTTATATCTATCCAATTACCCCTTTGGTACTGTAAAACCTGACTTGTGGTCATCCTACTATTTGCAATAGTAACAAGTTTCAAGTAATGTATACAAAACCCCAACATACCGGCAGTAATTCTTGAATTACAAATACTCAATTAGTGTTAAGTGTAATTTAAAACATTTGAGGTTTTGGTAAAAAGGTGACAAAAAGTAAGATGTACTTACAAAAAGAATTTATAAAAGAGGAATGACTCACATTGTTTACTTAAGTAAAACTAAAGCTTCCTGGTGAATCTCCTGGTTATTATCTATTAAAATTAAACAATGCACACGTGTTAGTAAAATAAACCCAAATTACATTAACCATACAACTTGAGACAGAACTCCAATGACAGAGTCAGGCAGAGCCTTGACATGCATTACGGTGTCCTAGATCAATCGGGTGTAACACGAGACAAAACTCCAACGTCTGAGTCAAGAAGAACCTTGACATGCGTCACGGAGCCCTAGATCGATCGTGTAGGGTAACAAATAGGGTTATAATACTTACAACGAGGCAGAGCTTCGCTTTATAGGGGTATTATATCCCGAGTATAATAGCTTTAGAGTTTCAGAGGAAAGAAAAGAAAATGAAAGACGACAAATGAGGCTAAAGCCTCTATTTATAGGGCTGGTCGAGGGTTCCCTCATGCCCCGTGACTCCTTTGGCTTCGGCCTTCGCGGCCCGCGAGGACCTTAGGTTTGGTTGTAGGCTTGGCCAGTCATCGAGTAGGGTTGCCACGAGCTAGGACACGTGGCGCAATGCCTTGTCCGGCAAACCAAGCCAGTCGCGCCCGGCAACAGACACAAGGGTACCGGGTCGCGGCCCGCAAGACCCCTATATATTTGTTTTTATTTGATTTTTATAATTATCAAGGTTATTCGGGTTCGTTTCTCGTATACGAGGTATATTTTAGGACGTTAGGGTTGTGTTAAACGGTTTTAGGAGGGTTGTTATATATAGGTAGTGTCGCCAAATCTTTAACGCAAAAACAAGTTTGCCAAACTCGAGATCGTGGGAAGTGTAGTTTTTCTCATGTATTTTGAGTTGTCGTGAGGCATAAGCGGTGACCTTGTCTCGCATTATGAGAACACAACTAAGACCAAGGTTCGAGGCATCGCAATATACTACGAAATCATCATTCCCATCAGGGAGGGCAAGAACAGGAGCATTACAAAGCAAATTCTTGAGAGTTTGAAAAGATTCCTCTTGCTCAGTACCCCAAGCAAAAGGTTTCTCTTTTTGAGTCAGCGAGGTGAGAGGAACAACGATCTTCGAAAAGTTCAAGATGAATCGGCGGTAGTAACCCGCCAATCTTAAGAAGGAACGAACCTCAGATGCAGATTTAGGCGTGATCCAATTCTTCACTACTTCGATCTTGGAAGGGTCAACATGGATTCCTTGTTTGCTAATGACGTGCCTGAGGAATTGTACTTCCTTGATCCAGAATTCGCACTTAGAAAACTTTGCATATAGGCGTTCACCACGTAATAGTTCTAATATGAGGCGTAAATGGCGTTCATGATCAGCTTGGGTTTTCGAATAAATGAGAATATCATCAATAAAAACGATTACAAAATGATCCAAGGCTTACACACACGAATCATTAGATCCATGAACACAGTGGGTGCGTTAGTCAAGCCAAAAGGCATAACCACGAACTCATAGTGTCCATAGCGAGTGCGAAATGTGGTCTTAGGGATGTCTTCTTCGAGAACACGAAGCTGATGATAACCAGATCGAAGGTCAATATTAGAGAAGCAAGTTGCGCCTTGTAGTTGGCCAAAGAGATCATCGATGCGAGGGAGAGGATAACGATTCTTGACAGTGAGTTTGTTAAGCTCATGGTAGTCGTTGCACATGCGAAACGAACCATCCTTCTTTTGACGAAAAGCACAAGAGCACCCCAAGGTGAGGTACTTGGACATATGAAACCTTTGTCGAGGAGCTCTTGAAGTGGACTAGATAAGTCTTGCATCTCAGAGGGTGCAAGTCTGTAAGGAGCCTTGGCAAGAGGAGTTGAACCAGGTACGAGATCAATACGGAAATCAATAGATCGAGATGGAGGAGGACCAGGAAGATCTTCAGGAAAGACGTCAGGGAAATCACACACAACTGGAATATCACTTACGCTCTTTCCCTTGCCCTTTTCTTCCACAACGTGGGCTAAAAAGGCAAAGTACTGTTTAAGTAAGCATTTATTCTCTTGAGTGCATGACATCAATTTCAGTCCTCTAGAAGTTCGGTCTCCATAGACGTGCAAAGTATCACCAGACAGGAGAGGCAAACGAACGTATTTCTCGTGGCAAGCAATTTCATCATGGTTTTTGCGTAGCCAATCCATGCCTACTATGACATCGAAACTACCCAGTTGCATGGGTATAAGGTCGATAGTTAAGATGTACTCATTAAGAGTAAGAAGACAATCACAAAGAATAGAATCAATTAAGATAGACTTACCATTGGCAATCTCGACTGAGAATGACTTAGGTAGTTTAGAGCGTGCACAATTTAACAAAGATTCAAATTCAACGGACACAAAGCTTTTGTCCGAACCAGTATCAAATAGTATCGAAGCATAATGATTATTAACAAGGAACGTACCATTGACGACTTCATTGTCATTCTAAGCTTGCTTGGCGTTGATGTTGAACGTTCATCCCAGTGGGGCTTGCTGCTGTGGTTGCTCTTGATTCAGTTGCGGGCATTGAGGACGGAGGTGTGTCGTATCACTACATTTGTAGCAGGCTCGAGCGTTGTTTGCTGGTTTGGGGTTCTAGGGAGCTTGCTGGACTTGGTTGGTATGGCGGAAATAAGGGGATGTGTGACTGTAACGGTTGCATGAAGTGCAATGGCGACAGGTTGAGTTTGCAGGGTGATGATAGTCACAAGTATCGCATTTGGGATGAACCCCATTGTATGGCTTCTTGATGTTCTCAGGGGAAGCAGGGTTTGGATTTGCAGCAGGTACAATCGTTTTGTAACCAGGGTTTTGAGACTTCCGTTTCTTACCCTTGCTACCACTTGATTGCTGGGTGATTTGGTTGGCTGGTTTCGAGGAGTTAGGTGTCGCAAACTATTTGTCATGAACACAATTGTTGTTCAGGCTTGCCGCTAGCTGATAAACTTCTTCGATGGTGCCCAGTTGTGCTACTTCAATGGCATCACGCATACTAGAGGGTAACTCATGAATGTACTTCATGATCATGCATTTAGGAGTGGACACCAAATGTGGCACGATTATGCTGAGTTGCTTGAAACGGGTGGTATAGGCCAGATTGCCATCACCAACTTGCTTAAGGTGCCAAAACTCGTCTTCGAGCTTTTGCTACTCGTGAGGGGAACAAAACTCTAGCATCATCAGTTCCCAAACCTCGCCCTATGGTAAAGCATAAGCTTCATCATTGGAGCGAATGTTTCTCTCACTGGTCCACCATTCCAATGCTCAGCCTTGGAAAACACCAGTAGCGCTCCTAGTCTTGATATGTTCAGGGTACTCACTGTTGATGAAAGTAACTTCAACGCTATCGAACCATTCTAGCATTGCAGTCACCCCATCGTTGCCCGTGAAAGGCTTAGGGTTGCAGGAGACGAAGTGTTTGTAGTTGAAGCTCACAGGCTTGGGTTGGACCACTTTCGTGTCAACAGAGGAGGGGGGAGTGTTTGAAACCTGAATTTCAGTGACGATCTTGGGAATGATACGTGCGATCTGATCGGCCATGAAAGACATCATCTTCTTCTGAGAGTTAGCCTTGGATTTCTTGTGAGGGTTGGAAAGTCAACTTGATTACATCTAAAGATTCAAAGCAAGGATTGAATGAGACTCGATCATAACGTCTTTGTTAAATTGGTTTGTATTATAGGATGTATCACATAGCATATAAAGGTTGCAAATTGTTTCACATAGCACATATGTTTCACATAGCATCACAAGTTTTCACATTGTATCACATAGAGTAATGGAAGCATCATAAATTTAGTTAGTTCACGAGAGATTATTATTGTTTTAGATTGCGAAGATAGTATCTACAAGCTTAAAACGAAATAACGTACAAATATAAAACACAATAAAACTGGGATAGCATGAAAGAGGTTCAGGATAAAAAATGGATTGTCACGGAACGTAACATAAGACTATTCCAAAGTATGTCGAAGTCCTTTCGAGTTAGGGAAACGTGCCTTGGCCTAATAGACACATACTCTCGTCGAGAAGCGATTAACGGTATGTGTCCTTCCAGTTACTACACGTCCCTAGTCAATTGGGAAATCGAAACTTTAGCGAGATTGAAAATCAAAGAGTGAGACTAGTTAGCAAGATGCGAGTTTCACCTCTAACTTGGTGACGTCGTACCCTAGTGTGGTTGGTACTTATCAAAAGATAAGACCACTAGAATATGAGAGGGGAAATTTCCTTCAAGGTTTGAATATCACTCTTAACTTGAGGGTAAATTTCGTGCAAAATACAAGTATAGCGGAGTGAAAGTCATCACCATATTCGGGAATCACCCCTATTTTGATGAGTCGTTTCGATTGTGTTATAAGAGTATCTTCAAAGCCCTTAAATGTGTATTGTGTTAGCCTTAGGAAAGGCAAAATAGTTTTCAACCTTAGGAAAGATTGCCTTTGTACGAAGCTATTGAGTTCATACGAAGGTGCATAATGTGAGTTCGTTCGAAGGTAGGATAATGCAGGTTTGAACAAGAGGATCACCAGTGGGTTCGTACGAAGGGTCTGCTTTCGGTACTTAAAGTATAGACTAAGCCTGTTCTACATGACTCGACCTAATTCCCTATAGTTATGGCTCTGATACCAATCTGTCACACCCCAACCGATGGCGGAAACATCGGGATGACATGAACAAATCATTCAAAGCATCATAACACTAAATGTGACAATATAATTAAGTCAAATTTCATAAATACTAAAATGTCATAAAAGATTCGAACATAGTCAAAACATAGTATCAAACATCATCAAAATTTTTTTATTTCTAAGATGAGTATCTAAGTTCATCCTAACTTGATTTCTTGATTCCCTTCGACTATCAACCTGCAACATGTATTAAAATAACATCAACAAAAATGTTGGTGAGTATACAAGTTTGATACATAGCATAAATAGCATAAAAAGTTTCAATACTCATATACAATCATGAATAACATGATACTTGTTACTAACATGCTAAGCTAATGTAAACTATATGTCAAACCAAAGTTTCAAACGCAAAGTGCCTTTCCTACATCGTCGCAGCGAAGAGGAGGTTAAAGTATCAAACTTAACAATACCTCAAGTCTCAAGGGCGGTACATAAATCCTATAGCGCTATAATTGTCAAGGTAGGCTAGCAAAGTTAATGAGCATATAGATACAATGTACATATAGCATATAGACTAACAAGCATCACATGTTTTCATGACTAAACATGGATAGAGTGAGATTATAAACTAGTTTCAAGTGTCGCGTGTTTTTGTATATTATACATGTTGCACCCAAAGTGTTTAAAATGAAAATGGGATCGAGTATACTCACGGTGTGTGTCTAACGAGTAAACACAGACAGGTATGGATTGAAGGGAGCGTCTGATCAGCCTGCGTACGGGAATAGAAGCGTAAGTCCTCCAAAGTGCTGAAACGGTCGAAATCGGAGTGTCGGTGGGAAAACAGAAGGCTTCGTACTAAGCTATGCCTTCGTACAAAGGTGGGTCTTCGCACAGGTGATGCTTCCGTTGTTCCAAAATCGAGTGTCTTCACGTCTGTCTTCAGAAAATCGAGTGTTCATCCCTCCAACCTTATGCTACTGATTAAACTTGGAGTCGGAGAGGTCTTTGTTCAAGTCACGGGTGAGAGTTAGGCTAGTAGGTGTGAAGTCAGTGCCTTCGTACGAAGCCATGAGTGCCTTTGTATGAAGGCAGCCTGGCTTCGCACAGAACTCTCCAGCTCGCATTCGTGGCTGTTCTTGGCATTCGGAGCTGTGTTTTCGCCTGAATCGGATGTGTTTTCGAGTCCAATTCGAGACGGTTTTGACACTACCTCGTTCCACTATTCAGTGAACGAAATACATGCTATTTTAGGCCCGTTTTAGTGTGAAAATCAAGTTTAAAATAGTTTTAAAAGGTTTCAACTTAGATCTAACACATGGTGAGTGTGAAATCCATAGATTTCTAACTTGGGAAGCCGAAGTTAGGCCCAATACACTCGGTTAAGTGTAGATCAGTTGCAAATGAAGAAGATTTGGTGAAAAAGATGAAGGTTTTTGATGAAAACAGAGAAGTTTAAGATGAAAAAGATAGAGTTTAAGTGAAAAAGATGAAGTTTTTAGGTAAAACTCTAAAGTTTGGATGAAATCGAGGTGAATCATGTGGAAAATCGTAGTGGAAATCGTTGTGTAATGTTGTAAAAATGATAATTCTTACTTGAAAACAATTGGACAGCAATTCGGCAGCGTTTTGGTATGAAATCAGCAAGTGAACGAAATAGAGAGGTGAGGTTTCTATTTATAGAGGAGCTGGGTTCGAACAAGGAGGCTTTGTTCGAAGCAGCCTGCCTTCGTACGAAGGCGTACGAAGCCGGCATGCTTCGTTCGAACAGCCTGTCTTGTGTAACCAATTCCTCGTTTTGCGTGTGGGATGCTCGTTTGACGTGTTTTGTTGCATTAGTTGATGGGAGTACTTTATGTATTTTAGCGAGAGGGTAAGTTTAGCATTTTTCAACCACATTTAACATAAGTAAACAAGTAAACACGTGTTTTCAAGTTCGCGTTTAAATTAGTTTCTCGTGCATTAAGTATCAAAGCGTAACAAAGATTCAAGAATCTAGGATAAATATATCGTTCT
Source organism: Helianthus tuberosus (assembly GCA_030545235.1). Lineage (NCBI taxonomy): Eukaryota > Viridiplantae > Streptophyta > Magnoliopsida > Asterales > Asteraceae > Helianthus > Helianthus tuberosus. Next base: position 101,840,623 of record CM060367.1, read on the forward strand.
CATTTAAGAAGTATCACATAGAATAACAGTTTGCACATAGATTAACACAATTATGATTAAAATGGTCTCATTTTCATTATGATCAGGCGTCTCGAATTACAATAGAATCGAGAGTAGGATACAACGAGGGTACAAAAGTCAACAGATAGGAAGTACAACGAGACTTGCTAAAAATAAGAAAGCATCAAAACACGGGGCGTTACAACATGTGTTCAGGTCACATATAGGGCACCGAGCAAGCTGTAAATCTGAACGTAACATTCCATTTGGGAGAATAATAAAAGGACCATTTAAATCTCACTTCAGGGAAATCAGGGACCTGAAGATCACGCAAACAAGCAAACAGACTATCTAATATTACACGTTGCACATACCACTAAAAAGTTATTAAATTAAAAACCTTATGACATACCACAACCTAGTTCCCATAACAATTTAAGGACTAATTAAAACAAGTAACAACTATTACCAACATCCCCAAACAAACCCTAACAGTTCAAAACTATCCAACAAACTCCCCATCCAAACCCTAGAAGCCAAACAGAGGGGAAATGAGACATGTATGATGAAAAATTATCAACACAACATAAAACGAAAATTATGTTACCAACTTCGAGATGGTGATTAGGGGTTGTTCGTCCCGGGCAGACGTGGTTAGGGCTTGTTCGATGGTGGCTGGGGTTCAAATCCGAGCAGGTTGTTCACGTGGTTGTCAATGGTGGCCGGAGTTCAATTCGGAGCAGGTTGTTCGCGTAAGTGTGATGTGAAAGGAAGATAAAAGGGGGAAAGAGATTGAGGGTGCGTGGATGAGTTTGAGAAGTGAAAAAGGTAAAGTTAGGTGAAACGGGGAAAAGATATGGGAGGGAAAATGTCCCGCTTATTGTTTGGGAAGGGGCAACCTATAGAAACGTAATGTCGTTCCTACAGGTAAAGGTAAATTACTTTTTAAGATAAATTACTTTTGATATATAGTTAACATTAAAAAAATATTTTTGACATATAGAGGCAACACGTCCTCTTTATAAGTTAAATTTTATTTTTTTCTTTATTAATTAAAAGAAACACTAACATGTATACTAGGGGCGTCAATTCTTGACACGACCCGTTAACCCGACACGAAAAACACAGGTTTGGGTCGACTAACACGACCCGTTAAAAAAAACAGGTAGGGTTTGGGTTGACCCGTATTAAAAAGGGTTGGGTTCAGGTTGACCTGTATAAAAACGGGTTTACCCATTAACCCGTTTAACTACTTTAATAAAAAAAATAGATTTTGTTTTTTTTTTTCGGTTTCTATTTTACATGATTAGTTATAATAATGTTAATTTTGACACAATATATTATTTATTTATCACACCCATACTCATCATTAAACATGTTATCGATAACCCGCTTAAAACCGAACAACTCGTTTATAAATCGTCAACTTGTATCACTCATTTAAAAATATGTGTTAAACAGGTTGGGTTCGGGTTGACCCGAATTAATATGGGTCGGGTTAGGGTTGAAATCGTTGACCTGAATAATAATATGGCTAGAGTTGAACATTTCAACCCGCCAACCCGTCAACTCATCAACCCGACACGATTGCCACCCCTAATGTATATTTACGTATGCAGGCATACACACATATATGAATACACTAACACATACATGTACATACGTACACATAAATACATACACATGTGTACACTAACACATACATACACATGTGTATAGTGACACACACATATGTACACATAAATACATACACAGTTCCTAGGTTACATAAGGATTAATCAAAAGGTTAATACTTGACCCAGAATGACCGGGGCGGGTCATTCCTCCACATAACCAAAAGTACACACATACATGCACAAACACATATACATATTCACATAGACATAGACACATATACACACAAACACATATTCATATACACATAGACATAGACACACATACATGCACAAACAGTGGCGAAGCTTTAAAATTTTCACAGGGGGGTCGGAAGGTACCAGACCTAAAAAAATTTCTATCGCGCTGTTTCGAGGTGATATGTTCGGGTTGGACGTCGGTGATTCTGTAACACCCCGTGTTTTGAAAGTCAAAGTCAAGGTCATGATTGAAGTTAAAGGAAGACAAGATTGCTAATTGCGATCTGTCTCTCCTTGCCCAATTCCTGTTTTGACTTCTTTGACTTGAATTTAGTCTATTTTATTTTCTCTTTAGTTGTATTATGTGGAGTATCTATTAATAATCGCATGGTAATCGTTATTTATCGACTGTTAATCGCTTTATCGCTACCGCAAACGCACTCGCAACTCGAATTACGCATTTTTGGTTATTGTTATACGTGTGTGTGCCTTATGTGTTACTTGTGCATGTTTATTTATGTTATGTGTGGTAATCAATCGAATCGCAATCGCAATCGAATCGCAAACGCTAATAGAATACGAAATAAGGATGCTTGTAGGTTGATATAGTAGTTGGGATTAAAAGTAATTTGACTAGGAAACTCTATCGCATCAAAACGATCGCAATCGAAACAGCAAAACTCGTCACACCAAACACTCGAATGAGGCGACTGATCGACCAGGCTACCAGCCGATCGATCGGACTGCCGTCCGATCGGACAGCTGTTCGACCGGGCTGCCTAACCGATCGGCCAGCCCCTTTCCACTTTGGGTAACCCTATAAATACCCCTTGTCACTTTCAAACTTTCAACTTTTGGCAAGTGACGTCCGACTAGTGCTCTAACCTCGATTTTTCTAACCTCGGTAAGATCTCGCCCTAAATCTTATACTTCCTTAATCTACACGCACTCCTACACCTTTCTATCTTTCGAATCTTAACTTTTAATTATGAAATCATCAAGATTCAAGGTGTTCTAGGATGACGTCATCATGTGTTCTTAAAGAACTTCATATTTTGGCCTCAATCCACCAAGAACGACTTGGATCTAACCGATTTCCACATAAATAAACAAAGATCTTTCATAGATCTAAACAGATTCATGGTGAAAAAGGATTAAGAGAAGGTTTACCAACTTTCTTTCAACTCTTTTACACTCAATGCACTCAAAACCGATAGAATCGGAGCTTGTGCCGGCTTACTACTCATTATTGTGGTTGTGTTGGTTCAAGATCCGTATTCCATCCACGAGATTATCGATTCCGGGTTAACCAAGAACAACCGTCCTGAACCGGTGGACTGACCGAACTTGGGTGGTTCCTGTTCAATCGGCTCACTAGAACTTAGGATGGAGTTCTGTTGGTTAGCACGATATCAACACATCTCGATAAAACGACAAACTATCAAAACAACCAAGTGTAAGACGAACAGGTCGACTAGGACGGAGTGCCATCCGATCGGACTGCTGTCCGAATGGACAGCCACCCGGACGACCGGCCACCCGTACGGCTTGCACCTTGGCCCCACTTTTAGCTTTCAAATCGAGCTTTAAGAGTTTTGGAACACCGAACAGATTGCGGTCCGATTGAGTTACCACCCGATCGACCGACCATCCGAATATGTGATGTTTCAAAACTTCAACACTTCAACAATTTTCAACATGTTCAATGCACAAGGGATGCCACCCGATCGAACGACCGTCCGATCGAGTGACAACCTGCTGTGAACTTGTTCTCACTGAAGTGCCCAACCAATCGGGTTGCCGTCCGATCGAACGACCGTCCAATCGACCGACCTGAAGGGTAGAGATACTTCAATGATTTCAAAATGCTACAACAAAAACTTCAAAAGTCAAGCCATCATACACAAACACATCCTTCCCAAAGGAAGAAACAATCCACTCGAACAGTCATCCGACCGGATGACTGTCCGAACGGACTACAAACCGCACGACTGGCTGTCCGATCGGACTACCATCCAATCGAACTACTGTCCGAACCACTTGAACTTTGCATCATTTTACGCGTCGCTTATCGTTATACCATCAATCTGTTCAGGCTAACCCTACTCTCTAGCGCTCCCTTCAATCCATCAATCGCTGTGAGTATACTCAATCCCTTTTTGCTTTACGCACTTTTGGGTGTTACATACGTTACTTATACAAAATCACATCGAACACACTACGTAATACTTTAAACACTAACCGTTATCACATGTATACGTGACTAAATGAATGCTTGTTTGTTATGTTTACACATGGAATGCTGTCTACCTGCCTTAGCAACGGTAGTACTATTAGTTTGGACTCAGCACCCGTTCACTCGGGGGTTGTTAAGGATAATTACCTACATGGCTCACAGTGGTGAGTAAGTATCGCGAACTGCCTTGGGCAGTCAACCCGCAGTCATTAGTATCGATAGGTTCATGTCGATAACTAACATGCCTCATTTCACTCTGTGTACGTGCTGGTTATGCGTAACTATTTCGAACTCTATATGCTATTATCAAACTTGTATGTTAAACTTTACACTATGTGTATTAACTGTTACTTTAACGTATGTGATAGGTGCTTAAGTTGTTTATATGCTTAGCTTGCTGTGAACTTGAGGCAAGGAAAGGTCTAGGATGCTCTCTGTGCTGTGATGAAATCGAAGCTAGGAAAAGAGGTCCTAGAAACCAATAAATAAACTATCTATGTATAAATCTGAGTTGTCGGAACAGAACTACTTGACTAGATTTTGTCTGTAATAATTATATTATCACTTATGACATGGTATGGGACGTGTTGCTTTAAATATTTGGTAAATATAGTTGTTATGGAAACTTCTGGACAATTTGTTTCGCTCAGTGCCATGCCCCGATGTTTCCGCCATCGGTTGGGGTGTGACAGATTGGTATCAGAGCCATAACTATAGGGAATTAGGCAAGACTCGACCTACTCTGGGTCGGTGTCTTAGAAACCTAGTCTATAGTTAGGAACCAACCAACCGACTTGTGCATATCCATTAGGGATTATGTATTAGCTTACTGCTATTTCTCGCTATTCTCACCTACGCTACACTATCTCTGCACTCGAAATTTCAAATTATGAATGAGTGATTTAGTCAAGATTAGGTGTGAAAACCGCAAACTCTCGACTGAATTGCTTGATCAACCCACATTTTTATATATGAAAACGAAAAATTGCGTTGAAATAGGAGTGAAATCCATACTTTGACGCATAATTCTCTTTTATTTTATCAAAACAGGAGCGAAGTTGTTAAGCTAGGGGTGAAACCCTAACCTCGATGACTTGTTCCGACCTTTACTTGGTTTTACAAAACTCTCACCAAACGCTCGACGGACTCCAACGACCTGAAGTCACGGTATGACTAACGGGATGCGTGCCAAACGCCCAAGAATCGAGGCAGAAGCACAGTCCTGAAAGTCAAAGTGTGTACGACAAGTCCTTGAGAATAGTCAAATCACTTTGGATAGTCAATGTCTAATAGCCGCAGACGATCTATTTCTCGATTTTTATGTGTTTCGATTTTGAGCCCGCAACTGCTGACTCTGATGATTCGTTGATTTTATGTGGTTGTATGTGTATTTACCTGTTTATGTGTTTAAATTTTGTAGATTTCTTCGATTTTTGCCTTCACTTCGATCGACACGCACGACTCGCACTGCACTTCTCTCTCAAAACGCTGACGAATCGCTAAATCATGGACGACTTTGTGCTATGATTATACGCATGTACTATACTATACGCTATGATAATCGTTGTACGCAAACTCTCGCAATAAAAAGCCTGTGAGGGTCGAGCTTTGAATGATAGGTTTATGTATTCTGACTGTATCTTATGATTACATGCGTATGTGCTTATGTGCTTATGTGCTCTACGTGCTTACGTGATTATGTGCTTCTGTGTTTATGTGAATCTGTGACTATGTGTCTATGTGTTTATGTGATGCATGTTTCACTGTTTTCCTGAGCTTTAGTAAGTATTAGACGTGTGAGGTGAGATTCGATTATAATGTGTCTGAGACCTATGACGATGTCTATTGCAGACAATGTCAACTGGACCATCATCTGGACCCCGTCACCCACGACTCTCTCATCAAGAACAGAGGGACAAACGCCTTGCTGCCATCCTCGCGAAACAAGTGGCCAAGGTTGTGCCTCAGATCGTGAGTGAAATTTACGAGAATGTTAGCAAATCGTCTGAGGAGTCTAGAACCGAAGCTCCTAAAGTTGCTACTAAGACTGCTTTCAACTTCATATAGTTCAAGGCATGCGGTCCAAAGGAATTCACTGGAGAAGATGGCCCGACGGCTATGTTTCAATGGTTCGATTCCATCGAAGTCACTCTGCGCCAGAGTGGATGTCCGAAAAATCTCCGCACTCTAAATGCTATCGGCGTCTTCCAGTCCCGCGCATTAGACTGGTGGACGACCGAGAGAAACAAACGCGCAAATGATGCAGCCTATGAACTAACGTGGGAAGAGTTGAAGGCCATCATGATGGATGAGTTCTGTCCTCCCCATGAACTCCAAAAGCTGGATAACGAATTCTGGAACATTAAGCAGAAGGAAGGTGACAACGCTGCCCTGACTGCATGCTTTAATCAGCTCAGCATCATCTGTCCCGATCAAGTAAAGACGTCTGACATGGCGATCAAGAAGTACATCCGAGCTCTACCCGACTGTGTTGCGGATTTTGTGCATGCCGCAAAGACAGTAACGATCGAAGAAACTTACTTGCCTGCCGCCGAAATCAACGACAAGCGGGTAAAAGCTGGTTTTTGGGATAAAACTTCGAAGAATCTGCATCAAGTCACCACCGCACCAACTACTAAAATCGCCGCAGCTCAATCGTCCAAGTCCTCACGCCGCAAGAACAACAACAGCTCCAGCAACAAGAATTGTTCTGTCACCACCACTACTGCTCCACTTTAAGCCGTACCGGCTCAGCAGGAGTCTCACCACCGTCCAGCACCAGTTACTTATGCACCACCAGCAAAGCGTGCATACACAGGCCCCCACCCGGCTTGCCCAACATGTTCTTATCATCACCCGGTGGGTCTCGTCTGTCGTTTCTGCGCTCACTGCAATATGTACGGCCACTTCACTGTTAACTGCCGTACTGGTCCCCATCAAGCGCCAGCTCAAGCCACTGCTCATCAAGCTCTGCTCCCAGCCCCGCAAGGCCAACACGCGGCTCAGGCACCCGCGGTCAACGCCCGAGTCTGCTTCGCATGTGGTGATCCCAACCACTTTGCGAACATGTGCCCGAACAGGGTTGTGAAACAAGAGCCCCAGCAGCAGCAACAACACCAGCAGCAACAGCCTCAGCAGCAACAGCAGCAAAAAGCCGCACGCGCCAGAACTTTCAACATCAATGTTCGTCAAGCCCAGGCTGACAACAACGTGGTCAATGGTACGTTCCTTGTGAATAGTATTTATGCTTCATGTTTGTTTGATACTGGAGCCGATAACTGCTTTGTTTCGTTTGAATTCGAGAAGCCCCTTAGTTGTAAGAGCTCCCAACTCTCCTCGACGTTCGATGTTGAAGTCCCTACCGGAAGAACTGTCGCCGTTAATTCTGTTCTTCGTGATTGTACTCTTGAGCTCAACAATCACACCTTCCCAATCGACCTTATTCCGATGCAACTCGGAAGTTTTGACGTCATAATAGGCATGGACTTTCTTCGCGAAAACCATGCTGAAGTTGTGTGCTTCGATAAGATGATCCAATTCTCACTCACGAATGGAGATTTATTGTGTGTCTATGGTGAAACTGCTTCGAAAGGTCTCAAACTCATGTCATGTGTCCAAGCTAGCAAGTATCTCCGCAAGGAAGACATAGCTTTCTTGGCTAACATTATAGTAGCGGAGAAGGAAAAGAAAGGTAAGACAGAAGTGAAAGACATTCCCGTGGTTCGTGAGTTTCCTAATGTGTTCCATGACGACCTTCCTGGTCTACCGCCAAGTCGTGATATTGACTTTTGTATCGACCTCGTTCCTGGAGCCAACCCTGTTGCCAAAGCTCCTTACCGACTCGCACTGTCCGAAATGCGTGAACTCTCGAGACAACTCCAGGAATTACTTGAGAAAGGCTTCATTCGCCCGAGCACCTCTCCTTGGGGCGCGCCAGTCCTTTTTGTTAAAAAGAAGGATGGGACGTTCAGGATGTGCATCGACTATCGGGAACTGAATAAGTTGACTATCAAGAACCGCTATCCTCTGCCTCGCATTGACGATTTGTTTGATCAACTACAAGGTGCTACGTGTTTCTCGAAGATCGATCTACGCTCAGGCTATCACCAACTACGCATTCAAGAGGAGGATATACCCAAAACCGCTTTTCGCACTCGATATGGCCACTATAAGTTCGTTGTTATGCCCTTTGGTTTAACCAACGCACCCGCGGTTTTTATGGATCTGATGAATCGCGTGTGTAAACCATATTTCGACCGTTTCATCATCGTGTTCATCGACGATGTCTTGATCTATTCCAAGTCGAAAGCCGAACACGCGCAACATCTACGTTTGGTTCTCGAGCTACTCTAGGGGAATCCACTCTATGCCAAGTTCTCCAAGTGTGAATTTTGGCTGGAGGAGGTTCAGTTTCTAGGTCACATTGTCAATAGTCAGGGTATTCACGTCGATCCTGTGAAGATTGAAGTCGTTAAGAGTTGGATTACACCTAAGAACCCGTCTGAAGTCCGTTCTTTTCTCAGACTAGCGGGCTATTATCGACGATTTATCGAAGGATTCTCAAAGATCGTTGTGCCGCTTACCGCTCTCACGCATAAAGACAAGCCTTTTGTTTGGGGAACCGAACAAAGTCTGCTTTCCAAACCCTCAAGAACATGCTTTGCAATGCTCCTGTTCTCACTCTACCCGATGGAAACGACGACTTCATTGTCTATTGCGATGCTTCCAACCTTGGTCTTGGTTGTGTTCTTATGCAGCGAGACAAGGTTATAGCTTATGCATCTTTTCAGCTCAAAATCCACGAGAAGAACTATACAACCCATGATCTCGAGCTAGGCGCAGTTGTTTTTGCGTTAAAGATTTGGCGACACTACCTGTATGGTACCAACTGTACGATCTTCACCGATCATAGGAGCCTACAACACATCTTTGATCAGAAAGAACTTAATATGCGTCAACGCCGATGGGTAGAACTTCTCAACGATTACGACTGTGAGATTCGTTATCACCCAGGCAATGCAAATGCCATTGCCGACGCACTCAGCAGATGGAGCTATCTGCTTAGTATTCGTGATGTCCAAGCCCAATACGATCTCGAAACCCTCATCCGCGAAGCCCATCATGCCTGCTTTAACGAACGCACTCTTAAGAAGGAACAAATCTATCACGATGGAGCTCAACTTCTGAATAAGCCGAATGGGATATTCCATTACCTGGACCGAATTTGGATCCCTAAACGGACCGATCCCAGTATTCTATTCATCCCGGTGCCGATAAAATGTACCAGGACCCTCGCTACAAGTACTGGTGGCCGGGCATGAAAAGGGATATTGCTCTCTACGTTGGGAAGTGCCTGACTTGTGCAAAGGTCAAGGCTGAACACCAAAGACCCTCTGGCTTACTCGAACAACCGCCAATCCCTATATGGAAATGGGAGAGTATAGCTGTGGACTTCATAACCAAGCTTCCACACACGTCATCAGGTCACGACAGCATCTGGGTTATTGTTGATCATTTAACCAAATCTGCTCACTTTTTGCCAATACGGGAAGACTACAAGGTAGAACGATTAGCCCGAATCTACACCAATGATATCATTTGTCGATGCTCGGTTTACCTCACGACTGTGGGAAACGTTTCAAACGACTCTCGGTACTACGCTTAATCTGAGTACCGCATTACACCCTCAAACCGACGGTCAGACTGAAAGAACGATCCGTACTCTTGAAGACATGCTCCGTTCGTGTATCATAGACTTCGGTGGTAATTGGGATACCTACCTTCCGTTAGTCGAATTTTCCTACAACAACAGTTATCATTCCAGCATTCAAATGGCACCATTCGAGGCTTTATACGGAAGAAAATGTCGATCGCCTATTGTGTGGCACGAGAACGGTCACTCGCAATTAACCGGTCCTGAGCTCTTACAAGAAACGACTGACATAGTCCTCCAAATTCGAGACAACTAGTTGAAAGCTCGAAGTAGACAGAAAAGTTACGCCGATAGACGACGCAAGCCCCTTGAATTTGACGTTGGCGACTACGTACTCCTAAAGGTATCACCTTGGAAGGGTGTGGTCAGATTCGGCAAGAAAGGGAAACTAGCGCCTCGATATGTTAGACCTTTTAAGATTCTGGAAAGGATCGGAAAAGTCGCTTACAGACTCGAACTACCGGAGGAACTTAGTAATGTCCACCCGAGTTTCCATGTGTCAAACCTCCGAAAGTGCATGGCTGAGCATGATTTAATTGTACCTCTCGATGACCTTCAAGTAAACGAAACACTACACTTCGTGGAGAAGCCTGTCGAAATCATGGATCGCCAAACCAAGCAGCTCAGACGCTCACGCATTCCTATTGTGAAAGTCCGATGGGAAGGCAAACGAGGCGCAGAGTTCACTTGGGAACTCGAAAGCGACATGAAGGCGAAGTACTCGCGGTTGTTTGTTACGGCTTTGGCCTAATTTCGGGACGCAATTCCCTCAACTAGGGGAGGCTGTAACACCCCGTGTTTCGAAAGTCAAAGTCAAGGTCAACATTGAAGTCAAAGGAAGACAAGATTCCTAATTGCGATCTGTCTCTCCTTGCTCAATTCCTGTTTTGACTTCTTTGACTTGAGTTTAGTCTATTTTATTTTCGCTTTAGTTGTATTATGTGGAGTATCTATTAATAATCGCATGGTAATTGCTATTTATCGAATGTTTAATCGCTTTACCGCTACCGCAAACGCACTCGCAACTCGAATTACGCATTTTTGGTTATTGTTATACGTGTGTGTGTGCCTTATGTGTTACTTGTGCATGTTTATTTATGTTATGTGTGGTAATCAATCGAATCGCAAACGAACTCAATTGCAATCAAATCACAAACGTTAATCGAATACGAAATAAGGATGCTTGTATGTTGATATAGTAGTTGGGATTAAAAGTAATTTGACTAGGAAACTCTATCGCATCGAAATGCTCACAATCGAAACAGCAAAACTCGTCGCATCAAACACTCAAACGACCCGACAGATCGACCAGGCTACCAGCCGATCGACCAGTCGATCGATTGGACTGTCGTCCGATCGGACAGCTGTTCGACCGGGCTGGCTAACCGATCGGCCAGCCCCTTTCCACTTTGGGTAACCCTATAAATACTCCTTGTCACTTTCAAACTTTCTACTTTTGGCAAGTGACGTCCGACCAGTGCTCTAACCTCGCTTTTTTTCGATTTCTCGCAATTCCGGTAAGATCTCGTACTAAATCTTGTACTTCCTTAATCTACACGGACTCCTACACCTTTCTATCTTTTGAATCTTAACTTTTAATCGTGAAATCATCAAGATTCAAGGTGTTCTAGGATGACGTCATCATGTGTTCTTAAAGAACATCATATTTTGGCCTCAATCCACCAAGAACGACTTGGATCTAACCGATTTCCACATAAAAAAAACAAAGATCTTTCATAGATCTAAACAGATTCACGGTGAAAAAGGATTGAGAGAAGGTTTACCAACTTTCTTTCAACTCTTTTACACTCAATGCACTCAAAACCGATAGAATCGGAGCTTGTGCCGGCTTACTACTCATTATTGTGGTTGTGTTGGTTCAAGATCCGTATTCCATCCACGAGATTATCGATTCCGGGTTAACCAAGAACAACCGTCCTGAACCAGTGGACTGACCGAACTTGGGTGGTTCCTGTTCGATCGGATCACTAGAACTTAGGATGGAGTTCTGTTGGTTAGCACAATATCAACACATCTCGATAAAACGACAAACTATCAAAACAACCAAGTGTAAGACGAACAGGTCGACTACGACGGAGTGCCGTCCGATCGGACTGCTGTCCGGACGGACAGCCACCCGGACGATCGGCCACCCGTACGGCTTGCACCTTTGCCCCACTTTTAGCTTTCAAATCAAGCTTCAAGAGGTTTGGAACACCGAACGGATTGCGGTCCGATCGAGTTACCACCCGATTGACCGACCATCCGAATATGTGATGTTTCAAACTTCAACACTTAAACAATTTTCAACGTGTTCAATGCACAAGGGATGCCACCCGATCGAATGACCGTCAGATCGAGTGACAACCTGCTGTGAACTTGTTCTCACTGAAGTGCCCAACCAATCGGGTTGCCGTCCGATCGAACGACCGTCCGATCGACCGACCTGAAGGGTAGAGATACTTCAATGATTTCAAAATGCTACAAAGAAAACTTCAAAAGTCAAGCCATCATACACAAACACATCCTTCCCAAAGGAAGAAACAATCCACTCGAACAATCATCCGACCGGATGACCTTCCGAACGGACTACCAACCGCACGACTGGCTGTCCGATCGAACTACTGTCCGAACCACTTTAACTTTGCATCATTTTACGCGTCGCTTATCGTTATACTATCGATCTGTTCAGGCTAACCCTACTCTCTAGTGCTCCCTTCAATCCATCAATCGCTGTGAGTATACTCGATCCCTTTTTTCTTTACGCACTTTTGGGTGTTACATACGTTACTTATACAAAATCACATCGAGCACACTACGCAATACTTTAAAAGCTAACCGTTATCGCATGTATACGTGACTAAATGAAAGCTTGTTTGTTATGTTTACACATGGAATGCTGTCTACCTGCCTTAGCAACGGTAGTACTATTAGTTTGGACTCAGCACCTGTTCACTCGGGGATTGTTAAGGACAATTACCTACATGGCTCACAGTGGTGAGCATGTATCGCGAACTGCCTTGGGCAGTCAACCCGCAGTCATTGGTATCGATAGGTTCATGTCGATAACTAACATGCCTCATTTCACTCTGTGTACGTGCTGGTTATGCGTAAGTATTTCGAACTCTATATGCTATTATCAAACTTGTATGCTCACCTTTACACTATGTGTATTGACTGTTACTTTAACGTATGTGACAGGTGCTTAAGTTGTTTATATGCTTAGCTTGCTGTGAACTTGAGGCAAGGAAAGGTCTAGGGTGCTCTCTGTGCTCTGATGAAATCGAAGCTAGGAAAAGAGGTCCTAGAAACCAATAAATAAACTATCTATGTATAAATCTGAGTTGTCGGAACAGAACTACTTGACTAGATTTTGTCTGTAATAATTATATTATCACTTATGACATGGTATGGGACGTGTTGCTTTAAATATTTGGTAAATATAGTTGTTATGGAAACTTCTGGACAATCTGTTTCGCTCAGTGCCATGCCCCGATGTTTCGGTCATCGGTTGGGGTGTGACAGACTCGATTTGGGTCAGGTCGAGTCAAACATTAATATCAAATAAAAAATATTCTATTCTAAAACATTAAAACGTAAACATTGTTTAACAAACAAATGAACAAAGAGCCCAAAACATTAAAAAGGAGAGAGGAAGGTGGGTACCTGGTTCTCCTGGATGAAGAATTATAGTTCTGCCCGTCTTCCTTTAAGAATTTTGAATTCTTCAATTATGGACTCCCAATCAAAGTTCACAGCAATCTCATTGATGTTAATCGAATTTTGAGGAATATTATGATATTCTTGTTGAATGTTTTGATTCGCTTCATTAACCGGTTTATTATTCGCTTCATTAACCGGTTCATTATTCGCTTCATTAACCGGTTCGCTTGTTGAAGCTTTTTGACGTTTAATCTCATTGTTCCATAAACAATTCCCTCTACTTGTTCTTCATTCTTTCTTTTGAAAAAAAGAAGTTATGCTTTTATAATTCCCCATAGCATAATCTAATAACACAAAGAGTTAACAAATCACCTTTAATTTCAAACTTCAATTCCTATCTAATTCAAATCACAATAAGATTAAACAAATAAAATTACATATGGTTACATAAGATTCAACAAGTTTAGGGCAAAATTTTAGACCAATTTCACCCCTAATTTCAACCTAAATCATAGAAATTGAAACCCTAAATTAAACCTAAAGATAAAAAACATGAACCTCTAACCTTATGACGATTAAAGAACTCGAAAATGACCACAACAGCCAGTCAATCCACAAGAAACGTAGCAGTGCAGTTGAACAGCCGACCTACGTTTTTCTCCCTTTAGCCCTTCTATCTTCTGTTCTTTCTGGTCGTAGTCACCAGTTCCACGAATTTGGGTTTTATTTGAATAAAATGAGGGGTGAGGGAGAATAGGATAATTATATAGGCTAGGGTTTAGGGTGTAGTGGAGTTGGGTTGCGCTTGGCCCATGCGTATGAATCTTGCCCGTTTATATTAACAAATAATTATAACGGTATAAATATATATACATGTGTGTTGAATTAAACGTGCCTGGTTCGGGTTATCAGTAAAACAACACATTTCCCGCATTGTAGGTTATTATTATTTAATAAATAATAATAATAATAATAATAATAATAATAATAATAATAATAATAATAATAATGATAATGATAATGATAATGATAATAATAATAATAAAATACCCTCCTCTAGAAGATTAGGGTCAAATGTACGAGTTGTCACACATTTACACTAACACATACAATTACAAACACATAGATACATACACACACAGACACACGCATGAATACACTAACACATACATGCACATGCCTATACTAACACACACATATGTACACATAAATACATACACACACGTACACGTGCACACTAACACTAACACATACACACACGTACACGTGCACACTACACACACGCGTACAATAATACATACATACATACATGTACACAATTACATATACACACACGCATACTAACACGTACACAGTTACATATATATATATATAAAGGTTATTGGATTTTATCACCCCTAACTATTGGCTATTACCCGCTGCCACCCTCAACTATCACTTTGACGCCCGTCCCCCCAACCTAACACTTAGTGTGTTCTGTCACCACGTCGTTAACTAATCACTAACTTTTGATCTTGCTACTATACTTTTAGGGTGTCCTAAGATCCCTATGACACCCCAAAAGTATAGTAACAAGATCAAAAGTTAGTGATCAATTAACGACGTGGTGACAGAACACACTAAGTGTTAAGTTGGGGGTTAGAGGCGTCAAAGTGATAGTTGGAGGTGGCGGCGGCAAATAGCCAATAGTTAAGGGTGATAAAATCCAATAACCCTATATACAAACACACAAACACGTACATGAGCCGGAGCTGGACAAAGCTTGAGCTCAATTAACTTGTGAGAGCTCGAGCTCGGCTCGTTGGTAGTTTATCAAGCTCAATTAAATAATTATAAAGAACAAATATTACACTAAGGCTCAAGAACGGGCCAGGCGAGCTTCACCTGTCAGGCTCGATAAATAAATGAGCCTTATTTTATGCTCGGGCTCGGCACAGGCTCGACAAGACTCGACTCGTTTCGAGCTTCATCTCGAACTGATCCCGTGCCACTCACGACTCGTTTGTACCCCTAGCACAAACACATATATACACATAAACATACATACATACACACACGTACGTACATACATACACATGTACACACATATATACACACATACTACACATACACACCCACAACATCATACACACACATACATGCAAACACATACACATGCATACATACACTAACACACACATACAAATATACATGAACACATAACATATATACATATCAATAGGAAGACGAACGTTCACCGAATTCAGATTTCTCGTTTGATTGAATTAAATATCTTATTATGTTTGATATTACGTGTTTTTTAAGTTTTAGTATGTAGGTCTTTTTAAGTTTATGTATTTTATTTAAAATTATATTTATGTAGTATTCATATATATATATATATATACTACTTTATAAAGCATATAGGAAGGACAGAAATGGTCATTTGCCACTTTACAACCATTTAAAGCCCATTGTACAACCTTTAAAGCACAAAAGTGTTGAAAAATCCATTCAACACGCGGTGCAGCTCTTCCGGATCTCTTTGACCCGTTTTACTTTTATGGATCCAATATAAACTTTCTTTACTCCTTTCTAAACCCTAAAACTCATTTCATTCACGTCCGCCCCCATTTTCTTCTTCTCTCTCTGGCGATTTTCCATTTAGGGTTTCACGAGATCTATGGTATGAGCAAGATCTCACCAGATCCAACAATGGTGTGGTCTGTAAAAGTGGTCGAGACAAGATCTATGCTTCAAGATCAGTCGATTCAACCCGAGGTTTCTCCAGGCGAATCTAGGGTTTCTTTATCAGTCGCTTCAAGATCTACGCTTCCTCAGTGATGAATCTCTCTAGATCCGACACCAGATCGACTGGTTTGACCGCTCGGTACCTTTCTTTTTACCATATCTTTTTTTTTTTTTGTTATTTGAATCGGATCTGTGTAATATTTCAGATTACCTGGTGGTTGTGGGTGGAAGATGGTGGCGATGACACAAAGATCTACCGTTTGGTGGCCAGATCTACCGTTTGAAGTTGAAGGTACTGGCCAGATCTTAACTCAGTTTCACGGCAAAATTTATCTGAATTTTCAGCTGGTGTGTTCACGTTTACGGTAAATCTGGTATAACTATTTGTGTGTTATTGATTAAAATCTGTTTTTAAAGCTGTGATTGACTAATTTCCTGTTGTGTTATAATCGGATTTGTTGTTGTAGCTGATTGAAGATGAATTTAATGATTAATAACTGTTTTGTTAGGCTTTTTTTGTTTAACTCGGTCATATGGGTTTTTGTTTTAAGTTTGCTTGATTATGTATGTTTTAGACTTCATTTAAGTTGTTAGACCCTATAACTACAGTTCTTGGGCGTTTTCTTTATATTTAGTCTTTGAATTCTTTATTTCAAGGGATAGTGGCATCTGGGTTTTATAAGTTTCAATTTTTATTTATCTTTCTAGAAATGGTATTGAAAATGGTGAGGGATTAATGATGGGTTGTCTTATATGAGTTGTTTGAGGAAGAACTGATCAGCCTGCAGCCCTACACCAACTTCAAAATGTGATTCAACATCAACATCAGATGGTTTTTTGGCTCACAATAAAGAGATGAACTTTATGTCTTCTAGGTATATACACACAAAACCCTATCTATTTTCATATTTTGCATATTGATCTGTGTATTTTTATAGCAAGTCTTGCATAAATAATCATACACAGTTAGATTTTAAGTTCAGGGACTGAGTTCTGAATTCAAATAGTCTGTGGCGAGATGATGGTGACTGATAGCGCCACGGTAACCCATCTCCACTGCTCGCAGCTGCTTTTATGTGAGTCGGACACAGGCGCTGCCTCCATGTTTGAAATCATTGGGTCGGGTGTTTGAGTCGAACAGACTCGATCTAGCTTTTCCCGAGCTTAAGATTGAGCTGCAACTTTCTTGATAAGTCACGAATGGTGAGGTAAATCTGCAGACCCTAATTGATTTTTCGGTCATTTAGATGCTTGATAGCGTGTTCATCAGTGCTTAGGTTTCCTTGATAATACCAGCAAGGACATGTGACCTTCGTTTGTTGCGATTTCAGGTGACGATGGTGGCACGTGTGCATAAAACAAAAGGATGGTGTTTGAGAGAACCGATGGCGAAGGCAGGTATGGTGGCATTTGAGATTGGAAGTTAGAGTTAGTCTTTTGATCTGTTAGAAAACTTCGTTTGCTAATTGAACTATTTACTTCATGCCAGTGAGCTTAAAACGGTTACATGCCAGGCGTTCTGATAGTTAACAGTAGTTGGAGGACAGTCGGTTAGCAATTGATGGCGCCAACCCATACACCAAAGATCAGCTCTTCTATTACATGTGACCCATAACTAAAACTAAAGAGTTTAAATACATATTTACAAAATAAGTAATAATACTATTGTTTAAATACTAATAACACTTTTGATGCCAATGATTATTTTCCAACAGCAGCCAAAACGCGTTAGTGGTACCCATCATCTGTTCTGCCCATGATAGATGTGGGATTTGCTTAAAGTGTTACGCATATACTGATTAAAATTTTAATTTGTTTATGTCGTTGCTTAAGAATCATCGAGGCCTCTGAATGACATTTACTGACATTGCTGCAGTGGTGTATCTTGATGCTGATACAATCGTTGTCAAGAACATTGATGTTTTATTCAAATGTGGGAAATTCTGTGCCAACTTGAAACATTCAGAGAGACTAAACTCAGGTGTAATGGTAGTTGAACCATCTGAAGAACATTTTAACGACATGGTGAGCAAAGTGACAACGTTGAAATCTTATACAGGAGGTATAGTGTTCCCTTTATCACTTGGTGTGTCATGTCATGTGTGTGTTCTTTTTTGTTCATTTTCTTGTTTTGATAGGTGATCAAGGTTTTCTCAATGCCTATTACACTGGATTTCCCAGTGCGCGTGTTTTTGACCCTAATATTTCTACGGAAGAAGTGAATTCTAAACCGGCTGCAGAAATGGAGAGACATTCAGCTCTATATAACGCAGACGTTGGACTTTACATGCTCGCTAACAAGGTGGAACTAGGCAGTGTTTAATTCTATCTTTTGTGGCAAATATAGTATCTTTTTAAAAAATTATATCATATTGTGCATCATAACAGTGGATGGTGGATGAGAAATAACTTTGTGTTACACACTATACACTTGGCCCTCTCAAACCATGGGATTGGTGGACATCATGGCTATTGAAACCTTTTGATATATGGCAGGTATTCTTCGTATTTAGTTTGTTTTTATCCGTTCGATAATTTGCTAACGATACCACCTTAATTAACAGGAAGTTAGAGAGCATTTAGAAGAATCTCTCCCAGGAATTGGTGGAGGACGAAACCCTCATGATCATCTTTTAGTCAATTTCCTATTTTTGCTCCCAGTTTTCATATTACTTTTTTGTTATTAATGATCTTTTATACAGGTTAGCATTGCCATTTCTCTTTTTTCCCCCTTGAACTTTAGATTTATTATTTCGTTACATGAATGTTGATCGATTTCCATGTTTGTGTAGACACGTTCTTTATGTGATCACGCTAGACATATATACTACAAGTTCAGATCAGGAGGTGCACTTGCTTATTCTAAAGAATTTCTAATTTTTGTATAATTGTGATTTGTAGTTTGCTAATGGTGCAAACTCCATGGTGCCTGACTACCTTCGTGGAATTTCCGTATTAGTTTGTTTTGTTGCGGCTGTTGTGTCTCTTGGATTTGTTTTTTCGGTTGTGCCTAGACAAGTGAAGCCATGGACCGTCTTGATTATGATGTATGAATGGATTTTTACGATATTCTTTCTATTATTTGGGTGTTACTTGCACATGATATATAAATGGGGGAAAATGGTGGCAAATCAAACTGGAAATCGCGATCCTGGAGCTTCAGATTACGATTCTGAAAAAGGTTTATTCGTCTATTTATAATTCGGAAAAAATATTTTAACTTTAATGTCCATAAACTATCTTCAACTGGTCTTAAACATGTGTGTTTGGTTATGTAGGTTATCAAAGGGTGTCTTGTGATGTTGTACCATGGTATTATGGGTTAGGGATGGCGTTTCTGGCGGTTGCCGCACCTCTAATGCCTGGTATATTTAGATTACCGCTTTAATATTGAGGTATGTATTAAAATATGCCATAGGTTTGAGTTTTATGTTTTGAAAATATGTGCTTACTGTCAGTTTTTTCATTGATAGGCTAAGTTTGATGGTTGCGGGTGGTTTAGTTTTGGCGTCTTTTATGACATATGCCTCGGAACATCTAGCCATGAGGTCGTTCATGCGAGGCCTTGAAGATATGAATACTTCAAGAACACGGAACACTTGTGTCTTATGCTGCTAATTAGATATTCAAATTGAAAATGTGAGTTGTTTACTTGTAGATCTTCATGCTTAATTTGGTTTCATTGGTTTCATGCGAGGTCTTGAGTTGTTTACTTATAAATTCTTGCTGTAGACTTTTTATTTATTGATATGTATGAATGGGATTTTAGTTTATATAATTATTCACCATTTATCGCTATTTTTATGTTTGTTCTTGCCATGGAATAATATTACTTATGTAATTTTTAAGGTCCATGGAAGAAAAGCGTCTAGCCGGCTTTGGAAACGGGTCGAATGATTTATCGCTAAAAAAGAAGTGGGTCGAATGCCTTTTTTCACTTAAAAAAAAGAAGCGGGTCGAATGCTTTATCGCTAAAATATTTTTTTGCTTGCCCATCACTAGCAATACTTTATCATGAGCTTTTAGATCCATACCTTGTTTTTCATGACAATCCTCGTAAGACGTATTTTCATTTTGTTTTCAGTATTTTTCAATTATTACAAAATACCAATTACTTGAGAGACGAAACAAGGACCATTTGCAGCTGGTTAGATACTTATTAGTGTGAAGTTTTTTCATAATATAAACTTGCAAGCTACAAGTGGAACTTTAATGGGTATGCTATTTTCTTTTTAATTTTAAGTCTTGCCTGATTAGTTTTGTTACACACTAATTTTCAATATTGCAGCTGATCTTTCAACAGCCTGGGATGCAAATTTGTTCACCAGATCTTGGTACAAACATCACTATTTAGGTAATGTGCACTATAGTGTACCGTTGCGTGTTTTTATTATTTACGGTTTTGTTTATATAGTGTAATTGTTTGTTTTAACTGTTGTATTAACTGGTTTAGTGGGTTTAGTGGGGGGTTTATTTATGATATAAGCCTGCAAGATTGCAACAGGTAGTCCAGCGGCTTTGCACAACTACCAAAATTTTCCAACACCGTCCAATTTAAACAGTCATGTTTAAATGATTTGTTGGTTATGGAAGTTTTGGGCATGATTAGAAGGTCATGTGGTTCCTATGCTTCTTTTACACTAAGAAACTAAAATTGTTTAGTGTTGCAGGTTTACACCGGTTCCAAAATCTAGGAGCAAAATCGAGTTCCAAAGGTCCAATCACATGTTTGGTAGACAACAAAGAATGATAAATGGAATGATTATCAGAGTTGCAAATGGACCCCTCTCTTCCAAGCCAAGGCACTGCGTGACATCTGTTATAAGTTAGTTTTCTTGTATTCATATAATAGTTATTTTGTGTTCTATCATTCGTGTAGGGTGAGTATTCGTTTGTGGGGTTGAAAATTATAAAAAAAAATGGATGTACAGTCTTTCTCAGCATTATTTGGTACAGCCTTCTGTTTTCTGTTCGCCTTTAAACCCACTTTGAGGATTCAAATCAGGTATAATTTTAAATGAATCACCTGTGTTCATCCTTTTTAATTAGATGCTGTGTTTATAATTTTTAAATGAATCACCTGTTAGCTGATTATGGTCGCTCTCGCACCTGATCCATCGCGTTTATTGTTGTTTCGAATAAGGTAGGTTCATGTTGTAGTCCGTTCGTTTTAAAAGTGTATGAACATGTTTGCAGAATTCGGTTCGGTTTAAAAACCGGTTTTAACTGGTTTCTTAATCTATAGTTTTCTTTTTAAACACCGGTCAAGTTAGTTTGGACGGCCCTCAAACCTCTTTTTTGTCCATTCTTTGATTTATATGATTGGTAAATTTATGTTATATAATAATATAACTTAATTTGTAATAAACCACTTTAGGCGGTTGTATGTATCAGATGGTTTTGATGTTTAGGGGAGTTTCAGTTGGTTTTGATGTTTCTTTTGCTATAACCGGTTTCAGTTGTAATCTAACCATTCATTTTGCTTTTACAATTTTCAACTACTAAACCTGTCAAGTGTCATATACTAGCCCTTTTACTGTTTCCTTTACCTTTTACTGTTTGTCCTTTTCACTGCAGAGTTGTTTTAACAGCTGTAATACATGGTCAAGCATTGGAACTCTACAACTTTTCCCATGCTTTTTGATATTGGAACCTGACATCTCCTACAACACAAGTAACCTTCCTTTTAGCATCATATGAAGTTGATATGTTTTGTATTTTCTTCTTGTAGTTTGATTACTTTCTTTTTCAAATTATCAAGTTAACTTTCTGTTAACCATCTATTGTTATTTTACTTGGTTATGATTCTAACTTAACCGACCCGTTTCTGTTTGAATGACCACAATATTGACTTGAGTGATGGTTTTTGTAATTTTTATATGAAGGTGACGAGTCAAAAAATGGCTATTTCAAAAAGTTGGAGAATGCTAAAGAGAGGTTGCATCTTTTCAAGGCATACAAGATGCAGGTTATTGGCGGGCTGCCTCCAATTAAAAGTTATAAAAAAACATTATCATGAGAGATCCTCAGAAACAAATCAACAAATCGTTGTAATTATTGTTACAAATTTATAACGTTTATTTTTTATCGAGTAATGTTTATCGTTGTAATTTTGTTAACAAATTTATGATGTTCAGCATATTGCACTTCGTATTTGTATCGATTAATGATTTATGGTTAAAGCATTATGTTTGATTTGATGAAAAGATTAATAAACTAACAGCTAAAAAAATTAATAAAAGTAAATCACTAAAGAATCGATAAATCTATACTACTTTATAAAGCATATAGGAAGGTTAGAAATGCTCATTTGCCACTTTACAAGTCTTTGAAGCCCATTATACAACCTGTTAAGCACAAAGGTGTTGAAAGTACCTTTTCAACACATGCAGAACTCTTGGGCGGGATATCTAATTTGTGGGCAGCCAATCCTGTTTGTTCAAAATTTGAATCCCTGCTCATCCCCACTTCCCCATACATCTGTCTTTTCAAAATCAAATCTCAAAATCTGGCAACCATTCTCTCTCAAGAAACCCTACAAACTTATCACAGCCCACTACTTTACTTATTCAGGTTATGTTAAGAATGGCAGAAGTTAATTGAGAATCATGATTAGATTAAGCTTCTTAGCATTGCACGGCATAAGTTAAACACCACATTGAAGGTCTTGGAAATTTTGCTGCTGCACTTGAATCTCCTAAATCTTGGGTTATATGTGTTATGCTGACTGTACCCTATATAGACGGTAGACTGCTCCCCTTTCAAAGTGCAACTATAGTTTTTTTTTCTCGAATTTACTTCATCTGATGGGATATAGATTGCGGGTTGTACATTGCTCATAGCATTCATTGCTAGCTAATGCAGTTTTGGCACCCATGTTCGTTTTTTTTAAATACTATGTTTGTGACTGATATTTTCTTAATAGCATGTTTGTTATTTTTTAAAAGTCTGTAAGGCTCATGGTATACGTCACACACGGATGCTACGAATAAGAAACTTAACAAACGTATAATACAATGTATCACGAGAAAATTGATAAACTCACAGTAAACGAATACCGCATTGTAAATTGTCATCCCGCCGCATCGCGCGGGTATACGTCTAGTATATATATATATATATATATATATATAAGTTCAAATACATATAATAAACCAAATAAAATTAATTTTATTATAGAACCTAATTCTTTATTACATAATAAAATGATAATTATATAATTGACTATTATTTTTTTGGTAAAAATCATGAATAAAATAAGTAATAGTTAATTTGGCTTATAGGGACGACATGTTGTCTCTATAGGTGAATATTTTTTTAAATTTAAATTATTTATTAATAAAAAATAAAAAATAAAACAAAATTATTTTTACTTATAGGGTGGACATGTCCTTTCTATAGGTTAGTCTGTTTATTTTTAAAAAAATTTATTTCAAAAATTCTAGAGATGATATGTCCTCTCTATAGGTTAGTTTATTTATTTCTTAAAATTTTTATTTTAAACATTTTAGAGAAGACATGTCCTCTCTATAGGTTTAAATATATATTTTTTAGTTAAAAACAAGAATAAATTAGAAAACTTATTTGGGTTTATAGGAACGATATGTCGTCTCTATATGCAATAACGTTTTTTTGTATTTTTAAATATTTATTAACCAAAATTAAAAAACAAAACAAAATTATGTTTCCCTATAGAGATCAGATGTCCTTTCTATAGGTTAGTTTATTTATTTTTTAAAATTTTTATTTCAAACATTTTAGAGTATAGGTTTAAATATATATTTTTTAGTTAAAAACAAGAATAAATTAATAAACTTAATTGGGTTTATAGGGACGACATGACGTATCTATATGCGAATAACTTTTTTGTATTTTAATTATTTATTAACCAAAACTAAAAAACAAAACAAAATTATGTTTCCCTCTAGAGACGTCATATCATCTTTATATGTTAGACTTTTTTTCTAGAACAAATTTGTAATGGTGGGAAATTTTTCCACCTAAATTAAAATTATTTTTTACTAGTCAAGCCTTTTAGAGACGACATGTCGTCTCTATAAGTTAAACTTTATTTTTTAGTTTTATTTTAATTTTCACACATATTGATCATTAATAAAATTAAATTAAGAGAAAAATATTTAAAGTTATAGAGACAACATGTCGTCTCTATAAGTTAAAACGTTTTTTTAAAGTTTACAATTCAACAAACTAGAGAATAAGAAAAAGAAAAAAAATATATTTTCACCTTATAGAGAGAATATGTGGTCCCTATAAGCTAGCCTATATTAAAAGGCACGAAAACCCTATAGAAACGACATGTGGTCTCTATAGGTTAATCTATAGAGAGGACCTATGTTGTCCCTAAAGGTGTCGTCCCTAAAGGTGTCGTCCCTATAGGAGTTTTTTTCTTGTAGTGCGACTACTCGACCGCCGCCAGACCCTTAGCTCTCCCAGATGCGCGGAATCCCGACCTCCATCCGCCCGAAGGCATGACAGTGGAATAATCCGTAAAACTTCGTCTCCCATCCAATACGAACCGGCGCCACCCGTATTCGCCTTTCACCTGATTGCCGCAGAAAATAATGGGGAGAGTGGGAGTCGAACCTGCATCACAAGTTGTTGATGCATTTTTTTGTGGACACGACTCGGCTCGGTTCAATTCGGCTCAGTTCGATTTGGTCTCGACTTGAAGACACGAAGATCAAGACAAAGCTGCTTGTGTCTGTACTTTGTCTGTATTTCGTCATAATTCAAAACGATGTCTTGTGTTAGTCTGATTTACGTCTTAGGTTTGTCTTTATGTGCGTTCGATGTAAGTTTGACCAAGTCAACCATCCTCCTGGTTTGACTCGACCAAACAGTTAGCACATGGTTGAAAGATGTTTGAGTCGAAGGATGGTCATCGAAGGATTACTTATATCCTTCGATGATGATAAGCTCGAAAGATATCCTTCGAAGGATGGACCACGAAAGATCACATCTTTCGTGGTACATGTTGATCCTTCGAGCTGTTTCTGGTCGACAGATGATCTTTCGATCAGTCTGTCTGATCCTTCGACCAGACGATCTGTGTCGGGTATAAATACCCGTGTGTTGTGTTCACTTCTGTAGGAGACACAAGAGGAAGACAGAGAGAGACAGGAGAGCACACACACACACTTTGAGAGTTTATAGAATACTTCTGTAAACATTGAGCTTGTAACCGGACCCTTCATTCGTATTAATACAAGTGGTGTTAATCGGTGAACCTTGTGTGTTTTGTGTTTTATACTTGTCTCAACTCGGTTTGAATGCTAGCTTGGATTCCGCACTCGCTAGTGTGTTAATATAACAAGGATAAGGTTTGACCTCATCCGAAGAGGGACCTACAAGTGGTATCAGAGCCTTGGCTCTTTTCCTTGTTAAAACCGAGTGTTTTAGAGTGTTTCGGGTTTTTGAAGTTTATATTTTCTGGAAATTTTTCTGTTTAAAACTTCGAAAATCATTGCATGTTGCTGAAAGTTGTTATAAAAACCTTGTTATTTATCATTTTCACATATTAAAAGTTGGTTTTTATTAAACATTTTGGCCAAAACCCGTGTTCGGCAGTTGTCGGTTTACAGAAAATTCAAATTTTCCTGGGTTATCTTCATCATATATTCAAGTGTTCTTCAAGTGTTGCATATTTTGATCTTGTTTGATTATTTTCGAAAGATGTTTGTGCATTGGGAAGGGATAAGTGGTTAAAATTGTCAACCCAAATCTGATTTTGGCAGAAAGTAAGGTCTGAACATACCTTCTGCCGAAAGTCGCGCACCAACCCGTCACCTTTCTCACCAACCTGTCTACTTTGTGTCAGTTGTGTCAGTTGCTATCGAAGGATATCTTTCGACATCGAAAGATCATCTTACGATCAAGGAAGGCTCGATAGATAATCATCTTTCGACCCATCATTCGAAGTCCGAGACATATCCTTCGATCAAGGGAATCTTTTCGAAAGATAGTTATTCGAAAGATAAGGATATATATTCGAAAGATAAGGATCTGTCAATTTGTGAATCTTTCGAGTTAGTGAATCTTTCGAAACCATTGTTCGAGACTCAACAGTGATCTTTCGGACTATGTTGATCCTTCGAACAAGTATTGATCTTTCGATCCTAATCTGTTTAAGCTTAACAGTTTGTGTTTTTCAGGACTTTCGATCAAGGATCCTTCGGCTGTTTGATTATCATTCGAAATTTTAATATAGCTTGTGAAAATTAATTTTATTTTAAATCAATTTTCACCTAATATATTAATTTTTATAAAATGGGAACAAACGATCAGTGGGATCCAACCGCGTGGACTCTAACATCTTCACGATCATCAGTTACACAACCTGAGCCAGAATTCGACAAATCTGCATGGATGCGAGCTATTGCCCCAACTCAAGCTGCAATGATTACTGCAAATCAATGGGCATTGGTCACAAATCAAAACAGCAGCATTCAATCTATGATGCAGAACGACAGTGAAACTGGTACAAGTACAAAACCGCCAAAACTAAATCACATCAATGATTGGGGATGGTGGAAAGAAAGGCTGAGAACTTATGTTCAGGGGCAAGGTCAAGATCTATGGATGTGTTTCTTCACTCCATTTGACAATGAGTTGGAAGTTGCAGGAGCTAATCCACAAACTTACAGCACTCTGTCTGATGAAGATAAGAAGAAATTTGAGTTAGAAAAGAAAGCATTCATGATTCTTACACAAGCTCTTAACAGAGACATTTACCACCAGTTTGTTTACTGCACGACTACTAAAAGCTTGTGGGATATGCTCACGTTACGATGTGAAGGAAATGCTCAATCAAGAAAGATCAAGCAAGATTTGCTGAAGAAAGAATTTGAAGGATTTACGTGTATGGAGAATGAGACTTTGGCAGATTTATCTACAAGGTTTCATCACTTGTTGAGCGAGATGTTTGCTTTTAAAGTCAATGCCACTCCACAAGAAATGACGAAGAGATTTGCTGAGAGCTTACCAGCAAAGTGGAGCAGTTATCTTGAGATTCTCAAGGAAAACGGTGTTTTAGACACAATCACCGTTTATGATTTAATTCAAAAACTGGAGAACAAGGATGTGGAAGAAAAACTGAAGGAAAAAAGAACACTAACTCCTCAAAGTCCAGAGATGTATTTTGGGATTGCAGGGGGTATCAGTGGAGAAAAACCAGCTTCTCAACACGCGAAGCTTCAGACAGCTTTCATCTCAAACATTGCACCTTCAACAACAGATAAGTTTGATCCTTCAGCATACTTGATGTATCCAAGACCAGATGTGAAACCGACACCGACAGCTCCGCAGCAACAACCGCAACAGCAAGGGTTTTATGGAAACTCTTCAAACATTCAAGCCACTTCTAATCCAAACACAGTCAGATTAGACACTTCCAACTTTTCCAAAGTCAGTGTCGAGATAGCCAAGGAGCATATGGAGATGTTGAATACCTTGGTTAGTGCTTATTGTGGATTGATCGCAGGTCAGATTGGGAATATCAATCTAACCAATGAAGATTATCAGCAAGTGGATAGAGACGAGTTTGAAATGATGGATATCAAATGGGCTCTTGCTAGTGCCATTCGAAGAGCAAAGGAGTTTATGGAAAGGACCGGGAGAACCAACTTGGAAAGCAAGAAAGACACCAAGTATGGATTCGACAAGCAAGCTGTAACGTGCTTTAACTGTGGTGAACGCGGTCATTTCAAAAGGGAATGCACAAGACCAGCTCAGCATGGAAATCAAAATCCCTTCAGAAACCAAGGCAACCAGCAGAACCAGAACAGGAACAATGTTCGTACGTTGATACCTGTCAACAACCAAAGCCAACCAGGGTCATCAAATGCCAACCGGGGACTCGTGGTTCAAATAGATGAAGGTTGTGATTGGTCGCTTCAGCTTGGAGAAGGAGGAAATGGTGGAACAGCATGTTATGCTAAAGTGACTGAGAAGGTGGTAGAACCCGTGTCTGCTGGTGAATCTTCAGAAGATGAAGATAGTTCGGGTTATAGTGGGAGCATGGATGGGGAATCACTTGATGCTGATAATTTATCAAGTGATGCTTTAGATTTGAAGGTTGATGAACTTTTGGCTGAAGCTGAAGTATTATGCAAGAGGAGATCTATTCTCTGCCAGAAATCTGCTGGAACTTCCGAAAAGCTTGCTAAGTTCTTCTCTGAAGATGGATCTTTTTCTTTCCATTCAGCCTTTACGGCTAATGTCGACAGTTCATCAGGTCAGGTAAGTGTCGCTGAACCCACTGTAGTTAGCTGTGAAAATTGTGATAGTTTAAAGGTTAAATATGCTGAACAGGAAAGTAAATTTGAAGTCACACACAAACACAATCAAGAATTGATTGTAGATCTTTCTAAAGCAACTGAAGCTAACTTGTTTTTAACCAGAAATGAAAAGGAATTTAAAGCAACAATTGCGTCATTAAAACATGATGTTTCTGAATTACAAAAGGCTGTTTTGAGAAAACAACATGCTAACAATGATTTAATTGACACAATTGAAAAGCAAATGGTAGAGTTAGCTACAGCTCGGTGTGAATGTGAGACAATTAAGCAGAAATTGGAAAGCTATTCCAATTCCCGCTATGTTTTGGATCACATTATTGATGTTCAAAAGAAAAAGGGGGATAGGAAGTGTAATGGATTCAAATCATGTCCTCCCCCAATGAATCACAATTACTCCAAATTGCCTGATGACGAGGATATGCCCCGTTTTGAACCTACTGTGCCACTCAATCTAGATGATTTTGCAGCAGGCCTCGGGTTCACAACTGGTACATCATCCTCGGGTCAATCAGAATCTGAGTCTGAGAATGTGACAGATTCATCGTGTGTTAAGGAACAGAGTCCTCCCACTGTTGAGGATACTGACTCTTCGGATGATGAATCTGACTCATCGGATGATGAATCTATAAAAATTGTGAATCAACAGTCTAACTTGGTTACAACAGAAATTCCAATTGAGAATCACATCTTGTGTGATCCACCAGTGGAACCGAGTAAGACTGATATGTCAAAAGGAATGGAGTCCCTTGTTTCTAGTTGTGAAGGGAATAACTTGTTGTACACGCTCAAAGGAGATGACAAAATCTACTCTAACAAAGATTTTCCAATTAAAAATGTAAATCAAGATATAATTGAGCAAATTTTTGAAGGATGTATTGAAAAGTTTTTGGGGAACAAAAGTGGCAAAGTTATAGTCATTCAATGTGATCCAATTCCGTGTGAACAAATTAGAAAACAATACGGAAACCAAAAACAACCAATTGAGCGAAAACAACAAGTCAATTCTGGAAAGGGTAAGGGACAGGGAAAGAAAGCTCAGAACAAAAATGTTCAGGCACCTAAAGTTCAGCAGCAAAAGGTGCAAAACAAAAGAGCTCCTGTTAAGAAAAGAGAACAGAAAGTGAACTTTGTTGGATCAAAGGGTACAGATAAACTTGAAACATTTCAGGATAAATCTAACATTGATTTTATAAAACAAGTTAGAATTTTGAAACGAAATGATCAGAATAATTACACCCAACATACCAAAGGATGTGATTTAGGTCCAAGTACATCTAGATCACAAAGTTCATTGTCTGGTTCTTCGTCTGGTCATCAACATGTTTCTCCGAGGTTTGTAGAGCGGAGAATGTGTTTTGAGTGTGGCACAATTGGGCATATTGTAAGATACTGCCCATACCTGCAAAAGTTGAAGCCTCCCCAAGAAACCAATTACCAAAAACGACCTGTTTCCCCGAAACAAGACCCACGTGTCTTGAAAGAAAGGGAAAAGAAGTTAAAACAAAAGAATCAAAAGGTAATTGAGAAGGTTTTAAAATCAGAAGTCAAAGAAGAAAAACCTGTACAAGCTTGGAGACCTAAAACGGATAAAGTTTCAGGGGGAGTCTCACCAGTTCCAGGTCATCGCGAGGTTGAAATAACCTTTGTCGATGATGACGGACGACCCAAGTCTGTTAAGGCTTGGGTCCCCCTCTCCAACTAATCCTTGAGTGAGTGTGCAGGATGTTCCAGGAGGAACTATCGATAGTCGTAAGATTGTTGATAGTGGAGTATCCATACACAGAATAGGCGACAGAAGAAGTTGTTGTCTTTGATGGAGAGAAAAAGCAAGGGAAAAAGAGTTGTATGTTGAAAGAGATTTAAAAGCTTCGACAAAAATGCAAATCATTAAAAGTGTGATTGTTAAAAGCTTTGATCGGGTCCCGAGGATAGATTCAAATCAAATGTACGCACATGCAGCACGTTTGAAGTTCAAAATCAACAAGATGAACGTGCAGTGTACATTTCTTCGCGGTGTGATTGAAGAAAATGTGTTTGTTGAACAAACCAACCGGGTGTGCGGATGCCTTGGCTTGGATTAAACAACCGCACACTACTTCTGAAAGAGAAAGACAAAAACCTTCGCTGGTGCAATGTGGAAGACCAGCCGGACCCAAAGGTTTATGATCTTGTTGCTGTCAAGAGACTTCTCAGTAGCTACAAAGAATCGACTTTGAAATCCACACCGGGTGGATATCCAGTTTGGGAGAGCACTCAGCTTGCAATGCACGAAGCAGTTGCAGGATACGGTTTTAAAATTTCTAATCTCTCCTATACTTGTCGTTATTTAAGCTACTTTATGAATTATTATCATCTCGTACAGCACTCTTTGGCCAGACACTGTTGTCATGGTCCACACCGCAAACCGACATGCCAACTGATTTTTCCAAAATTTGATAAATCTTTACAGATTAAAAAATAATTTTGGTAAACGGCATTGAGGTAAAACATGAGTTAACCAACATCGGAAAGTCATTTTTGTAAATACCTTTGTCTTTTAAATTTTATCTTAGTTTGTTGATTTTAGGGGGAGTAAATCCAAATTTGAAAAATTCAAAAACATCGAAAAACTTCAAAAGCACAAAAACATTGAAAAACAAAAATGAGTTTCCTGGCGAGCAAAAGAGAAAATGATAGTACATCAGTGGTCTGTCTAAACCTCTTTAAACCTTAAATGAAAAACGATAAGCAGCTCTATATAAGATGTATCGGTAGGCTCACAATCATTTTAAAGTGTGCAGGGTGATATAAATCTTAATCGACTGAAGACTGGGTGGGAACCATTCATTGGCATATGGTCTTAGTACCGAAATTTCGTTTGAGAGATTGCCGAGGTTCTGAAATATTCGGTCTTTATGCTGCTTATCATCTGGGTATCATGGTTGTATCTTTTACCGAAAAATAACGGGGACGCAAGTCTAGATCTTCCATGATACCATACATACGTGTACATACTGCATTCGACCTCAATAAGTGATAAACAATCACATGTCCAAACAAAATAAGTGATAAAATATCACATTTATCCGGGAGTCAAGTTCGTCTCTCTGCTGTACGAAAGTACTGACCTGTTCACGGACTTGCTCCTGTGCCCTCATGCATCGAAAATCAAGTTCCTCATCAATAAGTGATTATATCACATAGGGCTTGTTTTCAATCAAAATAAGTGAGAATCTCACATCATATACGGTCAAACAGATGATAATCGGTATACTCACCGGTAAGATGAACTCTCGTGCATACCTTGATACGGGAATGTGTCGTGATGTGGATGAACACCGGTCGGTAAGTATAAATCATACCTTAACGTATCCCCTCGCCATGATTACAAATGATAAGTTGAGTTTATGTGGACAACAATACCGATAATCGTTATAGGATGCTTATCTTAATGTTAACTAATAGAACAACAAGAGCGTTTTGACATGACCGTACACTGATATGATTCTCTTACCCTCGAAACTCGCAAAAAGAATGTCTTGTATATATTTATTTATTGTTTTCCATCTTTACATTTGAAAAATGAAAAATTACAAAAAGATTTTAGGTGTGTTTTGATATAAACTTTATAAAATCCAAAAAGATTTTGCTTCTAGTTTATTTTTGATTGACTGATGTTGGAACTCGAGTCTATCCTACCCAAAATCCTGATCGTAAGCCGAAAATCAATTGCATCTTCATAAATGGTCGAAGTTAACACATTTTGAAAGTTAAAGGATTAAAATTGTACATTTTCTAAACTTTCAAACTGTTGTCGGTTGGTGATTGATTGAGATTTGATCTCATATGTGTCATTTGTTTAAATGTTAACTATATTCCAAGCGGTTGTTCTCATTATGCGTTTAGCTTTCTTGCATGTGCAGATGCTAAAGGCGAGGAGAACATGGTCGATGACAAGCTTTGGAATGAAGACACGAAGTGGAGGCACTCAAAAGATAAAGTGATCGAGTTGCCGCTGACACTTCATCAACACCACAAGGATCTGAAAAATTGACAAGTCAAAAGATTCACGAGCATGACTCAATGGAGAGTTCAATCTAAGGGGGAGTTTATTGACACACTTCCTAAACAAAAAGAGGAGTTTGTTGATACACTTTCTACTTACGACACGTGAAGACTTTGAAGATCCTCCGACGTGGAAGACATCGAAGTTGAATCTCACGAATAGCGTTGAACCTCACGAGTAGCGTCCAAGGGGGAGTTTGTTGATGCATTTTTTTGTGGACACGACTCGGCTCGGTTCAATTCGGCTCAGTTCGATTTGGTCTCGACTTGAAGACACGAAGATCAAGACAAAGCTGCTTGTGTCTGTACTTTGTCTGTATTTCGTCATAATTCAAAACGATGTCTTGTGTTAGTCTGATTTACGTCTTAGGTTTGTCTTTATGTGCGTTCGATGTAAGTTTGACCAAGTCAACCATCCTCCTGGTTTGACTCGACCAAACAGTTAGCACATGGTTGAAAGATGTTTGAGTCGAAGGATGGTCATCGAAGGATTACTTATATCCTTCGATGATGATAAGCTCGAAAGATATCCTTCGAAGGATGGACCACGAAAGATCACATCTTTCGTGGTACATGTTGATCCTTCGAGCTGTTTCTGGTCGACAGATGATCTTTCGATCAGTCTGTCTGATCCTTCGACCAGACGATCTGTGTCGGGTATAAATACCCGTGTGTTGTGTTCACTTCTGTAGGAGACACAAGAGGAAGACAGAGAGAGACAGGAGAGCACACACACACACTTTGAGAGTTTATAGAATACTTCTGTAAACATTGAGCTTGTAACCGGACCCTTCATTCGTATTAATACAAGTGGTGTTAATCGGTGAACCTTGTGTGTTTTGTGTTTTATACTTGTCTCAACTCGGTTTGAATGCTAGCTTGGATTCCGCACTCGCTAGTGTGTTAATATAACAAGGATAAGGTTTGACCTCATCCGAAGAGGGACCTACACAAGTAACACAGGTATTTCCCCAACCACTCCACCACTACCTCATTGGTATTTGTATATATAATTATTTGGTGATATCATACCCGCGTATGTTTGTTGTTTGTCATTTGTAATTTGTTAATATCCTTTTTTTTTCAAAAAACATGGTATCAAGACAATTTTTTTAAATGTCAATGATACTTGAATTAGACATGACAAGTTGATAATTAGTTATTTAGAATTTAGAAGTACTTATGTGCCAATTTCAACTTGTAGAGTTAAAACTCTTTATGCATCTAAAGCAACATGAGTTGCACCTTTTGTTAAACCATTTCTTGATCTTAGGGTGGCCTACCAGCCGTTGCAGATACGATCGGGCTTCTAACGACATGAGTTCCATTCACCTCATACCAGCTTAAATATCCACAATTACCAAAATACCCATAATAGGCTGGAGGAGCATCAGTTATGTCAACATCAACAACAACCTCAAACTTCGCCGTGCTGTATTTCCCTTCAAAAAAGATCGTTGAAGGGTTGACAACAACATTCATACCCTTAGGAGGAGTATCCACCACTGCCCGATACGAAGAACTTGACTTCTTGACATTTGTTAATACTCTTTGAAAGGTGGAACGGGTGGTGTTCGTATTGTTTAATATCAACATGAACGAAGGGTAATTAAGATCAAGAGTCGCATTCTCACAATTAATTTCTGATTTCTTTGTAATGATTTGGATTTGGTGTTTTGTGTAGTTCATAGCACATAGATAGTCGATGTAGTCCTGTGGTTGGATGTCATAAACCAGGCCTGGGTCCATGGCTTTGTTTGGGTTAACATGGCCCGCACCGTAATCCAGAGGGGTACCTTGTATTATTAGAGAAAATATAATGTTACGGTATATTGTAACTATCTATACTTTTATAATCGATCATATATTATGTAGTTTAAATGAATATATATACCTTGTTCACGGGAGGTCATGTCCATGATTATGCTTCTGTTATTGTCAAGAATATCGGCAGTTGTCATCATTGCGGATCGGATTGCAGCCGGACTCCAATCACGATGGGTTGATTTCAGTAAAGAAGCGATTCCTACGACATGTGGAGAAGCCATGGATGTACCAGATACGAGCTTGTAATCACTAAGTAAATAGTCATCTCCAATTGGCGCACTTTTTCTATTTGGTGCCCAAGCAGCCAAGATATCGACTCCCGGAGCCAAGAGATCGGGTTTTAGGATCCATGGAGATCGGTTGTCAGGTCCTCTTGAGGAAAAGTATGCAACTTGTGGAGCTGGTTTAACACCCAATAAAGTTTCACCATACTTAACGCTAATACTTGCGTTTTTTGTGTTGATTATGTAATTTTTTAACTGGTGTCCGACCTTCGGTTTGAGTACAACGTAAGGCAAGTTGAAGTCTTTCGGCCGGAGAAAGTTACTGTCGTCTGAAATGAAGATAGCTCCGGCAGCTCCACTAGTTTCTAATTCAGTTTGTGACATTCCATCACAGAAAATGTACTTGCCTTGAACATCTTTGGGATCAAGAGAACCATCATCACAAGCTTCTTTGCTTTTGTTTCCATATCCATAGTAGATAGGAACCCTCTCTACCAATAGATTTTGGGGGAAAACAGATTTTCCAATTAGGGTTCCATAGTTTTGATCATCTGGCATAACATAAGTAACGAAATCTCAACTTTTAATAACATTTGGATTGAAATGTTCAGAAAAGAAAAAATTAAAGCAGTGTTTTTTAAGTTATTGGACAAGAAAAACCATCCTGAGATACACTTATAAGTTTCCTAAAACCACCTAAAAATAAAAAGATTTATCTCACCTGGCGTAACATAAGCCGCGAAATCTCGGTCTATTGTTCCTGCACCAACAGTGGTGATCCATGGAGCTCCATTTAGCATAGTGTACGGATGAGGGCCAGCATTACCAGCTGAACAAGATACAAAAATCCCTTTTTCCATAGCTGCAAACGCTCCAATCGCGATAGGGTTTTGGTAAAACCGTGTCTCGATGAACCCTAACGACAAGGACATTAGATCAACACCATCTTCTATTGCTTGATCCATTCCAGCTAGTGTATCACTTGCTGCAGCATCATACGAGTTGTCCAAGAATATCACCTTGTACATGGCTAACCGTGCTTTTGGTGCTATTCCAGTAGCTGTTCCCTTGGCATAACCAAAATAATCAGCAGACTGTACTCGATTACCAGCCGCTGTCGAAGATGTATGCGTTCCATGTCCTTCATAATCTCTAGGTGAGTCATAGTCATCTGTGGTTGAAATGTTTTCCTTTCGATGCTTCATCCCCTGGCTAAACGAACGTGCACCTATAACCTTTTTATTACAGAAGTTTTCGGCTTCACAAGCTCCACGCCATCTAGAAGGTACATCAGACATTCCTTTGTCATGGAAACTCTCACTTTCTGGCCAAATTCCGGTGTCTAGTATGCCAATAATCATATCTTCACCGAAACCTGAAATTGGCCACAACCCGGCATGTTTCTTTAGTCCCAAAAACTTAGGCGTATGCGTCGTGTGAAGTTGTCCAAGTTGATCCCCAAATGTTGCAAGATGGCCTGACATCTTTTCAAGCCGCTCGAGTTGCGATTTTGTGAGCACTGCACTGAAACCGTCCATCACATGGTTATATGTGTAGAGATGCTTTGAAGGTTCTTCATCTGATAATGATGAAAGTAAAGACATGTACCAATTGTGGTGATTAGAGAAGGGTGATGGCATCATTGATTTGTCCATAAGAACAATGTAAGGTTGATAGTCATCTGATGAAGATGATCTTGTAATTGGTATGACTGTCAGAGTGAAAATAAAAAAGAAGAAACGAAGATTCATAGATTGTGTCATTTGGATCGAATATGTTGTGAAGTTAAAACAAAGATATGTAACATATATAGTCCAGGTTGCCGAACGGTTGATTCCATTTCTAGAAATGTTGTGTTTTAACATGATTCGGCATGGAACATTGTTACTTAGAACATATCAATAACAAAGCTTCAAGTCTGGACTTATGTGTATGGACAGTTCGATAAGTTGTATTCTGGAGATGCAAACCATGATATTAAGAAAACACTGGAAAAACATATATGTAGAGAATTGTATATCAAGACAAAAAAAAAGATCTCAACTGTGATACGAACCGAATCGTATATCAAATGGTCCTAAGAAAATAGTAAGGAACTTGAAGAAATTTAGAAGGAAACAAGACTTTTACTAATTCATTTCTTTGCATAATCAAAACAATAACAATACATGTCATTTTATAGGCTTAACCACTAAAATAACTACCTAACCCACTACTCTAATTTACTGTAAAACAAACAATTAATAATGAAAGATAAAGCAAGTCATGGGTGTCATGCATGGTCTACGTGGGTGGGGGTGGGCACGTAACATTCCCTCCTGCTCAAAATAATCCTTGTCCTCAAGGACGAAATCCGAAGGTGACCCGCGAGACACCACGGCGGTCTCCACTCAGTTCTTCCGGCAACATACGAACAGGACATAACATAATGCCACGGTGGCCGCCATTCATAAGAGCCTTTGTCTCTCTTTAAAGGATTCCCAGTTTGAGTAGTTTGAGTGGGTATCTCCAACATTAGTGCAAGTGATGGTACTTGTGTGGGGGCCGGTTGGTTTTAGAGCAATAACAGAATACAGTGGGTTGGTTTTGGTAGTGTTTTGGGATGGGTAATTTTGTGTGGTAAAGAATGTTGGTTTCTGAGCATTAACAAGAGAAGGAAGGATGAACTCCGTTGGGGCTGATGTTGGTAGAGCAGAAGTTTTGGCTGGTGGGATATTTAGGCTTGGTCGTGGTGGTAGTGAGGCAGGTGGTGGTGTTGCGGCGGAAGCGGGTGACGGGACATTTGGTGCGGTGGCGGAAACGGGTGGTGGAAGTGTAGGAGATCGGGCTTCCCACGCGGTCCGAATTGATCGGAACTCGTTGCAAAGGGTTTGCAACTGAGACTCGAGTTTCACAAGGGATTCGTTCATCCATTGGTAGAACTCGATTTCGGATAGAGTTTGAGCAGCCATTGGTCCAGGGGGATCACGGCGGCTCTGATACCACTGATACGAACCGAATCGTATATCAAATGGTCCTAAGAAAATAGTAAGGAACTTGAAGAAATTTAGAAGGAAACAAGACTTTTACTAATTCATTTCTTTACATAATCAAAACAATAACAATACATGTCATTTTATAGGCTTAACCACTAAAATAACTACCTAACCCACTACTCTAATTTACTGTAAAACAAACAATTAATAATGAAAGATAAAGCAAGTCATGGGTGTCATGCATGGTCTACGTGGGTGGGGGTGGGCACGTAACAAACTGAGAGAAAAGAATATATAAGTAGATGATACTTACGTCAAACAACAAAACAAAATATACATATTTACACGATTATAATCTCATTACTATTCTGTAGACGAGTAAAAATGTACTCATTATCACACTTATAATTTGGTTAATAATTATTCAAGCAGGCCTAGTCATGGGTCATGAAGCTAAGTAGTGGAAGTATGGTTTGAGTCAGTCTTTTATTTTATGTTTGTTTACTTGGGTATATGTTTGATTTATTAAAATGTTTTCAATATCTTTTGATGCACGTGGGTATTCAAGTTTGAAGAAGTCTGGGTCAGCAACTGATATCTTGCAACACTCTTTTTGATTAAGTCTTTAGTTACTTTATTTCTTTTGTATGCAACTTATTTGAGAGTATCAATAAGAAAAAGCTTCTTTGAGTCCTATACTGTTTCTCTGCATACATTTGTGAGCTGTCCCTTTCTAGTTCTTATACCCACAGTGGTATCAGAGCATTACTTGATCTCTAAGACTTGCTACCATCTCTCATTCACAATACAATGGCAGATCAAACAAGCATACTTCCGACTGCACCCACCCCCATTCCAGTGTTCAAAGGAGAAGGATACGATCACTGCAGGATGCAAACCACATGAAATCTGGAGATTTATGGGAATTAGTTTTTTTTTTTTTTTGAACGGCGAAACTTCTATATAAAATTTAGAAAACGGCAAGCAAGAAATTGGAACCCCAAAAGTTAAACAATTTCATCCCGGATATAAAACTTATGCCATCTCACCCAATTAATGTTTACATATTAAACTCTCGCCATCCCGGGAATTAGTTGAAGATGGGTTCAATGAATGAGAAATTTATTAGGATCGCCTCTGAACTGCCAAGAAACGTGATGCTCATTCTATGGCACTTATACAACAAGTTGTCCATGACGAACTAATCTCTCGAAATTCATCAGTAGAATATGCTAGAGAGAGTTGGGAGATACTCAAGATGGAATACCAAGGAGGTAATCAAGTGAAGGTTATTAAACTCCAAGTCCTAAGAAGGGAGTTCGAAAACTTATCCATGCGTGAAGGAAAGCGAGTTGGTGATTATTTCTCTTGAGTAATGGCAATAGTAAGTCAAAAATGAAAAGATCATACTGTGAGGAGGTCTTAGATCAAATTATTGTTGAATTTTTTTTTTTTTTTTTTTTTTTTGCATAGTCTTACTCCTAAGTTTGACTTCGTGGTAACTTCAATAGAAGTATCATAGATTTGTTTGTGCGGTTTTTTAGAGAGGGAGAGTGTGTTTGTTTATATATATGTACATAATTTATTTTTTTTATAATTATTAAAATGGTTTTTAAAATAAATAAGTAAAATGACCAATGTGCCATTCACTTAACAGTAAAATTAATTGAGTTAGGGCCAAACGACAAACCGTGTTAGATTTTGAAACATTAAGTACAAAACACGTCAATTTTAAAGGCAAAAGACTGTTGATACATATATATGGACGCGACTCGACTCGATGCGACTTGGTTCGGTTCAACCCGGTTAGGTTCGGCTCAAGCCCGACGTCACGACATTCCTCCGTCGTGCGTCCCAGAGTTCGACACGCGAAGCACGGAGCGCCGCGAGCCAGTTCCCGCAGCCACATCATCATGACATCATCATGATGATGTCATGATGATGTCACTATGTTGACTAAACCTTACAAAACAACAACCTGCATGTATTTTACGTAAAGGGTTTGGGCCTTTATGTTGTACTTGGGCTTTGACCAACTTTGGGCCATAGCCAGCCCAATCAAGCAACATATATAATACCGAAATCACTTGTGATTTCGGTGGACACGAGGAGCGAACAAGAACACAAGGCAGAAACAAGTGTGAGAGCAAAAACACACACACACGAGAGATCTTTGAGAGTTTACAGAATATATTTGTAAACCTTGTGCTATAACCGACTTTCATAGTATTAATACAGAGGTGTTAATCGTTGAGTCTTGTGTGTCGTTTATTTACGTGTTCTTGTTGTGTTCGATCTCGGTTTGCATCTCCGGTTGGATTCCGCACAACCGGACGTGTTTGTATACAAGGATTAGGCGACTAGATCCTCCCCTAGCCGGACCTACAAGGGGTATCAGAGCCTTGGCTCTTCTCCTTGTTAAAACCGAGCGTTTTCGGGTTGTTTTTCGGGTTTTTGAAGCTTATTTTTTTTCTGAAAAACTGTTTGAATCTTCGAAATTTTTGATGTTTGGCTGCTAGTTCATCAGAAAACCTTGCTTAAAACTGATTTGTGAATGGTGTGTTAAGGTTTTTAGTGAAGTTTGGAGCAAATCGGGTTTCGAAAAGTTGTCGGTTTTGTAGGTCCCGTTTTTCCGGTGAGGATCGATAACGAGAAACCTATTCCCTGTTTATAACAAAACACGGTAACGGGTGCGGAATCCCCGAGACGGTGCAAACCAAACACAGATAATAAAGAACACGGATTAACCAATGAAACACACTCAATTGATTAACGGGATGAGAACCGAATACAAACTGATACAAACACAGTTTAGACGGAATTTTGACAGAGTTTCTTTACATGTATTTTCTCATCTCTTTCACACAGAAATAATGAGGGGTATTTATACTAGACACAGACATAACATGACGAAACACACTAACTCTCGGCGAAACACACAAAGTCGACGAAACACACCTTGTTTCGTCGACAAACATTAATCTAATTCTTCCTGTTTCGTCGTTTGGAATAGGAGCCCAAATGATGACAAAGTCCACTTCAAGTTTCACGGCCCAAGTTGAAAGAATTGGCCCAAGGTTTGTTTCTGTTATAATCTTTGCACCATTTTATGCATAAGAGACAAACTTGTGACATCACCATGACATCACAATGATGATGTCATGGTGAGTTGTAAACGGGAAAGGCTTGCGGCGTTCCGTGCCTCACGTGTCGAACTCTGGGGCGCACGACGGAGGAATGTCGTGTCTTCGGGCTTGAGCCGGACCTAACCGAGTCGACCCGAACCGAATCGAACCGAGTCGAGTCGCGTCCACATAAAGTGTACCAACAAACTCCCCCTTGGACGCTACTCGTGAGGTTCGTCTTCTGTGATGGTTCGTCTTCTGTGTCTTTTATGTCGGAGGATCTTCAAAGTCTTCACGCGTTGAAAGAAGAAAGTGTATCAACAAACTCCCTTTTCATTTAGGTAGTGTGTTAACAAACTCCCCCTTAAATTGAACTCTCCATTGAGTTATGCTCGTGAATCTTTTGACTTGTCAAATCTTCAGATCCTTATGGTGTTGATGAAGGGTCAGCGGCAACTCGATCATCTTTATCCTTTGAGTGCCTCCACTTCGTGTCTTCATTCCAAAGCTTGTCATCGAACATGTTCTCCTCGCCTTTAGCATCTGCACATGCAAGAAAGCTAAACGCATAATGAGAACAACCGCTTGGAATATAGTTAACATTTAAACAAATGACACATATGAGATCAAATCTCAATCAAACACCGACCGACAACAGTTTGAAAGTTTAGAAAATGATCAATTTTAATCCCTAAACTTTCAAAACTTGTTAACTTAGATTGTTTATGAAGATGCAATTGTTTTCCGGCCTACGATCAGGATTTTGGGTAGGATAGACTCGAGTTCCAACATCAGTCAATCAAAAATAAACTAGAAGCAAAATCTTTTTGGCTTTTATAAAGTTTATATTAAAACACACCTAAAATCTTTTTGGAATTTTTCATTTTTCAAATGTAAAGACGGAAAGCAATAAATAAATATATACAGAGATGCATAAACTGAAAACAGTAAACAAATATTTACAGACATTCTTTTTGCGAGTTTCGAGGGTAAGAGAATCATATCAGTGTACGGTCATGCCAAAACAACTCTTTTTGTTCAATTAGTTAACATTTAGATAAGCATCCTATAACAATTATCGGTATTGTTGTCCACTTAAGCTCAAACTTATCAGATGTAATCATGGCGAGGGGATACGTTAAGGTATGATTTATACTTACCGACCGGTGTTCATCCACATCACGACACATTCCCGTATCAAGGTATGCACGAGAGTTCATCTTACCGGTGAGTATACCGTTTATCATCTGTTTGACCGTATAAAAGATGTGAGAAACTCACTTATTTGATTTGAAAACAAGCCCTATGTGATAGAATCACTTATTTATGAGGAACTTGATTTTCAGATGCATGAAGGGCACAAGAGCAAGTCCGTGAACAGGTCAGTACTTTCGTACAGCAGAGAGACGAACTTGACTCCCGCAAAGAATCTATGATATATTATCACTTATTTTGTTTGGACATGTGATTGTTGATCACTTATTGAGGTCGAATGCAATAAGTACACGTATGTATAGTATCATGGAAGATCTTAGACTTCGTCTCCGTTATTTTTACGGTTTGATACAACCATGATACCCAGATGATAAGACAGCATAAAGACCGAATATCTCAAAACCTCGGCAATCTCTCAAACGAAATTTCGGTACTAAGACCATATGCCAATGTGCGGTTCCCACCTGGTCTTCAGTCGATTTAAGATTTATATCACCCTGCACACTTTAAAATGATTGTGAGCCTACCGATACATCTTATATAGAGCTGCTTAACATTTTTCATTTTGCATTTCAGTTTAAAGAGGTTTAGACAGACCACTGATCTACTATCATTTTCTCTTTTGCTCGCCAGGAAACTCATTTTTGTTTTTCCAATGTTTTTGAGTTTTGAAATTTTTCACTGTTTTTGAATTTTCAAATTTTTGATTTACTCCCCCTAAAATCAACAAACTATGATAAATTTAAAAGACACAAAGGTATTTACAAAAACGATTTTCCGATGTTGGTTAACTCATGTTTTACCTCAATGCCGTTTACCAAAATAAATTTAATCAGAAATGATTTATCGAATTTTGGAAAAATCAGTTGGCACGTCGGTAAGCGGTGCGGACCAAGACAACATTGTCTGGCCAAAGAGTGCTACGTGAGAGGATAACAATTTATAAAGCAGCTTAAATATCGACAA
Organism: Helianthus tuberosus; assembly: GCA_030545235.1. Taxonomy (NCBI): domain Eukaryota; kingdom Viridiplantae; phylum Streptophyta; class Magnoliopsida; order Asterales; family Asteraceae; genus Helianthus; species Helianthus tuberosus. The sequence continues at coordinate 101,883,511 of CM060367.1, forward strand.
GTATAGGAGAGATTAGAAATTTAAAACCGTATCCTGCAACTGCTCCGTGCATTGCAAGGAATCTGAGCGCTCTCCCAAACTGGATATCCACCCGGTGTGGATTTCAAAGTCGATTTTGTAGCTACTGAGAAATCTCTTCACAGCAACAAGATCATAGACCTTTGGGTCCGGCTGGTCTTCCACATTGCACCAGCGAAGGTCTTTGTCTTTCTCTTTGAGAAGTAGTGTGCGGTTGTTCAATCCACGCCAAGGCATCCGCACACCCGGTTGGTTTGTTAAAAAAAACATTTTCTTCAATCACACCGCAAAGAAATGTACACTGCACGTTCATCTTGTTGATTTTGAACATCAGACGTGCTGCAGGTGCGTACATTTTGTTTGAATCTATCCTGGGGACCCGATCAAAATCTTTAACAATCACACTTTGGTATGATTTTCATTTTGTCGAAGCTTTCAATCTCTTTCGACAGACAATTCTGTCTTTTTTTCTTTTTCTTCTTCTCTCCATCAAAGGCAACCACTCCTAGAAATAACAATATCTTGGAGCTTTGAGTCACCTATCTTGTGCATGGACACTCCACTATCAACAATCCGATGACTATCGATAGTTCCTCCTGGAACATCCTGCACACTCACTCAGAGATTAGATGGAGAGGGGGACCCAAGCCTTCATAGACTTGGGTTGCCCCTGAGAATCAAGAAATGTAATTTCAATTTCTTGATGATTTGGAAATTTCACGCCTCCCCCTGAACCTTCACCTGTTTTCGGTTTCCAAGCTTGTTTCCATTTACCAGATTGTGTATTAATTACAATTTCTGGTTTTAACGGTTGTTGTGAACTTGGTTTCCTTTTAACATTTTCCGGTTTTAAAGCCTTTTCGATCACCTTCACATTCTTATGTCATTGTTTTGTTTCCTGTTCCTTAACAGTTCTTTTATCATGTTTTGGAGAAACAGGACGACGTTGTGAGTGACCTTGTTCAGAAGGGGTTCTTTCAACAAAATTTGGTTTGGGCGAATTTGTACAGTCTTTAATGATGTGCCCAAACTTCCCACATTTGAAACAAGTTCTCCTTTCCACAAACTTAGGAGAATTTGATCGACCAACAGATGTCAAACCCGTAGAACCTGAGGTACTTGCTCTTTCATCACACCCATTTGTGTGTTGAGTGTAATTGTTTTGGCTGTTACGTTTTAAAATCTTGACTTGTTGGATAAAATCGGTGTTTGATTTGTTTTCAAAAGTCTCAATTTTATCAGTACCCTTTGATGCTACAAACTTGACATCTTTTGCTTTCTTCTTGTAACGAGCTCCTTTTGATTCAACCTTAGCCTTTGGCTTTGGAGCTCGTTGTTGCTGTTGTTTACCCTTAGAAGCAACAGGTTGTTGTTTAGTCGGTAATTTTTTGTTTCCAAATTGTTTCCTCACTTCAGCTTTTGGAATAGGATCACACTGAGTTTCTGAAACTCTCGGGATCGCTTTTCCCAAAAACTTAGTGGTATTATCTTCAAACACTTTATCAATCAATGATTGATTGACGTTTTTAATGGGAAAATCTTTGTTTGAATAAATTTTACCATCACCGACCAAAGTGTACAACAAGTCATTGCTCTTAACAGCAGGCACACATTCATTGTCATCTTTGACATCCTTGACAGGATCTATCACTTGCTTGGCAACAGGTTGCACGGCAGGAGTAGGAGGATCACAAAGAATATGATTCTCAATTGGAATTTCTACTCCTTTCGTCTCATCAAGTGATTCATCCTGGTCATTCACATCTGATTCATCATCTGAAGAATCATAGTCCTCAATGGTTGGAGGACTTTGATTTGAGGCACATGATGACTTTTCTTTGTTATCAGATGAGCCCTCCGATGAATTGTCCGGTTTGAACCCTAAGCCAGTAGTAACTTCCTCATAATCAAGAGGCACACTGGGTTCATACCAAGGCATATCCTCTTCATCGGGCGACTTGGTATAGTCGTGTCTCAAAGGGGGTGGACACTTCCTATAACCAACGCCTTTAACGTTTCCCTTTAGTTTCTGAACGTCAATGATGTGATCAAGCACATATCGGGAGTTTGAGTAACTCTCCAATTTGAGCTTGATCGCCTCATGTTCACATTTAGCCGTGGCTAGCTCTTTCTTGGTTTCCTCAATGATATTAATGTAGTTATTAATACCAATTTGTTTGTTAAAAACAGTTTTTGTTAATTCGGAAACACTTTTCTTTTGGGTTTCAATAACTGTTTTAAACTCCTTTTCATTGCGAGCTAAGGCCATGTTTGCCTCTTTGCACTTTGACAGTTCAACAACTAAACTCTGATTGTGACTATGAATCGTTTCAGATTCACGTTTCAATTCAGCACATTCATGTTTTAAATCTTCAAAAGCATGTTTAGCATTAGCACATTCATGTTTTAATTCTTCAAAAGCATGTTTAGCATTAGCACATTCATGTTTCAAATCAACACAATAACTACATATGCTAGGAGTTTCGGATTTTACCTGACTTGTAGAAGCTGTGACATTATTCGGAATGTCAGTCTGGCAAGAGAAAGATCCATCTTCAGATAGGAACTTCTCCATTTCTTTTGAATCAGCAACAGCTTTCTTGATCAAGTCAGATTTCTCGTTAGCATCATTCGACAAATTACCAGCTTCAGAATCCACACCCTCCTTTATGTCCGATTCTGAACTGTAATCACTCACACCTGAGCTATCTTCATCAGTGCCACTATATCCTGAACTGTCATCATTTCCCGAAGATTCACCATCGCTGACATTCTTGATGATTTCGGCATAAAACGCAGTTCTTGTTTGATCACTGTTTCCCAACTGTTTGGCCGAACCACGATCGACAGTAGGTTTAGAAAAATAGGCACTTGGATCGAAGACCGGAGGAGGAGCTGATTGTGGAAACGGAAAAGAGTTTGTATTTGATACAAACGCCGTTTGTAACTTCGGTTGCTGAGCTGAACTGGAACTAGCTAACGGGTTAAAACCTCCTCCAAGATACATTTCGGTATTTTGAGGAGCAGGAATTCGTTTAGCTTTCCGAATTTCTTCTTCGTTCTTGTGCTCCAACTTCTGAATGAATTCATAGATATTAACATTGACAGCATCTAGAACGCCCGTATGCTTTAAAAGTTCAATAAATGGGCTCCACTTTGGAGGTAGAGCATCAGCAAACCATGCTACAATTTCCTGTTGAGATGCAAGAACACCAACATAATACATTTCACTCATCAAATGATAATAACGAGTAATTATATCATTTAGGGTTTCATTCTCTAAGAAATGAAATGATTCGAATTTCTTCTTCAACAGATCATGACGTATTTTTCTAGTAGCTGCATATTCTTCTCCTCTCGCTACCAAAAAATTCTGTATGTTTTGATTTTGATTCGACACCTTTGCCCATTGACTTGCACTTATTGACTGTTGTTGTTGAGGTATGGTACGATTCATATATTCGGCCATCGACATCTGTTTTAGATCTGGTAGTGGATCCGTACTCCAATCCCAAGGGCTTGTACAACTCATGATTGGTATATGTAAGTGAAAACCTGGTCACACACTCAATAACAAACTGTTAAATTAGTTTTGCAAAGCCTCTGTGTAAAAATTGACAACAGTCTCGACGAAACACTATTGACGAAACTGAGTGATTGCTGAAGTCGACGAAACTGATGTTGATTATAATCAGCGACGAAACAGAATTATGTTTGTTGATCGACGAAACACTCAAGCCCACTTGAAGCCCAATCAACTTGAAGCCCACTTGTCGATGAAACAGAAGTCTGTTTGATGTGTCGACGAAAGTGATTCCACGAAACAGATTTTGATATATGATTGGTTGACAAACAGGTATGAAGCCCAAATCAAATTTTAAGCCCAAAGGTTGAAGGCCCAATGTCGACGAAACTGTTAATAGGCGACGAAACAAAAATCCTTTTTTTTTTGTGTGATTTAAATAATGGGTGCCGTAAAGTTTGACTGTTGACTTGATTGTTGACTGAATGATTTTAATAAATCTTTGCTGATGATGACGAAACACACAATCCACGAAACCCAAACTTTAGTCAAGATAAGATAAGATATTAGTTGGTGAGATATTTTAAAGAAAACTTATCCTCACTGACACAAGAGACCCTTTTTCAAAATACATCATACCTTTCCTATTTTCAAAGATTCATGATCACATGTACACAAAGTCAATACACTTGCCTTCTTTTCAAACAAGCCTTTTAATATTACTAAACACAACAAACACCTAAACTTAACTAATAAACAGATCAAACATAGATATATTCAAGAACAAGAACAATATTTGAAGAACACTATGATGATTTGAAGTTTCCGGCCACTGAATAATTTTTTTTAAAACCCGAAAATGCACAAAACTTTTACTAAAAACCCGGTGTATCACAAGAACAATCAATTTAACAAGGTTTTTGATAAAACTTTTAGCAAACAAACAACATAAACACTGATTTTAGGGACTTTTTCCAGAAAATATATAAATTTTTAAGAACGAAATCTGAAAAATCACAATAACACACTTGATAAAAACCCAAACTTGTTTGGTTTTAAACAAGGAAAAGAGCCAAGGCTCTGATACCACTTGTAGGTCCCGTTTTTCTGGTGAGGATCGATAACGAGAAACCTATTCCCTGTTTATAACAAAACACGGTAACGGGTGCGGAATCCCCGAGACGGTGCAAACCAAACACAGATAATAAAGAACACGGATTAACCAATGAAACACACTCAATTGATTAACGGGATGAGAACCGAATACAAACTGATACAAACACAGTTTAGACGGAATTTTGACAGAGTTTCTTTACATGTATTTTCTCATCTCTTTCACACAGAAATAATGAGGGGTATTTATACTAGACACAGACATAACATGACGAAACACACTAACTCTCGGCGAAACACACAAAGTCGACGAAACACACCTTGTTTCGTCGACAAACATTAATCTAATTCTTCCTGTTTCGTCGTTTGGAATAGGAGCCCAAATGATGACAAAGTCCACTTCAAGTTTCACGGCCCAAGTTGAAAGAATTGGCCCAAGGTTTGTTTCTGTTATAATCTTTGCACCATTTTATGCATAAGAGACAAACTTGTGACATCACCATGACATCACAATGATGATGTCATGGTGAGTTGTAAACGGGAAAGGCTTGCGGCGTTCCGTGCCTCACGTGTCGAACTCTGGGGCGCACGACGGAGGAATGTCGTGTCTTCGGGCTTGAGCCGGACCTAACCGAGTCGACCCGAACCGAATCGAATCGAACCGAGTCGAGTCGCGTCCACATAAAGTGTACCAACAGGTTTACCGGAAAATTCAAATTTTCTGGGTAGTGTTCATCATATCTTCAACAAAGCTTCAAGTGTTCTTCAAAGTTTTACATCTTTTGATCTTGTTCAATTATTTTTGAAAGTGTTAGTGTCTTGAAAATTGTAATTGGATTATTATATTATTCACCATCATTTTGTTAGTAGGATTGTGCATGGGTAGCCGAAAAGTTGGTGTACTTTGTGTCAGGTGATAAAAGTCAATTGTTTCAATCGCACAAGGTTTGTATCAGTTGCAAAATATCTTCGCTCGCACAAGACATATTGTGATAGAAAGTCAATAACCAGCGAATTTGATTTTAGCAAATTTGATTTCAGCGAATTTGATTTCAGCAAATTTGATTTCAGCGAATTTGATTTCAGTAACCAGCGAAATTGCTTGACCCGGCCAACTCAAATCCAAAGGCGACTTTGGTAACCGTGTAATCGTCCTCAGCGAGATTATTACGGTTTTTCGGCGATTTTTCTGATCGTCGTAATAGCGAGAATAGGCAGCGAAACTCAGCGAACTTAACATAACCGGCGAATTTAAACAGAAAAGCCAGCGAATTAACAGGATCGAACAAGCTGATTTCAGTCGCACAACAATTTGGATCGTAGCTGGGCTTCTATTTGGGCTTTTGGATATTCTGGTCGCACAAGACCTGATTACTCGTACAAACATTGGGCTTCTGTTTTGGGCTTCTGTTTCATTGATATATCAGAATTTGATTTAATTTGGGCTCGCACAAGGTTTGTCAACGCACAAGAATAGATTAGTTGTTGACGCGCACAAGACCGTGTTCGTCGCTTATCTTTCAAGAAGTGTGTTTCATCGTATTATATCGCAAGACCTGTTTCGTCGTATCTTTGTTTCGTGGGATTGTGTTTTATCAAGATATTAAAAAAAAAAATTGTATAAGTGATTTAACTGTTTGTTTGAGGTGTGATTTTCAGGTATTATTTTTCTTGATCAAAAATGAATCCAAGATGGGGTAGACTGGTAAATACAGAAATGTATTTTGGTACTCCGTCTCCGGATAGTTCTCAAGCTAATGCAATTTCTACCGGTCAATGGGCATTCGTATCAAATCAAACTCCAAGTATTCAAAGCCAACGACCTATCAAAGCAACTGATATGTTCGGAAATCCATTACCTGTTCGATCTACCGGACCAACAGACATGTATGGAAATCCGCTTCAACCAGTTCCTCAACCAGTGCCTCAACAGCAAACCCAAAGGCCTCCTGTGACAACAGATTTATATGGCAATCCGATACAAGTTCCAGTAAAGCCAGCCCCAACAACAGACATGTATGGAAATCCGCTTCAACCAGTTCCTCAACCAGTGCCTCAACAGCAAACCCAAAGGCCTCCTGTGACAACAGATTTATATGGCAATCCGATACAAGTTCCAGTAAAGCCAGCTCCAACAACAGACTTGTATGGAAATCCTCTACAACCAGCTCCACAACAGCAAGTCTATCGGCCATCTACTGTAACCGCTTGTTTTGCTGAGGTTGTCAAGATTTTAAATCACGCCAGTGGTGGAGAATCTTCCACCAATGGTGATGAATCTTCGGAGGATGAAGACTCTTCTGGTTACAGTAGAAGCTCAGATGAAGAATCCTTAACTTCAGGCAATGATCATTTGGATGACACGTCAAGTGCGTCAGTTGAAGCAGAGGTTGATGAGGTATTGGGAGACAGTGCAGCAGAAAATCATAGGAGATCTATATTGGTGGATCAAGCTGTCTATTCTTCTTCTTCTCTCCATTCAGCCGTTATGGCTAATGTCGACAGTTCATCAAGTCAGGTATGTGTCGATGAACCCACTGCTGTTATTTGTGATAGTTGTGATAGATTGAGTGGAAAATGTGCTGATTTAGAAGCAAACCTGTCTGAGTTGCAAACCAAACATGATGCTTTACAAGCTAGTTTGTTTGACTTGCAAGACAAACATGTTTCATTGAATGATAAGTGGTGTGAGTTGCAAAGCAAACACGAGGCTTTGCAAGAAAAGTATGATGTGACATTCATCCACAACCAGAAGTTAACCGTGGATCTTTCTAAGTGCACAGAAGCCAACATGTTTTATGAAAACCATGAAAAGGAATTTAAAACGATGATTGAAACTTTAAGAAAAGATAAAACAGAGCTGACAAAAATGGTTTCCAGAAAACAAACTGATATAAATTTGTATATCACCCGTCTTGAGATAATGCAAAAAGAGATGGCTTGTGTTAAAACTGAAAGTGAGGCGATCCGACTCAAGTTAGACAGCTATTTAAGCTCTAGCTATGTGTTGGATCACATCATTGACGTACAGAAAGAGAAAAGAGATGTCACATGCATAGGTTACAAGAAATGTCCACCACCTGTGAGAAACAATTATGATGCCCTGCCTGATGAGGAGTATAGAACTCACTTTGAACCATCTGTTCCTTTGGACGTTGAGGAATTTGCAACAGGACTCGGATACAAGAAGGAAGTATCGTCAGATTCGGATGTGTCAGCAGATACATGTGTGTCTTCTGCTGAACAGAATCAGGATCCTCCAGTTGTTGTTGAGGATGCTGATTCTTCTGATGATGAATCCGATGATACTGACTCAGCAAAGCCTGATGTGGTGATCAAAGAAGAGGACATACCTCTTGAGAATCACATTCTTTGTGATCCACCTGCAAAACCGTCTGTGATTGCTACAGCCAAGTCTGTTGAATCCTCATCTGGAAGCTGTGAAAGCGTGAACTTGCTTTACACATTGATTGGATCTGATAAAATATATTCAGACAAGGATTTCCCTATCAAAAATGTCAATCAATCTTTGATTGATAAAGTTTTTGAAGATTCTACCAGTAAGTTTTTGGGAAAGTCGAGCCCAGGAGTTGTAGTAACTCAGTGTGCTCCTATCCCAAAATCCGAAGTTAGAAAGAAATATGGGAATCAAAAATTGCAAAAACAAAACAATCAACGAAAGCAAAATCACGCTGCCCAAGGAAATGGAAAAGGCAAACAGAGCCAAAACAAGAAAAAGGACAAGAAGGTTAACTTTGTGAAATCAAAGGGAACGAACAAAATTGAAACGTTTGAAAACAAATCTAACTTAGATTTTGTTAAACAAGCAACAGTGTTGAAAAGAAATGAACCAAACAGTTCGAAACCTAGTACCTCGAGATCACAAAGTTCAACATCATCGGCAAGACGATCACATGATGCTTCGGGGATTGTTGAACGAAGATCATGTTTTGAATGTGGTACAATTGGACACATAATTCGAAACTGTCCGTATCTTCATAAGTTGAAGGCAAAGGTTGATGCCCCCCATGGTAACAATTACCATAAAAGATTTGTTTCACCAAAACAGGACCCTCGTCTTGTTAAACAACAAGAAGTGAAACAGATAAAGAAACAACGGAAAAATGTTGAAAAGCTTTTAAAACCGGAGGTTGTCCAAACAAAATCTGTTGAATCAAATGTTAAAAATGAAAAACAAAAACAGATTTGGAAACCAAAATTAGAAACTGTTTCAGGGGGAGCTACATCAATTCCGAATCATCGGGAAATGGATGTCACAATTCTCGATGATGACGGACGACCCAAGTCTGTGAAGGCTTGGGTCCCCCTCTCCAACTAATCTTTGAACGAGTGTGCAGGATGTTCCAGGAGGAACTATTGATAATCTTAGGATTGTTGATAGTGGAGCGTCCATGCACAAGATCGGCGACATGCGGCTCCGAAATATTGTTACATTTAGGAGAATGTTGTTGCCCTTTGATGGAGAGAGGAGAAAAGAAGACAAAAATGTCTGATGAAAGAATGTTGTTGAATGAAGTTGAAAAATTCGACCAGTTGAAATATGTGCCAAAATTTGGTTGTTATGGTTTTTGATCGGGTCAACATGAAAGATTTCAATGAAAAGTACGCGCATGTAGCACGTCTGAAGCGTTTCGAAGATTCATGGATTTTTCTTCCACAAGAAGTTCAAAGTCCACAAGATGAACGTGTAGTGTACTTTTCTCTATGTTGTGATTGAAGAAAATGTGTTGGTTGATCAAACTACACCGGGTGTGCGGATGCCTTGGCGTGAATTGAACAACCGCACACTACTTCTGAAAGAGAAAGACAAAAACCTTCGCTGGTGGAATGTGGAAGACCAGCCGGACCCAGAGGTCTATGATCTTGTTGCTGTGAAGGGATTGAAGTAGCTACAAAATCGACTTTGAAATCCACACCTGGTGGATATCCAGTTTGGGAGAGCACTCAGTTCCCTGTCAATGCACGAAGCAGTTGCAGGATACGGTTTTAAATTTCTAATCTCTCCTATTCTTGTCGATATTTAAGCTGCTTTATGAATTATTATCCTCTCGTACAGCACTCTTTGACCAGACACGTTGAACTCGAATATCACCTCACACGTGATAGTTTCACTATGAAACTCGTCAATGTTGTCATGGTCCGCACCGCTTACCGACATGCCAACTCATTTTTTCCAAAATTCGATAAATCATTTCTGATTCAAAATTAATTTTGGTAAACGGCATTGAGGTAAAACATGAGAAAACCAACATCGGAAAATCATTTTTGTAAATACCTTTGTGTTTTAAATTTATCTTAGTTTATTGATTTTAGGGGGAGTAAATCCAAATTTGAAAATCCAAAAACATCGAAAAATTTCATAAACACAAAAACAATAGAAAAACAAAAATGAGTTTCCTGGCGAGCAAAAGAGAAAGTGATAGTACATCAGTGGTCTGTCTAAACCTCTTTAAACCCTTAAATGCAAAACGATAAGCAGCTCTATATAAGATGTATCGGTAGGCTCACAATCATTTTAAAGTGTGCAGGGTGATATAAACTTAAATCGACTGAAGACCAGGTGGGAACCACTCATTGGCATATGGTCTTAGTACCGAAATTTCGTTTGAGAGATTGCCGAGGTTCTGAGATATTCGGTCTTTATGTTGCTTATCATCTGGGTATCATGGTTGTATCTTTTACCGAAAAATAACGGGGACGCAAGTCTAGGTCTTCCATGATACTATACATACGTGTACATACTGCATACGACCTCAATAAGTGATCAACAATCACATGTCCACAAAATAAGTGATAATATATCACATTTATCCGGGAGTCAAGTTCGTCTCTCTGCTGTACGAAAGTACTGACCTGTTCACGGACTTGCTCCTGTGCCCTCATGCATCCGAAAATCAAGTTCCTCATCAATAAGTGATTATATCACATAGGGCTTGTTTTCAAACAAAATAAGTGAGTTTCTCACATCATATACGGTCAAACAGATGATAATCGGTATACTCACCGGTAAGATGAACCCTCGTGCATACCTTGATACGGGAATGTGTCGTGATGTGGATGAACACCGGTCGGTAAGTATAAATCATACCGTAACGTATCCCCTCGACATGATTACATCTGATAAGTTGAGCTTATGTGGACAACAATACCGATAATCGTTATAGGATGCTTATCTTAATGTTAACTAATTGAACAAAGAGAGCGTTTTGGCATGACCGTACACTGATATGATTCTCTTACCCTCGAAACTCACAAAAAGAATGTCTGTAAATATTTATTTAATGCTTTCAGTTTCTGCATCTTTGTATATATTTATTTACTGCTTTCAGTCTTTACATTTGAAATATTCAAAAATACCAAAAAGATTTTAGGTGTGTTTTAATATAAACTTTCTAAAAAGCCAAAAAGATTTTATTTCTATCTTATTTTCGATCGTACGATGTTGGATCTCGAGTCTTCGTTGCCTGAAACCTGAACGAAAACCAAAACGACTAAATCTTCATAAACGGTCGAAATTTGCAAGTTTTGAAAGTTAAAGACTAAAATTGATAAATTTGTTAAACTTTCAAACGGTCGGGCGGTAGTTGATTGAAATATGGTCATACGTGTGTTGTTTGTTTATACTAACTATATTCCAAGCAGTTGTTCTCATTACGCGTTTAGATTTCTTGCATGTGCAGATTCTAAAGGCAAGGAGAACATGGTCGATGACAAGCTTCGGAATGAAGACACGACGTGAAGGCACTCAAATGATGAAGATGATCGAGTTGCCGCTGGCCATCATCAACACCACAAGGATCTCAAGTTGTAAAGATCAAGACATTCACGAGCATAACTCAAGGGGGAGCTTATGTTAAGGGGGAGTTTGTCAACACACTTCCTACATGAAACGGGGAGTTTGTTGATACACTTTCTGCTTTGAAGACGTGAAGACATTGAAGATCCTCCGACTTAGAAGACAAGAAAGGCGAATCTCGCGAGTAGCGTCCAAGGGGGAGTTTGTTGATACATATATATGGACGCGACTCAACTCGATGCGACTTGGTTCGGTTCGACCCGGTTAGGTTCGGCTCAAGCCCGACGTCACGACATTCCTCCGTCGTGCGTCCCAGAGTTCGATACACGAAGCACGGAGCGCCGCGAGCCAGTTCCCGCAGCCACATCATCATGACATCATCATGATGATGTCATGATGATGTCACTATGTTGACTAAACCTTACAAAACAACAACCTGCATGTATTTTACGTAAAGGGTTTGGGCCTTTATGTTGTACTTGGGCTTTGACCAACTTTGGGCCATAGCCAGCCCAATCAAGCAACATATATAATACCGAAATCACTTGTGATTTCGGTGGACACGAGGAGCGAACAAGAACACAAGGCAGAAACAAGTGTGAGAGCAAAAACACACACACACGAGAGATCTTTGAGAGTTTACAGAATATATTTGTAAACCTTGTGCTGTAACCGACTTTCATAGTATTAATACAGAGGTGTTAATCGTTGAGTCTTGTGTGTCGTTTATTTACGTGTTCTTGTTGTGTTCGATCTCGGTTTGCATCTCCGGTTGGATTCCGCACAACCGGACGTGTTTGTATACAAGGATTAGGCGACTAGATCCTCCCCTAGCCGGACCTACAAAGACACCGCCTGAAATTTGGTATAATGATAAAGGACAAAATTTGTAATTCACTCTATATTATATCAATCCTAAGGAACCTTTCAACAGGTTAAGCCTACCCACATATCCTAAGTTAGACGCATTTTCAATTGTTCGTTATCTTATATATATATATATATATATAGTAATTGAAAACCAACAATTCGGTTACACCTATCATTTTCCATTTTGTTTGCAAAATCTTTACCGGGCATTTTCAAAAATTTCAATTTTTTTGGAATTGTGATTTTTGATTTTTTTTTTTTTTTTTTTTTTTTAATCTTTAGACACTAATCTCCCCTCCCCACACATAAAATCTACATTGTCCCCAATGTAGAAAGAAAATTGACTCAAAAATAAAAGAAAAATATATGTATAAAAGACTGAAACAAACTACCCTAGTTAAAGCTGTAGGATCCTCGTGAATGTTCCAAAACGACTGTATAGCATTTCATTCAAACACTTGAAAACATATACTAACCAAAAAATGTAATGTGTTATGCATATACAAAACCTTCCACCATTTTGAGTTGACCAATTTGTATCATACCCACACCCACCATACAAATTGAGTTTTAGATTTGAAACATTCCATTGCCTATATTGTGTGGCAGTTGAAGTAGTTAGTAAAGAAGAAAGACTTAACTTCACCTTCATATATTAATCTTGAAGGGTCCTTTTTCTTCTATTGTGTTTTTTTATTGTCTTTGGTCCAAGCAACTCTAAACTGAGTGCCGAAATTATTATTCTATTTATCTTACTTCCTAACTTTTTGAGAAATTTTCATTGGAAGACAGGACGTTACTATGTAAACGTTTATCTCCTTGTACTCTGTGTTATAATCTAAGAACATACTTCCGCTATGACAAGCATATACATACACAGCCATGGATTAGTCCTTTCCGCTAATATAATTATTTCAAAATAGGTGTTCTTTACTAAACAACTAGTCACCAATATTAACAAGACCATCATTTCCAGAGAACATATAAAAAAAGACCCTGTTGTTCGGGTTGGATGATAGAATTCATCCGCTTTTACCGTTTAGTATCTTTTTGTTGTCTGTTAAAACAATAACCAAATTAGAGGGCGTCAACATTTCCCTAAGTAATCAATATGAACCCAATGATAGACATCCGGTCAATCAAGCTCAAGCTTAATCACCCCGTGTTCCCTATATAGGTAATGATTGGCAATGTCATCTGACATCATTACAACGACATTATCTTCTTTCACGTGGCCTTTTTCAAGGCCTGATATACGTGGCATATATCTTCCTACAGTGCAGTCATTGTATCCATACTTACAACCTGCAACAAGGACTGCCGAAATCATACCCTCGTCATTGATGCCATGAGCCCACATCATGTAACAAACGGCGATGACCACCACAAGAAGAGCCATGAAAATGCACATTTTTCCATTGTGCCTATGATAAGAGAGAAATGATGGGGAATATGTCACACCCCGACCGCGTAAAACAACAAATCGCGGCGGAAACATCGGGGCGTGTTGCAACAGAATTAATGTTTCGTAACCATGGATATCAAAAGTGTTTCGTTTTATTAAACATTGAGTAATTACATCGTCTGGAAATCTAAATACACTATTTAAACATAGTCTATCATTGTTATTGAGTCACTAAGGCCTTGTCCAGTCCTATGTGAGCATGCATCTTATCAATCGATATCATCCAACAATACCTGAAACATATGTGAAAACGAGGTCAGCAAAGAAATGTTGGCGAGTACATAGGTTTTGTGAAAATAAGATTCATGACTTCTGTTTAAGAAAATGTTTAGTCATGAACCTTGTAATTTGCTTTGTCTTTGTAAATCATTTGAAAAATAATAAGTTCGGATGATAAGTATAAATAAGAGAATAATGCATGATTAAATGAACAACCATGTAAATGAGTTTGCATAAGATAAGTTGTTTATAAATCAATGTCTTGTGAAAAGTATGTTATTTGTATAAAATGTTCTATGTCTCAAACTGAAATGATTCAAATAACGCTATGATATGTAATACCATACAAACACTTATATATAGGAAGTACCAGCGGCGTATCCACCATGTTTGTATCATATTACACACGCATCGTTACTTAATCACTTAACCAAACCAAACCAAACAATGTAAAATGTCTATGTTTAAATCAATTGTCAAATGTATATGTCAAATATCCATGTCAAATGTCTATGTCAAATATCCATGTATGGCAAGTGAAATGTCTCAACTAAACCATATGCACAAAAACAAAGTATTGAAGTAAAACTTGGTTTAAATCAAAGTTATGTTTTGTGGAAAATACATGATCAAATGTCAATCATGTACAAATGTTTACCCAATCGTTAACCCATTTTGTAATATCGTTCTAGTCGTTCTTGTTTTAATTGTGAAACTACTTTATGGTCGATTCTCTAATAACATTCAAACCTTCTCGACGCGTTCCTCGTTCCAACTCGCTCTCGCTCTCGTTCTTAACAAACCCTTACCAAAGGATAAGTTAATAATTACAGATTCAGTCGCTACCCACAACCCCCACACATAACAATGGGTGCAGTAAATAACGGGATTTGTCAGATCCTATGGTACCATAACCTAATACTGGTCGGCTTGATCATTGCTAATGAATGTCATCGGTCATGTAACTAAAACCAACAAGTTTGTTCACTTTTTGAAATTTGTTATTAGTTTTTGAAATCATTGTATTCGTTCTTGAAATCATTGTTAGCGTTCTTGAAATAATTGTTATTGTTCTTGAAACCACATTGTAATTGTTCTTGAAACCACATTGTAATTGTTCTTGAAACCATTGATAAAACATTTAGCACATATGAGTCACCCCAAAACAGTTGAAAACAGTAAAAGAGGGGAATAATGTACTCGCCTGGGAGTGCTTAGGAGTCTTGAACAACTACCAAGTAAGCTAGAGGAGTTCCGGAAATCAAACGGTACCTAATATAGGTAACTACATAATTAACCCGGACCTAAATCGGAAGACTGGGTAGCAGGAGGGTTTGTAAACCAAATGAGTGTAGGAACTCATATGATATGGTTTAACAAAGCCTACATACTAAATGAAACTTAACCTAAGTATTATCGACCCATCGCGACCCATTAAGGTAACTTATGCTACTTTAACGCGTCGTGCGCGTGAAACGCGTTCGGACCGTCTAACTAGCCCTATGACAAGTGTTATATGCCTAAACATGTTACATAATCAGTTATGTGACAAAGGTTTAGGTTACATATGCTTAATTACCAATTATACATGAAAAGGGTATTCTGGTAATTTACCTAAGGCATATGAACCACCTATCATACAACTACTCAAACAATGTGACCATAGGGTATAACCTCGGAAGGTTATTCCCTACCTACTATGGTCACCTAATGTATTTGGTCGGATCCTAATGATCGACCAAACTGGGTCGGGTTCAAGGTATAAGCGATTTATTAGATCGCTTACCCTACGACCCTAGACAACGTGGTAATCATTAGGCATAGTCCCAAGGGACTATAACCATCGTGATTACAATCACGTTGCGAAGTTCAAACGAACTTCGCATTGACCATTACTGGTCAACGCTGAAAGTCAAACAAAGTTTGACTTTCTGACTCGAAAAGCAGTAAAATAAGGAAAAGAACGAAAGAATACTTACGAAGGGTCCCCGAATGCTAACCTCGATTCAAAAATCTCAGGTATGAAACAATAGTTTCAACTTAGAGTTTCTCAAATCAAAGTTCTAGTGATTTTAGCAATGGGGGTGGATGGGTATTTATAGGAATACCCGAACCGTTAAGATCGTTTCATGGAAAACGTGCCTTAATCCCATCCGTACATGTGTTGAAATGTCATGGTGTTTAGGTGTTTAAATTCCATCCATACATGTGTTGAAATGTCATGGTGTTTAGGTGTTTAAATTCCATCCATACATGTGTTGAAATGTCATGGTGTTTAGGTGTTTAAATTCCATCCATACATGTGTTGAAATGTCATGGTGTTTAGGTGTTTAAATTCCATCCATACATGTTTTGCAAAGTCATGGTGTTTAGGTGTTTAAATTCCATCCTTATCCGCTGACTAAGCATTGTTAGAATGTGTGGTTGTGAATTAAACAACGGCTAATACATCGAATCTGGTCCCGAATGCGAAAAACGATCCAAATGACGTGACGAATGGATTTTTCTTATGGCGAACACTAAAATAAAATATTTTAGTGCTTACATAAATTTTTGGATGTCCGGATGTATTCAGAACGTAAGTTATGCGCGAAAATGCAAACTTGTGCACTTTTTGACACTTTTAGTCCCTGAATGACCCAAAAGTTTATTTTAGCACACCGAACCCCTCAAAGCCTATTTCTAAGCTATGTAAAGGATATTTATGGTATGTTTAACTTATGGTCATGTTCCGGAAGGTCTGTTACAGTTCAAATTGGCATACTTTCGCAGTTTGTCAACTTTAGTCCTTGTAAGCGAATTAACTTGATTTCGGCATACCAAACCTTCCAAAACTTATTTCTAAGTTATGTAAAGGTCATTTAAGGTATGTTAAGCCTATTTCACTATTCCGAAGTGTTCGTTGCATTAAACTGGTTATATTTACGCATCGGTGCGCGTATAACCTTCCAGAAAGCGATTTAGAGTTTGAATTTGAACAAGAAATGATATGTGCAAATGATACACATATTTTTACAAATCCCAAGTATGAAATATAATATTTCATTGGTTCGGTGTTTGTTTGATGGCCGTGAAGGCACAGGTGTTACAGAATAGGCGTAGGACAAAAAGACACGCAATGTTAATGTTATGCGGTAGGAATAATTGATACGCCCAAGCGTGTACATATATTAAGTAAATATTATATTAGTTAAAGCTGTGAAAATCAAATGATTATCTTCTCTGCTTATGGGAACATGGAACTAAGCTCCCATCATTTGATTTAAGGTGATTAACTCCTATGCTTATGGAAACATAAATCTAGAGCTCTCATCACCAGGTATACACTATTTCGAGTTTCTAAGGTAGTCATCTGAAAAACCATGAACAAATGTTGGGTCTACTAGGTTCATCCTAAGTTTACCTAAAACATAATAATCAATCACCAAATGTATGTAAAAAAGTATGGTGCATTGTTATAATGGACAAACATACCGACAATCGTTTTTGAGTCGTAGCTATCCTGAGAAACTTGAAGGGTGCCTGGGCTTTTTAAGTTGGTATGATCTTGTATCTGATCCGTTCTATACCTCAATGGTTGAAAGTTTTTAAAATAAAAATAAAAAAATATATTTATTATAAAAATTATAAAATTTAAAAATATTTTGATTTATGTACAATTGTTTTTAAGTCTTCCGTATCATATCAATTGTGTCTCAAAATGTTTGAGATACTCATTCGATTGCACACCACAGATGAATATGGTTTTGATTGTATGATGAATTTTTCTATAAAAAAAATTGTAGTGTGTTTGTGATTATGAACAGGTTCCTTCAACTGTTTGCTATAATGACATTTGGTCATCAGTTGATCAAGATACCAGTACAAAGCACATGTTTCCTCAAGTTTGAGATACAAAACTAGGATTCCTCCTCCTACATCTTCTAAATTACTCAACCTAAAGAGAGTTTGGGAAAAGAAGTTTAGCCAATAGTGGTTATACAAACATGTTCACAAACAATGATCATGAAGAATATCATGATGAACAAGTGCAAGAACTTCTTGAAGATTGATGATTACAAGTCTCTCTCTCTCTCTCTCTCTCTCTCTCTCTGGCTATTACAAGTGGGTTTTGGAGTGATCTACAAACTCCAAGGGGTGATTTTGGGGGCTGCAGAGCCCCTGGTGGGTGTGGGAATCATGTGATTCTAGGGGATGAGTTGAAATGGGGGAAGCCAAGGCCTCTATTTAGATTGGTTGTCTAGTACGGGTGCACGATCGTGTCCAAACAAACCACCGATCTTGTACTTTTGGGAGATTCTTGTCCCCGGATAGTACCGACATGGTCGTGTTTGTATTTCTTCACGGCCGTGCATGGGCACGTGTCCCAACAGTGTCTTTAATCTTGACAACTTTGTCGGATATCAAAGCTTCTGAATTTTGTCTTGACGTGCCACGACTGTATTTAGTGTAGGCACGATTGTGCTCGTCCTTCTATAGACAGTTTTTTTGGAATCTTATACATACTTGGAGGCCAAGGCTTTTTAGAAGTTAGTACTTATTGTACTTGGGGGGCAAGAAGAACAAGATTCTTTTTCTTTTTTGCAAGTCCTCTCCTAACAATAATTGTCTTTTCTTCAATTTGTCCCATACGAGAATTCTTTAAACTTCTTCTGGAATAGGCATGGCCATGCCCAGATGAGACATGGCCACGCATATCAGTTGACTTCTGGGATAGGGGTAGGGCCATGCTCAGAATGTGTGTGGCCATGCATGGCTTCCGATTGCTTGTTTTCTTCAGGTTGGTGCTTCGGCACATTTGTTTACTTTTGTTGACTGTCTTGGGTTGACCTTTTTTTACTTCACGTTAATGACTTGGTTATGCATGCACGACCGTGCCTATAGCTTGGCAAAGGTATTATCTGTGTCTGTTGATGATTTCTTCAGAAGGGATTATTATAACCACATAAAATGTCTATGGGTCGTTTTGACCCATTTAAGTTGTATTTTAATTATATAACCGCATAAAATGTCTACGGGTCATTTTGACCCATTTAAATTGTATTTTGATTATTATATTATAACCACATAAAAGGTCTTTGGGTCGTCTTGACCCATTTAATTTGTATTTAATTATTGTAACATCATAAAGTGACTACGGGTTGTTTTGACCCATTTAAATTGTATTACGATTATTATAATCACATAAGGTGTATACAGGTTGTTTTGACCTTTTTAAGTTGTATCTCCATTATTGTAACCCCATAAAGTCCGTAAGGATCGTTTTGAACCATTTAAAACATATTTCGATTATTTTATATTGTAACTCATAAAGTGCGTATGGGTTCAATTTTACCCATTTATATTGTATTTTGGTTATTATAACCTCATAACTCATAAAGTGTGTATGGGTTGAATTTTTACCCATTTTTATCGTATTTTGGTTATTATAACCCCATAAGTGTGTACCGGTTATTTTGACCCATATAAATTTTATATTAGTTATTATAACCTCATAAGGTGTACAATGATCTAAAATGTAATTTGGTTATTATATGGAGCGAAAGAATGGTTAGAGTAGCTTTATGTGCCTTAGTATCCTTTTTTCACATTATTTACTCAATTTTCAACGTATACAAACCACATGCCAGGGAATAGTATCACTCTGCCATTAGTTTACATGGGCGGTCGCCACTCCCTCATTAAACCAACAAGTTTATTATTTTAGAGTAACTGTCATTTTGGTCCCTGTGGTTTGGGCACTTTTGTCATTTTAGTTCAAATCTTAAACTTTTAAAATCTTGGTCCCTGTGGTTTCACTTTTATTGTCATTTTAGTCCAAAAGTGAAATTAGGCTATATTTCTAAAATTAAATAGTGATGTTTTGTCCTGTCCTGTAGGGATAAATTAGTCATTATGGATTTAATATAGCTCATTTTAATTAAAATAATAAAACTTAATAAAGTTTGATCACCCAATATCTTCACATTCCACCAAATACCCTAATCCATATTTGTGACTGACATGGAGAGACGATGATGAAGGTTCTGTATTTAGAAGAAGCTGCTGCCACACAACCACCCCCCCCCCCCCTTTCAGTTCTATTTCTATCTCCCTCACACACACAACCACCACCATGACCTACCACCATCAACTAGTTACATAACTGAATCACAAGTGCAAAACAACAGTAAACAAATTAGTCACATAACCTGAATCCACTCAATAATAACATAAGGGTTTCGATTTGGGGGTGGTCGGGTTTGGAGGAGGCGGTGAAGGCTAGTGTTGGCGACTGAATCAAAACCATCAGAACCGTCGCCGGCCGTGGTCTTCTCAGTGACACCGCCAATGGCAGCCTCCGATACCCGCACCTGTGCAAAACAAGAAAACAATCGCCGGTCGTGGTCGTCTCAGAGATTTGTTTTCAGACACCATCTAGATCCCGCTCCGTACACAAACCTGGGTCCCGTTTTCGGTTGTTAGCTATTTGTGTTCAAGAGAGAGGAGATGAAGGTGGGGTCGGATTTGATGGTTATTCGGCGGCGATGGTGGTCACAGATGGCGGTGGTAGCCATGGTTGTGGTGGTGTTTGTTACAGAGAGAGAGAGAGATGGGGAAGGGGGAAGAAGGAGTACTGAATAGTGGTGTGGGGTGGATGTTGATGGTGGATTTTTGCCCCCAGCTAAAATTTACGAATTTCCCCTCGGTTCAAAATTACGATATCACCGTCAATTCAAAACTAAGTTTTTGCCCCAGTGCAAAATAAAAATATGGTTTTCCCCTAGCTAAAAATTAAGATTTTACCCTCGGGAAAGAAATTTTATTTTTCCTCCAAGTAAAAATAAAAATATGACTTTGCCCACATCTAAAAATCGTGTCAAAGAGCTTCTTAACACTCTTTTTACTTTTTCTTTCTAGCAAAACTATAGTACTGTTTTTTTAATTGGTTGAGAATTATTCTGCCATCGCCCCGCAATGCGGGCGGGGCATCACCTAGTTATATATATATATATATATATATATATATAGGTAAAGGATCCTGTAAAAAGTGCCCAAAGTGTGAGAAAGGTAAGAAATAATGTGGTGATGACAAGTGTCCTATATCTAAATTAATTCAAAAGGGTGAATTAGTAATTTTCTATTTTCTTTCAATTAATTGATTTAAAGATAACTGCCCAAAATAACTTCCACCCTTTATTATAGGAATTCGATTTTAGGAATTAATCTACGAATGTGTGTAGTGTTATATAATTCTGTAGTGCAACAACCATTCAGAACTGCATAGTGTTATATATTTTTTATATAGTGTTATATAGTGTTACTTGGTGTTATATGGTGTTATAATAGTGTTACATGGTGTTATATAGTGTTCTTTGGTTATATAGTGTTATATGATTGATGCATAGTGTTATATAGTGTTATATTTTTCTGGTAGCATGCCTATGATGGATGTATAGTGTTATATATTGTTATATAATGTTATATGATAGATGTATAGTGTTATATGATGGATGTATAGTGTTATACGTTTCTTTGCAGCAGTTACATATTTTTCTATTTTTAGAATTTAGGATCGAGATAATTTAGCAATTAAATTTGAATAGCTAGTTTTTAGGAGATTGATGGCGGTTACCATATTTGAAACATTGGAAAAGACACTATTGCCCTTCAATTTTACATAAGGTCCTTCTAATTAAAACACAATTTACATTTTATACCATATTGATCTCAACCATTAGATCAAATATCCAATGGTTTAAAACACTTCTTACCCTTCTCACATTTTAGACACTTTTTACCATATTTCTACCCTATATATATATATATATATATATATATATATATATATAGTGGAAGGTTGAAATGAGAAGAATTTTTTTGTAAGAAGAAAAAAGAAGAAGTTTCAACCAATAAGAATTCTTTATTTTACTTCATTTAATATTTGTATTTAATTTTAATATAAAGGTATATTGGTAAGGGTAAATTACACTTTTCATCCTTTATGTTTGTATTTGATTGCAATGGATGACCTTTAACTTCAATAATTACAGTTACAATCCTTTATTTGTAATACTCATTACATATTACGTCCTTTATCACTAACCATGTTAAAATTTTCAGTTAAATATGGCATGTGCCTTGCACATGAGGGTATGTTGGTAATTTCTCATTTCTTTTTTTTAACAAATAACAAAACCAGATTTAAAAAAAATAAAAAAACATATATAATACATAATTATTTATAAACCCATATCTCTTTCTCTTAGCTCTCTCTCTCACCCTCCAACAAACCCCCACCACCACCAAATACAGCCACCATCACCACCGAATCCAGCCACTACCACCATTAAATCCGGCCACCAAACTTCATCTCTTTCTATCTCTAAACAAACACAGACATCGTCTCTCTCTATCTCTAAACACACACAAACGCACATCTGTGTCCATCAGGTTACCTTGGCCACCACCACCACCGCCGTCTGTGACCACCACCGTCGTCGGAAACCTTAGATCTAAGTCGTCATCTCCTTCATCTGAAACATCCCCAACCGATGGAGACCCCTAGATCTGGGTGGAACCGGGCCGAACCTGTGGTGGTTGACAGAGATTTGAAGTGGTGGTAGCTTGAGCCACAGGTGGAACCGGAGCTGAAGAAACCTGAGGTTCAACACCGCCATATATATTACTCTGATATGCGGGTTGACCAATGGAACCATGATAAACTTAAGGTTCACCACCGCCGTATATATTACCCATGGTTTGACCATCGTGAGGTTGAAGATGCAGCTACAAAGGTCTGATTAGAACACATCTACCACTCCAATTTCTTTGATTCTAGGTATGGTGAATTGTGATTTGTGAGATAATCAAAGTTCAGATTGCAATTGAGTGAGGGTTTTCAAATGAATCTGAGTGAGGGTTTTCAAATGAAATGAATCTACAATTTGAGCTATGTTCCCTTGTCATACTGTGTTAAGAGAATCTGCTCTTGTTAACCTTCCATCTGTAAGTAGTTGACCATTTGACCTATGGCATATGTGTACCTAACTACATATGTATTTATGCATTGTGGACTATTCTAGTCAGAGAAGGGAATTCCTACTGTAGCCAGAAAATCTAAAAGTGAATCGAAGGACAAAGAGAAAAAGCACAACTGTGGGAGTGGTGGTGGAATGTAGTGTAGAAATTCTAGGGTTAGGGTTGGAGATTTTGAGAAGATGTTGTTTATTTAATAATGAATATTTTAAATAAAAATATGAGATGACCAGAATACCCTTAACTAAATAGACATAACTGAAATTTTTAACTTGGTTAGTGTTAAAGGACCAAAGGTGTAATGCGTTATTCAAATAAAGGATTGTGACTGTAATTATTGAAGTTAAAGGCTATCCAATTGGCAACATACAAACATAAAGGACGAAAAGTGTAATTTTTCCTATTGGTAAACTTACATAAATCATTAATTTGTATTCTTCCCCTTTAATAACTAGCTAAATTAAATTTGTTACTCCTTTTCAAAATATATAATTTTTTCAAATAAGAAAACAACTTAATTTAAAGTGTAGAATAAATTACTAATTGTGTAAGATAAATTACGAGTTGTGTAGGATATATTTCGAGGGTGTGTAGGATAAATTTCGACTGTGTAGGATAAAATTTTATAACGTGTAGGGTACATGTAGGAAAATTTTGATATGTGTAGGTTTTGTAGATTATATGTAGTATAATTAATCTTTGGTTGACTAATTAATTAAATAGTGAAAAATTAATGATATGAGTTATAAATGAAATAGCATTTTACTAATATCCCCTTTCTTCTTTTTGTTCTAACATTAAATTTCTTCTCAAATGAACCTTCCCCTATATATATATATATATATATATATATATAGGGCTATATATGAAACCCTATCTATATGAAAAACCACCCTAGAAAACCCAACCTCCCGACATTTTTTTTTTTTTTGAAAAAAATAACACATGTAATATACATGTTTTTAAGAGTTTTGGTCCAAAAAAATCAAAAAAGCGCCGAAGGGATAATTTAAAAAAAAAAATTCAGCAATTTCTGTCTTTTGTGCCTAACACATGTTAGGCGGCCGGACATTGCTGAAATTTGTTTATTTTTTTTTTTTTAAATCCCTTCGGCGCTTTTTTGATTTTTTTTTTTTGCCCAAAACACTCTAAAACATATATATTACATGTGTTATTTTTTTCAAAAAAAAAATGTCGGGAAGTTGGGTAAAAATGGGGAGAGATTTGGGTTTCCAGAGTTTTCTACCAAAAATGAGGGTTTTTTGTCTAGCATTGTCCTATATATATATATAGGAAGAAGATCATGCGAGAACCACTTCTTATTGCGAGAACCGCGAGAACCAATGTGAACACAACCTAAAATGCCTAAAAATAGCTAAAAATCACACAAATTTTTTTTTTTTAATATTTTTTATATAAAAATCGCTACTTTTCGAAGCAAAAAAAAAATTTCCACTAAAAGTAGCGATTTGAGCATAAAAATATTTAAAAAAAAATTTAGATTTTTTTTTATTTTTTTAGGTTTTTTGGGGGTTTAGTTTTTAGCATTTTAGCTTGGGGGGGGGGTCGTGGGGGGGTTTAGGTTTTTGGGCGGGTGGGGGAGGGGGGTTTAGGTTTTTTTTTTTTTTTTTTTGCGGGGGGGGTAGGTTTTTTGGGGGGTTTTAGTTTTTAGCATTTAGCTTGGGGGGGGGGGGGGGGGGGGGTTGTTAGGTTTTTTTTTTTTTTTTTGGGGGGGGGGGGGTTAGGTTTTTTTTGGGGGGGGAGGGTGGGGGTTAGGTTTTTTAGCTATTTTAGGTTGTGTTCACATTGGTTCTCGCGGTTCTCGCAATAAGGGTGGTCTCGCATGAACTCCTCCCTATATATATATATATAGGGGAGGGTTCATTGGGGAACACTAAAAAAGTGGGGAACAAGGGCATTTTTGTCCAAAAATACAATCTAATTACTTCCAGCTTTACAAACAAAATCCATCCACACTTTGAAACCTTAGCTTCTCTCTGAGTCACCGTCATACACCGCCACTATCACCACCATACACCACCAT
This sequence comes from Helianthus tuberosus, assembly GCA_030545235.1. NCBI lineage: Eukaryota > Viridiplantae > Streptophyta > Magnoliopsida > Asterales > Asteraceae > Helianthus > Helianthus tuberosus. The sequence goes on from CM060367.1 coordinate 101,908,598, forward strand.
ACACCACAACCTCCACCACCACAATACGCCACCAGCATCAGCGAACGCAAACATTAAACACCACCAGCAACAACCACTGCGATTTAATAGAAGGTCTAGCACCATCCGTGTACGATTTTTCAGATTTCGGCTGAGATTTTTCGAATCTACATTAATAATCCACATATTATTCAGATCTGCTTGCGGAAAACTATTACAAAACTTTAGCTGGTGCCAATTTTGAGTGAGATCTATGCAGTATTAGTTTCTAGGGTTTCAGATCTTAAATCTCAGTTTAAGGTATCATTTATTTGTGATTATCAATTAAGTTTTATTTAACTTAACCTGATTATATGAAATTATGATTATGTCGATTTATGTTTCTGTTTTGTAGCTTTTTTAGAAAAAAAAATTGTTTAACATGTTAATAATTTTTAATTAAATTTAATTTATATAAAGATGTGTTATATATAACATTCTATGTGCGTTTCATTCTTTTCATTGATTCTTTGCAGTTTAAGGTATCATTTATTTGTGATTATCAATTAAGTTTTATTTAATTTAACCTGTTTATATGAAATTATGATTATATGTAGATTTATGTTTCTGTTTTGTAGCTTTTTTAGAAAAAAAAAATTGTTTTAACATGTTAATAATTTTTAATTGTTTTATTTAATTTAACCTGATTCTTTTCATTGTTTCTGTTATGTAGATTTATGTTTCTGTTTTGTAGCTTTTTTTGGTTATTGTAGTCTCTAAACTGATTGGTTTTTGGTTAATTGGCCTTTGTATTTGAACAATATTGTTGAATCTAGCATATGCTCCATGATCGAAACTGATATCTGATACATCTTGAGTGTATGAGGTTTTGGAGCATATTTTATTCGGTTGGTAAATTAGGGTTGTCTTATACCTGGTTATTGCTTCATATTCTTCTAATAATTTGAAGTTGAACTATACTTGAACAGTTGAAGATGTATTATAACATGATAATTTTGTAATTTGCAGATGCTCCTTGATCCAGGCTGACACCTGATGTTTCTAGAGCATTTGAGGTTCTAGGAGACATATTGGAGCATATTTTCTTCAATTTGCATAGTGATGAGAAGAATTTACAATTTTGACAAGCTAGAGCAAAGGATTGTAAGGGTCATTGGGGTGGGTGTAGGGAAGGCATCGGTGAACAAGTTTGCCGCGCGGTAACACTACTGCCGACCCTCACTACCCCTGTGATTGAGTAAAGAAGCGGTGAGTGTTTACCGCAAAGGGGAAGAAGAGGGGAAGGAGAGAGGGTTGAATAATGATTCAAAGACTGGAGTAATTTTAGCCCTTTATCCAACTTGCATATCTTTCATTTCCATTAATAGGATATCGTAATTATTTACTATCTTATTTAAGCTAAAATTGAAAATCAGCAAAAGAAAGGGTGTTCATAGAGGTAGCTCGTGTTCTCCAAAAGTTGAACACACAGGAAAAGTGGTCAGCGGAGCTAACGAAACTATCTCGGCTTGCCTCTATCTGTCACTTGGTTCTTCTTTCTGATAACGCGGATGGATGGGCGTGGGGGCTGCAGGATATTGGGCTGTTTTCGGTGTGCAGTCTAAAAAACAGGTTGTAGTCACTGAAATACAGACCTCCGGATTATGTGTTCAGTATTGGGTCCTAAAAAAGTCTCAAAAGTCACTAGGAGGAAGGTAGAAAGGACAGGTTACCTACACTGGAAGCACTCGCAAAAAGGAATATTTTCGTGATTTAGGATTTATGTGTCTTATGTGGGGATGCAATAGAATCGTGTGAACACATATTTGTGTTGTGCTCCTTCGTGCAAAGTTTGTGGTAAATCATCTCTCAGTGGTGCAAAGGTTCAATCCATCTATGCATTTCGTTTCCGAGATCTATTGCGGCTGCACGAATTTATCCAAGGCACAAAGAAAAAAAAGAAAGCTTTCTATGTTGTTATTTTAACAGGAATATGGTGTGTTAGCCTTGAGAAATGATATTGTTTTCCATCAAGGCCGGGGAGGTTTCATTAAAGAAGGTTGTTGAAGAGGTAAGGGCCATGGGCTTCAGAGGGGTGAGAAACAGATCTAAGAAGCATTCAATTACGTGGGCTCGATGGAAAACATTTAATGTGTTTGATGCTGGATGATGGAGGCTGCGCGGTTTTGTTTTTTTTTTTTTTTTTTTTTTGTTCTTTGTTCTTTGGTCTAGTTTGGCTCATGTGATGTAAATTGGCAGATAACTCTGTTCTGGTGGGTGTATGTTTTGATCAAACATGTTAAAATAATTTTAATTTTTGTACGATAAACTTTAACATGTTAAATGAGAGTTTGCGTTGATCAACTAGGTGTGATTCAACTTTATTTAACCAAATTTATATTGAATTTCGGCCTAGAGTTCAAAATACTTATATAAAGTTTTGTGTGTAGTCTATGCGGGCCCAAAATAATAAAATAAATAAATTTAACATGTTAAAAAAACGTTTGCATTGATCAACTAAACTTGATTTGAATTTATTTGAACAAACATATTAAAATAAGTTTTGTACAATAAACATTAACATGATGAAAGGTTGACTTGTTCTACTAGGTTCGATTTAAATTTATTTGACCAAATTATATATTAAATTCTGGATAAGAGTTTAAAATACTAAAATAAAGTTTTGTATGGAGTTTATGCGGGCTCAAAATAATAAAATAAATTAACTTAACATGTTAAACAAAAGTTTGCATTGATCAACTAAACTTGATTCGACTTTATTTGACCAAACATGTTAAAATAAGTTTTGTACAATAAACTTTAACACGTTAAATGAGAGTTTGCCTTGATCTACAAGGTTCAGTTTAACTTTATTTGACTAAATTATAAATTAAAGAGTAAACTGCCATTTTGGTCCCTGTGGTTTGGCCAGTTTTGCCACTTTAGTCAAAATCTCAAACTTATTACATCCAGGGCCCTGTGGTTTGCATTTTGTTGCCATTTTGGTCCAAATTTCAAATTTGGTCAGATTTCCCAACTTAAACCTCTATATTTTGTCTTTATCCTCAAGGGTATTTTAGTCATATAGATTTATTATAACTTAATACTGATTAAAAATATTGATTAAACAATGACCCTTTATAAACCTAACCTCCACCACCTGTCTATCTCACTCTCTGCTCTCTCACTGTCTCTGAACTACCACCACCACCCCCACCACCGCATCATCCCCACCACCACCATCTCTCTGCCGCCACAAGCACCACCGCCATCTCCTCCCCCTTCTCACCACCGCCACCATCACCACCCTCTCTCTCTCTGCATCATCCCCACGAAATCAGGTCAGATCTCTCTCTAAACACACTCACCACCACCACAACCACCACTAGCACCACCACAATCCCCATCTTCAACCGTAAACCAATCAAACCCACATCCATCCGATTCTCCTCAAACAAACCCCCATCTTCCCCAGGATGGAACCCTTCCGATCAAACCCTCAACGACGACGAAGTTTTGGAGCTTTGGAGGGGAACTGGGTTCTGCTGTACGGAAGCTTTGGAGCTTCTTGAGGGGAACTGGGTTTGCTGTAAGTACACTAGATGGCAAAGTTGGAGTCTTGAAAATATTGATTCTAGGGTTCTTGGTTGGAAGTGGATTGGGAGTTCTGGGGTGATTGGGGTTGAAGTTCGTCTAGGGTTTGCCATAATTTGATGGGTGGGTACCAATTTACTGAGTAATATGATGTATTTGATGTTTGGATTAAGTTGCAAAAGTGGTGCCTGAACTATGGATGTGATGCAGAAATAAGGCATCCATGGAGGTGGAGATAGGGTCGGAGACGGTGGCGACGGTGGCGGTGGTTGTTGGGGTGGAGAAAACAGCACCAGTGGGATGGTGGTGGTGGTGGTGGGGTGGTGGTGGTAGTTTTGTAGGTCCCTCGGAGGTTGAGGTTTAACCTATTCCTTGTTATATCTAACACACTAGCGAGTGCGGAATCCAAGCTAGCATGCAAACCGAGAAAGAACAAGCATAAACACAACACATAAGTCTTCACCGATTAACACCACTTGTATTAATACGTATGAAAGGTTCGGTTACAAGCACAAGGTTTACAGATGTATTCTATAAACTCTCTCTAACTTTCGTGTGTGTGAGTTCTGAACAGAATGCTCTCTAGAGTGTTCTCTCTTTGTGTCTAACTTCTGCCTTTACTTTCGAACCCCCTCTAGAGTGTTCTCTCTTTGTGTCTAACTTCTGCCTTTACTTTCGAACCCCCTCTAGAGTGTTCTCTCTTTGTGTCTAACTTCTGCCTTTACTTTCGAACCCCCCTCTAGAGTGTTCTCTCTTTGTGTCTAACTTCTGCCTTTACTTTCGAACCCCCTCTAAAGTGAACACACAACATGGGTATATATACCCGAACACAGCATGTCTGGTCGAAGGATCAGACAGACTGATCGTAAGATCATCTGTCGACCAGGAAACCATCGAAGGATCACATATACCACGAAGGATGGTATCCTTCGTGGTCTATCCTTCGAAGGTTATCTTTCGAGCTCATCGAAGGATCTAAACTATCCTTCGATGACACATCCTTCGACACAGCCATATTACAAACATTGTTCGAACTGTTTGGCCAAGTCAAACCAGGAGGATGGTTGACTTGGTCAAACTTACAGTACTAACAAAGACATTGTTTTGAATCAAGACGAAATACAGACAAAGTACAGACACAAGTGCACCAACAAACTCCCCCTTGGCTGTAGCTTTGTCTGGCTGTAGCTTTGTCTTGATCTTTGTGACTTCAATTCTTTGACGTCTTTTCAAGTCTTCAATGTCGGAGAATCTTTAAAGTCTTCACGTCTTGAAAGCAGAAAGTGTATCAACAAACTCCCCGTTTCATGTAGGAAGTGTGTTGACAAACTCCCCCTTAACATAAGCTCCCCCTTGAGTTATGCTCGTGAAAGGCTTGATCTTTATGAATTGAGATCCTTGTGGTGTTGATGATGGTCAATGGCAACTCGATCATCTTCATCATTTGAGTGCCTTCACGTCGTGTCTTCATTCCGAAGCTTGTCATCGACCATGTTCTCCTTGCCTTTAGAATCTGCACATGCAAGAGATCTAAACGCGTAATGAGAACAACTGCTTGGAATATAGTAAACATAAACAAACGACACACGTGTGACCATTGTTTAAACAAACACCGTCCGACAGTTTGAAAGTTTTAACAAATTTTATCAAATTCAAAGTTTAACTTTCAACACTTGCAAATTTCGACCGTTTATGAAGATTCAGTCGTTTCGGTTTTCAATCAGGTTTCATGTAACGAAGACTCGAGATCCAACATCGTACGATCGAAAATAAGATAGAAATAAAATCTTTTTGTATTTTATAAAGTTTATATTAAAACACTCCTAAAATCTTTTTGGTATTTTTGAATATTTCAAATGTAAAGACTGAAAGCAGTAAATAAATATATACAAAGATGCAGAAACTAAGAAAAATAAATATATACAAACATTCTTTTTGCGAGTTTCGAGGGTAAGAGAATCATATCAGTGTACGGTCATGCCAAAACGCTCTTGTTGTTCAATTAGTTAACATTAAGATAAGCATCCTATAACAATTATCGGTATTGTTGTCCATTTAAGCTCAACTTATCAGATGTAATCATGGCGAGGGGATACGTTAAGGTATGATTTATACTTACCGACCGGTGTTCATCCACATCACGACACATTCCCGTATCAAGGTATGCACGAGGGTTCATCTTACCGGTGAGTATACCGATTATCATCTGTTTGACCGTATATGATGTGAGAAACTCACTTATTTTGATTGAAAACAAGCCCTATGTGATAGAATCACTTATTGATGATGAACTTGATTTTCAGATGCATGAAGGGCACAGGAGCAAGTCCGTGAACAGGTCAGTACTTTCGTACAGCAGAGAGACGAACTTGACTCCCGGATAGATGTGATAATTTATCACTTATTTTGTATGGACATGTGATTGTTGATCACTTATTGAGGTCGAATGCAGTATGTACACGTATGTATAGTATCATGGAAGATCTAGACTTGCGTCCCCGTTATTTTTCGGTAAAAGATACAACCATGATACCCAGATGATAAGCAGCATAAAGACCGAATATCTCAGAAACTCGGCAATCTCTCAAACGAAATTTCGGTACTAAGACCATATGCCAATGAATGGTTCCCACCTGGTCTTCGGTCGATTTAAGTTTATATCACCCTGCACATTTTAAAATGATTGTGAGCCTACCGATACATCTTATAAAGAGCTGCTTATCGTTTTTCATTTAAGGTTTGAAGAGGTTTAGACAGACCACTGATGTACTATCATTTTCTCTTTAGCCCGCCAGGAAACTCATTTTTGTTTTTCTATTGTTTTTGTCATTTTAAATTTTTCAATGTTTTTGGATTTTCAAATTTTGGATTTACTCCCCCTAAAATCAATAAACTAAGACAAATTTAAAACACAAAGATATTTACAAAAATGATTTTCCGATGTTGGTTTTACTCTTGCTTGACCTTAATGCCGTTTACCAATAATAAATAATCAAATCTTGATTTGTCAAAAGCTTTGGTAAAAAGGTCGGCACGTTGGTCATCGGTGTGGACGTAAGCAACATCGATTAGCCTTTTCTCAAAGCAATCACGTATGAAATGATACTTAATTTCGATGTGCTTAGTCTTTGAATGCTGCACAGGATTTTTAGTGATCTGTAAGGCAGCAGAATTATCAACGTAAATAGGAGTAGTTAGGAATTCAAAACCGTAATCACGCATTTGTTGTTGGATCCATAGGACTTGGGAGCAACAACTTGAGGCAGCAATGTATTCAGCTTCGCATGTTGATGTAGCGACGCACGTCTGCTTCTTGCACTGCCATGTGACTAGGCGATTTCCCAAAAACTGACATCCAGCCGTTGTGGATTTCCCGTCGATTTTGCATCCGCCATAATCAGAATCACTGAAAGCGATCAAGTCAAAGTTATTATCCCTAGGGTACCATAGACCGGTGTCAGGGTAACCCTTCAAATAACGAAAAATCCTTTTTACAGCTGCAAGATGTGAGGCCTTCGGGTTGACTTGATATCTGGCAAGCAGGCACGTTGGGTACATTATATCTGGTCTTGATGCTGTGAGGTACATAAGAGATCCGATCATTGCGCGGTAGTATGAGGGGCTAACAGTTTCACCCTTCAAGTCTGGAGTAATTCCGTGATTTTACGGCAATGGGGTACCGATGGGCGTTGCATCAGACATCTGGAACCGGCTCAAGATGTCACCAACATATTTAGTCTGATGGATGAATATCCCAGACTCGGTTTGTTGTACTTGTAGGCCCAAAAAGAAAGTCATTTCCCCCATAGCACTCATCTCGAATTTATCCTGCATAATGCGCTCGAAATTCCTGCACAAAACATCATTAGTAGAACCAAATATAATATCATCAACGTATACCTGTACCAGTAGAAGATCTCCATCTTGTTCTTTGATGAAAAGAGTACAATCGATAAGACCTCTGCGAAATCCATTCTCCAGCAGATAATTAGATAAGGTTGCGTACCAAGCTCGCGGTGCTTGATGTAGACCATAGAGAGCTTTGTTGAGCAACCAAACCCGATCGGGATGGATAGGATCTTCAAAACCTGGAGGCTGTTCGACGTACACCTCTTCTTCCACCACACCATGTAAGAATGCACTTTTCACGTCCATCTGGTATACCTTGAAACCTTTGAATGAGGCATAAGCCAGAAAGATCCGAATTGCTTCTAGACGTGCAACAGGTGCATACACTTCGTTGTAGTCGATCCCTTCAATCTGACGAAAACCTTGAACGACTAGCCTTGCTTTGTTTCGAATAACGACTCCACGGTCATCCCTTTTGCATTTAAACACCCAACGGGTACCAATCTTCTTGTAACCAGCAGGTTTCTCTACGAGTTTCCAGACACCAAGCTTCTGGAATTGTTGCAGTTCTTCCTGCATTGCTTCAACCCAAGAGCTATCTTTCAAGGCATCTTTCCAAGTTCTTGGCTCTTCCTGTGAGACATAACACGCGAAAGACCAATCGTTTTGTTGACCAGATTCTCGGATAGTTGCATACAAGCCTGCATTGTTGTTGTTTCGCAACATGTTTCTTGTTTGAACGCCACTTTGTACATTTCCGATGATGTTTTGTTGAGGATGGGTATTGTGAATCCTTGTTTCTGGATTATCTTGAATTGGAATATTTGTACCCAGATTGTTGAGATTAAGATCAACAATCAATTCAAGGCCCGGAATTGACGAAGAGGATGATGCAGTAGCTTCAGCTGTTCGAGGGACATCCACTGGAGGTGTACCTTCTGAAGTGCCATGTACTGCTGTTGTAGGAGCTTCTTGATCTGCATCTAGAAATTCATCATCCTCTGAAGATTCGTTCAATTCGGTAGCATCGTGAAAATCCTCATTATCAAGAGCATTATTGTTCACTGAAGATGGTTCTTGATTGACAATAATGGGACGAACCACCGGTGAATCTGTTGCATTGTCACTCTCGAAAAACATCCTTGCCGCAGCATTTTCTTCAACTGCTTCAACATTGATCGAATTGAAAAATTCATCGTACTCAAACATCCAAGGCTGACCAGGACATTTGACTGGTAAAGTGTGCCTTTGTACTCTGACTTCAGACCATTCCTCGACCCTTTTAGTCTCTAGATTCCAGACTCTTAAGTTTGGGGTGGAATACCCAAGAAAGTATCCTTCAATGGCTCTTGCCCCAAACTTTCCATTAGGATCGATTATTGTGCACGGAGCTCCAAACGGTTCAAGATATGACAAATCTGGTTTCCATTTGTTAATAAGCTCAAAGCAGGTCTTGTTGTGCCTTTTGACTGTAAGGACTCGATTCAACGTGTAGCATGCAGAGGCCACAGCTTCAGTCCAAAAAGGAATCGGCAATTGTGACTCTACCAACATAGTCCTAGCAGTCTCGATCAATGTGCGGTTCTTACGTTCAGCGACGCCATTCTGTTGAGGAGTATAAGCTGCACTAAATTCGTGAAGAATACCTTTTGAAGTGCAAAACTCCGCCATGGCATGATTTTTGAATTCGGTACCATTGTCGCTACGTAACCGCCTAACTTTCAAGTTATACAAATTCTCAATCTGAATGATCAAGTTTTTGATAATACCGAAGGTTTCGCTCTTGTGTGCCATGAACGCCACCCAAGAAAATCTTGAATAATCATCAGTTATCACGAGGCAATATTGATCATTCCTAATGCTTTTGTGCTTGACAGGACCGAACAAATCCATGTGCAAACGTTCAAGAGGAACAGCCACCGTGTTGATTTTCTTTGTAGGATGTCGCTTCTTCGTTTGTTTTCCTTTCTGGCACGAAACGCAGACGTCTTGAAGATGAAAGTTTTTAAGAGGAACACCATTCACTAATTCATTTGACACCAAATGATTCATTTTGCGTAAGTGAATGTGACCCATTCGCCTGTGCCAAGAGATTGTGTCTTTTTCTGTGGCTTTGGAAACGAAACAAGTTGCTTGTGCAGACGTTGTGATAGCTTGGCTCATATCAAGGACATACAGATCATTTATCCTTGGAGCCGACAAGAGAATCCATTCTTTTGGAATTTTGAAGCCGGGTTTCAACACATAACATCCATTTGCATCAAAGTGTACTGAGAACTGCTTATCACAAATTTGAGAAACACTAAGAAGATTGTGATCAAGTTGTTGTACGAAGTTAATCTTATCAAAGCTAACAACCCCGTTGGAAATCATTCCTTCACCCGTAATATATCCGCCTTTATCTCCAGCAAAAGCAACATAACCTCCTCTAATAGATTTGACATCGTAGAGAAGCTTCATGTCGCCTGTCATGTGCCTGGATGCCCCACTATCAACAATCCAATGACTACTGATAGTTCCTCCTGGAACACCCTGCACATGAACTCACACAATTAGTTGGAGATGGGGACCCAAGCCATTGTGGTCTTGGGTCTTCCATTTTCATCAACAACAATAACCTCTATTCTTTGATGATTCGAAAATTGTGATGGTCCCCCTGAATTTGTGGTTATTTTAGGTTTCCATGTCTGTTGAAATTTACCAGTTTGATTGTTTGCAAATTTAACTTCGTGATTGTTTGAAGTTTTTGAAAATTTTGAGCTTTCTGGTTTAACTGGAACCGATTGTTTTTGAACCACTTCATTCTTAAGTGCCTTTTCAACCACCTTGACTTGTTGGCGTTTCTGTTTCTTTTCCCTTTCTCTTACAAGTCGGGGATCTGGTCTGAATGAAACAGATCGCTTTTGGTGATTGCGTTCACGGGGATCATCTTCTTTGGCTTTTAATTTATGAAGATACGGGCAATTTCTGACAATGTGCCCAATTGTACCACATTCAAAACATGATCTTCGTTCAACAAACCCCGAAGTATCATGTGGTCGTCTTGCCGATGATGAACTTTGTGATCCCGAGGTACTAGGTTTTGAACTATTTGGTTCATTCCTTTTCATCACAGTTGCTTTCTTGACAAAATCTAAATTAGATTGATTTTCAAACGTTGCAATTTTGTCCGTTCCCTTGGATTTCACAAAGTTCACATTCTTTTTCTTCTTCTGATTCGGCTTCCTTTGACCTTGAGCCGGTAATTTTCCTTTTGGCTTGGTATGATTTTGCTGTTTTTGCACTGTTGGTAATTTCTGATTGCCAAATTGTTTTCTAACTTCAGCCTTTGGAATAGGAGGGCACTGTGTTACTGTAACACGTGATCCTATCTTTCCCAAAAACTTACTTGTTGAATTTTCAAAGACTTTACTGATTAATGATTGATTAACATTCTTAATAGGAAAATCTTTGTCTGAATAAATTTTATTATCACCAACAAGAGTGTACAGCAAATCCACACTCTCCGACTCTTTTGCAGACGAGGACTCGATTGCAACAGTCTTAGCGGGTTTTGCAGGAGGATCACAGAGAATATGATTCTCGAGAGGTATGTCCTCTTCTTTGATCACCGCATCAGACTTTGCAGAATCAGTATCATCGGATTCATCATCAGAAGAATCAGCATCCTCAATCACAACTGGAGGATCCTGATTTTGTTCAGCAGTTACAAAAGTATCTGCTGACGCATCTGAATCTGATGATACTTCTTTCTTGTATCCGAGTCCTGTTGCAAATTCATTAACATCTAAAGGAACAGATGGTTCAAAGAAAACTCTATCTTCCTCATCCGGCATGGCATCATAATTATGTCTCACAGGTGGTGGACATTTCTTGTAACCTATGCATGTGACATCCCGTTTCTCTTTCTGTACGTCAATGATGTGATCCAACACATAGCTAGAGCTCAAATAACTGTCTAGCTTAAGTTGGATCGCCTCACTTTCAGTTTTGACACAAGCCATTTCCTTTTGCATTACTTCCAGACGAGTTATATACAAATTAATGTCAGTTTGTTTTCTGGAAACCATTTTAGTTAACTCGGTTTTATCTTTCTTTAACTTTTCAATTACCGACTTAAACTCTTTTTCATGGTTTTCATAAAACATGTTGGCTTCAGTGCACTTCGAAAGATCAACAGTCAATTTCTGATTGTGAATGAATGTCACATCATATTTCTCTTGCAAAGCCTCGTGTTTGCTTTGCAATTCACACCACTTTTCATTGAATGAAACATGTTTGTCTTGTAAGTCAAACAAACTAGCTTGTAAAGCATCATGTTTGCCTTGCAACTCAGACATGTTTGCCTCTAAATCAGCACATTTAACACGCAAACTATCACAGTTATCACAGCTAACAGAAGTGGGTTCATCGACACATACCTGACTTGATGAACTGTCGACATTAGCCATAAAGGCTGAATGGAGAGAAGACGAAGAATAAGCAGCTTGATCCACCAAAATAGATCTTCTTTGAATTCCTGCTCCAGCTTCTTCCAAAAGCTCACCAATATCTGCATCGACTGACGCACTTGATGTCTCATCCACATGATCATTGCCTGAAGTGGAGGATTCTTCATCTGAGCTTTCACTATAACCAGAAGACTCTCCATCTTCAGAAGATTCATCACCATTGGTGGAAGATTCTCCACCACTGGCGTGCTTTAAATCCTTAACCACTTCAGCAAAACAAGCTGTTCTATCTGGAACATCATTTCCCAACTGGATTGACCAATCACAGCCTTCATCTACTTGAACCACAAGTGCCTGGTTGGCATTAGATGGTCCTGCTTGACTCTGGTTGTTGACAGGCACCAGTGTGCGCTCGTTGTTCCTTGCTTGGTTCTGATTTGCCCTGTTGCCTTGACCTCTGAAAGGATTTTGGTTTCCATGTTGAGATGGCCTCGTACATTCACGTTTGAAATGACCACGTTCACCACAATTGAAACACTTAACAGCCTGCTTATCAAACCCATACTTGGTGTCTTTCTTGCTCTCCAAGCTGGTTCTGCCAGTTCTTTCCATGAAATCCTTTGCTCGCCTAACAGCACTGGCAAAGGCCCACTTGATGTCCATCATCTCCATCTCCTCTTTATCAATCTGCTGATAGTCTTCTTGTGTCAGATTCATGTTACCAATCTGACCTTCCACTAATCCACAGTATGCGCTCACCAAAGTGTTTAGCAGCTCCATGTGTTCCTTTGCTACTTCCACACTGACTTTAGAAAAGCTTGAGGTGTCGAGCCGTACTGTATTTGGCTTTGATGGTTGACCAGCAGATGATGTGCTTCCATAACAAGCTTGCTGTTGTTGAGGAGGAAGTGGATTCCCATACATGTCTGTTGGTACGGTAGATTGAGCAGGTAATGGATTTCCGAACATATCAGTTGGTCTGAGAGGTCGTTGGCTTTGTTGTTGTGGTACTGATTGAGGGACTGGTTCCAGCAGATTTCCATACATGTCTGTCTTTGGAGGGACCGGAACTTGGATAGTATTGCCATACATGTCAGTGCTAGACACAAACGCTGTTTGAATTGGAGCATGTGAAGAAGCTTTTGTTGAAGTGCTGGAAGTTCCATAATACATTTCAGGATTTTGTGGCACTGGAACTCTTTTTGCCTTGAGAGTTTCTTCCTGATTCTTGTTTTCCAGGATTTGAACAAAGTCGTTGAAGCTTGTTGTAGCTAACGTGCCGTTGTACTTCATGATTTCCAAGAAAGTATTCCATTGAGGTGGCAACGCATCTGCAAACCTTTTTACAATCTCTGCTGAAGCTGTAACAACCCCAAAATTTGCTAATTCAGTCAGCAAATGATTAAATCGACTTATAAAATCACCCAACGACTCATTCTCCATACAAGTAAAACCATCAAACTCTTTCTTTAGCAGTTCTTTTCTCAATTGACGTGTCGCTTCATTTCCTACGCCCCTTGTCTTCAATGCGTCCCACAACCTCTTTGTTGTCTTGTAACTGACAAATTGATGATAAATGTCTTTACTCAACGCCTGAGTAAGAATGGCATATGCCTTCTTTTCCAAATCATAGACCTTCTTCTGATCTTCCGTAAGATCTGCAAACGTAGCAGCAGATGATGCGGCAACCTCTATTGTTTGATCGAAATCTGTAATGAACCGCAACCACAATTCTGTATTTTGACCAAGAACGTATGTATGAAATCTATCAATCCATCCTGGATATTCATATAAGTGCATCAACTTTGGAGGCCGATTCAAACTTCCGGTTTCGCTCTCACTTAAGAGAATGCTTTGAATACTTGGAGTTTGATTTGATACGAATGCCCATTGACCGGTAGACATTGCATTAGCTTGAGAAGATACTGGTGCGGAAGATGACGGAGTACCAAAATACATATCTTTATTTACTAGAGTATTCCACCTTGGATTCATTTTTGATCAAGAAAAAATAAGAACCTGAAAATCACAAAGTTGTTAACATAAACAGACTAAGGATCGAAAGATCAAGACTTGTTCGAAGGATCAACAGTGTTCGAAAGATCACTCTTGAGTTTCGAACAATGGATTTCGAAAGACTCTCCAATCGAAAGACTCTCCAATCGAAGGATCCTTGTCTTTCGAGAAAGAACTGTAGATCGAAAGATGTATGCTTCGAAATGATTCCTTGGTTCGAAGGATAATGATCTATCGAACCTCCACTGATCGAAAGATGATCTTTCGACTTCGAAGGATATCGTTCGAACTGACTGACACAGTTGACAAAGAGTGACAGGTTGGTGAAAAAGTTGATGGGTTGGTGAAATCTTTCGGCAGAGGTATGGTCAGACCATGATTTTCTGCCAAAATCAGATTTTGAACCAATAAAATATAGCTAAAAACAGAAGGTTCAACCCAGAAACCGGTCACCGGAGGATGCCGGAATTTGGCCGGAAATGACCAAACAACTTAACAGCAAGTTTTCAAGTTACCCAACCCGTCTTTTAACACACCCGGTAAGTTCAGAACCGTTTTAACATCAAGAAAAGCGAGAAAAACAGTAAAAACGGCTGCCAAACAACGTGAGTTTTATCCAAACACACCAAAGTCTTGTAAAAACTCGGTTTTTAACAAGGAAAAGAGCCACGGCTCTGATACCACTTGTAGGTCCCTCGGAGGTTGAGGTTTAACCTATTCCTTGTTATATCTAACACACTAGCGAGTGCGGAATCCAAGCTAGCATGCAAACCGAGAAAGAACAAGCATAAACACAACACATAAGTCTTCACCGATTAACACCACTTGTATTAATACGTATGAAAGGTTCGGTTACAAGCACAAGGTTTACAGATGTATTCTATAAACTCTCTCTAACTTTCGTGTGTGTGAGTTCTGAACAGAATGCTCTCTAGAGTGTTCTCTCTTTGTGTCTAACTTCTGCCTTTACTTTCGAACCCCCTCTAGAGTGTTCTCTCTTTGTGTCTAACTTCTGCCTTTACTTTCGAACCCCCTCTAGAGTGTTCTCTCTTTGTGTCTAACTTCTGCCTTTACTTTCGAACCCCCCTCTAGAGTGTTCTCTCTTTGTGTCTAACTTCTGCCTTTACTTTCGAACCCCCTCTAAAGTGAACACACAACATGGGTATATATACCCGAACACAGCATGTCTGGTCGAAGGATCAGACAGACTGATCGTAAGATCATCTGTCGACCAGGAAACCATCGAAGGATCACATATACCACGAAGGATGGTATCCTTCGTGGTCTATCCTTCGAAGGTTATCTTTCAAGCTCATCGAAGGATCTAAACTATCCTTCGATGACACATCCTTCGACACAGCCATATTACAAACATTGTTCGAACTGTTTGGCCAAGTCAAACCAGGAGGATGGTTGACTTGGTCAAACTTACAGTACTAACAAAGACATTGTTTTGAATCAAGACGAAATACAGACAAAGTACAGACACAAGTGCACCAACAAGTTTAGAGAGAGAGAGAGAGCAGAGTTGAAGAGAGAGAGGATGTGTTGTAGATCTGCAAATAGAGAGAAGAGAGACAGGTTTTTTTTTATCCAATTATGGGTTTAATTGGTTTAATTATTTTTATTTAGAGGTGAGTTATAATAATTTCAAAATGACCAAAATGCCCCTGAGAATAAAGACAAAATAGAAGGGTTTAAGTAGGAGAATCTGGCCAAATTTGAAATTTGGACCAAAATGGCAACAAAATGCAAACCACAGGGCCTTGGATGTAATAAGTTTGAGATTTGGACTAAAGTGGCAAAACTAGCCAAACCACAGGGACCAAAATGGCAGTTTACTCTAAATTAAACTTTGGATTAGAGTTTAAAATACTAAAATAAAGTTTTGTGTAGAGTTTATGCTAGCTAAAAATATTAAAATAAATAAATCTAACATGTTAAATGAGCGTTTACATTGATCAACTAAACTCGATTCGAAATTATTTGACCAAACATTTTAAGATAAATTTTGTACGATAAACTTTAACATGTTAAATGAGAGTTTAAATTGATCAACTAGGTGTGATTCAACTTTATTTAAACAAATTATATATTGAATTTCGGCGTAGGGTCCAAAATATTAAAATAAAGTTTTGTGTGTAGTTTATGCGGGCTCAAAATATTAAAATAAATTAATTTAACATGTTAAAGAAAAGTTTGTATTGATCAACTAAACTTGATTCGACTTTATTTGATCAAACATGTTAAAATAAGTTTTGTACAATAAACGTTATCATGTCAAATGAGAGTTTGCCTTGATCTACCAGGTTCGATTTAACTTTATTTGACCAAATTATATATTAAATTTTGGTATAGAGTATAAAATACTAAAATAAAGTTTTGTGTGTAATTTATGCGGGCTTAAAATATTAAAATAAATAAATTTATCATGTTAAATGAGCGTTTACATTGATCAATTAAACTCGATTGGAATTTATTTGACCAAACATGTTAAAATGTTTTTTGTATGATAAACTTTAACATGTTAAATGAGAGTTTGCGTTGATCAACTAGGTGCGATTCAACTTTATTTAACCAAATTTAATATTGAGTTTCAGCCTAGAGTTCAAAATACTTAAATAAAGTTTTATGTATAGTCTATGCGGGCTCAAAATACTAAAATAAATTAATTCAACATGTTAAAAAAACGTTTGCATTGATCAACTGATGCGGGTGACAATCCAGAAGCTGAACCCATTCCGGAATGGGTTTCAATGGGATCCTGGTTGAAGATTATCTCAAGATTTAATAATATTTAATTCCTTAATTATCGTATCTTTTATTTTATTTAGTTTATTCATGTCTATCTTTAAGGTTGTTAGGGTCCAGTATAAATAGTGGTCTTGGTTCAATGTTTACGATCAGTTTTTTATTGAATTTTATTGAAAAGAACATTGTTCTTGAACCTCTTGGGTTCCTTTATTGTCTTTGATTAATCAATCGTTCTTGAGCCATTTGATTGTACGCGAAACTGCATCAGGTGGTATCAGAGCTTTGGTTTTCAAATGGCTCGACGTGATAGCGATTATTCTCGTGTCTGTAGAATCGCCGACCGAGGCAACGGTAGAGATGGTCTTGATTCACGTGCTCGTGGTGAAGATCGACGCCCTGTTCGTAGAATCGCCGATCGAGGCAACGACGGAGTTGATTCCGACCCACGGGATCTTAAGATCATGCGACTCCAACGACGAGTCCGAGATCTCGAGTTACAACACGAGATCATGCGACTCAAAACACGAATCCACGATCTTGAGGTATCACCGGTATGGGAGGAAACAGAACCGGAAGAACCCGTCGGGGGCGAGTTAACCGGGGATGAGAAGCATCCTACCCATGGCGGATTTATCTACCACCCACCTCCTTGTTTTGATTATTACGAGGACGAAGAGGTGAGCCAAGAAGATTATTTATGGGTTACAAAGGCCTTGAACGGAGAAGACGACAAAGAAAAAGACGTGGCTGATAATAAATCTGGTAAGTCTTTTCCTCACGTGATGATTAACAGATCTATTGTGGGTCAATATATGGATGCCAAAACTGCAAACAAAGAATATGATGAAGATGTTATATGCGACATCTGTGCATATAATTCATTCAAGGAGACTCGTTTCCTTGCGTGGGGGTGGGGAAATCAATGGGATGGCCAATGTGTTGTGAACAGAGAAACTTCTTTAGGGTCGTCAACCGAGCAACTAGCGCCTATTGAATCAAAAGCAATAGAAAGCAGTAGTCTTGCGATGGCTCCCGGTGGCGGTGTAGGAGCTAATGTTGGCGTTGGATCGGCTGGAGATGGTGAACCGGTCATAGAAAGTCCTATCATAGTGCCGACAATCTTGGATGATTTGAATTCAAAAATTCAAAATGTGGAGAAGATTATGGGTGTTAAAAACTTGGGTAAAGATGCCGATAATTATGATAATAATTCGAAACTTCCAAATGAAATGGCCAGTCAAAATAATAAGTCTGCATGTGCCATGCATAAAGAAGTTACAAAATTAAGTACTCGGAAAATCATTCTTGATGATAAGTATGAGATAGTTGAAAATTGTGATCACATGCATGATTTGGATGGTAGAAATACACGTGGATATCAAGGTTGTATTTTGAATACTGCAAATGGTTATGATAATTTAACTTGTGGTCAAGAAATTAATTCACATGATGGATTAATTGATTCTGGTGCGTATTTGTTTCGTTTAAATCAAATAACTAAAGTTAAAAATGGAGGTAGTTGGCATGGATTATCTAACATGGTGATTGGGTTGTCGTTTAAGCCCAATGGCGATAAATTCTCGGGAGATCACAAGCAAATTAGAAAGGGTAGTTGGGCTTTTGGTGTGGAGACTTTAAGAATGGAACTAAAGCAACTTAACATCCCTTTCGATCCAGGTGGTTTTGATTCGGAGACAAAACTCGAGGACGAGTTTTTTTATAAGAGGGGGAGAATGATGCGGGTGACAATCCAGAAGCTGAACCCATTCCGGAATGGGTTTCAATGGGATCCTGGTTGAAGATTATCTCAAGATTTAATAATATTTAATTCCTTAATTATCGTATCTTTTATTTTATTTAGTTTATTCATGTCTATCTTTAAGGTTGTTAGGGTCCAGTATAAATAGTGGTCTTGGTTCAATGTTTACGATCAGTTTTTGATTGAATTTTATTGAAAAGAACATTGTTCTTGAACCTCTTGGGTTCCTTTATCGTCTTTGATTAATCAATCGTTCTTGAGCCATTTGATTGCACGCGAAACTGCATCATCAACTAAACCTGATTTGAATTTATTTGACCACATATATTAAAATAAGTTTTGTACAGTAAACTTTAACATGATGAAAGGTTAACTTGTTCTACTAGGTTTAATTTAAATTTATTTGACCAGATTATATATTAAATTTTGGATAAGATTTAAAATACTAAAATAAAGTTTTGTATGGAGTTTATGCGGGCTCAAAGTATTAAAATAAATTAATTTAACATGTTAAAGAAAACTTTGCATTGATCAACTAAACTTGATTCGAATTTATTTCACTAAACATGTTAAAATAAGTTTTGTACAATAAACTTTATAATGTTAAATGAGAGTTTGCCTTGATCTACTAGGTTCGATTTAACTCTATTTGACCAAATTATATATTAAATTTTGGATTAGAGTATAAAATACTAAAATAAAGTTTTGTGTGGAGTGTATGCGGGCTTAAAATATTAAAATAAAAAAATTTAACATGTTAAACGAGCGTTTACGTTGATCAACTAAACTCGATTGGAATTTATTTGACCAAACATGTTAAGATAAGTTTTGTACGATAAACTTTAAAATGTTAAATAAGAGTTTGCATTGATCAATTAGGTACGATTCAACTTTATTTAACCAAATTATATATTGAATTTCGGCCTAGAGTCCAAAATATTAAAATAAAGTTTTGTGTGTAGTTTATGCGGGCTCAAAATATTAAAATAAATTAATTTAACATGTTAAAGAAAAGGTTTGCTTTGATCAACTAAACTTGATTCAACTTTATTTGACCAAACATGTTAAAATAAGTTTTGTACAATAAACTTTAACACGTTAAATGAGAGTTTGCCTTGATATACGAGGTTCAATTTAACTTTATTTGACCAAATTATAAATTAAAATTTGGATTAGAGTTTAAAATACTAAACTAAAGTTTTGTGTAGAGTTTATGCTGGCCAAAAATATTAAAATAAATAAATCTAACATGTTAAATAAGCGTTTTCATTGATCAACTAAACTTGATTCGAATTTATTTGACCAAACATTTTAAGATAAGTTTTGTACCATAAACTTTAACATGTTATATGAGAGTTTAAATTGATCAAATAGGTGTGATTCAACTTTATTTAACCAAATTATATATTGAATTTCGGCGTAGAGTCCAAAATATTAAAATAAAGTTTTGTGTGTAGTTTATGCGGGCTCAAAATATTAAAATAAATTAATTTAACATGTTAAAGAAAAGTTTGCATTTATCAACTAAACTTGATTCGGCTTTATTTGACCACACATGTTAAAATAAGTTTTGTATAATACACTTTATCATGTTAAATGAGAGTTTGCCTTGATCTACTAGGTTCGATTTAACTTTATTTGACCAAATTATATATTAAATTTTGGATTAGAGTATAAAATACTAAAATAAAGTTTTGTGTGAAGTTTACGCGGGCTTAAAATATTAAAATAAATAAATTTAACATGTTAAATGAGTGTTTACATTGATCAACTAAACTCGATTGGAATTTATTTGACCAAACATGTTAAAATAATTTTTGTACGATAAACTTTAACATGTTAAATGAGAGTTTGCGTTGATCAACTAGGCGCGATTCAACGTTATTTAACCAAATTATATATTGAATTTCAGCTTAGAGTTCAAAATACTAAAATAAAGTTTTGTGTGTAATCTATGCGGGGCTCAAAATACTAAAATAAATTAATTTAACATGTTAAAAACACATTTGCATTGATCAACTAAACTTGATTTGACTTTATTTGACCAAATATATTAAAATAAGTTTTGTACAATAAACTTTAAAATGATGAAGGGTTGACTTGTTCTACTAGGTTTGATTTAAATTTATTTGGCCATATTATATATTAAATTCTGGATAAGAATTGAAAATACTAAAATGATTTAAATGCCATTTTAGTCCCTGTGATTTGGGCCATTTGCTAGTTTAGTCCAAATGTTTAATTTTTAACCTTTGGGTCCAATAAGTTTTAACAGTTGCCATTTTAGTCCACTGGGTTAACTTCATCTATTTTTTATGTTGACAAGAAGGCCAATTCGGTAATTTTGTATGTAATTCTGTTAACTAAAAGGGCAATTCAGCCATATAAAATGACCGAATTGGTCTTCTCGTTAACAGAAAAAATGGGTTGAGTTAACCCAGTGGACTAAAATGGCAACGGTGAAACCTTTTTAGACCCACAGGTTAAAAATGAAACCTTTGGACTAAACTGGCAAAATGGCCCAAACCACATGGACTAAAATGGCATTTAACTCTACTAAAATAAAGTTTTGTATGGAGTTTATGCGGGCTCAAAGTATTAAAATAAATTAATTTAACATGTTAGAGAAAAGTTTGCATTGATCAACTAAACTTGATTCGACTTTATTTGACCAAACATGTTAAAATAAGTTTTGTTCAATAAACTTTAGCATGTTAAATGAGAGTTTGCCTTGATCTACAAGGTTCGAATTTACTTTATTTGACCAAATTATAAATTAAATTTTGGATTAGAGTTTAAAATACTAAAATAAAGTTTTGTGTAGAGTTTATGCTGGCTAAAAATATTAAAATAAATAAATCTAACATGTTAAATGAGCGTTTACATTGATCAACTAAACTCGATTCGAATTTATTTTACCAAACATGTTAAGATAAGTTTTGTACGATAAACTTTAAAATGTTAAATAAGAGTTTGCATTGATCAATTAGCTGCGATTCAACTTTATTTAACCAAATTATATATTGATTTGCGGCCTAGATTCCAAAATATTAAAATAAAGTTTTGTGTGTAGTTTATGAGGGCTCAAAATATTAAAATAAATTAATTTAACAAGTTAAAGAAAAGTTTGTTTCGATCAACTAAACTTGATTCAACTTTATTTGACCAAACATGTTAAAATAGGTTTTGTACAATAAACTTTAACACGTTAAATGAGAGTTTTCGCTGATCTACAATGTTCGATTTAACTTTATTTGACCAAATTATAAATTAATTTTGGATTAGAGTTTAAAATACTAAAATAAAGTTTTGTGTAGAGTTTATGCTGGCTAAAAATATTAAAATAAATAAATCTAACATGTTAAATGAGCGTTTATATTGATCAACTAAACTCGATTCCAATTTATTTGACCAAACATGTTAAGTTAAGTTTTGTTCGATAAACTTTAAAATGTTAAATGAGAGTTTACGTTGATCAACTAGGTGTGATTCAACTTTATTTAACCAAATTAAATATTGAATTTCGGCCTAAAGTTCAAAATACTTAAATAAAGTTTTGTGTGTAGTTTATGCGGGCTCAAAATAATAAAATAAATTATTTTAACAATTCTAAAAAACGTTTGCATTGATCAGCTAAACTTGATTTGAATTTATTTGAACAAACATATTAAGATAAGTTTTGTACAATAAATTTTAACATGATGAAAGGTTGACTTGTTCTACTAGGTTCGATTTAAATTTATTTGACCAAATTATATATTAAATTCTGGAAAATACTAAAATAAAGTTTTGTATGGAGTTTATGCGGGCTCAAAATATTAAAATAAATCAATTTAACATGTTAAAGAAAAGTTTGCATTGATCAACTAAACTTGATTAGACTTTATTTGACCAAACATGTTAAAATAAGTTTTGTAGAATAAACTTTAACACGTTAAATGAGAGTTTGCCTTGATATACCAGGTTCAATTTAACTTTATTTGACCAAATTACAAATTAAAATTTGGATTAGAGTTTAAAATACTAAAATAAAGTTTTGTGTAGAGTTTATGCTGGCTAAAAATATTAAAAATAAGTAAATCTAACAAGTTAAATGAGCGTTTTCATTGATCAACTAAACTCGATTCGAATTTATTTGATCAAAACATTTTAAGATAAGTTTTGTACAATAAACTTTCACATGTTAAATGAGAGTTTAAATTGATCAACTAGGTGTGATTCAATTTTATTTAACCAAATTATATATTGAATTTTGGCGTAGGGTCCAAAATATTAAAATAAAGTTTTGTGTGTAGTTTATGAGGGCTCAAAATATTAAAATAAATTAATTTAACATGTTAAAGAAAAGTTTGCATTTATCAACTAAATTCGACTTTATTTGACCAAACATGTTAAAATAAGTTTTGTATAATAAACTTTATCATGTTAAATGAGAGTTTGCCTTGATCTATTAGGTTCGATTTAACTTTATTTGACCAAATTATATATTAAATTTTGGATTAGAGTATAAAATACTAAAACAAAGTTTTGTGTGTAGTTTATGCGGGCTTAAAATATTAAAATAAATAAATTTAACATGTTAAATGAGCGTTTACATTGATCAACTAAACTCGATTGGAATTTTTTGACCAAACATGTTAAAATAATTTTTATACCATAAACTTTAACATGTTAAATGAGAGTTTGCGTTGATCAACTAGGCGCGATTCAACTTTATTTAACCAAATTATATATTGAATTTCAGCTTAGAGTTCAAAATACTTAAATAAAGTTTTGTTAGTAATCTATGCGGGCTCAAAATACTAAAATAAATTAATTTAACATGTTAAAAAAAACATTTGCATTGATCAACTAAACTTGATTTGACTTTATTTGCCCAAATATATTAAAATAAGTTTTGTACAATAAACTTTAACATGATGAACGCTTGACTTGTTCTACTAGGTTCGATTTAAATTTATTTGACCAAATTATATATTAAATTCTGGATAAGAGTTTAAAATACTAAAATAAAATTTTGTATGGAGTTTATGCAGACTAAAAATATTAAAATAAAGAGTAAACTGTCATTTTGGTCCCTGAGTTTGGTTACTTTTGCCATTTTAGGTCAAAACTCAAACCTTTTGCTATGTAAATGTGGCATGGGTACAAGGTGTTGTATTTGGTGAAAAATGAGGATCATTTGTACAATTGGTGGGATCCGTAACAAACATCAGAATTAAAAATCATTCAAGTATTAGCTGTAACATGAAGTTCAACACATTTATTACATTAACTTTACATGTAAATATTTGAGTTTTCAGTGTATTAAATTAAAATTCAAATCGTTCAAGCACTAGCTATAATATGGTGCTCAACATGTCATTGCTCTAATTTTACACGTGAAACGTTCGAGTTTTGATGTGTCCAATACTAGATTTCAAAATCAATCAACCATGACTCCATGACCTTTGCTTCAAGCAGCACTGCTTCCAGCCTACCTGCAATAAGTTATTATAAATACCTATCATCAGTTGCAATCAATTTCCCACCTCTTTCGCCACAATGAGCCATTGCTCATTCTGTGATCTCAACAAGCATAGCAAATAGCGTTTCCTAAAACAAAACAAAAAAGTAGATTAATATTCTGATATTATCGTTTTTATAAGCATATCGATATTGAGTTAAGTATGATGAAAATGTACTTTAAGTCAAACCAATATGACCCACTACAACTGGTACAACATGTTACACGTTTTGACATAACTAACCCTAAAAATAAAAATAAAAATAAAAAACGGAAAGAAGCTTACAATATTAGGGATTTTTTGCAATCGGAGCACCAACCACAGTAGTATGAAGTACATGGTAAAGAAAAGTTGTGTTCCAAACCTGTTAGTCTAACAATATAGTTAAGGTTTGGTTCCATAGTGTGAGGTTCAACGGTTAACCTTAAAAAAGTGGGAAACCGGAGAACCATTCATTTAACATGTTAAAAGTATTTTTTTCAAATTTTTTTTTGAAGCTTTTGCATATAAAGATGTGTGGAAGCTTATTCTAATAAACAAAATCTTTTTTGTAGAAAAAATATTACCTTTTTTTAACTTCTTTTTAAGCATTTCTTTTAATTTTTTTAGTTTTTGAATTTTGTTTGACACATCTTTATATGTAAAAGCTTCAAAAAAAATTGAAATTTTTTTTAACATGTTAAACTGATTTTTTTTATGTTGAATATATCACAAAAAATCAATTTAACATGTTAAAAATATTTTTTCAAAATATTTTTTGAAGCTTTTGCCTATAAAGATGTGTCGAAGCTTATTCTAATAAACAAACCTGGAAATTGGAGATAGATGAGGGACCCGAATGATTACATGAAAAACATGGAGCTTCAGCAGTGTCACAACTTAATAACTTACTGTCCAATTGCAAACTAGAGGGAGACAAGGACAATTCGCATTGGGCGGAATATGATTCAGGCATGTTCTTTTAAAGAGGTTGATTGAGAAAGCATTGTTCAATATATGGAGTTACAAGCACTATTGCATATTACTCCAACGTCTTGTTCATATGTTTTGTCTTAAACTTTCAAATATCCACACTGAAAAAGCTTCGGTCTAGAGGAAAAAGGCGTATGTTTAACATGGTAAATTGTATCAGTTAGGTGTATGTTTAACATGTTAAATTGTACCAGTTAGGCATATGATTATCTAAAGTACATTACTAATTTACCCGCTTTTTGAGAGACTTCTATTTCCATTAAAAAAAATACCTACCTTTTTTTTCTCAAAACTGTCATTTTTGGCCATTTATCGACAGCTTATCACTACTTCATTCAACAAAAGCAAGCCCAAATACTAGCACTTTACTACTTGATGATCCAATAAAAACGATTCGATATAAAATAATCATTTTATAAAATGAACAACCAAACACAGACTCACAGTGTTACTGTAAATATAGGACACCAAACAAAAGAAGTGCAGGACATGCAGTGCAAGAATCATCATACCAGAACAACCCAATCACGTTCAGCTGCAACCCCGAAAGCCAGTCTAGATAGTCTCAATGCGAATCAAGGGGGCGTAAGCCCGAGGCAAAATTAAAAAATAAATATAAAATTATATATCTTATAAAAAACAAAATACTAACTAATTTCATCAAAAGCATAAAAAAGTATATGAAATTGACAAAAAAAAGTCAAAAACCAACATCAAAACTTCCTAGGCGCATGTACAAAAATAACCACCGAGCCTCATACACATTTTTGGGTGTTCCGCCTTCACCTCAACCCTTTATATAAACAATGGATTTGGCTTATGTTTATCTATAATGAGTCAAATAGAAAAGATAAAAAAGATTGCTATAAAGGAAGTTGGTCAAGTGGTCACTAAAGTGTACTTAAATCTTAATTATGAACTAACCTAGACAGTGGTCAAATAATTATATGCAGGTATACGGGGAAATAGGTCCATAAGTTTGCCAGCTAACAGGCCTCCAGCAATAACTACAACCTATTCATTATCTATAACATGTAAGTTTGCGGTAATGGTATACCAGCCTCATGAACTACAACCTGTTCATTGTCATTAACTAAGTGATATACGAGCCTCTTAAACTGCCAATTTCATTATCTTTAACATGTAAGTTTGGGGTAGGGGTTTTGTGTCGATAATCGTACCAAATATACGAGTTTTTTACAAGTAAAAAGCAGCTTATTAAATAAATGGTCAACGTTCTAAAAAGGATTTTGTGGAGATGAATGTAGCTTTGAGCTGGTTGTTTCTGATCTTGAGCTTTTTACTCTTCTAGATTTGAAACCAAAAGGTGAATTCAATATATTGCAAGTTTGGAAGTTCGTGTAATAAGTTTCAAATAAGTTTAAACCCTTGCAAATGACATGAATTGACTTATTGCGCTCATCCAGGAAACACCTATTTTTTACATATGAATTTATAATTTTGAGATAAATTCAATACACAATCTCATATGCATTCAAAACAGTTACGAAACTATGCTGATAATTCATTATTACTAAATTACATTCAGTTATGTTTGCAGAATTCAAGTGTTTCAACCTCATGAGTAAATCTAGGGCTTCAAATTGACACAACCAGAAGAAAATCGATGAAATCAAACAGATTAACAATCATATCAGTTCATTAATTCATTCAAAAAGGAATTCAAATTCTAGCTTTTCTGAAATAGATTAAGAACTAAAGATAATACATACTAACAGGTCATTGATTTTGCAACTCACTTGGATTGTAGCCGGAATTACCGACATCCGAAGATTCATTTCCGATGTAAATTAAGCTCTTTCTTCACCGTCCATGGCGGCGATTTTCAGTCGTTTCATTCCAACAACGAAGTTGATGGAAAGATCAAACTATGAGATCTGAACAGACGCATAATAAATTCCGGTGAAGATTTATTTATGTTAGTACGCAACAAGACGGTGGAGTGCGGTGGTGTCAGAGGCGGAGGAGTGGTAGAGTGCGGTGGTTTCAGGGACGGAGGAGCGGTGGTGTACAAACAAGATGGATTAGGGGTTGTAAAAATCAAATTTTCATTTATTCCAAATCTACCCTCCCTTCCTTTTCCTTCACAATGGGTGAGATCTAATCTCAGCCTTTCAATTTTTAGATCCAATGGCTTTTAGAGGGGTTCCCCGGTTCCCCACTTTTTTAGTGTTCCCCAATGAACCTCACACTATATATATATATATATATATATATAAGTGCTTTTTCTACTCATTGTTTGCCACGTTACAGGTATTCAATTGATTGACACGTTGTAAGTATTTGACACTCCACCTCCTCTCATACTGCCACCTTCTTCTACGCTACCAACAAAGCTAGAAAGCCATATCTCCTCTCATAACATTCCTTCACTCCTACATAAACCCTAATACCTTATCTGGCTTCACAAATATTGCATTCTTCTCAAGTAGGATGCTCCAAAATGTTGCGAGTGGACATAAATCGAAGGTTGTTTCCCAAGTTTTTGATGGTTGAAGCACAAAGAAAAGAAAGGTAAGGATCTGTCCTGTACCTCCTGCTCACTCTTTTACTGCCTAAAATTGGTTTGCATTGACCATTGAATTAATGATGAAACATATGATGTGAAGAATGCCCTATATTGAATCACTAGACCATATGCATAAATCGATCTTAATTTATAACACACTTAAGCCCTAAATCGATACTGATTGTGGAATTTTACACGCTCTGGAGTCGTGTAAAATCGAGCATGCAATTACAACATTATTTGGCACGATTCAATTCTTTGGAGTTGCTGGCTAATTACTTAGCTGGTTGTGGGTCAAAACACAAAAGGAAAAGAAATTAGCTTGAGTACAAGCAGAGGAAGAAAAGGACTCAAGTAGGAGGTATCATTATGATTCTTACCTAAACTAATGCATTCAGTAAAACAATTTATTTCCAGCAGTTAATTAGGTTTACTTTAAAGCCTACAGGTTACTAAATTGGATTAAAAAAACATTGATTGATGGACTAGTCGGTAGAAAAATAAAGACAACAGAACTTCACACAGTAGAGAAAGTTGAGAGAACTCAGAACTACCCGAATTTTGACCCAGTAGAGAAGGATATATTTATAGAAGACAACCCAATTTCGACTAATCAGAGAACATAACACGTGATTGTTCTTTTAAGAATGTGTTCTCTTTTAATTTGAATCTTTGTCAAGATGTCGTGAATTATTCCTTGAAAATTCAATATGATGATTTCATGGTTTGGTGTATGCATGTAATAAGAAAAGTTACAAGCTTAGGATTCTTAAGACATAGGTGGGTTCTGTGTTTTGATCTACTTGATTATTATATCAAATCTAAATTTTATTTAAAAATACCATTACTCACCGATATCCATTTTTTCATGGGTTTTCTTTACTTACGGATTATATTGAATTGCATTTGTTTTGCAGTATTCGCCGTTGATGGAACTAGCTGGTGATTTTAGGTTCAGCGCCTTATGCTTGCCGGTTAATTCGGGTTCAATGCTTCTATACCATCATTGGAAATTTCGATTTTCGGATTGCTATCGAAGTAAAGAGTAATGAAATTATTAGATAATTAGTAATTGAGGATAAAATTCTTCTTCCTTTTCCATGCTTTGTGGCTAAACATGCTGCCTAAAACAACCCAGTACTGGGCTTATCCAACTTTTTGCTTCTTATGTTTCTTCTTGGGCTAATTAGTGAATTGAATCAATAGTTTATGCAGGATTATTTTCTTCTACATAAAAAAGTTAATTGCTTTCCAGGGCAAAAGTCAGGATGATGACTAGGTTTGATTTTTTTGGTTAAACCTTCCCTAAGGTTACTTCTGAAATTCTAGATTTTGTGGTTAAATTTGTGAAAGGGTATTCTTTTGATGCAAAGTTTTATAAGTTTAATCTGTGTATTGTTAAATTCGACTGTTGTGTAGAGGCACCAACAATTCTGTAATTGTCCATGATTGTTTAGGCACTAACACGTTCAATACAGTACATTAAATTATGCTAGAGACTCTGATAAGTGATTTCGTTATATGACAGATGTTATTGTTTCATAATATGTTTAATATGAGAATACTTTTATGTTTAATATGAGAATACTTTTTACACTAAAATTCAAATACAAGTTTATACTTTCCAACGGCATACTAAACTTATGAATTCGCATGGTTATTTATTGCTTACTATATGGTTTATGAGGGCTACTGAATGTGCCATGGTAGCCTTTGTGTTACATATTAAAATGGTCATTAGAATAAAAAGGGTTGTTTGGTCATTTTAGAATAGTGAATTACAGGGACGTATTCTGTAATATTGTAAACTTGAAGGTAGAAAGTAGAAAATAGTTAGTTAGTCGTTGTTTGGCTGATATAAGCAGTTGTAATCATTGTAAGAAGGTATCTTGGTAATGAATTGATCTTCGTCCCTTTTACGATTCTTCTTTCAATTCCTTATCATAACATTGGTATCAGAGCGATTCGATCCTTTGGACGCTCTCGATTGAACCCTAATTCACAGAAATTCCCAAAAAATTCGAACCCTAATTCACAGAAAATCCCAAAATTCGATTCAGTTGTCAACGAGATTAATCATTCTTTCGATTAATTTCACTGTGTTTCGTTTGATTGTTAAGAAATTGATCATTCTTTGGATCAATTTCAGTCCGATTCAATTCAATTCGGGATTAATCAATGTTAGATTGATTCCAACATGACTACTCGCCAACAAGAAATGGAAAGATTGGAGAAGACAGCTCAAGAGAATGCAAAAACTCTTGAGATTCAACAGGCAGTTTTGGATCAGAATTCAGAAGCTATTAAGATGTTGCAGATTGGAATGACGACCCTGGTTTCTCAAATGACTGAAATCAATAATAAATTGGGGAATGACAGATTTGGTGGACATCAAGAACAAAGAATGGTTAGAACTGGAAGATTGGATTTTCCAAAATTCAATGGTTAGAACAAAGAATGGTTAGAACAAAGAATGGAAGATTGGATTTTACTTGCTTAGGTGTATTTAACATTAACAAAATCGTCGACCAGTGTCATTAAAATGAACAAAAGGTAATGCACTACCATTTTGTTCATCCCAAATAACTGAACACCTTTTGTAAATACACTCTATGATTGGTTATAAAAAAATTATGGGCGGTCTTTTGTATGTAGCAAACACATTTTGTAACCAACCCTCACAGCCGGTTCTATAAAAAAGTACTCCTTTGATGTTTAAACTTAATGCGAAAAAATAACTTAATGCGAATGAAGTTGAAAAAAGAAGTCTATATTTAATTTGATTTGATGTTTAAACTGAATGCGAAAAAATAACCTTTGGCTCATTCTAAATCGCCGCCTAAATACATCGGGGTCGTGAACCGGTGTCAGATCAAAATAATATTTCGTCAAACGCTCGTTTGCGGCGTCACGGTCTCGCAAGATAAAAGTACGCCTCAAATGGGGCGTGGAGAAGAACAACTAACGTGTTGCATGGCTTGAATCGCGAGGGCACATGCACTCGTAACCGTTTCTTCCTCCTCCGCGATTTCTTTGGGTGAAAAAAATCTTCGGTAAATTTCGGTGAACAAATCTTCCAATGGCGAGCCCATTATTTTTATAAGAAAGTGGGAGTATTAATCTAATAAGAATGTAGGATTAAAGGGTGTTTTGAGGTTTGGTTGAGTGTAATGTGAAAGTTTAGTGGATATATATAGATTTTTTAGGAATTTTTTTTAATACATATGACCATTGCAACTGTCATTTTTTTAAAACCAAAATCTTTAAAGCCGCTATACTCTTCGCGAGAAAACAAAATCACCAGCCCATAGCGTCGGCCGTAGCGGTGTGGCCGGGCGCTATGCATGGTTTAGCCGCGGTATACCGCCCCACTACGGTGGCCTAATGGAGCCGCATCACTACCTCCTTCACAGGCACTTCAAGATCATTCTTATAAGTCTAATAAGTCCGGTATGGTATAAAAACTGAATTTAAAACATTGATCATATCACTGAGTGTATCGAATTAAAATCTTTTATAATGACAATGAATTTCTTGACATGATTATACACTAAGAGCATCCTTAATAAGGGGCATTTTTCATGTTTATTCTAGTACCTAGTTGGCACTTGCCCAACCAATCCCCATATTTCTCATCTCTCCTCTCTCATCTCTCTACATCACACTTACACGACCTTCATTTTTTTCATTTTTTCACACATACATCATCACTTTCTCTCTCCTGAACCTTACATCCTCTCTCCTCCACATCACACCCTCTCTCTTTAAAAATACCAAAAAACTATGTTTTTTGTTGCGGGTGCTCTAAATATGAAGCCATACATGTCATGACTCATGACTCTAAGAAATATATATAATGATCCCCAACTGTCATGTTGAATTCAAAGCAAAACTTGACTACACAGCTTCACATTCTACCAATCAAACATCCTTTGGGAAAAAAACATCAAGTTTTAGGGTCAAATGGTCAACCCACATTCTTTTGATATAAGACAGGCTATCATACCTCTTGATTTAAAGAGAAAACACCAATTCAAGGTGTGTTTTTCTAAGATTTCTAGATGGATGGATGGATGGATGGATGGATGGATGGATAGGAATGTAGACCTGATTAACAAAATTGTGTTATAATAAAACCTCTTATATAAAAATATACAATAACAAAACAGTCATTTTAAAAAGCAAAACAATGAGCACATCTGATTGATTCCATCTCCAAATAAAAGAATGTTCAGCTAGTTTTGCCGAATATAATGTCTCAATGATAAAAGGTAAAAATACTTTTAAAAATACAAAAAAAAAAAAAAAATGAATGTCTCAATTATAAAAGGTAAAATATTTTTAAAAATAGAAAAAACAAATCTCTCAATGATAAAAGGTAAAATATTATTAAAAATACAAAGAAAGCACACCCGGTGGGACTCGAACCCACAATCGCCTGATTAGAAGTCAGACGCCTTATCCATTAGGCCACGGGTGCTTGTTTGTTTTTTCCATTGTTTTATATTATAAATTTTTTCACCATGGATCATTAACTATTGCAAAGTATTGTTTTGAACATGATACATAGAGTTCATTTATCTTGCATTTATTATGAGAATAAAGCAATATTTACCAAGTTTAAGAATATACAAAGCTTCGTATTATTATCATTTATGAAAAGGAAAATCAAGTTCATTAAAAATAAATAGAGCTACCTTACTAAGTTTGTATCATCTAATAACGTTAGTTATACCGTATATAAAAGTATATATATATATTTTTTTTTTTTGAAAAGTAAACTTCATTAAAACGAAAACGCCGACCCAAGCTGGGCCGACAAAAAACTATACACCAATAATTACATGTTCAAAAATGAAACCCAATCAACCCAATCTATCCCTTTAAACTTAGATCTCGAAGAAAACCAAAAAAAACTAATGGCCTTGATCTCGCTTATAATGCCTTCTATCTTGACCGGAGTATTAGAAAACTTAAAATTATTTCTTGCACGCCAAAGACACCAACACGTAATCATAATTATACCATGAACCGCCATCCTTTTCCTATCCGAGACCTTAATGCCTTTGTGAAAATCGAGCAAATCTTTCAGCGAGAAAGCTATAACATTTGGAATTTTACACCAAGAACTAATACCTTGCCAAACCAACGAAGCCACATAACACGCGACGAAAACGTGATCAACTGACTCGTCCTCCGAATTGCACAGGATACAAGTGATGTCACCCACATCTATGTTTCTTCTCTTGAGAGCCTTAGCCGTTGGCAACCTATCCAATTCCATCCTCCAAGCGTGAATATTAATTTTTGCCGGGATCCAAGAACACCAGTCTAAAACAAAACCGAAGTCTTGAGATAATTCTTCCTTAAGCAATTCTTTAACCCCTTTTACCGAGAAGGAACCATCCGAAACCGAACTCCACCTCCATTTATCTTTATCTGTCGTAACATGAGAACTACCAATCACCGAAACTAACTGATCCACCTCCGGTTGCAACCCAGCCGCAACCAAACCCGAAGCCCAACTCTAGTTCAAAACAACCGAACTACCTTGAGTCTTTATTATGTCCGCTACTCTGCATTTCTTATCAGATTCCAAGAAGAAGAGATCCGGGAACGCGGACTTCAGAGGTTCATTGAGCGGCCACGTATCAAGCCAGAATGCAATGTCTTTCCCGTCACCAACAAGACCTTTAAGATAAAAACTTTGTGTTGATAAAAACTTTAGCAATGTCACTCCAGACACCTGCTAACGATTTTTTGAAGTGAATGCTTTCCCAACCCACCCTATTCGAATGAAGAGCTTCGATAACTTCTCTCCAAAGACAGTCACTCTCCGTTTTAT
This sequence comes from Helianthus tuberosus, assembly GCA_030545235.1. Classification (NCBI taxonomy): domain Eukaryota; kingdom Viridiplantae; phylum Streptophyta; class Magnoliopsida; order Asterales; family Asteraceae; genus Helianthus; species Helianthus tuberosus. The sequence continues at coordinate 101,941,833 of CM060367.1, forward strand.
ATCTCCACCCCCATTTAACTAAAAGGGACGTATTAACAAGATGAAGTTTAGACAAGCCCAGGCCTCCATGTTTTTTTGACCGGGTCACTTTGTCCCAAGCAACCCAATGTAATTTTCTCTCCTCAGAAGAACCACCCCACAAAAATTTCTTGATAATAGATTCAAGATCATTTAAAACTTTTTTAGGAGCTTTGTAAAGGGAAAAAATAATAAGAAGGAAGGCTTTCAAGTACCGATTTAATGAGAACCGCCCTCCCACCTATCGAAAGAAGGTGTGACTTCCATTTCGCCAATCTACTACGAAAAATGTCGAACACCGGCTTCCAATTGTTGACCCGGTTCATGTTTGCTCCAACTTTGAGACCAAGATACTTAAAATGAGGGCACTCCTGATTACAACCGACCACCTTGGCCATCTCCACAATCTCTTCCATCCCCACACCTAACCCGAAAAGATTAGACTTCTCAATATTAATTTTCAAACCCGAACAAACATGGAAACATCTGAGGATTCGAACAATATTAACAACTTCCTTTTTAGACCAAACACCCATCATAATTGCATCATCCGCATACAAAAGATGCGATATGTTCGGCCCGTTATTAGGAATATCAATTCCTCTAACAAAACCTGCCTCCTTTGCATTCTCAATCATGCACGACAAAGCCTCCATGACAACCAAGAACAGAAAAGGGGAGAGAGGATCCCCTTGCCTCAAACCTTTTTCACACTTGAAGGTGAAAGTGGGCGAACCGTTGACAAGCACAGACGAGTTAGCCGACTTCAGAATACCTAATATCCATTTTCACCATATGTCGTGAAAGCCCATTTGATGAAACAAACCAACCACGAAATCCCAATTCACGTTATCATACTGTTTCTCAAAGTCGATTTTGAGAAGAAATGCCTTAGCTTTCTTCTTTTTAATCCAAGCAATTAACTCATTAACAATCATAGGACCATCCAGAATAAGTCTACCTTTTAAGAAAGTCGTTTGAGACATGGAGATAACACCACCCAAAACAGCTCTCAAACGGTTGGCGAGAACTTTGGATATCACCTTGCTAATAACACCAACCAAGTTAATGGGCCTATAGTTATTAAGAGAAACCGGATCAGTAACCTTAGGAATGAGAGTGATAAACGATGATCCACTTCCTAAACTAATAACCCCCTCCGAATGGAACCAATAAAAAATTCTTCGAAAATCATCTTTAAGAACCTCCCAAAAATGTTTAATGAACCTAAAGTTCATACCATCGGGCCCCGGGGCCCTGTCATCACCACAATCGAACACAGCAGCTTTGATCTCAGAATCTGAAAACGGCTCCACTAGAAAATTACTATCTTCTTCCGAGATCTTCTTTATATTATTCAGTCTGACTTCCGGCCTGTGAGGGCAACCTTCCTTAAACTTATCTCGAAAAAAAGATAGAACCTGCTTTTTGATAAGCGATGGTTTAGAAACCCACTCCCCCTCAATAGTTAAACCATGAATCGAATTCACCACTTTCCTGCTATTCACCACTGCGTGGAAGAACTTGGAATTCTCATCTCCGTCCACTGCCCACTTAATACGAGATCTTTGCTTTAAATCCGAATTTCTCCACAATAGTTAAACATCATATCTGGTTTTTCAACATCGATAAACCACAATAAATTTGATTGAAATTCTAAGGCTTAGAATGTCAATTAAAATTCTAAGTTAATTTTATGGAGCCTTAAGACCATATATTGAAGACTTGAATATTAGAAATAATTTTTTTTTTTATTATTCTAGGGTTTTTTTTTTAACGGCAAACAACAACTTTTATTCAACACCCCAAGGATTTCAAAGTACAAATGGTTAGTAAGCTACTAAGCCAACCAGCTACTACATAATCACCCTATGAAGTCGAAAATTCGAAACCATAAAAAATAACAATAAACAATGTATCATACTCCATTATAAAACTCGAAATTCACCCATTTCCTCCGGTCCAAATCCATTCTCTTTGCTCTGCATTTAATCCATAGGAAACGTATTTGCCTGCATTTCTCCAAAGATCCCATCTATATTTGTTCTATCCCCATTAAAAATTCCTTTATTCCTTGCTTTCCATATGCTCCAACAAGTCTCTAGTATGATGGTTTGAACATATTTCCTCTTCGGTTCTTCAATAGGCTGTGTTTTATAAAATTCCGGCAAATCTTTCATAGAGAAGGCAAAAATCGGCTGGATTTTGCACCACGAACTCACCCTTTGCCACATTACTGCTGCTACATAACACCCCGTAAACATATGATCTGCATCTTCTTCTTGATCTCCGCATAGCTTACAAAATTGGCGCACCTGAGATCATACCCCTTTTCTTTAACCCGATCATTGTTGCCAATCGATCTTGTACTCTACGCCACCCAAAAATATTAATCTTTTTTAGCACCCACTTAACCCATTCATAAGGATGTTAAGGGACCACAAACCTGTTTAGAACTGCCCGGGCTGATGAAACCGAGAATGACCCATCATTGGAAGGAACCCACGACCATTTATCAGCTCAGTTCTCCAAACTTATCCTTTGTCTCCAGGTTAATAATTGTTGCAGCTGATTAATTTGTTCGTTTGTACACGAGACCGCCCTCCACTCCAAATCAGCGAATCGCTCCTCGACTGTTGCTCGCTTATGTTTTTCTATTTCAAAGAGATGAGGAAATTTGTCCTTCAAAATGTCATCCCCAACCCACCATTCCAACCAGAATCGCACCTCTTTTCCATTACCTACGTCGCCTTTTATTAAGCTTTCAACAAGAACATTATTGTTTTCCAATTCTTTCCGGATCCTAACGATATTGTTCCAAGTACCAGTGATACCTTCCTTAATCGGGACAAACGAATAAGAATGAGTATGTTCGTGAATTGCCCTGACGGTTTTTCCCCAAAGTGAATCATTTTCGTGTTTGAAACGCCACCACCATTTCAACAATAAGCTCATGCTCATATCTTTAAGTGACCCCAACCCAAGTCCCTCTTTTTCAATGAGACCAATTACCCTTTCCCAACATACCTATGCTGTCTTTGCCTTTTCATCATTACCTCCCCAAAAGAACCTTCCTACAAAAGAGATTGAACAAGTGACCATTAAATTGCCCTCTAGAACATGTCTGGTGGCATACTTATAAGGTGTTGCTATTTACACCCTACTCTACCACGTATAATTCACTAATTAACACCTAAGATTTTAAAAACTTTACCAGTCATTCATTACCTCACTCATTAACTGTTACGTTTTTAAGGCATTAATTATTGCCGAAGTTTTTAAAGCTCTATTACTCATTCTTTACTTATTATTCAACTAGGGAGAAAGCCCGTGCGATGCACGGCATGCATAATAGCTATTGTTTGTTCGTGGTAAAATGTCTGACACGGCCGGTGCATAACATGTAAGACAAAACGCCTACAAAGGGGCGTGCTTAAACTTTATTAAACCATGGACCATAAGTTGTTTCCTTAGCAAAACTTTCCGGCCAAAAAGAAGTGAAAAAAGATGTCTTCCAAGGAAAATAAAACATGAAACAGAAAAAGGAAAAACGCATAAACTCTCACACGCCTTCCTATCTTATTGGATAACACATAGACCAAACTTTTGCTAACGCATGCCACCGTCATCCCCAATCCCATCACCAGCCAACTGACTGCAGTGAAATAACGAAAAGAAAACTATTAAAAAGGGTATACTATGTTTATGTATATATGCATCGAAAAGTAGTACGGGTTTTCATTGCTAACACTAAGTGTAGACGGTATACCTTTCATGTGGGTCACTGTCAACTGTTTCTTCTGAATCCGAATCTGCATAAGCAGGCCTGGGAAGGAAAAGCACGAAACATTTATGTAGACGGTTATCCAAAAATAAATATGCACAATTACATTGTTTATGGAAATCAATCAATTATAGTTGAAAGTTTTTTTGTTGCCTTTCCATTTATAACGACACCAAGTTTATTTTTTTCAAAAGCCAACTTCTCCCCTTATATCTCTTTACACATTCAAAGTGATGCGTTACTAAGTTTTTTTATTCATATGTTTTTTAATGTAGAACAATGCACTTTTATATTTACGAACTCAAGTTTCCGACTGTTGTAGCCTCCTAATTTTAAAATAGAGTAAACATATACCAGGTATGTAAATAACATTTCAGATCGAGTAGAAAGGTAAATAGCACATCTTTAATTAAAATGGTTTATTAAACAGGGCACGAATAAAGTGTAAGCCGATATATACCTTACAATCACAAAGGGGCTGTCTTTAAGAACCCGATACTGATTTGTAGGTTGCACGGTGAAACCGTTGACCAAATATACACTGCCCTCTTTGAGTTTGTCAAAGAAATAGTGGGCAATGTTATTCCTTGCGGTGCAATGCATCACACCTTTCTGCGCAAATAAAGGCGTAGATTTTTGTTTCAGAATCAAAAGTAGAAAAACGTAAGAATGTGGGATAGCAGAGGGTAAAAAACTATCTTTATGTCAGTGACAATATAGTCGGTGCTCATGTACCTGCCGTTAACACTTGTCACGTCCCATTTTCTACAAACCATTATCATGATAGGTCCGGTGCTCCCTTCACGGAGTTCACTAAGGAACATATGACTGCTTGTACCACCGTCGGACGTTTGCAAACTAAGGGGACTGGCCATGGCAATAGAGGAGGAAGGGAACTATGAACCTACAAACATAACAAAGCCGGCAATCTTATAGCATAACCAAAGACCGTTCAACTGTCTACAAATTAATCATATCCTAATGAATGATATTAAATGACAGGGATATTCAAAGAGGCACAATAAAACAATGCAATTTAATTAATTTTAAAGCGACTTTTGGTATCCTAGCTTGTAGTTAGAGTTTCTTGAATTGGTTTTTATATAATGTTAGATTTATAAAAGAGAACAATTTATTAAAAAATACCTACCACTTGTACACTATTAATTATGAATGTGATGGTTCATTTATATGGCTTTGGACACCACATGATTTATAAAAAGTTTAATTCTTTTAATTTGATTTAAAAATTATAATCAATTGAATATCATCCGCATGTAATATGACCCATTAAGACAAAATGGAAAACCTTTTCAATTTTCCAATCTAATTTGAAGAACTTCACAGGTCGCACACTCCATTTCGTAACCGACAAGTATTAATCACACATGTATTAATCACACAATCAATGACTTGAATTAATATTTGTTAATTGGTAACTGATAATCATTATAAAGGAGACAACTTGAAAGATACAAATGTATTTAAGAGGCTCATAATGAAGGTTGTCAATGGCATCAAAGGAAGATAACAGAATTTGAACTTTTACACATCAATTTTCATCATAAAATTCTAAATCTCTACTAAATATATTCACCAACTAACATTGAAAATCAACTGAAGTCTACTAAGATAAAGAATGAACAGAGCATTTATAGCACCCTTAATTTATGTTTACATTGTAGCTTTGTTTTAATAAAATGTTATATACAATAGCCAAACACTTATGAATAGGTCAATTTGGGTTGTGTTAGGTCAATTAAAGATTTGAGTTAAAAAGAGAACCGGGTAAAAAGTTTGCAAAATTCTACTTTTAATACTCACATGTGGGTCTAAATCCGTTAGCATGTGCACATATTACTTTTAATAACATGAGGTTTGGTCGGTTTTGCAACTTTCGTTCAAAGTTTTGTTGTCTAGCATCTTGATCCAAAAGGTTTGAAATCTTGCCATTTTCATCCAACCCGTTAACTCCATTCATTTTTTAACATTAATTCAGGTATTTTCGTCCTTTTACCTATTTGTTTGTTTATTTATTTATTTGTTTATACATATACCTATAGGTAAAAGGACGAAAATACCCATGCCTTGACGTTAAAAAATGGATAGAGTTAACACGTCGGATGAAAATGGCGAGATTTAAAACCTTTTGGTGCAAGATGCGAAAAAACAAACCTTTGGACAAAAGTTGTAAAACCGGCCAAACCTCAAGGACAAAAATGGGATTTTACATTTTTCTTTCCAATAATTAGTTTGTCTTATAAGTTTATAAATGATAGAAGATGGTTTAAGATAATAATCCAAATACCTAACTACATTTCAAAAAATGGTCAGTTCATTTTACATGGTAGGTCCCAAGTTTCAAAACGGACCGAGCCATTAACCCCTAATCCAAGAAAACCGAACCAACTTGCTTAGGTGGGGAAGCTTGGTCAGTTTCATTGGTTTTTGAACTCCCCTAGTTAAGACTAAATTTAAACGATTTTGTTTGATGAAAAACTTACCAAGTTTTGCCACGAATGGTAAACGTCTGTAATGTTTTGTTTCTTCCATTCATCCAAATCAAATACATTCATTTCGTACGCCCATCCACAAGCTCGTGGGTCAAAAAATTTCGCTATAATCGGATTCGAGAATTTTAGGTACCGGCCTCATCCTGTAACACAAACCAGAAACATTAACCAACCGGCCCCAATAAATTTTTAACCATGGGTACTTTAGACATTTCATCAATAAACGGTTCAGTTAAGCTTTGACAAATGTGAAAGTGTGTATAAAATATTCAAGAAAAAAAAACCAACCGCAATATCAGATGTCCACTGAGAAGTTAAGTGCAAGCCCAAGCCGTATCGGGTGAGTAGGAGCCAAGTCAGAGCAACATCCTGCAAAAACCAACCGCCAATTAGCCGACACATGCTTGTTAGAAGAAGCACGTATATAACACAAATAACTAACGGTTAATGAAATCGGCTCTGGGAATGGTTCACCAGTTGAGAGCAAATCTTCAAAACTTGTGGTCCAACTGTAACATACAGTATAACAAACTGTCAACTGATTAAACTAAACAACTTTTTATGCAAATATCTTAGTTTTATCGTGCGCTCATTTCTTTTATTATCATATGAAAAAAGTGGGACCTACCAACCTAGATAATTTGAAAATTACGCCTTGAAATTGAAAGTCAAATAAAAAAGTCAAACCTCAGAATTAGCTGTCTAAACTTGGTGTGTGATTTTTGAGATCGGTCACCAACCCAAGCTCTTCTCATTTCTAAGGTTGTTGCCGTATGAGCGGCCTAGAGTCTGTAGGAACTCTAATTAATTGTTCCTTGAAGAATTCCTTCAACCTATGTTGATATTTAACTGGATACTATTAAACTTTGAACACGTTAATATAATAATGTATATATTCCTTTTGATATGGAACTTAAAATTGAAAACATACTCGAATTTTAGTGCGGGGTCCCCTTATGACATTGCCATGCTTAGGTTTTGTCAGCGGGATACGTTTCTATTTGGACATGAGAAATAATTTAAAAATATGTTTATGTTAACTATATTATTCATTTAAAAGGTTCTGCTTGCAATTCAAATATTAGCATTTGGATCCTGATAATAACATATAGGCTAAGCCAGGTTTGCCATAGTTACTTGATGTAAAAAAATGCATATCGTTTACAATAAAAGAAGAAATTATGAAATCAATAGTAGCTAGATCGAGATCTGGTGAAACAAATTAATGTACATAATACAGATTAATGTACATAGATTAAACCTAACCTTTGAAGTTTAAACCTAAATTTCTCAAACATAATTAGCGATTAATGTACGGAAAGCATACCAGCAAATCTCTATAGTCAAATCCAGAAGCGTATTACAAAATCTCTCTGGATTTTGGCCACGAAGAGTCCAATAATCCCGACACATCAACAATTATAGCTCCAAATCCACTATAACAAAAAGTCAAATCAAAACGATGATAAAATATCATGTAAGAAACGAAAACAAAAACAACAAATATGGATTCTACGACACCGCTAGATCGGAACTCGTTGCTGTTGCCGGAAAACGTACCTGAGCACAAATAGTCAAATGAGTTCATTCAAGAATCAAGATCCTCTCTCTCTCTCTCTCTCTCTCTCTTGCTGCTGTCTTGAAAAGATAATGATGAAAAACAAAAATATACAGTACAATTGTGTAATAGATAAACCAACATCAAAATCGTAGGCGTATCCTTCTGATGAACTCAGATATTCACGAAATCAGAAAAAAGAAACGATTCTACAGGTGTGGGTTCTCACCTCGTGTTGGACGTTGCTGGAGAATGCTTGTTCAAGCCCAAAATCACCAGAATCTCCACTTATGAAACCCTAGTTTGCCAAAAATCGAGCATACAGTCACCAATCTGAACCAAAACCTCACCAATCTAGTCCCCACTCTTGAACATATCCACCATTTGCGCCACATCTACCATAGCAACCACCAGATTTGTGTGGTTACACCTCCGCCGGAGATACTACTGTTACTAACTGAACTTGCAACACCCTGGTGCTAATAATGGCTTCGATTCAGGGTTTCTACCAAAGAATAAAGAGATGTAGTTGTGTGCTTTAGGGTTGGAGATATTAAGACGCTTCTTGCCTAAAGAAAGGAACACGAAGAATCTCAAGAAAGTTGAATAATGACATTAACCGCTCATAAATTTCCACAACCCCTTCAGTGTCTTTGAACTTGCGGTTGTGTACATCAAATGGACCTTGAACTAATGATAGGGAAGAATAAGGGTAGTAACTGAAGAAAATGGTAAAAAATAATTAGGCATTTAGACTTGGCTTTTGGTATGCATCTCCTGGAAAAAATACATAAAAGAGAATTTAATGCAAAACTTCCATTCAATTCAATGGGTGAAAACCCTAGGTTGACCCTCCAGTGTCTTAAAAGTTTGAAGTTACCCCCTCTCAAATGGCTTAGAGTACCTTGTACATGATGCTTCGAAATTTATACGCGTAGTAAAATTACAATATTGTACATATAGTTTAGTATTTAGTTTTCAGTTTCAATTTAAAATAGAACATGCAACTAAATTTAGTTTCAATTTCAATTTAGTAATGCATTTAAAACTTCATAAATGTTGATTTTAAAATAGAACATGCAACTAAATTTTAGATTATATATAGATATTTAGCCTTTGTTAAAAAAATGTTGCAAGTCTGATAAAAATTTGAAAACATAACGTTCGAAACCTTTTTCTTTTTAAGTCTTGATTTGAGTTATATCAAAAATTCTATATATAGTATTAACTTTTGTCTTAACTTGTTGCACATTGCGGCGGCGACGAAACTTAAATTAACTCGAATTTCTATCGTCAAATATCTGACCCGTCTCGATCCCAAACAAAACTTACGACAGAATGTACACCAACTGAAAAATACATAAAATAAGCATGAAAACTTATGTTGACCCAAAATATCTTTGCACGTATACAGGTGAACAGGTTTGAAGTTTGAGGACGAGGACATATAGGGATGTGCCTCAAATAATGAACCGGATTTTTGTTATGTTTATGTTTTGTTTTGTTGGATTATTTGAATGCTTATTTGGTTTTGTGACATTTGCTTAACTCGAATATGAATAATATTTAACTTTTAATTAGTTGTCATGAGCTACGAACTATCCTCACGCCCCGGTCACCTAAACCCTATAATCACTATGCCGCGAAACACCTCTTTGATAGGGTCCGATAACCCAACATGGTTATGGATTTCTAAGGGGTCACTAAATGAAAAGGCATAAATGCTTTGAACCCGACGCCACGATATTACAGACTGTCAAAGAACCGAAGCCATAATGCAAGAGGTGAAAAGATGGTCAACTGATCCTCCCCAAACTCGCATAGAGAGCACATCATATCTTCCAGTAACACATTCTTTGTTTCTTAATTCAACCGCCGAAGGAATTCTCGCCATTTCCGCCCTCCAAGCGAAAATATTACATTTAAACGGAATGCACTTGCATCACTTGAACACATGATCATTGCTATAATCCATACCTGAGTTTAGAAGCTTTTTGACAGCCCCTACACTGAATTCGCCTAAAGCCCCACCTCTCCACTCTGACTTGTCACCACTGTCCAAAACCGCAACCCGGTTCACCAAAGATTCCATCAAAAATAATTAAGCAGTCTCATTGTTTGATACTAGAATCTTGTTCCACTTCCAAACCAACACTCGACTTGATCCCACCCCTAATCCTATCGTTAACCTTGTACTTCTTAGTCGACTCCAACCTAAGAATGTTTGGAAACTTGCCTCTTAGCGGCTCATTGTCTAACTAGGGGTCTAACCAAAAGTATATCCCATCACCACTCCGTATCACTTCTTTAAAGAAATTCCTTATCGGAACACCATCAATCAAAGTTCTTGTCACCACCTTCACTATGCTACTCCACACCCACCCAGCATTTTCCAGATAGGGAGCATTTCCCAACAGTTTCTACTCGAGTGGATAGCTGAAACCACTCTTTTCCAAAGGTTTTTGTCCTCTGTTTTAAACCTCAAACCCCATTTAATAAGGAGGGCATTGTTAACGTTCCTTAATTTGCTAAGCCTAAGACCCCTTTCCTTCCTCGAAGTCGCAACCCGGTCCCAAGCAACCCGATGGATCTTCTTGGAGTCACTACACCCTCCCTATAAAAATCTATTTATCATGTATTCCAAGTCTTCAATAACTTTACCCGGGGCTTGTAAAGGGAAAGTAGTTTGTAAGAAGACTCTCGAGAACTTATTTAATCAAAGTCGATCTTCCAAAATGAATATGAAAACAATTATTTTCTTCTTCCTCGTTTTGCTTCTTCTTCCTTGCAACCTGCAAATAGCTTCTATTCAAATTAACATAGTAAAGTTGTTTTTCCTTTAGAAAAACCTTCAACGTCAGACTTTGGGGCCCACCAATACAAAACGGACGAGTCCGTTGCACCGGACCAGCCAGACGCGTGCAGCTCATCATCTCCATTGCCAGCCTTTGTTCGCTTTGCTTGTTCGGATTTTGGACGGGTCCGCTTCAAGGCCATTAAAGATAGGGATGTCTATTTTTTAACCAAAACCCGAACCTGACACGAATTCAATGCCACCCAAACCCGAATTAGAGAATACCCGAAAAACTGGAACCCAACCAACCCGTACTTTGAATGGGTTGGTTATCGAGTCACTTTTTTCCAGCCAAAAACCCAAACAACTCGATCCCAAAAACTCGAAAAAAATCTCGAGCATTTATTATCTTATTTTATAGATGTGTATTAGTTTGAAGTCTCTAGTATTTGGAACATTAAGTTTTGAGACTTCTGAACATTATAATATCATATTGTCAAATGACGTTTGAGTTTTGATGATATTATTTTAGTAGCAATATAAATATTTATGATATTTTGTAAAAAAAAAAAAAAGAACTTTTATAATCATTTTACATATAAACCCGAAAACCGAATAACCCGGACCCAACTAACCCGAACCCGAATTACCCAAACCCGACCAACCCGAATTGTAAATGGGTCAATTATCGGATCACTTTTTCTTGGCCAAAAACCCGAGTAACCCAACCCGAAAACAAAACCCAATGGACACCCCTAGTTAAAGGTGCTCTAAATTTCGTCTCATTATACGTACCCATGCCATGCATTTCATTTTTTAACTACCTCATTACACATCCCCCATGCACAACCCATCATAATCTCCATACCCTAATTGGTTTATGATCTTGCATGCACACTTACATACCATTCTATCATGCGTAACCTTCCAAAGCCCTATCAGAACCTTCACCCTATACATTTTTTCCCTAGCATGCTTTTAACACAACATGCAAATAATATAGGTTCAATTCAAAATTTTAAGTGTCACACTACCATGGATCACATGCTATTCGGTACTTATTCATCCAACCTGAAACTGTGGATCCTTTCTAAACCATGAGTGCAAGGAAGATTATTTTACCTTAAATGCATCTCGTAATATCTCGAAACCAAACAGAATGCCAACAGACGTGAAGATATTGCTAGGGATGGATGGAACCATGACTGCCATAACACCCCACCTACATCGCCATACACCATTCCCATCATCGTGCTACAGTTTCCATGTGTTTCTCTTGGTTCCTACCACATGTTATCTTCATGCCTGGGATGTGGGTCGAGCAAAGCCTCAAATCCAAGCTCTAGATGTGTCGTTAAGGAATATCCTAAAACCATGAGGTGTTTTTGTTTTAGCAACAAAGACCGATGCGTCCACCAGGCATAACCGACTTAAAGAATGAAAAGAAACCCTGAGCGAAACCATGACTCCTCGTAGCCTCAAATTTGTCACTAAACATCACCTCTCGAACCCTGGGTTTGATCGAGTAAAGCACCAAACCAAAGATAAAGTTAATATCTGAGTTTACTTGTTTGTGTTGTTTTTATAAGATGATAAATGAATGAAGACAAACAAATAATAATTTACAGCGGAATGAAGGAAAAACTTTATAACTGGCGTGCGTGCGGGTGTATATATTTTTAGGTATATTTTTAGCTCTTTTTACTCGCCGATTTCAAGTTTCAAATTTATAAAACACAATATTCTACTATCACTCTACACACATGCTAGGGCAAGTGCACCCATCACGGACTTAGTATAGTGATGGAAAGATACCGAGGTCGTCCAAGGACACAAGAGCTTTTAATACCGGTTTATCGTCAACGTCTAATCGAACCAAACTTTGAGAAAAGATTTTAAAACTATAAAAAGATAAACTAAAAACACAATATAAAATAAAAGTAAAAACAGATAGACAAGAAAGAATCACTTGGTTCCGACTTATCTTTCATATACCCTTTTGATGATTTCCGCTCTTTGGGTATTTTAAGAGATTATCTTAGTTATAGTAGTAGGCCCCTCTTGTGAAGGCGACGTTACCCTCAACCTAGTGGTTTGAGTCAGTAAGGATACAATCCCACTAGGTTAGATTATTGAAAGATAATTAAGTAAGTTATTAATGCAAAAAGTGGTGGGCTCTGTTCTAGGCAGCGATCACCCTCAACCCGTTGGTCTGAGTCAACAGGCATATAGTCGTTGCGGGGTTAGTTTAAAGTTTTAATAGTAGTTAATAGATAAGGGATCCAAGCATTTTGCACCTCTCCCGTGGTGGGTAATGCCCGCTCCGACTCGTGAGGTGTTACTAAGCTTGAACCAGGTTCTCGCAGGATCTATACACTGAACGAGACATAAAATTTACCCAACCACCCTTCTAACCCCCTTCCAGGAAATTAACGCGCTTTATATAGACCGCAAAGACATGAATATGTGAATCAGCGACATATGAAGATTGATTAGATAAATTTGCCTTCAATATAAAAAACTAGTTATTAAAGTCATTAATACATACCCAATTAAAAAGTTTCCAAAGCCTGGAAATCATAAAAGAAAATACATAAAAGATATGTCTTCACCAAGTGATGTAAGAGTTTAGCCAAGCATTGCCTTTGTTTGACAAAGACTCTTACTATCAATCCTGGATCCCGAGACTACTACACAAACTCTAAAAGATGGAAAATGGATGATGGTGGTGGATGATGGTATCGTAGTGGTGGTGGAGTGGTGGCAAGTGAGAGAGAAGTGGTTTGCCAAGGTATGGTTTGGAATGTAACCAAGCACATTTATTTATAGCTGAAATCAGAAACTCCACCACGGTCCGCGCCCGCCTGGCACAGCCCCGTGGTCATTTCTCTATCTCTCTTCTTCATTAACTGCTTGTCAGGTCTTATACTAACACGGCCCCGTGTGTCAATGGCATGGCCCGTGGCCAATGTACTTGTTGTACTATTGCACATTCTAAAAATCTTTGAGTTGACCACGCCCGGTGTTGGCTTAACACGGCCCCGTGTTGGCCGCCAGTTTTGTCCTTTGCTGTTGTCTTTTCTTCTACATAGCATCCACCCTCGGACACGACCTGTGTCTGGTGGACACGGCCCCGTGTCAAGTCTTCTGATCTTGCTATTCTTGTGGTTTGGATGTGAATTGGGGCTTGGCGAATTGCGTCAATTCCTCCTTCTTTGTATTTATGTTGGTTTTTGCTGTCTTTTTGCTCCTTTTGCATATTTAAGCTCTTTTGACCCTGTAAATTAAAAAGGAACAGAAAACAAGATTTTTCCAACATTAGTACTGAAAAAATGTTGATTTTACACCGTATTTGATATAATTTATATGTTATATTTTAAGCACATCAAATACCCCCACACTTGAATCCTTGTTTCTCCTCAAGCAAAACTCTATTACGTGGCCTACACACCCAAATGGAATAGGTAGAAGAGAAGTTTTTTGTCTCATCTTTAGAGTGTCGGGAATCCAAGTTCTAAATTTATTTTGTTTTTATTTTATTTACAATCTTATTCGTCATGATTTATTTAAAACACAAGTTAAGAAAAATTATTTACTTTGGGCATAACATGCCTTTATAAAATTCCATTTAGTTATATACAAATTTACACACCTCACAAGTGGTCACTCAACACTTGGCCGATGATGTATTAAGTTAAAATGCTCGTGCCCATTTTTGGAACTTACTCCTATTATAGACTTGACAATCGATCAAACCTCATCCTTTTGCGTTAAATCCTTATAAATATCAACAGAGCTTTTAAAGGGTAGGTGGTGGTTCGGGTTTGGTAAGTTTTATTGAAAAGGGTGAAAAAGCGTAAAATATCGGTTTTTCTATTGCTTTAGGGCTTAGCAAAAATTACTTTGGCACATTTTTCTGATTTTTCTATTTTTTTATTTGGGTGCCAAAGTTGAAACTGAGTTGTAATCGTAATTTCATAACCGACAGGTTTACAAAAATGAAAGATGAAAAATGAAAAGGTTTGTTTTTGTGGGTTTGGAAATGAAAAGGTGTGTAAGGTTCAAAGGGTTTAACTAGGGGGATGTTTTTGGATAAAGCAAAAGAAAAATAAAGGTTTTGAAAAATGGGTTGATCCTAATGCCTCCATCATTTACTTAATTGGATTTTTTTGTCGGTGAGGACTTGGAACGTATCGCATTCACAAGTTCTAGATTCGTGAGAACCAAACGGGCTATTCACACAAGAAACGAAAATTGAGCAATTAGTATAGAGTATATTTGTATGCTCGGTAATGGCTCAAAACTCACTTTTGTGGGAAAAATGAGTTATAGTGTAAAAATGTATATACAATCTAATTTTACAAAGATTTGTTATGCCCGTTTTCATAATTTTCTAAATTTGTTCTTTTTATCACGACGCTATCAGTTGTAAATTCGTAAAAAAACATAATTTTTAGAAATTATTTTACCCAACTAAACCAAGATAAGTAAAAGAAAATAAAAAAAAAAATTGAAACAGTTTAGGGTGATTAGTGGTTCCAAGGTAAGTTTTGTGTAAGGCTTGATTTAGGACAAACAATTCAAGGTTTTTATTATCCACCCCCCCCCCCCCACACTTAAATTACACATTGCCCTCAATGTGTCCCAAATATGATTTATTTTGGTAAAATGTGTAAAAAGTGTGAAAATAGCAAAATTTTTTGGTTACTGCCACCTGCAGCACGGGGGCGTGCTATGGGGATACGGCCCCGTGTCCAAAGTGCCAGTAACACATTAAAATCAAAAGACTTACAGTGGGGTGGCCACAGGGGCGTGCTGGGTGAGCACGGCCCGTGCCACCTTCTGGACAGAAAAATTTTGATAACAATAAGTTGGGCACGGGGGCGTGCTGGGAGAGCATGGCCCCGTGCTGCAGCTACTATTTTGAAGTTTATGAGTCGGGAGGCCTCTGATTTTGTCAGGCCCTTCAAGGTTTATGGATAAGTTGATTAGTGGATTAGTAGGAGTAATGGTTTAATTATGGGTTTTGGGCCTAGTTGTGTAGTCATGGGCTTAAGGTTTAGGGAGCACACTCCTTAATCTCCTTCTATAAATAGAAAGTGATGTAATAGGTGCATGGTTGGTGGTTTTGGAGAATCTTGTATTAGATAATCACTTGTACGCAAGATTTGTGAATCATTTGAATATCAGTCATCCTTCTTCTTCATCTTTTATTTCTTTTACAACTTGTTTGTGTGATTCTACCACCTTACGAGTTGTGCGATATCATTGTGATCTCGGTTTCGGGACTTATAATTGGTATCAGAGCCTGTTGAACCTGATTTCCAGGCTCGGATCTGATATCGCGTTGGATTGTTTTGCTGTTACTGTTCCGGTTTTGCTATTGTTCCGTTTTCTGGAGTTTCTGCTGTATTTCGGACTGTTTCTGCTGATCTCGGACTGTCTTCAGAAGATTTTGAACCATTTCGGGTTGTCATTAATCATCACGGACTTGAAGTTTGCTTGATTCCAGATCATAATTATCAGATTTTGGATCGTCTTCATCAGATTACGGATCACATCATCAGATTTCGGATTGCAATCCTCAGATTACGGACCGCAATCATCAGATTACGGATAAGATCATCAGATTACGGACAAACATCGTCAGATTTCGGATTAAGATCATCAGATTTTGAATCACAATCATCAGATTACGGATTAAAGTTAGCCATTTCGGATAGAAGTTAGTGATTACGGATCTCACTGTTTGAAGATTGCGTGTCTCATTTCGAACTCATCATCACGGATTAGAATTCATTTTGGATTACAGTCATTTCGGACCACTGTTCACTTCGAACTTGTTTCATTTCGGATCAGTCATCATTTCGGACCTCAGATTTCATTTCGGACCTCATTTCGAACCACATTTCAATCATGTTGAACCAATCCGGTGTTATGAATGGTGTTGTGACTGCAGCCGATCTCGCTAATGCCACTCTTGCTGCAATTCAGACTCAGTCTTTGGCATTTCATCAAGAACTTGACCAAGTTATCGGCACATCCACCAAAGTTCCAAGGTTCTTTTACGGGGATGACTACTACGAGTGGATATTTCATTTTGAACAATACTGCAAGGCAAAAGAGCCTCATGTTTGGAGAAGTATAAAAAATGGGCCACGTACTATCATGTACGCTACTGAAGATGACCCTCAAACTCAAATTCTGAAGCCCGAAAAAATTTACACTGATGATGACAGAAAGGTCGTTGCAGATGATGAAGCTGCTTATGGAACTCTATCAATGGCACTCGGACCAGACATTTCGATTGGAGTCAGAAACTGCAAAAGTGCTAAAGAAATATGGGATACACTAACACATCTGTTTGAAGGAAATGCTGATATGAAAGCCAGTAGGGTTAACATGATGAATCAGCAATTCAGTTCCTTCAATCATATCTATGGAGAAACGATTGAAAATCGGGTCAGAAGGTTTGTTAAACTTGTATCTCAAATGGTGAGTGCTGGAATCGACATCTCAAACAGTGCAATGAATCGTCAATTGCTTAACTCTCTACCTAAAGGTTGGGATGCTGAGGTTTCTATGATCAAGCGTACCAAGGATCTAAATGAAATGACACTAACAGAGCTGATTGCCACTATTAAATCTTGTGAGATTGATAATCAGCAAAGAGAAATCAATCACAAGAACTCTCTGATGGCTGCTGGAGTAACTAGTCCAAACAATGCTGCACTGATGTCTCAAGCTCATCCAAATCTGGTTTTCAGTCCTATTCATGGAGTTAGGAATCACAACCCAAACATTGTCTTCAGCCCCATTGCTGCACCAAAGCCAAACTATGTCTATGGGATGGCTGCTCCTACCTCTCAAGCATCCGTTGTTAACACCACAAACACCCCGCCATAATCTCAGCCTCAGCTACCACATGCAAATGCTGCTTTCAGTTCAAACACTCAGTCTGCTCCTCAGAACACCCTGTCAGTGGATCACATGGCTTTCTTAACCAAACAGAATGAAGAAAAACTTGCTCTTGCAGCCTCTATGATGAACAGTTTCAATGCCTTCTTGGCAGGAGAACTCATACTTTCAACAGAAATAACACCAGAAGTGAATCGAGTGGTGGAAGAGGACATGGATGAGCTGGATGTGGCTTGGAACATGGCTATGTCAGCCTTTAAAGCTGATAAGTTTGCAAAATGATATGGACGTCGTCCCATGTCTACTAGTCTAGGATTTCTGAAAAACAGGCTGAGGTGCTACAGGTGCTATGAGCCAGGGCATTTCGCTAGGGATTGCAAGAAGGTTCTTATAGGGTATGAAGCTACTCAGGCAGCTGCAGGAAGGAACAAGGAAAGGTCTATTGTTCCCGTCACGCCTGCTGAAACTGCTAACTCAAATGGACAGGGTAATTATGGGGCTGGAAGAGCTTTGATTGCTCAAGAGCTGAATGGTTTCAACTAGGCTGATGTTGTTGCTCAAGTGGAATCTATGAAGCTGTCTGAATCTGCTGCTGTGGACAAGGTTCATCAGTGCTTGATGGCCATGACCGAGGAACCAAAGTCACTCACTGAGACGGTAAAATCCCTTTTATGTACTAAACATTGTAGGAAGAAAGTTGCTTTGCTGAGATCTCAAAATTCAGCATTAATTACCGATTACAATACTGTGATGAGAAAGAACATCAGTCTTCGAGAGAATAATAAAATTCTCTATGAAAAGATTGAAGCACTTAAAAAGGACATAGCTCAACTTCACAGAGACGTGAATCAGCAGCGATGTTGGGTTCATGACTATAAACATAGACTCACAGTCAAAACTCTTGAATGTGACTCTGTGAAGGGTGAGCTAGAGCTCCTCACTATAAAGTACAAACAGAACGAGTTAAACATCAAGAAGTTTTGTGACACCCCAGGAAAACCAGGAAAACCAAACAACTTAACTAGCTTCCTCAGTGAGTGCCTACCAAATTTCGGGACGAAATTTCTTTCAACTTGGGGATGATGTGACAACTCGAAATTTAGAACCTTCATGTATGCTTAAAAGTGTGGCTAGATAACTTATGTGATTAATGACAAATGAACCTTTACGTGATTATGTGTTGTTCGTGTGTATGCTTATGTGTATGTATGCGATGTATGTATATAGGAACCGAGATAACACGAACCCGACTCGAGACCATGTGGTCTCGAGTGAACTAGTATAACATACGGGCCGGTTGGGCCGCACACACATACACACCTAGCCTAACCGAGAGCCCACTAGGGTATATTGCTTGGAGCGGATATATATACACTTGATAGATGGCCATGTTACCATTTTGAACAACATTCATACTCTCCTCTACACACATACTCTCCTCATCCTCTCACTAAAACCCTAAGTCACAACATTGTCTCTCCTTCTTCTCGGATCCAACCAACCGACCACAAAAGGGCCTCTCGGATTTGCTTGTTCACACCACACGAAGCTTCATCTTTCACCACCTCACAACCGGTTAGTGAATCTATGATGTTTGTTGTTGTTTAATAAGGGTATGAATGATAGAACTTAACTAGTGTGGTGTATGCTTGATAATGTTTGTGAACCGAATGTGTATTGTGTTTTGAGTTGATAATGACGTATGATAATCGGTTGAGCATGTTTGATAGTACACATTGATGTTAAGTTAGTGTTCATGATACTTGTGGTTAATGATTCTTGTTATACATTTCGGATTGATTGCAAGATGAACTAATGATGTTTGTGATTCAATGTGATTTAAACCATACATGCTTGGTGTTCATGAAATCGGTGTATAATGCTCATATTATTCGGATTTGTTGTTGGAATGCTCGATTGTTATTCATGTTATGAAGACGGATTGCATGCTCTTAGGTTACAAATCAAATGTTTTGTTACAAGATAAGCTTGTTGTCTAGTTTAGGATTGATGATGCTTGTCCGAAAATGCAAGAACTTATGAACAAATGTTGAATGAAGATATGAATATCCGAATATGTATTGAATGTGTTTTGAATATTTGATGAACATGAAGAACTTGTTGAATATCATAAGAACATGGTTGAATATTTGAAATCTGATTTGTTTGATCCATTTTTAGTAAATTGCTAGACAAGGAACATGTTTAAGGATTTTGGTTGGATAGTACAAACTGCATGAAATCAGAATGTTAGTGGATAGTACACTGTTCCGAATCAGCTCCTGTCCACTCGAAACTATCAGTTGCGACTCGAAACCAAGCACAACGAGTCGAAACCTCCCGGTTGCGACACAGATTGCGAGTCGCAAACACCCGGTTGCGACTCGAAACCACACTTGATCAAGCCCCAAACCTTGTGACTCGAAACCACCGTTGCGAGTCCGGTTGCGACTCGTAACCAAACCAGCACGAACCGAAACCATGATTGCGACTCCGGTTGCGAGTCGCAAACGTCTAATTGCGACTCGAGACAATACGCAGATGTAACTGTTTGGGCTTGCAATTCATTTCGGACTTAACTGTTTGGGCCGGACTTTTGGGCCTAGTGGACAGACCTGATATATTACTGTTAAATGTGAATGTCGATGAGCTGCCATGATTAAACGTGTATGCCATACGTGCACTACTTGGTTACGAACCTGACTCGTATGATACAACTATGATAGGACGTGAGTAGCCACGCCGTTGCTTATTTGACTTTTCTGTGTTTTCTACCGAGCAAACCAAGGTGAGTTCACACCCTCTACAAAGCATGGGATTCCCAGGGGTCGGGAATTGGGGTTAAGGAACATGGGTTCCTCGTCCTCCTTGGGTAGGACAGCAAAGGTTCAGGAATGAAATTCCTCGTCCTCACGGACAGATAACTCGTACTAGACCAAAACTCTATCACGAAGTCCCTCCTTTTTATATCGACTTAATCGTCGGGCCAATGGCGAGCGGGTCATTAGTTAGATAGCGCTATTTAGGTCTAACAAACCTCACACCGTGCCGCAGAGGACGGGCGTGAACTAATGGATCTGGGGCACGTCCATGATGATAGACATGGACAGTTTCAGGGCACTTAAACATGACTACAGTCAGCAGTCGATATGGTAACGAGTCTAGTGTATACATGGGGTAGCCCCCACGGCCGAAATGCCAGATAACTAACACGGGGTAGCCCCCACGGCTGGATAGCCAGAGTAACCGGGAATGAACAAGTCACGTTTTTAAACTATGGGGTAACCCCCACGGCAGGATGCCAGCTAAAGGAAACTGTTTTCGAAACAACTTAGAACGAACACCCAACCGTGAACTCACTCAACTTGTTGTTGACTCGTTACTACATGCTTTGCAGGTCCTTAGGTTTCTTAGCTGGAGCTTGCATGGAGGAGGATCGTTGTGGGACATGGACGATTGTGTGCCATGTTAAACTTTGAACAATTAAACTTATGTTTTGATTTAAGACTTATGCTTCCGCTTGCAACTTAATTATGTTTTGTTTGAACACCAATTGTATTGGGTGGATTTTATAACTACTTATATGCTTGTTCAATATGATTGGTGGCTGGATCCTGGTCAGTCACGCCTCCAAGCGGTAGTACTCCGCAGGTGGATTTTGGGGGTGTGACAAGTTTGATACTTCTAGTGCCACATTTCAAAATCTATGTAATGTGCAACTTGCTTATCAAGGAAACAATGGAAAGGGTTTGGGGTATAAAAAGGTCCCGCCACCATATAATCATAATTATTCTAGATTGCCAGTCACTGAGCAGGAAAGGGAAAATTATGACACTATGATGTATGGCAAACCTAGTGATTATGTTGAATATGATCCATCTAAGTCTAAAAGGAATACACATGCTGATTTCAAGAAACCAATAAGTTTTGTTAAAGATGAAAATGTTCAAAATAAATCAGCAGATAATAAGTCCGATCAGATAAATGAAACCGTGATAAATGCAGAAGCCGAAACTGAAACAAAAACGGAACCAGTTAACAAACCCACAGAGGAGATGAAGGAAAATTCATCAAGTTCTGATTCTGTTGAAAATACTAATTGTTCTAGTTTATGTGTAGAGTCAGTAAGAACTGAAGAGAAGTCTAAGGAGGATGATGAACCACATCGAAGTGCTACTAATAATGTTGTTTCTGATAAAAATGGCATTTATGCTTGGAACTGTGTTTTTTCTTGGTTTGCTGAGACTTGGGGTGTTCCCACTAAGACTGATGAATTTGGTGCTATTATTTTAGATTATGCATGTGATAAAAATGACTGTGTTGAAAAAGCTGAAAATGTTATAAATGTTGAGAATGATGTGGCAGGAGAGCCTGATGTGTCGTCTGAGGAATTTGAGACATCTGCTTCAAATAACTCAGAAAACAATTCTGATAATTCGGAATACTACACCTGTATGTCTGAAACATTGAATGACACATCAGATGCTCCCTGTAGCAATGATGATTTTGACGTGACTAATAGTGATAATGAAGAATTTACCGTTGAGCAGAGATCATCTGACGATCTTGGCAATCAAACAGAGGATTCAGGGATCCCAGATAATGAGCTCAAATCTTCAAGCGTTTCCGATTGTGATGATCAATCCGATTCTTGCAACATTGCGAAAGAAGATAGTCAAGCTGTCTTAGACACAGACTGCTCATCATCTGAGTCACCGGAATCATCAAATGTCGAGAACTCAGAAGGTGATTTGACTGAGGAGGAGACATCCATAGAGTCCAATTCTATAGAAACTCATGGAAACGTGGAAACTATGGAGAAGGAATTCATAGAAATCAATTCCATAGTTGAATCAGATGATGAAACTGTAGAAGAAATTATTGTGGAAACCTTCTCTACAGATTCTCCAGAGGACATGGTCTCTACAGAAAAGGAAGATGTGAAACTCTCTTTTACAGACAGCTCACCTATTGATCCCAAAAGTGACCTTAACAGAACTGAGTCAACTGAATCTGTTCCCCCCTAAAAGAAAGCGGTCACGTAGAAACAGAAGGCCGAAAAGGAAGAATGCCAGTAGGAAAAACTCAAATCTCAAGCAAACTGAACCCAAGCTCAAGGGTAAGGTTATGGATACTTACTCTTGTGCTGACAGCTGTAAGGCGGGTTCTGTAGGATCGTGTTCTGACCCGAATGAGTCGATCAGAGGTGTTCTACTCAATATGAAAGGCGGAAACAGACATATTGAGTTGGATTAAGCAAGAATATCACTTTAAATGTCTTTCTGATTAATCTGACAAAGTTTTACAACAAGACGAGACTTCGGCATCACTTCGGCTCCGGAAACACACATACACGAATTACTCAAACGAAATCAGGCAACGGCTATTTATAGGCAACCTAATTCCGCTTGAACATGACTCAAGCGGAATCACAGTTCATACGGAATTACCATTCAAACGGAATTAGCAGTTTCAAGCAGAATTAACACAGTGATTCCGTTTGAAATGTTATGTTCATTTCAAGCGGAATTACATCTTGTAATTTCGTTTGAACTTGCCTGTTAGCCTGTTTTCTCGTTTTTCGTGCCCTGATTTATCTATACATATACAAGACTCGATACAAGACGAAGTCGACAAGCGCATGCACCAACAGACTCCCCCTCGAATGTTGACGAGTCTTAAGTGTCGAGTCTTCAACGTCTTCAGTCTTTATCAGTCTGATCGCTCTCTAAAATATTTGACAGTGTAAGCATACTTCAAACTTTATCTCTTTCTCTCAGAATATCAACCTGGCTCTATACTTCCTCTTGATCATGTTTCAAAGGATCAGGATCGTGTCCTGGCTCTAAACTCAGACTCAGAATCCAGGCTATCCTGCACATCCTCTACCTAAAAGTAAATTTCACAAATTTAACATTTGACAAATTTATATACTACTTGCAGGTATTTTCCAGAATGATTTAACACTTTAACAATTTCAAATGACCACTTGTAAGTAAATATTTAAAAATCTTTTCTCATTTAGAACACAGACTCCCCCTCACGAAATGCTCATCATATTTAGCACTTGGAATTTTGAAAATCAGCTCTCCAATATCAGTTGTCGAAAATCTTTTTGAATTTTTCAAAATTTATGCTAAAACACATTGAAAATCTTTTTGGATTTTTGAATAGAATAAGAATGCAGTAAAGAAATATTTACAGACAATATTTTTGTGAGTTTGTGTAAGAGGATCATATCAGTTTTTGACAAGTCACAAGTACCGTTGAGCTTAGTTACACATTAAGAATTAAACAATTTACTTAGATTGCCGATATACTGATCCACTTAAATTCTCACACAAATTTCAACTGATTCAGGATTTGAATTAGGTGTATTAAGAACTTAAACTCATTCATGTGTCCCACCTCTTGAATATACTCCCGTATCCAGATCCCAATATTCAGTCTTACAGGTGAGTATACCATAGATGATATCTGTAAGGGGTTAAATGCGAAGGCCGTGAGAGCTCAGGTCAGAACTTCTGTTCAACAGAGAGATGACGGCTTCGACTTTTGGTGGGTCCCCTTTAGAGGATCTTTTTTACAACATCACATGATTAGCATTTTTCAATGTTTCATCATTTTTTGTACTGAGGGCAGGCTTTTATTTCAAGCAAGCATAAAGACCTAGTATCTCAGAAAGAGGGATCCTTTAAACGAAATTTCAGGGGTTACCTATATATCCAAGTAGTGTTCCCCATGAAATAGGCAAGTTTGAATTTAAGTTTATATCCCGAAAAAGCTTACTAAATGTGTAAAAACCTATCGGCATATCATCAGTGAGATCTATTTAAACATTACATTTCTTTAGCATACTGTAACTGTCCACTGATGTACTATCATTTCCTCTTTTCAACACCAAAACTCATTTTGTATTTATCATGTTTTTTACTTTTTCAAATTTTCAAATGTTTTTGGATTTTCTGAAAGTTCTTACTCCCCCTAAAATGCAAACACATTTAAGGAAATTTGAAAACAAACTGTACAAAGTAAAGTGACAACTGATATCGAATTGCTGCAAATCGCCATCCACTTGGCATAAACAATCAGAACTCCCCCTTACAACAAACTATTTTCTTATTATGATTTCAAAACACTTAAGTTTGTTTTAACCAAAATGATTTTTCCGGAAAATAAGTTTTGTTGATTGATTTTACCACTTGTAGGTTAGGGGTTCATCACATTGTTTTTCTCAATATCACTTGAAAAATTTAACAATGTTAGATTTTTCCAACAATATCACTTGTAGAAAATCAAGTACAACTTAATGTCCCTGATTTACCACTTGTAAGTCGAAATATCACAAAAGTGAATTTCTCAAGAAAGATGTTGATTCCTGCTCCACTCTTACCAACCTGGGAGCTCTGGCAAGTCAGGATTTTACTTGTGAAAAACTGCCATCCAAGCCTGACCAAACTTGGATGTTTCCTCCTCAATTTCACTTGGGTAAAAAGTTGCTTTATTTGTTTCATAAAAGTCCTTTACCCCTTTGACCTTTCCCTCGACCATTTTTCCAAAAATCTTTTTAACATTTCCATTAAACACTTTCTCAACATCAAATTCTTTCTTCTCAGAATAGAATTGATTCGAGATCTCAACCTTTCCAATTTTTGATTTAAAATTCTCAGCCCTCAATGGTGGAAAATTAACATCATCCATTGGAGGCACTGAGTTTTCTTCTTTTATTTCAACCTGTGGCTCTTCTGACTTTGTGGAATCAGATTCATCGCCATGAACCTTCTTAACAACCCACATTTGGTTGTCATGCTTAGCTCTCTTTTTATAAAAACTTGTCTTTGAACACTCACCAACTTCATATGTTGAATTTTCAAAAATTTTAAATTTTTCCGTTGGTGGTTCGGTTTTATCAACAACTATTTCTTTGAGTTTTTCTGAAACTCCCTGTTTTGTGTTGGTTGCCTTAGGACAGTTCCAGGCGATGTGACCAACTTCTTGACATCTGTAACAGGTTCTAGTCTCTTTTCTCTGATGAGCTTCAGTTTTCTTCTTTTCAGCAAGAAATTCCTGATTTGACTGTCTCCAGAATGAGCTTTTCTTTTCATCCTCAGCAGAAGTTCCTAACACAAATTTTGTATTTTTAGAAATTTTCTCATTTTTATAATTTTCTGATGTAATAAAACCGAGACCTTTCTTTTTGAAATTACTGTTATGGTTTGATTTCCTTTGGAAACCAGAACCTGAACCATAACTCCTTTTCTTGTTTAAAATTTTGTTCATTTTTTGTTTTTCTCTTGAAGTGTAATTTTTAGGTTTTTCATTAAGATTTAAATCTTTTATTTCAGAAATATTAATTTCTGTCAATTTGAAAACCTTTTTGATCATTTCAGTTTTAACACCTCTTATTGGAAATTCTTTATCAAAATATAATTTGTCAGAATCATTCAAAGTGTATGCCACTTCAAATGTTTCGTCATTCAAATTGGATTTTGATAACAAAAATTCTTTACTATAAACCCGTTTTCCCGACGACTTTGAACTCCTGACAGACGAACTCGAACTCCCAGACTCGGACTCCTCATCCTTATCCAACACTTGATCGACCATCCTTTTTATTAACTCAGACTCATGATCTATGTCGGACGCTATGAATGTGATGTCAATATTGTCTGGTAATACATCGGTTATCTCAGATTCTAACTTTATATTGACTGCCTTTTTTACTTGTTCTTCATTCGGTTTTCTAGGCGAATACCCTTCCCAAATTGGAGGCGAACACTTGTTATAACTGACACTCTGTTTCTTACCAGTATCCTTTTTCTTCGGCTTCTTGTCGTCAAACACTTCAAAACCTGCAACAGTTGGATAAATTCTGTCAATTAAGTAATCAGAACTTGAATAACTTTTCAGTAATCGTCTGATTCTTTCATTTTCAACTTTTTCAATTTCCAACTCCTGCTTCAACTTAGCACATTCTTCAATGTAGTAATTGATCTCTTTTTGTTTGGACATCATTGTTGCATTCATCATTGTCAAAGCATCTTCTCTTTCAGGATTTGTCTTCTGCAAACTATTTACATTTCTGTTTAACACATCGTATGATTCTTTTACATTATTGACATCAAACAGCAACTTCTCTTTCAACTTCTCAAGCTCACTAAACTTTTCATCTTTATCTTCACATTGTTTGCAAGATTCCAAACATGTAAGACATGGTTTAGTTACTTCAATAATCTTTTCAATCTCCACAATCTTCTCGACTTCAACTACCTTTTCCACTTCAACAATCTTCTCAACAACCTTAACTTCTTCCATTTCTTTTGCAGCTTTTCTTTCTTTAAGTTTCTTCAATTTATCTGCAAGAAAAAAATCAAAACTGTCAGAAGATAAATGAGTTTTTCCAATGTTTATCTGTTCAATTTCTTCATCATCATCACTAGTATCTGTTGAGCTGTTTTCAGAAGAAACAGATTCTTCATCTTGACTTTTCTCTTCATTAGCTAACACTGCTATCCATTCTTTCATCAATTCTGGCTTTTGAACAATTTGAGCAATGAAAGCTTTAAACTCCCTATTCTCATCCACAAAACTATCCTAGCTAATCCTGGAGCCATCTTTTCATCATCTTGATCAATGATACCATAATAAGCTTTCTTATTTGCATCTTCGATCATTCTTGCATGCGCAGTTTGTGGTTCTTTTTGTTGATGCGGTTGATGAGCAATTTGTTGATATATAGCCTTCCGATAATAATCATGTCCACCAAATGGATTCTTTGCTCCATTTGCTTCTTGATTTTTACATTCTCACTTTAAATGTCCTTTCTCCCTGCATCGAAAACAAGTAACTTTAGATTTATCAAAACCTAAAGTAGAGATATTTGCATCTAAGAAATCATTTCTTCCTGTAATCATTTTGAATTTCTCAGCTCTCCTCAGAACACTTGCTAAACACCATTTAATATCCATAAGCTCCAATTCCTTTGCATCAATCTGGTCATAATCTTCCTTGGTTAGCATAGGATTACCAATTCTTCCAGCAATCAATCCTTCATACGATTCCAAAGCAGTAACCAGTAATGCCATATGACTTTTAACAACTTCTTCAGAAAAAATCTGACCATTTTGAAGATGCAATGCAACATTGCACTGAATCATATGTCCATTACCAACATTTGAACTTTGAACACTTGGAGGATTGACATTTGAAAATCCACTAGTGTTGATTGAACTTTGACTGACTGATCCAGATGAATTTCCTGCACTAAAAGCAGTTTGGATCTTTGGACTTGCTTCAACAGTTTGAACATTTCCTTTATAGTACAATTTGATGTCTTGTTGATTGCTCGAGCTGTTCATTCTAGCAATCTTTTGCTGTTCAAGATCCTGTCCCTCAAGCTTTTCAATAAACTGTCCAATTGACAATCTACTAAACTCTCATGTATTCTTTAAAATCATGAGATATGTACCCCATTCATTCTGAGGTAAAGCATCAGCTAACTTTTCAACCCATTCTGCTGGAGTTTTAGTAATTTTCAACTGAGACATGGTACGCACAAGATGACAATATCTCTCAATGAGAGTCTTTGTAGATTCACCTGGCATACTTGTAAACAACTCAAATTCTTTCTTCAATAATGATTTTTTGCTATTGATCATTTCCGTACTTCCTTCAAATTTCTTCTCAAGTGCCTCCCATATTGAGAAAGCACTACCATCATGCTGAAGCAAAATAAAAATGTCCTCTTTGACAGGTTGTTGTAAAAGACTAATCATCATTTTCTCTCCTTTATAACTATCTCTCTCTTTGTCTGAAAATTCTGAGATAATTTTATCAACATTCAAAGCGGTCTGTGGTCTAACATATTTTGTTTCAATGCTTTCCCAAGCTCTCAGATGGTTTGCCTGAACCCAATTCTCATAACGATTTTTCCAGCCATGGTACTCTTCAATTCCCATAAGTTTCGGGGTTTTTTGCAACGTTCCAGTTTCATTTTCCGAGTTCAAGTTTTGAGCAATGGTAGCCGGAGTAGTCGGAGATGTGGCAAATGCGTTGTAGAATTCTTCCTCCATGATTCGGTAATGTGTTTTTCAAAATCTGATACTTTCAAACAGAATAACAATCTCAAACGAAATTACTTCTTCAAACGGGATACCTTTCAAACGGAATACCAATTGAAACGAAATTACTTGCAGACCAGTTTCAAACGAAATCCCAACTCAAACAGAATCACCTTGAAAAACAATTTCAAACGGAATCCCACCTCACACGGAATCACTTTGAAACGGAATTACTGATTGAAACGAAATTACCCTATTTGAACCGGAATCACCAAACGAAATAATTTTTTCAAGCGGAATTAACAGCAACTTTCAAACGAAATTACTGATTTCAAGCGAAATAAGGTGCAATTTCAAACGGAATTACGCTGATGTCATCATTTCGGTCTGAACTTTGTCAAATTGATCCAGTTTTAAGCCGTTTTAAGATCTGAAACTTTCAAGGGTTTGTTAAAATACAGTTTCGCACATTATATGTAAGTTTCAAGTCATTTTGTCCGTTAAAACTTGTAAATTTTGAAAAGAAGGTGTACAAAACATAAATTTTGAGCTGAATCGGTAAGAACTCCTCCTCCTGAGCTCTGATACCACTTGTAGGATCGTGTTCTGACCCGAATGAGTCGATCAGAGGCGTTCTACTCAATATGAAAGGCGGAAACAGACATATTGAGTTGGATTCAGCAAGAATATCACTTTAAATGTCTTTCTGATTAATCTGACAAAGTTTTACGGGAAGACGAGACTTCGGCAGCACTTCGGCTCCGGAAACACACATACACGAATTACTCAGACGAAATCAGGCAACGGCTATTTATAGGCAACCTAATTCTGCTTGAACATGACTCAAGCAGAATCACAGTTCATACGGAATTACCATTCAAACGGAATTAGCAGTTTCAAGCGGAATTAACATAGTGATTCCGTTTGAAATGTTATGTTCATTTCAAGCGGAATTACATCTTGTAATTTTGTTTGAACTTGCCTGTTAGCCTATTTTCTCGTTTTCTGTGCCCTGATTTATCTATACATATACAAGACTCGATACAAGACAAAGTCGACAGACGCATGCACCAACAGGTTCCTCCAAGAACAAGCACACTCCAAAGCACTCAGTGTCAAATGAAAGAAAAAGACGTGATCATTTCTCGAGAATAACGGAAACCGAACTAGATGTCTTTTTCTCAAAAAGGAAGACATGTTTTAACTGTGGAATTCCGGGACACATCGTAAGAAATTGTGTTCATTGTCCCTACTAATCTAGGAACATGTACCATCAGAAGGCCATGAACTCAAGTTTTATCAAAAATCGACATCCCAAAGCAAGGCCTTCTGACAGAGACTGGAATCTTGCTAAACAAGAAAAGAAAAAGTTTTTTAAAACAAACAGGTTTCAAGAAAAGATAAAATTCTTTTCATCAAACAAAAGTGTCTCGGACACAATAGATTGGAGACCAAAAAGTCCTGTTAGATCCCAGTCTCCATGTTCGCAACCATCAACTTCTACCTTGCCACACAATGTCACAAACAATGATAAAAACTATATGATCTTTCGCAAAGTTACCTACACAGATAGCGATGGTAAACTCAGGTCCTCTATGGCCTGGGTTCCAGTCTCTAACTGATTCCGTTTTATGTGCAGGAACGACTATGGAGGGCTATCTTTAGACTCTGGTTTATCAATAGTGGTTGTTCTAGACACATGATGGGAGACATATCCCAGTTGAATGATATCAAGATATTAGACGGTGGATGTGTCAACTTCGCAGGAGGAGAATCAGGAAGAATCACCATGAAAGGCACTGTTAAGAATGGCTTCCTCACCTTTTCAGATGTTGACTATGTCCCTGAGCTTAAGCATAGTCTGCTGAGTGTATCGTAGATGTCTGACAAAGGAATGGAAATTCTCTTCACTAAGAGTGGATGTGTTATCTTGAAACCAGGAATCCTCATACCTGAAGACTAGTTTCTGATAGAAGCTGAAAGAAGAGGAAATGCCTATGTTATTGATATGAATAAAGCTCCTACTGATCAAGTTACTTGTTTGTTTTAAGAAATTGCTGAACATGAAGCTATGTTGTGGCACCGTCGGTTGGGTCACCTGAACACGAAAAATTTGAATTGATTAGCAAAAGGAGGTCTCGTCAGGAACTTGCCAATCAAGGATTTCATGCAGATAAAGAAATGTGAAGCATGTGCTCGAGGAAAGCAGCATCGTAGGCCTCATAAGTCCAAACCTGTTCACTCCACTTCAAAGGTTTTGGAACTGTTGCATATGGATTTATTTGGTCCGGTCAATGTACTCAGCATCGGGGGAAAGGCTTACTGCTTGGTCATCACAGATGATTTTTCACGTTTCACTTGGGTATTCTTCTTGGAGCAGAAAAGCGAGACATCTGGTTTAATTAAGAAATTTGTAATTCTCATGGAGAATCAGTCAAATGAACGTGTGAAGATTATTCGCTGTGACAATGGGACCGAATTCAAGAATGCTGAGCTGAACGAATTTTGTGCTCTCAAAGGAATTGATCGTCAATACAGCACAGCAAGATCTCCTCAACAGAATGGGGTTGCAGAAAGACGCAATCGTACTCTCATTGAAGCTGCTCGCACAATGCTGATAGATTCAGGGCTTCCACTTATATTTTGGGCAGAAGCAGTAAATACAGCTTGCTACGTTCAAAATCATGCCTTAATTAACAAGCGTCACATGAAAACTCCATATGAGATAGTTGAAGGTCAAAAACAATCGGTGCAACACTTTCGCACTTTCGGTTGCCCATGCGTTCTTCTTCTCATGGATTCCAAAGGAAAATTTGAAGCTTGAGGAGATCCATGCTATTTCATTAGTTATGCAAAAAATACTTCTTATCGTGTGTACAACAAGATCAAGAAGCAGGTTGTGGAAGCATATCATGTAGATTGGCTGGAAGAAAATCCAAAAGAAGCTCGCATTGGCCCTGATTGGCTATATGATTATCCTCCTTGTTCAAATCTTTTCCTATTTTGTCTGATGAAGCTGTTGTTGCAGGAAATACAGCAGAAGATATGCCTATTCCCGTTGAAGACGAAGATGAAAATGTACCATTATAGAATTTAATCAGAAAACTCACTGTGAATCCATCAGGATTTGACAAAGAAAATGCAGCACCAAGTCATTCCTCAACTACTCCAGAGTCGATTCCAGTACCTTCAACAGACAACCCAAATGGCAAAGCCAACAACACTGAAGAATCTGCTGGACCATCAAATGTTCAAAGAGCTTCCTTTCAAGAATCAATTCCGTCTGATTGCACTGTAGATACGCATGTGATCAACCCCACTGCACCAAGTGAGGGGGAGACATCTGGAATAGCTTCCGGAAGTTTTTCAAATTTGCAATCTAATCTGCAAGCTCCTACAACAGCAATTCCACAGCGTGTTTAGAAAAGTCACCCAATCACAAATGTCATCGACCCAGTATCTGCTGGTGTTCAAACCAGCAGCAAATCTGGAGACATCAACTCATGCTTTTATTTTTGCTTCATATCACAGATTGAGCCTAAAAGTATTAATGTTGCCTTGCAGGAACCTGGATGGGTTGACGCAATGCATGAAGAGCTCAATCAGTTTGAACGACTCGGAGTATGGAAAATTGAGAAGCTGCCCCAAGGAAAACGTGCCCTTGGCACACGTTGGGTATTTCGTAACAAGCAAGATGATTCTGGTGTGATTGTAAGAAATAAGGCCAGATTAGTAGTCCAAGGTTTCAGTCAAGTTGAAGGCCTAGATTATGATGAAGTGTATGCCCCAGTCGCTTGTCTAGAAGCCATCCGTATCTTCATGGCATACGCATCCTTTATGGGATTCACTGTCTATCAAATGGATGTTAAGACGACATTTCTTTATGGGAAGGTCAAGGAAGAGATTTATGTTGCTCAACCGCTGGGATTAATTGATCAAGAAAAGGAAGGGTATGCTTACAAGCTGGACAAGGCTCTGTATGGATTGCATCAAGCACCTCGTGCATGGTATGCTACCCTAACAGAACATTTCTCGCTCATGGATACACATGAGGGATGATCGATCAGACATTGTTCATCAAACGTGTTGACAAGGACATTATCCTTGTTCAAATATACGTTAACGAAATCATCTTCGGATCAACTAATGATGCACTTTGCAAGGAATTTGAAGAAGTCATGAAGAAAAAGTTTGAGATGAGCTCTTTAGGAGAAATGACGATGTTTTTGGGCCTGCAAGTCCGTCAGAACAATCAAGGAATCTTAATTCACCAAAGTAAATATGTAACTGACGTCCTTGCAAAGTTTAGCATGACAGACTCGAAGCCAAGTGACTCCCCAATTGCAGAACGGCCGTTGTTGACTGAGGATCCAGAGGGAAGTCGTGTCAATCAGACATTGTATCACTCGATGATCGGCTCACTAATGTATCTGACTGCAAGTCGGCCAGACATTCTGTCCGTGTGTCAGTGTGCTCGTTATCTGGCTAACCCTAAACTCACTCATCTAACTGCAGTTAAAAGAATTTTCAGATATTTGAGGGGAACTCCTAAACTCGGACTCTTGTATCCTAGAGATTCGAACTTTGATCTGTTTGCCTTTTCAGATAACAATTTTGGAGGAACTGACAGGGATAGGAAGTCTACATCCGCTGGATGCCAGTTCTTGGGAGACAGACTCATTTCTTGGCAATGCAAGAATCAGCAGACAGTATCTCTCTCCACAGCGGAAGCGGAGTACGTTGCAGCATCTGCATGCTGCTCCCAGGTTCTTTGGGTGTAACATCAGCTGGAGGATTACGGTTTGACCTATCTTGATACAACCATTTATTGTGATAACGATGCCGCCATCCAGATCACTAAAAACCCTGTTTTTCACTCCAAAACCAAGCACATTGACATTAAAATTCACTTCATAAGAGATTGCTTTGACAGAGGTCTTATTAAACTTGAATAGATCCATACTGATGCTAACACAGCGGATCTTTTTACCAAACCTGTCAGCATATCTAGGTTCAATGTGCTTGTAGACCTCTTGAAAATGATTCGCTTCACCGACTGAGCATTAAAAAAACTCTTGTAAATGATAATAAGGGGTTTTTGAGTGTTCCATCTGGTAAATTTGGGCATAAACTATTCTACTTTTGCACAAATTTAGGGGGACAAAAGTTGCTGGGAAATGAAATGAGCTTTCTTGTTAAAGAACTTGATTAACACACGTAAGGTTTCAATGTTAAACAGGTTAGGCTCCACTGTGATGTGTTGATAGGTCTGCCGCTCGAAAAGCAAAAGAAGCAAAGTGATACAAACATAATGGACTGGACATCTTGTGGGTAACAGACCAACGGCGTATGATTTCATGGTCTTAAATCCTGTGTTGATAGATAGCCAACATCTGAGGTTTCAGGTCTTTATACTGATAAATCATCCGGAATATCAGGGTTGTCCCTCTGTTGCATCCAGACTATATGCAGACCTGGGCACACTCAGGATATCTTGCTAAAAGAGCCACAAAAGAGCGAAAACCTGAAAACGGAAGAAATCTCACAAAAAAAGGAGAATTTCGTGAGCTATCATAGCCAAATTCGTACCGTTTAAGGTATCTGTCTCGCCCTCGTCAGAACTTCCTTGGTCTCTCTGCTGTACGGAAGTACTGACCTGTTCACCAGGAAGTCTGGCGTTGAAAATTAAATAGGATGATCTTAGTATACTCACCTGCTACGATGAATTGTTGTGCTTACCTTGATCGCGGGGGTATGCCTTGGAATGGGACACACAGATATTACAGTATAATTCTACCTAAAAGCGTATCACAAAGCAAAAAATTGAAGTTTGAGCGGTGGATTTAAGAAGACAAACATATCAACAATTGCATGGACCAGCCTAAGTAAACGATGAGCTGAAAAGTGTCCCTTAATCAGTTCAACAACAATTTGATCCCGTGACAGTCTTCCCAAAATCACCCCTATGTTGGTATTTTGTGCATACTATTTTTTATTAATTACTATTTTTTTTAATTTTTTTTAATGATTGCTCAGTGGGGTGTTTCATTGATTTTGAAAAGGGATATTTTGCTATTTTTAAAAAGGCTGAATAAAATAATGATAAATCTTGAATCTGGATGGCCCACTGTTCGGAATGAAGCCCATCAGGAATTGACTTGGTCAATCCTGAACAGGCCCATCATTCCGGATCATCCGAAATGGGCCTGGCCCATTATCATTTCGGAGTATTTAATGGAAACAGACAAGAGTCCGTATCACAATTCCAGACCATCACGGACGCAACTGAATATTCTCTCTCAACTCTCTTCATTTCGGACTGATTACGGATAGATTACGGATCAGAGGTATATCATTCCGGATCATCAAAATGCATTACGGACAATTCTGGATCATTACGGACAAGAAGATCCTCATCACGGATGATTCCGAATGATTCCGGATGATTACGGACCAAAGGAGGCTCATTACGGATGACTACAGATGGAATATCATTCCAGATGAAGAAGTTCATCCGAAATGAACCTCATTATTGTGACCTTTTGACCATTGACCTGATCATTTGAACCCTTTTTCTAATGAACCTTTGGACTGCTTTTGGACTACTTGCTGTGAAAGGCTGCTTATGTTTAAGTTTTCGAAGTGTTGATTTTGTCGAGTCGTCATTAACTCAAATATAAGTAAACCTTCAAAATAATCTAACGACAATTTTTAAGTGCAGAAAATGGTAGGCGCAATGTTGCAAGATAGAGTCAATGAATTCCATAATCAAGCGGGCTTTTTGTCAGATCCTCCGGCAGATCAAACGGAGTTGTTTGGATCGCTAATCAGGGGTCTGAACAACTGTCCTCTCACGCATGCTTTAAGAACAAATTATGTGATCTGCAGCAACTGCATCAACACATTCTGGAATACTGCAAAGATTGACAAGCATGGTACAGGATGTATTGAATCTATTGTGCAAAAGACCAAGACTATCGTATCTGAAGCAGTGATTCGAGAGGTGTTAAGACTGGGAGATCAGCCGCATCATCCTACATTATACGATCAAGCTAGAGTTCAAGCTGCCTTAAGAAGAATGAGCTATGAAGGAGGCTATCCTACTGTGCTGAAGAAGCTGTTTCCACCATACTGGAGTGTGACAACTCGAAATTTAGAACCTTTCGTGTATCTTAGTGTAACCTACTTGAAACGTTATGTGATTAATTGACGTGTTGGTGTAATGATATATGTGAACATCCTATGTGATTATATGTTATGTTTATATGTATGCTTGTATGTATGAGTGTGATTATGTGAACCGAGACACAAGGACACGACTCGAGACCATGCGGTCTCGAGTGAACAGTAACAGTTGGGCCGGATTGGGCCATGCACCTCTTGAACCCACTAGTATATATCCTTTATGATTAGCCACACTTGTCATCTTGGGCAAACCATACACACTCTCCTACACTCACACTTCCACACTCTCTCTCACTAAAACCCTAGCAACACCACCTCACCTCTCCTTCTTCTCGGATTCAACCGGCGACCACAAGGAGCTCTCGGATCGGCTCACACACACACCCATTTGGAAGCTTCATACACACCTTTGAACCCATACTTGAACCGGTTAGTATTTTATGATTCTTGTTGTTAAATGATATTATGGATGGCATCATGTAACTAGAATAGCTTATACGAATGATGATGTATTGTGAACCGAATATGTATGATGATGTTAATCGGCTAACATGTCTTGATTTCGGGTATATTGCATGAGGAGTTAATGATATCTTGTGACTTAATGTGATTTAAACCATGAATTGTTGATGTTCATGAAATCGGCTTGCATATGTGTACTAGATAATGTTCATGTTAATCGGATTGTATATTCTTGTGCTAAGAACCGAATGCTTGTTAATCGGCTGAATGTATGTGGTAATCGGATTAGTGTAGAGTCGATTTTGAGGTGTTATGTGATGATTTGAAACCCTTAGATTAGTATGTTCAAGTGTTTTGATTGTTGTTCATGTTATGAGTATGATTGATGCTAAAAACCCTAAAATGATGAACATGTTGAATGAGGATATGAATATTTGAATATGTGTCGAATATGTTTTGAATAATTGAAACCCTATACTTTGATCCGTTTTTGGTTAGTAGTAGACAAGGAAACATGTTTATGAAATATCATTGGATAGTACACACTGTGCATGAAATCAAAATCCCATTGGCTAAGTACAATGTCGGAAATCAGCAAATGTCCCAGCCGAGACCTTCAGTCTCGACTCGAGATCATCTCATAACAACTCGAGAACGTAGATTGCGACACAGGTTGCGAGTCAAGAACCCCTAGTCTCGACTCGAGACCACACTTGATCAGCACACAAACATCATGACTCGAGACCATGCTTGCGAGTCCAGTTGCGACTCGAGACCAATACATGCATGACCCGAGACCACCTCAGTTGCGACTCGAGAACTAGTAGGCTACAACTCGAGACCGCATAGTCTCGACTAGAGACCGCACAGTCTCGACTCGAGACCATATACATGTGCACGCTGTTTGGACTTGCACTCTATTATGGGCTTAGGTGTTTGGGCCGGACTTTTGGACTTTGTTTACTTGTATACGTGATACTGTTCAACTCATAGGTATTATTGTAAACCGCCATGTTTATACGTGTATGCCATGAATAATACCTGTATGCAACTTGCTAGTATACGTGTAGAACATACGTGCACTACTTGAATACGACCCTGACTTGAATGATATCTATGTTAGGACGTAGTTGACCACTTACAACTTGATTGACCTTTCTGTGTATCTGCCGAGCAAACCAAGGTGAGTTCACACCCTCTACAAAGCATGGGATTCCCTGGGTTGGGAATGGGGTTAAGGAACGTGGGTTCCTCGTCCTCCTTGGGTAGGACAGCATTGGTTCAGGAATGTAATTCCTCGTCCTCACGGACAGATAACTCGTACTAGACCAAAACTCTATCACGAAGTCCCTCCTTTTTATATCGACTTAATCGCCGGGCCAATGGCGAGCGGGTCATTAGTTAGATAGCGCTATTTAGGTTTGACAAACCTCACACCGTGCCGCAGAGGACGGGCGTGAACTAATGGACTATGGCACGTCGGTGATGATAGACACCGACGCTAAGGGCACATAAACATGACTAACGTCAGTAGTCGATATGGTAACGAGTCTAGTATATACATGGGGTAGCCCCCACGGCCGAAATGCCAGATAACTAACACGGGGTAGCCCCCACGGCTGGATTGCCAGAGTAACCGGGAATAAACAAGTCACGTTTTTAACTATGGGGTAACCCCCACGGCAGGATGCCAGATAAAGGAAACTGTTTTCGAAACAACTTAAAACGAACACCCAACCGTGAACTCACTCAACTTGTTGTTGACTCGTTACTACATGCTTTGCAGGACAATAGGTACTTAGCTGGAGCTTGCATGGAAGAGAGTCGTTGTGGGACATGGACGGCTGTGTGCCATGTGAAACTTTGAAACAATTAAACTTATGTTTTGGTTTTAAGACTTATGCTTCCGCTTGCAACTTAAACTATGTTTTGTTTGGACACCAATTGTATTGGTTAGATTTTTATAACTACTTATATGCTTGTTCAATATGATTGGTGGCTGGATCCTGGTCAGTCACGCCTCCAAGCGGTGGTACTCCGTAGGTGGATTTTGGGGGTGTGACAGATTGGTATCAGAGCCATTGGTTATAGTGAACTTGGTTTTAATAAGGGAAAAGTTTTATTAAAATCAGACTATAACCTGTACAGTGCTCTACGATCCACAACGACGCTTCACTCCACATGCAAGGCTCAACATACTAGGTGATATGATCTGTGTTTATATTGCCTGCTTGTTAGTTGCATAGTACAATGCTCATGGTATGCTTGGTTAGTATAACTACTGTTGCTTGAACACGTGTGTACTTACCCACTTCTGTCATCGCATTTTCGCGAACCCCTCTCACTTACGTTCCTCTTGATATGAAGATCATGTCTAGACGCGTTAACCTGACACAAGCCCAGTTGACGGCTCTGATTAACGAAAGAGTTGCTGCGGCACTTGCAGCTGCACACGCAGGAGGTATATCCTGCAGTCCGAACTCATTCTAGGATCTTTAGAATCCTACTCTCGTGAACCAACCTTTGTGTTAAACTCTGTCTTTTCTTTCACCCACAATAGGTCAACACGCTCAGCCACCTGTGTGCACCTTTAAAACTTTTATGGACTGTCGACCTAGTACCTTTAGTGGCACCGAAGGAGCGATAGGTCTCCTACACTGGATTCGCAGGATCGAATCTGCATTCGAAGAAAGTGAAAGCCCTACCAGTAAACGAGTAGAGTATGCTGCTGGTACCTTGCAAGGGAAAGCGTATTCTTGGTGGAACACACAAGTTCAGATGCTCGGATTGGCGGATGCGAATGCCACCCCCTGGAGCGACTTCAAGGATTTGGTCAAGGAAGAATTCTGTCATCCGGACGACATCCTCAAACTTGAAATAGAGTACTTTGGCTTGAAAATGGAAGGATCAGAGATCGAAGCGTACACGAAAAGGTCCAACGATTTGGCTGCCTTATGTCATAACTTGTCACAACCCATTTCTAGACGAATCGAGCTATACCTCAAAGGCTTAGCCCCGGAAATCCAAGGTTCTGTAATTGCGGCCAACCTTTCCACAATCCAGCAAGTCGTTCGTTTGGCGCACCAGCTCACTGATCAGGCAGTGGGAGAGGGCAAGTTGCCCAAGCGTAACTCTTCCAATGCAAATTCTCTTATTAACACCAAGCATATTTGGAGTGATCACCAGGGCGAGGGTCGTAGCTCTATACAACAGGGCCCGCACAGGAAACTCGTACATCAAGGGCCCAACTACCAAAACCAAGGGGGATACCTTGGGAATAAGCCGAAATGCCACAAATGCCATCAACACCACACCGGGTCATGTGCGGGATCGTGTTGCCAATGGTGCAAGAAGACGGGACATATGGCTAGAGATTGTAAGAGCCCATATCCTACAAACCGAAACCAGCAGCAG
Organism: Helianthus tuberosus; assembly: GCA_030545235.1. Lineage (NCBI taxonomy): Eukaryota > Viridiplantae > Streptophyta > Magnoliopsida > Asterales > Asteraceae > Helianthus > Helianthus tuberosus. Next base: position 101,981,539 of record CM060367.1, read on the forward strand.
CAGGGTAGCAAAAAGGGGTGTTTCTGTTGTGGGGCTGACAACCATCTTAAGAGGAACTGTCCGCAGATGAGGCAGAAACGCGACAATAACAGCAACCAGGGCAACAGGAACAATGACGGAAACTATAATGATAACCACAGGGCTGGTAAGCATGAGTTCCTGACTGGACGAGCAGATGAAGGAAACAACCCAAACATTATGACGCGTAAGTTCCTACCAGACAATTTCTCTGTCCTGTCTTACTTGATTCAAGTGCCGATACTAACTACGTGTCATTAAAAGTTAGTCGAATGCTTAAGCGTATCCCAACACCTTTGAACAACAACCACACTGTAGAGCTAGCAAACGGTAAGAGTTTAGAGGCCACACACGTAGTCAAGGGTTGTAAACTTATTTTCGCTAATCAGACCTTCCCTATCGACCTTATTCCTATCATCTTGGGTAGTATTGACGTTGTCATTAGGATGGATTGGTTATCCCAACACCGAGCAGAGATTCTTTGCAACGAGAGGATTGTTCGTATTCCTAGTTCCGGTAGTGAACCTCTCATGATTCGTGGCGACAAGAGGAGTGTTGTTAAGAACATCATCTCTTTCCTTAAGGCCCAGAAGTGCTTACGAAAGGGCCACATTGACATTTTGGCGCTCGTTACTGACACCTCGGAGAAAGAGAAGAAGCTAGAAGATTTTTCCAATTGTACGCGACTACCCTGAGGTATTTCCTGAGGAATTACCTGGTCTTCCGCCTCATCGCCGAGTCGAATTTCAGATTGAACTAGCTCCTGGAGCTGCGCCTATAGCTCGTGCGCCGTATCGCTTAGCTCCATCAGAGTTGGAAGAACTCTCTACGCACCTACAAGAACTCTTGGATAAGGGTTTCATTCGTCCTAGCTCATCGCCTTGGGGAGCTCCAGTACTATTTGTGAAAAAGAAGGACGGTACCTTCAGAATGTGCATCGACTACCGGGAACTCAACAAGGTGATGGTGAAGAATCGTTATCCTCTACCGCGTATTGACGACTTGTTCGACCAGCTGCAAGGGTCGAGCTACTACTCGAAGATCGATTTGAGATCGGGTTATCACCAGCTGAGAGTCCGAGAGGAGGACGTCTCCAAAACAGCTTTTAGAACTCGCTATGGGCACTATGAGTTTTTGGTCATGCCTTTTGGGCTGACAAACGCACCTGCGGTTTTCATGGACTTGATGAACCGAGTGTGCAAGCCTTACCTGGACAAGTTCGTTATAGTATTCATCGACGACATCTTGATCTATTCTAAGAGTCAGGAGGAACACGAGCAACATCTACGACTCATTCTGGAACTCCTTCGAACAGAACAGCTTTATGCAAAGTTCTCGAAATGCGACTTCTGGCTTCGAGAAGTCCATTTCCTAGGCCACGTGGTAAACAAGGATGGGATTCACGTTGATCCATCCAAGATAGACTCGATTAAGAACTGGCCTGCACCTCGTACACCAAAGGAAATTCGCCAATTCTTGGGATTGGCAGGTTACTACAGGAGGTTCATTAAGGATTTTTCTAAGATCGCACAGCCTCTCACCTCACTAACGCAGAAAGGCGTTATTTATCGATGGGGAAATGCACAGGAATTAGCATTTCAACATTTAAAGGATAGACTTTGCAGCGCACCTATCCTTTCATTACCAGAGGGCACAGATGATTTTGTGGTCTACTGCGACGCATCAATTCAGGGTCTTGGTTGTGTATTGATGCAACGAGATAAAGTAATAGCCTACGCCTCACGCCACCTTAAAGTTCATGAAAGGAACTACACTACGCATGATTTAGAGCTGGGAGCTGTTGTTTTTGCACTTAAGATATGGCGACATTACTTGTACAGTACCAAGTGCACCATCTACACCGATCACAGGAGCCTCGAGCACATCTTCAGACAGAAGGAGCGAAACATGCGCCAGCGACGATGGGTCGAGTTATTAAACGATTACGAATGTGCAATCAAGTACCATCCTGGCAAGGCCAATGTTGTGGCTGATGCCCTTAGTCGAAAGGACACTGCGCCTAGGCGAGTGCGAGCATAGCAGCTCACTATACATTCTAGTCTTCCCTCCCAAATACGAGACGCTCAGGTAGAAGCATTGAAACCAAAAAACGTCAGGGCTGAGGCCCTACGCGGCTCAAGGAAACGCTTAGAACAGAAGGAAGACGGTGCCTACTACGTAACGGGACGCATTTGGGTCCCACTCTATGGCAACTTACGAGAGCTTGTGATGGATGAGGCACACGAGTCTCGCTACTAGGAACACCCTGGTTCGGATAAGATGTACCACGATATCAAAACTACGTATTGGTGGCCTAGCATGAAGGCCCACATAGCAACTTACGTTAGCAAGTGCTTGACTTGTGCGAGAGTCAAGTCGGAATACCAGAAACCCTCAGGCCTGCTCCAACAACCAGAGATACCACAATGGAAATGGGAGCAAATTTCCATGGATTTCGTTACTGGCCTGCCTAGATCCCAGCGCGGAAACGATACTATTTGGGTGATCGTGGATCGACTCACAAAATCTGCACACTTCTTGGCCGTCAAGGAAACGGATAAGTTCTCCACTCTAGCAGACGTATACCTCAAAGAAGTTGTTTCGAGGCACGGGGTGCCCACCTCTATTATCTCGGATCGAGATGCACGTTTCACTTCAGAACTGTGGCAAGCGATGCACAAATCCTTTGGCTCACGATTAGACATGAGCACAGCGTATCACCCTCAGACGGACGGGCAGTCCGAGCGCACCATTCAAACCTTAGAAGACATGCTTCGTGCATGTGTAATCGACTTTGGAAACAGCTGGGAGAAGCATCTACCACTTGTGGAATTCTCGTACAATAACAGCTACCACACCAGCATTAAAGCTGCTCCGTTTGAGGCATTGTACGGACGTAAATGCCGGTCACCTCTTTGTTGGGCAGAGGTGGGGGATAGTCAAATCACTGGTCCAGAACATGTGGTAGACACAACTGAACGAATTGCTCAAATACGAAAACGCATGGCGGCAGCTCGTGACCGCCAGAAAGTCTACGCCGATAAGGGCAGGAAACCACTAGAGCTCCAGGTTGGGGAGCGGGTACTACTCAAAGTTTCACCCTGGAAGGGTGTAGTTCATTTTGGTAAACGAGGCAAACTTAACCCACGATACGTTGGACCTTTTGAAATCATCGAGAAAATAGGCAGGGTGGCCTACCGACTGAACTTACCAGCAGAACTCGGTGCAGTTCACAACGTTTTTCACGTGTCGAACCTGAAAAAGTATCTGTCAGAGGAGACCCACGTAGTTCCTCTGAAGGAACTCACTATCGACGAACAGTTACGATTCGTCGAGGAACCAGTTGAAATCACGGACCGGGATGTTAAGGTCCTCAAGAGCACTAGAATACCTCTCGTTCGAGTTCGTTGGAACTCACGTCGCGGCCCAGAGTTCACTTGGGAGCGCGAAGATCAGATGAAACAAAAGTATCCCCAACTGTTCGCAAACAGTACAACCACTACTGAGGCCGAAGCTACGGAATTTCGGGACGAAATTCCAGATCAACGGGGGGTGGATGTGACACCCCGGAGAAAACCAGGAAAACCATACAACTTAACTAGCTTCCTCAGGGAGTGCTTACCAAATTTCGGGACGAAATTTCTTTCAACATGGGGATGATGTGACAACTCGAAATTTAGAACCTTTCGTGTATCTTAGTGTAACCTACTTGAAACGTTATGTGATTAATTGACGTGTTGGTGTAATGATATATGTGAACATCCTATGTGATTATATGTTATGTTTATATGTATGCTTGTATGTATGAGTGTGATTATGTGAACCGAGACACAAGGACACGACTCGAGACCATGCGGTCTCGAGTGAACAGTAACAGTTGGGCCGGATTGGGCCATGCACCTCTTGAGCCCACTAGTATATATCCTTTATGATTAGCCACACTTGTCATCTTGGGCAAACCATACACACTCTCCTACACTCACACTTCCACACTCTCTCTCACTAAAACCCTAGCAACACCACCTCACCTCTCCTTCTTCTCGGATTCAACCGGCGACCACAAGGAGCTCTCGGATCGGCTCACACACACACCCATTTGGAAGCTTCATACACACCTTTGAACCCATACTTGAACCGGTTAGTATTTTATGATTCTTGTTGTTAAATGATATTATGGATGGCATCATGTAACTAGAATAGCTTGTACGAATGATGATGTATTGTGAACCGAATATGTATGATGATGTTAATCGGCTAACATGTCTTGATTTCGGGTATATTGCATGAGGAGTTAATGATATCTTGTGACTTAATGTGATTTAAACCATGAATTGTTGATGTTCATGAAATCGGCTTGCATATGTGTACTAGATAATGTTCATGTTAATCGGATTGTATATTCTTGTGCTAAGAACCGAATGCTTGTTAATCGGCTGAATGTATGTGGAAATCGGATTAGTGTAGAGTCGATTTTGAGGTGTTATGTGATGATTTGAAACCCTTAGATTAGTATGTTCAAGTGTTTTGATTGTTGTTCATGTTATGAGTATGATTGATGCTAAAAACCCTAAAATGATGAACATGTTGAATGAGGATATAAATATTTGAATATGTGTCGAATATGTTTTGAATAATTGAAACCCTATACTTTGATCCGTTTTTGGTTAGTAGTAGACAAGGAAACATGTTTATGAAATATCATTGGATAGTACACACTGTGCATGAAATCAAAATCCCATTGGCTAAGTACAATGTCGGAAATCAGCAAATGTCCCAGCCGAGACCTTCAGTCTCGACTCGAGATCATCTCATAACAACTCGAGAACGTAGATTGCGACACAGTTTGCGAGTCAAGAACCCCTAGTCTCGACTCGAGACCACACTTGATCAGCACACAAACATCATGACTCGAGACCATGCTTGCGAGTCCAGTTGCGACTCGAGACAAATACATGCATGACCCGAGACCACCTCAGTTGCGACTCGAGAACTAGTAGGCTACAACTCGAGACCGCATAGTCTCGACTAGAGACCGCACAGTCTCGACTCGAGACCATATACATGTGCACGCTGTTTGGACTTGCACTCTATTATGGGCTTAGGTGTTTGGGCCGGACTTTTGGACTTTGTTTACTTGTATACGTGATACTGTTCAACTCATAGGTATTATTGTAAACCGCCATGTTTATACGTGTATGCCATGAATAATACCCGTATGCAACTTGCTAGTATACGTGTAGAACATACGTGCACTACTTGAATACGACCCTGACTTGAATGATATCTATGTTAGGACGTAGTTGACCACTTACAACTTGATTGACCTTTCTGTGTATCTGCCGAGCAAACCAAGGTGAGTTCACACCCTCTACAAAGCATGGGATTCCCTGGGTTGGGAATGGGGTTAAGGAACGTGGGTTCCTCGTCCTCCTTGGGTAGGACAGCATTGGTTCAGGAATGTAATTCCTCGTCCTCATGGACAGATAACTCGTATTAGACCAAAACTCTATCACGAAGTCCCTCCTTTTTATATCGACTTAATCGCCGGGCCAATGGCGAGCGGGTCATTAGTTAGATAGCGCTATTTAGGTTTGACAAACCTCACACCGTGCCGCAGAGGACAGGCGTGAACTAATGGACTATGGCACGTCGGTGATGATAGACACCGACGCTAAGGGCACATAAACATGACTAACGTCAGTAGTCGATATGGTAACGAGTCTAGTATATACATGGGGTAGCCCCCACGGCCGAAATGACAGATAACTAACACGGGGTAGCCCCCACGGCTGGATTGCCAGAGTAACCGGGAATAAACAAGTCACGTTTTTAACTATGGGGTAACCCCCACGGCAGGATGCCAGATAAAGGAAACTGTTTTCGAAACAACTTAAAACGAACACCCAACCGTGAACTCACTCAACTTGTTGTTGACTCGTTACTACATGCTTTGCAGGACAATAGGTACTTAGTTGGAGCTTGCATGGAAGAGAGTCGTTGTGGGACATGGACGGCTGTGTGCCATGTGAAACTTTGAAACAATTAAACTTATGTTTTGGTTTTAAGACTTATGCTTCCGCTTGCAACTTAAACTATGTTTTTTTTGGACACCAATTGTATTGGTTAGATTTTTATAACTACTTATATGCTTGTTCAATATGATTGGTGGCTGGATCCTGGTCAGTCACGCCTCCAAGCGGTGGTACTCCGCAGGTGGATTTTGGGGGTGTGACATGGAGGCTGTTTGTTCACTTTTTCCTCCAATATGTTGCTGAAAACAAGGGTGGATGGGATCAACTGAACAAGACTCAAACTTCAGCAGTTGTAGCACTTGTGAATGAATGGGATTACAACCTCTCAGCCTTCATCTTTGATAACATGAAGAAGATGTTAGAGGATCCAAAGAAGAATATATTCATGCTATACTCGAGGTATATGCAGATGATTCTTGACGAGAGATACCCAGTGTTGGTCAAGGGGCCAAACTACATCAATTTAAAGCCAATGGGGCCAGGATGCTTTGAGAATATATGCAAAAACAAAAGAGCTAAACATCATAATTTTGAAGGAAGATATGCTCTTGAGAAGCATGGGAGGTTTGCTGACGTTGTACAAGGAGCTCCTATTGTGACAACTCGTATCTCAGAACCTTTCATGATACTTTGGTGTAATCTGTATAAACGTTCTATGATTAACTTATGTGTTTGTTGCAATGTAATTGTCATGAGTTTGAATGTTATATTACATGTTAAGTGAATGTATGTATATTGTGATCGCACAAGCCCTCTTGGGCACATCACTCTCGGCCCACACCTTTTGAATCTGAAACCAATGGGCAGCCCATGATGGGTTCGCCACTCACCTATTTAAGTTAAGACATACCCACTAATGGGGGTTTGTTCCCTCATTAGTTGCAAACACTTAACACACACCAAACCCTAGTTCTCTCCTCTCCACCCTCTCTTGTTCGACGGCAATCCTCATAGCCGAAGCCCCCATCTCGATCAACCTAGTTCTTTGACTTCCGGTTAGTGTTTTAATTATTAATTGTATGTTACTTGATGATTGTGATCTACATGTTTTCACATAATGATTTAGAGAATGACATATGATTGCTTATGATTGTAAAATCACTAAGGTTGTTCATGTAGATCGACTCATTTGTGTAGGGTGTTTAGACTGATTTAGAGTTCATGATTATGTGATTGATGATTTAGAACCGAATAGATGTTAATCGGCTGTTATGTTTCTGTCTTTCGGATTTCTTGCTTGATGATGTTGAGAGCCTAAAAATCTGATAGTTTGAATGATAAAAGATTCCGTTTATGCTTTGAACATGGTTAGAATTCATAAGAATTTAGTTGATAAAATCATGTTTGATTTAATAATGGGTTGATTGGAAACTGTTGATTGTGTTAATCGATTGATTTTAAATATGGAAACTGTTGGAATTGATTTGCAAGATAAATGTGTAACTGGTATGCTTGAAATTCGGATATTATAACCAATCGCACAAGATCAGAACGCACAAGCTCTAATCGCATAAGTTGTTAAATCGCACAAGCCCTTGGATCGCACAAGGGCTAGTAGCACAAGATTTGGAACACTCATTTAAGCACATTGTACAACCTAGGATTACATGATCGCACAAGACTTGTGGATCGCACAAGAAAATGTCGATCGCACAAGGCTTGGTCCATACACATATGTTGAACATTTCTATGTTGTTTGGCCTCAAAGCCCAAGTCCAGTTGCACAAGATGTTCCGAATCGCACAAGTCGTCCGGATCGCACAAGACATCCGGACCGCACAAGATCAACGTGTGTTGTTGGGCCGTGTATATATGTTTGGGACTTTAATTGTATTGGGACGGGCTTATGCTGATCGCACAACATGTTGGGCCGAGTTATGTTTGGGTTTCATGTGTACGCTAAACAGTTATCGTTTAAAATGTTCTATGTGTATGCCATGTATGCCATGATCGTTACGTGTTCTTGATTTTGTTAAATCTGTGTAAACGTAAGTGCACCACTTGAACCTAGACCTGACTTGTATGGTAACCATGTTAGGACATGGTTGACCTCTAGCAGCTCAATTTGACCTTTCGTGCATCTGCCGAGCTAACCTAAGGTGATTTCACACTTTCTACAAAGCATGGTAATTCCCGGTGGGATGGGAATGGGTTAAGGAATATGGATTCCTCGTCCTTCTTGGGTAGGACAGTACAGGTTAAGGAATGTAATTCCTCGTCCTCTTTGACAGTTTAAAGTTCACTAGACCAAAACTCTATCACAAAGTCCCTCCTTTTATATCGACTTAATCGTCGGGCCAATGGCGAGTGGGTCATTAGTTAGATAGCGCTATTTAGGTTTGACAAGCCTCACACCGTGCCGCAGAGGACGGGCGTGAACTAATGGATCTGGGCACGTCAATGATGATAGACATTGACGCTAAGGGCACATAAACATGACTAAAGTCAGTGGTCGATATGGTAACGAGTCTAGTAGTGTAAACATGGGGTAGCCCCCACGGCTGGATTGCCAGAGTAAACGGGATTAAACAAAACACGTTTTCAACTATGCGGTAGCCCCCACGGCAAGGGTGCCAGTTAAAGGAAACTATGTTTTTGGAATAACTTAAACAAACACCCAACTGTGAACTCGCTCAACTTTGTTGTTGACTCGTTGCTACATGCTTTGCAGGTCATTAGGTACTTAGCTGGAGCTTGCATGGGGAGGAGTCATTGTGGGACATGGAATGTGGAGTTCCATGTGGAACATCTGAACTTTTAAAACTTATGATTTGGTTTTACAACTTTATGCTTCCGCTGATACTTGAATTTGGTTAATTTATTTTGGACACCAATTATATTGTGGTTGGTTTATCTTTATTATATTACATTGTTCAATATGATTGGTGGCTTGATCCTGGTCATGTCACGCCTCCATGCAGTGATACTCCGCGTGTGGATTTTGGGGGTGTGACAGATTGGTATCAGAGCCAGGGCATGACCGATGGTGCCAGGTCCCGCGAGGACGCTGGACCCCTTAAGGGGGGTGGACTGTGATATCCCACATCGGTTGTGAAGGGGAACTAAGGCTTCCTTATAAGGCGCTGGATACCTTCACCATCATGACGCGTTTTTAAAACCGTGAGGGGCAGACGCTAAGAGCGTGTCGGCTGCCAAAGCGGACAATATCATGGTGCGGTTACGCTGGACTGTTACAGATTGGTATCAAAGCCATTGGTTATAGTGAACTCGGTTTTAAAAAGGGGAAAAGCTTTTTGAAAAAACCAGACTATAACCTGTACAGTGCTCAACGATCCACAACGACGCTTCGCTTCACGTGCAAGGCTCAACACTATAGGTGATATGATTTATGTTTATATTGCCTACTTGCTAGTTACATAGTACATTGCTCATGGTATGCTTAGTTAGTATAACGACTGTTGCTTGCACTCTGTGTTCATACTCTCTTCTGTCACTCCACATTTACACACATGCGCGACACTTTTGTTACTTGTGTTTTCTTCTATGTGAAGATCATGAGTGGACGTCTGAATTTGACTCAAGCCTAACTGACGGCTCTAATCAATGAACAAGTTGCTGCGGCACTTGTAGCCGCTCAGGCAGGAGGTATACCCTGCCATCTCAACTCACTCTAGGATCCCAATGTCCTACTCTCGTGAACCAACCTTTGTGTTAAACTTTGTCCTTTCTTACTCTCGCGGTAGGTCAACCTGCACAACCTCCTGTGTGCACTTTCAAGACCTTTATGGACTGTCGACCTAGTACCTTCAGTAGTACCGAAGGAGCTGTAGGTCTCCTCCACTTGTTTAAGAAGCTCGAATCTGTTTTCGAGATGTGTGAATGCCCTGAGGCTCGCAGGGTGAAGTTTGCTACTGGTACTCTCGAGGGTGTAGCGCTCACGTGGTAGAACGCTCAGGTCCAAATGCTGGGGTTGGTTGCTGCTAATGCCACCCCATGTAACAATTTTAAGGAATTGATCAAGGAAGAGTACTGCAATCGTGATGACATTCACAAGCTGGAGGTAGAGTTCTTCAACTTAAAGATGACGGGGTCAGAAATTGAAGCAAACACGAAGAGATCGAACGAGTTGGCTATCTTGTGTCCTACTATGGTGGATCCTCCCATCAAACGTATCGAACTGTACCTTAAGGGTTTAGTGCCAGAGATTCAAAGTCATGTGACTTCAGCTAACCTCGCCACCATCCAGCAAGTTGTTCAATTGGCTCATCGTCTCACTGATCAGGCGGTGGAGCAGAACAGGTTACCAAAGCGTATTAGTGCTACTACTTCTGTTATTCCCAGCGACAACAAGCGTAAATGGGATGGAACCTCGAGCAAAGGTTCTACTTCCGTACAGTCCCAGTCCCAGCAGCGAAGGACTGACGACTTCAGGAGCCCTGGTAAGCAATCAACGAGTAGCCAAAGTCAAGGTGGGTACAGGGGAATTCACCCCAAATGCAATCGTTGTAACCTATACCACAGCGGGCCCTGCACCAGGAGTAACTGTCATCGATGCAACAAGCCATGCCACGCCGCAAAAGATTGCAGGAGTTTACGCCCCGCGAATCAGAATCGCCAGCAACAACAAGCCTCACAGAATCAACGACAGCAGCATCAGCAACAACAAGGTAACAACAAAGGGTGTTTTCAGTGTGGTGCTGAAGGCCACTTCAAGAGCGACTGTCCCCAGCTGAACCAAAATCAGAACAACAACAATCAGGGGAATGGTAACAATGGGGGCAACAACGATGGCAATGGTGCCAGGGGGCGTGTATTCGTGATTGGCCAGGGAGAAGCGAGGAATGATCCCAATGTAGTGACGGGTAAGTTCCTACTGGAGGACTTTTATGTTACTATTTTATTTTATTCAGGTGCCGATACTAGCTACGTGTCCTTAAAAGTTAGTCAAATGCTTAAGCGTACCCCAACACTTTTGAACACCAAGCACACTGTAGAGCTAGCTATTGGTAAAAGTTTAGAGGCCACACACGTAGTTAAGGGTTGTAATCTGGTTCTTGCTAATCAGACCTTCTCTATCGACCTCATTCCTAACGTTCTTGGTAGCTTTGACATTGTTATTAGGATGGATTGGTTATCCTAACATCAAGCGGAGATTCTATGCAAGGAGAAGATCACCCGCATCCCTCGTTCTGGTAAAGAACCTTTGGTGATTCATGGCGACAAGAATGGTGCTGTGGTGGGCATCATTTCTTTCCTTAAGGCCCAGAAGTGTTTGCGAAAGGGCCACACTGCCATATTAGCTCTCGTGACTGACACCCGATGAAAGAGAAGCAGATAGAAGATATTTCGATCGTACGCGACTATCCTGAGGTATTTCCTGAGGAACTACCTGGTCTTCTGCCTCATCGCCAGGTCGAGTTTCAAATCGAGCTAGCTCCTGGAGCAGTGCCAATAGCTCGTGCACCTTATCGTTTAGCTCCATTAGAACTAGAAGAACTGTCTATGCAACTACAAGAGCTTTTGGACAGGGGTTTCATTCGTCCTTGCTCTTCACCCTGGGGAGCTCCAGTCTTGTTTGTGAAGAAGAAGGACGGTACCTTCCGTATGTGTATCGACTATCGCGAGCTCAACAAGGTGACCGTGAAGAATCGCTATCCTCTTCCACGTATTGATGACCTATTCGACCAGCTGCAAGGGTCGAGCTTCTATTCAAAGATTGATCTGAGATCGGGATATCACCAGCTGAGAGTCCGAGATGAGGACGTCTCCAAAACAGCCTTTAGAACTCGTTATGGACACTACGAGTTTTTGGTTATGCCTTTTGGGCTGACAAATGCACCTGCGGTCTTCATGGACCTTATGAACCGAGTGTGTAAACCTTACCTGGATAAGTTCGTTATAGTTTTCATCGACGACATCCTGATCTACTCTAAGAGTTAGGAGGAACACGAGCAACACCTGAAGCTTATTTTGGAACTCCTTCGAACAGAACAGTTGTATGCAAAGTTCTCGAAATGTGACTTCTGGCTTCGTGAAGTCCATTTCCTAGGCCATGTGGTAAACAAGGATGGGATTCACGTTGATCCATCCAAGGTAGACTCGATCAAGGACTGGCCTGCACCCCGCACACCAACAGAGATTCGCCAATTCTTGGGTTTGGCAGGCTACTACAGAAGGTTTATCAAGGATTTCTCCAAGATTGCGCAACCTCTCACCTCACTGACTCAGAAGGGTGTCACCTATCGTTAGGGAGATGCACAAGAGTCCGCGTTTCAACACCTAAAGGATAGACTTTGTAGCGCACCTATCCTCTCATTGCCTGAAGGCACAAACGATTTTGTGGTTTGTTGCGACGCATCCATCCAAGGACTGGGTTGCGTTTTGATGCAACGTGACAAGGTCATTGCTTACGTGTCACGTCAACTTAAGGTCCACGAAAGGAACTACACTACACACGATTTGGAGCTGGGAGCTGTTGTTTTCACACTTAAGATATGGAGACATTACCTGTACGGTACCAAGTGCACCATTTACACCGATCACAGAAGTCTCGAGCATATCTTCAAGCAAAAGGAGTTAAACATGCGACAACGTCGATGGGTTGAACTTTTGAATGATTATGAATGCGCAATCAGGTATCACCCGGGAAAAGCCAATGTTGTGGCCGACGCCCTCAGTCGAAAGTATACTACACCTAAGCGAGTGCGTGTGTTACAACTCACCATCCAATCTAGTCTTCCTGCTCAGATACGAGATGCTCAGGTTGAAGCAGAGAACGTCAGGGCGGAGTCCCTACGAGGATCAAGGAAACGATTAGAACAAAAGGAAGACGGCGCATACTACGTAACAGGGCACATTTGGGTCCCACTTTATGGAAACCTACGCGAACTTGTGATGGATGAAGCACACAAGTCTCGTTACTCAGTACATCCTGGTTCGGATAAGATATACCACGATCTCAAAAGTACATACTGGTGGCCTAGCTTGAAAGCTCACATAGCAACTTACGTCAGTAAATGTTTGACTTGTGCGAGAGTCAAAGTCGAGTACCAGAAACCCTCAGGCCTACTTCAACAACCAGAGATACCAAAATGGAAATAGGAACAAATTTCCATGGATTTTGTTACTGGTCTGCCTAGATCTCAGCGCGGAAATGACACTATTTGGGTGATAGTGGATCGACTGACCAAGTCTGCACACTTTTTGGCTATCAAAGAAACAGACAAGTTCTCTACTTTAGCAGACGTTTACTTGAAGGAAGTAGTTTCAAGGCACGGGGTGCCAACCTCTATCATATCAGATCGTGATGCGCGTTTTACCTCTGAATTGTGCCAAGCAATGCACAAGTCTTTTGGCTCTTGATTAGATATGAGCACAGCATATCACCCGCAAACGGATGGGCAGTCTGAACGCACCATCCAAACCCTTGAAGACATGCTTAGGGCATGTGTAATCGACTTTGGTAACGGCTGGGAAAAGCATCTCCCGTTAGTGGAGTTCTCGTATAATAACAGTTACCACACAAGTATTCATGTCGCTCCATTTGAGGCATTGTACGGACGTAAATGCCGATCACCTCTTTGCTGGGCAGAGGTTGGTGATAGCCAGATCACTGGCCCAGAACTTGTGGTAGACACAACAGAAAGGATTGCTCAAATACGACAACGAATGGCGGCAGCTCGTGACCGTCAGAAAAGCTACGCTGATAAGCGCAGGAAACCACTCGAGTTCCAGGTTGGGGATCGAGTGCTACTCAAAGTCTCACCTTGGAAAGGTGTTGTTCATTTTGGCAAACGAGGTAAACTCAACCCGCGATACGTTGGACCTTTCGAAATCATAGAGAAAATAGGCAAAGTGGCCTACAAACTAAACTTACCAGTAGAACTCAGTGGAGTTCACAATGTTTTCCACATGTCGAATCTGAAGAAGTGTCTGTCAGATGAGACCCTCATAGTTCCTTTGAAGGAGCTCACTATCGACGATCAGTTGCGATTCGTTAAAGAACCAGTAGAGATTACTGACCGAGATGTGAAAATCCTCAAGCATACCAAAATATCTCATGTTCGAGTTCGTTGGAACTCCCGTCGTGGCCCAGAGTTTACCTGGGAACGCGAAGACCAAATGAAGCACAGGTATCCCCAGTTATTCGAAAAAAGCAAAACCACTACTGAGGCTGAAGCTACTTCGGAATTTCGGGATGAAATTCCAAACCAACAGGGGAAGGATGTGACACCCCAGGAAAACCAGGAAAACCATGCAACTTAACTAGCTTCCTCAGTGAGTACGTACTAAATTTTAGGACGAAATTTCTTTCAACTTAGGGATAATGTGACAACTCATATCTCAGAACCTTTCTTGATACTTTGGTGTAATCTGTATAAACGTTCTATGATTAACTTATGTGTTTGTTGCAATGTAATTGTCATGAGTTTGAATGTTATATTACATGTTAAGTGAATGTATGTATATTGTGATCGCACAAGCCCTCTTGGGCACATCACTCTCGGCCCACACCTTTTGAATCCGAAACCAATGGGCAGCCCATGATGGGTTCAGCCACTCACCTATTTAAGCTAAGACATACCCACTAATGGGGGTTTGTTCTCTTATTAGTTGCAAACACTTAACACACACCAAACCCTAGTTCTCTCCTCTCCACCTTCTCTTGTTCGACGGCAATCCTCATAGCCGAAGCCCCCATCTCAATCAACCTAGTTCTTTGACTTCCGGTTAGTGTTTTAATTATTAATTGTATGTTACTTGATGATTGTGATCTACATGTTTTCACATAATGATTTAGAGAATGACATATGATTGCTTATGATTGTAAAATCACTAAGGTTGTTCATGTAGATCGACTCATTTGTGTAGGGTGTTTAGACTGATTTAGAGTTCATGATTATGTGATTGATGATTTAGAACCGAATAGATGTTAATCGGCTGTTATGTTTCTGTCTTTCGGATTTCTTGCTTGATGATGTTGAGAGCCTAAAAATCTGATAGTTTGAATGATAAAAGATTTCGTATATGCTTTGAACATGGTTAGAATTCATAAGAATTTAGTTGATAAAATCATGTTTGATTTAATAATGGGTTGATTGGAAACTGTTGATTGTGTTAATCGATTGATTTTAAATATGGAAACTGTTGGAATTGATTTGCAAGATAAATGTGTAACTGATATGATTGAAATTCGGATATTATAACCAATCGCACAAGATCAGAACGCACAAGCTCTGATCGCACAAGTTGTTAAATCGAACAAGCCCTTGGATCGCACAAGGGCTAGTCGCACAAGATATGGATCAATCATTTAAGCACATTGTACACCCTAGGATTACATGATCGCACAAGACTTGTGGATTGCACAAGACAATGCCGATCGCACAAGGCTTCGGCCATACACATCTGTTGAACATTTCTATGCTGTTGGGCCTCAAAGCCCAAGTCCAGTCGCACAAGATGTTCTGAATCGCACAAGTCGTCCGGATCGCACAAGACATCCGGATCGCACAAGATCAACGTGTGTTGTTGGGCCGTGTATATATGTTTGGGACTTTAATTGTATTGGGCCGGGCTTATGCTAATCGCACAACATGTTGGGCCGAGTTATGTTTGGGTTTCATGTGTATGCTAAACAGTTATCGTTTAAAATGTTCTATGTGTATGCCATGTATGCCATGATCGTTACGTGTTCTTGATTTTGTTAAATCTGTGTAAACGTAAGTGCACCACTTAAACCTAGACCTGACTTGTATGGTAACCATGTTAGGATGTGGTTGACCTCTAGCAGCTCAATTTGACCTTTCGTGTATCTGCCGAGCTAACCTAAGGTGAGTTCACACTTTCTACAAAGCATGGTAATTCCCGGTGGGATGGGAATGGGTTAAGGAATATGGATTCCTCGTCCTTCTTGGGTTGGATAGTACGGGTTAAGGAATGTAATTCCTCGTCCTCTTGGACAGTTTAAAGTTCACTAGACCAAAATTCTATCACGAAGTCCCTCCTTTTATATCGACTTAATCGCCGGGCCAATGGCGAGCGGGTCATTAGTTAGATAGCGCTATTTAGGTTTGTCAAGCCTCACACCGTGCCGCAGAGGGCGGGCGTGAACTAATGGATCTGGGCACGTCAATGATGATAGACATTGACGCTAAGGGCATTTAAACATGACTAAAGTCAGTGGTCGATATGGTAACGAGTCTAGTAGTGTAAACATGGGGTAGCCCCCACGGCTGGATTGCCAGAGTAAACGGGATTAAACAAAACACGTTTTCAACTATGGGGTAGCCCCCACGACAAGGGTGCCAGTTAAAGGAAACTATGTTTTTGGAATAACTTAGACAAACACCCAACTGTGAACTCGCTCAACTTTGTTGTTGACTCGTTACTACATGCTTTGCAGGTCATTAGGTACTTAGCTGGAGCTTGCATGGGGAAGAGTCTTTGTGGGACATGGAATGTGGAGTTCCATCTGGAACATTTGAACTTTTAAAACTTATGATTTGGTTTTACAACTTTATGCTTCCGCTGATACTTGAATTTGGTTAATTTATTTTGGACACCAATTATATTGTGGTTGGTTTATCTTTATTATATTACATTGTTCAATATGATTGGTGGCTTGATCCTGGTCATGTCACGCCTCCATGCGGTGATACTCCGCGTGTGGATTTTGGGGGTGTGACACCTATTGCACCAGCTCCTCCAGTCATCCCTATTGCTCATGTTCCGTCTACAATTAATGCACAGATAGCAGAAGAGCATGATGTACAGCTCATGCAGCAAGTACAGTAGGCAGGTGATGATGAAGATGAAGTTCTTGTTGTTGATACTGAATCAGAATCAGATTCCAGTGAAGAAACTGATTCCGAAAACGAAATAGAGATAGTGACATCTGATAAGGAAGAGGATGCTGTTCGTGAGCCTGTGCCAATGACCTCTGATAATCTTGCAGCTTTGATTCGAAGTTTACAGGGCGGCGATGAAGACCCTCCATTCATTTCCACTGCTGATATTTAAGAGAAAGTTGATATTACTGAAGAATCAACACCAAAGAAACAAAGAACCGACTCTGCACCAGACAACACTATTTCTGAGCCCTCGACTGCCTCTGAGCCTACTTCTACAATTAATCCTCAACCTGATCCACCATCAATTGATGCATCGAAGAAAACTGCCCTGGAAGACACAGACTTGTATGACTTTAACTTTGATTTTGAAGCCACCCCCTCACGGCCAAGCAGTTCTAGTGGTGGTGTTCAATTTGAAGCTGGAAGTTCTAGTGGCGCACATACTTCTGAGCATGATGAAGCTACATTTCGATATGCAAGCGAAAAAAGACAAGTCTATGAAAACGATAGTGATGAAGAAGAATATGTTAAGAGTTTGAAAAGGCGTAAGTGATAATGGAACAAGATGGAGAACTGAAAAGTGCTCAGATTGTTTCTCTACAACAAGACGCTGCATTGAAAGAAGCCAAGATCTCGTCTCTACAATCTCAACTCACAAACAGAGATCTCACTATAGATCAACTGCAAGGGGATATAGGGATGCTGATGTCAACTCTCTATGATCTGAAGGCGAAACTTGAAAAGAAGTTTGGAAATGAATTTGTTGATAAAGAAGATGAGCAGTTCTATGTTGGAAGACCGGAGCAGACACAAGAGCAAAGAGCAGCAGCACATGCAGCAGTTGAAGCTAAACGAGCAGCAGCTTTAGAAGCTTATCTGGCAGCAAAACCAAAGAAACTAAGCAGCAAGTCCAAAAAGAGACGCGAGCAGAGAGACTTAGAGAAAGAACAAGAGAATCAAAGAATGAAACAGCTGCTGGTAATGAAGAATCAAGATATGAATCCTCTGGATGAAAACTTTCAGCTAAAGGATCCCTCAACAAGGCCCAACAGACTTGTAATGGAGCTAGGATCTACTTATTATGATGAAGTGGGAAACAAATCAGAAGTGGCGTGTTGGAGGTTTGAGCCAGACAAACAGATGTGGTTGATAACTCAAAAGAGTGGGCACAGGGAATATTATGCCAAGGAAAGTCAATTCGAATCCTGGACTCAGATTGCTTTGAAGACTCTGTTACGAGCTCCCTACTATGATCCAGATCTAAGCAAGAGAGGCAGAGGTTGGGCATTCCACTCACATCTCGAAAAGGAAGTAAGAACAAACTTCGCAACAATGAAGACTGCTGAGCCCATAGTGAGAAGAAATCCTGGTGTTCGTGATTCTTTCACCAGAAGGACTATGAAATCAATCATCTGGCCTCCCACTGACAAAGAGAAGATCATTCCTCTCACAAGAAGGTTTGAAAAGGGAATACTGAAAAAGTTCAAGTTATGGGCTTATGATCCTGTTTTGGCGGAAGCTATTATTGTTACTGAAGAACAGTCCATCAGGATCCCTAACTCTTACGACCTGATGAGTTTTCATGAAGAAGACATCTTGGTTCTCACTCATCATCAAATCAGATCCAACGAAAAGTATGAAGAGTGTGCTAAATCATGGACATGCTGCTGCCAACATCTTGAGACACTATCTCTTTGCTGATCCTCCACCAGGTCCTCTCGACCCAAGAGTCTGATGCGTCTGCTTATCCAATAAATCTAGGGGAGATTGTTAGGCCCTTCAAGGTTTATGGATAAGTTGATTAGTGGATTAGTAGGAGTAATGGGTTAATTATAGGTTTTGGGCCTAGTTGTGTAGTCATGGGCTTAGGGTTTAGGGAGCACACTCCCTAATCTCCTTCTATAAATAGAAAGTGATGTAATAGGTGCATGGTTGGTGGTTTTGGAGAATCTTGTATTAGACAATCACTTGTATGCAATATTTGTGAATCATTTGAATATCAATCATCCTTCTTCTTCATCTTTTATTTCTTTTACAACTTGTTTGTGTGATTCCGCCACCTTACGAGTTGTGCGATATCATTGTGATCTCAGTTTTGGGACTTACAGATTTACATGCATGAGTTACATTTTTCATCATCCATTTGGTGTTTCCGCTTTCTTTAACACATTTATTTAAATAACCATCATCCAATCCTCCATTTCATTAAAAATAAAAACAATTACAAGAAAATAAAAATTACAAACCTACATAAAACTAAGACAGATAGATAGGATCTTGAGAATGCCTCTCTGAGATCATTTTTAAACAACCCTAAAGCTACGTTCCTAGATCTATGAAAGTTAGATGTTGGAGGACTAGAGCTTTTGTGGGAAATACTCAATCTAGAGGTCATTGAGCATCTCTTCAATCTCCCTCAGAAGGAAGATGTAGGGTTCCTCTTCTACCTCTTCTTGAGGGGGGCGGAATTTATCGGAACCTTGAAGGAAACATTGATAGGGGGAGGTTCCAGAATCTGATCTTCCCATCCCGTAGGTTATATGACCTCATTAGCGAGGTTCCAATCTTCTTGCGGGAAGATGGCTCCATCGGAGGCAGGGCCAAGATGTTGAACCTTTGGTGTAAAAGGTTGATTTCCCTGAAACAATCTTCTAGCCTCATGGAGAGATAGTTCACACGGTCTATTAGAACTTCCTCCACTAAGGTCATCTCTTCGAGACTCTCTCTCAAGGCACTCACATATCATACAAGAGTAGCCTCAATAGAGAGTCTCCTCCCTCTTTTGTGGTTTCTAGAGCTTGTTGATGACGTCCCACTTTGCTGGCTTGACATCTTGAGAGAAAATGAATAACCGTTAAAAAGATATGGAATATCAGAATGTTCAGCACGGCCCCATGGCAGAATGGCACGGCTCCGTGCTGCTCCAACTGCTCCAGATTCTTAGCTCGAGAAATTTTATTTTAAGTTAGATTTGATTTATTTTTAACTTTCTGAACGTAAATAACTTAAAATAGTGTTTTACTATAGTATATTTGCAAAACTTTGAGCTAAGAATCAAGTGTATGACCCTCCTATTGAAGCTTTTCAAACTTAAAGCTTCAAGCTTCAATGGAGTTCATGGAAGAATGAAGAAGGGGAAATGACCAAAAGAGGAAAGGACAAGAAGGTCAAATGAGACCTTTTTAAGAACATACCTTTTGAGGTATGTGTGAAGAATCTTCAGGATCCTGCCATTTTGGATTGGTTCCAAAGATTCTCCCCAAAGATTGAATTTATAGACAGTAACAGCACGCTGGCACGGCCCCGTGCCTGGGCAGCATGGCCCCGTGCCGTTTTCATGTGTCAGAGAATGTTGTCCGTTAGTTGAATACGGGCTACATTATTACTAGCACAGCCCCTTTCCAAAAAAATGCGAGGGGCACGGCCCCGTGTTAAAGGTTTTTATGAAGATTGTCTAGGTTTTTTAAGGAATTATCCGACACCGAGTGGTTTCTTACTGGTTGGAACAACACCATATTACCTGATATACCTCAGACTTTGGCGAGAGGTACGAAAACGCAAGAGGTTATCAGAAAGGTAGAAGACTTCTTTAAAAATGGGAAAACGAGACCATCCTTTATTTATCTTATCCGGGCTCTTGTAATGGTGGTGGAGTGGTGGAAAGTGAAAGAGAAATGGTTTGCCAAGGGATGGTTTGGAATGGAACCAAGCACCTCTATTTATAGCTGAAATCAGAAGCTCCACCATGGCCCATGCCCGCGTGGCACGGCCCTGTGGTCATTTCTCTCCCTCTTCCTCATTAACTGCTTGTCAGGTCTTGTACTAACACATCCATGTGTGTCAATGGCACGGCCCGTGGTCAATGTACTTGCTGTACTATTGCAGATTCTGAAAATATTTGAGTTGACCACGCCCCGTGTTGGCTTAACACGGCCTCGTGTAGGCTGCCAGTTCTGTCCTTTGTTGTTGTCTTTTTTCTGCACAACATCCACCCTCAGACACGGCCAGTATCTGGTGGACACAACCCCGTGTGAAGTCTTCTGATCTTGTTATTCTTGTGGTTTGGTTGTGAATTGGGGCTTGGCGAGTTGTGTCAATTCCTCCTTCTTTGTATTTATGTTTGTTTTTTTCTTTCTTTTTGCTCCTTTTGCACATTTAAGCTCTTTTGACCCTGTAAATTAAAATAGAATAGAAAAACAAGCTTTTTCCAACATTAGTACTGAAAAGGGTTGATTTTATGCCGTATTTGATATAATTTATATGTTGTATTTTAAGCACATCAATAACCCAAACAAGGAAAGAACAACTAACCTTGGCACTGGTCTTTGCTTCCGGAAGATTCGGAAGGTACTTCCAAGCTCACAAGATTGTCATGCTGACAGACCAGCCCCTTCAGAAAGTACTAAGGAGAACTGAGCTCTCTGGCCGACTGGCTAAATGGGTTGTGGAACTGGGGGAACATGCTATAAAATACAGAGCAAGGACTTCGTTATAGGGTAAGGTATTGGCGGATTTCTTGGCAAAAGTCTCAGAGGAAGAGGAAAAGGAACTCCTCAAATGGAAGGAACTGGAAGAGGAAGAAAAAAAAAAGAGGAGGCGGTATGGAAGTTGTATACTAACGGGGCTTCAAGTGAAGAAGAGAACGGAGCAGGGATTGCCCTTGGGAGCCCTGAAGTGATCAAGTTGACCTATGCCATCCGGCTAGACTTCGACAATACCAACAACACGGCCGAATACGAGGCACTCTTGGCAGGGTTAAGGTTAGCTAGAAAGATGAAAGCGAGTCACGTGGAAGCTAACACGGACTCTCGGCTGGTAGTAAAACAATTCAACGGAGAATACGATCCAAAAGACAGCTCCATGGCTCAATATGTAACCAGAGTGCAGGAACTAGCCCGGACCTTCGATAGCTTTAAGCTGGAATATGTCCCTTCGGGGAAAAAACAAAAACGTAGATGCCCTCAGCAAGCTGGCCTCGGTGGCTTTCGACCACCTAAATGGGTTGTGGAACTGGGGGAACATGCTATAAAATATAGAGCAAGGACTTCGTTATAGGGTAAGGTATTGGCGGATTTCTTGGCAAAAGTCTCAGAGGAAGAGGAAAAGGAACTCCTCAAATGGAAGGAACTGGAAGAGGAAGAAAAAAAAAAGAAGAGGAGGCGGTATGGAAGTTGTATACTAACGGGGCTTCAAGTGAAGAAGAGAACGGAGCAGGGATTGCCCTTGGGAGCCCTGAAGTGATCAAGTTGACATATGCCATCCGGCTAGACTTCGACAATACCAACAACTCGGCCGAATACGAGGCACTCTTGGCAGGGTTAAGGTTAGCTAGAAAGATGAAAGCGAGTCACGTGGAAGCTAACACGGACTCTCGGCTGGTAGTAAAACAATTCAACGGAGAATACGATCCAAAAGACAGCTCCATGGCTCAATATGTAACCAGAGTGAAGGAACTAGCCCGGACCTTCGATAGCTTTAAGCTGGAATATGTCCCTTCGGGGAAAAAACAAAAACGTAGATGCCCTCAGCAAGCTGGCCTCGGTGGCTTTCGACCACCTGGCTAGGGAGGTAAAGGTGGAGGTTTTGACCTCCCCCTCCATCACGAATGAAGAAGTAGCAGTAGTGGATAGGACTGAGGAATCCTGCATGACACCCATCGTAAATTTTCTAAAGGATGGGATCCTCCCAGAGGGTGAATGGCCAGCCCGGAAGGTAAGAGTAAAAGTTCTATAATACGAACTCATAGACGGGGAACTCTACGGAATGTCATACCTAGGCCCCTCCCTAAAATGTGTGGATGAGGAAGAAGCGAAGTATGTGATACAAGAGATACACGAGGGAATTTGTGGTATGCACTCGGGACCGAAAATAGTCGTAGCCAAGGCGATGAACGCCGGGTTTTACTGGCATCGAATGTATGAAACGGCTTTGGAGGACATCAGAAAATGTGATAACCGTCAAATCCATGCCCCCATGACCCATCGCCATAAACACCCCATGGTCCCAGTCTCAACATCTTGGCCCTTCCAAAAGTGGGCCATAGACATCATCGGACCATTCCTGGAGGGCTTGAGTGGAGTTAAATTCACCGTGGTGGCCATTGCCTACTTCACAAAGTGGGTTGAGGCCAAGCCCTTGGCAAATATTACGGGAGAGCAAATGAAGAGATTTGTCCTAGACAACATCGTCTGTCGATGCAGAATACCACTGGAGCTGGTTAGTGATAATGGCGTTCAGTTTGCAGGAAAACCCTACATGCCCTAGTGTGAACAGATGCACATTCAGCAGGTTTTCACCTCGGTCACCCACGCTCAGAGCAATGGGCTAGTGGAAAGGGATAACCAAAGTGTGATCCTGGGGATGAAAGGAAGGTTAGGACAAAAACAGAAAGGCTGGCTGGAAGAATTTTCGTTCGTCCTGTAGGCCTACAGGACAACCCCAAGGTCAGTAATAGGGAAACTCCTTTCAGCCTAACTTACGGGACGGAGGCAGTAACCCTGTTGAGATAGGTTCGCCCACAGCCCGGATGAAGCTACGGGACACGGAGAATGAACAAGACTTGCGGATGAACCTCAACCTCCTAGAGGAAAGAAGGGAGATCGCTGCGGTGAGGGAAGCCAGGTACAAAAAGAAGATAAAAAATACTACAATGTTAGGATGAAGAAGCTCAACCTAGTTCTCGGGGATTTGGTCCTAAGGGCTAACGAGGCCAGTTTGCAGGAGAACACTTGGAAGTTGGGACCCAAATGGGAAGGACCATATAGGGTCGTATGGGCCAATGGCAATGGAGCGTGCAAACTAGAAACACTCTAAGGCAAGGAAATCACAAGGACTTGGAATCTAATGCAGCTCCGAAAGTATTTTGTGTGAAGAATAATCCTCACGAGGGAATGAAAGAGAGGCAACCTAAGGGCCACTTTTGTAAAATGACTTATAGCTAAGTCCTCTTTTTTTCTTTTTATAAGACTATGTACTGGGGGTTCCTTTCCCTCAACACATTTGGTAATGAATGATTTTCCTTTTACAAATTGTTCTAACACCTTAGGACTATTAAAGAACATAGTCTGATGACCGGGTAATGCACCAAGGCAGACGTGCCTAGTGACTGCAAATCCCCGGGAAACAAGAATAGTAAACTACATACACACGTGTACATCAGTATAGCAGGCATGCTGATTAGAAAAGCCTGGCCATGGGGCAGGACGAAGTCGACTTGTCCAAGGGAAACAAACAACAGTTTAGTGCTATGAACAGCGATTACAAACTCGTTAAAACTATTCCCTTAACAACAATACAAATTTGTAAATAAACTACAAATTAAGTGTACAAGAAAACACTAGAAAATTTGTAAATAAACTACAAATTAAGTGTACAAAAATACACTAGTAATCTTGTAAACGAGCTACAAACAAGAGGTGTTCAAACACACACCACGGGCAAGATTTGTAAGATAGGCTACAGATAAAAAAACTGCTCTTCCTTGGCAACCCCTAGCAAGATACGGTCCTGAGGACAAAAGACCCACGGAAAACTGCAGTGGTCAACCCCTCCAAAGCCATCAATGCTAGACCACAGTTGCAAGCGACCCCTGCAAAAAATAGGAAAGCACACAACAAACAAGGGGGGATACACAAACACCCCAGAAACAAGAAAGATAACCAAGGATGGCAAACGTCAAACATAGCCAAGCATAAAGAAGGAGGCCCCAACACAAAGGCCTCCAGCCAAAAAGACAAAGTGTTCAAGATGCACCGTGTTTAGTGTTTAATACAACCATGTCGAAGATCATTGTTTTAAAAGGCAACTATGGAGAATCCTCTCCTGATAAGAACTTGGGCGAGGAAGGGCCATAGGGGTGAGAAATGATTTGTGCTCGTCCAGGGACATCAACGGGTTCTCAGTGAGTTTGGCAAGTAAAGCAGGGGTCTTCTCACTGAATTTCCTATCCAATTTGGCCAGTTGTTTCTTGGCCTTGGAATTGTAAAGGGGGTCTCTTTCCTCTTCAAACCCTAAGAAGAGTAAGAGTACCCGTCCTTCAGACCTGACTGATAACCTACGTCCCTATATGCCCTGTAAACCCTCTCGAGACTACCCTTAAATTCCTCATATTGAGAAAAGGCAGAGAGGAAGAGCCCAAACCCTTGAGACAGAAGCCAATGGCGTTCCCTAGCCAACTTCTGGTTGTCATATATCGAAATCCCCCAATCAGCATACAAAGTCTCAATGTCTGCGGCAAAAATATAGGTAGCTTCCTTATAATGTTTCACATCTGCAAGCAGGCTCTCCCTCTCTTCCAGCCAAGCCCCCCGTTCTCACTCCCAGACCCTTTCCTTCTGCTCCAGCAGTGCCCCACTATTCTGAAAAAGAAAAGGGGTATTCAAAAATAAAAAAAGAGGAGGAAGGAGGGGGAGAATAGACATTACCTCCTTCTCCAAGAGCTTCCTCTCAGCACCAACCACCCGACATCGAAGTTCGGCAGCAATAGTTTGAAAGGTTTTCAGCTCGCTCAGTAGTCCCTCGTTTATGTCCCTCAACTCGTTGACCCTTTGCAACATGCCGGCCCCCCTGAAGAAACCTTCACAGATGGACAAACAATATTGATCATCAAAAAGTTCCGGATCCAGCGCGAAGTTCATGAACCTGTGAGGGGGAGGGACGGCATGATCCATGAAATTTCGGGCAACTTCGGGAGTCCCTACAACAGTGGAGGGGGTTATCCTCCATTTACGGACATATGGGACAGGGAACCCCTCAGCAAACAGGGGCGCCAAGGGAGAGTGAGGTTAAAAACCCTCTGGCAACTTGAATTTGCTGGTACCAGTGGCTTGGGTGGGAGAAGCTTCAACGGCAGGATAGGTAGGAGCAACATTAACCTCCGGGGCTTTGCCCTTAGCCAGGGATGAAGCAGGAGCCGCAGGGATCAAAATTGGGGCTTTAGAACTCCCCTGCTTCGTATATATACAAAAAAAGAGGGAGGATAAAGGACTGAAGCATGCAAAGAATGAAATAAAAAATATATATAAAATCATGATGAACTTACAAGGAGAGGTTCGCTAATAAGGCTTGAGGATGGCCTCAAGGTCTTCAAGTATTTGGACAAAGAACCCTTGGTGTTAGTCGGTGGAACCTCGGAGGCAGCCCTGGATGCTGGAAGAGACTTCTGACCACTGGCACTCCTAAGCCTTAGACGGATGTTTCAGGGCTCAGGGACTACAACCTTGGAACCAGCTTCAGAACCTACCTTGCGTTTCCGAGATAATCGACTGGCTAAATACTCATGATTTTCACTACTAATAGTCTTCATGGTGGGGGAATTCTGAGAACCCTCGGTTCTCTATGAGGAGCCTTCCTCGGTGGAAGGAGCCTTCTCCACTACCCCGACAACAGTAGAACTCCCAACATCAGGAATTTTTCCCTTTAAGAACATTTCCCATATCCGGGTTAACCATACCACCAACCACAAATGACACCCCCTACAATCCGCCTGTAACAAACTCCAGAAAGATATCTCTACAAAGATAAACAGGTACTAGAGATGACTGGGTAAAGCAAAAAACAAGGGCTACAAATCATAATGCGGTCAATGCCACTACAAAAACAAAAGGTTTACCTTTCTTCTCACAATAAGCCTTGGGACGAACAGGGTATAGGGGGCTCAGACCCCCATGGCCAAAATCCCTTACGGGAAGTTGAAAGCCCTGGTAGGATATTCGTACATCCTCTTCCACAAAACGCTCTCTTTTGCTGAGAGTGTTGGAATGCTATCATCGATAACCGCCTTCGGATCCCTCAATGGGGAGACTCTGGAATCAGGGAAGCCGATAAGAAAATAAACATGTTCTTCCACTCTTTTGGGTAAGTAGATGTCGGCATGAAAGAGTAGCGGGGAAAAGAAATGATGTCCTTTCGTTTAACAAATGTAAACCAGTCTTCGTCCGATTGGAGCCAGTAGAACATATGAAAAAGGGGTACGGACGGCTCACCAGAGACGGCAACACATGAGAGTTCGAAATGCATAATCCTCATGAAGGCAAGAGGATGCAACTGTGAAAAATGTATGCCATAGTGCTTTAGGAGTGCTACCTTGAACGGCGACAGAGGGTAACGAACGCCGCAGAAGGAAAATGAAAGGGTGTAAAGAACAATTCTTTCTGGCGTGCAGTCGGCCAGATCAACCGGGCTGGGCAAACATGGGGAAATTTTTGAAGGAATCTGATAAGTTGCAACGAAGGACTCAAGATCCTCCTTTGTAAGGATGGAACAGATTAGCGATCTTCCTGTTCGGCTCATAGTTGGAGAGATCGGAGAATAAACAGAGGTAATGTTGGAGAAGAAAGGAGAGGAAGTTATGGTAAAATAAAGAGTCGCCCAGGGTTTTAATGAACTTACAGACTAGAGCGGTAACCGTCTAATCACCAATTTAAAAATTGAATTGTGATTAAGGGCACGTGTTATATAACAAAGATCCCCAACCGTTGGATCTAAATGCTCGATTTAAGGAAACCGTCAGAAGTTACCATCATTAAAGGGCCCCACGGTCACAGTCTAAGAGACGCTGCTACAGTCTCGTAGCCACTTTAGTTCAGCCCAGGCTCACATGACTCGGGTCTTGTGACCTGGGGCTAGAGATGACTTGACGACGAGGCCCACTTATTGCTTAGTGGTCTCGTCTTGGGCTCCCATTTTATTTGGGCTCGCCTACATGCCCATATCCGGCTTTGTCTCTTAAAGGAGACTATGAATTGTGGCGGGAAAAAGGATGTGATATCTCTGAGATATCATAAATTGCTCGAAATGAAAGAAAGAGGATATCGCCGGAAACAGTACTTCACCAGAAACTGGCATCATTAATGAGTGAATCATCTGACCATTGGGGCTCAGACACGTGTCTGAGTTCCCCAATGGCCTGATCAAACCGTTAGATGGGATGAACGGTATCTCCGAAGAAGATAAGTAAAGCTCTTTATATAAGGAGAAGGAAGACATCATTTGAGGTATGCGTTTAACACTTCCTCTCGTTAAATATGTTGGTTCAGTTCTGTTTAAACATAATGGAAAACATGAAATACATACCTGTTACAGCAGACAGTGCAGTGGAGAATCCAGTAATGGAGTTCGACATGCTTGTCATCCTGATCTGGTTCCTCCTTAGGGTGCGGACTGATGATAGGAACTTAGAAAACCGAAAAGGGGATCGGCTTAGGAGAGGAAGTCGAATGTGATGTTATGACTAATGGGGTGTTTCTAATGTGTAATTGTCTAACCCCTTAACCTCCAGATAATTCTCCTTATATAAGCACCCAGGAGGAAACCTAATTAGTTAATTAGGGTAATATGGTCCATCAACAATTACCAACTAATTATTTAATAGGTTATTATATATTTTGATCTATATTATGTAAATGATTATAATGGCTATAGATTAAATATTAATACATAATATATTTAATCTTACATTCTCCCACTTAGCCGAGTAATCATTTACTATGAGTATTAGATAAGCCTGATCAGGAGTTAACACTCATTTTAGCCTTAAACAAGTACTATAGCAGAGAAATACAGCCGTTGAATCATTATGCGACTCAGGACCCCCATTAATCATACTATAGCCTTAATTTAAAACCTAATCGTCATGATCAAAATACGCATAAGCCCTTTGTTTGATTTGTAACTTTATTCGTCTATATGCCATTATACCGGTTATACATATTCTAAGAGACATACAAAATCAAACTGAGGAAATTTCATTAATCATAAACATAAGCTAGTACAATATGCTTAAATAAGGTCTTTACTAAATCCCATATTCCGAACATGTTCTTTATAAACCTTAGGAGGGAGACCTTTAGTCATCGGATCCGCAAGCATATCCTTAGTACTAATATACTCGATACTAAGATTATTTTCCTCAACTCGTTCTCGTACGAACAGATATTTTGTATCGAGATATAAACCAGCTCCAGTCGAACTGTTACTGTTCGAGAAACTAACGGCAGCTGAATTATCACAATAAAGCTTCAATGGTCTAGAAATGGAATTAACGATTTTGAGTCCAGTGATCAGATTTCTAAGTAACATTCCATGACAGGTTGCGTTATAAAGAGCAATGTACTCTGCCATCATTGTGGAAGTTGTGGTCAACTGTTGTTTATGACTCTTCCATGAGATAGGGCCGCCTGCTAACATAAAGATATAGCCCGAAGTGGATTTCTTGTCATCTTTGCATTTTGCAAAGTCAGAATCAGAATAGCCCACCACTTCTAAATGATCACTTCTTCTATAAGTCAGTTTATAGTCTTTCGTCCCTTGCAGATATCGAAGTACCTTCTTAGCTGCTTTCCAGTGATCTAGGCCAGGATTAGTCTGATAACGGCCTAGCATTCCAGCAATATAAGCGATATCTGGATGAGTACAGACTTGAGCATACATCAGGCTCCCGACTACTGACGCATAAGGTATCTGGCTCATTTGCTCCTTCTCAATCTCAACCTCTGTTGTCGGACACTGGAAAGAACCGAAAACATCTCCCTTAACTACTGGAGCGACGGAGGGTTTGCACTGTTGCATGTTATAACGTGTAAGGACACGATCTATGTAAGCCTTCTGGGACAATCCTAAGATCCCTTTGTGTCTATCTCGGTGAATTTCGATGCCAATGACGTAAGAAGCATCTCCAAGATCCTTCATGTCGAAGTTATGCGAGAGTAACCGCTTCGACTCATGCAACATGTCTAAACTATTACTTGCCAATAGAATATCATCTACGTAAAGGACAAGAATAGTAAAGTTGTTCCCACTCATCTTGAGGTAGGTGCATTGATCCACTTGATTCTTCATAAAACCTTGTTTCTTCATGACTTCATCAAACTTGAGGTACCATTGACGTGATTCTTGTTTTAACCCGTAAATGGATTTCTTCAACTTACAGACTAGATGCTCCTGACCTTCAGGTTTAAAGCCTTTAGGTTGTTTCATGTAAACATCTTCGTCCAAATCTCCGTTAAGGAAAGCGGTTTTAACGTCCATTTGATGCAGCTCTAAATCAAAATGAGCTACTAGGGCCATGACGATCCTTAATGAATCTTTACGAGAGACAGGTGAAAACGTCTCTTGATAATCAATTCCCTCTTTCTGAGTGTAGCCCTTTGCAACCAATCTCGCTTTGTAGCGTTCAACATTACCATTCGGATCCAGTTTTGTTTTGAATACCCATTTACATCCTACGGGTTTGGCTCCGTTGGGTAATTCTACCAAATCCCAAACATCATTTTTCTTCATGGATTCAAGCTCTTCAATCATTGCTTTATTCCATTCAGAAGACTGATCACTGCTAATGGATTCATTGTAAGAGATAGGATCATTGAGCTTTCCGGGATCCATTTTAGTCAGGTAGGTAACATAATCATCCCAATTAGTAGGCCTTCTTTGCCTAGATGACCTCCTGAGTGGATTATCGGGTTCAGCGTTGTCGTGGTTTTGAGCGTTTGATGTGCCTTCGTCATGAGGTATAATGGATTCTGATTGTAGAGGTAAATTTGGAGTTGGTGCAGTAGCTTCAGGTACAGTAGTTGCATTGGGTACAAGAGGAGTAATCGGAGTAATGGTAAGCGATGAGTCTCCCCCCCCCCACGCGTCTTGTACTTCTTGCAATTCTTCGTAAGGGTTAGTACTGCTCCCACTGACCTTGAAATCCTCCAGGAACGCAGCACGCTTGGTTTCAACAATACGGGTGACATGGGAAGGACAATAGAAACGATAACCCTTAGAGTTCTCAGGATACCCGATAAAGAAACAGGTAACTGTTTTAGGGTCAAGTTTCCTTAGGAAAGGATTGTAAAGTTTTGCTTCAGCAATGCAGCCCCATACTTTCATATATTTAAGACTCGGTTTCCTTCCTGCCCAAAGTTCATAAGGAGTTTTAGGGACAGACTTAGAAGGAACTCTATTGAGTATATGAACAGCTGCTTTTAACGCTTCAGTCCAGAGGAATAATGGTAAATTAGTGTTGGCTAACATACTGCGCACCATGTTCATAAGGGTACGATTTCTTCTTTCAGCGACGCCATTCTGCTGAGGTGTACCAGGCATGGTGTATTGGTTCACAATCCCCTGGCCCTTACCAAACTCATAAAATGGACCAGGAGCTTGACCCACATCAGTATGTCTTCCATAATATTCACCGCCTCAATCTGATCTCACAACTTTAATCTGACGATCTAATTGCTTTTCAACTTCAGCCTTATAATCTTTAAAAGTTGTTAGAGATTCAGATTTTTCCTTAATAAGATACAAGTACATGTAACGAGAATAATCATCAATGAACGTGATAAATGAAGTATGTCCTGTTATGCCAGCAATTTGGTAGGGACCACTAATGTCAGTGTGAATGAGTTCTAATAAATTAGAGCTCCTAATGGCACCTTTCTTATTCGCTAATGTCATTTTACCTTTAAGACATTTGATACATGTTCCAAAATCAGAGAAATCGAGAGGAGGTAAGACTTCATCCTTTACAAGACGATTTAATCGTTCTTTTGAGATGTGGCCTAAACGTTGATTCCACAACATGGACGAAGTTTCTAAGTCTCGTTTCTCTTCCATCTTTGTGAGTGATTCATTAATGTTATATGACAACAAAGATTTGGAAAAGTTATCTTCTAGTTCTAATCTATAGAGACCACCATCCAGAATACCAATACCATAAAGAACAGAATCATAAAGGATAGAGAGTTTGCGATTACCATGGGAAACAATAAAACCGTCCATGTCTAACTTTGGTCCTGATACAAGGTTCCGAGTTACCTCAGGAACATATAAGGTATCATAAAGTTTAATACATAAACCAGTTTTCATAACTAATTGTAATGTTCCAATGGCCTTCACTTCTAATTCTCGATCATCCCCAACCTTAAGTGTTCTTTGGTTTCTTTCCAGCTTCCGGATTGAAAGGAATCCCTGAGTTGAATTGGTAACATGAACCATAGAACCAGAATCAAACCACCAAGAATTAGCAGGAACACTTAAATTATAGGACTCAAGTATCATAAAATAATCGTTACCTTTCTTAGCCAGCCACTCCTTAAAGTCAGGGCATTCCTTATGCATGTGTCCTGTCTTTTTACAGAATTTGCAGCGGATACTGCCTAAGGAGTTCTTAGAGCTGGAAGGTGCACTTGTATTAGGATTAGGATTAGGCCTTTGGACTTTTGAAGCATCCTTCCTCTGATAATTGTTCTTCCTTTTCTTAGGATTGGAGGTGGTGAAGTTTGCAACATCAGTAGTGCGGTCCATCCTCATACGCTCTTCCTCCTGTACGCACATGGCGACCAGCTCACTCATCATCCATTTGTCCTTCTGAGTGTTGTAATTGATCTTGAATGCTTCAAAGGACAAAGGAAGCGAAGTAATGATGAAATGAACAAGGAAACCATCACTGATTTCCATTTCCAGCCCCTTCAGCTTATTGGCCATGTCATTCATTATCATGATGTGCTCGCGAATGCCGCTCCTCCCATCATACTTAGTTGTCACCAGCTTGAGAATAAGAGTACTAGCGTGTGCTTTAGACGTCCCTTTGAATTGCGCCTCCACATGTTCCAAGTAGGTTTTAGCATCTTCAAAATCAGGAATAGCTCCCCTGATTGCATTGCTTATGGACTGCTTCATAAACATGAGAGACATGCGGTTACACCTAGTCCACTTATCATGAGTCAACTGCTCAGCAGCAGTACTTTGAGTGGTAAGATCCGCTGGCTTATTCTCTCTTAGAGCATAATCAAAATCCAGCAGCCCAAGAGTAAGCATGAGAGCATCTTTCCATGCAGCAAAGTTATCACCAGTCAAAGGTGGAATCCCGCAATTTGGCGCTAATAGTGGAAATAAGATGAGCAAGTTATGATACTAAGGAAGAAGTCCTAATGTGATCTAAGGGCACGTTAAACTAAGGCAGGCATAAATAATGACCATTTTACATTATGAAGTTGTGATATTGTCTATTACTAACATCAAAATAATAGACTTAGCTAAAAAATTCTACTTAAACGAAGACAAAACAGCTTTGGCCAGAAGTGTAATCATTTAAGCATATGTGCAAAGTGGTTGTAACAAATCAGCTTTGGCCAGAAATTGAAACAATCACTTTAGTTATGCACTTGTTGAGTATGCCATC
The DNA here is from genome assembly GCA_030545235.1 of Helianthus tuberosus. Lineage (NCBI taxonomy): Eukaryota > Viridiplantae > Streptophyta > Magnoliopsida > Asterales > Asteraceae > Helianthus > Helianthus tuberosus. Next base: position 102,014,571 of record CM060367.1, read on the forward strand.
TATGAATGAATTAAATCAGCTTTGGCCAGAAATTAAGACATTCATGCTTATGATGCACACACAACATAGCTTTCGTAATACTTGAACGATAAGTAGATGTGTCAAGTCAGTTTTGGCCAGAAATGATACATCAAAAACTCATTCAAGTTAAGCTATTTTGGTTTTGTAAAACATTATCTGATTCTGATTAATTAACTAAGTAATTACAAAACCAATTATTTAATATCAAACCACCCGTTAGCGCGGATCGAACTTGTTGTCTCGAGTCAAGACCTTTGTGAATGTGGAAACATTAAACAGCTTAAAATAATGAGGTTTCGAGTCACAACCTTGTTGTCTCGAGTCGAGACCTTTGTCTCGAGTCGAGACCTTATGGTCTCGAGTCGAGACCTTTGTCTCGAGTCATGATCTAATGGTCTCGAGTCATGATTTAATGGTCTCGAGTCATGATCTAATGGTCTCGAGTCGAGACCTCTGTCTCGAGTTGTGAAGGTTTAAGGACCTGATGATCTCGAGTCGAGACCTTATGGTCTCGAGTCGAGACCTTATGGTCTCGAGTCGTAATCTGATGGTCTCGAAACTTCCTGTTAACAGCTGTGAATGTGGAAACATAACTGAAAATTCGAAATCTAAGAGATTTTAATGTATGGTTTCCTGTTTTAGTGATGATCTAAATTTATCAAATATTTCAAAATTATAATCTGTTTATCTTTTAACAGTTTTCGAAAATCTTTAGAGGACAAAATCAGATCAAAACAGGAAAAAACACTTAATAATCCGAATCATATTCCAAAACATAATAGAATTTTCGGATTTTCCTAAGAACATGATGAACCCTAAAAAATAAAACATAAATTCTGGAACCCGAAACCTGAATTTTAATAGCTTTTCTAAACAGATTTCGGTTAAAACATAATCCAGTTAATTTCGAATGAACATATGATTAACCTTTTTCCGAAAACAGTGATCTCGAGTGGACATGACCGACTCGAAACCGGCTGTGAATTAAATGAGGATTACAAAATTCCGTTTTCCAAGTTTCAATCCCAGAATTATGGATACGAAAACAGAACTGACTAATCAACATATGCTCTGATACCACATGTTGGTTCAGTTCTGTTTAAACATAATGGAAAACATGAAATACATACATGTTACAGCAGACAGTGCAGTGGAGAATCCAGTAATGGAGTTCGACATGCTTGTCATCCTGATCTGGTTCCTCCTTAGGGTGCTGACTGATGATGGGAACTTAGAAAACCGAAAAGGGGATCGGCTTAGGAGAGGAAGTCGAATGTGATGTTATGACTAATGGGGTGTTTCTAATGTGTAATTGTCTAACCCCTTAACCTCCAGATAATTCTCCTTATATAAGCACCCAGGAGGAAACCTAATTAGTTAATAAGGGTAATATGGTCCATCAACAATTACCAACTAATTATTTAATTGGTTGTTATATATTTTGATCTATATTATGTAAATGATTATAATGGCTATAGATTAAATATTAATACATAATATATTTAATATTACAAAATACGCACACAATATTTACTTCGAACATTCCGTCGGAACGCATTCAAGGCTCTGTGCCTAAGAATCTAAACCATCAAGGATATTCCGGCGACCACACACTCGTCGGAATAAGCTCCTCGTTTCTCCGGCAATGTTATTTATTCTCACGCAGGAGCTTGGTCACGGATCCCCCCCCCGGGTCTTCCGTGGCGAGGCTAACGGTGTTCCTTTTTGTAGGAAGATGACGTCAGACCTTTGCAACGTTGACGAGCTTCGTTGACTCTCTATCGGGATTCAGGGACTCGACACAAGGATATAATGGAAAATTGTAAATAAGTATTGTGTTTACACAAGGTTTTTTTTTTTTTTTTTTTTGTTAGCAGAATCGGAGTCAGTAAAAACCAATAAACAATATTTAGTGACACATATTTTAACACACAAACAAGCTAGTAGCTAGTGTAAACAAGTAACTAACGTGTATCACAAGAGCATTGCTTGTTTTATTCGATTTTTTGTAGTCAAAATTACAAATAAAAAATATATTACGAGTCTTATTTATTGTCAAAATTACAAATAAAAATATATATTACGAGTCTTATAACGTTGATGCGAACAAGGTAGGTCCACACATGCCTGCACTAGACAAGTAACTAAAAACAAATCAAAACCCACATCTAAAACAGATTCAACTAACCAAAATTCACATCTAATTAGACGTATTCAACTAAGACTAATTCTACTGTTTTGGGAAAAATAATAGATAACTAAGAGATAACAAAAAGAAAATGACACATTATATCTAATTAAGTTAAAGAGGTCGTATTCTACACGACTAGTGAAAATTAATAATTCAACGAATTAATTAATGGTGGTTATATGTATCGTTTCGTAGTAGATGGGTTGTGTTCTACATGACACATTTAACATTACTAGTGAACCTGAACACAACACATTCAACTAAACGTGTCATTTCCTAAACACCAGCTAGCGGCTAGCCCGGGCATATTGGATTATATGACATGACACATTAACACAATTATATATAACCAACCCATGAACACAAATAACAGGATTACATTTACATAGTTGAATAACACAAATGAAACATGTTAGCCCGATTATTGACACGATTCACTAGACAAGGTTAGAAGATAAGTCATGTATTTTAAAGTGACTAATTAACATGATAAAGTAAAAGCTACCAAAATTTATTTACAATCTATAATTAATTATTTATAAAACTATGTTGTTTTAAATGGCTCAAAAATATGTTGTGTCGACCTATTAGCATGTTTAATGGGATAACTGAAACATGTTATACGTGTTTAAGTATTTTGAACCCGTTAATTTAGATACGTTTTAAATCGTGTTAATAACATGTCAACCCATTCAAGAGCCAAAATCGTCTACCCAAACATTAACTTGTTTAGTTTCGTGCCAAGTTACATCATGGTAACCATCATACATAAATTGCTAGTTCTAACTAAACATTTTAACATAACAACACATTCTATATTCTTACACAATAAACATTCACTAGAAGGATTCTTCGCAGATACATCAACTTCTCCCGACAACATGTCGTCGAGAAAGTCATGTGTCCACAGCCACGACGCTATAGGTCAGGAAAGTCGTCGGAAAAGCGTCGTCGGGACAAGGACCCTAAAGGATCGTTGGAAATAAAGATTAGATTTAAAAATAATTCTAAATAAAAATTTAAAGTTACTTTTCCTGACGAATCGTTGGGAAAGGTCGAACTTAAAATGACGTCATCCGTGTAAAGGAATATATAATTTCTTTTTCGAAAAAAAAAACGCAAAACATATCCCACGAATGTCGTCGGGAAAAGGTTTGTATAAAGATCTATTATTTTACCCATATAAAAGAAATTGGAAAAGAAAACTCCTATCCCAACCCCACGTTTTCCCTCCTTGATCGATTTCACCAGCCCAACCTTTTTCCGACGACGTTGTTGGGATAGTTAAGAAAATAAATAATATTTTGATAGTTGTTGTTTCGACGATTGGCGTCGGCAAAGGTTACTGTTCCGACGACTGGGTCAGTATAGAGTGGTCATATCAGAGCAGATTTCTTGTAGTGGTATTATATCGAACCCTACTTCTCTAGAACGTATCTAAATTTGACTGTTAACAAAAAAAATAGAAAGTTAAAATTGGCAGATTAAAGTTTATGTTAGAATTAATTAATTTGTGAACTAATTAAATTTCTAAACTAATCACTCAAACAATGCATATTGCAAAGTCCATAGACTCCATGTACATGGCCTATGGAGGGTGCATTAGTTAGGGATACTCTTAGTAGTTTCATTAGAATGTGAACTAGTTTTCTTTGGCTCCATAAACATGTAAATTCAATTTGATGGTCCTTCCAATGTTCCATATTAATATTATTTACGCATGAAACCAACAGTAGTTAGCTCATTTAGAAATTAGGACTGCCTAACAACATGGAAGCCAAAGGTATTGGTACCACAGAGAATTCATAGCTCAACAATTTCTTTGTTCTCAATGCTTCCCAATTTCGATAAATTAGTCGCTTCAACAGCATTCAATGGTTACGGGTATCCAATATACAAACGAGATAGATGTTTGTTGTTTCAACAATCATATTGGGTGCCTATTTTCAGTTATTTAATTATAGTAACTTCGTTCATATCCGAAAACATTTACAGAATGCTAATGACTTGTATGTGTTTAAATCAAACAAATTGCCATGTCACATGCGAAATTTTAAATTCTGAATACAGATGTGGACTAAGAAGTAGATGTGGAAGGTGATGAGATTTTTGAGGAAAGCTTGTTAGAGCCACTCTTGAAAGTAGCGTCATATAATGAAAAATGGGGCAGTGCAGAGTAAGTCACATAGGGCATATTTGATGGGAGTATAGGCAAGGAAGCTTCAGAGTTCAAGACTTGAATAGCTTGCTTCATCGATGGGCGTAGTTTTGAGTCAGGGTGCGCACACCATAATCCAACGATCATCAGACACGTCATTTCTTCTTCTACAAAGTTTGAGCCTAGACTCGGATCTGCTGCTTCTAGGAGAGTCCCAGTACCATAAAGATCCCACACCCATTCTACTAATTTTGTTTTCCTTTCTTCAGCATGTGGGTCGATTGGTTTCCTCCCACACGCTATTTCCAATGCAACAACTCCAAAGCTAAAGACATCGGATTCTTTGCTAGCCTTGCCAGTCGTTACATATTCAGGGGCCATGTAACCAATGGTTCCAGCAACCATTGTAGTCTCTGCGTCATTCTCATGGTCAACCAACTTGGCTAACCCGAAATCACCAAGTTTTGCATTAAAATTTGAGTCCAACATCACATTACTTGATTTGATATCTCTATGCAAGACATACTGCTCCCATTCTTCATGTAAATAGAGCAAAGCAGAAGCAAGGCCATGAGCAATTTTGTATCTTGTGCTCCATGTCAACAAACTCTTTCTCTTGAAGAGATGTAAATCTAAGCTTCCATTTTCCAAAAACTCATAGACAAGCAGGAGTTCTCCTTTCTCATGACACCAACCATTGAGTTGCACCAAATTTTTGTGCCTCAATCGGCTAATGATCCTTACTTCCGACGCATACTCTTTGATACCTTGATTAGAAGTGTTAGACACCCTTTTGACCGCAACATACTTGTTTAAATCTTTCAGAAAACCTTTGTAAACGCCTCCAAAACCACCTTCTCCAAGCTTCTCTGTCTTTGCAAAGTCAGCCGTTGACTGAGCTAATTCAAGGTAAGAAAATTTTCTAGGTATATTAGCCCCTATTTCAAACTCATTGTTAATCTCCAAAGCAGATCCACATTCCTCCACTTTATTGCCGTTTTTTCTCATCCTTCTCCATAAAAGATATGCAAGTATAGCCAAAACAGTAACTAGAACCGACGTTCCAGCTATTACTCCAACCTTAAAACTCATACTTGTTTAAATCTTTCAGAAACCCTTTGTAAACGCCTCCAAAACCACCTTCTCCAAGCTTCTCTGTCTTTGCAAAGTCAGCCGTTGACTGAGCTAATTCAAGGTAAGAAAATTTTCTAGGTATATTAGCCCCTATTTCAAACTCATTGTTAATCTCCAAAGCAGATCCACATTCCTCCACTTTATTGCCGTTTTTTCTCTTCCTTCTCCATAAAAGATATGCAAGTATAGCCAAAACAGTAACTAGAACCGACGTTCCAGCTATTACTCCAACCTTAAGCCCTCTCTTGCTTTTCCCATTCGTTGTATATGGGCT